>CM054120.1:46646974-47960307 GCA_028673005.1 Tanypteryx hageni | reverse complement strand
CTTTGATCCTATCTACTTTGATTACCCCTTCTGAGGCTAGCTCAGATGCTAACTCCTCCTCACTTATCCCCAAAAGGTCATAGGAATACACCACACCCTTACTAAAGTTGAGGCTCTGATGTGCCTCAACTTTAACCAGGATGGTACTCAGAGCTTCTACTGATTGCAATTTTCTGGACTGGAGGTCGTTCACAGTCTCGATCAGCAGAGTCCCATTCCTAAGTTTTTTGATGTCATTTCCTTCCCCATTAGCTCCCCTAATTGCCCTAGCAAACTTTAGGAAACTTTGTGGAAGTCTTCCTCAGTTTCTGTATGTTTGACTACTAAATATTTAGGTGCAGATGCATTAGATGTAACTGCAGCACAGCTGTCTATACTACTCACATTCTTTACCGGACTTTCAGACCTCAGTCTTTTACTCATTATAATAGAACACTTTTGTTCTGGAGATTTAGAACCCATGTTATGTAAGATATTTATTTCATCTCCCAGGACCCAACCCACCATGGAGCCCAACTAGGGGGATGCTGAACTTCAGCGCCAGGGCTACCCAGGAGATATAGCTTGGAAGACCATGGTCCCCAAACTCGCTTCACCGGCACTTACGTGATGACAAACCGATTAACTAGGAGTGGTCTAGCTTCTAGTCACCCATTTAGCTGAATTCAGGGCCAAAGTAGTGTGTTGGATTCCACGACGGCAGTCAATAGAATCCCTCAACTACCAGGATCCCTTCTTCCAACGACATGGGCATCCATGCACGGCAAAAACATGGGCAGGCATTCCGCGCACAGAGAGAGCTGGCAAGAAATGAATGAAAAGAAATAATACATGACATGGTGATACATGAAAAAAGGTGATGAAGCACGAGCGCCCTCTCTGTGTACCCACCTCACCACTTGGAGGAACCTGCTCCAAGGGGTGTTTTCATGTGATCTGTGTCCTAAGAAAGACTACCTTAATAAGCATCACAAAAGACATTCCAAGCATGCAAAATGTGTATGAGATATTGTTTTGATTATTATTATGAAAAGTATTCTATAAATTGCAGTTTATATTTTAAAAGTAGGAACTGTGTCCAATGAAGTCTACCTGGCCATTCTACCATATGATTATTTTACGTTTTGTTAGAGAATATCTTTAGTTACTTTATAGGTTTATAAGAATTTCTCACATAAACGAATTTTGTACATTCTCTATATGCAGTAAACACAGTTACATTGATGCTATCTTAAATTAATTCATGTAAGGTGAAATTGAGTTATTGGAACATGAATTTTGCATAAGAAATTATGAAAATAAGGATTGATGTGTTCCAGCATCTTAACACGTTCAATGCTGACGGACGACGATTGTCGTCCGCCGGGTGCACCCCAGCGACTGCGGTCGACAGTTGTCGTCCAATTTCAGCGCCCCTTTCCATGCTAGTGTTGGGGAGACGCCTACCCGAAACACTTTCCTTGCCATATGCAGTCGTTCACTAGGCTCCACAGAGTTAGCACGTGTGATTAGTTTTAAGATCAGTCCTTTCTTTTTCCAGCGACAACATTTTTTTTCCAGGTGGTAAGTACGCATTTCTAAGTATGTTTTTTCATTATCTTATCGATGTTTCCATATAATTCTAAACTTCTCTTCCTTTTTTTAAGGTTGTTTTTCGTAAAAGTACCTGAAAAACATATTCCGGAGACAGGTTATTTTGGAAAAGAAATTGTGCAGGTAATTCCCCCCCTCCCTTGAACTTAATTTCTGCGTATCTGCTATAACTTTTTTTGTGGTTTGTAACCAATTTGTGTCATTTATAGGACTTCTTTTATTGAAAAAATTGCAGAAGAGGAAAAATTTCTTTGGACTTCTACAAAGCCATTGGTGGTATTTTTTAACAACCTTATTTTTAGTAACTGAAATTTTTACTAACTATTTATGTTTTCTTCTTAGATTTTTAAATTATCTTTGTCCATTTTTCAGTGTTTCTACGAAAAATACTAAGGGAAAGTTAATCTCTCGTGAGAGGGAGAAAAATGTAAGTTATTATGACTTATGTTATTTTTACTTGTTATTTTTACTTGTTATTTTTACTTATCTCATTTTAAATGTTATTTCTTGCAAACTTCTATTTATTCTTGTGAATATTTGTAGTAGTAGTTCTTCATTTATACTGGTGCGTCGACATCAAGGGTCATTTTGCACCTTTGTCAAAGGGTTAATATTTACAATTTAATGATTATATATACATATACACACACATAAGTATAAATAAATAATAAAATAAAAATAGAAAAGAATAGAATTTAAAATCGATGGAAAACTCCAGCCTCCGTTAAAAATAATAAAACTTCATTCATCCTAGTTGTGTCGTCACCTAGGATGTCTCTTATACATCCCCTGATATTGCATTTCCTACGCAACTCAAGGTATTTTTGGCATTCTGTCAGGAGGTGTCTTATGGTAAGAACAGTGTCGCAGTCATCACATCGAGGTTGTACACGTGGGGTAGTAAAAAGGTACGAGTGGGTTAAGGCACAGTGGCCTATCCTCAATCGCGTGATGACCACCTCCTCCCTTCTACTAATCCTGACAGATGATTGCCATGCACCGGTACTGACCTTGATTGTGCGTAATTTGTTGTTTTCGAGGTTTTGCCATGAGGCTTGCCACTCCTTCTGCAGTGCGCCACAAAACATCGCACGAAGGTCTCTCCAAGGCACGAGATCCATTTGCACCTCTGGGTTTCCCAGGGCATCCTTAGCAGCGACATCAGCTGCCTCATTGCCTGCTATACCTACGTGGCTCGGCACCCATACGAACTTAATTTGCACACCTCGACTCTTCAAGATGATGAGGGAGGAGTGCACATCCTGGACCAAAGGATGTACTGGATTATAGCAGGCAATGGATTGTAATGCGCTCATTGAGTCGGAACATATCAAGTGAGATATATTCCGACGTTCAATGCTCTCTAGGGCCAGCTTAATAGCTGTGAGCTCCGCAGTGTGGATACCACATAACGGATTAAGCTTGAACCCGGAGGATGTGTGCAGGGATACAAAGGCGCATGCGCATTCTGTTGAGGACTTCGACCCATCCGTGAAGATAGGTGCGAATCCTGGACAGCGTGACAGGATTTCGGCGAATGCAACCTCGTGTTCTGCAGGAGGACACTCATTCTTGGGCCTTCGAGCTAAATCAAATAAGAATTCTGGCCTCAGGGTATTCCAAGGAGGGTTACGCGGAACTTGCAATCTATAAATCTGGGGTAAAGTTAAATTATTGCCTATAATATAATTATAAAAACGAATACCAAGGGGCTTCAGGGCCCGGGGTCTTCTGTTAAAAACGTCCATTAAACTACGGTTAAAAACAATTTTAAAACACGGGTGCGAAGGAAGGGCTAAAAGTTTGCTGACATAACTGCACATCAGGACATTCCTCCTGATTTCCAACGGTGGCTCTCCAGCATCACAATAAATGCTGGGGATGGGACTGGTTCGAAAGGCACCAGTCGCCAACCGTAGTCCGGCATTGTGCAGTGATGTCAAGGGATGCAGATAAGATGCCCGGGCAGCACCGTATATAAAACAGCCGTAGTCGAGCTTGGACCGAACCAATGCCCTGTAAAGGAGAAGCATTGATGTTCGGTCCGCACCCCACGAGCGGCCAGTCAACGCTCGTAATACACTGAGCGACATCTGGCACTTCACCTTAAGGGATTGAATATGGTTCGCCAATTTAGCCGCTCATCAAACAGAACACCCATGAAACGCACCGAGTCCACAAAATTCAACTGGTGGTTGCCCAGCCGAAGTATAGGTTTGGGGAATATACCCCTGCGCCTATTAAAATGGACACAACATGTTTTCTCTTCCGAAAAAATGAAGCCATTTCGGCGGGACCACTCGTGGAGACGATTGAGCGTAATTTGTAGCTGCCTCTCAGCCAGTGCTACCCTTGACGATCGACAAAATATTGCCAGGTCGTCAACAAACAGAGAGGCTTCCACAGGTGGTGTGATGGAGTTTACTACACCATTGATCGCTATTGCAAACAGCGTTACGCTTAATATGGACCCTTGCGGAATTCCATTTTCCTGAGGATATGTGTCGGAAAATGATTTTCCAATACGGACCTTAAAAACTCTATCCGATAAAAAATTTTGAATAAAAGTAGGCAGATTGCCTTTAAAACCCCACGACCTAAGACACTTTAAAATTTTAAAATGCCATGTCATGTCGTAGGCCTTCTCCAGGTCAAAGAAGACCCCCACAACATGCTGGCGATGGACGAATGCCTCTTGGATGAAGCTGTCAATCCTTACCAAGTGGTCGACAGTACTCCTATGCTGCCTGAAGCCACACTGGATGTTGGAGAGAAGATTACGGTTCTCAAGACACCAAACTAGCCTTCGGTTCACCATTCTCTCCATTAGCTTGCACAGTCAGGAGGTCAGAGAAATTGGCCTGTAGTTCCCGAGGAGAGTCTTGTCCTTTCCCTGTTTAGGGATCGGGACTACTATAGACTCTCTCCAACTTTTGGGAAAATCTCTATCTTGCCAGACTTTATTAAATGCATTCAACATCTCCCCTAATATAGAGTTCGGCACACATCGCAGGAAGGCATTGTGGACACGGTCCATTCCTGGAGCGGTGTCCCTCAGATCAGCAATGGCTGACTCCAGCTCCCACAGTGTGAAGGGGTCATTGTAGCTAGCTCCGGCCAGGCCTGGTTCGAAGGGGTGGAAGCCTCCTTCTTCACGACGCTTATGCGACGCGAAGGCCAGATCGTAGTTGGCCGAGCTACTTATGGAAGCATAGTGATTTCCAAAAGCCTCAGCTACTGTGGCTGGCTCCATCACAATGGACCCACTGAATATTTGTTATTTTCTGTTATATAGCTACACGGTTTCATGCATCAATTTATTGATTCATGAACGAGAATCTACTGGGAGGAATAATGTACGTACATTCTATGCCTATACTTTTATGAAACACCAATATGATAAAAAAATTGTTTCTATATTTGTTTTTTTAGCATGGTTCCTACTCGAGGTGCTAGTCGAGGCAAGGGGAAGGCACTCCTCAACATGATTCTCCCTGGGGAAAAATCTCCTCGACCTCCCACTTCGAAGGATGACCCCCAACCCTCGACTTCCCAAAACAGTCCCCAGCCGTCAACATCCTGGGAAGATTTAAATCGTATTCCTCCGACCACACAAAAGAGAAGGTGTGACGGCGACTCTTTGCAGACCCAAAGGCAAAGGAGGGACTCTCCCCCTGACCACAATTGGTCTGCCGAAGAGTTGAACGAATTATTACTTAGGTACGAGGAAGAGGAAGAAAATTTTAGTGACTCGTCTGGGGAAACGGAGTGGGGAGACACCACTGATGAGGACGAGGAAGAGGAGGTGGAGCTTCCCCTCAGCTGGTAGGCAAAATATTTCACCTTCCTCCCCTCCTAGCCCTCCCGTTGTACAAACCAGTTCCCCCGTTGCCTCTGTTTTGACTAGGAACTTGACCCAGACCTACAGATGGACTACAAACAGTCCGACTAGACCTGCCATCCCCTTCACTCACACCCCGGGCCTAAATGTTCCAGACCCAGGGGAAGAGCCTCGACAATTTTTTGACCTTTTACTGACGGACAAAATGACCAATTTGGTGGTGACAGAGACAAATAGGCAGGCCGACTTTTTACTTTTAGGTAATAAATTTCCGAAAGCAAGAATTACCAAATGGAAGCAGTTATCAGTGGAAGAATTTTTAACTTTCCTCGGGATTCTATTTCATATGGGCACATGCCCATTGAGTAGGATCTCCAATTATTGGAGCACTGACTTCATATTAAATTTTCCTTGTTTTCAGAAATGTATGAGCCGCGACAGGTTCTCCGGGATTTTGCAGGTTTTGCATTTCGCAAAAAATCCAGAACCCGGGGAGCCACAACCTACGGACAGATTATACAAAATAAGACCAATGATTGACATTTTTCACCGAACAATGGACGCAATAGTGAGACCGACCCAAAGGCTATGCATCGATGAATCCATGGTTCTCTGGAGGGGCAGTCTTATCTTTCGTATTTATATGAAAGGTAAACAGCACCGGTATGGGATTAAACTTCACATGCTCACCGAAACTTCCGGTTTGGTTCTAAGATTATTGTGTATGCCGGGTCCACTGATGTTGATGTAGGTGGGCCGGAACATGTCAACAATATTGTATGGAAGTTGATGGAAGACAAATAAGATGCCGGACATTCACTTTTCATGGATAATTATCACAACAGTGTTGACTTGGCCCACCATCTACTAGAGCGGAGGACCTATTGTACAGGATCTCTTCGATCTAACCGGAAGGGGAATCCTCCTGAGGTAATATCTAAAAAAACTAAGACGAGGTGAAGCTGTGGATGTTTTTAGTGCCTGTGGAGTCTGCGTGATAAAATGGAATGATAAACAGGACGTTCTGATGATCAATTCCGAATTCGGAAGCAATATGGTCGATGTCCGTCACCGGCGAGGAGGTAGTGTCACCTCCAAACCGGAGGCCGTTGCTCGTTATAACGAGTCAATGACTGGCATCGATCATTGTGATAAAATGATGTCTTATTACCTGATAGAGCGTAAGACTCTGAAATGGAACAAAAAACTGGGGATCCATATACTTCACCTCGTATTGGTTAATAGTTATTTCCTTTACCGAAACACTCATCCCAAAATTTTTTTATATGATTTCCGAATTACCATCATAAACTCCCTCCTCCGCCCAGCCTGTAGTGAAGGTAGGTAGGTAGGTATTCGATTTTAGGTGCTTCAACTGCTAGGGTCATTTTGCACCTTTCTCATTGCCTGTCAAGAGACATTGCAAACGATTTCCTACAATGTATTAAATAGTAAAATCATAAATAATAAAATGCATTGAAAGTAAATGTTTAAAATTCTATAAAAGGTGGATAAGTCCAGCTTCTCTTAAAAACCTTAAAATATTATCCATTTTCATGGAGCCGTCTGATAAAATATCAGCAGAGGATGCCCATGAAGAAATATCCCCTTTTATTTCATGTAGCTTATTTTGCAAAATTTTTTGACACAAAGTCTGCCACTTATTAAGCCCTGCTGTCCTAAACATACCCTTTAGGTCTTGGTGGAGGACAGGGTCGCCATTTGTGACAGTGAGGTTCAAACCCTCCTTCGCAAGTGTGTCTGCCCTCTCATTACCTTCTAAGCCAACATGTCCAGGAATCCAGAGGAAAATGATGTCAACTCCTCTGGAGTTTAAACGGTAAAGGGCTTCCTGTACATCCTGAACTATTGGGTGGACAGGGGAGAAGCAGGTAAAGGACAGAAGAGCACTCATGGAGTCCGAACAAATCATATATGGTTTGTTCGAGACATCAATGCTCTCCAAGGCCATTCTTATGGCCGTCAACTCCGCCGTGTAAATACTACTCAGCGGGTTGAGCCCTCCCTTAGAAGAGAGATTTTTGCTAGTGATGGCCCACGCACAGGAGGAAGAGGATCTAGAGCCATCTGTGAAGATCAGTTCACAACCCGGATGATCATTAAGTACTTTAAAAAAAAGCGACATGTACTCACAAGAGAGGGTGTTATGTTTTGTAAACAGGGAAAGGTCCGACAAGACCTTAGGGCGTGGGATCTGCCATGGCAGATATTTAAGAGAGCCGGTAGGAACATCTTGGGAATCTGCAATCCAATATCGTCCATATAAGACTTAAAACATATTCCAAGCGGTATTTGTGGCCCTTGGGTGTCGGTTAAAAATTTCAGTAAAACGGGATTTAAAAGTTACATCAAAACACAGGTGTCCTTTCAAAGATAAAATTTTCGTGACATAGTTACACATGAGGATATTTCTCCGGATCTCCAATGGTGGCTCCCCAGCATCGCAATAAATACTAGGAATGGGACTGGTTCTAAAAGCACCAGTTGCCAATCTGATTCCAGCATTGTGTAATGATGTCAGTGGATGCATGTATGACTTCCGGGCCGAGAAGTAGACAATACTCCCATAGTCGATCTTTGACCGCACTAATGCTCTGTACAGCATTAGCATAGATTTGCGGTTAGCTCCCCACAGACGGTTTGTGATATATCTTAAAATGTTTAAAACTTTAAAACACCGTTCCTTTAAAAACTGAATATGACTTTTCCAATTCAGTCGTCAATCCAAGATCAAACCAAGAAAACGGATAGAGTCAGCAAACTCTAAAACATGGCAACCCAGTTTAAGCGTCGGCGGGAGGAAGCATCTCCTTTGCCTATAAAAATGGACACATTTCCTCTTTTCTTGAGAAAAACGAAAACAGTTCGACTGTGAACACTTGTATAGACGATTTAATGTGAGTTGGAGCTGTCTCCCTGCCGTGGGGATTAATGATGACCTACAGAAAATAGCTAGGTCATCTACAAACAAAGATCCTTCCACAGGTGTTTGTATGCATCCAACCACATCATCTATAGCTATGGCAAAAAGTGTCACACTCAGGACGGAGGACACAAACTTCCTCCAGGATTCTCGTTTTGTGGCAGTTATGACCTGTCGAGCTTTGGATCTTAATTTATGAAAAGCCGACAAATTCCTGTTCGTCGGATACTTATTAAAAATTTTTAGTGCCTTCTTCCTTTGATGGATAGCCTGAGCACATTCATCATTCCACCATGGCACAGGTGGGCAACGTGACTTGCTGGCAGACAGTGGAACACTTACCTCTGCAGCGTGAATAATTGCATCCATAGCAGCATCAACATTCGCTGCAGCACTAAGAGCAGGGTCATAACAAATTTTTTAAATGTTTTTAAAATTACCCCAATCGGCTTTCTTCAAGACCCATTTAGGGGGTAAATTAAAATTATTTAAAAAATCACTTTTCCGGATGAGAAGGGGGAAGTGATCGCTTCCACATAAGTCATCGTGAACGTGCATTTTAAAAATGGGAGCAATAGTGCTTGTACATATAAAAAGATCAATGGCCGAGTATTCACCATTATAAGAATTAAAACGCGTCTTTTCGTTATCATTGATTAAAATCAGATCGTGATGGCTTAAAAAATTTTCTAGAATACGACCTCGGCCATTATAATCTCCCATAGTGTCTCCCCAAAGAGGGCTATGGGCATTGAAATCTCCTAAAAGGATGAATGGACGAGGTAGCTGGTGGATGAGGTCCTCAAAGGTTCTTTCTGTCACGGAAGTCCACTCCGGAAAGTACACATTGCAAAAAGTGATGTGCTCTGGACAGGCAACCGTAACTGCAACAGCCTGGAACGGTGTCTGCAAATCCACCTGGGAGGTGTAAAGAGTCTCACGGATGGCCGCAGCAATGCCTCCCTGTGCTCTATGACCGCTGAGGTCATCTTTCCGAAATATTTTAAAACCTTTGAGTGAAACCTTGTCAGATCTTTTAAAATGAGTCTCCTGTAAAAATATACTGGATGGGTTAAAATTGTTTATTAAAATATCAAGCTCCGCCTTATGTTTAAAATACCCGTTACAATTCCATTGAACGGTAAGCATTTAAGATAAATTTAAAATAAGGGTAAAAACCATAAAATCTGTAAAAAAGACAGTAAATGCATCGTTCACGTGGAGCGAAGCTTAGCGTGTAAGCTTTGTCTTCCTCCCTTTCAACCGTTGTGCGAGGAGGGCTTGCAATTCCTCCTCGTTCAAGCTTGCTTTCTTCCTCCATCTCCACCTCAGTGGAGAGAGGACCCTTGCTGGAGGGACCAGGTGGTGGTGTGTTCCCACACTTGTCAGCATGGGATTCCACTGTTGTCCTGGGTTTAGATCTTGGTGAGTGACTCCTCTTTGGAGAGTCAGCACCAGAGGTGATTTCCACCTCCATTGAGGTGGTTTCTTTTTTGTCTCTTGTCTGTTTTTTTGGTATTAATTTTTTCTTTTCTATTTCCTTTTTTTTTGTTTCAATCTCCCGTTTATTTTTTTGCTCTTTTCCCTGTGGATGTTCTGCCTCGCGCTCGGTTTGGGTAGAACAGTTGACCATTTTCTTCGGAGTTGCTGCTTTCTCCGCATAAGACTTTGAAAATGTCGGTGCTATCAGGGTCCTGTACTTCTTCCGTGCCTCGAAATACGGAATTTTTTTGATCGTCTTGATCTCTACGATCTTGCGTTCTTCCTGTACTTTAGGGCAATCTCGCGAGTAGACTGGGTGTGGCCCCTCGCAATTGCCGCAAAGTACAGGTGAGGCACATACCTCCCCCTCATGCACAGCTTTGCTACATTTTGGGCAGATCGCTTCGCCCTTGCACAAGTGGAGCATTAGGAGTTTGTATTGTTATTGTATTTCACATCTATTGTATATATTAAATGGTGTTAAACCTGAAGCTAGGTGCACTGTTTTAGACTAAATAAACATTTTTTAAAGCTTTCAAACATTTACCTTTACTGTACATCCATTCTCATTTACAATAACGGTTGTGCAACAATTAGGGCACCGTTGGCTGATGTAACAAATGTCTGAAAAAAAAAAAAAAATATATATATATATATATATATATATATATATATATATATATATATATATATATATATATATATATATATATGCTGTTAATGGATAATAATTTATTATTTAGATTAATATAGTCTTCTACTGTCGCGAACGCGGCAAGAGTGTTTACATCGACAAGAGTTCCAACAAGATCGAAGAAAAGTGTGAATCCTCTCCAAGTGATCCCCCTATTAGTATTCCCACAACTACTATGGTTAGGTATAATTATCCTAAAATTGCATCAGAGTGCAAAAGTGATTTTTCCATCCCCTCATCTGCCCCGTCCGAGTACGTGGTTCACAAACCCACCAAAGATCGTGATAACTGCAGCATTCCTCAGGTCATTCGAGATAATGATGGCTTTGAAGAAGTGCAGTACAAGAAACGGCACAGGGTGTGCAAAACCGGAACAGCTGATGGAGCATCTGGCTGTACATTAAAGGCGGTGGTGAAAAGAGCGCATGTACATGTGTGGAATCTAAGTCCAGATACTACAAGGGAGGATGTTAAATTGTATTTAGAAAAGAAGATAAGTATCAGTGTGGACCTTGAAACTCTGAAACCTAGAGGCAATTATGCATCTTTCAAAATTTCCACTGATTTAAAAAATCTGGGTAAGGTGATTGACCCTTCAATTTGGCCTGAAAACGTAATGCTAAATCGATTTAAATTTCTAAATTTGCGTTTAGATACTAATAATAGAGTTGCACTTAATCCTTGTAACCCCCAGACATCCTCAACCCCTACTACTAATACTGTCCAGAAACCATCCCCCACACTCCAGAATGGTCCCTCCAAACCTAAGTCTTCATGACAAGCAAACCCATCAGCAGTGCAAGTGAATAATAACAGAAATAGTGACTTCAAATTAACTGTGCTTCACCTTAACATTCAGTGTATAAAAAACAAACTATATGAGTTAGAAATATTAGCTAATTCCTACAAGCCTCATATTATTTGTCTGTGTGAACACTGGCTTAAATCAGAAGAGGTTTATTCTGTCAGACTACCTGGGTACTATATTGCTGAAATTTACTGTCGCCATAACTTCAAAAATGGTGGTGTAGTTATATTTGTAAAGGAATCTATTGCTGTGCAATGTCTGGATATTTCATACAAGCATCTCTCTGAAGAGAGGGACTTTGAATGTTCATTAATTAATCTATCAATTGGTACTCATAACATTTTTGTTGCCACACACTATCGGTCACCACTTGGTAATTTTCCAATATTTTTAGATAAACTTGGTTTCCTCCTGGATTCCTTATATAATTCAGACCTTAAGTCAGTTATAATTATTACTGGGGATTTCAATTGTAACCTGTTGATAGATAATGATAGTAAATATGATCTTCTTCACCTTTTAAACACTTTTAATTTATATGTTGCTAATGATGGACCTACTCGTGTTACATGTCACTCTAAATCACTCATTGATTATATTGTATCCAACAGTGATAGCATGTCTGTTAAAACCAAAGTTATAACATCAGACATATCTGATCATTTTCCTATTTTAGCTTTATTTGATATCAGGGTTACCCCTAAAGTTGTTATCTATCATAAATGTTTATTTTCTGATATTAATATGCTGTCATTTAGGGCCATGTTAGAATCCAAAGATTGGGGAGGAGTAGTCAATGATGAAACTTTTGAGGGTAAATTCAATTACTTTTACAATAAATTTATATTCTATTTTAATTTAGCATTTCCAATTTGCAAGAAAAAAGGCCATAAGAAACCATCATCCAATGAGTGGATAACTAACGAAATTAGACAACTCTCATTCTACCTTAAAGAATTATACATCCTCTGCAAACTAACAGTTAATGATGAGTTACTTATAGAATACAGAATGCTTAAGAGGCATTATTGTAAAATGATAAACGAGGCAAAGCGAACATGCAATAACAGGAGAGTGTCTACTGCTGTTAATAAAACTGGTGAAATTTGGAAAATCATAAATGAATCGAAAAACATAAGTGTAAACCACCCTATGCCTGTAGTCAAAGATAGTACAGACAAGACTATTTCTGATCCTTCTATTTTAGCATCTAAATTCATTGATCATTTTATAAAACCACCCATTACCCATTCACTAAATGCTGATGCTTATAATAATATACCATACTCTATCAATTCACTGTTTCTCTTCCCAACTGATGAAAAGGAACTTGAATCTATTGTAAAAAATTCTGGCTCTAAACACTGTTCAGGTCTGGATGAGATACCAATTTCCATTATAAGCTACTGCTACAAGGCCATAGAATCTCCCCTCCTATTACTTATAAATGAATCTTTAAGGCTTGGTATTTTTCCATCACCCCTAAAAACTTCCAAATTAGTTCCTGTTTATAAGAAGAAAGGAAACATTCATGACATTAACTGCTATTGTCCTATTTCAATACTAAACCAATTTGCTAAAATTTTTGAGATAGTTTTTTATAAACAATTGATTGCATACTTTGAATCTTTCAAAATAATATTTCCATTTCAACATGGCTTTAGGCAGCATAAATCAACAACAACTGCCATTTTTCATGCAGTGAATTGCATTCTATCTGCACTTGATAATAAATTGGAATCTCTTGGATTATTTTTTGACTTCTCAAAAGCCTTTGATTACGTGAACCATGAACCACTATTAATTAAACTTGATAGGTTAGGAATAAGAGGTGTTGCCAACAACTGGATTAAATCATATCTTGGCAGTAGACCATTGCATACAGTAATTAACTTAAATGGAGTGAAATATCTTTCACCTGAAAGGATAGCAACTATAGGGGTTCCACAGGGATCGGTTCTCTGACCTATTTTATTCTTGGTGTACATAAACGACCTCCCTAACATTTTTAATCAAATACCCGGTGCTAACGTAATTTTATATGCTGATTACACAAATGTCCTTCTCTCAGCTAAAACCTCTCTCCATTTAAAAAGCAATAGTAAATTAATTATTCAACAACTGAGTCAGTGGTGTCAAAATAACTTTCTCGAATTGAATGCAGATAAATCACAAGTGATTCAATTCTCTCATGTAAATAAATATTGTGAAAATACTGTCCTGGAGATGGGAGGGAAACCCATGCCGGTTGTCAATTGTTCAAGTTTTCTTGGCATAATAACTGATTCACATATCACATGGGAAAACCACATCAATAACCTGGCAAGTAAACTTAGTTCAATCTGCTTTTTATTGCAAAATATTAGGCACACAGTCAGCATGGAGGTGCTCTTAAGCCTCTACTATGGAGAATTTTATTCTCACATAAGTTATAGTATCATTTTTTGGGGGTCATCCCCTCTTGCCATAAAAATTTTTAGGATACAAAAAAAGGTATTATGTCTAATGGCTAATGAATCATACAGAAGTCCATGCCGTCCTTTATTTAGTAGTCTTAATATTCTCCCTATACCCTGTGTATATATTCTTACCCTACTGTTGTTTATTAAAAAAAACATATGTGATTTTGAAAAGAATTGTGATTTCCATCAGTTTGGTACCAGGGGATCTGAAAATCTTCATATTTCCTTTACTAGAACTAGGAAAGCATTAATGGGTCCTAACTCACTTGGTCCTCGTCTATACAACAAACTCCCAGAAGGTTTGAAGAATATTAAAGAGCCTGGATTATTTAAATCTAGACTCAAAACCTTATTACTTAGTAAATTATTTTACTCAATTAGTGAATACCTAAATAATGACATCAAATAGGCTAGACTCTTATATAATTATTTTTGTCATTACTGTTTTTGCTGTAACGTATATACTCTTGTAAACTGTATTTTAATTTTCTTATGGTCTTATATTTAGATATATTGATTAGCTTTTCAAATCCTTTTCTTGTCCTTCTATATGTATCTTTCTGTATTTTTATTTTATTTTTGACTTGTCCTATATCATTGTAATGATCTCTGGATTAATAAATTTATTATTATTATTATTTTGGTATTGATTGGTCCTAATGGATCAGGTAAAACATCTACCCTGATTATTTTATCAAAAGCCTTAGCAGTTACTATTAATGAGTGGGTAACTCCAACAGGTAACGTACCAGTAGATTTTTTGTAAAGATTACCCAGCCACTAATTTGCAAAATAACTACCTTTTGCAAAATAACTACCTGTAAAATTGATAGTTTTAGAGATGCCTTTGTATTGTTTAGTTTTTGATATGGTATATTGTTTTACATTTGATTTTGTATAATAAAGGAATTCATTATGGCAGAACGTTTGTCTTTAGTTCTAGTGTTAAATAATATTCCGTAGGTGATGGGGAATTATGGCAGCTACACAGGTGGCAAATATGCAGGATTTTCTTTCTCGGGAAATCGTATGTCTCCCCCATGAGACTCATAACCCAAATCGATACCTTTTGCTGGTGGAAGATGTACCCAGCATATTTTTGGATATGCCACCCTTTTTTGAAAATGCCCTGAGGTGAGCATTATTTATAAATAAGTTTATTGTGTATTTTAAGTGAAAGCACAGGTGCATTTAGAATCTCATGATTGATATGCAGTCATGTTGTGAATTGTACAATTTGATGTAATGCCATAGCGCTGTGTGGAGTCTGCAATTAAAATGATTGAAGGTTTAGAACAGTAATGTGCCACCTGTAGTACCACGGCATGATTTCAGGTTATCCATGAAACCTTGAAGCAGTTTTTAATATTAATAACCCATCGGCTTACCTAACCATTGAATCATTAGGGTGGAAGATAATCATCGAAAGTTGAAAAAGATGGCTTTAGATTTAAAATTCATCCCACCATAAGTACTTAAATGGATACTTATGATGATAGTATATTTTTAATAAATTCCAAGTCAACTCGCAAATTTGTCCATGTTTATGTAGTCTGCACATGAAAAAGATTGCGCACCACTGCTTATGACAATGAAGAGTTGAAGAACTAGGAGTGGATTTTTTTGCACCCTTAGTCATGGACTTCTCTTAGCATGCCAGGTTTAATTACCTCCATGAATTTTGCAATTTATAGAATACTCATTCGTTATCATGATGACTTCTTAATTGTTTTTATTTCTTGATTAATTTGCAGGGATTATTCTGTAGCCAGAAGATCAGCTCTTGTCATAATTTGCACAGGAGATGCAACAGTGTTAAATATGGCTACAATTTTATTAAGTGAAGAACTAAAAGCCGAACTTAGCATAACTACTATCTGGTAATATTACACTTTTTAGCTTCAAGAAAGTAATAAAATCAATATTTGAAATACAAATTTATTAATAGAAATAAAATCTTTCATTTTAATTTCCATTTAAGTGGAAAATTCATTAATCGGTTTGATTTGGTTTTGGAGCTAAAAATATTTTGTCCTCTCAAAAGGACTAATTTACAAAATTTATCAAAATCCTAATATTCTTTCATAATTCATGTAATAAATTATGCCATGGAAGTATGATAAATGACCTTAGTAATGGGTGTTTGTATCAGCAAGTAATCAATGTTGATTTTATATTAACATTTTCAATGTTTGCATGGTATGTTAATGGATCAGAATTCATCACCTACTATGTGCTATCATGACGAGTTTACGCATCACAGATTCCATTAATTTTCTTCTCATGTCAACATGTGCATATTAAAATGAGATTTTCTCCATGACACAGGAACATATTTTGAGGCAATATGGTGAAGTAGTACAATTTATTAGAGCCCTAGCACAACAGTCAAAGGGTTAAATAAGGTACTCCCTTGATTTCTCCTTGTGATAAAAATAAAATTTTTGTTCAGATAATTGAATCATGCCATTGATTTTAATCCATTGAGTGATAAGTATTATTCAATTTACTTGAATAAGAGCCTCCTCAATTATTTTGTCTCTTTTATCAATTTTGTATGGCTGTGTTAATCAGGGTCTTGAGTGCTCACCTTAAAGGTAGCAAACAAGGGTTTGAATCCTAGTAGAAGATGGATTTAATCGACCTGGGCTTCATTTGATTCTTTATGGGCGAATGATAACATATGCGCTGCTGCGCGACACAAGAAGAGTTCATATGCACCAGAGGGTCACTAAAATGAGTTTCCTAGAAATCACCATGCCACCACCGTGGTACGATTTCACAATCGACAAATCAGTAAGAGAGACAAAAGGAAGAGGATATGAGGTGAGAGCGGGAAGGAGGAAAGAACGGACGGGCACCCAAGGAAACTGATGCATAGGGTGGTCTCTCATTCTCTCTTCTTTTATCTACATTCCCCTTCCTACCCCACCCCTTGAGCCCCGGAACAACCCTTCCGAGTGACCAGTGACATAACGAGGGATGAAGAGTAAACTGCCATCTCAATCTTTACTCCTCCCCTCCTCCTTTCCCTCTCGATTGAAATAAAACTCCCCCTCCGCAGACCTCGGCTCCTTCAGTAGAAGGGATATTGAATAGTTTGTCCAATTGGTGCATTTTTAAAGAACAGGCTAATGATAGAACCAGTTATCCTTCTATTTTTTTTATGTCTTCGTGATGTCATCCACCTTGTTAAGTTTCTCCTGGGCTTCCTGTAACACATTCTTGCCACCCTCCTCACTACCTTTTCTTTTCTTCAAGTTAATATATATATATATATATATATATATATATATATATATATATATATATATATATATAATGATATGGAAAAAGAAATAATATGCTGATATATATATCAAACCTGCTTTTTGAGTAAATGAGCTATGGTCATTAGAATTTTGGTCACAGTCAATGAAGGTTAATGATCATTCTATTGACTGTTAAATAATTCAGCTACTATGGAAACATTTTGGCTTCTATTATTAGTAATGCCTAGCATTTATTTTTCTGCTGTTACTGCTTGAGGGTACTTCAATGAGGTATTTTTTCAATTTAGAATCATGGATTTTAGTAGAACTCGGTTCATACATACATTCAATATATTAGATGTTTAATAATGAATTGCATGTTTCTTATTTATTTATTTTCATTTCAGTTTTAATGGCTTCTACAAGTAAATGGCCAAAGACTTCTTTGGAGAAAATCTTGGCAGAACAGAGAATGAGAGTTGGGACGGAATTCACGTGCCCGCCGCTGCAGTATGTTCGGATGGGGAGAGGAAGAGGATGGTGGGCACCAATAACAGGGAGGACAAAGATGAGTTTTTTCATTCCAATATTAAATTGATATCAGTTGCCTTGTTCTGGGCAAATCATAACCTTCGAGAATTAAATAGTTACATTGCTGCTCGGAGCAAACCTATATTGGTCACTTCTTTCTCTCTGGCATAGCTTCCTCCTCGCCCAGCATGATCGGATCAAAATTTTTGCCTTTTGTTTTAGGCTAATTTATTTTACTTTATAACTGTATTTGTAGAAATCCAGCCATTTATTCATTTAATTATTCAGATTTTTTTATCAAAACGATTGCTCGCAGTATCAAAACATATGTAGGAATACAAAGCTTAAAACTGGTGACTTGAATATCTATTACTAGAACAATTATTTTTATTTCTTTCAGTAGAAAATGTCAACATCTAATGGCTTTAATCTTTTGTTGAGGTTCGAGTAGTATTAGATTTGATTTTATAAGGTGTGTCAACAGCAAGGTCATTTCACACCATATTAAAATCAGTAATACAATAAAAGTTATTATATTTCCTTACTAATAGTGATAAAAACTGATAAAATATGTATATTACACTGTAAAAATTGTATACAGGTTATGTGTATAGAAAAAATGTAATGTTAAAAATTATTTAAATGTATGGAAGCAATTTAGCTTCCCTGAGGAACTTGAAAACCACATCTATCTTAACAGGGCCATTGCCCAGAATATCTTTAAGCTGGCCTTGCATCGAAAGACTGTTTCGCAAACCTTGGTATTGGGTGCATTCGGTCAGGATATGTCTTATAGTGAGACGAGAGTCACAATGGTCACAGTGTGGTACTTCCTTCTCCTGTGTGAACAGATAAAAGTGAGTAAGAGCACAGTGCCCTATCCTCAATCAGGTCAGCACTACATCCTCCCGCCTACTATTCCTGACAGAGGAGGACCAAGAAGTCGTAACAGCCTTTATGTCCCGCAATTTGTTATTTTGCAAGCCTAGCCATGAGTCCTGCCATTGTTTCACTATAAGTAACCTAAAAAATTTTTTTAGGTCTTCTGCTGTCATGGACCATAAGTCTAGTTCTTGCTTGCAGAGACCTTCCTTGGCAGCAGAGTCGGCCTTCTTATTCCCCTCGATTCCCACATGCCCTGGTACCCTAACAAAGAGTATGTTATTCCACATGGCCTCTAACAGGGCAAGATGGGAGTGAATCAACTGGACCAGTGGATGATAGGAATCAAAGGAAAGGATTGTTTGCAATGTGCTCCTAGAGTCACTACATATCAAATACGACATGTTTCGTGACTCAATTTCATCCAAGGCAGTCTTGATAGCATACAGTTCCGCTGTGTAAACACTACACAGCAGGTGCAGCTTCACCACAGAGATGATATTTTGGGAAGATGTTACAGCGCATGCACAGGCAGTGTCTGACTTGGAGCCATCTGTATAAATGTGAGTGGCATCACGGTGCTTTTCCAAAATTTCCATAAATTGATGGAGATATATGTTAGGATGTGTGCGTAATTTGTTGCAGCGAGACTAATCCATATAAATTTTTGGATAAGACATCTTCCATGGCGGAACTTTATTAAAACCAGCACGATGCACTTCGGGGAGCTAAACCCGGGCATCATCAATGAAATTTTTAAAACGAATTCCTATGGGTTTCGTCACCCTAGGTCTTCTATAAAATAATTCAATAAAACGGGGTCTAAACACAAGTTTAAAACAGGGGTGTGTCATTTGGGATAAAATCTTGCTGACATAATTACACTTTAAAATCATCCTCCGCATATCAAGAGGCACTTCTCCAGCATCACAGTAGATGCTGGGAATTGGACTGGTCCTGAAAGCACCAGTTGCCAACCTGAGGCCAGAGTTGTGAATTGGACTCAGTGGGCAGAGATAGGGCACTCGTCTAGCAGTATATATAAAGGACCCATAGTCAGCTTTGATCGTAACAATGCCCTGTATAAGAGAAGCATCGATTTGCGGTCAGCACCCCATGACGAATTACACATGTATCGCAGAATATTTAAAAGTTTAAAACACCTATCTTTTAAAATGCCAATATGGCTTCTCCAATTCCATCTTTTGTCGAGTGTCATTCCAAGGAACCGTACAGAATCCACCACCGGTAGGGTAATTTCACCAAGTGTAAGAGAGAGATCAGGAAATAATCCCCGTCATCTGTGAAAATGCATACACTTGGTCTTCTCTTCGGAGAAGCGGAAGCCAGTTTCGCCAGACCATTTATGGAGCCGATTCAGGGTCAGCTGAATTTGCCTTTCAGCCATCCTCAAATTCGATGACCTACAGAAGATAGCTAGGTCATCGACAAACAATGAGCCTATAACTGGTGGGTTAATGCAGTCTACAATGTCATTGATGGTTATTGCGAATAGCGTAACACTTAAAACAGAGCCCTGAGGAACACCATTTTCTTGGGTAAAGGACTGTGATAGCTGATTGCCCAAACGAACTCTAAAAGTACGCCCCGCTAAAAAGTTTTGGATAAAAATTGGTAGTCTACCTTTAAAACCCCAGTCTTTAAGAGTGCGTAAAATCTTGTATCACCAGGTTTTGTCATACACATTTTTTATGTCAAAAAAGACTCCTATGACATGCTGGCATAGGAGAAAGGCCTCTTGGATAAAGCTGTCGGTCCTGACCAGGTGGTCCACTGTAGACCAGCTATGTCGGAAACCACACTGGACATTTGAGAGAAGGTTACCGCTCTCAAGGCACCAAACTAGACATTTGTTCATCATTCTCTCCATCAGTTTGCACAGACAACTGGTCAAGGAGATTGGGCGATAGCTGGATGGCTGGCTCTTGTCCTTTCCCTGTTTAGGGATAGGGACAATTGCCGATTCCCGCCAAGATTCAGGGAAAGCCCCCTCAGGCCAAAGCTGATTGAGGGTTTTCAGCAGATCCTGTTCAGCATCTATGGGCAGGGGTTTGAGGAAGGCATTGTGGATACTGTCCAAGCCAGGACAAGAGTCCTTACCATCCCCAATTGCTGACTTCAACTCCCACAATGAAAAAGGTTCATTGTAGGATGCTGGACTGCTGATATTGCCAAGGTTTAGTACAGTTCTTTCCATTCTCTCTTTCATTCGAATGAATGAAAGCTCATACTCGACTGTGCTGCTAACCTTGGCGTAATGGAGGCCTAATTGCTTCTCCAATGGCAACAGAAGATGTTATAAGTTGGCCTCCAATTTCTAGCCCTGGCACGCTTGTAGGGTTGTATTTGCCCGAGATTTTATTAACCCTATTCCAAACCTGTGCAACTGGAGTGCTGTGGTTAATGGAGGATACATACTTTATCCAAGAGGACCTTTTCGCATCTTTGATGACCTGGCGAGCTTTTGCCCTCAGTCGTCGAAACGGGTAGTAGTAGTAGTGTGTTTTTAGAGGTGCATCGACAGCAGAGGTCATTTTGCACCTTTCTTACTTAAATAATAAGTATAAATGTATAAATAAATAAATATTCAAGTACAAAAATAAGCATCAAAATAACTATAAAAGAAAATAAACGTAAAAATATTAAAACTGTATAAAATTAGACTAAAAGCAGGACGTCTGGAGTCATTTATGAAAATTAAATTAGATGGAGCAGATTTGCCTCTCTTAAGAACTCTAAAACGGTCTGCACATTAATATAGTTGTCCGAAAGTATAATTCCTAAGTCTGCTGCCATGTCAAGCCTGCATCTGATGGCATTGTGCTTTGTGCATTCGGTGAGGAGGTGACTTACAGATAAAAGGGAGTCACATTCTTCGCACCTGGGCGGAATTTTCTCTGTGGTAAATAAATAAGAGTGGGTCAAGGCACAGTGGCCTATCCTTAACCCTGTCAAAATGACTTCCTCCCGTCTATTGTTCCTCACAGAAGACTTCCAAGGCGTAATGTTGGTCTTGATTTCCCGCAGTTTGTTTCCGACCAGACCTTCCCAAGATGTAGCCCATTCTTTGATTGCTTAGGTCTTAAAAATATGCTTTGCATCTTGGGAAGGGATGAGTTCCAAGTCAACTTTTGGCTTTGGCGAGGGTAGAGTGAATATCTTGAACTACTGGGTGCAGAGAAGAGAAAAGCGCTAGAGATTGCAGAGCGCTTCTTGAGTCAGAACATATCAAATATGACATGTTTCTTGACTTGATCATCTCCAAGGCAGTTTTTAATGCAATAAGCTCCACTGTGAATATGCTACACCTCGGGTGCAGATTCACCTTTCTGGTTCCCAGAGCAGTAGATGTAGCAGTGCATCCACAGGCCACCTTCGTCTTAGAGCCGTCTGTATAGATGGGGATAATGCCCGGTTTTGATGAAAGCATTTCGTTCAGGATATTAATAAAAACAGAAGGGTTAGTGTCGGCCTTAGAGTACCTTGTCATATTAAATAAAACCTTGGGTTGTGGAACCTGCCAAGGTGGCATTTTTATAAAACCACTAGGATACATATCCGGTAGAGTAAAACCAGTCTCATTAATAAAATTGTGAAAGTGCACCCCTAATGGTGAAGTTACTCTGGGTCGACGATTAAAAACATCCATAAAAGACGGACTAAAAATAATATCAAAACAAGGATGTCCTCCAAGACAAAACTTTCGCTGCATAATTAAAGGTTAAAAACTTTCGGCGTGTCTCCAGAGGAGGTTCACTTGCTTCACAATAAATACTTTGTACCGGACTGGTTCTGAATGCTCCAGTAGCCAGACGGAGTCCTAAATTATGAACGGTCGAGAGTGGTCGTAGGTATGATACTATCCCTGAGGCGTAGATAATGGACCCGTAATCAAGTTTAGACTGTATTAATGCTCTGTAAAGGAGAAGCATTGATGTGCAGTCTGCGCCCCAATTTGAATTAGTTAAAAATCTTAAAATATTTAGTGATCGTAAACACTTATCCTTAAGACTGCAGATGTGAGCCCGCCAGTTCAATTTCCTGTCAAACACCAAACCAAGAAATCGGATGGTCTCAACAAATTTTAGAGGTGTTCGTCCAAGGTGCAAACTAGGTTGAGGATACATGCCTCTGCCCCTGTAAAAATGTATGCATTTGGTCTTCTCCGTGGAGAAATTGAAGCCATTAGATTGAGCCCAATGTTCGAGGCGGTTCAGCGTCAGCTGAATTTGATGCTCTGCAGACCTCAGTTTCACAGATCGGCAAAATATTGCCAGATCGTCGACATGTAACGTTGCCAACACCTGGGATGTAATACACCTGACAACGTCATTAATGGCAATCGCGATGAGTGTGACGCTTAAGACTGACCCTTGAGGCACACCATTCTCCAAGTTAAAGGGACGTGATAAACACTTGCCAATTCGTACCCTGAATACATGGTTTGCTAAGAAGTTGCGAATGAAAATTGGAAGATTACCGCGAAATCCCCAGTCGTGTAAAGTCTTTAATATCTTGTGCCACCATGTCTTATCATATGCCTTTTCAATATCAAAGAATACCGCTATTACATGCTGGCCCAGGAGGAAGGCTTCCTGGATAAAGTTGTCAATTCGAACTAAATGGTCCGTTGTGGATCTTCCACGTCGGAAGCCACACTGGGTGTTTGAAAAGAGGTTTCGGCACTCAAGGAACCAAATCAGACGTCTATTAACCATTCTTTCCATTAGCTTGCACAGGCAGCTAGTAAGGGATATAGGACGGAAGTTCGAAGTAACTTTCTTTTCCCTGCCCTGTTTAGGGATTGGAATCACAATGGATTCACGCCAGCCCACCGGGAAACTTCCTTCACTCCAAATATGGTTAAAGGTGTCTAATAAATTCCTTAAACTCGAAATTGGGAGGTTGCGGAGGAAAGCATTGTGGATCTCGTCTACTCCTGGGCTGGAATCCTTGGTTTCCTTGATAGCGGAGATTAACTCCCATAACAAGAAGGCATTATTGTATGGATCAGCATTGCTACCTCCCTCAAAGTCAAGGCTGCAACGCTCCGCATTGTGTTTGATGGTTAAGAAAGCCTGATCGTAATTTGCTGTGCTGCTAATATCAGCATAATAAAGGCCGAAAGCTTCAATTTCCAGGGCAGTGACTGGAGATACATGTCCTAAGCCTGAGATACTTCTCACCTTTGACCAGATCTGTGCTATATTGTGTTCTGTGGTTTATGGAAGTTACATATTTCATCCAGGAGACATTTTTAGCATCCTTAATTGTTTGCCGGGCCTTCGCCCTTAACCGTCTAAAGGCTGCCAAGTTTGTACTTGTTGGGTACCTCTTAAATATCCGTAGGGCCTTCTTTCGCCTATGGATTGCCTCGGCACACTCCTCATTCCACCAAGGAACATGAGCATGCCGCATTTTACCTGAGGACCGGGGGATACTTTTGATAGCTGCTGATGTTATATCTTCCATGAGTAGTTCCATATTATGTATGCCACCAGGAGTGTGATCAAAGTTAAATTTTATGTTATTTTTAAAAACTGGCCAATTGGCCTTCTTCAAGAGCCAATTCCCATGTCGAGTAAAATCACAATTATTATTACGCTTAGTAATAATAATTGGAAAGTGATCACTGCCACAGAGTTCTTCATGAACAGATAAATTAAACAATGGGGCTATATTAGCAGTGGATAAAAACAGGCCAATGGAGGGAATATCTCTGTTAAAACTATTAAAATGGGTCTTCTCATCAGAGTTTAACAATATTAGATTGTGGTCGCACCCCAAAGAGTTTTATGGGCGTTGAAGTTCCCCAACAATACAAAAGGCCTAGGCAGCTGTTTGAGTAGGTCTTCAAGGCTTCTGCGGTTAACTGGTGCCCATTCAGGTAAGTAAACATTACAGAAGGTAATGGCATCCGGTGTGGCCACGGTCACCGCAACAGCTTGTAGAGGTGTCTGCAGGTCAACCCGGGAGGTGTTTAAGGTCTCCCGGACTACCACAGCAACACCACCTTTAGCCCTGTTGCCACTAAGGTCGTCATTTCTAAAAATACTAAAACCTTTGATATTTCCCCTGTCAGAAATTTTAAAATGTGTTTCCTGCAAGCAAATACATGACGGCTTAAGATTGTGTATTAGGACCTCAAGTTCCTCCTTGTGCCTGTAAAATCCATTGCAATTCCTTTGCAATGTTAAAAACATAAATAATATAATAAATAGGTACAAGGTAAAAAATTGTTCCCCAAAGTTGTCAAAAAACAAAATTTTTATAATTATGGGAGTGATCACCTTTTAAAAAGCCTACGATTGTTCTTCCTATTGAGGAGGACCTCTCGTATTTCTGTTTCTGAAATACTTTCATCCTCTATGTCTTCCACAGAGGATGAAATAGGAAGTTTAGAGGGCCTAGATGGTGGTGTGACTTCCCGCCTTGACCCACTAGTCTTGGCTGAGGAAGTGGCCTCTTGTGTTTTTTCTGCGGTCGACTGAGCTTTGGTAGGAGGCAGAGTAATAGGCACTCTCTTCCTGGCTGCTTTTTCATTGCAGATGTTCTCGTTTATCTCTTCCTTTTGAATTTTTTCTGGCTCTGTTTGAGTTGCTATGGTAGCCTTTTTGACAGATGTGCCAGGGACTGATGCAAAGGAGCGAGAGAAAGTCAGCGCCATGAGCTCTCGATACTTCCTCCTTGCCTCTATGTATGGTAACTTTTCCATGGTCTTAATTTCCATTATTTTGCATTCCTCACGCATCCTTGGACAATCACAAGAGTACACGGGATGTGCACCCTTGCAATTTGTACAAAGAGCAGGGGACACGCAGATTTCCCCATCATGCTTCTCCTTGCTGCACTTTGCACAGATTGCCCTACTTTCACACCGAACCGCTGTGTGGCCAAAACGTTGACAATTAAAGCACCTCAGAGGGCTTGGGATGAAAGGTCGGACGGGAACTGATTCGTACCCGACCTTCACCTTTTCCGGTACCTTATTCAGTGCAAAAGTAAGTAGGACTGATGTGGAGTTAATAGACTCGCCGTTTCTTCTGGTCGAGAGCCTTCGACAGTCGATGACCCCCTGAGGGGGCATCTCCTTCTTTATCTCCTCGACGTCAACATACATCAGGTCATAGCACGAAATCACACCTTTGCATGTATTCAGTGTCTTGTGCATTTGCACAGACACCGGAATATCATGCAGCAAGGACATGTGAAGAAGCTTGCCACTTTGCTTGTCATTAGCTGTTTCGATTAGTAGGCTACCATCTCTAACTTTCTTTACAGATTTTAGTTCTCCTGTTACAGCGCTAGAGAGTGATTTATGAATAAGGAAAGGCGAGACTTTCTTGAAGTCTTCCCCTTCCTTTGAACATTGCATAACTAGATATTTTTGGCATATGTTTCTCACTATATCTCCCCCATCTGGTAAAGGACGGGATTGGAGGTGGTGTACTGCTCATTGCAGAATCCATTTTAGCCGCTGCTTGGCCGAGTCAATAGAAGACTCAATGCCCCCCCTCAGCCCCGTGGAGGCGGCGGCGGGGTAAGAGCTTTCTACTGTCTTTGGTTGTTCTAAAGATGTTTTTAAGAACAAAAAAGACGGTATCACGAGTTTTGATACAAACCATGGTTACAAGAACCAAAGAGACTGGGTTACCCCCCAGCATGTAGCAAAGAAATCACTGGGTTGCCCCCCCATCAGGTAGCAGAAAATGCAGGGTTACCCCCCTGCAGGTAGCTCAACAGTGGATGGTGAGCTGTATCCGAACCCGCTCAAACACCAATCCACTGCCCCATGAGGGGTCCATCCAATCATAAAAATACGTAAATATAGACCAATTTTCTTCTAGTTTGCTTTATCCTACAGCTAAATCTGGAAACTATTCCGTACTTGCAATGCTTAGATGCTAGGCATTCGAAATCTTTAGAAGTACGCATTCCTTTACGAAATTTTATGGATTTTTCGTATTCTTTCCGAGCATTGCCAAGGTGCCCCGCATTGTTGTCTCCGATTCAATTATCCCCAATTTATATAGGGAAATATTTCACTCAGCAGTGTGGGCCGAGATCTGAAGGTTTTCCCGGGCCGATTTTTGCTGCCGATCCGCCCCTGATCTAGTTTATAAGCTTTTTCTTGTAACTTAACTTTACAGTAAATCGAGTAAATTAGTTATATACTTGACAATACATAATTTTGGATGTATTTAATAATTTATTTTAAATTCTATGATTAATAGATTTTTTTCACTGATTTCGATTTTGAAAAAAATATCGTTTAAAATTTCCGTTTTTAAGGGACCCAGAGCAGTTGAACAAAATGAGTAGCAAAAGGTTTAATATATCGGAATATTTTGGGAAAGCTGCGAATAAGAAGATCAAAGTAGAAAATCCTAAAGAAACGGCTATTATCGAAGAGGATGACTTTGAAACAATTATTAGTGAAAGTGAGGAAACGAGTTCAAAATCTGAAAGTGAATTCCAAGATTGTGAACTCAATAAAATGAATTTAATGCTTAATTCCGATTGCGAAGATAGAGATAGTGTGTACATTAGTGTCGAAACAGAGCCAAAACTTAAAGAAATTCCTGGACTTCAAGATTTGTCTCAAATTGTGACCGACGGCTCTAAACAGGCGAAGTTGAGTTTTCCGAGTCGGAAATTTGCAACACGTTGGAGAAGTTTCAATCCTTTTTGGTTTCCGTGGTTAGAATACAGTGTGTTAGATGATGCTGCATATTGCTTCCATGTCGTTTTTTTTTAAATTCTATTGATTCGAACATGCCGTTCGTATCGGTTGGATTCAGAAATTGGAAGAAAGCCATGGAAAAAGACTCAGGACTTTGGCAACATGGCAATAGTGATTCTCATAAAAAGTGTGAAATATCATGGGATATGCAAAAGGTAATTTCAAAAAATAATGCATCTGTAACTTCCTTGTTGAATCATGCTCATTCTAGCCAAGTAAGTGAAAATAGGATATATTTAAGAATTATTTGTCAGGTATTAAGATTTACAGCAATGCAAAATATAGCTCAGTGGGGAAATGATGAATTTGACCAAAGTTTAAATAGAGGAAATTTTCTAGAAATTTTAAACATCCTATCTGAACATTCCGATATAGTAAAAAAAATTTCTTGATGTTCCAAAAAATGCCAAATATACTAGTCCTAATGTCGGATTTGGTGATTCGACAAATTAAGGATCAAATTAACCAAGTAGAGCATTTTTCCATTATGGTAGACGAATCAAAGGACATTTCTAAGAGTGAACAACTGTCGGTTGTAGTTAGATATTTTTTAGATGGTACAGTATTTGAACGATTTTTAGGCTATAAACAAGTGGAGTACCTTAATGCAAGCGCACCATTTTCTTATATTAAAGAAATATATGCTAATTGCGAGATTGTGTGTGCGTGTGTGTGTGTAATTTAAGGCGAATCAGCCTCTTGGGCTATTATCGCCCTAATATGCACTTTGTGGCAAACTAACCATAGCACCAGACACACAATAAATATATAAATAAATAAATAGATAAAACAGATAGATAAATAGATAAAACAGGCAGTCGCGTGAGAATGCCGGATGCGGACCATCGCAGTTTGTGCACGATACCGTTGCTGTGCATTCTGCTCCATCGTGCATTTCCCGATTGCATCAGGGGCAAACTGCTTTGCCCTTGCACAGTGGAGCAGTGTGTCCAAACCTTTGGCACTGAAAACAGCGCATAGGGTTTGGAATGTACGGCCGAACTGAACATGCCTCATATCCAATAATGACCTTTTCTGGTAGCTTCTCAAGGGAGAACGTGAGAACCATCGAGGTGGTATTGACAACCTCACCGTTTCTCTTTGTGGTCAGTCTCTTGCAGTAGATGACCCCCTGTGAGGCCATCTCCTGCTTACACTCCTCGATTTCTACGAATAGAAGGTCATAATTGGATATGACCCCTCTCTCAACTGTAACCGGTATTTCTCCCAGCATGGAGATGTTTAAGATCTTCCTGCTTTGGGTCTCATTCATAGTGGTTATAAGAAGAGTACCATCCCTAAGCTTCATGACCGACTCTAGAGGTCCAGGCACCTGTACAGACAAAGACTTATATATCAAGAAGGGAGACACTTACGTGAAGGTCACACCTTCTGTTGAACGTTTCATAATCAAATATTTTTTGCATATATACTCTATGTCTCCCCTGCCCGAGTCCGGATGGGATCCTTTTGGTGGCGGAGAAAGTTTTTCTGCCATCCAAGTAATTTATATTCATCCCCTGGTCTCCCCACAAATGGGACGCCGCACCACAAACTGATGCAGACGCCAGGGCTAACCAAAGGGATATAGTTCCTCTGACATGGCTGCCTGCTTCAGGTCAGATCTCCAGTGCATGGGGTCTCCAAACCCATGCACCTTTGACCCCCCTACACAAACCCCCATTGCCTTGGCACTCGCCAACCGAAACGCCAAGACGTGACGGCAAGCCGATTAATCGGGTGTGGCTAGCACCCGACTCCCATTTGCAGCGAATCAGAGGCCAAAGTGGTGTGTTGCTCCCTGTGCCCATCTTGGGCATCCGAAACCCAGACGGGGTCCAGGAAGCTCAACCACCAGGTACCTCTTCTCCCCCTTACGGGTCTCCACGCACGGCAAACACACGGGTGGATCGACAGCCAGGTGACATGGCTGGACTCAGACAGCAGATCCACATACTGTCTGGAAGCTACCCTAAGCGTAAAATGGGTTTTTTAACGAGGTTGTCTCCTCGCCCATTGGTCGCCTCTTACGACCAGCAGAGGGGCTGCGGGAGTATTCTCAATCCCTCTAACTGCAGGGGGGAGTCACAGAAGTATTTCTTTTTATTTCATATAATAATCCACATGGTAGGAATGAGGAAACAGCTAGGTGAGGGGGTGGTTGGTGAGCGAGATTGAGCAGGGAGCTTGCCGCATAGTTTAATAAAATATGGCGACAATTATGAAAGTGAGAAAGAAACCTTTTTGGTTATTGTTATTGATAATAATAAAGTTGCAGGATGTCAGATTTTCTGGCATTTGCTTTGGTAATATGAGGAGATTGTGGAAGTAATGGCATAGTCTTTTGAATATTGTCACAGTTTATTTTTGTATTATATTTTGTATTCTATTATGAGAAATATTATGTTAATGTTTTATTTGGTTTTTAGACTGTTTTGATTAATGTTCTGTCATCATGTTAATTTCTTATTTAAGAATGCTTTGTAAAATTCTCTGCCTGTTTCATTTTGGATTGGCACTCAGTGTAACAGTCCCAACCAGAGATGATAATGCATCATCATCAGAGTTACCTGTGCATAGCTAAATGAGCTTTACAAGGAAGAAGAGAGAGAGACAGTTGAATGTTGAAGAGCAGCAAAGTAACATGGAAAGAAAAGCAGAGGAAGACAAAGAAGAGAAGGGCAAGATTTGTCAAGTATACAAGTATTGCCATTGTGGAAAAGAATGTTCAATGAAATCTAATTTATATTGCTTGTGATTTATGCGGAAATAGTTACACACGAAAAGAAAACCTTGTCATTCACATTAAATTCCACACAGGAGAAAATTCTTACTCATGCAAATTGTGCAACAATGTATTTAGGAGACGTACTGACTTGGTCAGACATATCATTTCACTCAAATGATAAAATGTTTTTATGTGATCTGTGTCCTAAGAAAGACTACCTTAATAAGCATCACAAAAGACATTCCAAGCATGCAAAATGTGTATGAGATATTGTTTTGATTATTATTATGAAAAGTATTCTATAAATTGCAGTTTATATTTTAAAAGTAGGAACTGTGTCCAATGAAGTCTACCTGGCCATTCTACCATATGATTATTTTACATGTTTTGTTAGAGAATATCTTTAGTTACTTTATAGGTTTATAAGAATTTCTCACATAAACGAATTTTGTACATTCTCTATATGCAGTAAACACAGTAACATTGATGCTATCTTAAATTAATTCATGTAAGGTGAAATTGAGTTATTGGAACATGAATTTTGCATAAGAAATTATGAAAATAAGGATTGATGTGTTCCAGCATCTTAACACGTTCAACGCTGACGGACGACGATTGTCGTCCGCCGGGTGCATGCCAGCGACTGCGGTCGACAGTTGTCGTCCAATTTCAGCGCCCCTTTCCATGCTAGTGTTGGGGAGACGCCTACGCGAAACACTTTCCTTGCCATATGCAGTCGTTCACTAGGCTCCACAGAGTTAGCACGTGTGATTAGTTTTAAGATCAGTCCTTTCTTTTTCCAGCGACAACATTTTTTTTCCGGGTGGTAAGTACGCATTTCTAAGTATGTTTTTTCATTATCTTATCGATGTTTCCATATAATTCTAAACTTCTCTTCCTTTTTTTAAGGTTGTTTTTCATAAAAGTACCTGAAAAACATATTCCGGAGACAGGTTATTTTGGAAAAGAAATTGTGCAGGTAATTCCCCCCCCCCTTGAACTTAATGTCTGCGTATCTGCTATAACTTTTTTTGTGGTTTGTAACCAATTTGTGTCATTTATAGGACTTCTTTTATTGAAAAAATTGCAGAAGAGGGAGAAATTTCTTTGGACTTCTACAAAGCCATTGGTGGTATTTTTTAACAACCTTATTTTTAGTAACTGAAATTTTTACTAACTATTTATGTTTTCTTCTTAGATTTTTAAATTATCTTTGTCCATTTTTCAGTGTTTCTACAAAAAATACTAAGGGAAAGTTAATCTCTCGTGAGAGGGAGAAAAATGTAAGTTATTATGACTTATTTTATTTTTACTTGTTGTTTTTACTTATCTCATTTTAAATGTTATTTCTTGCAAACTTCTATTTATTCTTCTGAATATTTGTTATTTTCTGTTATATAGCTACACGGTTTCAAGCATCAATTTATTGATTCATGAACGAGAATCTACTGGGAGGAATAATGTACGTACATTCTATGCCTATACTTTTATGAAACACCAATATGATATAAAAATTGTTTCTATATTTGTTTTTTTTAGCATGGTTCCTACTCGAGGTGCTAGTCGAGGCAAGGGGAAGGCACTCCTCAACATGATTCTCCCTGGGGAAAAATCTCCTCGACCTCCCACTTCGAAGGATGACCCCCAACCCTCGACTTCCCAAAACAGTCCCCAGCCGTCAAATTCCTGGGAAGATTTAAATCCTATTCCTCCGACCACACAAAAGAGAAGGTGTGACGGCGACTCTTTGCAGACCCAAAGGCAAAGGAGGGACTCTCCCCCTCACCACAATTGGTCTGCCGAAGAGTTGAACGAATTATTACTTAGGTACGAGGAAGAGGAAGAAAATTTTAGTGACTCGTCTGGGGAAACGGAGTGGGGAGACACCACTGAGGAGGACGAGGAAGAGGAGGTGGAGCTTCCCCTCAGCTGGTAGGCAAAATATTTCACCTTCCTCCCCTCCTAGCCCTCCCGTTGTACAAACCAGTTCCCCCGTTTCCTCTGTTTTGACTAGGAACTCGACCCAGACCTACAGTTGGACTTCAAACAGACCGACTAGACCTGCCATCTCCTTCACTCACACCCCGGCCCTAAATGTTCCAGACCCAGGGGAAGAGCCTCGACAATTTTTTGACCTTTTACTGACGGACAAAATGACCAATTTGGTGGTGACGGAGACAAATAGGCAGGCCAACTTTTTACTTTTAGGTAATAAATTTCCGAAAGCAAGAATTACCAAATGGAAGCAGTTATCAGTGGAAGAATTTTTAACTTTCCTCGGGATTCTATTTCATATGGGCACATGCCCATTGAGTAGGATCTCCAATTATTGGAGCACTGACTTCATATTAAATTTTCCTTGTTTTCGGAAATGTATGAGCCGAAACAGGTTCTCCGGGATTTTGCAGGTTTTGCATTTCGCAAAAAATCCAGAACCCGGGGAGCCACAACCTACGGACAGATTATACAAAATAAGACCAATGATTGACATTTTTCACCGAACAATGGACTCAATAGTGAGACTGACCCAAAGGCTATGCATCGACGAATCCATGGTTCTCTGGAGGGGCAGTCTTATCTTTCGTATTTATATGAAAGGTAAACAGCACCGGTATGGGATTAAACTTTACATGCTCACCAAACCTTCCGGTTTGGTTCTAAGATTATTGTGTATGCTGGGTCCTCTGATGTTGATGTAGGTGGGCCGGGACATGTCAACAATGTTGTATGGAAGTTGATGGAAGACAAATAAGATGCCGGACATTCACTTTTCATGGATAATTATTACAACAGTGTTGACTTGGCCCACCATCTACTAGAGCGGAGGACCTATTGTACAGGATCTCTTCGATCTAACCGGAAGGGGAATCCTCCTGAGGTAATATCTAAAAAACTAAGACGAGGTGAAGCTGTGGATGTTTTTAGTTCCTGTGGAGTCTGCGTGATAAAATGAAATGATAAACAGGACGTTCTGATGATCAATTCCGAATTCGGAAGCAATATGGTCGATGTCCGTCGCCGGCGAGGAGGTAGTGTCACCTCCAAACCGGAGGCCGTTGCTCGTTATAATGAGTCAATGACTGGCATCGATCATTGTGATAAAATGATGTCTTATTACCTGATAGAGCGTAAGACTCTGAAATGGAACAAAAAACTGGGGATCCATATACTTCACCTCGTATTGGTTAATAGTTATTTCCTTTACCGAAACACTCATCCCAAAATTTTTTTATATGATTTCCGAATTACCATCATAAACTCCCTCCTCCGCCCAGCCTGTACTGAAGGTAGGTAGGTAGGTATTCGATTTTAGGTGCTTCAACAGCTAGGGTCATTTTGCACCTTTCTCGTTGCCTGTCAAGAGACATTGCAAACGATTTCCTACAATGTATTAAATAGTAAAATCATAAATAATAAAATGCATTGAAAGTAAATGTTTAAAATTCTATAAAAGGTGGATAAGTCCAGCTTCTCTTAAAAACCTTAAAATATTATCCATTTTCATGGAGTCATCTGATAAAATATCAGCAGAGGATGCCCATGAAGAAATATCCCCTTTTATTTCATGTAGCTTATTTTGCAAAATCTTTTGACACAAAGTCTGCCACTTATTAAGCCCTGCTGTCCTAAACATACCCTTTAGGTCTTGGTGGAGGACAGGGTCGCCATTTGTGACAGCGAGGTTCAAAACCTCCTTCGCAAGTGTGTCTGCCCTCTCATTACCTTCTAAGCCAACATGTCCAGGAATCCAGAGGAAAATGATGTCAACTCCTCTGGAGTTTAAACAGTAAAGGGCTTCCTGTACATCCTGAACTATTGGGTGGACAGGGGAGAAGCAGGTAAAGGACAGAAGAGCACTCATGGAGTCCGAACAAATCATATATGGTTTGTTCGAGACATCAATGCTCTCCAAGGCCAAGCGTCGGCAGGAGGAAGCATCTCCTTTGCCTATAAAAATGGACACATTTCCTCTTTTCTTGAGAAAAACGAAAACAGTTCGACTGTGAACACTTGTATAGACGATTTAATGTGAGTTGGAGCTGTCTCCCTGCCGTGGGGATTAATGATGACCTACAGAAAATAGCTAGGTCATCTACAAACAAAGATCCTTCCACAGGTGTTTGTATGCATCCAACCACATCATCTATAGCTATGGCAAAAAGTGTCACACTCAGGACGGAGGACACAAACTCCCTCCAGGATTCTCGTTTTGTGGCAGTTATGACCTGTCGAGCTTTGCATCTTAATTTATGAAAAGCCGACAAATTCCTGTTCGTCGGATACTTATTAAAATTTTTTAGTGCCTTCTTCCTTTGATGGATAGCCTGAGCACATTCATCATTCCACCATGGCACAGGTGGGCAACGTGACTTGCTGGCAGACAGTGGAACACTTACCTCTGCAGCGTGAATAATTGCATCCATAGCAGCATCAACATTCGCTGCAGCACTAAGAGCAGGGTCATAACAAATTTTTAAAATGTTTTTAAAATTACCCCAATCGGCTTTCTTCAAGACCCATTTAGGGGGTAAATTAAAATTATTTAAAAAATCACTTTTCCGGATGAGAAGGGGGAAGTGATCGCTTCCACATAAGTCATCGTGAACGTGCATTTTAAAAATGGGAGCAATAGTGCTTGTACATATAAAAAGATCAATGGCCGAGTATTCACCATTATAAGAATTAAAACGCGTCTTTTCGTTATCATTGATTAAAATCAGATCGTGATGGCTTAAAAAATTTTCTAGAATACGACCTCGGCCATTATAATCTCCCATAGTGTCTCCCCAAAGAGGGCTATGGGCATTGAAATCTCCTAAAAGGATGAATGGACGAGGTAGCTGGTGTATGAGGTCCTCAAAGGTTCTTTCTGTCATGGAAGCCCACTCCGGAAAGTACACATTGCAAAAAGTGATGTGCTCTGGACTGCAACAGCCTGGAACGGTGTCTGCAAATCCACCTGGGAGGTGTAAAGAGTCTCACGGATGGCCGCAGCGATGCCTCCCTGTGCTCTATGACCGCTGAGGTCATCTTTCCGAAATATTTTAAAACCTTTGAGTGAAACCTTGTCAGATCTTTTAAAATGAGTCTCCTGTAAAAATATACTGGATGGGTTAAAATTGTTTATTAAAATATCAAGCTCCGCCTTATGTTTAAAATACCCGTTACAATTCCATTGAACGGTAAGCATTTAAAATAAATTTAAAATAAGGGTAAAAACCATAAAATCTGTAAAAAAGACAGTAAATGCATCGTTCACGCGGAGCGAAGCTTAGCGTGTAAGCTTTGTCTTCCTCCCTTTCAACCGTTGTGCGAGGAGGGCTTGCAATTCCTCCTCGTTCAAGCTTGCTTTCTTCCTCCATCTCCACCTCAGTGGAGAGAGGACCCTTGCTGGAGGGACCAGGTGGTGGTGTGTTCCCACACTTGTCAGCATGGGATTCCACTGTTGTCCTGGGTTTAGATCTTGGTGAGTGACTCCTCTTTGGAGAGTCAGCACCAGAGGTGATTTCCACCTCCATTGAGGTGGTTTCTTTTTTGTCTCTTGTCTGTTTTTTTGGTATTAATTTTTTCTTTTCTATTTCCTTTTTTTTTGTTTCAATCTCCCGTTTATTTTTTTGCTCTTTTCCCTGTGGATGTTCTGCATCGCGCTCGGTTTGGGTAGAACAGTTGACCATTTTCTTCGGAGTTGCTGCTTTCTCCGCATAAGACTTTGAAAATGTCGGTGCTATCAGGGTCCTGTACTTCTTCCGTGCCTCGAAATACGGAATTTTTTTGATCGTCTTGATCTCTACGATCTTGCGTTCTTCCTGTACTTTGGGGCAATCTCGCGAGTAGACTGGGTGTGGCCCCTCGCAATTGCCGCAAAGTACAGGTGAGGCACATACCTCCCCCTCATGCACAGCTTTGCTACATTTTGGGCAGATCGCTTCGCCCTTGCACAAGTGGAGCATTAGGAGTTTGTATTGTTATTGTATTTCACATCTATTGTATATATTAAATGGTGTTAAACCGATAGCTAGGTGCACTGTTTTAGACTAAATAAAAATTTTTTAAAGCTTTCAAACATTTACCTTTACTGTACATCCATTCTCATTTACAATAACGGTTGTGCAACAATTAGGGCACCGTTGGCTGATGTAACAAATGTCTGAAATATATATATATATATATATATATATATATATATATATATATTCCTACAAGCCTCATATTATTTGTCTGTGTGAACACTGGCTTAAATCAGAAGAGGTTTATTCTGTCAGACTACCTGGGTACTATATTGCTGAAATTTACTGTCGCCATAACTTCAAAAATGGTGGTGTAGTTATATTTGTAAAGGAATCTATTGCTGTGCAATGTCTGGATATTTCATACAAGCATCTCTCTGAAGAGAGGGACTTTGAATGTTCATTAATTAATCTATCAATTGGTACTCATAACATTTTTGTTGCCACACACTATCGGTCACCACTTGGTAATTTTCCAATATTTTTAGATAAACTTGGTTTCCTCCTGGATTCCTTATATAATTCAGACCTTAAGTCAGTTATAATTATTACTGGGGATTTCAATTGTAACCTGTTGATAGATAATGATAGTAAATATGATCTTCTTCACCTTTTAAACACTTTTAATTTATATGTTGCTAATGATGGACCTACTCGTGTTACATGTCACTCTAAATCACTCATTGATTATATTGTATCCAACAGTGATAGCATGTCTGTTAAAACCAAAGTTATAACATCAGACATATCTGATCATTTTCCTATTTTAGCTTTATTTGATATCAGGGTTACCCCTAAAGTTGTTATCTATCATAAATGTTTATTTTCTGATATTAATATGCTGTCATTTAGGGCCATGTTAGAATCCAAAGATTGGGGAGGAGTAGTCAATGATGAAACTTTTGAGGGTAAATTCAATTACTTTTACAATAAATTTATATTCTATTTTAATTTAGCATTTCCAATTTGCAAGAAAAAAGGCCATAAGAAACCATCATCCAATGAGTGGATAACTAACGAAATTAGACAACTCTCATTCTACCTTAAAGAATTATACATCCTCTGCAAACTAACAGTTAATGATGAGTTACTTATAGAATACAGAATGCTTAAGAGGCATTATTGTAAAATGATAAACGAGGCAAAGCGAACATGCAATAACAGGAGAGTGTCTACTGCTGTTAATAAAACTGGTGAAATTTGGAAAATCATAAATGAATCGAAAAACATAAGTGTAAACCACCCTATGCCTGTAGTCAAAGATAGTACAGACAAGACTATTTCTGATCCTTCTATTTTAGCATCTAAATTCATTGATCATTTTATAAAACCACCCATTACCCATTCACTAAATGCTGATGCTTATAATAATATACCATACTCTATCAATTCACTGTTTCTCTTCCCAACTGATGAAAAGGAACTTGAATCTATTGTAAAAAATTCTGGCTCTAAACACTGTTCAGGTCTGGATGAGATACCAATTTCCATTATAAGCTACTGCTACAAGGCCATAGAATCTCCCCTCCTATTACTTATAAATGAATCTTTAAGGCTTGGTATTTTTCCATCACCCCTAAAAACTTCCAAATTAGTTCCTGTTTATAAGAAGAAAGGAAACATTCATGACATTAACTGCTATTGTCCTATTTCAATACTAAACCAATTTGCTAAAATTTTTGAGATAGTTTTTTATAAACAATTGATTGCATACTTTGAATCTTTCAAAATAATATTTCCATTTCAACATGGCTTTAGGCAGCATAAATCAACAACAACTGCCATTTTTCATGCAGTGAATTGCATTCTATCTGCACTTGATAATAAATTGGAATCTCTTGGATTATTTTTTGACTTCTCAAAAGCCTTTGATTACGTGAACCATGAACCACTATTAATTAAACTTGATAGGTTAGGAATAAGAGGTGTTGCCAACAACTGGATTAAATCATATCTTGGCAGTAGACCATTGCATACAGTAATTAACTTAAATGGAGTGAAATATCTTTCACCTGAAAGGATAGCAACTATAGGGGTTCCACAGGGATCGGTTCTCTGACCTATTTTATTCTTGGTGTACATAAACGACCTCCCTAACATTTTTAATCAAATACCCGGTGCTAACGTAATTTTATATGCTGATTACACAAATATGTCCTTCTCTCAGCTAAAACCTCTCTCCATTTAAAAAGCAATAGTAAATTAATTATTCAACAACTGAGTCAGTGGTGTCAAAATAATTTTCTCGAATTGAATGCAGATAAATCACAAGTGATTCAATTCTCTCATGTAAATAAATATTGTGAAAATACTGTCCTGGAGATGGGAGGGAAACCCATGCCGGTTGTCAATTGTTCAAGTTTTCTTGGCATAATAACTGATTCACATATCACATGGGAAAACCACATCAATAACCTGGCAAGTAAACTTAGTTCAATCTGCTTTTTATTGCAAAATATTAGGCACACAGTCAGCATGGAGGTGCTCTTAAGCCTCTACTATGGAGAATTTTATTCTCACATAAGTTATAGTATCATTTTTTGGGGGTCATCCCCTCTTGCCATAAAAATTTTTAGGATACAAAAAAAGGTATTATGTCTAATGGCTAATGAATCATACAGAAGTCCATGCCGTCCTTTATTTAGTAGTCTTAATATTCTCCCTATACCCTGTGTATATATTCTTACCCTACTGTTGTTTATTAAAAAAAACATATGTGATTTTGAAAAGAATTGTGATTTCCATCAGTTTGGTACCAGGGGATCTGAAAATCTTCATATTTCCTTTACTAGAACTAGGAAAGCATTAATGGGTCCTAACTCACTTGGTCCTCGTCTATACAACAAACTCCCAGAAGGTTTGAAGAATATTAAAGAGCCTGGATTATTTAAATCTAGACTCAAAACCTTATTACTTAGTAAATTATTTTACTCAATTAGTGAATACCTAAATAATGACATCAAATAGGCTAGACTCTTATATAATTATTTTTGTCATTACTGTTTTTGCTGTAACGTATATACTCTTGTAAACTGTATTTTAATTTTCTTATGGTCTTATATTTAGATATATTGATTAGCTTTTCAAATCCTTTTCTTGTCCTTCTATATGTATCTTTCTGTATTTTTATTTTATTTTTGACTTGTCCTATATCATTGTAATTATCTCTGGATTAATAAATTTATTATTATTATTATTTTGGTATTGATTGGTCCTAATGGATCAGGTAAAACATCTACCCTGATTATTTTATCAAAAGCCTTAGCAGTTACTATTAATGAGTGGGTAACTCCAACAGGTAACGTACCAGTAGATTTTTTGTAAAGATTACCCAGCCACTAATTTGCAAAATAACTACCTTTTGCAAAATAACTACCTGTAAAATTGATAGTTTTAGAGATGCCTTTGTATTGTTTAGTTTTTGATATGGTATATTGTTTTACATTTGATTTTGTATAATAAAGGAATTCATTATGGCAGAACGTTTGTCTTTAGTTCTAGTGTTAAATAATATTCCGTAGGTGATGGGGAATTATGGCAGGCTACACAGGTGGCAAATATGCAGGATTTTCTTTCTCGGGAAATCGTATGTCTCCCCCATGAGACTCATAACCCAAATCGATACCTTTTGCTGGTGGAAGATGTACCCAGCATATTTTTGGATATGCCACCCTTTTTTGAAAATGCCCTGAGGTGAGCATTATTTATAAATAATTTTATTGTGTATTTTAAGTGAAAGCACAGGTGCATTTAGAATCTCATGATTGATATGCAGTCATGTTATGAATTGTACAATTTGATGTAATGCCATAGCGCTGTGTGGAGTCTGCAATTAAAATGATTGAAGGTTTAGAACAGTAATGTGCCACCTGTAGTACCACGGCATGATTTCAGGTTATCCATGAAACCTTGAAGCAGTTTTTAATATTAATAACCCATCGGCTTACCTAACCATTGAATCATTAGGGTGGAAGATAATCATCGAAAGTTGAAAAAGATGGCTTTAGATTTAAAATTCATCCCACCATAAGTACTTAAATGGATACTTATGATGATAGTATATTTTTAATAAATTCCAAGTCAACTCGCAAATTTGTCCATGTTTATGTAGTCTACACATGAAAAAGATTGCGCACCACTGCTTATGACAATGAAGAGTTGAAGAACTAGGAGTGGATTTTTTTGCACCCTTAGTCATGGACTTCTCTTAGCATGCCAGGTTTAATTACCTCCATGAATTTTGCAATTTATAGAATACTCATTCGTTATCATGATGACTTCTTAATTGTTTTTATTTCTTGATTAATTTGCAGGGATTATTCTGTAGCCAGAAGATCAGCTCTTGTCATAATTTGCACAGGAGATGCAACAGTGTTAAATATGGCTACAATTTTATTAAGTGAAGAACTAAAAGCCGAACTTAGCATAACTACTATCTGGTAATATTACACTTTTTAGCTTCAAGAAAGTAATAAAATCAATATTTGAAATACAAATTTATTAATAGAAATAAAATCTTTCATTTTAATTTCCATTTAAGTGGAAAATTCATTAATCGGTTTGATTTGGTTTTGGAGCTAAAAATATTTTGTCCTCTCAAAAGGACTAATTGACAAAATTTATCAAAATCCTAATATTCTTTCATAATTCATGTAATAAATTATGCCATGGAAGTATGATAAAAGACCTTAGTAATGGGTGTTTGTATCAGCAAGTAATCAATGTTGATTTTATATTAACATTTTCAATGTTTGCATGGTATGTTAATGGATCAGAATTCATCACCTACTATGTGCTATCATGACGAGTTTACGCATCACAGATTCCATTAAGTTTCTTCTCATGTCAACATGTGCATATTAAAATGAGATTTTCTCCACGACACAGGAACATTCTGGCATCTATTAGGATTTTGATAAAATATTTTGAGGCAATATGGTGAAGTAGTACAATTTATTAGAGCCCTAGCACAACAGTCAAAGGGTTAAATAAGGTACTCCCTTGATTTCTCCTTGTGATAAAAATAAAATTTTTGTTCAGATAATTGAATCATGCCATTGATTTTAACCCATTGAGTGATAAGTATTATTCAATTTACTTGAATAAGAGCCTCCTCAATTATTTTGTCTCTTTTATCAATTTTGTATGGCTGTGTTAATCAGGGTCTTGAGTGCTCACCTTAAAGGTAGCAAACAAGGGTTTGAATCCTAGTAGAAGATGGATTTAATCGACCTGGGCTTCATTTGATTCTTTATGGGCGAATGATAACATATGCGCTGCTGCGCGACATAAGAAGAGTTCATATGCACCAGAGGGTCACTAAAATGAGTTTCCTAGAAATCACCATGCCACCACCGTGGTACGATTTCACAATCGACAAATCAGTAAGAGAGACAAAAGGAAGAGGATATGAGGTGAGAGCGGGAAGGAGGAAAGAATGGATGGGCACCCAAGGAAACTGATGCATAGGGTGGTCTCTCATTCTCTCTTCTTTTATCTACATTCCCCTTCCTACCCCACCCCTTGAGCCCCGGAACAACCCTTCCGAGTGACCAGTGACATAACGAGGGATGAAGAGTAAACTGCCATCTCAATCTTTACTCCTCCCCTCCTCCTTTCCCTCTCGATTGAAATAAAACTCCCCCTCCGCAGACCTCGGCTCCTTCCGTAGAAGGGATATTGAACAGTTTGTCCAATTGGTGCATTTTTAAAGAACAGGCTAATGATAGAACCAGTTATCCTTCTATTTTTTTTTATGTCTTCGTGATGTCATCCACCTTGGTAAGTTTCTCCTGGGCTTCCTGTAACACATTCTTGCCACCCTCCTCACTACCTTTTCTTTTCTTTAAGTTAATATATATATATATATATATATATATATATATATATATATATATATATATATATATATATATAATGATATGGAAAAAGAAATAATATGCTGATATATATATCAAACCTGCTTTTTGAGTAAATGAGCTATGGTCATTAGAATTTTGGTCACAGTCAATGAAGGTTAATGATCATTCTATTGACTGTTAAATAATTCAGCTACTATGGAAACATTTTGGCTTCTATTATTAGTAATGCCTAGCATTTATTTTTCTGCTGTTACTGCTTGAGGGTACTTCAATGAGGTATTTTTTCAATTTAGAATCATGGCTTTTAGTAGAACTCGGTTCATACATACATTCAATATATTAGATGTTTAATAATGAATTGCAGGTTTCTTATTTATTTATTTTCATTTCAGTTTTAATGGCTTCTACAAGTAAATGGCCAAAGACTTCTTTGGAGAAAATCTTGGCAGAACAGAGGATGAGAGTTGGGACGGAATTCACGTGCCCGCCGCTGCAGTATGTTCGGATGGGGAGAGGAAGAGGATGGTGGGCACCAATAACAGAGAGGACAAAGATGAGTTTTTTCATTCTGATATTAAATTGATATCAGTTGCCTTGTTCTGGGCAAATCATAACCTTCGAGAATTAAATAGTTACATTGCTGCTCGGAGCAAACCTATATTGGTCACTTCTTTCTCTCTGGCATAGCTTCCTCCTCGCCCAGCATGATCGGATCAAAATTTTTGCCTTTTGTTTTAGGCTAATTTATTTTACTTTATAACTGTATTTGTAGAAATCCAGCCATTTATTCATTTAATTATTCAGATTTTTTTATCAAAACGATTGCTCGCAGTATCAAAACATATGTAGGAATACAAAGCTTAAAACTGGTGACTTGAATATCTATTACTAGAACAATTATTTTTATTTCTTTCAGTAGAAAATGTCAACATCTAATGGCTTTAATCTTTTGTTGAGGTTCGAGTAGTATTAGATTTGATTTTATAAGGTGTGTCAACAGCAAGGTCATTTCACACCATATTAAAATCAGTAATACAATAAAAGTTATTATATTTCCTTACTAATAGTGATAAAAACTGATAAAATATGTATATTACACTGTAAAAATTGTATACAGGTAATGTGTATAGAAAAAATGTAATGTTAAAAATTATTTAAATGTATGGAAGCAATTTAGCTTCCCTGAGGAACTTGAAAACCACGTCTATCTTAACACTTTAGCTGCGGCGGACGTCAATTGACGTCTTTTCAAAACTTCCGAAGATTGCGGAGGACGTCATTTGACGTCCTCTTAGTTTACATTCTATCTTATGCGGGAAGACGTCTTTTGACGGCTCCAGCATTGTTCCGTGGTGTTCGTCGATCTATTTAGTTCACAAAAAATCCTCTATGTGGGGTATGCGTGCATTATTTGGCGAATGATAGTGAAACGCATTTTGTGTCGCTCTGACAGTTTGTAAACAAACGACCATGGCTTCACATCGATTGACAGACGGCGATATTTTGGATGAATTACGTTGTGACTGGGACGAAAGTGATAGTGATAATGAAAATGTTGACTCGGAAGACGATCCAGATTATGTTCAAGAAGAGATTGACGCTGATTCAAGTAAGTGAACCTTTTCATTTTATTACTGAACTTCACTTTTCTTGTTGGTATTTTGGATTTCAGCTGTTTGTTTTTCAGAATTAGGTATTTATTGTTCAATTTTGTTTATTATTTTCCGATTCAACTTGTTTTAATTTTATTTTAGATGACGGAAGTGATAATGTAAGTGAAAACTCTGACTCAGAACAAGAAGAACCTGCTCAAGTTCAACTTCAAATTCCCCCTAGAGGGAGACCAAGAGGACAAGGTACTGGAGCTAGAAACCGTAGAAGTGACTCACAACTTGGATGGACTTCAGTTGATCAAGTTCCAAATATTGATGTTTACACTGGACAGTCAGGTATTTCAGATGTTACAGAGCTTGACAATAATAACTCATTGCTAGATTTCTTCGTATATTTTATTGACGATGATCTTTTTCGGCACATGAAGGAGCAAACAAATTTGTACGCAAGACAGAAGATTCTGAAACTTAGAAGTTTGAATCAAATTTCCCCTAAAAGTAGAATAAACTTATGGAAACCAGTGACATTAGCAGATATAAAAAAATTTATAGCCATCATTCTGCATATGAGCATTAGCGAAAAGCCACAGATCAACGATCACTGGTCAAAAAATCCTGTTGTCTCTTGTAACTTCTGTCCAAATATAATGAGCCGTGATAGGTTTTTAGCCATAATGGTGAATTTTCATCTAAATGATAATACCTCGTATATAAAAAAGGGGGAGCCAGACCATGACCCTTTGCATAAAATTCGACCTTTTATTGAATCAGTTCGTTCACGTTTTCAAAATGCCTATCAACCTGCGGAAGATATTACAATTGATGAGGGAATGTGTAAATTTTGAGGCAGATTGACATTCAAGCAATATATGCCTAAAAAGCCCAGCAAATATGGCATAAAAGTATACATGCTGTCAGAATCTGATTCTGGGTACATCTGGAATTTTGATGTTTACTGTGGCCAAGAAAATGTTATTGTGAATGTTGTAAAAAATCTCCTCAGTAACTTAGCTGGAAAAGGGCACACATTGTACACCGACAGGTATTACACTAGCCCTTCTCTTGCCACTGATCTAGAGAAAGAAAAAACAGGTTTAGTCGGCACTACAAGAAATAATAGAAAAGGTATGCCCATTGCTCTGAAAAATCCCAGATTGCAACGAGGAAAACAAATATTTCGGAGAAATGGTAATATTTTAGCACTATGTTGGCGAGATAAACGTGATGTTTATATGATAAGTACACGACATAGGGCAGAAATGATTACCTACGCAGATAGAAGAGGAAGAGAGAGAACCAAACCAGCATGTGTTATAAATTATAACAAGAAAAAATTTGGAGTTGACCTTTCGGACCAAAGAATGTCGTATGGTGCCTTTGAGCATCGCAGCGTCAAGTGGTGGCGAAAGTTATCTTTTCACATCATACTAATGTGTGTTGCAAATGCCTGCATTTTATACACCCAAGTTATGAAGAAGAAAACTACTATCACCCAATTTATGAAGGGCATATGCAATGAACTTGTTGTATTTGAGGAAGCTTCACCTCAACCCAGCACAAGCAGAACTCAACTAACCAGGCTCACAGGGAATAAGCACTTTATGGAAAAGATTCCTCCTCCCCCTGGAAAGACAAGACTACAGAGAAAATGCAAAGTTTGCTCTGACAAAGGAAAAAAAGAGACAGGAAAGGCTGCAAGGAAGGACACATCTTATCAATGCAGTTTATGTAAAATCCCTCTGTGCGTACAACCATGTTTCAAATTGTTTCATTCAAAAAAAAATTACAAAAGTTAGTGTTTGAGTTTTTTATTATGTAAGTGTTCCTAATTATAAATAATTTTTTCTCACATGATTTGCATTTAATTTATTTTAACATAAAAATCACCACACTCAATTATTTTTTCTTTTTCAAAAAAAGCCATTTATTAGGTAAATTTTATAGCTCTTAATATTTGCTTAATATTAAAAACCTATTTATCATCAAAGAGTAGAAGATTGAAGCGTTCATTTCATGTAAGTAACATTTTTGTAGGTAATATAGTTTTTCCACCATAAATTTTTGAAAAATGCCGAAAATGGCCAGCATTGGCGGAAGGGCTGCCATTTAAATAGCCAGCAGTTAGAGTGTTAACAGGGCCATTGCCCAGAATATCTTTAAGCTGGCCTTGCATCGAAAGACTGTTTCGCAAACCTTGGTATTGGGTGCATTCGGTCAGGATATGTCTTATAGTGAGACGAGAGTCACAATGGTCACAGTGTGGTACTTCCTTCTCCTGTGTGAACAGATAAAAGTGAGTAAGAGCACAGTGCCCTATCCTCAATCAGGTCAGCACTACATCCTCCCGCCTACTATTCCTGACAGAGGAGGACCAAGAAGTCGTAACAGCCTTTATGTCCCGCAATTTGTTATTTTGCAAGCCTAGCCATGAGTCCTGCCATTGTTTCACTATAAGTAACCTAAAAAATTTTTTTAGGTCTTCTGCTGTCATGGACCACAAGTCTAGTTCTTGCTTGCAGAGGCCTTCCTTGGCAGCAGAGTCGGCCTTCTTATTCCCCTCGATTCCCACATGCCCTGGTACCCTAACAAAGAGTATGTTATTCCACATGGCCTCTAACAGGGCAAGATGGGAGTGAATCAACTGGACCAGTGGATGATAGGAATCAAAGGAAAGGATTGTTTGCAATGTGCTCCTAGAGTCACTACATATCAAATACGACATGTTTCGTGACTCAATTTCATCCAAGGCAGTCTTGATAGCATACAGTTCCGCTGTGTAAACACTACACAGCAGGTGCAGCTTCACCACAGAGATGATATTTTGGGAAGATGTTACAGCGCATGCACAGGCAGTGTCTGACTTGGAGCCATCTGTATAAATGTGAGTGGCATCACGGTGCTTTTCCAAAATTTCCATAAATTGATGGAGATATATGTTAGGATGTGTGCGTAATTTGTTGCAGCGAGACTAATCCATATTAATTTTTGGATAAGACATCTTCCATGGCGGGACTTTATTAAAACCAGCAAGATGCACTTCGGGGAGCTGAACCCGGGCATCATCAATGAAATTTTTAAAACGAATTCCTATGGGTTTCGTCACCCTAGGTCTTCTATAAAATAATTCAATAAAACGGGGTCTAAACACAAGTTTAAAACAGGGGTGTGTCATTTGGGATAAAATCTTGCTGACATAATTACACTTTAAAATCATCCTCCGCATATCAAGAGGCACTTCTCCAGCATCACAGTAGATGCTGGGAATTGGACTGGTCCTGAAAGCACCAGTTGCCAACCTGAGGCCAGAGTTGTGAATTGGACTCAGTGGGCAGAGATAGGGCACTCGTCTAGCAGTATATATAAAGGACCCATAGTCGGTCTTTGATCGTAACAATGCCCTGTATAAGAGAAGCATCGATTTGCGGTCAGCACCCCATGACGAATTACACATGTATCGCAGAATATTTAAAACTTTAAAACACCTATCTTTTAAAATGCCAATATGGCTTCTCCAGTTCCATCTTTTGTCGAGTGTCATTCCAAGGAACCGTACAGAATCCACCACCGGTAGGGTAATTTCACCAAGTGTAAGAGAGAGATCAGGAAATAATCCCCGTCATCTGTGAAAATGCATACACTTGGTCTTCTCTTCGGAGAAGCGGAAGCCAGTTTCGCCAGACCATTTATGGAGCCGATTCAGGGTCAGCTGAATTTGCCTTTCAGCCATCCTCAAATTCGATGACCTACAGAAGATAGCTAGGTCATCGACAAACAATGAGCCTATAACTGGTGGGTTAATGCAGTCTACAATGTCATTGATGGCTATTGCGAATAGCGTAACACTTAAAACAGAGCCCTGAGGAACACCATTTTCTTGGGTAAAGGACTGTGATAGCTGATTGCCCAAACGAACTCTAAAAGTACGCCCCGCTAAAAAGTTTTGGATAAAAATTGGTAGTCTACCTTTAAAACCCCAGTCTTTAAGAGTGCGTAAAATCTTGTATCACCAGGTTTTGTCATACGCATTTTTAATGTCAAAAAAGATTCCTATGACATGCTGGCGTAGGAGAAAGGCCTCTTGGATAAAGCTGTCGGTCCTGACCAGGTGGTCCACTGTAGACCTGCTACGTCGGAAACCACACTGGACATTTGAGAGAAGGTTACCGCTCTCAAGGCACCAAACTAGACATTTGTTCATCATTCTCTCCATCAGTTTGCACAGACAACTGGTCAAGGAGATTGGGCGATAGCTGGATGGCTGGCTCTTGTCCTTTCCCTGTTTAGGGATAGGGACAATTGCCGATTCCCGCCAAGATTCAGGGAAAGCCCCCTCAGCCCAAAGCTGATTGAGGGTTTTCAGCAGATCCTGTTCAGCATCTATGGGCAGGGGTTTGAGGAAGGCATTGTGGATACTGTCCAAGCCAGGACAAGAGTCCTTACCATCCCCAATTGCTGACTTCAACTCCCACAATGAAAAAGGTTCATTGTAGGATGCTGGACTGCTGATATTGCCAAGGTTTAGTACAGTTCTTTCCATTCTCTCTTTCATTCGAATGAATGAAAGCTCATACTCGACTGTGCTGCTAACCTTGGCGTAATGGAGGCCTAATGCTTCGCACATGGCAACAGAAGATGTTATAAGTTGGCCTCCAATTTCTAGCCCTGGCACGCTTGTAGGGTTGTATTTGCCCGAGATTTTATTAACCCTATTCCAAACCTGTGCAACTGGAGTGCTGTCCTTAATGGAGGATACATACTTTATCCAAGAGGACCTTTTCGCATCTTTGATGACCTGGCGAGCTTTTGCCCTCAGTCGTCGAAACGGGTAGTAGTAGTAGTGTGTTTTTAGAGGTGCGTCGACAGCAGAGGTCATTTTGCTCCTTTCTTACTTAAATAATAAGTATAAATGTATAAATAAATAAATATTCAAGTACAAAAATAAGCATCAAAATAACTATAAAAGAAAATAAACGTAAAAATATTAAAACTGTATAAAATTAGACTAAAAGCAGGATGTCTGGAGTCATTTATGAAAATTAAATTAGATGGAGCAGATTTGCCTCTCTTAAGAACTCTAAAACGGTCTGCACATTAATATAGTTGTCCGAAAGTATAATTCCTAAGTCTGCTGCCATGTCAAGCCTGCATCTGATGGCATTGTGCTTTGTGCATTCGGTGAGGAGGTGCCTTACAGATAAAAGGGAGTCACATTCTTCGCACCTGGGCGGAATTTTCTCTGTGGTAAATAAATAAGAGTGGGTCAAGGCACAGTGGCCTATCCTTAGCCCTGTCAAAATGACTTCCTCCCGTCTATTGTTCCTCACAGAAGACTTCCAAGGCATAATGTTGGTCTTGATTTCCCGCAGTTTGTTTCCGACCAGACCTTCCCAAGATGTAGCCCATTCTTTGATTGCTTAGGTCTTAAAAATATGCTTTGCATCTTGGGAAGGGATGAGTTCCAAGTCAACTTTTGGCTTCGCCAAGACATCCTTTGCAGCTGCATCTGCTTTCTCATTCCCTGGAATCCCGGTGTGTCCAGGAACCCATACGAATGCCACTGTATTACCTCTAGATACGATGGAGGCGAGGGTAGAGTGAATATCTTGAACTACTGGGTGCAGAGAAGAGAAAAGCGCTAGAGATTGCAGAGTGCTTCTTGAGTCAGAACATATCAAATATGACATGTTTCTTGACTTGATCATCTCCAAGGCAGTTTTTAATGCAATAAGCTCCACTGTGAATATGCTACACCTCGGGTGCAGCTTCACCTTTCTGGTTCCCAGAGCAGTAGATGTAGCAGCGCATCCACAGGCCACCTTCGTCTTAGAGCCGTCTGTATAGATGGGGATAATGCCCGGTTTTGATGAAAGCATTTCGTTCAGGATATTAATAAAAACAGAAGGGTTAGTGTCGGCCTTAGAGTACCTTGTCATATTAAATAAAACCTTGGGTTGTGGAACCTGCCATGGTGGCATTTTTATAAAACCACTAGGATACATATCCGGTAGAGTAAAACCAGTCTCATTAATAAAATTGTGAAAGCGCACCCCTAATGGTAACGTTACTCTGGGTCGACGATTAAAAACATCCATAAAAGACTTCAACACCCACAGTGAAAAAGGTTCATTGTAGGATGCTGAACTGCTGATAATGCCAAGGTTTAGTACAGTTCTTTCCATTCTCTCTTCCATTCGAATGAAAGAAAGCTCGTACTCGGCTGTGCTGCTAACCTTGGCGTAATGGAGGCCTAATGCTTTGCCAGTGGCAGCAGAAGATGTTATAAGTTGGCCTCCAATTTCTAGCCCTGGCATGCTTGTAGGGTGGTATTTGCCCAAGATTTTATTAACCCTATTCCAAACCTGTGCAACTGGAGTCCTGTGGTTAATGGAGGATACATACTTTATCCAAGAGGACCTTTTCGCATCTTTGATGTCTTGGCGAGCTTTCGCCCTCAGTCGTCGAAACGCCGCTAGATTTGTACATGTGGGATGTCTATTAAAAATTCGCAATGCCCGTTTGTGTTTCTGAATGGCCACCGCACATTTCTCATTCCACCAGGGAACGGGAGTGTGGCGCATCTTCCCAGATGACATTGGAATGCTAGTACTAGCAGCATTGAGTACAGCTGCCATAAAAACCTCGACATTGCGTATTCCCCCTAGACTGCTGTCAAAATTGAATTTAAAATTTGATTTAAAATCCAGCCAATGGGCTCTATGTGTAACCCATGTTCTCGCTCGGTTAGAGTCAACAGAAATGTTAGCCTTCTGCTGAATTAGGAGAGGGAAGTGGTCACTACCACAAAGATCATTATGCACAGACAATGTAAACAGTGGTGCAATGGTGCTGGTGCAATGGTGCTGCTACAAATAACTAAATCTATTGAGGAATACTCCCCATTAAAAGCATTAAAACGTGTTTTTTCACAGTCATTCAATAAAATCAGGTTAAAATCATTAAAAGGTTTTCTAAAAGACCTCTGCCATTGTGGTCAGCCATCGTGTCCCCCCAGAATGTGTTGTGTGCATTAAAGTCACCCAGCAGCATGAATGGTCGTGGTAGCTGATTAATCAGGTCTTCAAGGTTTGCCCTGTTCACCTGAGCCCATTCCGGAAGGTATACGTTACATAACATAATTATCTCCGGAGTGGCTACAGTAACAGCTATGGCTTGGAAGGGCGTCCTCAGGTCCACCTGGGAGGTGTAAAGGGTCTCCCTGATGGCCACGGCAACCCCCCCTTGGGTTCTGTTTCCACTAAGGTTCGTCAACACGAAGAACTGGTCGCCTCTTACGACCAGCAGAGGGGCTGCGGGAGTACTCTCAATCCCTCTAACTGCAGGGGGGAGTCACAGAAGTATTTCTTTTTATTTCATATAATAATCCACATGGTAGGAATGAGGAAACAGCTAGGTGAGGGGGTGGTTGGTGAGCGAGATTGAGCAGGGAGCTTGCCGCATAGTTTAATAAAATATGGCGACAATTATGAAAGTGAGAAAGAAACCTTTTTGGTTATTGTTATTGATAATAATAAAGTTGCAGGATGTCAGATTTTCTGGCATTTGCTTTGGTAATATGAGGAGATTGTGGAAGTAATGGCATAGTCTTTTGAATATTGTCACAGTTTATTTTTGTATTATATTTTGTATTCTATTATGAGAAATATTATGTTAATGTTTTATTTGGTTTTTAGACTGTTTTGATTAATGTTCTGTCATCATGTTAATTTCCTTATTTAAGAATGCTTTGTAAAATTCTCTGCCTGTTTCATTTTGGATTGGCACTCAGTGTAACAGTCCCAACCAGAGATGATAATGCATCATCATCATAGTTACCTGTGCATAGCTAAATGAGCTTTACAAGGAAGAAGAGAGAGAGACAGTTGAATGTTGAAGAGCAGCAAAGTAACATGGAAAGAAAAGCAGAGGAAGACAAAGAAGAGAAGGGCAAGATTTGTCAAGTATACAAGTGTCGCCATTGTGGAAAAGAATGTTCAATGAAATCTAATTTATATTGCTTGTGATTTATGCGGAAATAGTTACACACGAAAAGAAAACCTTGTCATTCACATTAAATTCCACACAAGAGAAAATTCTTACTCATGCAAATTGTGCAACAATGTATTTAGGAGACGTACTGACTTGGTCAGACATATCATTTCACTCAAATGATAAAATGTTTTCATGTGTGTGTGTGTGTGAGTGTTGAATGGCGAATCAGCCTCTTGGGCTATTATCACCATAACCTTACCGTAATGATTCATTCATTTTGCAGAATATCAAAGTTCCACACAACACAAATTTTTTGGATAGGACAAAATACAATAAAAAAAAACTATTCCCATGTCTCATCTATGACATAAATATATAAATATAATAAATTCATTAAAACCAGATTGAGAGAGACTGTAAAAGGGCCTCTCACAATCTGTGAAATAAAAAGTCAGCGAGGCTGTACGAGGGTCTCCCAACGATAAAATAAATAAAATTAAAACAAGTATGTGAAATGACCCATTATGGTCGCTAAAATCTTATACTGATATAAAATAGATAGGAGAGTTATGCACGGGCCACATCCTATCAAAATTAAAATCATTTAAAAACAATTTTGTAAAACTATATAAAAGATAAAATTCTGGACTCTTTCAGAAATGAGATGGTTCTATTTAGCAATTGAGGATCATCTCCCAGAGCAACAGAAAGGTTCATAGGTAGATGCATCTTCTCCCTCTCATTTCTGAATTGAATGCAGTCCAATAAAATATGTGATACTGTAAGTGTAGTACATGTCTCACAAACAGGGGCTTCCTCAGATCGCAATAGGTAACTGTGTGTCCACCAACAGTGACCTAGGCGTAGTCTAGTAATGGCGACCTCTTCCAGTCGTGAAGGCCTAGAGGATCGCCATGGCTGTACAGTATATTTTATTGCCCTGAGTTTATTTGAGAAAACCATTCCACTCTTCTTGCCACTTTCGATAAAATAGCTGTCTGAGGCATACTTTGACATCGCTGACAAGAACTTGAGAAAAGGCTATTGCTTCCTTATTAGCTGCCTCTTTGGCTGCCTTGTCTGCTCTCTTGTTACCTGGAATACCAACGTGACCTGGCACCCAAATAAAAATCACGCTCACCCCTAAAGAACCTAGATCCATTAGGGATGTCTGAATCTGCTGCACCAATGGGTGAGTAGGATACATAGACTGTATTGCATTCAAAGCAGATAAGGAATCTGTGCATATGGCATATTCCCTGCTGGGGTATGCATATGCAAACTGCAGTGCTTTCAACAGAGCATATAATTCCGCTGTATATATCCCACTCAGCGGATGTAATCGGAATTTGTGTGACCGGTTTCCGATAGTGAAAGCGCATCCTACATGCTCACCTTGCTTGGAGCCAACCGTGTAGATTGCAGTGAATGGCTGATACCTTGCATAGAGCCTTTCAAATTCACGTTGGTATTCAACAGGTAGAGTGCAAAGCCTATCTAATCTGGCAAGAGAGTATACGATGTTAGGGCGAGCCAACATCCAAGGTGGGAATATACTATTTTCTGTTCTTGGCATCAGAGGCATCTCGAAGGATTCCTCCCTGAATATGTTACAAGTTCTCAAAGCCAAGGGTTTTACAGAAAGGACACGGGTGTCATACAACTGCACATAATGGTCACCAAAAACTGCTCCGTAAGCCGGATGATCTGGCATAGAGCTTAAAGCTGCAACATAATTGCTAGCTAACAGTTTCCGGCGTATGTACAGTGAAGTTTCACCAGAGTCACAGAGGATACTCGCTATGGGGCTAGTTCTAAAAGCACCAGTAGCCAGACGTATCCCTGTGTGGTGAACTACATCAATGATTCTGATCACCGATGGTCTGGCAGAACCATATACGATGCTCCCGTAGTCCAATTTGGAGCAGACAAGTGATCGATAAAGCTGCAGTAAAACTGCTCGATCAGCTCCCCAGGATTTATGACTGAGAACGCGTAATAGATTCAGGGAAGATTGGCATCTTGCCTTCAGAAGCTTCAAATGAGGACGCCAAGTTAATTTTCTGTTGAAAAGCATTCCTAAAAAGGATGCTGTTTTGACAAATGGCAGCTCGGTTCCAGCTAGTGACAGCGATGGGTCCAGGAGATGGCCGCGAACACGACAGAAGTGGACACATACTGTCTTGTTCACTGAGAATGTAAATCCGTTGTTTGTGGCCCAATGGTTAAGTCGGTTAATCGTCAGCTGTAGCTGGCGTTCAACTGCTGCCATGTTTTGCGAGCTGTAATACACGGCAAGGTCGTCTACATAGAGGCTTCCCTCTACCGGGGACCGAATACACTCGGCCACTCCATTTATGGCAACAGCAAACAATGTCACACTCAAAATAGACCCCTGTGGAACACCATTCTCTTGAACAAATGATCGAGAAGTTTCGTTCCCGATACGCACCCTGAAGTAACGTTCCTCTAGAAAGCTCTTGATAAAATTGGGAAGGTTACCCTGTAAACCCCATGAATGTAGTGTGCGAAGGATGCCGAATCTCCATGTGGTGTCATAAGCCCGGGCGATGTCAAAGAAAACTGCAACAAGGTGATGCTTCATTATAAAGGCATCACATACTGCTCTTTCCAATCTCACCAGATGATCGGTGGTGGAACGGTGGTGGCGGAAACCACACTGAATGTTGGTCAATAGACTATTTGATTCCAAGAACCAAACCAGTCGTCTATTGACCATTCGTTCCATGGCTTTAGAAAGGCAGCTGGTGAGCGACACAGGTCGATAGCTTTCTGGCAGTTTCGTATCCCTCCCGGGCTTTAGCAAAGGCACTACAATGGCTTCTCGCCATTGCGTGGGGTAGTGGCCCTCTACCCAGATCCGGTTGTACATCCTTAAGAGATAATTCTTCTCAGGGGGATCTAGGTGACGTATCATGTCATAATGGATGGTGTCCAACCCTGGAGCGCTGTCACGCATCTCTGCCAAAGTACTTTCCAGTTCCCACATATCAAATGGGACATTGTAGCTCTCATTGCTCTGAGAAGCAAATCTGAGAGTCTGCCGTTCTAGCTCATCTTTTTGAGCAAGAAATCTCAGTGGCATTTGTTGCGAACTGGATGCTTTAGACAGAAAAGATGCTAACTCGTTGGCTATTTCGGTTTTGCATACGGAAACCATGCCATTGACCAACAGTCCACTAATCATGTGGGAAGATGTTCAACCGGCTATCTTCCTCACCTTTTCAAATACTTCATACTCCTCCTCACTTATCCCTAAAAGGTCATAGGAATACACCACACCCTTACTAAAGTTGAGGCTCTGATGTGCCTCAACTTTAACTGGGATGGTACTCAGAGAATCTACTGATTGCAGTTTTCTGGATTGGATGTCATTCACAGTCTCGATCAGCAGAGTCCCATTCCTAAGTTTCTTTATGTCGTTTACTTCCCCAATAGCTCCCCTAATTGCCCTAGCAATTAAGAATGGGGAAACTTTGTGGAAGTCTTCCTCAGTTTCCGTACGTTTGACTACTAAATATTTAGGCGCAGATGCATTAGATGTAACTGCAGCACAGCTGTCTAAATTACTCCCATTCTTTACCAGGCTTTCAGACCTCGGTCTTTTGCTCATTATAAACGAACTCATTTGTTCTGGAGATTTAGAACCCATGTTATGTAAGATATTTATTTCATCTCCCAGGACCCCACCCACCACGGAGCCCAACTAGGGGGATGCTGAACTTCAGACTCGCCCCACCGGCACATACGTGGCGACAAGCCGATTGACTAGGAGTATGCTAGCTCCTAGTCACCCGTTTAGCTGAATTCAGGGCCAAAGTAGTGTGTTGGTATCCACGGCCACAGTCAATAGAATCCCTAACTACCAGGATCCCCTCCTCCAACGACACGGGTATCCATGCACGGCAAACACATGGGCAGGCGTTCCGCGCACAGAGAGGGGCGGCAAGAAATGAATGAAAAGAAATAATACATGACATGGTGATACATGAAAAAAGGTGATGAAGCACGAGTGCCCTCTCTGTGTACCCCCCTCACCACTTGGAGGAACCTGCTCCGAGGGGTGTTTTCATGTGATCTGTGTCCTAAGAAAGACTACCTTAATAAGCATCACAAAAGACATTCCAAGCATGCAAAATGTGTATGAGATATTGTTTTGATTATTATTATGAAAAGAATTCTATAAATTGCAGTTTATATTTTAAAAGTAGGAACTGTGTCCAATGAAGTCTACCTGGCCATTCTACCATATGATTATTTTACATGTTTTGTTAGAGAATATCTTTAGTTACTTTATAGGTTTATAAGAATTTCTCACATAAACGAATTTTGTACATTCTCTATATGCAGTAAACACAGTTACATTGATGCTATCTTAAATTAATTCATGTAAGGTGAAATTGAGTTATTGGAACATGAATTTTGCATAAGAAATTATGAAAATAAGAATTGATATGTTCCAGCATCTTAACACGTTCAACGCTGAAGGACGACGATTGTCGTCCGCCGGGTGCATGCCAGCGACTGCGGACAACAGTTGTCGTCCAATTTCAGCACCCCTTTCCATGCTAGTGTTGGGGAGACACCTACCCGAAACACTTTCCTTGCCATATGCAGTCTTTCACTAGGCTCCACAGAGTTAGGACATGTGATTAGTTTTAAGATCAGTCCTTTCTTTTTCCAGTGACAACATTTTTTTTCCGGGTGGTAAGCATGTATTTCTAAGTACGTTTTTTTATTATCATATCGATGTTTCCATATAATTCTAAACTTCTCTTCCTTTTTTTAAGGTTGTTTTTCGTAAAAGTACCTGAAAAACATATTCCGGAGACAGGTTATTTTGGAAAAGAAATTGTGGTTTGTAACCAATTTGTCATTTATAGGATATCTTTTATTGAAAAAATTGCAGAAGAGGGAGAAATTTCTTTGGACTTCTACAAAGCCATTGGTGGTATTTTTTAACAATCTTATTTTTAGTAACTGAAATTTTTACTAACTATTTATGTTTTCTTCTTAGATTTTTAAATTATCTTTGTCCATTTTTCAGTGTTTCTACAAAAAATACTAAGGGAAAGTTAATCTCTCGTGAGAGGGAGAAAAATGTAAGTTATTATGACTTATGTTATTTTTACTTGTTATTTTTACTTATCTCATTTTAAAAGTTATTTCTTGCAAAATTCTATTTATTCTTCTGAATATTTGTTATTTTCTGTTATATAGCTACACGGTTTCAAGCATCAATTTGTTGATTCATGAACGAGAATCTACTGGGAGGAATAATGTACGTACATTCTATGCCTATACTTTTATGAAACACCAATATGATAAAAAAATTGTTTCTATATTTGTTTTTTTTAGCATGGTTCCTACTCGAGGTGCTAGTCGAGGCAAGGGGAAGGCACTCCTCAACATGATTCTCCCTGGGGAAAAATCTCCTCGACCTCCCACTTCGAAGGATGACCCCCAACCCTCGACTTCCCAAAACAGTCCCCAGCCGTCAAATTCCTGGGAAGATTTAAATCCTATTCCTCCGACCACACAAAAGAGAAGGTGTGACGGTGACTCTTTGCAGACCCAAAGGCAAAGGAGGGACTCTCCCCCTCACCACAATTGGTCTGCCGAAGAGTTGAACGAATTATTACTTAGGTACGAGGAAGAGGAAGAAAATTTTAGTGACTCGTCTGGGGAAACGGAGTGGGGAGACACCACTGAGGAGGACGAGGAAGAGGAGGTAGAGCTTCCCCTCAGCTGGTAGGCAAAATATTTCACCTTCCTCCCCTCCTAGCCCTCCCGTTGTACAAACCAGTTCCCCCGTTGCCTCTGTTTTGACTAGGAACTCGACCCAGACCTACAGTTGGACTTCAAACAGACCGACTAGACCTGCCATCCCCTTCACTCACACCCCGGGCCTAAATGTTCCAGACCCAGGGGAAGAGCCTCGACAATTTTTTGACCTTTTACTGACGGACAAAATGACCAATTTGGTGGTGACGGAGACAAATAGGCAGGCCGACTTTTTACTTTTAGGTAATAAATTTCCGAAAGCAAGAATTACCAAATGGAAGCAGTTATCAGTGGAAGAATTTTTAACTTTCCTCGGGATTCTATTTCATATGGGCACATGCCCATTGAGTAGGATCTCCAATTATTGGAGCACTGACTTCATATTAAATTTTCCTTGTTTTCGGAAATGTATGAGCCGAAACAGGTTCTCCGGGATTTTGCAGGTTTTGCATTTCGCAAAAAATCCAGAACCCGGGGAGCAACAACCTACGGACAGATTATACAATATAAGACCAATGATTGACATTTTTCACCGAACAATGGACGCAATAGTGAGACCGACCCAAAGGCTATGCATCGACGAATCCATGGTTCTCTGGAGGGGCAGTCTTATCTTTCGTATTTATATGAAAGGTAAACAGCACCGGTATGGGATTAAACTTTACATGCTCACCAAACCTTCCGGTTTGGTTCTAAGATTATTGTGTATGCTGGGTCCTCTGATGTTGATGTAGGTGGGCCGGGACATGTCAACAATGTTGTATGGAAGTTGATGGAAGACAAATAAGATGCCAGACATTCACTTTTCATGGATAATTATTACAACAGTGTTGACTTGGCCCACCATCTACTAGAGCGGAGGACCTATTGTACAGGATCTCTTCGATCTAACCGGAAGGGGAATCCTCCTGAGATAATATCTAAAAAACTAAGACGAGGTGAAGCTGTGGATGTTTTTAGTTCCTGTGGAGTCTGCGTGATAAAATGGAATGATAAACAGGACGTTCTGATGATCAATTCCGAATTCGGAAGCAATATGGTCGATGTCCGTCGCCGGCGAGGAGGTAGTGTCACCTCCAAACCGGAGGCCGTTGCTCGTTATAACGAGTCAATGACTGGCATCGATCATTGTGATCAAATGATGTCTTATTACCTGATAGAGCGTAAGACTCTGAAATGGAACAAAAAACTGGGGATCCATATACTTCACCTCGTATTGGTTAATAGTTATTTCCTTTACCGAAACACTCATCCCAAAATTTTTTTATATGATTTCCGAACTACCATCATAAACTCCCTCCTCCGCCCAGCCTGTACTGAAGGTAGGTAGGTAGGTATTCGATTTTAGGTGCTTCAACAGCTAGGGTCATTTTGCACCTTTCTCGTTGCCTGTCAAGAGACATTGCAAACGATTTCCTACAATGTATTAAATAGTAAAATCATAAATAATAAAATGCATTGAAAGTAAATGTTTAAAATTCTATAAAAGGTGGATAAGTCCAGCTTCTCTTAAAAACCTTAAAATATTATCCATTTTCATGGAGCCATCTGATAAAATATCAGCAGAGGATGCCCATGAAGAAATATCCCCTTTTATTTCATGTAGCTTATTTTGCAAAATCTTTTGACACAAAGTCTGCCACTTATTAAGCCCTGCTGTCCTAAACATACCCTTTAGGTCTTGGTGGAGGACAGGGTCGCCATTTGTGACAGCGAGGTTCAAACCCTCCTTCGCAAGTGTGTCTGCCCTCTCATTATCTTCTAAGCCAACATGTCCAGGAATCCAGAGGAAAATGATGTCAACTCCTCTGGAGTTTAAACGGTAAAGGGCTTCCTGTACATCCTGAACTATTGGGTGGACAGGGGAGAAGCAGGTAAAGGACAGAAGAGCACTCATGGAGTGTCGGTTAAAAATTTCAGTAAAACGGGATTTAAAAGTTACATCAAAACACGGGTGTCCTTTCAAAGATAAAATTTTCGTGACATAGTTACACATGAGGATATTTCTCCGGATCTCCAATGGTGGCTCCCCAGCATCGCAATAAATACTAGGAATGGGACTGGTTCTAAAAGCACCAGTTGCCAATCTGATTCCAGCATTGTGTAATGATGTCAGTGGATGCATGTATGACTTCCGGGCCGAGAAGTAGACAATACTCCCATAGTCGATCTTTGACCGCACTAATGCTCTGTACAGCATTAGCATAGATTTGCGGTTAGCTCCCCACAGACGGTTTGTGATATATCTTAAAATGTTTAAAACTTTAAAACACCGTTCCTTTAAAAACTGAATATGACTTTTCCAATTCAGTCGTCAATCCAAGATCAAACCAAGAAAACGGATAGAGTCAGCAAACTCTAAAACATGGCAACCCAGTTTAAGCGTCGGCGGGAGGAAGCATCTCCTTTGCCTATAAAAATGGACACATTTCCTCTTTTCTTGAGAAAAACGAAAACAGTTCGACTGTGAACACTTTTATAGACGATTTAATGTGAGTTGGAGCTGTCTCCCTGCCGTGGGGATTAATGATGACCTACAGAAAATAGCTAGGTCATCTACAAACAAAGATCCTTCCACAGGTGTTTGTATGCATCCAACCACATCATCTATAGCTATGGCAAAAAGTGTCACACTCAGGACGGAGGACACAAACTTCCTCCAGGATTCTCGTTTTGCGGCAGTTATGACCTGTCGAGCTTTGGATCTTAATTTATGAAAAGCCGACAAATTCCTGTTCGTCGGATACTTATTAAAAATTTTTAGTGCCTTCTTCCTTTGATGGATAGCCTGAGCACATTCATCATTCCACCATGGCACAGGTGGGCAACGTGACTTGCTGGCAGACAGTGGAACACTTACCTCTGCAGCGTGAATAATTGCATCCATAGCAGCATCAACATTCGCTGCAGCACTAAGAGCAGGGTCATAACAAATTTTTTAAATGTTTTTAAAATTACCCCAATCGGCTTTCTTCAAGACCCATTTAGGGGGTAAATTAAAATTATTTAAAAAATCACTTTTCCGGATGAGAAGGGGGAAGTGATTGCTTCCACATAAGTCATCGTGAACGTGCATTTTAAAAATGGGAGCAATAGTGCTTGTACATATAAAAAGATCAATGGCCGAGTATTCACCATTATAAGAATTAAAACGCGTCTTTTCGTTATCATTGATTAAAATCAGATCGTGATGGCTTAAAAAATTTTCTAGAATACGACCTCGGCCATTATAATCTCCCATAGTGTCTCCCCAAAGAGGGCTATGGGCATTGAAATCTCCTAAAAGGATGAATGGACGAGGTAGCTGGTGGATGAGGTCCTCAAAGGTTCTTTCTGTCATGGAAGCCCACTCCGGAAAGTACACATTGCAAAAAGTGATGTGCTCTGGACTGCAACAGCCTGGAACGGTGTCTGCAAATCCACCTGGGAGGTGTAAAGAGTCTCACGGATGGCCGCAGCGATGCCTCCCTGTGCTCTATGACCGCTGAGGTCATCTTTCCGAAATATTTTAAAACCTTTGAGTGAAACCTTGTCAGATCTTTTAAAATGAGTCTCCTGTAAAAATATACTGGATGGGTTAAAATTGTTTATTAAAATATCAAGCTCCGCCTTATGTTTAAAATACCCGTTACAATTGCATTGAACGGTAAGCATTTAAAATAAATTTAAAATAAGGGTAAAAACCATAAAATCTGTAAAAAAGACAGTAAATGCATCGTTCACGTGGAGCGAAGCTTAGCGTGTAAGCTTTGTCTTCCTCCCTTTCAACCGTTGTGCGAGGAGGGCTTGCAATTCCTCCTCGTTCAAGCTTTCTTCCTCCATCTCCACCTCAGTGGAGAGAGGACCCTTGCTGGAGGGACCAGGTGGTGGTGTGTTCCCACACTTGTCAGCATGGGATTCCACTGTTGTCCTGGGTTTAGATCTTGGTGAGTGACTCCTCTTTGGAGAGTCAGCACCAGAGGTGATTTCCACCTCCATTGAGGTGGTTTCTTTTTTGTCTCTTGTCTGTTTTTTTGGTATTAATTTTTTCTTTTCTATTTCCTTTTTTTTTGTTTCAATCTCCCGTTTATTTTTTTGCTCTTTTCCCTGTGGATGTTCTGCCTCGCGCTCAGTTTGGGTAGAACAGTTGACCATTTTCTTCGGAGTTGCTGCTTTCTCCGCATAAGACTTTGAAAATGTCGGTGCTATCAGGGTCCTGTACTTCTTCCGTGCCTCGAAATACGGAATTTTTTTGATCGTCTTGATCTCTACGATCTTGCGTTCTTCCTGTACTTTAGGGCAATCTCGCGAGTAGACTGGGTGTGGCCCCTCGCAACTGCCGCAAAGTACAGGTGAGGCACATACCTCCCCCTCATGCACAGCTTTGCTACATTTTGGGCAGATCGCTTCGCCCTTGCACAAGTGGAGCATTAGGAGTTTGTATTGTTATTGTATTTCACATCTATTGTATATATTAAATGGTGTTAAACCTGAAGCTAGGTGCACTGTTTTAGACTAAATAAACATTTTTTAAAGCTTTCAAACATTTACCTTTACTGTACATCCATTCTCATTTACAATAACGGTTGTGCAACAATTAGGGCACCGTTGGCTGATGTAACAAATGTCTGAAAAAAAAAATATATATATATATATATATATATATATATATATATATATATATATATGCTGTTAATGGATAATAATTTATTATTTAGATTAATATAGTTTAATTTGCATTTGACATTCATATTAATTTTATACTCTGAAGTAAAGTTATTATCTTGTTTGATTCATATTTATTTTTTCAGAATGCTCCTATTTTAAAATTATCTTTTTATATACGTTATTTTTCGTGAATTTTCCTTCCCACATGAAAATTGGAGATATTCCATTGTTTTCTCCTATGCTGCTTGGGTGATTAAGTTGTGGTGGGTGTAATTTGATGGGTTAATCACGAGAAATTCAAATGTTTATAACCAATATGGCCGCGACAGGTAGTGATCGTTGCGCCAAGTGCTCTGAAGTATTTAATAATGAATCAGTCAAAGTCACTTGTGAGTTTGGATGTTTGTTATCTTTTCATTCGCAATGTACTAGTTTATCTAAAACTGCCGTGAATGCAATGAATAGTTCACGGGAATTAGCTTATTTTTGTAATAATTGCCGTGTAGGAACGGGTCGCCATTTGCAAAATTTTCAAGATCTCTTATCACGTGTTCTAAATCAACAAGTTGAGTTTGCGAGCACTGTCTCTGTCCTGAAAAACTCTATAGAAACTTACAATGAGACCATAAGTCTCCAATCTAAGCAAATTGTTTTGCTAACTGAAGAAGTTAGTGCGCTAAAGTCTTCTACTGTCGCGAACGCGGCAAGAGTGTTTACATCGACAAGAGTTCCAACAAGATCGAAGAAAAGTGTGAATCCTCTCCAAGTGATCCCCCTATTAGTATTCCCACAACTACTATGGTTAGGTATAATTATCCTAAAATTGCATCAGAGTGCAAAAGTGATTTTTCCATCCCCTCATCTGCCCCGTCCGAGTACGTGGTTCACAAACCCACCAAAGATCGTGATAACTGCAGCATTCCTCAGGTCATTCGAGATAATGATGGCTTTGAAGAAGTGCAGTACAAGAAACGGCACAGGGTGTGCAAAACCGGAACAGCTGATGGAGCATCTGGCTGTACATTAAAGGCGGTGGTGAAAAGAGCGCATGTACATGTGTGGAATCTAAGTCCAGATACTACAAGGGAGGATGTTAAATTGTATTTAGAAAAGAAGATAAGTATCAGTGTGGACCTTGAAACTCTGAAACCTAGAGGCAATTATGCATCTTTCAAAATTTCCACTGATTTAAAAAATCTGGATAAGGTGATTGACCCTTCAATTTGGCCTGAAAACGTAATGCTAAATCAATTTAAATTTCTAAATTTGCGTTTAGATACTAATAATAGAGTTGCACTTAATCCTTGTAACCCCCAGACATCCTCAACCCCTACTACTAATACTGTCCAGAAACCATCCCCCACACTCCAGAATGGTCCCTCCAATCCTAAGTCTTCATGACAAGCAAACCCATCAGCAGTGCAAGTGAATAATAACAGAAATAGTGACTTCAAATTAACTGTGCTTCACCTTAACATTCAGTGTATAAAAAACAAACTATACGAGTTAGAAATATTAGCTAATTCCTACAAACCTCATATTATTTGTCTGTGTGAACACTGGCTTAAATCAGAAGAGGTTTATTCTGTCAGACTACCTGGGTACTATATTGCTGAAATTTACTGTCGCCATAACTTCAAAAATGGTGGTGTAGTTATATTTGTAAAGGAATCTATTGCTGTGCAATGTCTGGATATTTCATACAAGCATCTCTCTGAAGAGAGGGACTTTGAATGTTCATTAATTAATCTATCAATTGGTACTCATAACATTTTTGTTGCCACACTCTATCGGTCACAACTTGGTAATTTTCCAATATTTTTAGACAAACTTGGTTTCCTCCTGGATTCCTTATATAATTCAGACCTTAAGTCAGTTATAATTATTACTGGGGATTTCAATTGTAACCTGTTGATAGATAATGATAGTAAATATTATCTTCTTCACCTTTTAAACACTTTTAATTTATATGTTGCTAATGATGGACCTACTCGTGTTACATGTCACTCTAAATCACTCATTGATTATATTGTATCCAACAGTGATAGCATGTCTGTTAAAACCAAAGTTATAACATCAGACATATCTGATCATTTTCCTATTTTAGCTTTATTTGATATCAGGGTTACCCCTAAAGTTGTTATCTATCATAAATGTTTATTTTCTGATATTAATATGCTGTCATTTAGGGCCATGTTAGAATCCAAAGATTGGGGAGGAGTAGTCAATGATGAAACTTTTGAGGGTAAATTCAATTACTTTTACAATAAATTTATATTCTATTTTAATTTAGCATTTCCAATTTGCAAGAAAAAAGGCCACAAGAAACCATCATCCAATGAGTGGATAACTAACGAAATTAGACAACTCTCATTCTACCTTAAAGAATTATACATCCTCTGCAAACTAACAGTTAATGATGAGTTACTTATAGAATACAGAATGCTTAAGAGGCATTATTGTAAAATGATAAACGAGGCAAAGCGAACATGCAATAACAGGAGAGTGTCTACTGCTGTTAATAAAACTGGTGAAATTTGGAAAATCATAAATGAATCGAAAAACATAAGTGTAAACCACCCTATGCCTGTAGTCAAAGATAGTACAGACAAGACTATTTCTGATCCTTCTATTTTAGCATCTAAATTCATTGATCATTTTATAAAACCACCCATTACCCATTCACTAAATGCTGATGCTTATAATAATATACCATACTCTATCAATTCACTGTTTCTCTTCCCAACTGATGAAAAGGAACTTGAATCTATTGTAAAAAATTCTGGCTCTAAACACTGTTCAGGTCTGGATGAGATACCTATTTCCATTATAAGCTACTGCTACAAGGCCATAGAATCTCCCCTCCTATTACTTATAAATGAATCTTTAAGGCTTGGTATTTTTCCATCACCCCTAAAAACTTCCAAATTAGTTCCTGTTTATAAGAAGAAAGGAAACATTCATGACATTAACTGCTATTGTCCTATTTCAATACTAAACCAATTTGCTAAAATTTTTGAGATAGTTTTTTATAAACAATTGATTGCATACTTTGAATCTTTCAAAATAATATTTCCATTTCAACATGGCTTTAGGCAGCATAAATCAACAACAACTGCCATTTTTCATGCAGTGAATTGCATTCTATCTGCACTTGATAATAAATTGGAATCTCTTGGATTATTTTTTGACTTCTCAAAAGCCTTTGATTACGTGAACCATGAACCACTATTAATTAAACTTGATAGGTTAGGAATAAGAGGTGTTGCCAACAACTGGATTAAATCATATCTTGGCAGTAGACCATTGCATACAGTAATTAACTTAAATGGAGTGAAATATCTTTCACCTGAAAGGATAGCAACTATAGGGGTTCCACAGGATCGGTTCTCTGACCTATTTTATTCTTGGTGTACATAAACGACCTCCCTAACATTTTTAATCAAATACCAGGTGCTAACGTAATTTTATATGCTGATTACACAAATATGTCCTTCTCTCAGCTAAAACCTCTCTCCATTTAAAAAGCAATAGTAAATTAATTATTCAACAACTGAGTCAGTGGTGTCAAAATAATTTTCTCGAATTGAATGCAGATAAATCACAAGTGATTCAATTCTCTCATGTAAATAAATATTGTGAAAATACTGTCCTGGAGATGGGAGGGAAACCCATGCCGGTTGTCAATTGTTCAAGTTTTCTTGGCATAATAACTGATTCACATATCACATGGGAAAACCACATCAATAACCTGGCAAGTAAACTTAGTTCAATCTGCTTTTTATTGCAAAATATTAGGCACACAGTCAGCATGGAGGTGCTCTTAAGCCTCTACTATGGAGAATTTTATTCTCACATAAGTTATAGTATCATTTTTTGGGGGTCATCCCCTCTTGCCATAAAAATTTTTAGGATACAAAAAAAGGTATTATGTCTAATGGCTAATGAATCATACAGAAGTCCATGCCGTCCTTTATTTAGTAGTCTTAATATTCTCCCTATACCCTGTGTATATATTCTTACCCTACTGTTGTTTATTAAAAAAAACATATGTGATTTTGAAAAGAATTGTGATTTCCATCAGTTTGGTACCAGGGGATCTGAAAATCTTCATATTTCCTTTACTAGAACTAGGAAAGCATTAATGGGTCCTAACTCACTTGGTCCTCGTCTATACAACAAACTCCCAGAAGGTTTGAAGAATATTAAAGAGCCTGGATTATTTAAATCTAGACTCAAAACCTTATTACTTAGTAAATTATTTTACTCAATTAGTGAATACCTAAATAATGACATCAAATAGGCTAGACTCTTATATAATTATTTTTGTCATTACTGTTTTTGCTGTAACGTATATACTCTTGTAAACTGTATTTTAATTTTCTTATGGTCTTATATTTAGATATATTGATTAGCTTTTCAAATCCTTTTCTTGTCCTTCTATATGTATCTTTCTGTATTTTTATTTTATTTTTGACTTGTCCTATATCATTGTAATGATCTCTGGATTAATAAATTTATTATTATTATTATTTTGGTATTGATTGGTCCTAATGGATCAGGTAAAACATCTACCCTGATTATTTTATCAAAAGCCTTAGCAGTTACTATTAATGAGTGGGTAACTCCAACAGGTAACGTACCAGTAGATTTTTTGTAAAGATTACCCAGCCACTAATTTGCAAAATAACTACCTTTTGCAAAATAACTACCTGTAAAATTGATAGTTTTAGAGATGCCTTTGTATTGTTTAGTTTTTGATATGGTATATTGTTTTACATTTGATTTTGTATAATAAAGGAATTCATTATGGCAGAACGTTTGTCTTTAGTTCTAGTGTTAAATAATATTCCGTAGGTGATGGGGAATTATGGCAGCTACACAGGTGGCAAATATGCAGGATTTTCTTTCTCGGGAAATCGTATGTCTCCCCCATGAGACTCATAACCCAAATCGATACCTTTTGCTGGTGGAAGATGTACCCAGCATATTTTTGGATATGCCACCCTTTTTTGAAAATGCCCTGAGGTGAGCATTATTTATAAATAAGTTTATTGTGTATTTTAAGTGAAAGCACAGGTGCATTTAGAATCTCATGATTGATATGCAGTCATGTTGTGAATTGTACAATTTGATGTAATGCCATAGCGCTGTGTGGAGTCTGCAATTAAAATGATTGAAGGTTTAGAACAGTAATGTGCCACCTGTAGTACCACGGCATGATTTCAGGTTATCCATGAAACCTTGAAGCAGTTTTTAATATTAATAACCCATCGGCTTACCTAACCATTGAATCATTAGGGTGGAAGATAATCATCGAAAGTTGAAAAAGATGGCTTTAGATTTAAAATTCATCCCACCATAAGTACTTAAATGGATACTTATGATGATAGTATATTTTTAATAAATTCCAAGTCAACTCGCAAATTTGTCCATGTTTATGTAGTCTGCACATGAAAAAGATTGCGCACCACTGCTTATGACAATGAAGAGTTGAAGAACTAGGAGTGGATTTTTTTGCACCCTTAGTCATGGACTTCTCTTAGCATGCCAGGTTTAATTACCTCCATGAATTTTGCAATTTATAGAATACTCATTCGTTATCATGATGACTTCTTAATTGTTTTTATTTCTTGATTAATTTGCAGGGATTATTCTGTAGCCAGAAGATCAGCTCTTGTCATAATTTGCACAGGAGATGCAACAGTGTTAAATATGGCTACAATTTTATTAAGTGAAGAACTAAAAGCCGAACTTAGCATAACTACTATCTGGTAATATTACACTTTTTAGCTTCAAGAAAGTAATAAAATCAATATTTGAAATACAAATTTATTAATAGAAATAAAATCTTTCATTTTAATTTCCATTTAAGTGGAAAATTCATTAATCGGTTTGATTTGGTTTTGGAGCTAAAAATATTTTGTCCTCTCAAAAGGACTAATTGACAAAATTTATCAAAATCCTAATATTCTTTCATAATTCATGTAATAAATTATGCCATGGAAGTATGATAAAAGACCTTAGTAATGGGTGTTTGTATCAGCAAGTAATCAATGTTGATTTTATATTAACATTTTCAATGTTTGCATGGTATGTTAATGGATCAGAATTCATCACCTACTATGTGCTATCATGACGAGTTTACGCATCACAGATTCCATTAAGTTTCTTCTCATGTCAACATGTGCATATTAAAATGAGATTTTCTCCACGACACAGGAACATTCTGGCATCTATTAGGATTTTGATAAAATATTTTGAGGCAATATGGTGAAGTAGTACAATTTATTAGAGCCCTAGCACAACAGTCAAAGGGTTAAATAAGGTACTCCCTTGATTTCTCCTTGTGATAAAAATAAAATTTTTGTTCAGATAATTGAATCATGCCATTGATTTTAACCCATTGAGTGATAAGTATTATTCAATTTACTTGAATAAGAGCCTCCTCAATTATTTTGTCTCTTTTATCAATTTTGTATGGCTGTGTTAATCAGGGTCTTGAGTGCTCACCTTAAAGGTAGCAAACAAGGGTTTGAATCCTAGTAGAAGATGGATTTAATCGACCTGGGCTTCATTTGATTCTTTATGGGCGAATGATAACATATGCGCTGCTGCGCGACACAAGAAGAGTTCATATGCACCAGAGGGTCACTAAAATGAGTTTCCTAGAAATCACCATGCCACCACCGTGGTACGATTTCACAATCGACAAATCAGTAAGAGAGACAAAAGGAAGAGGATATGAGGTGAGAGCGGGAAGGAGGAAAGAATGGACGGGCACCCAAGGAAACTGATGCATAGGGTGGTCTCTCATTCTCTCTTCTTTTATCTACATTCCCCTTCCTACCCCACCCCTTGAGCCCCGGAACAACCCTTCCGAGTGACCAGTGACATAACGAGGGATGAAGAGTAAACTGCCATCTCAATCTTTACTCCTCCCCTCCTCCTTTCCCTCTCGATTGAAATAAAACTCCCCCTCCGCAGACCTCGGCTCCTTCCGTAGAAGGGATATTGAACAGTTTGTCCAATTGGTGCATTTTTAAAGAACAGGCTAATGATAGAACCAGTTATCCTTCTATTTTTATTTATGTCTTCGTGATGTCATCCACCTTGGTAAGTTTCTCCTGGGCTTCCTGTAACACATTCTTGCCACCCTCCTCACTACCTTTTCTTTTCTTTAAGTTAATATATATATATAATGATATGGAAAAAGAAATAATATGCTGATATATATATATCAAACCTGCTTTTTGAGTAAATGAGCTATGGTCATTAGAATTTTGGTCACAGTCAATGAAGGTTAATGATCATTCTATTGACTGTTAAATAATTCAGCTACTATGGAAACATTTTGGCTTCTATTATTAGTAACGCCATAGCATTTATTTTTCTGCTGTTACTGCTTGAGGGTACTTCAATGAGGTATTTTTTCAATTTAGAATCATGGCTTTTAGTAGAACTCGGTTCATACATACATTCAATATATTAGATGTTTAATAATGAATTGCATGTTTCTTATTTATTTATTTTCATTTCAGTTTTAATCCCGTCAGCAGAATGTTGATGATCAAAGCGCTCGAGAAGGTTATAGAACTGGGGAGAATAAGCAAGCCTGGGTTATTTGATGACATATCAACAGGAATGATAGATTGTATTGTTGAGGTATCCAACTCGGACATTCAATTTGCTATTAATCAACTGCAGTATGTTTGCTGCAATGGTGAAGGTAATTTTGTTATTAGTTTTTTGTACCCTATTGTAAAAATCCTTAATAAAACTGTAAATTTCAATGCAGAGAAGGAGAAAATTCTGAACAGGAACAGAAATTAAACCTAGAGGTTACACCTTTCAGTAATGTACCAGTTAACCACTTGACTTGTCACGATCATACTCGTCATGAGCACAGTGCCCACCATTTGGGCATTATGGTTATTTTCGTCATCAAGGTTTTCTTCACCTTTCTCTATGGGTGTGAGGAGCTTCCTCTAGTATTCCTTGGTCTTTAGGATGATATTCATGCAAAAAGATTTTGTTTAGGCCAAATTTTCCAAGATTTAGACCATGAACATAGAAGTACGAGCATCGTGAGGTACCACATTATCATTGAGACATTTCAGCATAACTATTCTATTTGTTTTTCTGAAAAATAGATTTTGGTCTGTCTAATAGTGAATATCGTGAAATGGCTTCTACAAGTAAATGGCCAAAGACTTCTTTGGAGAAAATCTTGGCAGAACAGAGGATGAGAGTTGGGACGGAATTCACGTGCCCGCCGCTGCAGTATGTTCGGATGGGGAGAGGAAGAGGATGGTGGGCACCAATAACAGGGAGGACAAAGATGAATTTTTTCATTCCGATATTAAATTGATATCAGTTGCCTTGTTCTGGGCAAATCATAACCTTCGAGAATTAAATAGTTACATTGCTGCTCGGAGCAAACCTATATTGGTCACTTCTTTCTCTCTGGCATAGCTTCCTCCTCGCCCAGCATGATCGGATCAAAATTTTTGCCTTTTGTTTTAGGCTAATTTATTTTACTTTATAACTGTATTTGTAGAAATCCAGCCATTTATTCATTTAATTATTCAGATTTTTTTATCAAAACGATTGCTCGCAGTATCAAAACATATGTAGGAATACAAAGCTTAAAACTGGTGACTTGAATATCTATTACTAGAACAATTATTTTTATTTCTTTCAGTAGAAAATGTCAACATCTAATGGCTTTCATCTTTTGTTGAGGTTCGAGTAGTATTAGATTTGATTTTATAAGGTTTGTCAACAGCAAGGTCATTTCACACCATATTAAAATCAGTAATACAATAAAAGTTATTATATTTCCTTACTAATAGTGATAAAAACTGATAAAATATGTATATTACACTGTAAAAATTGTATACAGGTAATGTGTATAGAAAAAATGTAATGTTAAAAATTATTTAAATGTATGGAAGCAATTTAGCTTCCCTGAGGAACTTGAAAACCACGTCTATCTTAACAGGGCCATTGCCCAGAATATCTTTAAGCTGGCCTTGCATCGAAAGACTGTTTCGCAAACCTTGGTATTGGGTGCATTCGGTCAGGATATGTCTTATAGTGAGACGAGAGTCACAATGGTCACAGTGTGGTACTTCCTTCTCCTGTGTGAACAGATAAAAGTGAGTAAGAGCACAGTGCCCTATCCTCAATCAGGTCAGCACTACATCCTCCCGCCTACTATTCCTGACAGAGGAGGACCAAGAAGTCGTAACAGCCTTTATGTCCCGCAATTTGTTATTTTGCAAGCCTAGCCATGAGTCCTGCCATTGTTTCACTATAAGTAACCTAAAAAATTTTTTTAGGTCTTCTGCTGTCATGGACCACAAGTCTAGTTCTTGCTTGCAGAGGCCTTCCTTGGCAGCAGAGTCGGCCTTCTTATTCCCCTCGATTCCCACATGCCCTGGTACCCTAACAAAGAGTATGTTATTCCACATGGCCTCTAACAGGGCAAGATGGGAGTGAATCAACTGGACCAGTGGATGATAGGAATCAAAGGAAAGGATTGTTTGCAATGTGCTCCTAGAGTCACTACATATCAAATACGACATGTTTCGTGACTCAATTTCATCCAAGGCAGTCTTGATAGCATACAGTTCCGCTGTGTAAACACTACACAGCAGGTGCAGCTTCACCACAGAGATGATATTTTGGGAAGATGTTACAGCGCATGCACAGGCAGTGTCTGACTTGGAGCCATCTGTATAAATGTGAGTGGCATCACGGTGCTTTTCCAAAATTTCCATAAATTGATGGAGATATATGTTAGGATGTGTGCGTAATTTGTTGCAGCGAGACTAATCCATATTAATTTTTGGATAAGACATCTTCCATGGCGGGACTTTATTAAAACCAGCAAGATGCACTTCGGGGAGCTGAACCCGGGCATCATCAATGAAATTTTTAAAACGAATTCCTATGGGTTTCGTCACCCTAGGTCTTCTATAAAATAATTCAATAAAACGGGGTCTAAACACAAGTTTAAAACAGGGGTGTGTCATTTGGGATAAAATCTTGCTGACATAATTACACTTTAAAATCATCCTCCGCATATCAAGAGGCACTTCTCCAGCATCACAGTAGATGCTGGGAATTGGACTGGTCCTGAAAGCACCAGTTGCCAACCTGAGGCCAGAGTTGTGAATTGGACTCAGTGGGCAGAGATAGGGCACTCGTCTAGCAGTATATATAAAGGACCCATAGTCGGTCTTTGATCGTAACAATGCCCTGTATAAGAGAAGCATCGATTTGCGGTCAGCACCCCATGACGAATTACACATGTATCGCAGAATATTTAAAACTTTAAAACACCTATCTTTTAAAATGCCAATATGGCTTCTCCAGTTCCATCTTTTGTCGAGTGTCATTCCAAGGAACCGTACAGAATCCACCACCGGTAGGGTAATTTCACCAAGTGTAAGAGAGAGATCAGGAAATAATCCCCATCATCTGTGAAAATGCATACACTTGGTCTTCTCTTCGGAGAAGCGGAAGCCAGTTTCGCCAGACCATTTATGGAGCCGATTCAGGGTCAGCTGACAAACAATGAGCCTATAACTGGTGGGTTAATGCAGTCTACAATGTCATTGATGGCTATTGCGAATAGCGTAACACTTAAAACAGAGCCCTGAGGAACACCATTTTCTTGGGTAAAGGACTGTGATAGCTGATTGCCCAAACGAACTCTAAAAGTACGCCCCGCTAAAAAGTTTTGGATAAAAATTGGTAGTCTACCTTTAAAACCCCAGTCTTTAAGAGTGCGTAAAATCTTGTATCACCAGGTTTTGTCATACGCATTTTTAATGTCAAAAAAGATTCCTATGACATGCTGGCGTAGGAGAAAGGCCTCTTGGATAAAGCTGTCGGTCCTGACCAGGTGGTCCACTGTAGACCTGCTACGTCGGAAACCACACTGGACATTTGAGAGAAGGTTACCGCTCTCAAGGCACCAAACTAGACATTTGTTCATCATTCTCTCCATCAGTTTGCACAGACAACTGGTCAAGGAGATTGGGCGATAGCTGGATGGCTGGCTCTTGTCCTTTCCCTGTTTAGGGATAGGGACAATTGCCGATTCCCGCCAAGATTCAGGGAAAGCCCCCTCAGCCCAAAGCTGATTGAGGGTTTTCAGCAGATCCTGTTCAGCATCTATGGGCAGGGGTTTGAGGAAGGCATTGTGGATACTGTCCAAGCCAGGACAAGAGTCCTTACCATCCCCAATTGCTGACTTCAACTCCCACAATGAAAAAGGTTCATTGTAGGATGCTGGACTGCTGATATTGCCAAGGTTTAGTACAGTTCTTTCCATTCTCTCTTTCATTCGAATGAATGAAAGCTCATACTCGACTGTGCTGCTAACCTTGGCGTAATGGAGGCCTAATGCTTCGCACATGGCAACAGAAGATGTTATAAGTTGGCCTCCAATTTCTAGCCCTGGCACGCTTGTAGGGTTGTATTTGCCCGAGATTTTATTAACCCTATTCCAAACCTGTGCAACTGGAGTGCTGTCCTTAATGGAGGATACATACTTTATCCAAGAGGACCTTTTCGCATCTTTGATGACCTGGCGAGCTTTTGCCCTCAGTCGTCGAAACGGGTAGTAGTAGTAGTGTGTTTTTAGAGGTGCGTCGACAGCAGAGGTCATTTTGCACCTTTCTTACTTAAATAATAAGTATAAATGTATAAATAAATAAATATTCAAGTACAAAAATAAGCATCAAAATAACTATAAAAGAAAATAAACGTAAAAATATTAAAACTGTATAAAATTAGACTAAAAGCAGGACGTCTGGAGTCATTTATGAAAATTAAATTAGATGGAGCAGATTTGCCTCTCCTAAGAACTCTAAAACGGTCTGCACATTAATATAGTTGTCCGAAAGTATAATTCCTAAGTCTGCTGCCATGTCAGGCCTGCATCTGATGGCATTGTGCTTTGTGCATTCGGTGAGGAGGTGCCTTACAGATAAAAGGGAGTCACATTCTTCGCACCTGGGCGGAATTTTCTCTGTGGTAAATAAATAAGAGTGGGTCAAGGCACAGTGGCCTATCCTTAGCCCTGTCAAAATGACTTCCTCCCGTCTATTGTTCCTCACAGAAGACTTCCAAGGCGTAATGTTGGTCTTGATTTCCCGCAGTTTGTTTCCGACCAGACCTTCCCAAGATGTAGCCCATTCTTTGATTGCTACGGTCTTAAAAATATGCTTTGCATCTTGGGAAGGGATGAGTTCCAAGTCAACTTTTGGCTTTGCCAAGGCATCCTTTGCAGCTGCATCTGCTTTCTCATTCCCTGGAATCCCGGTGTGTCCAGGAACCCATACGAATGCCACTGTATTACCTCTAGATACAATGGAGGCGAGGGTAGAGTGAATATCTTGAACTACTGGGTGCAGAGAAGAGAAAAGCGCTAGAGATTGCAGAGCGCTTCTTGAGTCAGAACATATCAAATATGACATGTTTCTTGACTTGATCATCTCCAAGGCAGTTTTTAATGCAATAAGCTCCACTGTGAATATGCTACACCTCGGGTGCAGCTTCACCTTTCTGGTTCCCAGAGCAGTAGATGTAGCAGTGCATCCACAGGCCACCTTCGTCTTAGAGCCGTCTGTATAGATGGGGATAATGCCTGGTTTTGATGAAAGCATTTCATTCAGGATATTAATAAAAACAGAAGGGTTAGTGTCGGCCTTAGAGTACCTTGTCATATTAAATAAAACCTTGGGTTGTGGAACCTGCCATGGTGGCATTTTTATAAAAACACTAGGATACATATCCGGTAGAGTAAAACCAGTCTCATTAATAAAATTGTGAAAGCGCACCCCTAATGGTAACGTTACTCTGGGTCGACGATGCTGAACTGCTGATAATGCCAAGGTTTAGTACAGTTCTTTCCATTCTCTCTTCCATTCGAATGAAAGAAAGCTCGTACTCGGCTGTGCTGCTAACCTTGGCGTAATGGAGGCCTAATGCTTCGCCAGTGGCAGCAGAAGATGTTATAAGTTGGCCTCCAATTTCTAGCCCTGGCATGCTTGTAGGGTGGTATTTGCCCAAGATTTTATTAACCCTATTCCAAACCTGTGCAACTGGAGTCCTGTGGTTAATGGAGGATACATACTTTATCCAAGAGGACCTTTTCGCATCTTTGATGTCTTGGCGAGCTTTCGCCCTCAGTCGTCAAAACGCCGCTAGATTTGTACATGTGGGGTGTCTATTAAAAATTCGCAATGCCCGTTTGTGTTTCTGAATGGCCACCGCACATTTCTCATTCCACCAGGGAACGGGAGTGTGGCGCATCTTCCCAGATGACATTGGAATGCTAGTACTAGCAGCATTGAGTACAGCTGCCATAAAAACCTCGACATTGCGTATTCCCCCTAGACTGCTGTCAAAATTGAATTTAAAATTTGATTTAAAATCCAGCCAATGGGCTCTATGTGTAACCCATGTTCTCGCTCGGTTAGAGTCAACAGAAATGTTAGCCTTCTGCTGAATTAGGAGAGGGAAGTGGTCACTACCACAAAGATCATTATGCACAGACAATGTAAACAGTGGTGCAATGGTGCTGGTGCAATGGTGCTGCTACAAATAACTAAATCTATTGAGGAATACTCCCCATTAAAAGCATTAAAACGTGTTTTTTCACAGTCATTCAATAAAATCAGGTTAAAATCATTAAAAGGTTTTCTAAAAGACCTCTGCCATTGTGGTCAGCCATCGTGTCCCCCCAGAATGTGTTGTGTGCATTAAAGTCACCCAGCAGCATGAATGGTCGTGGTAGCTGATTAATCAGGTCTTCAAGGTTTGCCCTGTTCACCTGAGCCCATTCCGGAAGGTATACGTTACATAACATAATTATCTCCGGAGTGGCTACAGTAACAGCTATGGCTTGGAAGGGCATCCTCAGGTCCACCTGGGAGGTGTAAAGGGTCTCCCTGATGGCCACGGCAACCCCCCCTTGGGTTCTGTTTCCACTAAGGTTCGTCAACACGAAGAACTGGTCGCCTCTTACGACCAGCAGAGGGGCTGCGGGAGTACTCTCAATCCCTCTAACTGCAGGGGGGAGTCACAGAAGTATTTCTTTTTATTTCATATAATAATCCACATGGTAGGAATGAGGAAACAGCTAGGTGAGGGGGTGGTTGGTGAGCGAGATTGAGCAGGGAGCTTGCCGCATAGTTTAATAAAATATGGCGACAATTATGAAAGTGAGAAAGAAACCTTTTTGGTTATTGTTATTGATAATAATAAAGTTGCAGGATGTCAGATTTTCTGGCATTTGCTTTGGTAATATGAGGAGATTGTGGAAGTAATGGCATAGTCTTTTGAATATTGTCACAGTTTATTTTTGTATTATATTTTGTATTCTATTATGAGAAATATTATGTTAATGTTTTATTTGGTTTTTAGACTGTTTTGATTAATGTTCTGTCATCATGTTAATTTCCTTATTTAAGAATGCTTTGTAAAATTCTCTGCCTGTTTCATTTTGGATTGGCACTCAGTGTAACAGTCCCAACCAGAGATGATAATGCATCATCATCATAGTTACCTGTGCATAGCTAAATGAGCTTTACAAGGAAGAAGAGAGAGAGACAGTTGAATGTTGAAGAGCAGCAAAGTAACATGGAAAGAAAAGCAGAGGAAGACAAAGAAGAGAAGGGCAAGATTTGTCAAGTATACAAGTGTCGCCATTGTGGAAAAGAATGTTCAATGAAATCTAATTTATATTGCTTGTGATTTATGCGGAAATAGTTACACACGAAAAGAAAACCTTGTCATTCACATTAAATTCCACACAAGAGAAAATTCTTACTCATGCAAATTGTGCAACAATGTATTTAGGAGACGTACTGACTTGGTCAGACATATCATTTCACTCAAATGATAAAATGTTTTCATGTGTGTGTGTGTGTGAGTGTTGAATGGCGAATCAGCCTCTTGGGCTATTATCACCATAACCTTACCGTAATGATTCATTCATTTTGCAGAATATCAAAGTTCCACACAACACAAATTTTTTGGATAGGACAAAATACAATAAAAAAAAACTATTCCCATGTCTCATCTATGACATAAATAAATAAATATAATAAATTCATTAAAACCAGATTGAGAGAGACTGTAAAAGGGCCTCTCACAATCTGTGAAATAAAAAGTCAGCGAGGCTGTATGAGGGTCTCCCAACGATAAAATAAATAAAATTAAAACAAGTATGTGAAATGACCCATTATGGTCGCTAAAATCTTATACTGATATAAAATAGATAGGAGAGTTATGCACGGGCCACATCCTATCAAAATTAAAATCATTTAAAAACAATTTTGTAAAACTATATAAAAGATAAAATTCTGGACTCTTTCAGAAATGAGATGGTTCTATTTAGCAATTGAGGATCATCTCCCAGAGCAACAGAAAGGTTCATAGGTAGATGCATCTTCTCCCTCTCATTTCTGAATTGAATGCAGTCCAATAAAATATGTGATACTGTAAGTGTAGTACATGTCTCACAAACAGGGGCTTCCTCAGATCGCAATAGGTAACTGTGTGTCCACCAACAGTGACCTAGGCGTAGTCTAGTAATGGCGACCTCTTCCAGTCGTGAAGGCCTAGAGGATCGCCATGGCTGTACAGTATATTTTATTGCCCTGAGTTTATTTGAGAAAACCATTCCACTCTTCTTGCCACTTTCGATAAAATAGCTGTCTGAGGCATACTTTGACATCGCTGACAAGAACTTGAGAAAAGGCTATTGCTTCCTTATTAGCTGCCTCTTTGGCTGCCTTGTCTGCTCTCTTGTTACCTGGAATACCAACGTGACCTGGCACCCAAATAAAAATCACGCTCACCCCTAAAGAACCTAGATCCATTAGGGATGTCTGAATCTGCTGCACCAATGGGTGAGTAGGATACATAGACTGTATTGCATTCAAAGCAGATAAGGAATCTGTGCATATGGCATATTCCCTGCTGGGGTATGCATATGCAAACTGCAGTGCTTTCAACAGAGCATATAATTCCGCTGTATATATCCCACTCAGCGGATGTAATCGGAATTTGTGTGACCGGTTTCCGATAGTGAAAGCGCATCCTACATGCTCACCTTGCTTGGAGCCATCCGTGTAGATAGCAGTGAATGGCTGATACCTTGCATAGAGCCTTTCAAATTCACGTTGGTATTCAACAGGTAGAGTGCAAAGCCTATCTAATCTGGCAAGAGAGTATACGATGGTAGGGCGAGCCAACATCCAAGGTGGGAATATACTATTTTCTGTTCTTGGCATCGCAGGCATCTCGAAGGATTCCTCCCTGAATATGTTACAAGTTCTCAAAGCCAAGGGTTTTACAGAAAGGACACGGGTGTCATACAACTGCACATAATGGTCACCAAAAACTGCTCCGTAAGCCGGATGATCTGGCATAGAGCTTAAAGCTGCAACATAATTGCTAGCTAACAGTTTCCGGCGTATGTACAGTGAAGTTTCACCAGAGTCACAGAGGATACTCGCTATGGGGCTAGTTCTAAAAGCACCAGTAGCCAGACGTATCCCTGTGTGGTGAACTACATCAATGATTCTGATCACCGATGGTCTGGCAGAACCATATACGATGCTCCCGTAGTCCAATTTGGAGCAGACAAGTGATCGATAAAGCTGCAGTAAAACTGCTCGATCAGCTCCCCAGGATTTATGACTGAGAACGCGTAATAGATTCAGGGAAGATTGGCATCTTGCCTTCAGAAGCTTCAAATGAGGACGCCAAGTTAATTTTCTGTCGAAAAGCATTCCTAAAAAGGATGCTGTTTCGACAAATGGCAGCTCGGTTCCAGCTAGTGACAGCGATGGGTCCAGGAGATGGCCGCGAACACGACAGAAGTGGACACATACTGTCTTGTTCACTGAGAATGTAAATCCGTTGTTTGTGGCCCAATGGTTAAGTCGGTTAATCGTCAGCTGTAGCTGGCGTTCAACTGCTGCCATGTTTTGCGAGCTGTAATACACGGCAAGGTCGTCTACATAGAGGCTTCCCTCTACCGGGGACCGAATACACTCGGCCACTCCATTTATGGCAACAGCAAACAATGTCACACTCAAAATAGACCCCTGTGGAACACCATTCTCTTGAACAAATGATCGAGAAGTTTCGTTCCCGATACGCACCCTGAAGTAACGTTCCTCTAGAAAGCTCTTGATAAAATTGGGAAGGTTACCCTGTAAACCCCATGAATGTAGTGTGCGAAGGATGCCGAATCTCCATGTGGTGTCATAAGCCCGGGCGATGTCAAAGAAAACTGCAACAAGGTGATGCTTCATTATAAAGGCATCACATACTGCTCTTTCCAATCTCACCAGATGATCGGTGATGGAACGGTGGTGGCGGAAACCACACTGAATGTTGGTCAATAGACTATTTGATTCCAAGAACCAAACCAGTCGTCTATTGACCATTCGTTCCATGGCTTTAGAAAGGCAGCTGGTGAGCGACACAGGTCGATAGCTTTCTGGCAGTTTCGTATCCCTCCCGGGCTTTAGCAAAGGCACTACAATGGCTTCTCGCCATTGCGTGGGGTAGTGGCCCTCTACCCAGATCCGGTTGTACATCCTTAAGAGATAATTCTTCTCAGGGGGATCTAGGTGACGTATCATGTCATAATGGATGGTGTCCAACCCTGGAGCGCTGTCACGCATCTCTGCCAAAGTACTTTCCAGTTCCCACATATCAAATGGGACATTGTAGCTCTCATTGCTCTGAGAAGCAAATCTGAGAGTCTGCCATTCTAGCTCATCTTTTTGAGCAAGAAATCTCAGTGGCATTTGTTGCGAACTGGATGCTTTAGACAGAAAAGATGCTAACTCGTTGGCTATTTCGGTTTTGCATACGGAAACCATGCCATTGACCAACAGTCCACTAATCATGTGGGAAGATGTTCGACCGGCTATCTTCCTCACCTTTTCCCATACTTCAGAGACTGGAGTAGAACTCGTAATGGTTGATACATATTTCTCCAAGATTCCCTTTTACATTTCCTGATTATCCTGCGTGCCAGTGCCTTCAATTTAAGGTACTTTAACATGTTCCCCTCGGTGGGGTGGGTACGGAAGACACGAAAAGCCCGTCGTTTGTCACATATTGCCCTGTAGCATTCCTCATTCCACCACGGGACTGGAACTCGCCTGAGTCCAGGAAAAGACTTTGGGATGCTCATGCTTGCTGCGAGTATCAAAGCTTGCGTGACATGCTCCACTTGTTCCTCCACCGAGGAGAATTGTTCTTCCCTGAACTGAATGGCATTGGAGAATTTTGCCCAATCTGCTTTTTTCATTGCCCATTTAGAGCAACGCAAATCGGAACTATTGGGTGATAATTGTTTCAGGATAATCGGGAAATGATCACTGCCACATAGATCTTGGTGCACCTCCCACTCAAATAATGGAGCGAGTGTGCTAGAACAGATTGTTAGGTCAATCGCTGAAAATGACCTGCTGCTAGCACTGAAGTGAGTGTCACTACCATCATTAAGTATCACCAGATCCAGGCTCGAGAAAATATCAGACAGGTGACGTCCCCTACGATCTGTTTTCTCCGACGCCCAATCAGAATTATGGGCATTTAAGTCATCCATAAGAATAAGTGGGGGTGGCATCTGATCTATGAGGTCCAGAATTGACCTTCTTGTAACATTTTCATTAGAGGGCAAATACAAGGAGCAAATGGTCACCTGCTGAGGGAGAGCAACTCTAACTGCAATAGCCTGCAGTTCTGTGTTGAGAGTTACCTCCTCTGAGTATCTCGAGTTATGGACCAACATAGCCACTCTTCCATGAGCATGCTGGGCACACACGAGGTCTTTCCTATACAATGAGTAACCTCTGAGTGTGACTATGTCAGTCTCCCTGAATCGTGTTTCTTGAAAAGAAACACACACTGGTGATAACTCTGATAGGAGAATACGGAGTTCAGGAAAGTGGCATCGAAAACCATTACAATTCCATTGTATTATTTTATTATCCATTCTCTGAGTATGAGATTAGTGGACATGGCCCTACCTTTTTATAGCCAGTTTCTTCTTTCCTTTCCCTCTTCCCTGTGCTCGGAAGAGGTTGGCATCACTATCCGATAGGCATGCCAAGTCCATATCTTCTGGTTGAGATATGGATGAGTCTATCAGCTTAACTCTTATTTTAGTTGGGGATTTATTCTCGGATTTCTGCAGTTCCCCTTGAGAAACTGAGGAGATTGGTTTTAAGACATTTTCTTTCTTCCTATGACCTTTTGAGGGATCACTGCTTGCTGCTTTCTCTTGGGAAGTGATCTTGGGCTTCTGCAGCTCTGCTATCACTTCCCTCAGGCGTTTCTGTTCTTCAAGCAGATCCTTGATGATCTCTTGAAGTTTGTCAAAAGCAACTTGGGTTGGGCTAGGACTGGCCACAACCTTGGCAAAAGGTAAAGGTGGAGGTGGAGCCATCAGCTTCACCTGCTTTCTTGCTTCTGCAACCGAGACTTTACTTATTGCCCGGATTTCTTGTACCTTTTTTTCGAAAGCCAAGGTTTGGCAGTCCTTTGACCAAGCTGTGTGGTTACCCTGACAGTTGACGCAATGAGGCCCAGATGAACAGGGTGCCCCCCTCATGGGCCTTTTGGCCGCAGTCGGCACAGATCTTCTCTCTATTGCATGTCAACTTAGTATGGCCAAACCGTAAACAGTTAAAACACCGCATTGGGTTTGGCACATACGGTCTCACACACAGCTTTATATACCCAGCAGCGATCTGCACTGGGAGTTGAGGAGTTGAGAAAGTCAGGATCAAGGTAGGAGTGGGTTTTAACATACCATCTCACCTTACTTTGATCCTATCTACTTTGATTACCCCTTCTGAGGCTAGCTCAGATGTTAACTCCTCCTCACTTATCCCCAAAAGGTCATAGGAATACACCACACCCTTACTAAAGTTGAGGCTCTGATGTGCCTCAACTTTAACCGGGATGGTACTCAGAGAATCTACTGATTGCAGTTTTCTGGATTGGATGTCATTCACAGTCTCGATCAGCAGAGTCCCATTCCTAAGTTTCTTTATGTCGTTTACTTCCCCAATAGCTCCCCTAATTGCCCTAGCAATTAAGAATGGGGAAACTTTGTGGAAGTCTTCCTCAGTTTCCGTACGTTTGACTACTAAATATTTAGGCGCAGATGCATTAGATGTAACTGCAGCACAGCTGTCTAAATTACTCCCATTCTTTACCAGGCTTTCAGACCTCGGTCTTTTGCTCATTATAAACGAACTCATTTGTTCTGGAGATTTAGAACCCATGTTATGTAAGATATTTATTTCATCTCCCAGGACCCCACCCACCACGGAGCCCAACTAGGGGGATGCTGAACTTCAGACTCGCCCCACCGGCACATACGTGGCGACAAGCCGATTGACTAGGAGTATGCTAGCTCCTAGTCACCCGTTTAGCTGAATTCAGGGCCAAAGTAGTGTGTTGGTATCCACGGCCACAGTCAATAGAATCCCTAACTACCAGGATCCCCTCCTCCAACGACACGGGTATCCATGCACGGCAAACACATGAGCAGGCGTTCCGCGCACAGAGAGGGGCGGCAAGAAATGAATGAAAAGAAATAATACATGACATGGTGATACATGAAAAAAGGTGATGAAGCACGAGTGCCCTCTCTGTGTACCCCCCTCACCACTTGGAGGAACCTGCTCCGAGGGGTGTTTTCATGTGATCTGTGTCCTAAGAAAGACTACCTTAATAAGCATCACAAAAGACATTCCAAGCATGCAAAATGTGTATGAGATATTGTTTTGATTATTATTATGAAAAGAATTCTATAAATTGCAGTTTATATTTTAAAAGTAGGAACTGTGTCCAATGAAGTCTACCTGGCCATTCTACCATATGATTATTTTACATGTTTTGTTAGAGAATATCTTTAGTTACTTTATAGGTTTATAAGAATTTCTCACATAAACGAATTTTGTACATTCTCTATATGCAGTAAACACAGTTACATTGATGCTATCTTAAATTAATTCATGTAAGGTGAAATTGAGTTATTGGAACACGAATTTTGCATAAGAAATTATGAAAATAAGGATTGATGTGTTCCAGCATCTTAACACGTTCAATGCTGACGGACGATGATTGTCGTTTGCCGGGTGCACGCCAGCGACTGCGGACGACAGTTGTCGTCCAATTTCAGCGCCCCTTTCCATGCTAGTGTTGGGGAGACACCTACCCGAAACACTTTCCTTGCCATATGCAGTCGTTCACTAGGCTCCACAGAGTTAGGACATGTGATTAGTTTTAAGATCAGTCCTTTCTTTTTCCAGTGACAACATTTTTTTTCCGGGTGGTAAGCATGTATTTCTAAGTACGTTTTTTTATTATCATATCGATGTTTCCATATAATTCTAAACTTCTCTTCCTTTTTTTAAGGTTGTTTTTCGTAAAAGTACCTGAAAAACATATTCCGGAGACAGGTTATTTTGGAAAAGAAATTGTGGTTTGTAACCAATTTGTCATTTATAGGACATCTTTTATTGAAAAAATTGCAGAAGAGGGAGAAATTTCTTTGGACTTCTACAAAGCCATTGGTGGTATTTTTTAACAACCTTATTTTTAGTAACTGAAATTTTTACTAACTATTTATGTTTTCTTCTTAGATTTTTAAATTATCTTTGTCCATTTTTCAGTGTTTCTACGAAAAATACTAAGGGAAAGTTAATCTCTCATGAGAGGGAGAAAAATGTAAGTTATTATGACTTATGTTATTTTTACTTGTTATTTTTACTTATCTCATTTTAAAAGTTATTTCTTGCAAACTTCTATTTATTCTTCTGAATATTTGTTATTTTCTGTTATATAGCTACACGGTTTCAAGCATCAATTTATTGATTCATGAACGAGAATCTACTGGGAGGAATAATGTACGTACATTCTATGCCTATACTTTTATGAAACACCAATATGATAAAAAAATTGTTTCTATATTTGTTTTTTTTAGCATGGTTCCTACTCGAGGTGCTAGTCGAGGCAAGGGGAAGGCACTCCTCAACATGATTCTCCCTGGGGAAAAATCTCCTCGACCTCCCACTTCGAAGGATGACCCCCAACCCTCGACTTCCCAAAACAGTCCCCAGCCGTCAACTTCCTGGGAAGATTTAAATCCTATTCCTCCGACCACACAAAAGAGAAGGTGTGACGGCGACTCTTTGCAGACCCAAAGGCAAAGGAGGGACTCTCCCCCTCACCACAATTGGTCTGCCGAAGAGTTGAACGAATTATTACTTAGGTACGAGGAAGAGGAAGAAAATTTTAGTGACTCGTCTGGGGAAACGGAGTGGGGAGACACCACTGAGGAGGACGAGGAAGAGGAGGTGGAGCTACCCCTCAGGTGGTAGGCAAAATATTTCACCTTCCTCCCCTCCTAGCCCTCCCGTTGTACAAACCAGTTCCCCCGTTGCCTCTGTTTTGACGAGGAACTCGACCCAGACCTACAGTTGGACTTCAAACAGACCGACTAGACCTGCCATCCCCTTCACTCACACCCTGGGCCTAAATGTTCCAGACCCAGGGGAAGAGCCTCGACAATTTTTTGACCTTTTACTGACGGACAAAATGACCAATTTGGTGGTGACGGAGACAAATAGGCAGGCCGACTTTTTACTTTTAGGTAATAAATTTCCGAAAGCAAGAATTACCAAATGGAAGCAGTTATCAGTGGAAGAATTTTTAACTTTCCTCGGGATTCTATTTCATATGGGCACATGCCCATTGAGTAGGATCTCCAATTATTGGAGCACTGACTTCATATTAAATTTTCCTTGTTTTCGGAAATGTATGAGCCGCGACAGGTTCTCCGGAATTTTGCAGGTTTTGCATTTTGCTAAAAATCCAGAACCCGGGGAGCCACAACCTACGGACAGATTATACAAAATAAGACCAATGATTGACATTTTTCACCGAACAATGGACTCAATAGTGAGACTGACCCAAAGGCTATGCATCGACGAATCCATGGTTCTCTGGAGGGGCAGTCTTATCTTTCGTATTTATATGAAAGGTAAACAGCACCGGTATGGGATTAAACTTTACATGCTCACCGAACCTTCTGGTTTGGTTCTAAGATTATTGTGTATGCTGGGTCCTCTGATGTTGATGTAGGTGGGCCGGGACATGTCAACAATGTTGTATGGAAGTTGATGGAAGACAAATAAGATGCCGGACATTCACTTTTCATGGATAATTATTACAACAGTGTTGACTTGGCCCACCATCTACTAGAGCGGAGGACCTATTGTACAGGATCTCTTCGATCTAACCGGAAGGGGAATCCTCCTGAGGTAATATCTAAAAAACTAAGACGAGGTGAAGCTGTGGATGTTTTTAGTTCCTGTGGAGTCTGCGTGATAAAATGGAATGATAAACAGGACGTTCTGATGATCAATTCCGAATTCGGAAGCAATATGGTCGATGTCCGTCGCCGGCGAGGAGGTAGTGTCACCTCCAAACCGGAGGCCGTTGCTCGTTATAACGAGTCAATGACTGGCATCGATCATTGTGATAAAATGATGTCTTATTACCTGATAGAGCGTAAGACTCTGAAATGGAACAAAAAACTGGGGATCCATATACTTCACCTCGTATTGGTTAATAGTTATTTCCTTTACCGAAACACTCATCCCAAAATTTTTTTATATGATTTCCGAATTACCATCATAAACTCCCTCCTCCGCCCAGCCTGTACTGAAGGTAGGTAGGTAGGTATTCGATTTTAGGTGCTTCAACAGCTAGGGTCATTTTGCACCTTTCTCGTTGCCTGTCAAGAGACATTGCAAACGATTTCCTACAATGTATTAAATAATAAAATCATAAATAATAAAAGGCATTGAAAGTAAATGTTTAAAATTCTATAAAAGGTGGATAAGTCCAGCTTCTCTTAAAAACCTTAAAATATTATCCATTTTCATGGAGTCATCTGATAAAATATCAGCAGAGGATGCCCATGAAGAAATATCCCCTTTTATTTCATGTAGCTTATTTTGCAACATCTTTTGACACAAAGTCTGCCACTTATTAAGCCCTGCTGTCCTAAACATACCCTTTAGGTCTTGGTGGAGGACAGGGTCGCCATTTGTGACAGCGAGGTTCAAACCCTCCTTCACAAGTGTGTCTGCCCTCTCATTACCTTCTGAGCCAACATGTCCAGGAATCCAGAGGAAAATGATGTCAACTCCTCTGGAGTTTAAACGGTAAAGGGCTTCCTGTACATCCTGAACTATTGGGTGGACAGGGGAGAAGCAGGTAATGGACTGAAGAGCACTCATGGAGTCCGAACAAATCATATATGGTCCGTTCGAAACACCAATGCTCTCCAAGGCCATTCTTATGGCCGTCAACTCCGCCGTGTAAATACTACTCAGCGGGTTGAGCCCTCCCTTAGAAGAGAGATTTTTGCTAGTGAAGGCCCATGCACAGGAGGAAGAGGATCTAGAGCCATCCGTGAAGACCAGTTCACAACCAGGATGATCATTAAGTACTTTAAAAAAAAGCGACATGTACTCACAAGAGAGGGTGTTATGTTTTGTAAACAGGGTAAGGTCCGACAAGACCTTAGGGCGTGGGATCTGCCATGGCAGATATTTAAGAGAGCCGGTAGGAACATCTTGGGAATCTGCAATCCTATATCGTCCATATAAGACTTAAAACGTATTCCAAGCGGTATTTGTGGCCCTTGGGTGTCGGTTAAAAATTTCAGTATAACGGGATTTAAAAGTTACATCAAAACACGGGTGTCCTTTCAAAGATAAAATTTTCGTGACATAGTTACACATGAGGATATTTCTCCGGATCTCCAATGGTGGCTCCCCAGCATCGCAATAAATACTAGGAATGGGACTGGTTCTAAAAGCACCAGTTGCCAATCTGATTCCAGCATTGTGTAATGATGTCAGTGGATGCATGTATGACTTCCGGGCCGAGAAGTAGACAATACTCCCATAGTCGATCTTTGACCGCACTAATGCTCTGTACAGCATTAGCATAGATTTGCGGTTAGCTCCCCACAGACGGTTTGTGATATATCTTAAAATGTTTAAAACTTTAAAACACCGTTCCTTTAAAAACTGAATATGACTTTTCCAATTCAGTCGTCAATCCATGATCAAACCAAGAAAACGGATAGAGTCAGCAAACTCTAAAACATGGCAACCCAGTTTAAGCGTCGGCAGGAGGAAGCATCTCCTTTGCCTATAAAAATGGACACATTTCCTCTTTTCTTGAGAAAAACGAAAACAGTTCGACTGTGAACACTTGTATAGACGATTTAATGTGAGTTGGAGCTGTCTCCCTGCCGTGGGGATTAATGATGACCTACAGAAAATAGCTAGGTCATCTACAAACAAAGATCCTTCCACAGGTGTTTGTATGCATCCAACCACATCATCTATAGCTATGGCAAAAAGTGTCACACTCAGGACGGAGGACACAAACTCCCTCCAGGATTCTCGTTTTGTGGCAGTTATGACCTGTCGAGCTTTGCATCTTAATTTATGAAAAGCCGACAAATTCCTGTTCGTCGGATACTTATTAAAATTTTTTAGTGCCTTCTTCCTTTGATGGATAGCCTGAGCACATTCATCATTCCACCATGGCACAGGTGGGCAACGTGACTTGCTGGCAGACAGTGGAACACTTACCTCTGCAGCGTGAATAATTGCATCCATAGCAGCATCAACATTCGCTGCAGCACTAAGAGCAGGGTCATAACAAATTTTTTAAATGTTTTTAAAATTACCCCAATCGGCTTTCTTCAAGACCCATTTAGGGGGTAAATTAAAATTATTTAAAAAATCACTTTTCCGGATGAGAAGGGGGAAGTGATCGCTTCCACATAAGTCATCGTGAACGTGCATTTTAAAAATGGGAGCAATAGTGCTTGTACATATAAAAAGATCAATGGCCGAGTATTCACCATTATAGGAATTAAAACGCGTCTTTTCGTTATCATTGATTAAAATCAGATCGTGATGGCTTAAAAAATTTTCTAGAATATGACCTCGGCCATTATAATCTCCCATAGTGTCTCCCCAAAGAGGGCTATGGGCATTGAAATCTCCTAAAAGGATGAATGGACGAGGTAGCTGGTGGATGAGGTCCTCAAGGGTTCTTTCTGTCACGGAAGCCCACTCCGGAAAGTACACATTGCAAAAAGTGATGTGCTCTGGACAGGCAACCGTAACTGCAACAGCCTGGAACGGTGTCTGCAAATCCACCTGGGAGGTGTAAAGAGACTCACGGATGGCTGCAGTGATGCCTCCCTGTGCTCTATGACCGCTGAGGTCATCTTTGCGAGATATTTTAAAACCTTTAAGTGAAACCTTGTCAGATCTTTTAAAATGAGTCTCCTGTAAAAATATACTGGATGGGTTAAAATTGTTTATTAAAATATCAAGCTCCGCCTTATGTTTAAAATACCCGTTACAATTCCATTGAACGGTAAGCATTTAAAATAAATTTAAAATAAGGGTAAAAACCATAAAATCTGTAAAAAAGACAGTAAATGCATCGTTCACGTGGAGCGAAGCTTAGCGTGTAAGCTTTGTCTTCCTCCCTTTCAACCGTTGTGCGAGGAGGGCTTGCAATTCCTCCTCGTTCAAGCTTGCTTTCTTCCTCCATCTCCACCTCAGTGGAGAGAGGACCCTTGCTGGAGGGACCAGGTGGTGGTGTGTTCCCACACTTGTCAGCATGGGATTCCACTGTTGTCCTGGGTTTAGTAGTAGTTCTTCATTTATACTGGTGCGTCGACATCGAGGGTCATTTTGCACCTTCGTCAAAGGGTTAATATTTACAATTTAATGATTATATATACATATACACACACATATATATAAATAAATAATAAAATAAAAATAGAAAAGAATAGAATTTAAAATCGTTCGAAAAGTCCAGCCTCCGTTAAAAATAATAAAACTTCATTCATCCTAGTTGTGTCATCACCTAGGATGTCTCTTATACATCCCCTGATATTGCATTTCCTATGCAACTCAAGGTATTTTTGGCATTCTGTCAGGAGGTGTCTTATGGTAAGAACAGTGTCGCAGTCATCACATCGAGGTTGTACACGTGGGGTAGTAAAAAGGTACGAGTGGGTTAAGGCACAGTGGCCTATCCTCAATCGCATGATGACCACCTCCTCCCTTCTACTAATCCTGACAGATGATTGCCATGCACCGGTACTGACCTTGATTGTGCGTAATTTGTTGTTTCCGAGGTTTTGCCATGAGGCTTGCCACTCCTTCTGCAGTGCGCCACAAAACATCGCACGAAGGTCTCTCCAAGGCACGAGATCCATTTGCACCTCTGGGTTTCCCAGGGCATCCTTAGCAGCGACATCAGCTGCCTCATTGCCTGCTATACCTACGTGGCTCGGCACCCATACGAACTTAATTTGCACACCTTGACTCTTCAAGATGATGAGGGAGGAGTGCACATCCTGGACCAAAGGATGTACTGGATTATAGCAGGCAATGGATTGTAATGCACTCATTGAGTCGGAACATATCAAGAGAGATATATTCCGACGTTCAATGCTCTCTAGGGCCAGCTTAATAGCTGTGAGCTCCGCAGTGTGGATACCACATAACGGATTAAGCTTGAACCCGGAGGATGTGTGCAGGGATACAAAGGCGCATGCGCATTCTGTTGAGGACTTCGACCCATCCGTGAAGATAGGTGCGAATCCTGGACAGCGTGACAGGATTTCGGCGAATGCAACCTCGTGTTCTGCAGGAGGACACTCATTCTTGGGCCTTCGAGCTAAATCAAATAAGATTTCTGGCCTCGGGGTATTCCAAGGAAGGTTACGCGGAACTTGCAATCTATAAATCTGGGGTAAAGTTAAATTATTGCCTATAATATAATTATAAAAACGAATACCAAGGGGCTTCAGGGCCCGGGGTCTTCTGTTAAAAACGTCCATTAAACTACGGTTAAAAACAATTTTAAAACACGGGTGCGAAGGAAGGGCTAAAAGTTTGCTGACATAACTGCACATCAGGACATTCCTCCTGATTTCCAACGGTGGCTCTCCAGCATCACAATAAATGCTGGGGATGGGACTGGTTCGAAAGGCACCAGTCGCCAACCGTAGTCCGGCGTTGTGCAGTGATGTCAGTGTACGCAGATAAGATGCCCGGGTAGCACCGTATATAAAACAGCCGTAGTCAAGCTTGGACCGAACCAATGCCCTGTAAAGGAGAAGCATTGATGTTCGATCCACACCCCACGAGCGGCCAGTCAACGCTCGTAATACACTGAGCGACATCCGGCACTTCACCTTAAGGGATTGAATATGGCTTCGCCAATTTAGTCGCTCATCAAACAGAACACCCAGGAAACGCACCGAGTCCACAAAATTCAACTGGTGGTTGCCCAGCCGAAGTATAGGTTTGGGGAATATACCCCTGCGCCTATTAAAATGGACACAACATGTTTTCTCTTCCGAAAAACGGAAGCCATTTCGGCGGGACCACTCGTGGAGACGATTGAGCGTAATTTGTAGCTGCCTCTCAGCCAGTGCTACCCTTGACGATCGACAAAATATTGCCAGGTCGTCAACAAACAGAGAGGCTTCCACAGGTGGTGTGATGGAATTTACTATGTCATTGATCGCTATTGCAAACAGCGTTACGCTTAATATGGACCCTTGCGGAATTCCATTTTCCTGAGGATATGTGTCTGAAAATGAGTTTCCAATACGGACCATAAAAACTCTATCCGATAAAAAATTTTGAATAAAAGTAGGCAGATTGCCTTTAAAACCCCACGACCTAAGACACTTTAAAATTTTAAAACGCCATGTCATGTCGTAGGCCTTCTCCAGGTCAAAGAAGACCCCCACAACATGCTGGCGATGGACGAATGCCTCTTGGATGAAGCTGTCAGTCCTTACCAAGTGGTCGACAGTACTCCTATGCTGCCTGAAGCCACACTGGATGTTGGAGAGAAGATTACGGTTCTCAAGACACCAAACTAGCCTTCGGTTCACCATTCTCTCCATTAGCTTGCACAGGCAGGAGGTCAGAGAAATTGGCCTGTAGTTCCCGAGGAGAGTCTTGTCCTTTCCCTGTTTAGGGATCGGGACTACTATAGACTCTCTCCAACTCTTGGGAAAATCTCCATCTTGCCAGACTTTATTAAATGCATTCAACATCTCTCCTAAGATAGAGTTCGGCACACATCGCAGGAAGGCATTGTGGACACGGTCCATTCCTGGAGCGGTGTCCCTCAGATCAGCAATGGCTGACTCCAGCTCCCACAGTGTAAAGGGGTCATTGTAGCTAGCTCCGGCCAGGCCTGGTTCGAAGGGGCGGAAGCCTCCTTCTTCACGACGCTTATGCGACGCGAAGGCCAGATCGTAGTTGGCCGAGCTACTTATGGAAGCATAGTGATTTCCAAAAGCCTAAGCTACTGTGGCTGGCTCCATCACAATGGACCCATTCACAACAACAGATGGGGTGCCTGGGAGATGATAAACACCGGAGATACATTTCACTTTCCTCCAAACCTGTGCAATAGGTGTTCGGTGGGTGATCGTACTGACATACTTCATCCAAGAGTTCCTTTTTGCAGTTTTCACCACCTGACGAGCCTTCGCTCGCAGGCGCCGGAATGCCGCTAGATTCATACATGTAGGGTACTTGTTAAAAATGCGTAGGGCCTTCTTTCGTTTCTTGATTGCTTCAGCACATTCATCGTTCCACCAAAGCACTGGTGGACGACTTGCCTTGACAGCTGAAACAGGAACGCTCTTCTCTGCAGCATGAACTACTGCATTACGAAGGTCCTCTACGTTTTCAACGCCACTACGAGTCGAGTTAAAATTAAAATCAAGGTTCTTTTTAAAATCCTCCCAGTTGGCTTTCTTTAAAAGCCATTTCTGGGGGCTGTTAAAATTTTCACAAAAAAAATTTTTACAGATGAGAAGGGGGAAGTGGTCACTTCCACAGAGATCATCATGGACTTGGAGTTTAAAACAGGGAGCAATACTACTGCTGCAAATCAATAGATCTATTGAGGAGTATTCTCCTGTAAAAGAGTTAAAACGAGTCTTTTCTTTTTTATTAATTAAAATAAGATTAAAATTTGTTAAAAACTTTTCTAAAACACGCCCTTGCCGATTAGAACCACTCACAGTTTCTCCCCAAAGGGTGCTATGAGCATTAAAATCGCCCAAAAGGACGAATGGCTTGGGTAATTGCTCCACCAGATCCTGCAGGATCCTCATGGTGACTGGAGCCCACTCCGGAAGGTATACATTACAGAATGTAACCCTCTCCGGTACAGCTACCGTCACAGCTAGGGCCTGCAAGGGTGTCTGCAAGTCTACCCGGGAGGTGTATAGGGTCTCCCGGACAGCAGCAGCAACACCACCTTGCGCTCGTCGACCGCTAAGGTCATCTAGCCGCAGGATGCTGTACCCCTTCAATTTAGGCGTGTCCTTAAAATGAGTTTCTTGTAAGAAAATACAGGACGGGTTAAAATGTGCAATTAAAACCTTCAACTCCTCTAGATGTTTAAAATAGCCATTCAAATTCCATTGAATGGCAAACATAAATATATATTTAAAATGATAAAAGTAAAAGACTCACGATTAAAACCCATCTCTGTGGAAGGGAAGCTTATCGGTTAAGCTTCAACTTCCTACCCTTCTTCTGGTTCAGGAGGAGGATTTTGAGTTGGTCCTCCTCCAACTCGCCTTCCTCCATCTCCTCCTCGCTTAGTGCCATTGCATCACGAGGAGGAGATTGTGGTGGAGTTATCTCACGTCTCAGGACGTGAGCTTTTGTCTCTGTGTCATTTTCCTTTGGAGCAGTCTTCTTGGAAGATACCACACAGATGGTTTTATCCACATCCTTGGATGTGGCAGTATTTTTCCCTGTTTTTCCTAAAGATTCCTCTACCTTTTTTTCCATTTTTTTCCTTGGTTGCTGTCCCTGATTCTCTGTCTGTATTCCTATGCTGGCTGTTTTAATAGGAGTTGATGGTGTTGCTGCCGTTGCCGCATAGGACCTCGAAAAAGTTGGGGCTACGAGCACCTTATACTTCTTCCGGGCCTCAAAATATGGGATCTTCTCCGTCACCTTGATCTCCATGATCTTCCTTTCTTCCTGCAGCTTTGGGCAATCCCGCGAGTAGACTGGATGTGGTCCACCGCAATTGCCACAAAGGGCAGGAGAGGCACAAGAATCCCCATCGTGCTTATTCTTGGCACATTTTGGGCAAATAGATTCGCCCTTGCACCGAGGTGCAATGTGGCCAAATCTTTGGCATTGATAGCAACGCATGGGGTTCGGAATGAAGGGTCAGACTGGGCAAGACTCGTACCCAACGAAAACTTTTTCAGGAATTTTGTCACGTGCAAAGGTGAGTACCACCGAGGTGGTATTCATGGTCTCACCATTACGTTTAGTCGTGAGTCTACGACAGGAGATGACCCCTTGCGAAGCCATCTCCTTCGTTATCTCGTCGACTTCAACGTATAAGAGGTCATAACAAGAAATTATGCCTCAGCACGTGTTAAGGGTCTTATGCGGCTCAACGGTGATTTCTATGTCGTGAAGCTTCGTCATCGACAGCAACTTCTGGCTCTGCTTCTCTTCAGACGTTTCTATCAGCAGAGTACCGTCATGCAACTTTTTAACATTAATAGACCCAGGAACAGCATTGGTCAAAACTTTATGAATTAAGAAGGGAGATACCTTGGTGAGGTTCTCTCCCTCCTTCTAACATTTCATTATCAAATACTTGCGGCATGTGCCGACAACCATATCTCGCCCATCCGTTTCCGGACGGGGTCTTTTGGGAGGAGGTAGTCCTTTCATAATAAGGAAAAATTTTCATCTCTTGGTCTCCCCACCCACCACGGAGCCACACATTTGGGACGCCACACCGCAAACCGGTATGGTCGCCAGGGCTAACCAAGGGATATAGCACCCGCAGCTAGGCTGCCTGCTTCAGGTTAGGTCTCAGCACCCACTCCACCCACCATACATGGGCCTCCAACCCCATGCACCTTCGACCCCCCTCCACAGACCTCCATAGCCCAAAGCACTCGCCACCGGAACGCCGAAACGTGACGGAAGCCGATTGGCCAGGTGTGGCTAGCACCTGACCGCCCGTCTACAGTGAATCTGGGGCCTAAGTGGTGTATTACTCCATGGCCCTTCCAAGGCATCCGACCTCTTCCGGAACCAAGGAGCTCAACCACCAGGATCCCCTTCTCCCCCTTACGGGCCGCCGTGCACGGCAAACACACGGGTGGATTCTTAGCCAGATGTTGTGGCTTTATGCACAGATAGTGAACCCACCTACTATCTGGACACTGCCCTCGGCAGAAACTGGGGGTTTTTTAACGAGGTCTGCTCCTTGCCTCATTGGTCGCCTCTTACGACCAGCAGAGGGGCTGCGGGAGTATTCTCAATCCCCCTACCCGCAGGGGGTTCCATACACAATGCTCCCGTAGTCCAATCATGAGCGGACAAGTGATAAGTGACAGTCTTAGTAAGACTGTCCGATCTGCACCCCATGATTTATGGCTGAGAATGCGCAAGAGGTTCAAGGAGGATTGGCAGCTTGCCTTCAGCCTCTTCATATGAGGATGCCAAGTAAGCTTATGATCCAACAGGACACCCAAAAATGGTGCTGTTTCAACAAATGGAAGCTCGGTTCCTGCTAGTGATAGTGCTGGGTCCGGATGGAGGCCGCGAACATGACAGAAGTGAACGCATACTGTCTTGTTCGCTGAGAATGTAAATCCATTGTTTGTGGCCCACTCATTAAGGCGGTTAATCGTCAGCTGAAGCTGGCGTTCAACCGCTACCACATTTTGCGAACTCCTATATATGGCCAGGTCATCCACGTAGAGGCTTCCCTCTACTGGAGACCTAATACATTCGGCCATTCCATTTATGGCAATGGCAAACAAGGTTACACTCAAAATAGACCCCTGTGGAACACCATTCTCCTGAAGGAACGTTCGAGAAGATTCGCTCCCGATACGCACCCTGAAGTAACGTTCCCATAAGAAGCTCTTGATAAATATGGGTAGGTTACCCCTTAACCCCCAAGAATGCAATGTACGGAGTATACCGAATCTCCACGTGGTGTCGTAAGCCCGGGCAATATCAAAGAAAACTGCAATGAGGTGATGCTTCCTGAGAAAAGCATCGCACACAGCTCTCTCCAATCTCACCAGATGATCGGTGGAGGAACGGTGGCGACGAAAACCACACTGAATGTTGGTCAATAGGCCGTTTGATTCCAAAAACCAAACCAGACGCCTATTGACTATTCGTTCCATAAGTTTGGAGAGGCAACTAGTGAGCGATACCGGTCGGTAACTCTCAGGCAGTTTCTTATCTTTCCCTGACTTAAGCAGTGGCACTACAATGGCCTCTCTCCATTGCATGGGGTAGATGCCTTCTACCCAGATTCGGTTATACATCTTTAGCAAATATTCTTTCTCAGGGGATTTAGGTGACGTATCATCACATAGTGAATAGTGTCCAAACCCGGAGCGCTGTCACGGGTCTCCGCCAAAGCATTTTCCAGTTCCCACGCACTGAAAGGCAGATTGTAGCTCTCAGAGAACCTTTTCCTTGCCTCGAAATAAGACAGATTGTCAAGAGTCTTCAGCTCCATTATCTTCTTTTCCTCCTTCAACTTCGGGCAGTCCCGTGAGAATGCCGGATGCGGACCATCGCAGTTTGTGCACGATACCATTGCTGTGCATTCTGCTCCATCGTGCATTTCCCGATTGCATCAAGGGCAAACTGCTTTGCCCTTGCACAGTGGAGCAGTGTGTCCAAACCTTTGGCACTGAAAACAGCGCATAGGGTTCGGAATGTACGGCCGAACTGAACATGCCTCATATCCAATAATGACCTTCTCTGGTAGCTTCTCAAGGGAGAACGTGAGAACCATCGAGGTGGTATTGACAACCTCACCGTTTCTCTTTGTGGTCAGTCTCTTGCAGTTGATGACCCCCTGTGAGGCCATCTCCTGCTTACACTCCTCGATTTCTACGAATAGAAGGTCATATCCAATTATGACCTCTGACATGGCTGCCTGCTTCAGGTCAGATCTCCAGTGCATGGGGTCTCCAAACCCATGCACCTATGACCCCCCTACACAAACCCCCATTGCCTTGGCACTCGCCAACCGAAACGCCAAGACATGACGGCAAGCCGATTAATCGGGTGTGGCTAGCACCCGACTCCCATTTGCAGTGAATCAGAGGCCAAAATGGTGTGTTGCTCCCTGTGCCCATCTTGGGCATCCGAAACCCAGACGGGGTCCAGGAAGCTCAACCACCAGGTACCTCTTCTCCCCCTTACGGGTCTCCACGCACGGCAAACACACGGGTGGATCGACAGCCAGGTGACATGGCTGGACTCAGACAGCAGATCCACATACTGTCTGGAAGCTACCCTAAGCGTAAAATGGGTTTTTTAACGAGGTTGTCTCCTCGCCCATTGGTCGCCTCTTACGACCAGCAGAGGGGCTGCGGGAGTATTCTCAATCCCTCTAACTGCAGGGGGGAGTCACAGAAGTATTTCTTTTTATTTCATATAATAATCCACATGGTAGGAATGAGGAAACAGCTAGGTGAGGGGGTGGTTGGTGAGCGAGATTGAGCAGGGAGCTTGCCACATAGTTTAATAAAATATGGTGACAATTATGAAAGTGAGAAAGAAACCTTTTTGGTTATTGTTATTGATAATAATAAAGTTGCAGGATGTCAGATTTTCTGGCATTTGCTTTGGTAATATGAGGAGATTGTGGAAGTAATGGCATAGTCTTTTGAATATTGTCACAGTTTATTTTTGTATTATATTTTGTATTCTATTATGAGAAATATTATGTTAATGTTTTATTTGGTTTTTAGACTGTTTTGATTAATGTTCTGTCATCATGTTAATTTCTTATTTAAGAATGCTTTGTAAAATTCTCTGCCTGTTTCATTTTGGATTGGCACTCAGTGTAACAGTCCCAACCAGAGATGATAATGCATCATCATCAGAGTTACCTGTGCATAGCTAAATGAGCTTTACAAGGAAGAAGTGCGAGAGACAGTTGAATGTTGAAGAGCAGCAAAGTAACATGGAAAGAAAAGCAGAGGAAGACAAAGAATAGAAGGGCAAGATTTGTCAAGTATACAAGTGTCGCCATTGTGGAAAAGAATATTCAATGAAATCTAATTTATATTGCTTGTGATTTATGCGGAAATAGTTACACACGAAAAGAAAACCTTGTCATTCACATTAAATTCCACACAGGAGAAAATTCTTACTCATGCAAATTGTGCAACAATGTATTTAGGAGACGTACTGACTTGGTCAGACATATCATTTCACTCGAATGATAAAATGTTTTTATATGATCTGTGTCCTAAGAAAGACTACCTTAATAAGCATCACAAAAGACATTCCAAGCATGCAAAATGTGTATGAGATATTGTTTTGATTATTATTATGAAAAGTATTCTATAAATTGCAGTTTATATTTTAAAAGTAGGAACTGTGTCCAATGAAGTCTACCTGGCCATTCTACCATATGATTATTTTACATGTTTTGTTAGAGAATATCTTTAGTTACTTTATAGGTTAATAAGAATTTTTCACATAAACGAATTTTGTACATTCTCTATATGCAGTAAACACAGTAACATTGATGCTATCTTAAATTAATACATGTAAGGTGAAATTGAGTTATTGGAACATGAATTTTGCATAAGAAATTATGAAAATAAGGATTGATGTGTTCCAGCATCTTAACACGTTCAACGCTGACGGACGACGATTGTCGTCCGCCGGGTGCACGCCAGCGACTGCGGACGACAGTTGTCGTCCAATTTCAGCGCCCCTTTCCATGCTAGTGTTGGGGAGACGCCTACCCGAAACACTTTCCTTGCCATATGCAGTCGTTCACTAGGCTCCACAGAGTTAGCACGTGTGATTAGTTTTAAGATCAGTCCTTTCTTTTTCCAGCGACAACATTTTTTTTCCGGGTGGTAAGTATGCATTTCTAAGTATGTTTTTTCATTATCTTATCGATGTTTCCATATAATTCTAAACTTCTCTTCCTTTTTTTAAGGTTGTTTTTCGTAAAAGTACCTGAAAAACATATTCCGGAGACAGGTTATTTTGGAAAAGAAATTGTGCAGGTAATTCCCCCCCCCCTTGAACTTAATGTCTGCGTATCTGCTATAACTTTTTTTGTGGTTTGTAACCAATTTGTGTCATTTATAGGACTTCTTTTATTGAAAAAATTGCAGAAGAGGGAGAAATTTCTTTGGACTTCTACAAAGCCATTGGTGGTATTTTTTAACCTTAACCTTATTTTTAGTAACTGAAATTTTTACTAACTATTTATGTTTTCTTCTTAGATTTTTAAATTATCTTTGTCCATTTTTCAGTGTTTCTACGAAAAATACTAAGGGAAAGTTAATCTCTCGTGAGAGGGAGAAAAATGTAAGTTATTATGACTTATGTTATTTTTACTTGTTATTTTTACTTATCCCATTTTAAATGTTATTTCTTGCAAACTTCTATTTATTCTTCTGAATATTTGTTATTTTCTGTTATATAGCTACACGGTTTCAAGCATCAATTTATTGATTCATGAACGAGAATCTACTGGGAGGAATAATGTACGTACATTCTATGCCTATACTTTTATGAAACACCAATATGATAAAAAAATTGTTTCTATATTTGTTTTTTTTAGCATGGTTCCTACTCGAGGTGCTAGTCGAGGCAAGGGGAAGGCACTCCTCAACATGATTCTCCCTGGGGAAAAATCTCCTCGACCTCCCACTTCGAAGGATGACCCCCAACCCTCGACTTCCCAAAACAGTCCCCAGCCGTCAAATTCCTGGGAAGATTTAAATCCTATTCCTCCGACCACACAAAAGAGAAGGTGTGACGGTGACTCTTTGCAGACCCAAAGGCAAAGGAGGGACTCTCCCCCTCACCACAATTGGTCTGCCGAAGAGTTGAACGAATTATTACTTAGGTACGAGGAAGAGGAAGAAAATTTTAGTGACTCGTCTGGGGAAACGGAGTGGGGAGACACCACTGAGGAGGACGAGGAAGAGGAGGTGGAGCTACCCCTCAGGTGGTAGGCAAAATATTTCACCTTCCTCCCCTCCTAGCCCTCCCGTTGTACAAACCAGTTCCCCCGTTGCCTCTGTTTTGACGAGGAACTCGACCCAGACCTACAGTTGGACTTCAAACAGACCAACTAGACCTGCCATCCCCTTCACTCACACCCCTGGCCTAAATGTTCCAGACCCAGGGGAAGAGCCTCGACAATTTTTTGACCTTTTACTGACGGACAAAATGACCAATTTGGTGGTGACGGAGACAAATAGGCAGGCCGACTTTTTACTTTTAGGTAATAAATTTCCGAAAGCAAGAATTACCAAATGGAAGCAGTTATCAGTGGAAGAATTTTTAACTTTCCTCGGGATTCTATTTCATATGGGCACATGCCCATTGAGTAGGATCTCCAATTATTGGAGCACTGACTTCATATTAAATTTTCCTTGTTTTCGGAAATGTATGAGCCGCGACAGGTTCTCCGGGATTTTGCAGGTTTTGCATTTCGCAAAAAATCCAGAACCCGGGGAGCCACAACCTACGGACAGATTATACAAAATAAGACCTATGATTGACATTTTTCACCGAACAATGGACTCAATAGTGAGACTGACCCAAAGGCTATGCATCGACGAATCCATGGTTCTCTGGAGGGGCAGTCTTATCTTTCGTATTTATATAAAAGGTAAACAGCACCGGTATGGGATTAAACTTTACATGCTCACCGAACCTTCCGGTTTGGTTCTAAGATTATTGTGTATGCTGGGTCCTCTGATGTTGATGTAGGTGGGCTGGGACATGTCAACAATGTTGTATGGAAGTTGATGGAAGACAAATAAGATGCCGGACATTCACTTTTCATGGATAATTATTACAACCGTGTTGACTTGGCCCACCATCTACTAGAGCGGAGGACCTATTGTACAGGATCCCTTCGATCTAACCAGAAGGGGAATCCTCCTGAGGTAATATCTAAAAAACTAAGACGAGGTGAAGCTGTGGATGTTTTTAGTTCCTGTGGAGTCTGCGTGATAAAATGGAATGATAAACAGGACGTTCTGATGATCAATTCCGAATTCGGAAGCAATATGGTCGATGTCCGTCGCCGGCGAGGAGGTAGTGTCACCTCCAAACCGGAGGCCGTTGCTCGTTATAACGAGTCAATGACTGGCATCGATCATTGAGATCAAATGATGTCTTATTACCTGATAGAGCGTAAGACTCTGAAATGGAACAAAAAACTGGGGATCCATATACATCACCTCGTATTGGTTAATAGTTATTTCCTTTACCGAAACACTCATCCCAAAATTTTTTTATATGATTTCCGAATTACCATCATAAACTCCCTCCTCCGCCCAGCCTGTACTGAAGGTAGGTAGGTAGGTATTCGATTTTAGGTGCTTCAACAGCTAGGGTCATTTTGCACCTTTCTCGTTGCCTGTCAAGAGACATTGCAAACGATTTCCTACAATGTATTAAATAATAAAATCATAAATAATAAAAGGCATTGAAAGTAAATGTTTAAAATTCTATAAAAGGTGGATAAGTCCAGCTTCTCTTAAAAACCTTAAAATATTATCCATTTTCATGGAGTCATCTGATAAAATATCAGCAGAGGATGCCCATGAAGAAATATCCCCTTTTATTTCATGTAGCTTATTTTGCAACATCTTTTGACACAAAGTCTGCCACTTATTAAGCCCTGCTGTCCTAAACATACCCTTTAGGTCTTGGTGGAGGACAGGGTCGCCATTTGTGACAGCGAGGTTCAAACCCTCCTTCACAAGTGTGCCTGCCCTCTCATTACCTTCTGAGCCAACATGTCCAGGAATCCAGAGGAAAATGATGTCAACTCCTCTGGAGTTTAAACGGTAAAGGGCTTCCTGTACATCCTGAACTATTGGGTGGACAGGGGAGAAGCAGGTAATGGACTGAAGAGCACTCATGGAGTCCGAACAAATCATATATGGTCCGTTCGAAACACCAATGCTCTCCAAGGCCATTCTTATGGCCGTCAACTCCGCCGTGTAAATACTACTCAGCGGGTTGAGCCCTCCCTTAGAAGAGAGATTTTTGCTAGTGAAGGCCCATGCACAGGAGGAAGAGGATCTAGAGCCATCCGTGAAGACCAGTTCACAACCAGGATGATCATTAAGTACTTTAAAAAAAAGCGACATGTACTCACAAGAGAGGGTGTTATGTTTTGTAAACAGGGTAAGGTCCGACAAGACCTTAGGGCGTGGGATCTGCCATGGCAGATATTTAAGAGAGCCGGTAGGAACATCTTGGGAATCTGCAATCCTATATCGTCCATATAAGACTTAAAACGTATTCCAAGCGGTATTTGTGGCCCTTGGGTGTCGGTTAAAAATTTCAGTATAACGGGATTTAAAAGTTACATCAAAACACGGGTGTCCTTTCAAAGATAAAATTTTCGTGACATAGTTACACATGAGGATATTTCTCCGGATCTCCAATGGTGGCTCCCCAGCATCGCAATAAATACTAGGAATGGGACTGGTTCTAAAAGCACCAGTTGCCAATCTGATTCCAGCATTGTGTAATGATGTCAGTGGATGCATGTATGACTTCCGGGCCGAGAAGTAGACAATACTCCCATAGTCGATCTTTGACCGCACTAATGCTCTGTACAGCATTAGCATACATTTGCGGTTAGCTCCCCACAGACGGTTTGTGATATATCTTAAAATGTTTAAAACTTTAAAACACCGTTCCTTTAAAAACTGAATATGACTTTTCCAATTCAGTCGTCAATCCATGATCAAACCAAGAAAACGGATAGAGTCAGCAAACTCTAAAACATGGCAACCCAGTTTAAGCGTCGGCGGGAGGAAGCATCTCCTTTGCCTATAAAAATGGACACATTTCCTCTTTTCTTGAGAAAAACGAAAACAGTTCGACTGTGAACACTTGTATAGACGATTTAATGTGAGTTGGAGCTGTCTCCCTGCCGTGGGGATTAATGATGACCTACAGAAAATAGCTAGGTCATCTACAAACAAAGATCCTTCCACAGGTGTTTGTATGCATCCAACCACATCATCTATAGCTATGGCAAAAAGTGTCACACTCAGGACGGAGGACACAAACTCCCTCCAGGATTCTCGTTTTGTGGCAGTTATGACCTGTCGAGCTTTGCATCTTAATTTATGAAAAGCCGACAAATTCCTGTTCGTCGGATACTTATTAAAATTTTTTAGTGCCTTCTTCCTTTGATGGATAGCCTGAGCACATTCATCATTCCACCATGGCACAGGTGGGCAACGTGACTTGCTGGCAGACAGTGGAACACCTCTGCAGCGTGAATAATTGCATCCATAGCAGCATCAACATTCGCTGCAGCACTAAGAGCAGGGTCATAACAAATTTTTTAAATGTTTTTAAAATTACCCCAATCGGCTTTCTTCAAGACCCATTTAGGGGGTAAATTAAAATTATTTAAAAAATCACTTTTCCGGATGAGAAGGGGGAAGTGATCGCTTCCACATAAGTCATCGTGAACGTGCATTTTAAAAATGGGAGCAATAGTGCTTGTACATATAAAAAGATCAATGGCCGAGTATTCACCATTATAAGAATTAAAACGCGTCTTTTCGTTATCATTGATTAAAATCAGATCGTGATGGCTTAAAAAATTTTCTAGAATATGACCTCGGCCATTATAATCTCCCATAGTGTCTCCCCAAAGAGGGCTATGGGCATTGAAATCTCCTAAAAGGATGAATGGACGAGGTAGCTGGTGGATGAGGTCCTCAAGGGTTCTTTCTGTCACGGAAGCCCACTCCGGAAAGTACACATTGCAAAAAGTGATGTGCTCTGGACAGGCAACCGTAACTGCAACAGCCTGGAACGGTGTCTGCAAATCCACCTGGGAGGTGTAAAGAGACTCACGGATGGCTGCAGTGATGCCTCCCTGTGCTCTATGACCGCTGAGGTCATCTTTGCGAGATATTTTAAAACCTTTAAGTGAAACCTTGTCAGATCTTTTAAAATGAGTCTCCTGTAAAAATATACTGGATGGGTTAAAATTGTTTATTAAAATATCAAGCTCCGCCTTATGTTTAAAATACCCGTTACAATTCCATTGAACGGTAAGCATTTAAAATAAATTTAAAATAAGGGTAAAAACCATAAAATCTGTAAAAAAGACAGTAAATGCATCGTTCACGTGGAGCGAAGCTTAGCATGTAAGCTTTGTCTTCCTCCCTTTCAACCGTTGTGCGAGGAGGGCTTGCAATTCCTCCTCGTTCAAGCTTGCTTTCTTCCTCCATCTCCACCTCAGTGGAGAGAGGACCCTTGCTGGAGGGACCAGGTGGTGGTGTGTTCCCACACTTGTCAGCATGGGATTCCACTGTTGTCCTGGGTTTAGTAGTAGTTCTTCATTTATACTGGTGCGTCGACATCGAGGGTCATTTTGCACCTTCGTCAAAGGGTTAATATTTACAATTTAATGATTATATATACATATACACACACATATATATAAATAAATAATAAAATAAAAATAGAAAAGAATAGAATTTAAAATCGTTCGAAAAGTCCAGCCTCCGTTAAAAATAATAAAACTTCATTCATCCTAGTTGTGTCATCACCTAGGATGTCTCTTATACATCCCCTGATATTGCATTTCCTATGCAACTCAAGGTATTTTTGGCATTCTGTCAGGAGGTGTCTTATGGTAAGAACAGTGTCGCAGTCATCACATCGAGGTTGTACACGTGGGGTAGTAAAAAGGTACGAGTGGGTTAAGGCACAGTGGCCTATCCTCAATCGCATGATGACCACCTCCTCCCTTCTACTAATCCTGACAGATGATTGCCATGCACCGGTACTGACCTTGATTGTGCGTAATTTGTTGTTTCCGAGGTTTTGCCATGAGGCTTGCCACTCCTTCTGCAGTGCGCCACAAAACATCGCACGAAGGTCTCTCCAAGGCACGAGATCCATTTGCACCTCTGGGTTTCCCAGGGCATCCTTAGCAGCGACATCAGCTGCCTCATTGCCTGCTATACCTACGTGGCTCGGCACCCATACGAACTTAATTTGCACACCTTGACTCTTCAAGATGATGAGGGAGGAGTGCACATCCTGGACCAAAGGATGTACTGGATTATAGCAGGCAATGGATTGTAATGCACTCATTGAGTCGGAACATATCAAGAGAGATATATTCCGACGTTCAATGCTCTCTAGGGCCAGCTTAATAGCTGTGAGCTCCGCAGTGTGGATACCACATAACGGATTAAGCTTGAACCCGGAGGATGTGTGCAGGGATACAAAGGCGCATGCGCATTCTGTTGAGGACTTCGACCCATCCGTGAAGATAGGTGCGAATCCTGGACAGCGTGACAGGATTTCGGCGAATGCAACCTCGTGTTCTGCAGGAGGACACTCATTCTTGGGCCTTCGAGCTAAATCAAATAAGATTTCTGGCCTCGGGGTATTCCAAGGAAGGTTACGCGGAACTTGCAATCTATAAATCTGGGGTAAAGTTAAATTATTGCCTATAATATAATTATAAAAACGAATACCAAGGGGCTTCAGGGCCCGGGGTCTTCTGTTAAAAACGTCCATTAAACTACGGTTAAAAACAATTTTAAAACACGGGTGCGAAGGAAGGGCTAAAAGTTTGCTGACATAACTGCACATCAGGACATTCCTCCTGATTTCCAACGGTGGCTCTCCAGCATCACAATAAATGCTGGGGATGGGACTGGTTCGAAAGGCACCAGTCGCCAACCGTAGTCCGGCGTTGTGCAGTGATGTCAGTGTACGCAGATAAGATGCCCGGGTAGCACCGTATATAAAACAGCCGTAGTCAAGCTTGGACCGAACCAATGCCCTGTAAAGGAGAAGCATTGATGTTCGATCCACACCCCACGAGCGGCCAGTCAACGCTCGTAATACACTGAGCGACATCCGGCACTTCACCTTAAGGGATTGAATATGGCTTCGCCAATTTAGTCGCTCATCAAACAGAACACCCAGGAAACGCACCGAGTCCACAAAATTCAACTGGTGGTTGCCCAGCCGAAGTATAGGTTTGGGGAATATACCCCTGCGCCTATTAAAATGGACACAACATGTTTTCTCTTCCGAAAAACGGAAGCCATTTCGGCGGGACCACTCGTGGAGACGATTGAGCGTAATTTGTAGCTGCCTCTCAGCCAGTGCTACCCTTGACGATCGACAAAATATTGCCAGGTTGTCAACAAACAGAGAGGCTTCCACAGGTGGTGTGATGGAATTTACTACGTCATTGATCGCTATTGCAAACAGCGTTACGCTTAATATGGACCCTTGCGGAATTCCATTTTCCTGAGGATATGTGTCTGAAAATGAGTTTCCAATACGGACCATAAAAACTCTATCCGATAAAAAATTTTGAATAAAAGTAGGCAGATTGCCTTTAAAACCCCACGACCTAAGACACTTTAAAATTTTAAAACGCCATGTCATGTCGTAGGCCTTCTCCAGGTCAAAGAAGACCCCCACAACATGCTGGCGATGGACGAATGCCTCTTGGATGAAGCTGTCAGTCCTTACCAAGTGGTCGACAGTACTCCTATGCTGCCTGAAGCCACACTGGATGTTGGAGAGAAGATTACGGTTCTCAAGACACCAAACTAGCCTTCGGTTCACCATTCTCTCCATTAGCTTGCACAGGCAGGAGGTCAGAGAAATTGGCCTGTAGTTCCCGAGGAGAGTCTTGTCCTTTCCCTGTTTAGGGATCGGGACTACTATAGACTCTCTCCAACTCTTGGGAAAATCTCCATCTTGCCAGACTTTATTAAATGCATTCAACATCTCTCCTAAGATAGAGTTCGGCACACATCGCAGGAAGGCATTGTGGACACGGTCCATTCCTGGAGCGGTGTCCCTCAGATCAGCAATGGCTGACTCCAGCTCCCACAGTGTAAAGGGGTCATTGTAGCTAGCTCCGGCCAGGCCTGGTTCGAAGGGGCGGAAGCCTCCTTCTTCACGACGCTTATGCGACGCGAAGGCCAGATCGTAGTTGGCCGAGCTACTTATGGAAGCATAGTGATTTCCAAAAGCCTAAGCTACTGTGGCTGGCTCCATCACAATGGACCCATTCACAACAACAGATGGGGTGCCTGGGAGATGATAAACACCGGAGATACATTTCACTTTCCTCCAAACCTGTGCAATAGGTGTTCGGTGGGTGATCGTACTGACATACTTCATCCAAGAGTTCCTTTTTGCAGTTTTCACCACCTGACGAGCCTTCGCTCGCAGGCGCCGGAATGCCGCTAGATTCATACATGTAGGGTACTTGTTAAAAATGCGTAGGGCCTTCTTTCGTTTCTTGATTGCTTCAGCACATTCATCGTTCCACCAAAGCACTGGTGGACGACTTGCCTTGACAGCTGAAACAGGAACGCTCTTCTCTGCAGCATGAACTACTGCATTACGAAGGTCCTCTACGTTTTCAACGCCACTACGAGTCGAGTTAAAATTAAAATCAAGGTTCTTTTTAAAATCCTCCCAGTTGGCTTTCTTTAAAAGCCATTTCTGGGGGCTGTTAAAATTTTCACAAAAAAAATTTTTACAGATGAGAAGGGGGAAGTGGTCACTTCCACAGAGATCATCATGGACTTGGAGTTTAAAACAGGGAGCAATACTACTGCTGCAAATCAATAGATCTATTGAGGAGTATTCTCCTGTAAAAGAGTTAAAACGAGTCTTTTCTTTTTTATTAATTAAAATAAGATTAAAATTTGTTAAAAACTTTTCTAAAACACGCCCTTGCCGATTAGAACCACTCACAGTTTCTCCCCAAAGGGTGCTATGAGCATTAAAATCGCCCAAAAGGACGAATGGCTTGGGTAATTGCTCCACCAGATCCTGCAGGATCCTCATGGTGACTGGAGCCCACTCCGGAAGGTATACATTACAGAATGTAACCCTCTCCGGTACAGCTACCGTCACAGCTAGGGCCTGCAAGGGTGTCTGCAAGTCTACCCGGGAGGTGTATAGGGTCTCCCGGACAGCAGCAGCAACACCACCTTGCGCTCGTCGACCGCTAAGGTCATCTAGCCGCAGGATGCTGTACCCCTTCAATTTAGGCGTGTCCTTAAAATGAGTTTCTTGTAAGAAAATACAGGACGGGTTAAAATGTGCAATTAAAACCTTCAACTCCTCTAGATGTTTAAAATAGCCATTCAAATTCCATTGAATGGCAAACATAAATATATATTTAAAATGATAAAAGTAAAAGACTCACGATTAAAACCCATCTCTGTGGAAGGGAAGCTTATCGGTTAAGCTTCAACTTCCTACCCTTCTTCTGGTTCAGGAGGAGGATTTTGAGTTGGTCCTCCTCCAACTCGCCTTCCTCCATCTCCTCCTCGCTTAGTGCCATCGCATCACGAGGAGGAGATTGTGGTGGAGTTATCTCACGTCTCAGGACGTGAGCTTTTGTCTCTGTGTCATTTTCCTTTGGAGCAGTCTTCTTGGAAGATACCACACAGATGGTTTTATCCACATCCTTGGATGTGGCAGTATTTTTCCCTGTTTTTCCTAAAGATTCCTCTACCTTTTTTTCCATTTTTTTCCTTGGTTGCTGTCCCTGATTCTCTGTCTGTATTCCTATGCTGGCTGTTTTAATAGGAGTTGATGGTGTTGCTGCCGTTGCCGCATAGGACCTCGAAAAAGTTGGGGCTACGAGCACCTTATACTTCTTCCGGGCCTCAAAATATGGGATCTTCTCCGTCACCTTGATCTCCATGATCTTCCTTTCTTCCTGCAGCTTTGGGCAATCCCGCGAGTAGACTGGATGTGGTCCACCGCAATTGCCACAAAGGGCAGGAGAGGCACAAGAATCCCCATCGTGCTTATTCTTGGCACATTTTGGGCAAATAGATTCGCCCTTGCACCGAGGTGCAATGTGGCCAAATCTTTGGCATTGATAGCAACGCATGGGGTTCGGAATGAAGGGTCAGACTGGGCAAGACTCGTACCCAACGAAAACTTTTTCAGGAATTTTGTCACGTGCAAAGGTGAGTACCACCGAGGTGGTATTCATGGTCTCACCATTACGTTTAGTCGTGAGTCTACGACAGGAGATGACCCCTTGCGAAGCCATCTCCTTCGTTATCTCGTCGACTTCAACGTATAAGAGGTCATAACAAGAAATTATGCCTCAGCACGTGTTAAGGGTCTTATGCGGCTCAACGGTGATTTCTATGTCGTGAAGCTTCGTCATCGACAGCAACTTCTGGCTCTGCTTCTCTTCAGATGTTTCTATCAGCAGAGTACCGTCATGCAACTTTTTAACATTAATAGACCCAGGAACAGCATTGGTCAAAACTTTATGAATTAAGAAGGGAGATACCTTGGTGAGGTTCTCTCCCTCCTTCTAACATTTCATTATCAAATACTTGCGGCATGTGCCGACAACCATATCTCGCCCATCCGTTTCCGGACGGGGTCTTTTGGGAGGAGGTAGTCCTTTCATAATAAGGAAAAATTTTCATCTCTTGGTCTCCCCACCCACCACGGAGCCACACATTTGGGACGCCACACCGCAAACCGGTATGGTCGCCAGGGCTAACCAAGGGATATAGCACCCGCAGCTAGGCTGCCTGCTTCAGGTTAGGTCTCAGCACCCACTCCACCCACCATACATGGGCCTCCAACCCCATGCACCTTCGACCCCCCTCCACAGACCTCCATAGCCCAAAGCACTCGCCACCGGAACGCCGAAACGTGACGGAAGCCGATTGGCCAGGTGTGGCTAGCACCTGACCGCCCGTCTACAGTGAATCTGGGGCCTAAGTGGTGTATTACTCCATGGCTCTTCCAAGGCATCCGACCTCTTCCGGAACCAAGGAGCTCAACCACCAGGATCCCCTTCTCCCCCTTACGGGCCGCCGTGCACGGCAAACACACGGGTGGATTCTTAGCCAGATGTTGTGGCTTTATGCACAGATAGTGAACCCACCTACTATCTGGACACTGCCCTCGGCAGAAACTGGGGGTTTTTTAACGAGGTCTGCTCCTCGCCTCATTGGTCGCCTCTTACGACCAGCAGAGGGGCTGCGGGAGTATTCTCAATCCCCCTACCCGCAGGGGGTTCCATACACAATGCTCCCGTAGTCCAATCATGAGCGGACAAGTGATAAGTGACAGTCTTAGTAAGACTGTCCGATCTGCACCCCATGATTTATGGCTGAGAATGCGCAAGAGGTTCAAGGAGGATTGGCAGCTTGCCTTCAGCCTCTTCATATGAGGATGCCAAGTAAGCTTATGATCCAACAGGACACCCAAAAATGGTGCTGTTTCAACAAATGGAAGCTCGGTTCCTGCTAGTGATAGTGCTGGGTCCGGATGGAGGCCGCGAACATGACAGAAGTGAACGCATACTGTCTTGTTCGCTGAGAATGTAAATCCATTGTTTGTGGCCCACTCATTAAGGCGGTTAATCGTCAGCTGAAGCTGGCGTTCAACCGCTACCACATTTTGCGAACTCCTATATATGGCCAGGTCATCCACGTAGAGGCTTCCCTCTACTGGAGACCTAATACATTCGCCCATTCCATTTATGGCAATGGCAAACAAGGTTACACTCAAAATAGACCCCTGTGGAACACCATTCTCCTGAAGGAACGTTCGAGAAGATTCGCTCCCGATACGCACCCTGAAGTAACGTTCCCATAAGAAGCTCTTGATAAATATGGGTAGGTTACCCCTTAACCCCCAAGAATGCAATGTACGGAGTATACCGAATCTCCACGTGGTGTCGTAAGCCCGGGCAATATCAAAGAAAACTGCAATGAGGTGATGCTTCCTGAGAAAAGCATCGCACACAGCTCTCTCCAATCTCACCAGATGATCGGTGGAGGAACGGTGGCGACGAAAACCACACTGAATGTTGGTCAATAGGCCGTTTGATTCCAAAAACCAAACCAGACGCCTATTGACTATTCGTTCCATAAGTTTGGAGAGGCAACTAGTGAGCGATACCGGTCGGTAACTCTCAGGCAGTTTCTTATCTTTCCCTGACTTAAGCAGTGGCACTACAATGGCCTCTCTCCATTGCATGGGGTAGATGCCTTCTACCCAGATTCGGTTATACATCTTTAGCAAATATTCTTTCTCAGGGGATTTAGGTGACGTATCATCACATAGTGAATAGTGTCCAAACCCGGAGCGCTGTCACGGGTCTCCGCCAAAGCATTTTCCAGTTCCCACGCACTGAAAGGCAGATTGTAGCTCTCAGAGAACCTTTTCCTTGCCTCGAAATAAGACAGATTGTCAAGAGTCTTCAGCTCCCATTATCTTCTTTTCCTCCTTCAACTTCGGGCAGTCCCGTGAGAATGCCGGATGCGGACCATCGCAGTTTGTGCACGATACCATTGCTGTGCATTCTGCTCCATCGTGCATTTCCCGATTGCATCAAGGGCAAACTGCTTTGCCCTTGCACAGTGGAGCAGTGTGTCCAAACCTTTGGCACTGAAAACAGCGCATAGGGTTCGGAATGTACGGCCGAACTGAACATGCCTCATATCCAATAATGACCTTCTCTGGTAGCTTCTCAAGGGAGAACGTGAGAACCATCGAGGTGGTATTGACAACCTCACCGTTTCTCTTTGTGGTCAGTCTCTTGCAGTTGATGACCCCCTGTGAGGCCATCTCCTGCTTACACTCCTCGATTTCTACGAATAGAAGGTCATATCCAATTATGACCTCTGACATGGCTGCCTGCTTCAGGTCAGATCTCCAGTGCATGGGGTCTCCAAACCCATGCACCTATGACCCCCCTACACAAACCCCCATTGCCTTGGCACTCGCCAACCGAAACGCCAAGACGTGACGGCAAGCCGATTAATCGGGTGTGGCTAGCACCCGACTCCCATTTGCAGTGAATCAGAGGCCAAAATGGTGTGTTGCTCCCTGTGCCCATCTTGGGCATCCGAAACCCAGACGGGGTCCAGGAAGCTCAACCACCAGGTACCTCTTCTCCCCCTTACGGGTCTCCACGCACGGCAACACACGGGTGGATCGACAGCCAGGTGACATGGCTGGACTCAGACAGCAGATCCACATACTGTCTGGAAGCTACCCTAAGCGTAAAATGGGTTTTTTAACGAGGTTGTCTCCTCGCCCATTGGTCGCCTCTTACGACCAGCAGAGGGGCTGCGGGAGTATTCTCAATCCCTCTAACTGCAGGGGGGAGTCACAGAAGTATTTCTTTTTATTTCATATAATAATCCACATGGTAGGAATGAGGAAACAGCTAGGTGAGGGGGTGGTTGGTGAGCGAGATTGAGCAGGGAGCTTGCCACATAGTTTAATAAAATATGGTGACAATTATGAAAGTGAGAAAGAAACCTTTTTGGTTATTGTTATTGATAATAATAAAGTTGCAGGATGTCAGATTTTCTGGCATTTGCTTTGGTAATATGAGGAGATTGTGGAAGTAATGGCATAGTCTTTTGAATATTGTCACAGTTTATTTTTGTATTATATTTTGTATTCTATTATGAGAAATATTATGTTAATGTTTTATTTGGTTTTTAGACTGTTTTGATTAATGTTCTGTCATCATGTTAATTTCTTATTTAAGAATGCTTTGTAAAATTCTCTGCCTGTTTCATTTTGGATTGGCACTCAGTGTAACAGTCCCAACCAGAGATGATAATGCATCATCATCAGAGTTACCTGTGCATAGCTAAATGAGCTTTACAAGGAAGAAGTGCGAGAGACAGTTGAATGTTGAAGAGCAGCAAAGTAACATGGAAAGAAAAGCAGAGGAAGACAAAGAATAGAAGGGCAAGATTTGTCAAGTATACAAGTGTCGCCATTGTGGAAAAGAATATTCAATGAAATCTAATTTATATTGCTTGTGATTTATGCGGAAATAGTTACACACGAAAAGAAAACCTTGTCATTCACATTAAATTCCACACAGGAGAAAATTCTTACTCATGCAAATTGTGCAACAATGTATTTAGGAGACGTACTGACTTGGTCAGACATATCATTTCACTCGAATGATAAAATGTTTTTATATGATCTGTGTCCTAAGAAAGACTACCTTAATAAGCATCACAAAAGACATTCCAAGCATGCAAAATGTGTATGAGATATTGTTTTGATTATTATTATGAAAAGTATTCTATAAATTGCAGTTTATATTTTAAAAGTAGGAACTGTGTCCAATGAAGTCTACCTGGCCATTCTACCATATGATTATTTTACATGTTTTGTTAGAGAATATCTTTAGTTACTTTATAGGTTAATAAGAATTTTTCACATAAACGAATTTTGTACATTCTCTATATGCAGTAAACACAGTAACATTGATGCTATCTTAAATTAATACATGTAAGGTGAAATTGAGTTATTGGAACATGAATTTTGCATAAGAAATTATGAAAATAAGGATTGATGTGTTCCAGCATCTTAACACGTTCAACGCTGACGGACGACGATTGTCGTCCGCCGGGTGCACGCCAGCGACTGCGGACGACAGTTGTCGTCCAATTTCAGCGCCCCTTTCCATGCTAGTGTTGGGGAGACGCCTACCCGAAACACTTTCCTTGCCATATGCAGTCGTTCACTAGGCTCCACAGAGTTAGCACGTGTGATTAGTTTTAAGATCAGTCCTTTCTTTTTCCAGCGACAACATTTTTTTTCCGGGTGGTAAGTATGCATTTCTAAGTATGTTTTTTCATTATCTTATCGATGTTTCCATATAATTCTAAACTTCTCTTCCTTTTTTTAAGGTTGTTTTTCGTAAAAGTACCTGAAAAACATATTCCGGAGACAGGTTATTTTGGAAAAGAAATTGTGCAGGTAATTCCCCCCCCCCTTGAACTTAATGTCTGCGTATCTGCTATAACTTTTTTTGTGGTTTGTAACCAATTTGTGTCATTTATAGGACTTCTTTTATTGAAAAAATTGCAGAAGAGGGAGAAATTTCTTTGGACTTCTACAAAGCCATTGGTGGTATTTTTTAACAACCTTATTTTTAGTAACTGAAATTTTTACTAACTATTTATGTTTTCTTCTTAGATTTTTAAATTATCTTTGTCCATTTTTCAGTGTTTCTACGAAAAATACTAAGGGAAAGTTAATCTCTCGTGAGAGGGAGAAAAATGTAAGTTATTATGACTTATGTTATTTTTACTTGTTATTTTTACTTATCCCATTTTAAATGTTATTTCTTGCAAACTTCTATTTATTCTTCTGAATATTTGTTATTTTCTGTTATATAGCTACACGGTTTCAAGCATCAATTTATTGATTCATGAACGAGAATCTACTGGGAGGAATAATGTACGTACATTCTATGCCTATACTTTTATGAAACACCAATATGATAAAAAAATTGTTTCTATATTTGTTTTTTTTAGCATGGTTCCTACTCGAGGTGCTAGTCGAGGCAAGGGGAAGGCACTCCTCAACATGATTCTCCCTGGGGAAAAATCTCCTCGACCTCCCACTTCGAAGGATGACCCCCAACCCTCGACTTCCCAAAACAGTCCCCAGCCGTCAAATTCCTGGGAAGATTTAAATCCTATTCCTCCGACCACACAAAAGAGAAGGTGTGACGGCGACTCTTTGCAGACCCAAAGGCAAAGGAGGGACTCTCCCCCTCACCACAATTGGTCTGCCGAAGAGTTGAACGAATTATTACTTAGGTACGAGGAAGAGGAAGAAAATTTTAGTGACTCGTCTGGGGAAACGGAGTGGGGAGACACCACTGAGGAGGACGAGGAAGAGGAGGTGGAGCTACCCCTCAGGTGGTAGGCAAAATATTTCACCTTCCTCCCCTCCTAGCCCTCCCGTTGTACAAACCAGTTCCCCCGTTGCCTCTGTTTTGACGAGGAACTCGACCCAGACCTACAGTTGGACTTCAAACAGACCGACTAGACCTGCCATCCCCTTCACTCACACCCCTGGCCTAAATGTTCCAGACCCAGGGGAAGAGCCTCGACAATTTTTTGACCTTTTACTGACGGACAAAATGACCAATTTGGTGGTGACGGAGACAAATAGGCAGGCCGACTTTTTACTTTTAGGTAATAAATTTCCGAAAGCAAGAATTACCAAATGGAAGCAGTTATCAGTGGAAGAATTTTTAACTTTCCTCAGGATTCTATTTCATATGGGCACATGCCCATTGAGTAGGATCTCCAATTATTGGAGCACTGACTTCATATTAAATTTTCCTTGTTTTCGGAAATGTATGAGCCGCGACAGGTTCTCCGGGATTTTGCAGGTTTTGCATTTCGCAAAAAATCCAGAACCCGGGGAGCCACAACCTACGGACAGATTATACAAAATAAGACCTATGATTGACATTTTTCACCGAACAATGGACTCAATAGTGAGACTGACCCAAAGGCTATGCATCGACGAATCCATGGTTCTCTGGAGGGGCAGTCTTATCTTTCGTATTTATATAAAAGGTAAACAGCACCGGTATGGGATTAAACTTTACATGCTCACCGAACCTTCCGGTTTGGTTCTAAGATTATTGTGTATGCTGGGTCCTCTGATGTTGATGTAGGTGGGCCGGGACATGTCAACAATGTTGTATTGAAGTTGATGGAAGACAAATAAGATGCCGGACATTCACTTTTCATGGATAATTATTACAACCGTGTTGACTTGGCCCACCATCTACTAGAGCGGAGGACCTATTGTACAGGATCCCTTCGATCTAACCAGAAGGGGAATCCTCCTGAGGTAATATCTAAAAAACTAAGACGAGGTGAAGCTGTGGATGTTTTTAGTTCCTGTGGAGTCTGCGTGATAAAATGGAATGATAAACAGGATGTTCTGATGATCAATTCCGAATTCGGAAGCAATATGGTCGATGTCCGTCGCCGGCGAGGAGGTAGTGTCACCTCCAAACCGGAGGCCGTTGCTCGTTATAACGAGTCAATGACTGGCATCGATCATTGAGATCAAATGATGTCTTATTACCTGATAGAGCGTAAGACTCTGAAATGGAACAAAAAACTGGGGATCCATATACATCACCTCGTATTGGTTAATAGTTATTTCCTTTACCGAAACACTCATCCCAAAATTTTTTTATATGATTTCCGAATTACCATCATAAACTCCCTCCTCCGCCCAGCCTGTACTGAAGGTAGGTAGGTAGGTATTCGATTTTAGGTGCTTCAACAGCTAGGGTCATTTTGCACCTTTCTCGTTGCCTGTCAAGAGACATTGCAAACGATTTCCTACAATGTATTAAATAATAAAATCATAAATAATAAAAGGCATTGAAAGTAAATGTTTAAAATTCTATAAAAGGTGGATAAGTCCAGCTTCTCTTAAAAACCTTAAAATATTATCCATTTTCATGGAGTCATCTGATAAAATATCAGCAGAGGATGCCCATGAAGAAATATCCCCTTTTATTTCATGTAGCTTATTTTGCAACATCTTTTGACACAAAGTCTGCCACTTATTAAGCCCTGCTGTCCTAAACATACCCTTTAGGTCTTGGTGGAGGACAGGGTCGCCATTTGTGACAGCGAGGTTCAAACCCTCCTTCACAAGTGTGTCTGCCCTCTCATTACCTTCTGAGCCAACATGTCCAGGAATCCAGAGGAAAATGATGTCAACTCCTCTGGAGTTTAAACGGTAAAGGGCTTCCTGTACATCCTGAACTATTGGGTGGACAGGGGAGAAGCAGGTAATGGACTGAAGAGCACTCATGGAGTCCGAACAAATCATATATGGTCCATTCGAAACACCAATGCTCTCCAAGGCCATTCTTATGGCCGTCAACTCCGCCGTGTAAATACTACTCAGCGGGTTGAGCCCTCCCTTAGAAGAGAGATTTTTGCTAGTGATGGCCCACGCACAGGAGGAAGAGGATCTAGAGCCATCTGTGAAGATCAGTTCACAACCCGGATGATCATTAAGTACTTTAAAAAAAAGCGACATGTACTCACAAGAGAGGGTGTTATGTTTTGTAAACAGGGAAAGGTCCAACAAGACCTTAGGGTGTGGGATCTGCCATGGCGGATATTTAAGAGAGCCGGCAGGAACATCTTGGGAATCTGCAATCCAATATCGTCCATATAAGACTCTAAACGTATTCCAAGCAGTATTTGTGGCCCTTGGGTGTCGGTTAAAAATTTCAGTAAAACGGGATTTAAAAGTTACATCAAAACACGGGTGTCCTTTCAAAGATAAAATTTTCGTGACATAGTTACACATGAGGATATTTCTCCGGATTTCCAATGGTGGCTCCCCAGCATTGCAATAAATACTAGGAATGGGACTGGTTCTAAAAGCACCAGTTGCCAATCTGATTCCAGCATTGTGTAATGATGTCAGTGGATGCATGTATGACTTCCGGGCCGAGAAGTAGACAATACTCCCATAGTCGATCTTTGACCGCACTAATGCTCTGTACAGCATTAGCATAGATTTGCGGTTAGCTCCCCACAGACGGTTTGTGATATATCTTAAAATGTTTAAAACTTTAAAACACCGTTCCTTTAAAAACTGAATATGACTTTTCCAATTCAGTCGTCAATCCAAGATCAAACCAAGAAAACGGATAGAGTCAGCAAACTCTAAAACATGGCAACCCAGTTTAAGCGTCGGCGGGAGGAAGCATCTCCTTTGCCTATAAAAATGGACACATTTCCTCTTTTCTTGAGAAAAACGAAAACAGTTCGACTGTGAACACTTGTATAGACGATTTAATGTGAGTTGGACACTCAGGACGGAGGACACAAACTTCCTCCAGGATTCTCGTTTTGCGGCAGTTATGACCTGTCGAGCTTTGGATCTTAATTTATGAAAAGCCGACAAATTCCTGTTCGTCGGATACTTATTAAAAATTTTTAGTGCCTTCTTCCTTTGATGGATAGCCTGAGCACATTCATCATTCCACCATGGCACAGGTGGGCAACGTGACTTGCTGGCAGACAGTGGAACACTTACCTCTGCAGCGTGAATAATTGCATCCATAGCAGCATCAACATTCGCTGCAGCACTAAGAGCAGGGTCATAACAAATTTTTTAAATGTTTTTAAAATTACCCCAATCGGCTTTCTTCAAGACCCATTTAGGGGGTAAATTAAAATTATTTAAAAAATCACTTTTCCGGATGAGAAGGGGGAAGTGATCGCTTCCACATAAGTCATCGTGAACGTGCATTTTAAAAATGGGAGCAATAGTGCTTGTACATATAAAAAGATCAATGGCCGAGTATTCACCATTATAAGAATTAAAACGCGTCTTTTCGTTATCATTGATTAAAATCAGATCGTGATGGCTTAAAAAATTTTCTAGAATACGACCTCGGCCATTATAATCTCCCATAGTGTCTCCCCAAAGAGGGCTATGGGCATCGAAATCTCCTAAAAGGATGAATGGACGAGGTAGCTGGTGGATGAGGTCCTCAAAGGTTCTTTCTGTCACGGAAGCCCACTCCGGAAAGTACACATTGCAAAAAGTGATGTGCTCTGGACAGGCAACCGTAACTGCAACAGCCTGGAACGGTGTCTGCAAATCCTCCTGGGAGGTGTAAAGAGTTTCACGGATGGCCGCAGCGATGCCTCCCTGTGCTCTATGACCGCTGAGGTCATCTTTGCGAAATATTTTAAAACCTTTGAGTGAAACCTTGTCAGATCTTTTAAAATGAGTCTCCTGTAAAAATATACTGGATGGGTTAAAATTGTTTATTAAAATATCAAGCTCCGCCTTATGTTTAAAATACCCGTTACAATTCCATTGAACGGTAAGCATTTAAAATAAATTTAAAATAAGGGTAAAAACCATAAAATCTGTAAAAAAGACAGTAAATGCATCGTTCACGTGGAGCGAAGCTTAGCGTGTAAGCTTTGTCTTCCTCCCTTTCAACCGTTGTGCGAGGAGGGCTTGCAATTCCTCCTCGTTCAAGCTTGCTTTCTTCCTCCATCTCCACCTCAGTGGAGAGAGGACCCTTGCTGGAGGGACCAGGTGGTGGTGTGTTCCCACACTTGTCAGCATGGGATTCCACTGTTGTCCTGGGTTTAGATCTTGGTGAGTGACTCCTCTTTGGAGAGTCAGCACCAGAGGTGATTTCCACCTCCATTGAGGTGGTTTCTTTTTTGTCTCTTGTCTGTTTTTTTGGTATTAATTTTTTCTTTTCTATTTCCTTTTTTTTTGTTTCAATCTCCCGTTTATTTTTTTGCTCTTTTCCCTGTGGATGTTCTGCCTCGCGCTCGGTTTGGGTAGAACAGTTGACCATTTTCTTCGGAGTTGCTGCTTTCTCCGCATAAGACTTTGAAAATGTCGGTGCTATCAGGGTCCTGTACTTCTTCCGTGCCTCGAAATACGGAATTTTTTTGATCGTCTTGATCTCTACGATCTTGCGTTCTTCCTGTACTTTGGGGCAATCTCGCGAGTAGACTGGGTGTGGCCCCTCGCAATTGCCGCAAAGTACAGGTGAGGCACATACCTCCCCCTCATGCACAGCTTTGCTACATTTTGGGCAGATGGCTTCGCCCTTGCACCTTGGTGCAACATGACCAAATTTTTGGCACTTGTAGCAGTTCATTTCTCGTACCCTACATTGACCTTCTCCGGAAGCTTGTCGAGCAAAAAGGTGAGAACCACAGAGGTGGTGTTTATGGTTTCACCATTCCTTTTTATCGTTAGTCTACGACAGTTGATGACCCCTTGGGGAGCCATTCCCTCGTAATCTCTGCGACATCGACATAGAGAAGGTCATAGCAGGATATGACCCCACGGCAGGTATTCAAAGTCTTATGCGGCTCCACAGGAACAGGAATGTCATGCAGCTACTTCAGAGCCAGCACCACTTCACTTTATTAATAAAAACAAAAAATGATAAGCAGTGTTCCGTCCCTTAATTTTTTAACAGACTCTAGGTCCCCTGGGATTGCTCCCGAGAGTACCTTTTGTATTAGGAAGGGAGAGACCTTAGTAAGGTTCTCGCCTTCGATTGCACATCTCATAATTAGATAGTTCCTGCAGGGGCAGGTCGACTTATCTCCCCCGTCCACATCTGGACGGGTTCTTTTTGGGGGTGGAGGAAGTATGTGTTCCGCCATTAAATACAGAAAATTTATCCCCTGGTCTCCCCACCCACCACGGAGCCACACATTTGGGATGCCACACCGCAAACCGGTGTGGTCGTCAGGGCTAACCAAAGGATATAGCACCCGCAGCTAGGCTGCCTGCTTCAGGTTAGGTCTCAGCTCGCACTCCACCCACCGTACATGGGCCTCCAACCCCATGCACCTTCCACCCCCCTCCACAGACCTCCATAGCCCAAAGCGCTCACCACTGGGATGCCGAAACGTGACGGAAGCCGATAGGCCAGGTGTGGCTAGCACCTGACCATCCGTCTACAGCAAATCCAGGGCCTAAGTGGTGTATTACTTCATGGCCCTTCCAAAGCATCCGACTTCTCCCGGAACCAAGGAGCTCAACCACCAGGATCCCCTTCTCCCCCTTACGGGTCGCCGTGCACGGCAAACACACGGGTGGGTTCATAGGCAGATGTTGTGGCTTTATGCATAGGTAGTAACCCACATACTACCTGGACATTGCCCTTGGCAGAAACTGGGGGTTTTTTTAACGAGGTCTGCTCCTCGCCTCATTGGTCGCCTCTTACGACCAGCAGAGGGGCTGCAGGAGTATTCTCAATCCCCCTACCCGCAGGGGGGTTTAAACACCCGTTTCAGAATCCCTAGATTAAGTGACAAGTGTAAGTAATAGTACATCTAGAATATTGAGATATTATTGTTAAAATTATGAATTTAATGAGAGACAAAAAATGGTAGCTTGAAAGGAATCGGTAGGTTTACTTATATTAGACGTTATTTGAAAACAGCGAGGTGTGTTATTCTCTAGCAATCATGTTTTATGTTAAAATTTTGATTGATAAAACTATTATAAATAAGTTAAGTAAAAATTATATTTACGCATGTAATTAATGGTAAAATTATCATTTTGTTTTATTCAATTTTTGTTTGGCGGTCATTTTGTGGATATTGACAACCGACAGCGGATGTGATTAATAAATGGAGGACGAAAGTAAAGGTGTAGGGCCATATGACACGATAGGAGGGGCCAGAAAGCGTACTCCTAACTTACTGAAGTCATTGTGGTTCGCAGAATATGCAACAAAAGATAAAAGTGACTTCACAGTGGACAAAGAAACAGTTCTGGAGGTGGAGTCTTGGCTAGCCACAGTCACAAGTGGAGCATTAGGAGTTTGTATTGTTATTGTATTTCACACCTAGTTGTATATATTAAATGGTGTTAAACCGATAGCTAGGTGCACTGTTTTAGACTAAATAAACATTTTTTAAAGCTTTCAAACATTTACCTTTACTGTACATCCATTCTCATTTACAATAACGGTTGTGCAACAATTAGGGCACCGTTGGCTGATGTAACAAATGTCTGAAAATATATATATATATATATATATATATATATATATATATATATATATATATATATATATATATATATATGCTGTTAATGGATAATAATTTATTATTTAGATTAAAATAGTTTCATTTGCATTTGACTTTCATATTAATTTTATACTCTGAAGTAAAGTTATTATCTTGTTTGATTCATATTTATTTTTTCAGAATGCTCCTATTTTAAAATTATCTTTTTATATACGTAATTTTTCGTGAATTTTCCTTCCCACATGAAAATTGGAGATATTCCATTGTTTTCTCCTATGCTGCTTGGGTGATTAAGTTGTGGTGGGTGTAATTTGATGGGTTAATCACGAGAAATGCAAATGTTTATAACCAATATGGCCGCGACAGGTAGTGATCGTTGCGCCAAGTGCTCCGAAGTATTTAATAATGAATCAGACAAAGTCACTTGTGAGTTTGGATGTTTGTTATCTTTTCATTCGCAATGTACTAGTTTATCTAAAACTGCCGTGAATGCAATGAATAGTTCACGGGAATTAGCTTATTTTTGTAATAATTGCCGTGTAGGAACGGGTCGCCATTTGCAAAATTTTCAAGATCTCTTATCACGTGTTCTAAATCAACAAGTTGAGTTTGCGAGCACTGTCTCTGACCTGAAAAACTCTATAGAAACTTACAATGAGACCATAAGTCTCCAATCTAAGCAAATTGTTTTGCTAACTGAAGAAGTTAGTGCGGTAAAGACTTCTACTGTCGCGGAACGCGGCAAGAGTGTTTACATCGACAAGAGTTCCAACAAGATCGAAGAAAAGTGTGAATCCTCTCCAAGTGATCCCCCTATTAGTATTCCCACAACTACTATGGTTAGGTGTAATCATCCTAAAATTGCATCAGAGTGCAAAAGTGATTTTTCCATCCCCTCATCTGCCCCGTCCGAGTACGTGGTTCACAAACCCACCAAAGATCGTGATAACTGCAGCATTCCTCAGGTCATTCGAGATAATGATGGCTTTGAAGAAGTGCAGTACAAGAAACGGCACAGGGTGTGCAAAACCGGAACAGCTGATGGAGCATCTGGCTGTACATTAAAGGCGGTGGTGAAAAGAGCGCATGTACATGTGTGGAATCTAAGTCCAGATACTACAAGGGAGGATGTTAAATTGTATTTAGAAAAGAAGATAAGTATCAGTGTGGACCTTGAAACTCTGAAACCTAGAGGCAATTATGCATCTTTCAAAATTGCCACTGATTTAAAAAATCTGGGTAAGGTGATTGACTCTTCAATTTGGCCTGAAAACGTAATGCTAAATCGATTTAAATTTCTAAATTTGCGTTTAGATACTAATAATAGAGTTGCACTTAATCCTTGTAACCCCCAGACATCCTCAACCCCTACTACTAATACTGTCCAGAAACCATCCCCCACACTCCAGAATGGTCCCTCCAATCCTAAGTCTTCATGACAAGCAAACCCATCAGCAGTGCAAGTGAATAATAACAGAAATAGTGACTTCAAATTAACTGTGCTTCACCTTAACATTCAGTGTATAAAAAACAAACTATATGAGTTAGAAATATTAGCAAATTCCTACAAGCCTCATATTATTTGTCTGTGTGAACACTGGCTTAAATCAGAAGAGGTTTATTCTGTCAGACTACCTGGGTACTATATTGCTGAAATTTACTGTCGCCATAACTTCAAAAATGGTGGTGTAGTTATATTTGTAAAGGAATCTATTGCTGTGCAATGTCTGGATATTTCATACAAGCATCTCTCTGAAGAGAGGGACTTTGAATGTTCATTAATTAATCTATCAATTGGTACTCATAACATTTTTGTTGCCACACTCTATCGGTCACCACTTGGTAATTTTCCAATATTTTTAGACAAACTTGGTTTCCTCCTGGATTCCTTATATAATTCAGACCTTAAGTCAGTTATAATTATTACTGGGGATTTCAATTGTAACCTGTTGATAGATATAGATAGTAAATATGATCTTCTTCACCTTTTAAACACTTTTAATTTATATGTTGCTAATGATGGACCTACTCGTGTTACATGTCACTCTAAATCACTCATTGATTATATTGTATCCAACAGTGATAGCATGTCTGTTAAAACCAAAGTTATAACATCAGACATATCTGATCATTTTCCTATTTTAGCTTTATTTGATATCAGGGTTACCCCTAAAGTTGTTATCTATCATAAATGTTTATTTTCTGATACTAATATGCTGTCATTTAGGGCCATGTTAGAATCCAAAGATTGGGGAGGAGTAGTCAATGATGAAACTTTTGAGGGTAAATTCAATTACTTTTACAATAAATTTATATTCTATTTTAATTTAGCATTTCCAATTTGCAAGAAAAAAGGCCATAAGAAACCATCATCCAATGAGTGGATAACTAACGAAATTAGACAACTCTCATTCTACCTTAAAGAATTATACATCCTCTGCAAACTAACAGTTAATGATGAGTTACTTATAGAATACAGAATGCTTAAGAGGCATTATTGTAAAATGATAAACGAGGCAAAGCAAACATGCAATAACAGGAGAGTGTCTACTGCTGTTAATACAACTGGTGAAATTTGGAAAATCATAAATGAATCGAAAAACATAAGTGTAAACCACCCTATGCCTGTAGTCAAAGATAGTACAGACAAGATTATTTCTGATCCTTCTATTTTAGCATCTAAATTCATTGATCATTTTATAAAACCACCCATTACCCATTCACTAAATGCTGATGCTTATAATAATATACCATACTCTATCAATTCACTGTTTCTCTTCCCAACTGATGAAAAGGAACTTGAATCTATTGTAAAAAATTCTGGCTCTAAACACTGTTCAGGTCTGGATGAGATACCAATTTCCATTATAAGCTACTGCTACAAGGCCATAGAATCTCCCCTCCTATTACTTATAAATGAATCTTTAAGGCTTGGTATTTTTCCATCACCCCTAAAAACTTCCAAATTAGTTCCTGTTTATAAAAAGAAAGGAAACATTCATGACATTAACTGCTATTGTCCTATTTCAATACTAAACCAATTTGCTAAAATTTTTGAGTTAGTTTTTTATAAACAATTGATTGCATACTTTGAATCTTTCAAAATAATATCTCCATTTCAACATGGCTTTAGGCAGCATAAATCAACAACAACTGCCATTTTTCATGCAGTGAATTGCATTCTATCTGCACTTGATAATAAATTGGAATCTCTTGGATTATTTTTTGACTTCTCAAAAGCCTTTGATTACGTGAACCATGAACCACTATTAATTAAACTTGATAGGCTAGGAATAAGAGGTGTTGCCAACAACTGGATTAAATCATATCTTGGCAGTAGACCATTGCATACAGTAATTAACTTAAATGGAGTGAAATATCTTTCACCTGAAAGGATAGCAACTATAGGGGTTCCACAGGGATCGGTTCTCTGACCTATTTTATTCTTGGTGTACATAAACGACCTCCCTAACATTTTTAATCAAATACCAGGTGCTAACATAATTTTATATGCTGATTACACAAATGTCCTTCTCTCAGCTAAAACCTCTCTCCATTTAAAAAGCAATAGTAAATTAATTATTCAACAACTGAGTCAGTGGTGTCAAAATAATTTTCTCGAATTGAATGCAGATAAATCACAAGTGATTCAATTCTCTCATGTAAATAAATATTGTGAAAATACTGTCCTGGAGATGGGAGGGAAACCCATGCCGGTTGTCAATTGTTCAAGTTTTCTTGGCATAATAACTGATTCACATATCACATGGGAAAACCACATCAATAACCTGGCAAGTAAACTTAGTTCAATCTGCTTTTTATTGCAAAATATTAGGCACACAGTCAGCATGGAGGTGCTCTTAAGCCTCTACTGTGGAGAATTTTATTCTCACATAAGTTATAGTATCATTTTTTGGGGGTCATCCCCTCTTGCCATAAAAATTTTTAGGATACAAAAAAAGGTATTACGTCTAATGGCTAATGAATCATACAGAAGTCCATGCCGTCCTTTATTTAGTAGTCTTAATATTCTCCCTATACCCTGTGTATATATTCTTACCCTACTGTTGTTCATTAAAAAAAACATATGTGATTTTGAAAAGAATTGTGATTTCCATTAGTTTGGTACCAGGGGATCTGAAAATCTTCATATTTCCTTTACTAGAACTAGGAAAGCATTAATGGGTCCTAACTCACTTGGTCCTCGTCTATACGACAAACTCCCAGAAGGTTTGAAGAATATTAAAGAGCCTGGATTATTTAAATCTAGACTCAAAACCTTATTACTTAGTAAATTATTTTACTCAATTAGTGAATACCTAAATAATGACATCAAATAGGCTAGACTCTTATATAATTATTTTTGTCATTACTGTTTTTGCTGTAACGTATATACTCTTGTAAACTGTATTTTAATTTTCTTATGGTCTTATATTTAGATATATTGATTAGCTTTTCAAATCCTTTTCTTGTCCTTCTATATGTATCTTTCTGTATTTTTATTTTATTTTTGACTTGTCCTATATCATTGTAATGATCTCTGGATTAATAAATTTATTATTATTATTATTTTGGTATTGATTGGTCCTAATGGATCAGGTAAAACATCTACCCTGATTATTTTATCAAAAGCCTTAGCAGTTACTATTAATGAGTGGGTAACTCCAACAGGTAACGTACCAGTAGATTTTTTGTAAAGATTACCCAGCCACTAATTTGCAAAATAACTACCTTTTGCAAAATAACTACCTGTAAAATTGATAGTTTTAGAGATGCCTTTGTATTGTTTAGTTTTTGATATGGTATATTGTTTTACATTTGATTTTGTATAATAAAGGAATTCATTATGGCAGAACGTTTGTCTTTAGTTCTAGTGTTAAATAATATTCCGTAGGTGATGGGGAATTATGGCAGGCTACACAGGTGGCAAATATGCAGGATTTTCTTTCTCGGGAAATCGTATGTCTCCCCCATGAGACTCATAACCCAAATCGATACCTTTTGCTGGTGGAAGATGTACCCAGCATATTTTTGGATATGCCACCCTTTTTTGAAAATGCCCTGAGGTGAGCATTATTTATAAATAAGTTTATTGTGTATTTTAAGTGAAAGCACAGGTGCATTTAGAATCTCATGATTGATATGCAGTCATGTTATGAATTGTACAATTTGATGTAATGCCATAGCGCTGTGTGGAGTCTGCAATTAAAATGATTGAAGGTTTAGAACAGTAATGTGCCACCTGTAGTACCACGGCATGATTTCAGGTTATCCATGAAACCTTGAAGCAATTTTTAATATTAATAACCCATCGGCTTACCTAACCATTGAATCATTAGGGTGGAAGATAATCATCGAAAGTTGAAAAAGATGGCTTTAGATTTAAAATTCATCCCACCATAGGTACTTAAATGGATACTTATGATGATAGTATATTTTTAATAAATTCCAAGTCAACTCGCAAATTTGTCCATGTTTATGTAGTCTGCACATGAAAAAGATTGCGCACCACTGCTTATGACAATGAAGAGTTGAAGAACTAGGAGTGGATTTTTTTTGCACCCTTAGTCATGGACTTCTCTTAGCATGCCAGGTTTAATTACCTCCATGAATTTTGCAATTTATAGAATACTCATTCGTTATCATGATGACTTCTTAATTGTTTTTATTTCTTGATTAATTTGCAGGGATTATTCTGTAGCCAGAAGATCAGCTCTTGTCATAATTTGCACAGGAGATGCAACAGTGTTAAATATGGCTACAATTTTATTAAGTGAAGAACTAAAATCCGAACTTAGCATAACTACTATCTGGTAATATTACACTTTTTAGCTTCAAGAAAGTAATAAAATCAATATTTGAAATACAAATTTATTAATAGAAATAAAATCTTTCATTTTAATTTCCATTTAAGTGGAAAATTCATTAATCGGTTTGATTTGGTTTTGGAGCTAAAAATATTTTGTCCTCTCAAAAGGACTAATTTACAAAATTTATCAAAATCCTAATATTCTTTCATAATTCATGTAATAAATTATGCCATGGAAGTATGATAAAAGACCTTAGTAATGGGTGTTTGTATCAGCAAGTAATCAATGTTGATTTTATATTAACATTTTCAATGTTTGCATGGTATGTTAATGGATCAGAATTCATCACCTACTATGTGCTATCATGACGAGTTTACGCATCACAGATTCCATTAATTTTCTTCTCATGTCAACATGTGCATATTAAAATGAGATTTTCTCCACGACACAGGAACATTCTGGCATCTATTAGGATTTTGATAAAATATTTTGAGGCAATATGGTGAAGTAGTACAATTTATTAGAGCCCTAGCACAACAGTCAAAGGGTTAAATAAGGTACTCCCTTGATTTCTCCTTGTGATAAAAATAAAATTTTTGTTCAGATAATTGAATCATGCCATTGATTTTAATCCATTGAGTGATAAGTATTATTCAATTTACTTGAATAAGAGCCTCCTCAATTATTTTGTCTCTTTTATCAATTTTGTATGGCTGTGTTAATCAGGGTCTTGAGTGCTCACCTTAAAGGTAGCAAACAAGGGTTTGAATCCTAGTAGAAGATGGATTTAATCGACCTGGGCTTCATTTGATTCTTTATGGGCGAATGATAACATATGCGCTGCTGCGCGACATAAGAAGAGTTCATATGCACCAGAGGGTCACTAAAATGAGTTTCCTAGAAATCACCATGCCACCACCGTGGTACGATTTCACAATCGACAAATCAGTAAGAGAGACAAAAGGAAGAGGATATGAGGTGAGAGCGGGAAGGAGGAAAGAATGGACGGGCACCCAAGGAAACTGATGCATAGGGTGGTCTCTCATTCTCTCTTCTTTTATCTACATTCCCCTTCCTACCCCACCCCTTGAGCCCCGGAACAACCCATCCGAGTGACCAGTGACATAACGAGGGATGAAGAGTAAACTGCCATCTCAATCTTTACTCCTCCCCTCCTCCTTTCCCTCTCGATTGAAATAAAACTCCCCCTCCGCAGACCTCGGCTCCTTCCGTAGAAGGGATATTGAACAGTTTGTCCAATTGGTGCATTTTTAAAGAACAGGCTAATGATAGAACCAGTTATCCTTCTATTTTTATTTATGTCTTCGTGATGTCATCCACCTTGGTAAGTTTCTCCTGGGCTTCCTGTAACACATTCTTGCCACCCTCCTCACTACCTTTTCTTTTCTTTAAGTTAATATATATATATAATGATATGGAAAAAGAAATAATATGCTGATATATATATATCAAACCTGCTTTTTGAGTAAATGAGCTATGGTCATTAGAATTTTGGTCACAGTCAATGAAGGTTAATGATCATTCTATTGACTGTTAAATAATTCAGCTACTATGGAAACATTTTGGCTTCTATTATTAGTAACGCCATAGCATTTATTTTTCTGCTGTTACTGCTTGAGGGTACTTCAATGAGGTATTTTTTCAATTTAGAATCATGGCTTTTAGTAGAACTCGGTTCATACATACATTCAATATATTAGATGTTTAATAATGAATTGCATGTTTCTTATTTATTTATTTTCATTTCAGTTTTAATCCCGTCAGCAGAATGTTGATGATCAAAGCGCTCGAGAAGGTTATAGAACTGGGGAGAATAAGCAAGCCTGGGTTATTTGATGACATATCAACAGGAATGATAGATTGTATTGTTGAGGTATCCAACTCGGACATTCAATTTGCTATTAATCAACTGCAGTATGTTTGCTGCAATGGTGAAGGTAATTTTGTTATTAGTTTTTTGTACCCTATTGTAAAAATCCTTAATAAAACTGTAAATTTCAATGCAGAGAAGGAGAAAATTCTGAACAGGAACAGAAATTAAACCTAGAGGTTACACCTTTCAGTAATGTACCAGTTAACCACTTGACTTGTCACGATCATACTCGTCATGAGCACAGTGCCCACCATTTGGGCATTATGGTTATTTTCGTCATCAAGGTTTTCTTCACCTTTCTCTATGGGTGTGAGGAGCTTCCTCTAGTATTCCTTGGTCTTTAGGATGATATTCATGCAAAAAGATTTTGTTTAGGCCAAATTTTCCAAGATTTAGACCATGAACATAGAAGTACGAGCATCGTGAGGTACCACATTATCATTGAGACATTTCAGCATAACTATTCTATTTGTTTTTCTGAAAAATAGATTTTGGTCTGTCTAATAGTGAATATCGTGAAATGGCTTCTACAAGTAAATGGCCAAAGACTTCTTTGGAGAAAATCTTGGCAGAACAGAGGATGAGAGTTGGGACGGAATTCACGTGCCCGCCGCTGCAGTATGTTCGGATGGGGAGAGGAAGAGGATGGTGGGCACCAATAACAGGGAGGACAAAGATGAATTTTTTCATTCCGATATTAAATTGATATCAGTTGCCTTGTTCTGGGCAAATCATAACCTTCGAGAATTAAATAGTTACATTGCTGCTCGGAGCAAACCTATATTGGTCACTTCTTTCTCTCTGGCATAGCTTCCTCCTCGCCCAGCATGATCGGATCAAAATTTTTGCCTTTTGTTTTAGGCTAATTTATTTTACTTTATAACTGTATTTGTAGAAATCCAGCCATTTATTCATTTAATTATTCAGATTTTTTTATCAAAACGATTGCTCGCAGTATCAAAACATATGTAGGAATACAAAGCTTAAAACTGGTGACTTGAATATCTATTACTAGAACAATTATTTTTATTTCTTTCAGTAGAAAATGTCAACATCTAATGGCTTTCATCTTTTGTTGAGGTTCGAGTAGTATTAGATTTGATTTTATAAGGTTTGTCAACAGCAAGGTCATTTCACACCATATTAAAATCAGTAATACAATAAAAGTTATTATATTTCCTTACTAATAGTGATAAAAACTGATAAAATATGTATATTACACTGTAAAAATTGTATACAGGTAATGTGTATAGAAAAAATGTAATGTTAAAAATTATTTAAATGTATGGAAGCAATTTAGCTTCCCTGAGGAACTTGAAAACCACGTCTATCTTAACAGGGCCATTGCCCAGAATATCTTTAAGCTGGCCTTGCATCGAAAGACTGTTTCGCAAACCTTGGTATTGGGTGCATTCGGTCAGGATATGTCTTATAGTGAGACGAGAGTCACAATGGTCACAGTGTGGTACTTCCTTCTCCTGTGTGAACAGATAAAAGTGAGTAAGAGCACAGTGCCCTATCCTCAATCAGGTCAGCACTACATCCTCCCGCCTACTATTCCTGACAGAGGAGGACCAAGAAGTCGTAACAGCCTTTATGTCCCGCAATTTGTTATTTTGCAAGCCTAGCCATGAGTCCTGCCATTGTTTCACTATAAGTAACCTAAAAAATTTTTTTAGGTCTTCTGCTGTCATGGACCACAAGTCTAGTTCTTGCTTGCAGAGGCCTTCCTTGGCAGCAGAGTCGGCCTTCTTATTCCCCTCGATTCCCACATGCCCTGGTACCCTAACAAAGAGTATGTTATTCCACATGGCCTCTAACAGGGCAAGATGGGAGTGAATCAACTGGACCAGTGGATGATAGGAATCAAAGGAAAGGATTGTTTGCAATGTGCTCCTAGAGTCACTACATATCAAATACGACATGTTTCGTGACTCAATTTCATCCAAGGCAGTCTTGATAGCATACAGTTCCGCTGTGTAAACACTACACAGCAGGTGCAGCTTCACCACAGAGATGATATTTTGGGAAGATGTTACAGCGCATGCACAGGCAGTGTCTGACTTGGAGCCATCTGTATAAATGTGAGTGGCATCACGGTGCTTTTCCAAAATTTCCATAAATTGATGGAGATATATGTTAGGATGTGTGCGTAATTTGTTGCAGCGAGACTAATCCATATTAATTTTTGGATAAGACATCTTCCATGGTGGAACTTTATTAAAACCAGCAAGATGCACTTCGGGGAGCTGAACCCGGGCATCATCAATGAAATTTTTAAAACGAATTCCTATGGGTTTCGTCACCCTAGGTCTTCTATAAAATAATTCAATAAAACGGGGTCTAAACACAAGTTTAAAACAGGGGTGTGTCATTTGGGATAAAATCTTGCTGACATAATTACACTTTAAAATCATCCTCCGCATATCAAGAGGCACTTCTCCAGCATCACAGTAGATGCTGGGAATTGGACTGGTCCTGAAAGCACCAGTTGCCAACCTGAGGCCAGAGTTGTGAATTGGACTCAGTGGGCAGAGATAGGGCACTCGTCTAGCAGTATATATAAAGGACCCATAGTCGGTCTTTGATCGTAACAATGCCCTGTATAAGAGAAGCATCGATTTGCGGTCAGCACCCCATGACGAATTACACATGTATCGCAGAATATTTAAAACTTTAAAACACCTATCTTTTAAAATGCCAATATGGCTTCTCCAGTTCCATCTTTTGTCGAGTGTCATTCCAAGGAACCGTACAGAATCCACCACCGGTAGGGTAATTTCACCAAGTGTAAGAGAGAGATCAGGAAATAATCCCCATCATCTGTGAAAATGCATACACTTGGTCTTCTCTTCGGAGAAGCGGAAGCCAGTTTCACCAGACCATTTATGGAGCCGATTCAGGGTCAGCTGAATTTGCCTTTCAGCCATCCTCAAATTCAATGACCTACAGAAGATAGCTAGGTCATCGACAAACAATGAGCCTATAACTGGTGGGTTAATGCAGTCTACAATGTCATTGATGGCTATTGCGAATAGTGTAACACTTAAAACAGAGCCCTGAGGAACACCATTTTCTTGGGTAAAAGACTGTGATAGCTGATTGCCCAAACGAACTCTAAAAGTACGCCCCGCTAAAAAGTTTTGGATAAAAATTGGTAGTCTACCTTTAAAACCCCAGTCTTTAAGAGTGCGTAAAATCTTGTATCACCAGGTTTTGTCATACGCATTTTTTATGTCAAAAAAGACTCCTATGACATGCTGGCGTAGGAGAAAGGCCTCTTGGATAAAGCTGTCGGTCCTGACCAGGTGGTCCACTGTAGACCTGCTACGTCGGAAACCACACTGGACATTTGAGAGAAGGTTACCACTCTCAAGGCACCAAACTAGACATTTGTTCATCATTCTCTCCATCAGTTTGCACAGACAACTGGTCAAGGAGATTGGGCGATAGCTGGATGGCTGGCTCTTGTCCTTTCCCTGTTTAGGGATAGGGACAATTGCCGATTCCCGCCAAGATTCAGGGAAAGCCCCCTCAGCCCAAAGCTGATTGAGGGTTTTCAGCAGATCCTGTTCAGCATCTATGGGCAGGTGTTTGAGGAAGGCATTGTGGATACTGTCCAAGCCAGGACAAGAGTCCTTACCATCCCCAATTGCTGACTTCAACTCCCACAATGAAAAAGGTTCATTGTAGGATGCTGGACTGCTGATACTGCCAAGGTTTAGTACAGTTCTTTCCATTCTCTCTTTCATTCGAATGAATGAAAACTCATACTCGGCTGTGCTGCTAACCTTGGCGTAATGGAGGCCTAATGCTTCGCCAATGGCAACAGAAGATGTTATAAGTTGGCCTCCAATTTCTAGCCCTGGCACGCTTGTAGGGTTGTATTTGCCCGAGATTTTATTAACCCTATTCCAAACCTGTGCAACTGGAGTGCTGTGGTTAATGGAGGATACATACTTTATCCAAGAGGACCTTTTCGCATCTTTGATGACCTGGCGAGCTTTTGCCCTCAGTCGTCGAAACGGGTAGTAGTAGTAGTGTGTTTTTAGAGGTGCGTTGACAGCAGAGGTCATTTTGCACCTTTCTTACTTAAATAATAAGTATAAATGTATAAATAAATAAATATTCAAGTACAAAAATAAACTTCAAAATAACTATAAAAGTAAATAAACGTAAAAATATTAAAACTGTATAAAATTAGACTAAAAGCAGGACGTCTGGAGTCATTTATGAAAATTAAATTAGATGGAGCAGATTTGCCTCTCTTAAGAACTCTAAAACGGTCTGCACATTAATATAGTTGTCCGAAAGTATAGTTCCTAAGTCTGCTGCCATGTCAAGCCTGCGTCTGATGGCATTGTGCTTTGTGCATTCGGTGAGGAGGTGCCTTACAGATAAAAGGGAGTCACATTCTTTGCACCTGGGCGGAATTTTCTCTGTGGTAAATAAATAAGAGTGGGTCAAGGCACAGTGGCCTATCCTTAGCCCTGTCAAAATGACTTCCTCCCGTCTATTGTTCCTCACAGAAGACTTCCAAGGCGTAATGTTGGTCTTGATTTCCCGCAGTTTGTTTCCGACCAGACCTTCCCAAGATGTAGCCCATTCTTTGATTGCTACGGTCTTAAAAATATGCTTTGCATCTTGGGAAGGGATGAGTTCCAAGTCAACTTTTGGCTTTGCCAAGGCATCCTTTGCAGCTGCATCTGCTTTCTCATTCCCTGGAATCCCGGTGTGTCCAGGAACCCATACGAATGCCACTGTATTACCTCTAGATACGATGGAGGCGAGGGTAGAGTGAATATCTTGAATTACTGGGTGCAGAGAAGAGAAAAGCGCTAGAGATTGCAGAGTGCTTCTTGAGTCAGAACATATCAAATATGACATGTTTCTTGACTTGATCATCTCCAAGGCAGTTTTTAATGCAATAAGCTCCACTGTGAATATGCTACACCTCTGGTGCAGCTTCACCTTTCTGGTTCCCAGAGCAGTAGATGTAGCAGCGCATCCACAGGCCACCTTCGTCTTAGAGCCGTCTGTATAGATGGGGATAATGCCCGGTTTTGATGAAAGCATTTCATTCAGGATATTAATAAAAACAGAAGGGTTAGTGTCGGCCTTAGAGTACCTTGTCATATTAAATAAAACCTTGGGTTGTGGAACCTGCCATGGTGGCATTTTTATAAAAACACTAGGATACATATCCGGTAGAGTAAAACCAGTCTCATTAATAAAATTGTGAAAGTGCACCCCTAATGGTAAAGGTACTCTGGGTCGACGATTAAAAACATCCATAAAAGACGGACTAAAAATAATATCAAAACAAGGATGTCCTCCAAGACAAAACTTTCGCTGCGTAATTAAAGGTTAAAAACTTTCGGCGTGTCTCCAGAGGAGGTTCACTTGCTTCACAATAAATACTTTGTACCGGACTGGTCCTGAATGCTCCAGTAGCCAGACGGAGTCCTAAATTATGAACGGTCGAGAGTGGTCGTAGGTATGATACTATCCCTGAGGCGTAGATAATGGACCCGTAATCAAGTTTAGACCATATTAATGCTCTGTAAAGGAGAAGCATTGATGTGCAGTCTGCGCCCCAATTTGAATTAGTTAAAAATCTTAAAATATTTAGTGATCGTAAACACTTATCCTTAAGACTGCAGATGTGAGCCCGCCAGTTCAATTTCCTGTCAAACACCAAACCAAGAAATCGGATGGTCTCAACAAATTTTAGAGGTGTTCGTCCAAGGTGCAAACTAGGTTGAGGATACATGCCTCTGCCCCTGTAAAAATGTATGCATTTGGTCTTCTCCTTGGAGAAATTGAAGCCATTAGATTGAGCCCAATGTTCGAGGCGGTTCAGCGTCAGCTGAATTTGATGCTCTGCAGACCTCAGTTTCACAGATCGGCAAAATATTGCCAGATCGTCGACATGTAACGTTGCCAACACCTGGGATGTAATACACCTGACAACGTCATTAATGGCAATCGCGATGAATGTGACGCTTAAGACTGACCCTTGAGGCACACCATTCTCCAAGTTAAAGGGACGTAATAAACACTTGCCAATTCGTACCCTGAATACACGGTTTGCTAAGAAGTTGCGAATTAAAATTGGAAGATTACCGCGAAATACCCAGTCGTGTAAAGTCTTTAATATCTTGTGCCGCCATGTCTTATCATATGCCTTTTCAATATCAAAGAATACGGCTATTACATGCTGGCCCAGGAGGAAGGCTTCCTGGATAAAGTTGTCAATTCGAACTAAATGGTCCGTTGTGGATCTTCCACGTTGAAAGCCACACTGGGTGTTTGAAAAGAGGTTTCGGCACTCAAGGAACCAAATCAGCCATCTATTAACCATTCTTTCCATTAGCTTGCACAGGCAGCTAGTAAGGGATATAGGACGGAAGTTCGAAGTAACTTTCTTTTCCCTGCCCTGTTTAGGGATTGGAATCACAATGGATTCACGCCAGCCCACCGGGAAACTTCCTACACTCCAAATATGGTTAAAGGTGTCTAATAAATTCCTTCAACTCGAAATTGGGAGGTTGCGGAGGAAAGCATTGTGGATCTCGTCTACTCCTGGGCTGGAATCCTTGGTTTCCTTGATAGCGGAGATTAACTCCCATAACAAGAAGGCATTATTGTATGGATCAGCATTGCTACCTCCCTCATAGTCAAGGCTGCAACGCTCCGCATTGTGTTTGATGGTTAAGAAAGCCTGATCATAATTTGCTGTGCTGCTAATATCAGCATAATAAAGGCCGAAAGCTTCAATTTCCAGGGCAGTGACTGGAGATACATGTCCTAAGCCTGAGATACTTCTCACCTTTGACCAGATCTGTGCTATTGGTGTTCTGTGGTTTATGGAAGTTACATATTTCATCCAGGAGACATTTTTAGCATCCTTAATTGTTTGCCGGGCCTTCGCCCTTAACCGTCTAAAGGCTGCCAAGTTTGTACTTGTTGGGTACCTCTTAAATATCCGTAGGGCCTTCTTTCGCCTATGGATTGCCTCGGCACACTCCTCATTCCACCAAGGAACATGAGCATTCCGCATTTTACCTGAGGACCGGGGGATACTTTTGATAGCTGCTGATGTTATATCTTCCATGAGTAGTTCCATATTATGTATGCCACCAGGAGTGTGATCAAAGTTAAATTTTATGTTATTTTTAAAAACTGGCCAATTGGCCTTCTTCAAGAGCCAATTCCCATGTCGAGTAAAATCACAATTATTATTACGCTTAGTAATAATAATTGGAAAGTGATCACTGCCACAGAGTTCTTCATGAACAGATAAATTAAACAATGGGGCTATATTAGCAGTGGATAAAAACAGGCCAATGGAGGAAAAATCTCTGTTAAAACTATTAAAATGGGTCTTCTCATCAGAGTTTAACAATATTAGATTGTGGTCGCACCCCAAAGAGTTTTATGGGCATTGAAGTTCCCCAACAATACAAAAGGCCTAGGCAGCTGTTTGAGTAGGTCTTTAAGGCTTCTGCGGTTAACTGGTGCCCATTCAGGTAAGTAAACATTACAGAAGGTAATGACATCCGGTGTGGCCACGGTCACCGCAACAGCTTGTAGAGGTGTCTGCAGGTCAACCCGGGAGGTGTTTAAGGTCTCCCGGACTACCACAGCAACACCACCTTTAGCCCTGTTGCCACTAAGGTCGTCATTTCTAAAAATACTAAAACCTTTGATATTTCCCCTGTCAGAAATTTTAAAATGTGTTTCCTGCAAGCAAATACATGACGGCTTAAGATTGTGTATTAGGACCTCAAGTTCCTCCTTGTGCCTGTAAAATCCATTGCAATTCCTTTGCAATGTTAAAAACATAAATAATATAATAAATAGGTACAAGGTAAAAAATTGTTCCCCAAAGTTGTCAAAAAACAAAATTTTTATAATTATGGGAGTGATCACCTTTTAAAAAGCCTACGACTGTTCTTCCTATTGAGGAGGACCTCTCGTATTTCTGTTTCTGAAATACTTTCATCCTCTTATGTCTTCCACAGAGGATGAAATAGGAAGTTTAGAGGGCCTAGATGGTGGTGTGACTTCCCGCCTTGACCCACTAGTCTTGGCTGAGGAAGTGGCCTCTTGTGTTTTTTCTGCGGTCGACTGAGCTTTGGTAGGTGGCAGAGTAATAGGCACTCTCTTCCTGGCTGCTTTTTCATTGCAGATGTTCTCGTTTATCTCTTCCTTTTGAATTTTTTCTGGCTCTGTTTGAGTTGCTATGGTAGCCTTTTTGACAGATGTGCCAGCGACTGATGCAAAGGAGCGAGAGAAAGTCAGCGCCATGAGCTCTCGATACTTCCTCCTTGCCTCTATGTATGGTAACTTTTCCATGGTCTTAATTTCCATTATTTTGCATTCCTCACGCATCCTTGGACAATCACAAGAGTACACGGGATGTGCACCCTTGCAATTTGTACAAAGAGCCGGGGACACGCAGATTTCCCCATCATGCTTCTCCTTGCTGCACTTTGCACAGATTGCCTTACTTTCACACCGAACCGCTGTGTGGCCAAAACGTTGACAATTAAAGCACCTCAGAGGGCTTGGGATGAAAGGTCGGACGGGAACTGATTCGTACCCGACCTTCACCTTTTCCGGTACCTTATTCAGTGCAAAAGTAAGTAGGACTGATGTGGAGTTAATAGACTCGCCGTTTCTTCTGGTCGAGAGCCTTCGACAGTCGATGACCCCCTGAGGGGCCATCTCCTTCTTTATCTCCTCGACGTCCACATACATCAGGTCATAGCACGAAATCACACCTTTGCATGTATTCAGTGTCTTGTGCATTTGCACAGACACCGGAATATCATGCAGCAAGGACATGTGAAGAAGCTTGCCACTTTGCTTGTCATTAGCTGTTTCGATTAGTAGGCTACCATCTCTAACTTTCTTTACAGATTTTAGTTCTCCTGTTACAGCGCTGGAGAGTGATTTATGAATAAGGAAAGGCGAGACTTCATTGAAGTCTTCCCCTTCCTTTGAACATCGCATAACTAGATATTTTTGGCATATGTTTCTCACTATATCTCCCCCATCTGGTAAAGGACGGGATTGGAGGTGGTGTACTGCTCATTGCAGAATCCATTTTAGCCGCTGCTTGGCCGAGTCAATAGAAGACTCGTTGCCCCCCCTCAGCCCCGTGGAGGCGGCGGCGGGGTAAGAGCTTTCTACTGTCTTTGGTTGTTCTAAAGATGTTTTTAAGAACAAAAAAGACGGTATCACGAGTTTTGATACAAACCACGGTTACAAGAACCAAAGAGACTGGGTTACCCCCCAGCATGTAGCAAAGAAATCACTGGGTTGCCCCCCCATCAGGTAGCAGAAAATGCAGGGTTACCCCCCTGCAGGTAGCTCAACAGTGGATGGTGAGCTGTATCCGAACCCACTCAAACACCAATCCACTGCCCCATGAGGGGTCCATCCAATCATAAAAATACGTAAATATGGACCAATTTTCTTCTAGTTTGCTTTATCCTACAGCTAAATCTGGAAACTATTCCGTACTTGCAATGCTTAGATGCTAGGCATTCGAAATCTTTAGAAGTACGCATTCCTTTACGAAATTTTATGGATTTTTCGTATTCTTTCCGAGCATTGCCAAGGTGCCCCGCATTGTTGTCTCCGATTCAATTATCCCCAATTTATATAGGGAAATATTTCACTCAGCAGTGTGGGCCGAGATCTGAAGGTTTTCCCGGGCCGATTTTTGCTGCCGATCCGCCCCTGATCTAGTTTATAAGCTTTATCTTGTAACTTAACTTTACAGTAAATCGAGTAAATTAGTTATATACTTGACAATACATAATTTTGGATGTATTTAATAATTTATTTTAAATTCTATGATTAATAGATTTTTTTCACTGATTTCGATTTTGAAAAAAATATCGTTTAAAATTTCCGTTTTTAAGGGACCCAGAGCAGTTGAACAAAATGAGTAGCAAAAGGTTTAATATATCGGAATATTTTGGGAAAGCTGCGAATAAGAAGATCAAAGTAGAAAATCCTAAAGAAACGGCTATTATCGAAGAGGATGACTTTGAAACAATTATTAGTGAAAGTGAGGAAACGAGTTCAAAATCTGAAAGTGAATTCCAAGATTGTGAACTCAATAAAATGAATTTAATGCTTAATTCCGATTGCGAAGATAGAGATAGTGTGTACATTAGTGTCGAAACAGAGCCAAAACTTAAAGAAATTCCTGTACTTCAAGATTTGTCTCAAATTGTGACCGACGGCTCTAAACAGGCGAAGTTGAGTTTTCCGAGTCGGAAATTTGCAACACGTTGGAGAAGTTTCAATGCTTTTTGGTTTCCGTGGTTAAAATACAGTGTGTTAGATGATGCTGCATATTGCTTCCATGTCGTTTTTTTTTAAATTCTATTGATTCGAACATGCCGTTCGTATCGGTTGGATTCAGAAATTGGAAGAAAGCCATGGAAAAAGACTCAGGACTTGGGCAACATGGCAATAGTGATTCTCATAAAAAGTGTGAAACATCATGGGATATGCAAAAGGTAATTTCAAAAAATAATGCATCTGTAACTTCCTTGTTGAATCATGCTCATTCTAGCCAAGTAAGTGAAAATAGGATATATTTAAGAATTATTTGTCAGGTATTAAGATTTACAGCAATGCAAAATATAGCTCAGTGGGGAAATGATGAATTTGACCAAAGTTTAAATAGAGGAAATTTTCTAGAAATTTTAAACATCCTATCTGAACATTCCGATATAGTAAAAAAAATTTCTTGATGTTCCAAAAAATGCCAAATATACTAGTCCTTTAGTTCAAAATGAAATTTTGAAAATAATGTCGGATTTGGTGATTCGACAAATTAAGGATCAAATTAACCAAGTAGAGCATTTTTCCATTATGGTAGACGAATCAAAGGACATTTCTAAGAGTGAACAACTGTCGGTTGTAGTTAGATATTTTTTAGATGGTACAGTATTTGAACGATTTTTAGGCTATAAACAAGTGGAGTACCTTAATGCAAGCGCACCATTTTCTTATATTAAAGAAATGTATGCTAATTGCAAGATTGTGTGTGCGTGTGTGTGTGTAATTTAAGGCGAATCAGCCTCTTGGGCTATTATCGCCCTAATATGCACTTTTAACCACAACCCATTTGTGGCAAACTAACCATAGCACCAGACACACAATAAATATATAAATAAATAAATAGATAAAACAGATAGATAAATAGATAAAACAGATAAATAAATGTAGTTAAAAACAGATTGTAAAAAATTGTATAAGGGTCTCTCCCAATCTGTAGAATAAAACATCAGCAAGACTGTATAAGGGTCTCCTGACATGTATAAAATTTTTCACTGCACTAGAAGGAGCTATTATGCCCGTAAAATATAAAACCTTTAAAAATGGATAGAGAAAGGATCTTTCTTCCTCTTATCCCATTGTCAAAAGATTAAAAACACTTAAAAATTAAATAAAAGCTAAAATTCTGGACTCCCTTAGGAATGACAATGTTCTATTTATAGTTTCTGGATTATCTCCAAGAGAGAGAGTGAGGTTCGAAGCCATACATGCTGTCTCTCTCTCATTCCTAAATTGGATACAGTCCTGTAACACATGTGACACTGTCAATGCAGTATCACATGTCTCACAAACTGGGGGTTCCTCCGCCCGCAATAGGTAACTGTGTGTCCACCAGCAGTGACCTATGCGAAGTCTTGCGATGGCAACCTCTTCGAGTCTGGATGACATGGAGGAGGACTGCCATGGTTGTACCGTGTTTTTTATTGCCCTCAGTTTGTTACCGATAACTCCATTCCATTCTTCTTGCCATTGTTGATAGACACGTTCCTTCAAATATGTTTTAATGTCCACAACAAGAACTTTCGGTTGGTTTATAAAATCATCATTAGCAGCCAGTTTTGCTGCCGTCTGCCCTCTCATTACCCAGAATACCGACGTGACCTGGTACCCAAATAAAAACTACCGTCATCCCTATGGAATCCAGATCCATCAAGGATGACTGGATCCTCTGAACCACAGGGTGAGAAGGGTACAAAGACTCTATTGCACGTAAGGCTGACAGTGAGTCAGTAAAGATGACATATTCACTGCTGGGGTAAGAGTATGCAAACCTCAGTGCTTCCCATAAAGCATACAATTCCGCTGTGAATATATCACACAGCAGATGTAGACGGAAATGGTACGAGCATTTGCGGATGGTGAAAGCACACCCCACATGCTCCCCCTGCTTAGAACCGTCCATGTATATGGCAGTGAACAACTGAAACCGTGCATAGAGTCTCTCGAAGTCACATCGGTATTCAATAGGCAGAGTACAAGGCCTAAGTAATTTGGCAAGAGAAGTAATGATGTTGGGGCGATGCAGCATCCATGGTGGAGATATGCTGCACTCCGTTTTTAATGTCTGAGGCAATTCGAAGGACATCTCTTCGAAAACATTACGCATTCTCACAGCCAGAGGTTTTACAGAGCGGATACGGGCATCATATAACTGCACAAATCGACGGTCGAAAACTGCTGTGTAAGCTGGATGATCTGGGTTAGCGCTTAAAGCTGCTACATAACGAGTACCTAGCAGTTTCCGGTGCATATACAGTGATGGTTCACCGGATTCGCAGAGAACACTTGGTATTGGGCTGGTGCAAAATGCACCAGTCGCCAAGCGAACCCCTGTATGATGAATCACATCAATAGTTTTTAGTACAGATGGTTTAGATGATCCATACACAATGCTCCCGTAGTCCAATCTTGAGCGGACAAGTGATAAGTGACAGTCTTAGTAAGACTGTCCGATCTGCACCCCATGATTTATGGCTGAGAATGCGCAAGAGGTTCAAGGAGGATTGGCAGCTTGCCTTCAGCCTCTTCATATGAGGATGCCAAGTAAGCTTATGATCCAACAGGACACCCAAAAATGGTGCTGTTTCAACAAATGGAAGCTCGGTTCCTGCTAGTGATAGTGCTGGGTCCGGATGGAGGCCGCGAACATGACAGAAGTGAACGCATACTGTCTTGTTCACTGAGAATGTAAATCCATTGTTTGTGGCCCACTCATTAAGGCGGTTAATCGTCAGCTGAAGCTGGCGTTCAACCGCTACCACATTTTGCGAACTCCTATATATGGCCAGGTCATCCACGTAGAGGCTTCCCTCTACTGGAGACCTAATACATTCGCCCATTCCATTTATGGCAATGGCAAACAAGGTTACACTCAAAATAGACCCCTGTGGAACACCATTCTCCTGAAGGAACGTTCGAGAAGATTCGCTCCCGATACGCACCCTGAAGTAACGTTCCCATAAGAAGCTCTTGATAAATATGGGTAGGTTACCCCTTAACCCCCAAGAATGCAATGTACGGAGTATACCGAATCTCCACGTGGTGTCGTAAGCCCGGGCAATATCAAAGAAAACTGCAATGAGGTGATGCTTCCTGAGAAAAGCATCGCACACAGCTCTCTCCAATCTCACCAGATGATCGGTGGAGGAACGGTGGCGACGAAAACCACACTGAATGTTGGTCAATAGGCCGTTTGATTCCAAAAACCAAACCAGACGCCTATTGACTATTCGTTCCATAAGTTTGGAGAGGCAACTAGTGAGCGATACCGGTCGGTAACTCTCAGGCAGTTTCTTATCTTTCCCTGACTTAAGCAGTGGCACTACAATGGCCTCTCTCCATTGCATGGGGTAGATGCCTTCTACCCAGATTCGGTTATACATCTTTAGCAAATATTCTTTCTCAGGGGATTTAGGTGACGTATCATCACATAGTGAATAGTGTCCAAACCCGGAGCGCTGTCACGGGTCTCCGCCAAAGCATTTTCCAGTTCCCACGCACTGAAAGGCAGATTGTAGCTCTCAGAGAACCTTTTCCTTGCCTCGAAATAAGACAGATTGTCAAGAGTCTTCAGCTCCATTATCTTCTTTTCCTCCTTCAACTTCGGGCAGTCCCGTGAGAATGCCGGATGCGGACCATCGCAGTTTGTGCACGATACCATTGCTGTGCATTCTGCTCCATCGTGCATTTCCCGATTGCATCAGGGGCAAACTGCTTTGCCCTTGCACAGTGGAGCAGTGTGTCCAAACCTTTGGCACTGAAAACAGCGCATAGGGTTCGGAATGTACGGCCGAACTGAACATGCCTCATATCCAATAATGACCTTCTCTGGTAGCTTCTCAAGGGAGAACGTGAGAACCATCGAGGTGGTATTGACAACCTCACCGTTTCTCTTTGTGGTCAGTCTCTTGCAGTTGATGACCCCCTGTGAGGCCATCTCCTGCTTACACTCCTCGATTTCTACGAATAGAAGGTCATATCCAATTATGACCTCTGACATGGCTGCCTGCTTCAGGTCAGATCTCCAGTGCATGGGGTCTCCAAACCCATGCACCTTTGACCCCCCTACACAAACCCCCATTGCCTTGGCACTCGCCAACCGAAACGCCAAGACGTGACGGCAAGCCGATTAATCGGGTGTGGCTAGCACCCGACTCCCATTTGCAGTGAATCAGAGGCCAAAATGGTGTGTTGCTCCCTGTGCCCATCTTGGGCATCCGAAACCCAGACGGGGTCCAGGAAGCTCAACCACCAGGTACCTCTTCTCCCCCTTACGGGTCTCCACACACGGCAAACACACGGGTGGATCGACAGCCAGGTGACATGGCTGGACTCAGACAGCAGATCCACATACTGTCTGGAAGCTACCCTAAGCGTAAAATGGGTTTTTTAACGAGGTTGTCTCCTCGCCCATTGGTCGCCTCTTACGACCAGCAGAGGGGCTGCGGGAGTATTCTCAATCCCTCTAACTGCAGGGGGGAGTCACAGAAGTATTTCTTTTTATTTCATATAATAATCCACATGGTAGGAATGAGGAAACAGCTAGGTGAGGGGGTGGTTGGTGAGCGAGATTGAGCAGGGAGCTTGCCACATAGTTTAATAAAATATGGTGACAATTATGAAAGTGAGAAAGAAACCTTTTTGGTTATTGTTATTGATAATAATAAAGTTGCAGGATGTCAGATTTTCTGGCATTTGCTTTGGTAATATGAGGAGATTGTGGAAGTAATGGCATAGTCTTTTGAATATTGTCACAGTTTATTTTTGTATTATATTTTGTATTCTATTATGAGAAATATTATGTTAATGTTTTATTTGGTTTTTAGACTGTTTTGATTAATGTTCTGTCATCATGTTAATTTCTTATTTAAGAATGCTTTGTAAAATTCTCTGCCTGTTTCATTTTGGATTGGCACTCAGTGTAACAGTCCCAACCAGAGATGATAATGCATCATCATCAGAGTTACCTGTGCATAGCTAAATGAGCTTTACAAGGAAGAAGTGAGAGAGACAGTTGAATGTTGAAGAGCAGCAAAGTAACATGTAAAGAAAAGCAGAGGAAGACAAAGAATAGAAGGGCAAGATTTGTCAAGTATACAAGTGTCGCCATTGTGGAAAAGAATATTCAATGAAATCTAATTTATATTGCTTGTGATTTATGTGGAAATAGTTACACACGAAAAGAAAACCTTGTCATTCACATTAAATTCCACACAGGAGAAAATTCTTACTCATGCAAATTGTGCAACAATGTATTTAGGAGACGTACTGACTTGGTCAGACATATCATTTCACTCGAATGATAAAATGTTTTTATATGATCTGTGTCCTAAGAAAGACTACCTTAATAAGCATCACAAAAGACATTCCAAGCATGCAAAATGTGTATGAGATATTGTTTTGATTATTATTATGAAAAGTATTCTATAAATTGCAGTTTATATTTTAGAAGTAGGAACTGTGTCCAATGAAGTCTACCTGGCCATTCTACCATATGATTATTTTACATGTTTTGTTAGAGAATATCTTTAGTTACTTTATAGGTTTATAAGAATTTCTCACATAAACGAATTTTGTACATTCTCTATATGCAGTAAACACAGTTACATTGATGCTATCTTAAATTAATTCATGTAAGGTGAAATTGAGTTATTGGAACATGAATTTTGCATAAGAAATTATGAAAATAAGAATTGATATGTTCCAGCATCTTAACACGTTCAACGCTGACGGACGACGATTGTAGTCCGCCGGGTGCATGCCAGCGACTGCGGACAACAGTTGTCGTCCAATTTCAGCACCCCTTTCCATGCTAGTGTTGGGGAGACACCTACCCGAAACACTTTCCTTGCCATATGCAGGCGTTCACTAGGCTCCACAGAGTTAGCACGTGTGATTAGTTTTAAGATCAGTCCTTTCTTTTTCCAGCGACAACATTTTTTTTCCGGGTGGTAAGTATGCATTTCTAAGTATGTTTTTTCATTATCTTATCGATGTTTCCATATAATTCTAAACTTCTCTTCCTTTTTTTAAGGTTGTTTTTCGTAAAAGTACCTGAAAAACATATTCCGGAGACAGGTTATTTTGGAAAAGAAATTGTGCAGGTAATTCCCCCCCCCCTTGAACTTAATGTCTGCGTATCTGCTATAACTTTTTTTGTGGTTTGTAACCAATTTGTGTCATTTATAGGACTTCTTTTATTGAAAAAATTGCAGAAGAGGGAGAAATTTCTTTGGACTTCTACAAAGCCATTGGTGGTATTTTTTAACAACCTTATTTTTAGTAACTGAAATTTTTACTAACTATTTATGTTTTCTTCTTAGATTTTTAAATTATCTTTGTCCATTTTTCAGTGTTTCTACGAAAAATACTAAGGGAAAGTTAATCTCTCGTGAGAGGGAGAAAAATGTAAGTTATTATGACTTATGTTATTTTTACTTGTTATTTTTACTTATCCCATTTTAAATGTTATTTCTTGCAAACTTCTATTTATTCTTCTGAATATTTGTTATTTTCTGTTATATAGCTACACGGTTTCAAGCATCAATTTATTGATTCATGAACGAGAATCTACTGGGAGGAATAATGTACGTACATTCTATGCCTATACTTTTATGAAACACCAATATGATAAAAAAATTGTTTCTATATTTGTTTTTTTTAGCATGGTTCCTACTCGAGGTGCTAGTCGAGGCAAGGGGAAGGCACTCCTCAACATGATTCTCCCTGGGGAAAAATCTCCTCGACCTCCCACTTCGAAGGATGACCCCCAACCCTCGACTTCCCAAAACAGTCCCCAGCCGTCAAATTCCTGGGAAGATTTAAATCCTATTCCTCCGACCACACAAAAGAGAAGGTGTGACGGCGACTCTTTGCAGACCCAAAGGCAAAGGAGGGACTCTCCCCCTCACCACAATTGGTCTGCCGAAGAGTTGAACGAATTATTACTTAGGTACGAGGAAGAGGAAGAAAATTTTAGTGACTCGTCTGGGGAAACGGAGTGGGGAGACACCACTGAGGAGGACGAGGAAGAGGAGGTGGAGCTACCCCTCAGGTGGTAGGCAAAATATTTCACCTTCCTCCCCTCCTAGCCCTCCCGTTGTACAAACCAGTTCCCCCGTTGCCTCTGTTTTGACGAGGAACTCGACCCAGACCTACAGTTGGACTTCAAACAGACCGACTAGACCTGCCATCCCCTTCACTCACACCCCTGGCCTAAATGTTCCAGACCCAGGGGAAGAGCCTCGACAATTTTTTGACCTTTTACTGACGGACAAAATGACCAATTTGGTGGTGACGGAGACAAATAGGCAGGCCGACTTTTTACTTTTAGGTAATAAATTTCCGAAAGCAAGAATTACCAAATGGAAGCAGTTATCAGTGGAAGAATTTTTAACTTTCCTCAGGATTCTATTTCATATGGGCACATGCCCATTGAGTAGGATCTCCAATTATTGGAGCACTGACTTCATATTAAATTTTCCTTGTTTTCGGAAATGTATGAGCCGCGACAGGTTCTCCGGGATTTTGCAGGTTTTGCATTTCGCAAAAAATCCAGAACCCGGGGAGCCACAACCTACGGACAGATTATACAAAATAAGACCTATGATTGACATTTTTCACCGAACAATGGACTCAATAGTGAGACTGACCCAAAGGCTATGCATCGACGAATCCATGGTTCTCTGGAGGGGCAGTCTTATCTTTCGTATTTATATAAAAGGTAAACAGCACCGGTATGGGATTAAACTTTACATGCTCACCGAACCTTCCGGTTTGGTTCTAAGATTATTGTGTATGCTGGGTCCTCTGATGTTGATGTAGGTGGGCCGGGACATGTCAACAATGTTGTATGGAAGTTGATGGAAGACAAATAAGATGCCGGACATTCACTTTTCATGGATAATTATTACAACCGTGTTGACTTGGCCCACCATCTACTAGAGCGGAGGACCTATTGTACAGGATCCCTTCGATCTAACCAGAAGGGGAATCCTCCTGAGGTAATATCTAAAAAACTAAGACGAGGTGAAGCTGTGGATGTTTTTAGTTCCTGTGGAGTCTGCGTGATAAAATGGAATGATAAACAGGACGTTCTGATGATCAATTCCGAATTCGGAAGCAATATGGTCGATGTCCGTCGCCGGCGAGGAGGTAGTGTCACCTCCAAACCGGAGGCCGTTGCTCGTTATAACGAGTCAATGACTGGCATCGATCATTGAGATCAAATGATGTCTTATTACCTGATAGAGCGTAAGACTCTGAAATGGAACAAAAAACTGGGGATCCATATACATCACCTCGTATTGGTTAATAGTTATTTCCTTTACCGAAACACTCATCCCAAAATTTTTTTATATGATTTCCGAATTACCATCATAAACTCCCTCCTCCGCCCAGCCTGTACTGAAGGTAGGTAGGTAGGTATTCGATTTTAGGTGCTTCAACAGCTAGGGTCATTTTGCACCTTTCTCGTTGCCTGTCAAGAGACATTGCAAACGATTTCCTACAATGTATTAAATAGTAAAATCATAAATAATAAAATGCATTGAAAGTAAATGTTTAAAACTCTATAAAAGGTGGATAAGTCCAGCTTCTCTTAAAAACCTTAAAATATTATCCATTTTCATGGAGTCGTCTGATAAAATATCAGCAGAGGATGCCCATGAAGAAATATCCCCTTTGATTTCATGTAGCTTATTTTGCAACATCTCTTGACACAAAGTCTGCCACTTATTAAGCCCTGCTGTCCTAAACATACCCTTTAGGTCTTGGTGGAGGACAGGGTCGCCATTTGTGACAGCGAGGTTCAAATCCTCCTTCGCAAGTGTGTCTGCCCTCTCATTACCTTCTAAGCCAACATGTCCAGGAATCCAGAGGAAAATGATGTCAACTCCTCTGGAGTTTAAACGGTAAAGGGCTTCCTGTACATCCTGAACTATTGGGTGGACAGGGAAGAAGCAGGTAAAGGACAGAAGAGCACTCATGGAGTCCGAACAAATCATATATGGTTTGTTTGAGACATCAATGCTCTCCAAGGCCATTCTTATGGCCGTCAACTCCGCCGTGTAAATACTACTCAGCGGGTTGAGCCCTCCCTTAGAAGAGAGATTTTTGCTAGTGATGGCCCACGCACAGGAGGAAGAGGATCTAGAGCCATCTGTGAAGATCAGTTCACAACCCGGATGATCATTAAGTACTTTAAAAAAAAGCGACATGTACTCACAAGAGAGGGTGTTATGTTTTGTAAACAGGGAAAGGTCCAACAAGACCTTAGGGTGTGGGATCTGCCATGGCGGATATTTAAGAGAGCCGGCAGGAACATCTTGGGAATCTGCAATCCAATATCGTCCATATAAGACTCTAAACGTATTCCAAGCGGTATTTGTGGCCCTTGGGTGTCGGTTAAAAATTTCAGTACAACGGGATTTAAAAGTTACATCAAAACACGGGTGTCCTTTCAAAGATAAAATTTTCGTGACATAGTTACACATGAGGATATTTCTCCGGATTTCCAATGGTGGCTCCCCAGCATTGCAATAAATACTAGGAATGGGACTGGTTCTAAAAGCACCAGTTTCCAATCTGATTCCAGCATTGTGTAATGATGTCAGTGGATGCATGTATGACTTCCGGGCCGAGAAGTAGACAATACTCCCATAGTCGATCTTTGACCGCACTAATGCTCTGTACAGCATTAGCATAGATTTGCGGTTAGCTCCCCACAGACGGTTTGTGATATATCTTAAAATGTTTAAAACTTTAAAACACCGTTCCTTTAAAAACTGAATATGACTTTTCCAATTCAGTCGTCAATCCAAGATCAAACCAAGAAAACGGATAGAGTCAGCAAACTCTAAAACATGGCAACCCAGTTTAAGCGTCGGCGGGAGGAAGCATCTCCTTTGCCTATAAAAATGGACACATTTCCTCTTTTCTTGAGAAAAACGAAAACAGTTCGACTGTGAACACTTGTATAGACGATTTAATGTGAGTTGGACACTCAGGACGGAGGACACAAACTTCCTCCAGGATTCTCGTTTTGCGGCAGTTATGACCTGTCGAGCTTTGGATCTTAATTTATGAAAAGCCGACAAATTCCTGTTCGTCGGATACTTATTAAAAATTTTTAGTGCCTTCTTCCTTTGATGGATAGCCTGAGCACATTCATCATTCCACCATGGCACAGGTGGGCAACGTGACTTGCTGGCAGACAGTGGAACACTTACCTCTGCAGCGTGAATAATTGCATCCATAGCAGCATCAACATTCGCTGCAGCACTAAGAGCAGGGTCATAACAAATTTTTAAAATGTTTTTAAAATTACCCCAATCAGCTTTCTTAAAGACCCATTTAGGGGGTAAATTAAAATTATTTAAAAAATCACTTTTCCGGATGAGAAGGGGGAAGTGATCGCTTCCACATAAGTCATCGTGAACGTGCATTTTAAAAATGGGAGCAATAGTGCTTGTACATATAAAAAGATCAATGGCCGAGTATTCACCATTATAAGAATTAAAACGCGTCTTTTCGTTATCATTGATTAAAATCAGATCGTGATGGCTTAAAAAATTTTCTAGAATACGACCTCGGCCATTATAATCTCCCATAGTGTCTCCCCAAAGAGGGCTATGGGCATTGAAATCTCCTAAAAGGATGAATGGACGAGGTAGCTGGTGGATGAGGTCCTCAAAGGTTCTTTCTGTCACGGAAGCCCACTCCGGAAAGTACACATTGCAAAAAGTGATGTGCTCTGGACAGGCAACCGTAACTGCAACAGCATGGAACGGTGTCTGCAAATCCTCCTGGGAGGTGTAAAGAGTTTCACGGATGGCCGCAGCGATGCCTCCCTGTGCTCTATGACCGCTGAGGTCATCTTTGCGAAATATTTTAAAACCTTTGAGTGAAACCTTGTCAGATCTTTTAAAATGAGTCTCCTGTAAAAATATACTGGATGGGTTAAAATTGTTTATTAAAATATCAAGCTCCGCCTTATGTTTAAAATACCCGTTACAATTCCATTGAACGGTAAGCATTTAAAATAAATTTAAAATAAGGGTAAAAACCATAAAATCTGTAAAAAAGACAGTAAATGCATCGTTCACGTGGAGCGAAGCTTAGCGTGTAAGCTTTGTCTTCCTCCCTTTCAACCGTTGTGCGAGGAGGGCTTGCAATTCCTCCTCGTTCAAGCTTTCTTCCTCCATCTCCACCTCAGTGGAGAGAGGACCCTTGCTGGAGGGACCAGGTGGTGGTGTGTTCCCACACTTGTCAGCATGGGATTCCACTGTTGTCCTGGGTTTAGATCTTGGTGAGTGACTCCTCTTTGGAGAGTCAGCACCAGAGGTGATTTCCACCTCCATTGAGATGGTTTCTTTTTTGTCTCTTGTCTGTTTTTTTGGTATTAATTTTTTCTTTTCTATTTCCTTTTTTTTTGTTTCAATCTCCCATTTATTTTTTTGCTCTTTTCCCTGTGGATGTTCTGCCTCGCGCTCGGTTTGGGTAGAACAGTTGACCATTTTCTTCGGAGTTGCTGCTTTCTCCGCATAAGACTTTGAAAATGTCGGTGCTATCAGGGTCCTGTACTTCTTCCGTGCCTCGAAATACGGAATTTTTTTGATCGTCTTGATCTCTACGATCTTGCGTTCTTCCTGTACTTTGGGGCAATCTCGCGAGTAGACTGGGTGTGGCCCCTCGCAATTGCCGCAAAGTACAGGTGAGGCACATACCTCCCCCTCATGCACAGCTTTGCTACATTTTGGGCAGATGGCTTCGCCCTTGCACCTTGGTGCAACATGACCAAATTTTTGGCACTTGTAGCAGTTCATTTCTCGTACCCTACATTGACCTTCTCCGGAAGCTTGTCGAGCAAAAAGGTGAGAACCACAGAGGTGGTGTTTATGGTTTCACCATTCCTTTTTATCGTTAGTCTACGACAGTTGATGACCCCTTGGGGAGCCATTCCCTCGTAATCTCTGCGACATCGACATAGAGAAGGTCATAGCAGGATATGACCCCACGGCAGGTATTCAAAGTCTTATGCAGCTCCACAGGAACAGGAATGTCATGCAGCTACTTCAGAGCCAGCACCACTTCACTTTATTAATAAAAACAAAAAATGATAAGCAGTGTTCCGTCCCTTAATTTTTTAACAGACTCTAGGTCCCCTGGGATTGCTCCCGAGAGTACCTTTTGTATTAGGAAGGGAGAGACCTTAGTAAGGTTCTCGCCTTCGATTGCACATCTCATAATTAGATAGTTCCTGCAGGGGCAGGTCGACTTATCTCCCCCGTCCACATCTGGACGGGTTCTTTTTGGGGGTGGAGGAAGTATGTGTTCCGCCATTAAATACAGAAAATTCATCCCCTGGTCTCCCCACCCACCACGGAGCCACACATTTGGGATGCCACACCGCAAACCGGTGTGGTCGCCAGGGCTAACCAAAGGATATAGCACCCGCAGCTAGGCTGCCTGCTTCAGGTTAGGTCTCAGCTCGCACTCCACCCACCGTACATGGGCCTCCAACCCCATGCACCTTCCACCCCCCTCCACAGACCTCCATAGCCCAAAGCGCTCACCACTGGGATGCCGAAACGTGACAGAAGCCGATAGGCCAGGTGTGGCTAGCACCTGACCGTCCGTCTACAGCAAATCCAGGGCCTAAGTGGTGTATTACTTCATGGCCCTTCCAAAGCATCCGACTTCTCCCGGAACCAAGGAGCTCAACCACCAGGATCCCCTTCTCCCCCTTACGGGTCGCCGTGCACGGCAAACACACGGGTGGGTTCATAGGCAGATGTTGTGGCTTTATGCGTAGGTAGTAACCCACATACTACCTGGACATTGCCCTTGGCAGAAACTGGGGGTTTTTTTAACGAGGTCTGCTCCTCGCCTCATTGGTCGCCTCTTACGACCAGCAGAGGGGCTGCAGGAGTATTCTCAATCCCCCTACCCGCAGGGGGGTTTAAACACCCGTTTCAGAATCCCTAGATTAAGTGACAAGTGTAAGTAATAGTACATCTAGAATATTGAGATATTATTGTTAAAATTATGAATTTAATGAGAGACAAAAAATGGTAGCTTGAAAGGAATCGGTAGGTTTACTTATATTAGACGTTATTTGAAAACAGCGAGGTGTGTTATTCTCTAGCAATCATGTTTTATGTTAAAATTTTGATTGATAAAACTATTATAAATAAGTTAAGTAAAAATTATATTTACGCATGTAATTAACGGTAAAATTATCATTTTGTTTTATTCAATTTTTGTTTGGCGGTCATTTTGTGGATATTGACAACCGACAGCGGATGTGATTAATAAATGGAGGACGAAAGTAAAGGTGTAGGGCCATATGACACGATAGGAGGGGCCAGAAAGCGTACTCCTAACTTACTGAAGTCATTGTGGTTCGCAGAATATGCAACAAAAGATAAAAGTGACTTCACAGTGGACAAAGAAACAGTTCTGGAGGTGGAGTCTTGGCTAGCCACAGTCACAAGTGGAGCATTAGGAGTTTGTATTGTTATTGTATTTCACACCTAGTTGTATATATTAAATGGTGTTAAACCGATAGCTAGGTGCACTGTTTTAGACTAAATAAACATTTTTTAAAGCTTTCAAACATTTACCTTTACTGTACATCCATTCTCATTTACAATAACGGTTGTGCAACAATTAAGGCACCGTTGGCTGATGTAACAAATGTCTGAAAATATATATATATATATATATATATATATATATATATATATATGCTGTTAATGGATAATAATTTATTATTTAGATTAAAATAGTTTCATTTGCATTTGACTTTCATATTAATTTTATACTCTGAAGTAAAGTTATTATCTTGTTTGATTCATATTTATTTTTTCAGAATGCTCCTATTTTAAAATTATCTTTTTATATACGTAATTTTTCGTGAATTTTCCTTCCCACATGAAAATTGGAGATATTCCATTGTTTTCTCCTATGCTGCTTGGGTGATTAAGTTGTGGTGGGTGTAATTTGATGGGTTAATCACGAGAAATTCAAATGTTTATAACCAATATGGCCGCGACAGGTAGTGATCGTTGCGCCAAGTGCTCCGAAGTATTTAATAATGAATCAGACAAAGTCACTTGTGAGTTTGGATGTTTGTTATCTTTTCATTCGCAATGTACTAGTTTATCTAAAACTGCCGTGAATGCAATGAATAGTTCACGGGAATTAGCTTATTTTTGTAATAATTGCCGTGTAGGAACGGGTCACCATTTGCAAAATTTTCAAGATCTCTTATCACGTGTTCTAAATCAACAAGTTGAGTTTGCGAGCACTGTCTCTGACCTGAAAAACTCTATAGAAACTTACAATGAGACCATAAGTCTCCAATCTAAGCAAATTGTTTTGCTAACTGAAGAAGTTAGTGCGCTAAAGACTTCTACTGTCGCGGAACACGGCAAGAGTGTTTACATCGACAAGAGTTCCAACAAGATCGAAGAAAAGTGTGAATCCTCTCCAAGTGATCCCCCTATTAGTATTCCCACAACTACTATGGTTAGGTGTAATCATCCTAAAATTGCATCAGAGTGCAAAAGTGATTTTTCCATCCCCTCATCTGCCCCGTCCGAGTACGTGGTTCACAAACCCACCAAAGATCGTGATAACTGCAGCATTCCTCAGGTCATTCGAGATAATGATGGCTTTGAAGAAGTGCAGTACAAGAAACGGCACAGGGTGTGCAAAACCGGAACAGCTGATGGAGCATCTGGCTGTACATTAAAGGCGGTGGTGAAAAGAGCGCATGTACATGTGTGGAATCTAAGTCCAGATACTACAAGGGAGGATGTTAAATTGTATTTAGAAAAGAAGATAAGTATCAGTGTGGACCTTGAAACTCTGAAACCTAGAGGCAATTATGCATCTTTCAAAATTGCCACTGATTTAAAAAATCTGGGTAAGGTGATTGACTCTTCAATTTGGCCTGAAAACGTAATGCTAAATCGATTTAAATTTCTAAATTTGCGTTTAGATACTAATAATAGAGTTGCACTTAATCCTTGTAACCCCCAGACATCCTCAACCCCTACTACTAATACTGTCCAGAAACCATCCCCCACACTCCAGAATGGTCCCTCCAATCCTAAGTCTTCATGACAAGCAAACCCATCAGCAGTGCAAGTGAATAATAACAGAAATAGTGACTTCAAATTAACTGTGCTTCACCTTAACATTCAGTGTATAAAAAACAAACTATATGAGTTAGAAATATTAGCTAATTCCTACAAGCCTCATATTATTTGTCTGTGTGAACACTGGCTTAAATCAGAAGAGGTTTATTCTGTCAGACTACCTGGGTACTATATTGCTGAAATTTACTGTCGCCATAACTTCAAAAATGGTGGTGTAGTTATATTTGTAAAGGAATCTATTGCTGTGCAATGTCTGGATATTTCATACAAGCATCTCTCTGAAGAGAGGGACTTTGAATGTTCATTAATTAATCTATCAATTGGTACTCATAACATTTTTGTTGCCACACTCTATCGGTCACCACTTGGTAATTTTCCAATATTTTTAGACAAACTTGGTTTCCTCCTGGATTCCTTATATAATTCAGACCTTAAGTCAGTTATAATTATTACTGGGGATTTCAATTGTAACCTGTTGATAGATATAGATAGTAAATATGATCTTCTTCACCTTTTAAACACTTTTAATTTATATGTTGCTAATGATGGACCTACTCGTGTTACATGTCACTCTAAATCACTCATTGATTATATTGTATCCAACAGTGATAGCATGTCTGTTAAAACCAAAGTTATAACATCAGACATATCTGATCATTTTCCTATTTTAGCTTTATTTGATATCAGGGTTACCCCTAAAGTTGTTATCTATCATAAATGTTTATTTTCTGATACTAATATGCTGTCATTTAGGGCCATGTTAGAATCCAAAGATTGGGGAGGAGTAGTCAATGATGAAACTTTTGAGGGTAAATTCAATTACTTTTACAATAAATTTATATTCTATTTTAATTTAGCATTTCCAATTTGCAAGAAAAAAGGCCATAAGAAACCATCATCCAATGAGTGGATAACTAACGAAATTAGACAACTCTCATTCTACCTTAAAGAATTATACATCCTCTGCAAACTAACAGTTAATGATGAGTTACTTATAGAATACAGAATGCTTAAGAGGCATTATTGTAAAATGATAAACGAGGCAAAGCGAACATGCAATAACAGGAGAGTGTCTACTGCTGTTAATACAACTGGTGAAATTTGGAAAATCATAAATGAATCGAAAAACATAAGTGTAAACCACCCTATGCCTGTAGTCAAAGATAGTACAGACAAGATTATTTCTGATCCTTCTATTTTAGCATCTAAATTCATTGATCATTTTATAAAACCACCCATTACCCATTCACTAAATGCTGATGCTTATAATAATATACCATACTCTATCAATTCACTGTTTCTCTTCCCAACTGATGAAAAGGAACTTGAATCTATTGTAAAAAATTCTGGCTCTAAACACTGTTCAGGTCTGGATGAGATACCAATTTCCATTATAAGCTACTGCTACAAGGCCATAGAATCTCCCCTCCTATTACTTATAAATGAATCTTTAAGGCTTGGTATTTTTCCATCACCCCTAAAAACTTCCAAATTAGTTCCTGTTTATAAAAAGAAAGGAAACATTCATGACATTAACTGCTATTGTCCTATTTCAATACTAAACCAATTTGCTAAAATTTTTGAGTTAGTTTTTTATAAACAATTGATTGCATACTTTGAATCTTTCAAAATAATATCTCCATTTCAACATGGCTTTAGGCAGCATAAATCAACAACAACTGCCATTTTTCATGCAGTGAATTGCATTCTATCTGCACTTGATAATAAATTGGAATCTCTTGGATTATTTTTTGACTTCTCAAAAGCCTTTGATTACGTGAACCATGAACCACTATTAATTAAACTTGATAGGCTAGGAATAAGAGGTGTTGCCAACAACTGGATTAAATCATATCTTGGCAGTAGACCATTGCATACAGTAATTAACTTAAATGGAGTGAAATATCTTTCACCTGAAAGGATAGCAACTATAGGGGTTCCACAGGGATCGGTTCTCTGACCTATTTTATTCTTGGTGTACATAAACGACCTCCCTAACATTTTTAATCAAATACCAGGTGCTAACGTAATTTTATATGCTGATTACACAAATGTCCTTCTCTCAGCTAAAACCTCTCTCCATTTAAAAAGCAATAGTAAATTAATTATTCAACAACTGAGTCAGTGGTGTCAAAATAATTTTCTCGAATTGAATGCAGATAAATCACAAGTGATTCAATTCTCTCATGTAAATAAATATTGTGAAAATACTGTCCTGGAGATGGGAGGGAAACCCATGCCGGTTGTCAATTGTTCAAGTTTTCTTGGCATAATAACTGATTCACATATCACATGGGAAAACCACATCAATAACCTGGCAAGTAAACTTAGTTCAATCTGCTTTTTATTGCAAAATATTAGGCACACAGTCAGCATGGAGGTGCTCTTAAGCCTCTACTGTGGAGAATTTTATTCTCACATAAGTTATAGTATCATTTTTTGGGGGTCATCCCCTCTTGCCATAAAAATTTTTAGGATACAAAAAAAGGTATTAAGTCTAATGGCTAATGAATCATACAGAAGTCCATGCCGTCCTTTATTTAGTAGTCTTAATATTCTCCCTATACCCTGTGTATATATTCTTACCCTACTGTTGTTCATTAAAAAAAACATATGTGATTTTGAAAAGAATTGTGATTTCCATTAGTTTGGTACCAGGGGATCTGAAAATCTTCATATTTCCTTTACTAGAACTAGGAAAGCATTAATGGGTCCTAACTCACTTGGTCCTCGTCTATACGACAAACTCCCAGAAGGTTTGAAGAATATTAAAGAGCCTGGATTATTTAAATCTAGACTCAAAACCTTATTACTTAGTAAATTATTTTACTCAATTAGTGAATACCTAAATAATGACATCAAATAGGCTAGACTCTTATATAATTATTTTTGTCATTACTGTTTTTGCTGTAACGTATATACTCTTGTAAACTGTATTTTAATTTTCTTATGGTCTTATATTTAGATATATTGATTAGCTTTTCAAATCCTTTTCTTGTCCTTCTATATGTATCTTTCTGTATTTTTATTTTATTTTTGACTTGTCCTATATCATTGTAATGATCTCTGGATTAATAAATTTATTATTATTATTATTTTGGTATTGATTGGTCCTAATGGATCAGGTAAAACATCTACCCTGATTATTTTATCAAAAGCCTTAGCAGTTACTATTAATGAGTGGGTAACTCCAACAGGTAACGTACCAGTAGATTTTTTGTAAAGATTACCCAGCCACTAATTTGCAAAATAACTACCTTTTGCAAAATAACTACCTGTAAAATTGATAGTTTTAGAGATGCCTTTGTATTGTTTAGTTTTTGATATGGTATATTGTTTTACATTTGATTTTGTATAATAAAGGAATTCATTATGGCAGAACGTTTGTCTTTAGTTCTAGTGTTAAATAATATTCCGTAGGTGATGGGGAATTATGGCAGGCTACACAGGTGGCAAATATGCAGGATTTTCTTTCTCGGGAAATCGTATGTCTCCCCCATGAGACTCATAACCCAAATCGATACCTTTTGCTGGTGGAAGATGTACCCAGCATATTTTTGGATATGCCACCCTTTTTTGAAAATGCCCTGAGGTGAGCATTATTTATAAATAAGTTTATTGTGTATTTTAAGTGAAAGCACAGGTGCATTTAGAATCTCATGATTGATATGCAGTCATGTTATGAATTGTACAATTTGATGTAATGCCATAGCGCTGTGTGGAGTCTGCAATTAAAATGATTGAAGGTTTAGAACAGTAATGTGCCACCTGTAGTACCACGGCATGATTTCAGGTTATCCATGAAACCTTGAAGCAATTTTTAATATTAATAACCCATCGGCTTACCTAACCATTGAATCATTAGGGTGGAAGATAATCATCGAAAGTTGAAAAAGATGGCTTTAGATTTAAAATTCATCCCACCATAGGTACTTAAATGGATACTTATGATGATAGTATATTTTTAATAAATTCCAAGTCAACTCGCAAATTTGTCCATGTTTATGTAGTCTGCACATGAAAAAGATTGCGCACCACTGCTTATGACAATGAAGAGTTGAAGAACTAGGAGTGGATTTTTTTTGCACCCTTAGTCATGGACTTCTCTTAGCATGCCAGGTTTAATTACCTCCATGAATTTTGCAATTTATAGAATACTCATTCGTTATCATGATGACTTCTTAATTGTTTTTATTTCTTGATTAATTTGCAGGGATTATTCTGTAGCCAGAAGATCAGCTCTTGTCATAATTTGCACAGGAGATGCAACAGTGTTAAATATGGCTACAATTTTATTAAGTGAAGAACTAAAATCCAAACTTAGCATAACTACTATCTGGTAATATTACACTTTTTAGCTTCAAGAAAGTAATAAAATCAATATTTGAAATACAAATTTATTAATAGAAATAAAATCTTTCATTTTAATTTCCATTTAAGTGGAAAATTCATTAATCGGTTTGATTTGGTTTTGGAGCTAAAAATATTTTGTCCTCTCAAAAGGACTAATTTACAAAATTTATCAAAATCCTAATATTCTTTCATAATTCATGTAATAAATTATGCCATGGAAGTATGATAAAAGACCTTAGTAATGGGTGTTTGTATCAGCAAGTAATCAATGTTGATTTTATATTAACATTTTCAATGTTTGCATGGTATGTTAATGGATCAGAATTCATCACCTACTATGTGCTATCATGACGAGTTTACGCATCACAGATTCCATTAATTTTCTTCTCATGTCAACATGTGCATATTAAAATGAGATTTTCTCCACGACACAGGAACATTCTGGCATCTATTAGGATTTTGATAAAATATTTTGAGGCAATATGGTGAAGTAGTACAATTTATTAGAGCCCTAGCACAACAGTCAAAGGGTTAAATAAGGTACTCCCTTGATTTCTCCTTGTGATAAAAATAAAATTTTTGTTCAGATAATTGAATCATGCCATTGATTTTAATCCATTGAGTGATAAGTATTATTCAATTTACTTGAATAAGAGCCTCCTCAATTATTTTGTCTCTTTTATCAATTTTGTATGGCTGTGTTAATCAGGGTCTTGAGTGCTCACCTTAAAGGTAGCAAACAAGGGTTTGAATCCTAGTAGAAGATGGATTTAATCGACCTGGGCTTCATTTGATTCTTTATGGGCGAATGATAACATATGCGCTGCTGCGCGACATAAGAAGAGTTCATATGCACCAGAGGGTCACTAAAATGAGTTTCCTAGAAATCACCATGCCACCACCGTGGTACGATTTCACAATCGACAAATCAGTAAGAGAGACAAAAGGAAGAGGATATGAGGTGAGAGCGGGAAGGAGGAAAGAATGGACGGGCACCCAAGGAAACTGATGCATAGGGTGGTCTCTCATTCTCTCTTCTTTTATCTACATTCCCCTTCCTACCCCACCCCTTGAGCCCCGGAACAACCCATCCGAGTGACCAGTGACATAACGAGGGATGAAGAGTAAACTGCCATCTCAATCTTTACTCCTCCCCTCCTCCTTTCCCTCTCGATTGAAATAAAACTCCCCCTCCGCAGACCTCGGCTCCTTCCGTAGAAGGGATATTGAACAGTTTGTCCAATTGGTGCATTTTTAAAGAACAGGCTAATGATAGAACCAGTTATCCTTCTATTTTTATTTATGTCTTCGTGATGTCATCCACCTTGGTAAGTTTCTCCTGGGCTTCCTGTAACACATTCTTGCCACCCTCCTCACTACCTTTTCTTTTCTTTAAGTTAATATATATATATAATGATATGGAAAAAGAAATAATATGCTGATATATATATATCAAACCTGCTTTTTGAGTAAATGAGCTATGGTCATTAGAATTTTGGTCACAGTCAATGAAGGTTAATGATCATTCTATTGACTGTTAAATAATTCAGCTACTATGGAAACATTTTGGCTTCTATTATTAGTAACGCCATAGCATTTATTTTTCTGCTGTTACTGCTTGAGGGTACTTCAATGAGGTATTTTTTCAATTTAGAATCATGGCTTTTAGTAGAACTCGGTTCATACATACATTCAATATATTAGATGTTTAATAATGAATTGCATGTTTCTTATTTATTTATTTTCATTTCAGTTTTAATCCCGTCAGCAGAATGTTGATGATCAAAGCGCTCGAGAAGGTTATAGAACTGGGGAGAATAAGCAAGCCTGGGTTATTTGATGACATATCAACAGGAATGATAGATTGTATTGTTGAGGTATCCAACTCGGACATTCAATTTGCTATTAATCAACTGCAGTATGTTTGCTGCAATGGTGAAGGTAATTTTGTTATTAGTTTTTTGTACCCTATTGTAAAAATCCTTAATAAAACTGTAAATTTCAATGCAGAGAAGGAGAAAATTCTGAACAGGAACAGAAATTAAACCTAGAGGTTACACCTTTCAGTAATGTACCAGTTAACCACTTGACTTGTCACGATCATACTCGTCATGAGCACAGTGCCCACCATTTGGGCATTATGGTTATTTTCGTCATCAAGGTTTTCTTCACCTTTCTCTATGGGTGTGAGGAGCTTCCTCTAGTATTCCTTGGTCTTTAGGATGATATTCATGCAAAAAGATTTTGTTTAGGCCAAATTTTCCAAGATTTAGACCATGAACATAGAAGTACGAGCATCGTGAGGTACCACATTATCATTGAGACATTTCAGCATAACTATTCTATTTGTTTTTCTGAAAAATAGATTTTGGTCTGTCTAATAGTGAATATCGTGAAATGGCTTCTACAAGTAAATGGCCAAAGACTTCTTTGGAGAAAATCTTGGCAGAACAGAGGATGAGAGTTGGGACGGAATTCACGTGCCCGCCGCTGCAGTATGTTCGGATGGGGAGAGGAAGAGGATGGTGGGCACCAATAACAGGGAGGACAAAGATGAATTTTTTCATTCCGATATTAAATTGATATCAGTTGCCTTGTTCTGGGCAAATCATAACCTTCGAGAATTAAATAGTTACATTGCTGCTCGGAGCAAACCTATATTGGTCACTTCTTTCTCTCTGGCATAGCTTCCTCCTCGCCCAGCATGATCGGATCAAAATTTTTGCCTTTTGTTTTAGGCTAATTTATTTTACTTTATAACTGTATTTGTAGAAATCCAGCCATTTATTCATTTAATTATTCAGATTTTTTTATCAAAACGATTGCTCGCAGTATCAAAACATATGTAGGAATACAAAGCTTAAAACTGGTGACTTGAATATCTATTACTAGAACAATTATTTTTATTTCTTTCAGTAGAAAATGTCAACATCTAATGGCTTTCATCTTTTGTTGAGGTTCGAGTAGTATTAGATTTGATTTTATAAGGTTTGTCAACAGCAAGGTCATTTCACACCATATTAAAATCAGTAATACAATAAAAGTTATTATATTTCCTTACTAATAGTGATAAAAACTGATAAAATATGTATATTACACTGTAAAAATTGTATACAGGTAATGTGTATAGAAAAAATGTAATGTTAAAAATTATTTAAATGTATGGAAGCAATTTAGCTTCCCTGAGGAACTTGAAAACCACGTCTATCTTAACAGGGCCATTGCCCAGAATATCTTTAAGCTGGCCTTGCATCGAAAGACTGTTTCGCAAACCTTGGTATTGGGTGCATTCGGTCAGGATATGTCTTATAGTGAGACGAGAGTCACAATGGTCACAGTGTGGTACTTCCTTCTCCTGTGTGAACAGATAAAAGTGAGTAAGAGCACAGTGCCCTATCCTCAATCAGGTCAGCACTACATCCTCCCGCCTACTATTCCTGACAGAGGAGGACCAAGAAGTCGTAACAGCCTTTATGTCCCGCAATTTGTTATTTTGCAAGCCTAGCCATGAGTCCTGCCATTGTTTCACTATAAGTAACCTAAAAAATTTTTTTAGGTCTTCTGCTGTCATGGACCACAAGTCTAGTTCTTGCTTGCAGAGGCCTTCCTTGGCAGCAGAGTCGGCCTTCTTATTCCCCTCGATTCCCACATGCCCTGGTACCCTAACAAAGAGTATGTTATTCCACATGGCCTCTAACAGGGCAAGATGGGAGTGAATCAACTGGACCAGTGGATGATAGGAATCAAAGGAAAGGATTGTTTGCAATGTGCTCCTAGAGTCACTACATATCAAATACGACATGTTTCGTGACTCAATTTCATCCAAGGCAGTCTTGATAGCATACAGTTCCGCTGTGTAAACACTACACAGCAGGTGCAGCTTCACCACAGAGATGATATTTTGGGAAGATGTTACAGCGCATGCACAGGCAGTGTCTGACTTGGAGCCATCTGTATAAATGTGAGTGGCATCACGGTGCTTTTCCAAAATTTCCATAAATTGATGGAGATATATGTTAGGATGTGTGCGTAATTTGTTGCAGCGAGACTAATCCATATTAATTTTTGGATAAGACATCTTCCATGGTGGAACTTTATTAAAACCAGCAAGATGCACTTCGGGGAGCTGAACCCGGGCATCATCAATGAAATTTTTAAAACGAATTCCTATGGGTTTCGTCACCCTAGGTCTTCTATAAAATAATTCAATAAAACGGGGTCTAAACACAAGTTTAAAACAGGGGTGTGTCATTTGGGATAAAATCTTGCTGACATAATTACACTTTAAAATCATCCTCCGCATATCAAGAGGCACTTCTCCAGCATCACAGTAGATGCTGGGAATTGGACTGGTCCTGAAAGCACCAGTTGCCAACCTGAGGCCAGAGTTGTGAATTGGACTCAGTGGGCAGAGATAGGGCACTCGTCTAGCAGTATATATAAAGGACCCATAGTCGGTCTTTGATCGTAACAATGCCCTGTATAAGAGAAGCATCGATTTGCGGTCAGCACCCCATGACGAATTACACATGTATCGCAGAATATTTAAAACTTTAAAACACCTATCTTTTAAAATGCCAATATGGCTTCTCCAGTTCCATCTTTTGTCGAGTGTCATTCCAAGGAACCGTACAGAATCCACCACCGGTAGGGTAATTTCACCAAGTGTAAGAGAGAGATCAGGAAATAATCCCCGTCATCTGTGAAAATGCATACACTTGGTCTTCTCTTCGGAGAAGCGGAAGCCAGTTTCGCCAGACCATTTATGGAGCCGATTCAGGGTCATCTGAATTTGCCTTTCAGCCATCCTCAAATTCAATGACCTACAGAAGATAGCTAGGTCATCGACAAACAATGAGCCTATAACTGGTGGGTTAATGCAGTCTACAATGTCATTGATGGCTATTGCGAATAGTGTAACACTTAAAACAGAGCCCTGAGGAACACCATTTTCTTGGGTAAAAGACTGTGATAGCTGATTGCCCAAACGAACTCTAAAAGTACGCCCCGCTAAAAAGTTTTGGATAAAAATTGGTAGTCTACCTTTAAAACCCCAGTCTTTAAGAGTGCGTAAAATCTTGTATCACCAGGTTTTGTCATACGCATTTTTTATGTCAAAAAAGACTCCTATGACATGCTGGCGTAGGAGAAAGGCCTCTTGGATAAAGCTGTCGGTCCTGACCAGGTGGTCCACTGTAGACCTGCTACGTCGGAAACCACACTGGACATTTGAGAGAAGGTTACCGCTCTCAAGGCACCAAACTAGACATTTGTTCATCATTCTCTCCATCAGTTTGCACAGACAACTGGTCAAGGAGATTGGGCGATAGCTGGATGGCTGGCTCTTGTCCTTTCCCTGTTTAGGGATAGGGACAATTGCCGATTCCCGCCAAGATTCAGGGAAAGCCCCCTCAGCCCAAAGCTGATTGAGGGTTTTCAGCAGATCCTGTTCAGCATCTATGGGCAGGTGTTTGAGGAAGGCATTGTGGATACTGTCCAAGCCAGGACAAGAGTCCTTACCATCCCCAATTGCTGACTTCAACTCCCACAATGAAAAAGGTTCATTGTAGGATGCTGGACTGCTGATATTGCCAAGGTTTAGTACAGTTCTTTCCATTCTCTCTTTCATTCGAATGAATGAAAGCTCATACTCGGCTGTGCTGCTAACCTTGGCGTAATGGAGGCCTAATGCTTCGCCAATGGCAACAGAAGATGTTATAAGTTGGCCTCCAATTTCTAGCCCTGGCACGCTTGTAGGGTTGTATTTGCCCGAGATTTTATTAACCCTATTCCAAACCTGTGCAACTGGAGTGCTGTGGTTAATGGAGGATACATACTTTATCCAAGAGGACCTTTTCGCATCTTTGATGACCTGGCGAGCTTTTGCCCTCAGTCGTCGAAACGGGTAGTAGTAGTAGTGTGTTTTTAGAGGTGCGTTGACAGCAGAGGTCATTTTGCACCTTTCTTACTTAAATAATAAGTATAAATGTATAAATAAATAAATATTCAAGTACAAAAATAAACTTCAAAATAACTATAAAAGTAAATAAACGTAAAAATATTAAAACTGTATAAAATTAGACTAAAAGCAGGACGTCTGGAGTCATTTATGAAAATTAAATTAGATGGAGCAGATTTGCCTCTCTTAAGAACTCTAAAACGGTCTGCACATTAATATAGTTGTCCGAAAGTATAGTTCCTAAGTCTGCTGCCATGTCAAGCCTGCGTCTGATGGCATTGTGCTTTGTGCATTCGGTGAGGAGGTGCCTTACAGATAAAAGGGAGTCACATTCTTTGCACCTGGGCGGAATTTTCTCTGTGGTAAATAAATAAGAGTGGGTCAAGGCACAGTGGCCTATCCTTAGCCCTGTCAAAATGACTTCCTCCCGTCTATTGTTCCTCACAGAAGACTTCCAAGGCGTAATGTTGGTCTTGATTTCCCGCAGTTTGTTTCCGACCAGACCTTCCCAAGATGTAGCCCATTCTTTGATTGCTACGGTCTTAAAAATATGCTTTGCATCTTGGGAAGGGATGAGTTCCAAGTCAACTTTTGGCTTTGCCAAGGCATCCTTTGCAGCTGCATCTGCTTTCTCATTCCCTGGAATCCCGGTGTGTCCAGGAACCCATACGAATGCCACTGTATTACCTCTAGATACGATGGAGGCGAGGGTAGAGTGAATATCTTGAATTACTGGGTGCAGAGAAGAGAAAAGCGCTAGAGATTGCAGAGCGCTTCTTGAGTCAGAACATATCAAATATGACATGTTTCTTGACTTGATCATCTCCAAGGCAGTTTTTAATGCAATAAGCTCCACTGTGAATATGCTACACCTCTGGTGCAGCTTCACCTTTCTGGTTCCCAGAGCAGTAGATGTAGCAGCGCATCCACAGGCCACCTTCGTCTTAGAGCCGTCTGTATAGATGGGGATAATGCCCGGTTTTGATGAAAGCATTTCATTCAGGATATTAATAAAAACAGAAGGGTTAGTGTCGGCCTTAGAGTACCTTGTCATATTAAATAAAACCTTGGGTTGTGGAACCTGCCATGGTGGCATTTTTATAAAAACACTAGGATACATATCCGGTAGAGTAAAACCAGTCTCATTAATAAAATTGTGAAAGTGCACCCCTAATGGTAAAGGTACTCTGGGTCGACGATTAAAAACATCCATAAAAGACGGACTAAAAATAATATCAAAACAAGGATGTCCTCCAAGACAAAACTTTCGCTGCGTAATTAAAGGTTAAAAACTTTCGGCGTGTCTCCAGAGGAGGTTCACTTGCTTCACAATAAATACTTTGTACCGGACTGGTCCTGAATGCTCCAGTAGCCAGACGGAGTCCTAAATTATGAACGGTCGAGAGTGGTCGTAGGTATGATACTATCCCTGAGGCGTAGATAATGGACCCGTAATCAAGTTTAGACCATATTAATGCTCTGTAAAGGAGAAGCATTGATGTGCAGTCTGCGCCCCAATTTGAATTAGTTAAAAATCTTAAAATATTTAGTGATCGTAAACACTTATCCTTAAGACTGCAGATGTGAGCCCGCCAGTTCAATTTCCTGTCAAACACCAAACCAAGAAATCGGATGGTCTCAACAAATTTTAGAGGTGTTCGTCCAAGGTGCAAACTAGGTTGAGGATACATGCCTCTGCCCCTGTAAAAATGTATGCATTTGGTCTTCTCCTTGGAGAAATTGAAGCCATTAGATTGAGCCCAATGTTCGAGGCGGTTCAGCGTCAGCTGAATTTGATGCTCTGCAGACCTCAGTTTCACAGATCGGCAAAATATTGCCAGATCGTCGACATGTAACGTTGCCAACACCTGGGATGTAATACACCTGACAACGTCATTAATAGCAATCGCGATGAGTGTGACGCTTAAGACTGACCCTTGAGGCACACCATTCTCCAAGTTAAAGGGACGTAATAAACACTTGCCAATTCGTACCCTGAATACACGGTTTGCTAAGAAGTTGCGAATGAAAATTGGAAGATTACCGCGAAATACCCAGTCGTGTAAAGTCTTTAATATCTTGTGCCGCCATGTCTTATCATATGCCTTTTCAATATCAAAGAATACGGCTATTACATGCTGGCCCAGGAGGAAGGCTTCCTGGATAAAGTTGTCAATTCGAACTAAATGGTCCGTTGTGGATCTTCCACGTCGAAAGCCACACTGGGTGTTTGAAAAGAGGTTTCGGCACTCAAGGAACCAAATCAGCCGTCTATTAACCATTCTTTCCATTAGCTTGCACAGGCAGCTAGTAAGGGATATAGGACGGAAGTTCGAAGTAACTTTCTTTTCCCTGCCCTGTTTAGGGATTGGAATCACAATGGATTCACGCCAGCCCACCGGGAAACTTCCTACACTCCAAATATGGTTAAAGGTGTCTAATAAATTCCTTCAACTCGAAATTGGGAGGTTGCGGAGGAAAGCATTGTGGATCTCGTCTACTCCTGGGCTGGAATCCTTGGTTTCCTTGATAGCGGAGATTAACTCCCATAACAAGAAGGCATTATTGTATGGATCAGCATTGCTACCTCCCTCATAGTCAAGGCTGCAACGCTCCGCATTGTGTTTGATGGTTAAGAAAGCCTGATCATAATTTGCTGTGCTGCTAATATCAGCATAATAAAGGCCGAAAGCTTCAATTTCCAGGGCAGTGACTGGAGATACATGTCCTAAGCCTGAGATACTTCTCACCTTTGACCAGATCTGTGCTATTGGTGTTCTGTGGTTTATGGAAGTTACATATTTCATCCAGGAGACATTTTTAGCATCCTTAATTGTTTGCCGGGCCTTCGCCCTTAACCGTCTAAAGGCTGCCAAGTTTGTACTTGTTGGGTACCTCTTAAATATCCGTAGGGCCTTCTTTCGCCTATGGATTGCCTCGGCACACTCCTCATTCCACCAAGGAACATGAGCATTCCGCATTTTACCTGAGGACCGGGGGATACTTTTGATAGCTGCTGATGTTATATCTTCCATGAGTAGTTCCATATTATGTATGCCACCAGGAGTGTGATCAAAGTTAAATTTTATGTTATTTTTAAAAACTGGCCAATTGGCCTTCTTCAAGAGCCAATTCCCATGTCGAGTAAAATCACAATTATTATTACGCTTAGTAATAATAATTGGAAAGTGATCACTGCCACAGAGTTCTTCATGAACAGATAAATTAAACAATGGGGCTATATTAGCAGTGGATAAAAACAGGCCAATGGAGGAAAAATCTCTGTTAAAACTATTAAAATGGGTCTTCTCATCAGAGTTTAACAATATTAGATTGTGGTCGCACCCCAAAGAGTTTTATGGGCATTGAAGTTCCCCAACAATACAAAAGGCCTAGGCAGCTGTTTGAGTAGGTCTTCAAGGCTTCTGCGGTTAACTGGTGCCCATTCAGGTAAGTAAACATTACAGAAGGTAATGACATCCGGTGTGGCCACGGTCACCGCAACAGCTTGTAGAGGTGTCTGCAGGTCAACCCGGGAGGTGTTTAAGGTCTCCCGGACTACCACAGCAACACCACCTTTAGCCCTGTTGCCACTAAGGTCGTCATTTCTAAAAATACTAAAACCTTTGATATTTCCCCTGTCAGAAATTTTAAAATGTGTTTCCTGCAAGCAAATACATGACGGCTTAAGATTGTGTATTAGGACCTCAAGTTCCTTCTTGTGCCTGTAAAATCCATTGCAATTCCTTTGCAATGTTAAAAACATAAATAATATAATAAATAGGTACAAGGTAAAAAATTGTTCCCCAAAGTTGTCAAAAAACAAAATTTTTATAATTATGGGAGTGATCACCTTTTAAAAAGCCTACGACTGTTCTTCCTATTGAGGAGGACCTCTCGTATTTCTGTTTCTGAAATACTTTCATCCTCTTATGTCTTCCACAGAGGATGAAATAGGAAGTTTAGAGGGCCTAGATGGTGGTGTGACTTCCCGCCTTGACCCACTAGTCTTGGCTGAGGAAGTGGCCTCTTGTGTTTTTTCTGCGGTCGACTGAGCTTTGGTAGGTGGCAGAGTAATAGGCACTCTCTTCCTGGCTGCTTTTTCATTGCAGATGTTCTCGTTTATCTCTTCCTTTTGAATTTTTTCTGGCTCTGTTTGAGTTGCTATGGTAGCCTTTTTGACAGATGTGCCAGCGACTGATGCAAAGGAGCGAGAGAAAGTCAGCGCCATGAGCTCTCGATACTTCCTCCTTGCCTCTATGTATGGTAACTTTTCCATGGTCTTAATTTCCATTATTTTGCATTCCTCACGCATCCTTGGACAATCACAAGAGTACACGGGATGTGCACCCTTGCAATTTGTACAAAGAGCCGGGGACACGCAGATTTCCCCATCATGCTTCTCCTTGCTGCACTTTGCACAGATTGCCTTACTTTCACACCGAACCGCTGTGTGGCCAAAACGTTGACAATTAAAGCACCTCAGAGGGCTTGGGATGAAAGGTCGGACGGGAACTGATTCGTACCCGACCTTCACCTTTTCCGGTACCTTATTCAGTGCAAAAGTAAGTAGGACTGATGTGGAGTTAATAGACTCGCCGTTTCTTCTGGTCGAGAGCCTTCGACAGTCGATGACCCCCTGAGGGGCCATCTCCTTCTTTATCTCCTCGACGTCAACATACATCAGGTCATAGCACGAAATCACACCTTTGCATGTATTCAGTGTCTTGTGCATTTGCACAGACACCGGAATATCATGCAGCAAGGACATGTGAAGAAGCTTGCCACTTTGCTTGTCATTAGCTGTTTCGATTAGTAGGCTACCATCTCTAACTTTCTTTACAGATTTTAGTTCTCCTGTTACAGCGCTGGAGAGTGATTTATGAATAAGGAAAGGCGAGACTTCATTGAAGTCTTCCCCTTCCTTTGAACATCGCATAACTAGATATTTTTGGCATATGTTTCTCACTATATCTCCCCCATCTGGTAAAGGACGGGATTGGAGGTGGTGTACTGGTCATTGCAGAATCCATTTTAGCCGCTGCTTGGCTGAGTCAATAGAAGACTCGTTGCCCCCCCTCAGCCCCGTGGAGGCGGCGGCGGGGTAAGAGCTTTCTACTGTCTTTGGTTGTTCTAAAGATGTTTTTAAGAACAAAAAAGACGGTATCACGAGTTTTGATACAAACCACGGTTACAAGAACCGAAGAGACTGGGTTACCCCCCAGCATGTAGCAAAGAAATCACTGGGTTGCCCCCCCATCAGGTAGCAGAAAATGCAGGGTTACCCCCCTGCAGGTAGCTCAACAGTGGATGGTGAGCTGTATCCGAACCCGCTCAAACACCAATCCACTGCCCCATGAGGGGTCCATCCAATCATAAAAATACGTAAATATGGACCAATTTTCTTCTAGTTTGCTTTATCCTACAGCTAAATCTGGAAACTATTCCGTACTTGCAATGCTTAGATGCTAGGCATTCGAAATCTTTAGAAGTACGCATTCCTTTACGAAATTTTATGGATTTTTCGTATTCTTTCCGAGCATTGCCAAGGTGCCCCGCATTGTTGTCTCCGATTCAATTATCCCCAATTTATATAGGGAAATATTTCACTCAGCAGTGTGGGCCGAGATCTGAAGGTTTTCCCGGGCCGATTTTTGCTGCCGATCCGCCCCTGATCTAGTTTATAAGCTTTATCTTGTAACTTAACTTTACAGTAAATCGAGTAAATTAGTTATATACTTGACAATACATAATTTTGGATGTATTTAATAATTTATTTTAAATTCTATGATTAATAGATTTTTTTCACTGATTTCGATTTTGAAAAAAATATCGTTTAAAATTTCCGTTTTTAAGGGACCCAGAGCAGTTGAACAAAATGAGTAGCAAAAGGTTTAATATATCGGAATATTTTGGGAAAGCTGCGAATAAGAAGATCAAAGTAGAAAATCCTAAAGAAACGGCTATTATCGAAGAGGATGACTTTGAAACAATTATTAGTGAAAGTGAGGAAACGAGTTCAAAATCTGAAAGTGAATTCCAAGATTGTGAACTCAATAAAATGAATTTAATGCTTAATTCCGATTGCGAAGATAGAGATAGTGTGTACATTAGTGTCGAAACAGAGCCAAAACTTAAAGAAATTCCTGTACTTCAAGATTTGTCTCAAATTGTGACCGACGGCTCTAAACAGGCGAAGTTGAGTTTTCCGAGTCGGAAATTTGCAACACGTTGGAGAAGTTTCAATGCTTTTTGGTTTCCGTGGTTAAAATACAGTGTGTTAGATGATGCTGCATATTGCTTCCATGTCGTTTTTTTTTAAATTCTATTGATTCGAACATGCCGTTCGTATCGGTTGGATTCAGAAATTGGAAGAAAGCCATGGAAAAAGACTCAGGACTTGGGCAACATGGCAATAGTGATTCTCATAAAAAGTGTGAAACATCATGGGATATGCAAAAGGTAATTTCAAAAAATAATGCATCTGTAACTTCCTTGTTGAATCATGCTCATTCTAGCCAAGTAAGTGAAAATAGGATATATTTAAGAATTATTTGTCAGGTATTAAGATTTACAGCAATGCAAAATATAGCTCAGTGGGGAAATGATGAATTTGACCAAAGTTTAAATAGAGGAAATTTTCTAGAAATTTTAAACATCCTATCTGAACATTCCGATATAGTAAAAAAAATTTCTTGATGTTCCAAAAAATGCCAAATATACTAGTCCTTTAGTTCAAAATGAAATTTTGAAAATAATGTCGGATTTGGTGATTCGACAAATTAAGGATCAAATTAACCAAGTAGAGCATTTTTCCATTATGGTAGACGAATCAAAGGACATTTCTAAGAGTGAACAACTGTCGGTTGTAGTTAGATATTTTTTAGATGGTACAGTATTTGAACGATTTTTAGGCTATAAACAAGTGGAGTACCTTAATGCAAGCGCACCATTTTCTTATATTAAAGAAATGTATGCTAATTGCAAGATTGTGTGTGCGTGTGTGTGTGTAATTTAAGGCGAATCAGCCTCTTGGGCTATTATCGCCCTAATATGCACTTTTAACCACAACCCATTTGTGGCAAACTAACCATAGCACCAGACACACAATAAATATATAAATAAATAAATAGATAAAACAGATAGATAAATAGATAAAACAGATAAATAAATGTAGTTAAAAACAGATTGTAAAAAATTGTATAAGGGTCTCTCCCAATCTGTAGAATAAAACATCAGCAAGACTGTATAAGGGTCTCCTGACATGTATAAAATTTTTCACTGCACTAGAAGGAGCTATTATGCCCGTAAAATATAAAACCTTTAAAAATGGATAGAGAAAGGATCTTTCTTCCTCTTATCCCATTGTCAAAAGATTAAAAACACTTAAAAATTAAATAAAAGCTAAAATTCTGGACTCCCTTAGGAATGACAATGTTCTATTTATAGTTTCTGGATTATCTCCAAGAGAGAGAGTGAGGTTCGAAGCCATACATGCTGTCTCTCTCTCATTCCTAAATTGGATACAGTCCTGTAACACATGTGACACTGTCAATGCAGTATCACATGTCTCACAAACTGGGGGTTCCTCCGCCCGCAATAGGTAACTGTGCGTCCACCAGCAGTGACCTATGCGAAGTCTTGCGATGGCAACCTCTTCGAGTCTGGATGACATGGAGGAGGACTGCCATGGTTGTACCGTGTTTTTTATTGCCCTCAGTTTGTTACCGATAACTCCATTCCATTCTTCTTGCCATTGTTGATAGACACGTTCCTTCAAATATGTTTTAATGTCCACAACAAGAACTTTTGGTTGGTTTATAAAATCATCATTAGCAGCCAGTTTTGCTGCCGTCTGCCCTCTCATTACCCGGAATACCGACGTGACCTGGTACCCAAATAAAAACTACCGTCATCCCTATGGAATCCAGATCCATCAAGGATGACTGGATCCTCTGAACCACAGGGTGAGAAGGGTACAAAGACTCTATTGCACGTAAGGCTGACAGTGAGTCAGTAAAGATGACATATTCACTGCTGGGGTAAGAGTATGCAAACCTCAGTGCTTCCCATAAAGCATACAATTCCGCTGTGAATATATCACACAGCAGATGTAGACGGAAATGGTACGAGCATTTGCGGATGGTGAAAGCACACCCCACATGCTCCCCCTGCTTAGAACCGTCCATGTATATGGCAGTGAACAACTGAAACCGTGCATAGAGTCTCTCGAAGTCACATCGGTATTCAATAGGCAGAGTACAAGGCCTAAGTAATTTGGCAAGAGAAGTAATGATGTTGGGGCGATGCAGCATCCATGGTGGAGATATGCTGCACTCCGTTTTTAATGTCTGAGGCAATTCGAAGGACATCTCTTCGAAAACATTACGCATTCTCACAGCCAGAGGTTTTACAGAGCGGATACGGGCATCATATAACTGCACAAATCGACGGTCGAAAACTGCTGTGTAAGCTGGATGATCTGGGTTAGCGCTTAAAGCTGCTACATAACGAGTACCTAGCAGTTTCCGGTGCATATACAGTGATGGTTCACCGGATTCGCAGAGAACACTTGGTATTGGGCTGGTGCAAAATGCACCAGTCGCCAAGCGAACCCCTGTATGATGAATCACATCAATAGTTTTTAGTACAGATGGTTTAGATGATCCATACACAATGCTCCCGTAGTCCAATCTTGAGCGGACAAGTGATAAGTGACAGTCTTAGTAAGACTGTCCGATCTGCACCCCATGATTTATGGCTGAGAATGCGCAAGAGGTTCAAGGAGGATTGGCAGCTTGCCTTCAGCCTCTTCATATGAGGATGCCAAGTAAGCTTATGATCCAACAGGACACCCAAAAATGGTGCTGTTTCAACAAATGGAAGCTCGGTTCCTGCTAGTGATAGTGCTGGGTCCGGATGGAGGCCGCGAACATGACAGAAGTGAACGCATACTGTCTTGTTCACTGAGAATGTAAATCCATTGTTTGTGGCCCACTCATTAAGGCGGTTAATCGTCAGCTGAAGCTGGCGTTCAACCGCTACCACATTTTGCGAACTCCTATATATGGCCAGGTCATCCACGTAGAGGCTTCCCTCTACTGGAGACCTAATACATTCGCCCATTCCATTTATGGCAATGGCAAACAAGGTTACACTCAAAATAGACCCCTGTGGAACACCATTCTCCTGAAGGAACGTTCGAGAAGATTCGCTCCCGATACGCACCCTGAAGTAACGTTCCCATAAGAAGCTCTTGATAAATATGGGTAGGTTACCCCTTAACCCCCAAGAATGCAATGTACGGAGTATACCGAATCTCCACGTGGTGTCGTAAGCCCGGGCAATATCAAAGAAAACTGCAATGAGGTGATGCTTCCTGAGAAAAGCATCGCACACAGCTCTCTCCAATCTCACCAGATGATCGGTGGAGGAACGGTGGCGACGAAAACCACACTGAATGTTGGTCAATAGGCCGTTTGATTCCAAAAACCAAACCAGACGCCTATTGACTATTCGTTCCATAAGTTTGGAGAGGCAACTAGTGAGCGATACCGGTCGGTAACTCTCAGGCAGTTTCTTATCTTTCCCTGACTTAAGCAGTGGCACTACAATGGCCTCTCTCCATTGCATGGGGTAGATGCCTTCTACCCAGATTCGGTTATACATCTTTAGCAAATATTCTTTCTCAGGGGATTTAGGTGACGTATCATCACATAGTGAATAGTGTCCAAACCCGGAGCGCTGTCACGGGTCTCCGCCAAAGCATTTTCCAGTTCCCACGCACTGAAAGGCAGATTGTAGCTCTCAGAGAACCTTTTCCTTGCCTCGAAATAAGACAGATTGTCAAGAGTCTTCAGCTCCATTATCTTCTTTTCCTCCTTCAACTTCGGGCAGTCCCGTGAGAATGCCGGATGCGGACCATCGCAGTTTGTGCACGATACCATTGCTGTGCATTCTGCTCCATCGTGCATTTCCCGATTGCATCAGGGGCAAACTGCTTTGCCCTTGCACAGTGGAGCAGTGTGTCCAAACCTTTGGCACTGAAAACAGCGCATAGGGTTCGGAATGTACGGCCGAACTGAACATGCCTCATATCCAATAATGACCTTCTCTGGTAGCTTCTCAAGGGAGAACGTGAGAACCATCGAGGTGGTATTGACAACCTCACCGTTTCTCTTTGTGGTCAGTCTCTTGCAGTTGATGACCCCTGTGAGGCCATCTCCTGCTTACACTCCTCGATTTCTACGAATAGAAGGTCATATCCAATTATGACCTCTGACATGGCTGCCTGCTTCAGGTCAGATCTCCAGTGCATGGGGTCTCCAAACCCATGCACCTTTGACCCCCCTACACAAACCCCCATTGCCTTGGCACTCGCCAACCAAAACGCCAAGACGTGACGGCAAGCCGATTAATCGGGTGTGGCTAGCACCCGACTCCCATTTGCAGTGAATCAGAGGCCAAAATGGTGTGTTGCTCCCTGTGCCCATCTTGGGCATCCGAAACCCAGACGGGGTCCAGGAAGCTCAACCACCAGGTACCTCTTCTCCCCCTTACGGGTCTCCACGCACGGCAAACACACGGGTGGATCGACAGCCAGGTGACATGGCTGGACTCAGACAGCAGATCCACATACTGTCTGGAAGCTACCCTAAGCGTAAAATGGGTTTTTTAACGAGGTTGTCTCCTCGCCCATTGGTCGCCTCTTACGACCAGCAGAGGGGCTGCGGGAGTATTCTCAATCCCTCTAACTGCAGGGGGGAGTCACAGAAGTATTTCTTTTTATTTCATATAATAATCCACATGGTAGGAATGAGGAAACAGCTAGGTGAGGGGGTGGTTGGTGAGCGAGATTGAGCAGGGAGCTTGCCGCATAGTTTAATAAAATATGGCGACAATTATGAAAGTGAGAAAGAAACCTTTTTGGTTATTGTTATTGATAATAATAAAGTTGCAGGATGTCAGATTTTCTGGCATTTGCTTTGGTAATATGAGGAGATTGTGGAAGTAATGGCATAGTCTTTTGAATATTGTCACAGTTTATTTTTGTATTATATTTTGTATTCTATTATGAGAAATATTATGTTAATGTTTTATTTGGTTTTTAGACTGTTTTGATTAATGTTCTGTCATCATGTTAATTTCTTATTTAAGAATGCTTTGTAAAATTCTCTGCCTGTTTCATTTTGGATTGGCACTCAGTGTAACAGTCCCAACCAGAGATGATAATGCATCATCATCAGAGTTACCTGTGCATAGCTAAATGAGCTTTACAAGGAAGAAGAGAGAGAGACAGTTGAATGTTGAAGAGCAGCAAAGTAACATGGAAAGAAAAGCAGAGGAAGACAAAGAAGAGAAGGGCAAGATTTGTCAAGTATACAAGTGTCGCCATTGTGGAAAAGAATGTTCAATGAAATCTAATTTATATTGCTTGTGATTTATGCGGAAATAGTTACACACGAAAAGAAAACCTTGTCATTCACATTAAATTCCACACAGGAGAAAATTCTTACTCATGCAAATTGTGCAACAATGTATTTAGGAGACGTACTGACTTGGTCAGACATATCATTTCACTCGAATGATAAAATGTTTTTATGTGATCTGTGTCCTAAGAAAGACTACCTTAATAAGCATCACAAAAGACATTCCAAGCATGCAAAATGTGTATGAGATATTGTTTTGATTATTATTATGAAAAGTATTCTATAAATTGCAGTTTATATTTTAAAAGTAGGAACTGTGTCCAATGAAGTCTACCTGGCCATTCTACCATATGATTATTTTACATGTTTTGTTAGAGAATATCTTTAGTTACTTTATAGGTTTATAAGAATTTCTCACATAAACGAATTTTGTACATTCTCTATATGCAGTAAACACAGTAACATTGATGCTATCTTAAATTAATACATGTAAGGTGAAATTGAGTTATTGGAACATGAATTTTGCATAAGAAATTATGAAAATAAGGATTGATGTGTTCCAGCATCTTAACACGTTCAACGCTGACGGACGACGATTGTCGTCCGCCGGGTGCATGCCAGCGACTGCGGGCGACAGTTGTCGTCCAATTTCAGGGCCACTTTCCATGCTAGTGTTGGGGAGACGCCTACCCGAAACACTTTCCTTGCCATATGCAGGCGTTCACTAGGCTCCACAGAGTTAGCACGTGTGATTAGTTTTAAGATCAGTCCTTTCTTTTTCCAGCGACAACATTTTTTTTCCGGGTGGTAAGTATGCATTTCTAAGTATGTTTTTTCATTATCTTATCGATGTTTCCATATAATTCTAAACTTCTCTTCCTTTTTTTAAGGTTGTTTTTCGTAAAAGTACCTGAAAAACATATTCCGGAGACAGGTTATTTTGGAAAAGAAATTGTGCAGGTAATTCCCCCCCCCCTTGAACTTAATGTCTGCGTATCTGCTATAACTTTTTTTGTGGTTTGTAACCAATTTGTGTCATTTATAGGACTTCTTTTATTGAAAAAATTGCAGAAGAGGGAGAAATTTCTTTGGACTTCTACAAAGCCATTGGTGGTATTTTTTAACAACCTTATTTTTAGTAACTGAAATTTTTACTAACTATTTATGTTTTCTTCTTAGATTTTTAAATTATCTTTGTCCATTTTTCAGTGTTTCTACGAAAAATACTAAGGGAAAGTTAATCTCTCGTGAGAGGGAGAAAAATGTAAGTTATTATGACTTATGTTATTTTTACTTGTTATTTTTACTTATCCCATTTTAAATGTTATTTCTTGCAAACTTCTATTTATTCTTCTGAATATTTGTTATTTTCTGTTATATAGCTACACGGTTTCAAGCATCAATTTATTGATTCATGAACGAGAATCTACTGGGAGGAATAATGTACGTACATTCTATGCCTATACTTTTATGAAACACCAATATGATAAAAAAATTGTTTCTATATTTGTTTTTTTTAGCATGGTTCCTACTCGAGGTGCTAGTCGAGGCAAGGGGAAGGCACTCCTCAACATGATTCTCCCTGGGGAAAAATCTCCTCGACCTCCCACTTCGAAGGATGACCCCCAACCCTCGACTTCCCAAAACAGTCCCCAGCCGTCAAATTCCTGGGAAGATTTAAATCCTATTCCTCCGACCACACAAAAGAGAAGGTGTGACGGCGACTCTTTGCAGACCCAAAGGCAAAGGAGGGACTCTCCCCCTCACCACAATTGGTCTGCCGAAGAGTTGAACGAATTATTACTTAGGTACGAGGAAGAGGAAGAAAATTTTAGTGACTCGTCTGGGGAAACGGAGTGGGGAGACACCACTGAGGAGGACGAGGAAGAGGAGGTGGAGCTACCCCTCAGGTGGTAGGCAAAATATTTCACCTTCCTCCCCTCCTAGCCCTCCCGTTGTACAAACCAGTTCCCCCGTTGCCTCTGTTTTGACGAGGAACTCGACCCAGACCTACAGTTGGACTTCAAACAGACCGACTAGACCTGCCATCCCCTTCACTCACACCCCTGGCCTAAATGTTCCAGACCCAGGGGAAGAGCCTCGACAATTTTTTGACCTTTTACTGACGGACAAAATGACCAATTTGGTGGTGACGGAGACAAATAGGCAGGCCGACTTTTTACTTTTAGGTAATAAATTTCCGAAAGCAAGAATTACCAAATGGAAGCAGTTATCAGTGGAAGAATTTTTAACTTTCCTCAGGATTCTATTTCATATGGGCACATGCCCATTGAGTAGGATCTCCAATTATTGGAGCACTGACTTCATATTAAATTTTCCTTGTTTTCGGAAATGTATGAGCCGCGACAGGTTCTCCGGGATTTTGCAGGTTTTGCATTTCGCAAAAAATCCAGAACCCGGGGAGCCACAACCTACGGACAGATTATACAAAATAAGACCTATGATTGACATTTTTCACCGAACAATGGACTCAATAGTGAGACTGACCCAAAGGCTATGCATCGACGAATCCATGGTTCTCTGGAGGGGCAGTCTTATCTTTCGTATTTATATAAAAGGTAAACAGCACCGGTATGGGATTAAACTTTACATGCTCACCGAACCTTCCGGTTTGGTTCTAAGATTATTGTGTATGCTGGGTCCTCTGATGTTGATGTAGGTGGGCCGGGACATGTCAACAATGTTGTATGGAAGTTGATGGAAGACAAATAAGATGCCGGACATTCACTTTTCATGGATAATTATTACAACCGTGTTGACTTGGCCCACCATCTACTAGAGCGGAGGACCTATTGTACAGGATCCCTTCGATCTAACCAGAAGGGGAATCCTCCTGAGGTAATATCTAAAAAACTAAGACGAGGTGAAGCTGTGGATGTTTTTAGTTCCTGTGGAGTCTGCGTGATAAAATGGAATGATAAACAGGACGTTCTGATGATCAATTCCGAATTCGGAAGCAATATGGTCGATGTCCGTCGCCGGCGAGGAGGTAGTGTCACCTCCAAACCGGAGGCCGTTGCTCGTTATAACGAGTCAATGACTGGCATCGATCATTGAGATCAAATGATGTCTTATTACCTGATAGAGCGTAAGACTCTGAAATGGAACAAAAAACTGGGGATCCATATACATCACCTCGTATTGGTTAATAGTTATTTCCTTTACCGAAACACTCATCCCAAAATTTTTTTATATGATTTCCGAATTACCATCATAAACTCCCTCCTCCGCCCAGCCTGTACTGAAGGTAGGTAGGTAGGTATTCGATTTTAGGTGCTTCAACAGCTAGGGTCATTTTGCACCTTTCTCGTTGCCTGTCAAGAGACATTGCAAACGATTTCCTACAATGTATTAAATAGTAAAATCATAAATAATAAAATGCATTGAAAGTAAATGTTTAAAATTCTATAAAAGGTGGATAAGTCCAGCTTCTCTTAAAAACCTTAAAATATTATCCATTTTCATGGAGTCGTCTGATAAAATATCAGCAGAGGATGCCCATGAAGAAATATCCCCTTTGATTTCATGTAGCTTATTTTGCAAAATCTTTTGACACAAAGTCTGCCACTTATTAAGCCCTGCTGTCCTAAACATACCCTTTAGGTCTTGGTGGAGGACAGGGTCGCCATTTGTGACAGCGAGGTTCAAAACCTCCTTCGCAAGTGTGTCTGCCCTCTCATTACCTTCTAAGCCAACATGTCCAGGAATCCAGAGGAAAATGATGTCAACTCCTCTGGAGTTTAAACAGTAAAGGGCTTCCTGTACATCCTGAACTATTGGGTGGACAGGGGAGAAGCAGGTAAAGGACAGAAGAGCACTCATGGAGTCCGAACAAATCATATATGGTTTGTTCGAGACATCAATGCTCTCCAAGGCCATTCTTATGGCCGTAAACTCCGCCGTGTAAATACTACTCAGCGGGTTGAGCCCTCCCTTAGAAGAGAGATTTTTGCTAGTGATGGCCCACGCACAGGAGGAAGAGGATCTAGAGCCATCTGTGAAGATCAGTTCACAACCCGGATGATCATTAAGTACTTTAAAAAAAAGCGACATGTACTCACAAGAGAGGGTGTTATGTTTTGTAAACAGGGAAAGGTCCGACAAGACCTTAGGGCGTGGGATCTGCCATGGCAGATATTTAAGAGAGCCGGTAGGAACATCTTGGGAATCTGCAATCCTATATCGTCCATATAAGACTTAAAACGTATTCCAAGCAGTATTTGTGGCCCTTGGGTGTCGGTTAAAAATTTCAGTAAAACGGGATTTAAAAGTTACATCAAAACACGGGTGTCCTTTCAAAGATAAAATTTTCGTGACATAGTTACACATGAGGATATTTCTCCGGATCTCCAATGGTGGCTCCCCAGCATCGCAATAAATACTAGGAATGGGACTGGTTCTATAAGCACCAGTTGCCAATCTGATTCCAGCATTGTGTAATGATGTCAGTGGATGCATGTATGACTTCTGGGCCGAGAAGTAGACAATACTCCCATAGTCGATCTTTGACTGCACTAATGCTCTGTACAGCATTAGCATACATTTGCGGTTAGCTCCCCACAGACGGTTTGTGATATATCTTAAAATGTTTAAAACTTTAAAACACCGTTCCTTTAAAAACTGAATATGACTTTTCCAATTCAGTCGTCAATCCATGATCAAACCAAGAAAACGGATAGAGTCAGCAAACTCTAAAACATGGCAACACAGTTTAAGCGTCGGCGGGAGGAAGCATCTCCTTTGCCTATAAAAATGGACACATTTCCTCTTTTCTTGAGAAAAACGAAAACAGTTCGACTGTGAACACTTGTATAGACGATTTAATGTGAGTTGGAGCTGTCTCCCTGCCGTGGGGATTAATGATGACCTACAGAAAATAGCTAGGTCATCTACAAACAAAGATCCTTCCACAGGTGTTTGTATGCATCCAACCACATCATCTATAGCTATGGCAAAAAGTGTCACACTCAGGACGGAGGACACAAACTTCCTCCAGGATTCTCGTTTTGTGGCAGTTATGACCTGTCGAGCTTTGGATCTTAATTTATGAAAAGCCGACAAATTCCTGTTCGTCAGATACTTATTAAAAATTTTTAGTGCCTTCTTCCTTTGATGGATAGCCTGAGCACATTCATCATTCCACCATGGCACAGGTGGGCAACGTGACTTGCTGGCAGACAGTGGAACACTTACCTCTGCAGTGTGAATAATTGCATCCATAGCAGCATCAACATTCGCTGCAGCACTAAGAGCAGGGTCATAACAAATTTTTAAAATGTTTTTAAAATTACCCCAATCAGCTTTCTTAAAGACCCATTTAGGGGGTAAATTAAAATTATTTAAAAAATCACTTTTCCGGATGAGAAGGGGGAAGTGATCGCTTCCACATAAGTCATCGTGAACGTGCATTTTAAAAATGGGAGCAATAGTGCTTGTACATATAAAAAGATTAATGGCCGAGTATTCACCATTATAAGAATTAAAACGCGTCTTTTCGTTATCATTGATTAAAATCAGATCGTGATGGCTTAAAAAATTTTCTAGAATACGACCTCGGCCATTATAATCTCCCATAGTGTCTCCCCAAAGAGGGCTATGGGCATTGAAATCTCCTAAAAGGATGAATGGACGAGGTAGCTGGTGGATGAGGTCCTCAAAGGTTCTTTCTGTCACGGAAGCCCACTCCGGAAAGTACACATTGCAAAAAGTGATGTGCTCTGGACAGGCAACCGTAACTGCAACAGCCTGGAACGGTGTCTGCAAATCCACCTGGGAGGTGTAAAGTCTCTCACGGATGGCCGCAGCGATGCCTCCCTGTGCTCTATGACTGCTGAGGTCATCTTTGCGAAATATTTTAAAACCTTTGAGTGAAACCTTGTCAGATCTTTTAAAATGAGTCTCCTGTAAAAATATACTGGATGGGTTAAAATTGTTTATTAAAATATCAAGCTCCGCCTTATGTTTAAAATACCCGTTACAATTCCATTGAACGGTAAGCATTTAAAATAAATTTAAAATAAGGGTAAAAACCATAAAATCTGTAAAAAAGACAGTAAATGCATCGTTCACGTGGAGCAAAGCTTAGCGTGTAAGCTTTGTCTTCCTCCCTTTCAACCGTTGTGCGAGGAGGGCTTGCAATTCCTCCTCGTTCAAGCTTTCTTCCTCCATCTCCACCTCAGTGGAGAGAGGACCCTTGCTGGAGGGACCAGGTGGTGGTGTGTTCCCACACTTGTCAGCATGGGATTCCACTGTTGTCCTGGGTTTAGATCTTGGTGAGTGACTCCTCTTTGGAGAGTCAGCACCAGAGGTGATTTCCACCTCCATTGAGGTGGTTTCTTTTTTGTCTCTTGTCTGTTTTTTTGGTATTAATTTTTTCTTTTCTATTTCCTTTTTTTTTGTTTCAATCTCCCGTTTATTTTTTTGCTCTTTTCCCTGTGGATGTTCTGCCTCGCGCTTGGTTTGGGTAGAACAGTTGACCATTTTCTTTGGAGTTGCTGCTTTCTCCGCATAAGACTTTGAAAATGTCGGTGCTATCAGGGTCCTGTACTTCTTCCGTGCCTCGAAATACGGAATTTTTTTGATCGTCTTGATCTCTACGATCTTGCGTTCTTCTTGTACTTTAGGGCAATCTCGCGAGTAGACTGGGTGTGGCCCCTCGCAATTGCCGCAAAGTACAGGTGAGGCACATACCTCCCCCTCATGCACAGCTTTGCTACATTTTGGGCAGATGGCTTCGCCCTTGCACCTTGGTGCAACATGACCAAATTTTTGGCACTTGTAGCAGTTCATTTCTCGTACCCTACATTGACCTTCTCCGGAAGCTTGTCGAGCAAAAAGGTGAGAACCACAGAGGTGGTGTTTATGGTTTCACCATTCCTTTTTATCGTTAGTCTACGACAGTTGATGACCCCTTGGGGAGCCATTCCCTCGTAATCTCTGCGACATCGACATAGAGAAGGTCATAGCAGGATATGACCCCACGGCAGGTATTCAAAGTCTTATGCGGCTCCACAGGAACAGGAATGTCATGCAGCTTCTTCAAAGCCAGCAGCACTTCAATTTATTAATAAAAACAAAAAATGATAAGCAGTGTTCCGTCCCTTAATTTTTTAACAGACTCTAGGTCCCCTGGGATTGCTCCCGAGAGTACCTTTTGTATTAGGAAGGGAGAGACCTTAGTAAGGTTCTCGCCTTCGTTTGCACATCTCATAATTAGATAGTTCCTGCAGGGGCAGGTCGACTTATCTCCCCCGTCCACATCTGGACGGGTTCTTTTTGGGGGTGGAGGAAGTATGTGTTCCGCCATTAAATACAGAAAATTCATCCCCTGGTCTCCCCACCCACCACGGAGCCACACATTTGGGACGCCACACCGCAAACCGGTGTGGTTGCCAGGGCTAACCAAAGGATATAGCACCCGCAGCTAGGCTGCCTGCTTCAGGTTAGGTCTCAGCTCACACTCCACCCACCGTACATGGGCCTCCAACCCCATGCACCTTCGACCCCCCCTCCACAGACCTCCATAGCCCAAAGCGCTCACCACTGGGACGCCGAAACGTGACGGAAGCCGATAGGCCAGGTGTGGCTAGCACCTGACCGCCCGTCTACAGCAAATCCAGGGCCTAAGTGGTGTATTACTTCATGGCCCTTCCAAAGCATCCGACTTCTCCCGGAACCAAGGAGCTCAACCACCAGGATCCCCTTCTCCCCCTTACGGGTCGCCGTGCACGGCAAACACACAGGTGGGTTCATAGGCAGATGTTGTGGCTTTATGCGTAGGTAGTAACCCACATACTACCTGGACATTGCCCTTGGCAGAAACTGGGGGTTTTTTTAACGAGGTCTGCTCCTCGCCTCATTGGTCGCCTCTTACGACCAGCAGAGGGGCTGCAGGAGTATTCTCAATCCCCCTACCCGCAGGGGGGTTTAAACACCCGTTTCAGAATCCCTAGATTAAGTGACAAGTGTAAGTAATAGTACATCTAGAATATTGAGATATTATTGTTAAAATTATGAACTTAATGATAGACAAAAAATGGTAGCTTGAAAGGAATCGGTAGGTTTACTTATATTAGACGTTATTTGAAAACAGCGAGGTGTGTTTTTCTCTAGCAATCATGTTTTATGTTAAAATTTTGATTGATAAAACTATTATAAATAAGTTAAGTAAAAATTATATTTACGCATGTAATTAACGGTAAAATTATCATTTTGTTTTATTCAATTTTTGTTTGGCGGTGTCATTTTGTGGATATTGCCAACCGACAGCGGATGTGATTAATAAATGGAGGATGAAAGTAAAGGTGTAGGGCCATATGACACGATAGGAGGGGCCAGAAAGCATACTCCTAACTTACTGAAGTCATTGTGGTTCGCAGAATATGCAACAAAAGATAAAAGTGACTTCACAGTGGACAAAGAAACAGTTCTGGAGGTGGAATCTTGGCTAGCCACAGTCACAAGTGGAGCATTAGGAGTTTGTATTGTTATTGTATTTCACATCTAGTTGTATATATTAAATGGTGTTAAACCGATAGCTAGGTGCACTGTTTTAGACTAAATAAACATTTTTTAAAGCTTTCAAACATTTACCTTTACTGTACATCCATTCTCATTTACAATAACGGTTGTGCAACAATTAGGGCACCGTTGGCTGATGTAACAAATGTCTGAAAAAAAAAAAAAAAAAATATATATATATATATATATATATATATATATATATATATATATATATATATATATATATATATATATATATATATATATGCTGTTAATGGATAATAATTTATTATTTAGATTAATATAGTTTAATTTGCATTTGACATTCATATTAATTTTATACTCTGAAGTAAAGTTATTATCTTGTTTGATTCATATTTATTTTTTCAGAATGCTCCTATTTTAAAATTATCTTTTTATATACGTTATTTTTCGTGAATTTTCCTTCCCACATGAAAATTGGAGATATTCCATTGTTTTCTCCTATGCTGCTTGGGTGATTAAGTTGTGGTGGGTGTAATTTGATGGGTTAATCACGAGAAATTCAAATGTTTATAACCAATATGGCCGCGACAGGTAGTGATCGTTGCGCCAAGTGCTCTGAAGTATTTAATAATGAATCAGTCAAAGTCACTTGTGAGTTTGGATGTTTGTTATCTTTTCATTCGCAATGTACTAGTTTATCTAAAACTGCCGTGAATGCAATGAATAGTTCACGGGAATTAGCTTATTTTTGTAATAATTGCCGTGTAGGAACGGGTCGCCATTTGCAAAATTTTCAAGATCTCTTATCACGTGTTCTAAATCAACAAGTTGAGTTTGCGAGCACTGTCTCTGACCTGAAAAACTCTATAGAAACTTACAATGAGACCATAAGTCTCCAATCTAAGCAAATTGTTTTGCTAACTGAAGAAGTTAGTGCGCTAAAGTCTTCTACTGTCGCGGAACGCGGCAAGAGTGTTTACATCGACATGAGTTCCAACAAGATCGAAGAAAAGTGTGAATCCTCTCCAAGTGATCCCCCTATTAGTATTCCCACAACTACTATGGTTAGGTATAATTATCCTAAAATTGCATCAGAGTGCAAAAGTGATTTTTCCATCCCCTCATCTGCCCCGTCCGAGTACGTGGTTCACAAACCCACCAAAGATCGTGATAACTGCAGCATTCCTCAGGTCATTCGAGATAATGATGGCTTTGAAGAAGTGCAGTACAAGAAACGGCACAGGGTGTGCAAAACCGGAACAGCTGATGGAGCATCTGGCTGTACATTAAAGGCGGTGGTGAAAAGAGCGCATGTACATGTGCGGAATCTAAGTCCAGATACTACAAGGGAGGATGTTAAATTGTATTTAGAAAAGAAGATAAGTATCAGTGTGGACCTTGAAACTCTGAAACCTAGAGGCAATTATGCATCTTTCAAAATTTCCACTGATTTAAAAAATCTGGATAAGGTGATTGACCCTTCAATTTGGCCTGAAAACGTAATGCTAAATCGATTTAAATTTCTAAATTTGCGTTTAGATACTAATAATAGAGTTGCACTTAATCCTTGTAACCCCCAGACATCCTCAACCCCTACTACTAATACTGTCCAGAAACCATCCCCCACACTCCAGAATGGTCCCTCCAAACCTAAGTCTTCATGACAAGCAAACCCATCAGCAGTGCAAGTGAATAATAACAGAAATAGTGACTTCAAATTAACTGTGCTTCACCTTAACATTCAGTGTATAAAAAACAAACTATATGAGTTAGAAATATTAGCTAATTCCTACAAGCCTCATATTATTTGTCTGTGTGAACACTGGCTTAAATCAGAAGAGGTTTATTCTGTCAGACTACCTGGGTACTATATTGCTGAAATTTACTGTCGCCATAACTTCAAAAATGGTGGTGTAGTTATATTTGTAAAGGAATCTATTGCTGTGCAATGTCTGGATATTTCATACAAGCATCTCTCTGAAGAGAGGGACTTTGAATGTTCATTAATTAATCTATCAATTGGTACTCATAACATTTTTGTTGCCACACACTATCGGTCACCACTTGGTAATTTTCCAATATTTTTAGACAAACTTGGTTTCCTCCTGGATTCCTTATATAATTCAGACCTTAAGTCAGTTATAATTATTACTGGGGATTTCAATTGTAACCTGTTGATAGATAATGATAGTAAATATGATCTTCTTCACCTTTTAAACACTTTTAATTTATATGTTGCTAATGATGGACCTACTCGTGTTACATGTCACTCTAAATCACTCATTGATTATATTGTATCCATCAGTGATAGCATGTCTGTTAAAACCAAAGTTATAACATCAGACATATCTGATCATTTTCCTATTTTAGCTTTATTTGATATCAGGGTTACCCCTAAAGTTGTTATCTATCATAAACGTTCATTTTCTGATACTAATATGCTGTCATTTAGGGCCATGTTAGAATCCAAAGATTGGGGAGGAGTAGTCAATGATGAAACTTTTGAGGGTAAATTCAATTACTTTTACAATAAATTTATATTCTATTTTAATTTAGCATTTCCAATTTGCAAGAAAAAAGGCCATAAGAAACCATCATCCAATGAGTGGATAACTAACGAAATTAGACAACTCTCATTCTACCTTAAAGAATTATACATCCTCTGCAAACTAACAGTTAATGATGAGTTACTTATAGAATACAGAATGCTTAAGAGGCATTATTGTAAAATGATAAACGAGGCAAAGCGAACATGCAATAACAGGAGAGTGTCTACTGCTGTTAATAAAACTGGTGAAATTTGGAAAATCATAAATGAATCGAAAAACATAAGTGTAAACCACCCTATGCCTGTAGTCAAAGATAGTACAGACAAGACTATTTCTGATCCTTCTATTTTAGCATCTAAATTCATTGATCATTTTATAAAACCACCCATTACCCATTCACTAAATGCTGATGCTTATAATAATATACCATACTCTATCAATTCACTGTTTCTCTTCCCAACTGATGAAAAGGAACTTGAATCTATTGTAAAAAATTCTGGCTCTAAACACTGTTCAGGTATGGATGAGATACCAATTTCCATTATAAGCTACTGCTACAAGGCCATAGAATCTCCCCTCCTATTACTTATAAATGAATCTTTAAGGCTTGGTATTTTTCCATCACCCCTAAAAACTTCCAAATTAGTTCCTGTTTATAAAAAGAAAGGAAACATTCATGACATTAACTGCTATTGTCCTATTTCAATACTAAACCAATTTGCTAAAATTTTTGAGTTAGTTTTTTATAAACAATTGATTGCATACTTTGAATCTTTCAAAATAATATCTCCATTTCAACATGGCTTTAGGCAGCATAAATCAACAACAACTGCCATTTTTCATGCAGTGAATTGCATTCTATCTGCACTTGATAATAAATTGGAATCTCTTGGATTATTTTTTGACTTCTCAAAAGCCTTTGATTACGTGAACCATGAACCACTATTAATTAAACTTGATAGGCTAGGAATAAGAGGTGTTGCCAACAACTGGATTAAATCATATCTTGGCAGTAGACCATTGCATACAGTAATTAACTTAAATGGAGTGAAATATCTTTCACCTGAAAGGATAGCAACTATAGGGGTTCCACAGGGATCGGTTCTCTGACCTATTTTATTCTTGGTGTACATAAACGACCTCCCTAACATTTTTAATCAAATACCAGGTGCTAACGTAATTTTATATGCTGATTACACAAATGTCCTTCTCTCAGCTAAAACCTCTCTCCATTTAAAAAGCAATAGTAAATTAATTATTCAACAACTGAGTCAGTGGTGTCAAAATAATTTTCTCGAATTGAATGCAGATAAATCACAAGTGATTCAATTCTCTCATGTAAATAAATATTGTGAAAATACTGTCCTGGAGATGGGAGGGAAACCCATGCCGGTTGTCAATTGTTCAAGTTTTCTTGGCATAATAACTGATTCACATATCACATGGGAAAACCACATCAATAACCTGGCAAGTAAACTTAGTTCAATCTGCTTTTTATTGCAAAATATTAGGCACACAGTCAGCATGGAGGTGCTCTTAAGCCTCTACTGTGGAGAATTTTATTCTCACATAAGTTATATTATCATTTTTTGGGGGTCATCCCCTCTTGCCATAAAAATTTTTAGGATACAAAAAAAGGTATTACGTCTAATGGCTAATGAATCATACAGAAGTCCATGCCGTCCTTTATTTAGTAGTCTTAATATTCTCCCTATACCCTGTGTATATATTCTTACCCTACTGTTGTTTATTAAAAAAAACATATGTGATTTTGAAAAGAATTGTGATTTCCATCAGTTTGGTACCAGGGGATCTGAAAATCTTCATATTTCCTTTACTAGAACTAGGAAAGCATTAATGGGTCCTAACTCACTTGGTCCTCGTCTATACGACAAACTCCCAGAAGGTTTGAAGAATATTAAAGAGCCTGGATTATTTAAATCTAGACTCAAAACCTTATTACTTAGTAAATTATTTTACTCAATTAGTGAATACCTAAATAATGACATCAAATAGGCTAGACTCTTATATAATTATTTTTGTCATTACTGTTTTTGCTGTAACGTATATACTCTTGTAAACTGTATTTTAATTTTCTTATGGTCTTATATTTAGATATATTGATTAGCTTTTCAAATCCTTTTCTTGTCCTTCTATATGTATCTTTCTGTATTTTTATTTTATTTTTGACTTGTCCTATATCATTGTAATGATCTCTGGATTAATAAATTTATTATTATTATTATTTTGGTATTGATTGGTCCTAATGGATCAGGTAAAACATCTACCCTGATTATTTTATCAAAAGCCTTAGCAGTTACTATTAATGAGTGGGTAACTCCAACAGGTAACGTACCAGTAGATTTTTTGTAAAGATTACCCAGCCACTAATTTGCAAAATAACTACCTTTTGCAAAATAACTACCTGTAAAATTGATAGTTTTAGAGATGCCTTTGTATTGTTTAGTTTTTGATATGGTATATTGTTTTACATTTGATTTTGTATAATAAAGGAATTCATTATGGCAGAACGTTTGTCTTTAGTTCTAGTGTTAAATAATATTCCGTAGGTGATGGGGAATTATGGCAGGCTACACAGGTGGCAAATATGCAGGATTTTCTTTCTCGGGAAATCGTATGTCTCCCCCATGAGACTCATAACCCAAATCGATACCTTTTGCTGGTGGAAGATGTACCCAGCATATTTTTGGATATGCCACCCTTTTTTGAAAATGCCCTGAGGTGAGCATTATTTATAAATAAGTTTATTGTGTATTTTAAGTGAAAGCACAGGTGCATTTAGAATCTCATGATTGATATGCAGTCATGTTATGAATTGTACAATATGATGTAATGCCATAGAGCTGTGTGGAGTCTGCAATTAAAATGATTGAAGGTTTAGAACAGTAATGTGCCACCTGTAGTACCACGGCATGATTTCAGGTTATCCATGAAACCTTGAAGCAATTTTTAATATTAATAACCCATCGGCTTACCTAACCATTGAATCATTAGGGTGGAAGATAATCATCGAAAGTTGAAAAATATGGCTTTAGATTTAAAATTCATCCCACCATAGGTACTTAAATGGATACTTATGATGATAGTATATTTTTAATAAATTCCAAGTCAACTCGCAAATTTGTCCATGTTTATGTAGTCTGCACATGAAAAAGATTGCGCACCACTGCTTATGACAATGAAGAGTTGAAGAACTAGGAGTGGATTTTTTTTGCACCCTTAGTCATGGACTTCTCTTAGCATGCCAGGTTTAATTACCTCCATGAATTTTGCAATTTATAGAATACTCATTCGTTATCATGATGACTTCTTAATTGTTTTTATTTCTTGATTAATTTGCAGGGATTATTCTGTAGCCAGAAGATCAGCTCTTGTCATAATTTGCACAGGAGATGCAACAGTGTTAAATATGGCTACAATTTTATTAAGTGAAGAACTAAAATCCGAACTTAGCATAACTACTATCTGGTAATATTACACTTTTTAGCTTCAAGAAAGTAATAAAATCAATATTTGAAATACAAATTTATTAATAGAAATAAAATCTTTCATTTTAATTTCCATTTAAGTGGAAAATTCATTAATCGGTTTGATTTGGTTTTGGAGCTAAAAATATTTTGTCCTCTCAAAAGGACTAATTTACAAAATTTATCAAAATCCTAATATTCTTTCATAATTCATGTAATAAATTATGCCATGGAAGTATGATAAAAGACCTTAGTAATGGGTGTTTGTATCAGCAAGTAATCAATGTTGATTTTATATTAACATTTTCAATGTTTGCATGGTATGTTAATGGATCAGAATTCATCACCTACTATGTGCTATCATGACGAGTTTACGCATCACAGATTCCATTAATTTTCTTCTCATGTCAACATGTGCATATTAAAATGAGATTTTCTCCACGACACAGGAACATTCTGGCATCTATTAGGATTTTGATAAAATATTTTGAGGCAATATGGTGAAGTAGTACAATTTATTAGAGCCCTAGCACAACAGTCAAAGGGTTAAATAAGGTACTCCCTTGATTTCTCCTTGTGATAAAAATAAAATTTTTGTTCAGATAATTGAATCATGCCATTGATTTTAATCCATTGAGTGATAAGTATTATTCAATTTACTTGAATAAGAGCCTCCTCAATTATTTTGTCTCTTTTATCAATTTTGTATGGCTGTGTTAATCAGGGTCTTGAGTGCTCACCTTAAAGGTAGCAATCAAGGGTTTGAATCCTAGTAGAAGATGGATTTAATCGACCTGGGCTTCATTTGATTCTTTATGGGCGAATGATAACATATGCGCTGCTGCGTGACATAAGAAGAGTTCATATGCACCAGAGGGTCACTAAAATGAGTTTCCTAGAAATCACCATGCCACCACCGTGGTACGATTTCACAATCGACAAATCAGTAAGAGAGACAAAAGGAAGAGGATATGAGGTGAGAGCGGGAAGGAGGAAAGAATGGACGGGCACCCAAGGAAACTGATGCATAGGGTGGTCTCTCATTCTCTCTTCTTTTATCTACATTCCCCTTCCTACCCCACCCCCTGAGCCCCGGAACAACCCTTCTGAGTGACCAGTGACATAACGAGGGATGAAGAGTAAACTGCCATCTCAATCTTTACTCCTCCCCTCCTCCTTTCCCTCTCGATTGAAATAAAACTCCCCCTCCGTAGACCTCGGCTCCTTCCGTAGAAGGGATATTGAACAGTTTGTCCAATTGGTGCATTTTTAAAGAACAGGCTAATGATAGAACCAGTTATCCTTCTATTTTTTTTTATGTATTCGTGATGTCATCCACCTTGGTAAGTTTCTCCTGGGCTTCCTGTAACACATTCTTGCCACCCTCCTCACTACCTTTTCTTTTCTATAAGTTAATATATATATATATATATATATATATATATATATATATATATATATATATATATATATAATGATATGGAAAAAGAAATAATATGCTGATATATATATCAAACCTGCTTTTTGAGTAAATGAGCTATGGTCATTAGAATTTTGGTCACAGTCAATGAAGGTTAATGATCATTCTATTGACTGTTAAATAATTCAGCTACTATGGAAACATTTTGGCTTCTATTATTAGTAATGCCATAGCATTTATTTTTCTGCTGTTATTGCTTGAGGGTACCTCAATGAGGAATTTTTTCAATTTAGAATCATGGCTTTTAGTAGAACTCGGTTCATACATACATTCAATATATTAGATGTTTAATAATGAATTGCATGTTTCTTATTTATTTATTTTCATTTCAGTTTTAATCCCGTCAGCAGAATGTTGATGATCAAAGCGCTTGAGAAGGTTATAGAACTGGGGAGAATAAGCAAGCCTGGGTTATTTGATGACATATCAACAGGAATGATAGATTGTATTGTTGAGGTATCCAACTCGGACATTCAATTTGCTATTAATCAACTGCAGTATGTTTGCTGCAATGGTGAAGGTAATTTTGTTATTAGTTTTTTGTACCCTATTGTAAAAATCCTTAATAAAACTGTAAATTTCAATGCAGAGAAGGAGAAAATTCTGAACAGGAACAGAAATTAAACCTAGAGGTTACACCTTTCAGTAATGTACCAGTTAACCACTTGACTTGTCACGATCATACTCGTCATGAGCACAGTGCCCACCATTTGGGCATTATGGTTATTTTCGTCATCAAGGTTTTCTTCACCTTTCTCTATGGGTGTGAGGAGCTTCCTCTAGTATTCCTTGGTCTTTAGGATGATATTCATGCAAAAAGATTTTGTTTAGGCCAAATTTTCCAAGATTTAGACCATGAACATAGAAGTACGAGCAACGTGAGGTACCACATTATCATTGAGACATTTCAGCATAACTATTCTATTTGTTTTTCTGAAAAATAGATTTTGGTCCGTCTAATAGTGAATATCGTGAAATGGCTTCTACAAGTAAATGGCCAAAGACTTCTTTGGAGAAAATCTTGGCAGAACAGAGGATGAGAGTTGGGACGGAATTCACGTGCCCGCCGCTGCAGTATGTTCGGATGGGGAGAGGAAAAGGATGGTGGGCACCAATAACAGGGAGGACAAAGATGAGTTTTTTCATTCCGATATTAAATTGATATCAGTTGCCTTGTTCTGGGCAAATCATAACCTTCGAGAATTAAATAGTTACATTGCTGCTTGGAGCAAACCTATATTGGTCACTTCTTTCTCTCTGGCATAGCTTCCTCCTCGCCCAGCATGATCGGATCAAAATTTTTGCCTTTTGTTTTAGGCTAATTTATTTTACTTTATAACTGTATTTGTAGAAATCCAGCCATTTATTCATTTAATTATTCAGATTTTTTTATCAAAACGATTGCTCGCAGTATCAAAACATATGTAGGAATACAAAGCTTAAAACTGGTGACTTGAATATCTATTACTAGAACAATTATTTTTATTTCTTTCAGTAGAAAATGTCAACATCTAATGGCTTTAATCTTTTGTTGAGGTTCGAGTAGTATTAGATTTGATTTTATAAGGTGTGTCAACAGCAAGGTCATTTCACACCATATTAAAATCAGTAATACAATAAAAGTTATTATATTTCCTTACTAATAGTGATAAAAACTGATAAAATATGTATATTACACTGTAAAAATTGTATACAGGTAATGTGTATAGAAAAAATGTAATGTTAAAAATTATTTAAATGTATGGAAGCAATTTAGCTTCCCTGAGGAACTTGAAAACCACATCTATCTTAACAGCGCCATTGCCCAGAATATCTTTAAGCTGGCCTTGCATCGAAAGACTGTTTCGCAAACCTTGGTATTGGGTGCATTCGGTCAGGATATGTCTTATAGTGAGACGAGAGTCACAATGGTCACAGTGTGGTACTTCCTTCTCCTGTGTGAACAGATAAAAGTGAGTAAGAGCACAGTGCCCTATCCTCAATCAGGTCAGCACTACATCCTCCCGCCTACTATTCCTGACAGAGGAGGACCAAGAAGTCGTAACAGCCTTTATGTCCCGCAATTTGTTATTTTGCAAGCCTAGCCATGAGTCCTGCCATTGTTTCACTATAAGTAACCTAAAAAATTTTTTTAGGTCTTCTGCTGTCATGGACCACAAGTCTAGTTCTTGCTTGCAGAGGCCTTCCTTGGCAGCAGAGTCGGCCTTCTTATTCCCCTCGATTCCCACATGCCCTGGTACCCTAACAAAGAGTATGTTATTCCACATGGCCTCTAACAGGGCAAGATGGGAGTGAATCAACTGGACCAGTGGATGATAGGAATCAAAGGAAAGGATTGTTTGCAATGTGCTCCTAGAGTCACTACATATCAAATACGACATGTTTCGTGACTCAATTTCATCCAAGGCAGTCTTGATAGCATACAGTTCCGCTGTGTAAACACTACAGAGCAGGTGCAGCTTCACCACAGAGATGATATTTTGGGAAGATGTTACAGCGCATGCACAGGCAGTGTCTGACTTGGAGCCATCTGTATAAATGTGAGTGGCATCACGGTGCTTTTCCAAAATTTCCATAAATTGATGGAGATATATGTTAGGATGTGTGCGTAATTTGTTGCAGCGAGACTAATCCATATTAATTTTTGGATAAGACATCTTCCATGGCGGGACTTTATTAAAACCAGCAAGATGCACTTCGGGGAGCTGAACCCAGGCATCATCAATGAAATTTTTAAAACGAATTCCTATGGGTTTCGTCACCCTAGGTCTTCTATAAAATAATTCAATAAAACGGGGTCTAAACACAAGTTTAAAACAGGGGTGTGTCATTTGGGATAAAATCTTGCTGACATAATTACACTTTAAAATCATCCTCCGCATATCAAGAGGCACTTCTCCAGCATCACAGTAGATGCTGGGAATTGGACTGGTCCTGAAAGCACCAGTTGCCAACCTGAGGCCAGAGTTGTGAATTGGACTCAGTGGGCAGAGATAGGGCACTCGTCTAGCAGTATATATAAAGGACCCATAGTCGGTCTTTGATCGTAACAATGCCCTGTATAAGAGAAGCATCGATTTGCGGTCAGCACCCCATGACGAATTACACATGTATCGCAGAATATTTAAAACTTTAAAACACCTATCTTTTAAAATGCCAATATGGCTTCTCCAGTTCCATCTTTTGTCGAGTGTCATTCCAAGGAACCGTACAGAATCCACCACCGGTAGAGTAATTTCACCAAGTGTAAGAGAGAGATCAGGAAATAATCCCCGTCATCTGTGAAAATGCATACACTTGGTCTTCTCTACGGAGAAGCGGAAGCCAGTTTCGCCAGACCATTTATGGAGCCGATTCAGGGTCAGCTGAATTTGCCTTTCAGCCATCCTCAAATTCAATGACCTACAGAAGATAGCTAGGTCATCGACAAACAATGAGCCTATAACTGGTGGGTTAATGCAGTCTACAATGTCATTGATGGCTATTGCGAATAGTGTAACACTTAAAACAGAGCCCTGAGGAACACCATTTTCTTGGGTAAAGGACTGTGATAGCTGATTGCCCAAACGAACTCTAAAAGTACGCCCCGCTAAAAAGTTTTGGATAAAAATTGGTAGTCTACCTTTAAAACCCCAGTCTTTAAGAGTGCGTAAAATCTTGTATCACCAGGTTTTGTCATACGCATTTTTTATGTCAAAAAAGACTCCTATGACATGCTGGCGTAGGAGAAAGGCCTCTTGGATAAAGCTGTCGGTCCTGACCAGGTGGTCCACTGTAGACCTGCTACGTCGGAAACCACACTGGACATTTGAGAGAAGGTTACCGCTCTCAAGGCACCAAACTAGACATTTGTTCATCATTCTCTCCATCAGTTTGCACAGACAACTGGTCAAGGAGATTGGGCGATAGCTGGATGGCTGGCTCTTGTCCTTTCCCTGTTTAGGGATAGGGACAATTGCCGATTCCCGCCAAGATTCAGGGAAAGCCCCCTCAGCCCAAAGCTGATTGAGGGTTTTCAGCAGATCCTGTTCAGCATCTATGGGCAGGTGTTTGAGGAAGGCATTGTGGATACTGTCCAAGCCAGGACAAGAGTCCTTACCATCCCCAATTGCTGACTTCAACTCCCACAATGAAAAAGGTTCATTGTAGGATGCTGGACTGCTGATATTGCCAAGGTTTAGTACAGTTCTTTCCATTCTCTCTTTCATTCGAATGAATGAAAGCTCATACTCGGCTGTGCTGCTAACCTTGGCGTAATGGAGGCCTAATGCTTCGCCAATGGCAGCAGAAGATGTTATAAGTTGGCCTCCAATTTCTAGCCCTGGCACGCTTGTAGGGTTGTATTTGCCCGAGATTTTATTAACCCTATTCCAAACCTGTGCAACTGGAGTGCTGTGGTTAATGGAGGATACATACTTTATCCAAGAGGACCTTTTCGCATCTTTGATGACCTGGCGAGCTTTTGCCCTCAGTCGTCGAAACGGGTAGTAGTAGTAGTGTGTTTTTAGAGGTGCGTCGACAGCAGAGGTCATTTTGCACCTTTCTTACTTAAATAATACGTATAAATGTATAAATAAATAAATATTCAAGTACAAAAATAAACTTCAAAATAACTATAAAAGTAAATAAACGTAAAAATATTAAAACTGTATAAAATTAGACTAAAAGCAGGACGTCTGGAGTCATTTATGAAAATTAAATTAGATGGAGCAGATTTGCCTCTCTTAAGAACTCTAAAACGGTCTGCACATTAATATAGTTGTCCGAAAGTATAGTTCCTAAGTCTGCTGCCATGTCAAGCCTGCGTCTGATGGCATTGTGCTTTGTGCATTCGGTGAGGAGGTGCCTTACAGATAAAAGGGAGTCACATTCTTTGCACCTGGGCGGAATTTTCTCTGTGGTAAATAAATAAGAGTGGGTCAAGGCACAGTGGCCTATCCTTAGCCCTGTCAAAATGACTTCCTCCCGTCTATTGTTCCTCACAGAAGACTTCCAAGGCGTAATGTTGGTCTTGATTTCCCGCAGTTTGTTTCCGACCAGACCTTCCCAAGATGTAGCCCATTCTTTGATTGCTACGGTCTTAAAAATATGCTTTGCATCTTGGGAAGGGATGAGTTCCAAGTCAACTTTTGGCTTTGCCAAGGCATCCTTTGCAGCTGCATCTGCTTTCTCATTCCCTGGAATCCCGGTGTGTCCAGGAACCCATACGAATGCCACTGTATTACCTCTAGATACGATGGAGGCGAGGGTAGAGTGAATATCTTGAATTACTGGGTGCAGAGAAGAGAAAAGCGCTAGAGATTGCAGAGCGCTTCTTGAGTCAGAACATATCAAATATGACATGTTTCTTGACTTGATCATCTCCAAGGCAGTTTTTAATGCAATAAGCTCCACTGTGAATATGCTACACCTCGGGTGCAGCTTCACCTTTCTGGTTCCCAGAGCAGTAGATGTAGCAGCGCATCCACAGGCCACCTTCGTCTTAGAGCCGTCTGTATAGATGGGGATAATGCCCGGTTTTGATGAAAGCATTTCGTTCAGGATATTAATAAAAACAGAAGGGTTAGTGTCGGCCTTAGAGTACCTTGTCATATTAAATAAAACCTTGGGTTGTGGAACCTGCCATGGTGGCATTTTTATAAAACCACTAGGATACATATCCGGTAGAGTAAAACCAGTCTCATTAATAAAATTGTGAAAGCGCACCCCTAATGGTAACGTTACTCTGGGTCGACGATTAAAAACATCCATAAAAGACTTCAACACCCACAGTGAAAAAGGTTCATTGTAGGATGCTGAACTGCTGATAATGCCAAGGTTTAGTACAGTTCTTTCCATTCTTTCTTCCATTCGAATGAAAGAAAGCTCGTACTCGGCTGTGCTGCTAACCTTGGCGTAATGGAGGCCTAATGCTTCGCCAGTGGCAGCAGAAGATGTTATAAGTTGGCCTCCAATTTCTAGCCCTGGCATGCTTGTAGGGTGGTATTTGCCCAAGATTTTATTAACCCTATTCCAAACCTGTGGAACTGGAGTCCTGTGGTTAATGGAGGATACATACTTTATCCAAGAGGACCTTTTTACATCTTTGATGACTTGGCGAGCTTTCGCCCTCAGTCGTCGAAACGCAGTGCAGTGCTTTCAACAGAGCATATAATTCCGCTGTATATATCCCACTCAGCGGATGTAATCGGAATTTGTGTGACCGGTTTCCGATAGTGAAAGCGCATCCTACATGCTCACCTTGCTTGGAGCCATCCGTGTAGATAGCAGTGAATGGCTGATACCTTGCATAGAGCCTTTCAAATTCACGTTGGTATTCAACAGGTAGAGTGCAAAGCCTATCTAATCTGGCAAGAGAGTATACGATGTTAGGGCGAGCCAACATCCAAGGTGGGAATATACTATTTTCTGTTCTTGGCATCGCAGGCATCTCGAAGGATTCCTCCCTGAATATGTTACGAGTTCTCAAAGCCAAGGGTTTTACAGAAAGGACACGGGTGTCATACAACTGCACATAATGGTCACAAAAAACTGCTCCGTAAGCCGGATGATCTGGCATAGAGCTTAAAGCTGCAACATAATTGCTAGCTAACAGTTTCCGGCGTATGTACAGTGAAGGTTCACCAGAGTCACAGAGGATACTCGCTATGGGGCTAGTTCTAAAAGCACCAGTAGCCAGACGTATCCCTGTGTGGTGAACTACATCAATGATTCTGATCACCGATGGTCTGGCAGAACCATATACGATGCTCCCGTAGTCCAATTTGGAGCAGACAAGTGATCGATAAAGCTGCAGTAAAACTGCTCGATTAGCTCCCCAGGATTTATGACTGAGAACGCGTAATAGATTCAGGGAAGATTGGCATCTTGCCTTCAGAAGCTTCAAATGAGGACGCCAAGTTAATTTTCTGTCGAAAAGCATTCCTAAAAAGGATGCTGTTTCGACAAATGGCAGCTCGGTTCCAGCTAGTGACAGCGATGGGTCCAGGAGATGGCCGCGAACACGACAGAAGTGGACACATACTGTCTTGTTCACTGAGAATGTAAATCCGTTGTTTGTGGCCCAATGGTTAAGTCGGTTAATCGTCAGCTGTAGCTGGCGTTCAACTGCTGCCATGTTTTGCGAGCTGTAATACACGGCAAGGTCGTTTACATAGAGGCTTCCCTCTACCGGGGACCGAATACACTCGGCCACTCCATTTATGGCAACAGCAAACAACGTCACACTCAAAATAGACCCCTGTGGAACACCATTCTCTTGAACGAATGATCGAGAAGTTTCGTTCCCGATACGCACCCTGAAGTAACGTTCCTCTAGAAAGCTCTTGATAAAATTGGGAAGGTTACCCTGTAAACCCCATGAATGTAGTGTGCGAAGGATGCCGAATCTCCATGTGGTGTCATAAGCCCGGGCGATGTCAAAGAAAACTGCAACAAGGTGATGCTTCATTATAACGGCATCACATACTGCTCTTTCCAATCTCACCAGATGATCGGTGGTGGAACAGTGGTGGCGGAAACCACACTGAATGTTGGTCAATAGACTATTTGATTCCAAGAACCAAACCAGTCGTCTATTGACCATTCGTTCCATGGCTTTAGAAAGGCAGCTGGTGAGCGACACAGGTCGATAGCTTTCTGGCAGTTTCATATCCCTCCTGGGCTTTAGCAAAGGCACTACAATGGCTTCTCGCCATTGCGTGGGGTAGTGGCCCTCTACCCAGATCCGGTTGTACATCCTTAAGAGATAATTCTTCTCAGGGGGATCTAGGTGACGTATCATGTCATAATGGATGGTGTCCAACCCTGGAGCGCTGTCACGCATCTCTGCCAAAGTACTTTCCAGTTCCCACATATCAAATGGGACATTGTAGCTCTCATTGCTCTGAGAAGCAAATCTGAGAGTCTGCCGTTCTAGCTCATCTTTTTGAGCAAGAAATCTCAGTGGCATTTGTTGCGAACTGGATGCTTTAGACAGAAAAGATGCTAACTCGTTGGCTATTTCGGTTTTGAATACGGAAACCATGCCATTGACCAACAGTCCACTAATCATGTGGGAAGATGTTCAACCGGCTATCTTCCTCACCTTTTCCCATACTTCAGAGACTGGAGTAGAACTCGTAATGGTTGATACATATTTCTCCAAGATTCCCTTTTACATTTCCTGATTATCCTGCGTGCCAGTGCCTTCAATTTAAGGTACTTTAACATGTTCCCCTCGGTGGGGTGGGTACGGAAGACACGAAAAGCCCGTCGTTTGTCACGTATTGCCCTGTAGCATTCCTCATTCCACCACGGGACTGGAACTCGCCTGAGTCCAGGAAAAGACTTTGGGATGCTCATGCTTGCTGCGAGTATCAAAGCTTGCGTGACATGCTCCACTTGTTCCTCCACCGAGGAGAATTGTTCTTCCCTGAACTGAATGGCATTGGAGAATTTTGCCCAATCTGCTTTTTTCATTGCCCATTTAGAGCAATGCAAATCGGAACTATTGGGTGATAATTGTTTCAGGATAATCGGGAAATGATCACTGCCACATAGATCTTGGTGCACCTCCCACTCAAATAATGGAGCGAGTGTGCTAGAACAGATTGTTAGGTCAATCGCTGAAAATGACCTGCTGCTAGCACTGAAGTGAGTGTCACTACCATCATTAAGTATCACCAGATCCAGGCTCGAGAAAATATCAGACAGGCGACGTCCCCTACGATCTGTTTTCTCCGATGCCCACGCAGAATTATGGGCATTTAAGTCACCCATAAGAATAAGTGGGTGTGGCATCTGATCTATGAGGTCCAGAATTGACCTTCTTGTAACATTTTCATTAGAGGGCAAATACAAGGAGCAAATGGTCACCTGCTGAGGGAGAGCAACTCTAACTGCAATAGCCTGCACTTCTGTGTTAAGAGTTACCTCCTCTGAGTATCTCGAGTTATGGACCAACATAGCCACTCCTCCATGAGCATGCTGGGCACACACGAGGTCTTTCCTATACAATGAGTAACCTCTGAGTGTGACTATGTCAGTCTCCCTGAATCGTGTTTCTTGAAAAGAAACACACACTGGTGATAACTCTGATAGGAGAATACGGAGTTCAGGAAAGTGGCATCGAAAACCATTACAATTCCATTGTATTATTTTATTATCCATTCTCTGAGTATGATATTAGTGGACATGGCCCTACCTTTTTATAGCCAGTTTCTTCTTTCCTTTCCCTCTTCCCTGTACTCGGAAGAGGTTGGCATCACTATCCGATAGGCATGCCAAGTCCATATCTTCCGGTTGAGATATGGATGAGTCTATCGGCTTAACTCTTATTTTAGTTGGGGATTTATTCTCGGATTTCTGCAGTTTCCCTTGAGAAACTGAGGAGATTGGTTTTAAGACATTTTCTTTCTTCCTATGACCTTTTGAGGGATCACTGCTTGCTGCTATCTCTTGGAAAGTGATCTTGGGCTTCTGCAGCTCTGCTATCACTTCCCTCAGGCGTTTCTGTTCTTCAAGCAGATCCTTGATGATCTCTTGAAGTTTGTCAAAAGCAACTTGGGTTGGGCTAGGACTGGCCACAACCTTGGCAAAAGGTATAGGTGGAGGTGGAGCCATCAGCTTCACCTGCTTTCTTGCTTCTGCAACCGAGACTTTACTTATTGCCCGGATTTCTTGTACCTTTTTTTCGAAAGCCAAGGTTTGGCAGTCCTTTGACCAAGCTGTGTGGTTACCCTGACAGTTGATGCAATGAGGCCCAGATGAACAGGGTGCCCCCTCATGGGCCTTTTGGCCGCAGTCGGCACAGATCTTCTCTCTATTGCATGTCAAATTAGTATGGCCAAACCGTAAACAGTTAAAACACCGCATTGGGTTTGGCACATACGGTCTCACACACAGCTTTATATACCCAGCAGCGATCTGCACTAGGAGTTGAGGAGTTGAGAAAGTCAGGATCAAGGTAGGAGTGAGTTTTAACATACCATCTCACCTTACTTTGATCCTATCTACTTTGATTACCCCTTCTGAGGCTTGCTCAGATGTTAACTCCTCCTCACTTATCCCAAAAAGGTCATAGGAATACACCACACCCTTACTAAAGTTGAGGCTCTGATGTGCCTCAACTTTAACCGGGATGGTACTCAGAGAATCTACTGATTGCAGTTTTCTGGATTGGATGTCATTCACAGTCTCGATCAGCAGAGTCCCATTCCTAAGTTTCTTTATGTCGTTTACTTCCCCAATAGCTCCCCTAATTGCCCTAGCAATTAAGAATGGGGAAACTTTGTGGAAGTCTTCCTCAGTTTCCGTATGTTTGACTACTAAATATTTAGGCGCAGATGCATTAGATGTAACTGCAGCACAGCTGTCTAAATTACTCCCATTCTTTACTAGCCTTTCAGACCTCGGTCTTTTGCTCATTATAAACGAACTCATTTGTTCTGGAGATTTAGAACCCATGTTATGTAAGATATTTATTTCATCTCCCAGGACCCCACCCGCCATGGAGCCCAACTAGGGGGATGCTGAACTTCAGCGCCAGGGCTACCTGGGAGATATAGCTTGGAAGACCATGGTCCCCAAACTCGCCCCACCGGCACTTACGTGGCGACAAGCCGATTGATTAGGAGTGGGCTAGCTCCTAGTCACCCGTTTAGCTGAATTCAGGGCCAAAGTAGTGTGTTGGTATCCACGGCCGCAGTCATTAGAATCCCTCAACTACCAGGATCCCCTCCTCCAACGACACGGGTATACATGCATGGCAAACACATGGGCAGGCGTTCCGCGCACAGAGAGGGCCGGCAAGAAATGAATGAAAAGAAATAATACATGACATGGTGATACATGAAAAAAGGTGATGAAGCACGAGCGCCCTCTCTGTGTACCCCCCTCACAACTTGGAGGAACCTGCTCCGAGGGGTGTTTTCATGTGATCTGTGTCCTAAGAAAGACTACCTTAATAAGCATCACAAAAGACATTCCAAGCATGCAAAATGTGTATGAGATATTGTTTTGATTATTATTATGAAAAGAATTCTATAAATTGCAGTTTATATTTTAAAAGTAGGAACTGTGTCCAATGAAGTCTACCTGGCCATTCTACCATATGATTATTTTACATGTTTTGTTAGAGAATATCTTTAGTTACTTTATAGGTTTATAAGAATTTCTCACATAAACGAATTTTGTACATTCTCTATATGCAGTAAACACAGTTACATTGATGCTATCTTAAATTAATTCATGTAAGGTGAAATTGAGTTATTGGAACATGAATTTTGCATAAGAAATTATGAAAATAAGGATTGATGTGTTCCAGCATCTGAACACGTTCAACACTGACGGACGACGATTGTCGTCCGCCGGGTGCACGCCAGCGACTGCGGACAACAGTTGTCGTCCAATTTCAGCGCCCCTTTCCATGCTAGTGTTGGGGAGACGCCTACCCGAAACACTTTCCTTGCCATATGCAGTCGTTCACTAGGCTCCACAGAGTTAGCACGTGTGATTAGTTTTAAGATCAGTCCTTTCTTTTTCCAGCGACAACATTTTTTTTCCGGGTGGTAAGTATGCATTTCTAAGTATGTTTTTTCATTATCTTATCGATGTTTCCATATAATTCTAAACTTCTCTTCCTTTTTTTAAGTTTGTTTTTCGTAAAAGTACCTGAAAAACATATTCCGGAGACAGGTTATTTTGGAAAAGAAATTGTGCAGGTAATTCCCCCCCCCCCCTTGAACTTAATGTCTGCGTATCTGCTATAACTTTTTTGTGGTTTGTAACCAATTTGTGTCATTTATAGGACTTCTTTTATTGAAAAAATTGCAGAAGAGGGAGAAATTTCTTTGGACTTCTACAAAGCCATTGGTGGTATTTTTTAACAACTTTATTTTTAGTAACTGAAATTTTTACTAACTATTTATGTTTTCTTCTTAGATTTTTAAATTATCTTTGTCCATTTTTCAGTGTTTCTACGAAAAATACTAAGGGAAAGTTAATCTCTCGTGAGAGGGAGAAAAATGTAAGTTAATATGACTTATGTTATTTTTACTTGTTATTTTTACTTATCTCATTTTAAAAGTTATTTCTTGCAAACTTCTATTTATTCTTCTGAATATTTGTTATTTTCTGTTATATAGCTACACGGTTTCAAGCATCAATTTATTGATTCATGAACGAGAATCTACTGGGAGGAATAATGTACGTACATTCTATGCCTATACTTTTATGAAACACCAATATGATAAAAAAATTGTTTCTAGTCGAGGCAAGGGGAAGGCACTCCTCAACATGATTCTCCCTGGGGAAAAATCTCCTCGACCTCCCACTTCGAAGGATGACCCCCAACCCTCGACTTCCCAAAACAGTCCCCAGCCGTCAAATTCCTGGGAATATTTAAATCCTATTCCTCCGACCACACAAAAGAGAAGGTGTGACGGCGACTCTTTGCAGACCCAAAGGCAAAGGAGGGACTCTCCCCCTCACCACAATTGGTCTGCCGAAGAGTTGAACGAATTATTACTTAGGTACGAGGAAGAGGAAGAAAATTTTAGTGACTCGTCTGGGGAAACGGAGTGGGGAGACACCACTGAGGAGGACGAGGAAGAGGAGGTGGAGCTACCCCTCAGGTGATAGGCAAAATATTTCACCTTCCTCCCCTCCTAGCCCTCCCGTTGTACAAACCAGTTCCCCCGTTGCCTCTGTTTTGACGAGGAACTCGACCCAGACCTACAGTTGGACTTCAAACAGACCGACTAGACCTGCCATCCCCTTCACTCACACCCCAGGCCTAAATGTTCCAGACACAGGGGAAGAGCCTCGACAATTTTTTGACCTTTTACTGACGGACAAAATGACCAATTTGGTGGTGACGGAGACAAATAGGCAGGCCGACTTTTTACTTTTAGGTAATAAATTTCCGAAAGCAAGAATTACCAAATGGAAGCAGTTATCAGTGGAAGAATTTTTTACTTTCCTCGGGATTCTATTTCATATGGGCACATGCCCATTGAGTAGGATCTCCAATTATTGGAGCACTGACTTCATATTAAATTTTCCTTGTTTTCGGAAATGTATGAGCCGCGACAGGTTCTCCGGGATTTTGCAGGTTTTGCATTTCGCAAAAAATCCAGAACCCGGGGAGCCACAACCTACGGACAGATTATACAAAATAAGACCAATGATTGACATTTTTCACCGAACAATGGACTCAATAGTGAGACTGACCCAAAGGCTATGCATCGACGAATCCATGGTTCTCTGGAGGGGCAGTCTTATCTTTCGTATTTATATGAAAGGTAAACAGCACCGGTATGGGATTAAACTTTACATGCTCACCGAACCTTCCGGTTTGGTTCTAAGATTATTGTGTATGCTGGGTCCTCTGATGTTGATGTAGGTGGGCCGGGACATGTCAACAATGTTGTATGGAAGTTGATGGAAGACAAATAAGATGCCGGACATTCACTTTTCATGGATAATTATTACAACAGTGTTGACTTGGCCCACCATCTACTAGAGCGGAGGACCTATTGTACAGGATCTCTTCGATCTAACCGGAAGGGGAATCCTCCTGAGGTAATATCTAAAAAACTAAGACGAGGTGAAGCTGTGGATGTTTTTAGTTCCTGTGGAGTCTGCGTGATAAAATGGAATGATAAACAGGACGTTCTGATGATCAATTCCAAATTCGGAAGCAATATGGTCGATGTCCGTCGCCGGCGAGGAGGTAGTGTCACCTCCAAACCGGAGGCCGTTGCTCGTTATAACGAGTCAATGACTGGCATCGATCATTGTGATCAAATGATGTCTTATTACCTGATAGAGCGTAAGACTCTGAAATGGAACAAAAAACTGGGGATCCATATACTTCACCTCGTATTGGTTAATAGTTATTTCCTTTACCGAAACACTCATCCCAAAATTTTTTTATATGATTTCCGAATTACCATCATAAACTCCCTCCTCCGCCCAGCCTGTACTGAAGGTAGGTAGGTAGGTATTCGATTTTAGGTGCTTCAACAGCTAGGGTCATTTTGCACCTTTCTCGTTGCCTGTCAAGAGACATTGCAAACGATTTCCTACAATGTATTAAATAGTAAAATCATAAATAATAAAATGCATTGAAAGTAAATGTTTAAAATTCTATAAAAGGTGGATAAGTCCAGCTTCTCTTAAAAAACTTAAAATATTATCCATTTTCATGGAGTCGTCTGATAAAATATCAGCAGAGGATGCCCATGAAGAAATATCCCCTTTTATTTCATGTAGCTTATTTTGCAACATCTTTTGACACAAAGTCTGCCACTTATTAAGCCCTGCTGTCCTAAACATACCCTTTAGGTCTTGGTGGAGGACAGGGTCGCCATTTGTGACAGCGAGGTTCAAACCCTCCTTCACAAGTGTGTCTGCCCTCTCATTACCTTCTGAGCCAACATGTCCAGGAATCCAGTGGAAAATGATGTCAACTCCTCTGGAGTTTAAACGGTAAAGGGCTTCCTGTACATCCTGAACTATTGGGTGGACAGGGGAGAAGCAGGTAATGGACTGAAGAGCACTAATGGAGTCCGAACAAATCATATATGGTCCGTTCGAAACACCAATGCTCTCCAAGGCCATTCTTATGGCCGTAAACTCCGCCGTGTAAATACTACTCAGCGGGTTGAGCCCTCCCTTAGAAGAGAGATTTTTGCTAGTGAAGGCCCATGCACAAGAGGAAGAGGATCTAGAGCCATCTGTGAAGATCAGTTCACAACCAGGATGATCATTAAGTACTTTAAAAAAAGGCGACATGCACTCACAAGAGAGGGTGTTATGTTTTGTAAACAGGGAAAGGTCCGACAAGACCTTAGGGCGTGGGATCTGCCATGGCAGATATTTAAGAGAGCCGGTAGGAACATCTTGGGAATCTGCAATCCAATATCGTCCATATAAGACTTAAAACGTATTCCAAGCGGTATTTGTGGCCCTTGGGTGTCGGTTAAAAATTTCAGTAAAACGGGATTTAAAAGTTATATCAAAACACGGGTGTCCTTTCAAAGATAAAATTTTCGTGACATAGTTACACATGAGGATATTTCTCCGGATCTCCAATGGTGGCTCCCCAGCATCGCAATAAATACTAGGAATGGGACTGGTTCTATAAGCACCAGTTGCCAATCTGATTCCAGCATTGTGTAATGATGTCAGTGGATGCATGTATGACTTCTGGGCCGAGAAGTAGACAATACTCCCATAGTCGATCTTTGACCGCACTAATGCTCTGTACAGCATTAGCATACATTTGCGGTTAGCTCCCCACAGACGGTTTGTGATATATCTTAAAATGTTTAAAACTTTAAAACACCGTTCCTTTAAAAACTGAATATGACTTTTCCAATTCAGTCGTCAATCCATGATCAAACCAAGAAAACGGATAGAGTCAGCAAACTCTAAAACATGGCAACACAGTTTAAGCGTCGGCGGGAGGAAGCATCTCCTTTGCCTATAAAAATGGACACATTTCGTCTTTTCTTGAGAAAAACGAAAACAGTTCGACTGTGAACACTTGTATAGACGATTTAATGTGAGTTGGAGCTGTCTCCCTGCCGTGGGGATTAATGATGACCTACAGAAAATAGCTAGGTCATCTACAAACAAAGATCCTTCCACAGGTGTTTGTATGCATCCAACCACATCATCTATAGCTATGGCAAAAAGTGTCACACTCAGGACGGAGGACACAAACTTCCTCCAGGATTCTCGTTTTGCGGCAGTTATGACCTGTCGAGCTTTGGATATTAATTTATGAAAAGCCGACAAATTCCTGTTCGTCGGATACTTATTAAAAATTTTTAGTGCCTTCTTCCTTTGATGGATAGCCTGAGCACATTCATCATTCCACCATGGCACAGGTGGGCAACGTGACATGCTGGCAGACAGTGGAACACTTACCTCTGCAGCGTGAATAATTGCATCCATAGCAGCATCAACATTCGCTGCAGCACTAAGAGCAGGGTCATAACAAATTTTTTAAATGTTTTTAAAATTACCCCAATCGGCTTTCTTAAAGACCCATTTAGGGGGTAAATTAAAATTATTTAAAAAATCACTTTTCCGGATGAGAAGGGGGAAGTGATCGCTTCCACATAAGTCATCGTGAACGTGCATTTTAAAAATGGGAGCAATAGTGCTTGTACATATATAAAGATTAATGGCCGAGTATTCACCATTATAAGAATTAAAACGCGTCTTTTCGTTATCATTGATTAAAATCAGATCGTGATGGCTTAAAAAATTTTCTAGAATACGACCTCGGCCATTATAATCTCCCATAGTGTCTCCCCAAAGAGGGCTATGGGCATTGAAATCTCCTAAAAGGATGAATGGATGAGGTAGCTGGTGGATGAGGTCCTCAAAGGTTCTTTCTGTCACGGAAGTCCACTCCGGAAAGTACACATTGCAAAAAGTGATGTGCTCTGGACAGGCAACCGTAACTGCAACAGCCTGGAACGGTGTCTGCAAATCCACCTGGGAGGTGTAAAGAGTCTCACGGATGGCCGCAGCGATGCCTCCCTGTGCTCTATGACTGCTGAGGTCATCTTTGCGAAATATTTTAAAACCTTTGAGTGAAACCTTGTCAGATCTTTTAAAATGAGTCTCCTGTAAAAATATACTGGATGTGTTAAAATTGTTTATTAAAATATCAAGCTCCGCCTTATGTTTAAAATACCCGTTACAATTCCATTGAACGGTAAGCATTTGAAATAAATTTAAAATAAGGGTAAAAACCATAAAATCTGTAAAAAAGACAGTAAATGCATCGTTCACGTGGAGCGAAGCTTAGCGTGTAAGCTTTGTCTTCCTCCCTTTCAACCGTTGTGCGAGGAGGGCTTGCAATTCCTCCTCGTTCAAGCTTTCTTCCTCCATCTCCACCTCAGTGGAGAGAGGACCCTTGCTGGAGGGACCAGGTGGTGGTGTGTTCCCACACTTGTCAGCATGGGATTCCACTGTTGTCCTGGGTTTAGATCTTGGTGAGTGACTCCTCTTTGGAGAGTCAGCACCAGAGGTGATTTCCACCTCCATTGAGGTGGTTTCTTTTTTGTCTCTTGTCTGTTTTTTTGGTATTAATTTTTTCTTTTCTATTTCCTTTTTTTTTGTTTCAATCTCCCGTTTATTTTTTTGCTCTTTTCCCTGTGGATGTTCTGCCTCGTGCTCGGTTTGGGTAGAACAGTTGACCATTTTCTTCGGAGTTGCTGCTTTCTCCGCATAAGACTTTGAAAATGTCGGTGCTATCAGGGTCCTGTACTTCTTCCGTGCCTCGAAATACGGAATTTTTTTGATCGTCTTGATCTCTACGATCTTGCGTTCTTCCTGTACTTTGGGGCAATCTCGCGAGTAGACTGGGTGTGGCCCCTCGCAATTGCCGCAAAGTACAGGTGAGGCACATACCTCCCCCTCATGCACAGCTTTGCTACATTTTGGGCAGATGGCTTCGCCCTTGCACCTTGGTGCAACATGACCAAATTTTTGGCACTTGTAGCAGTTCATTTCTCGTACCCTACATTGACCTTCTCCGGAAGCTTGTCGAGCAAAAAGGTGAGAACCACAGAGGTGGTGTTTATGGTTTCACCATTCCTTTTTATCGTTAGTCTACGACAGTTGATGACCCCTTGGGGAGCCATTCCCTCGTAATCTCTGCGACATCGACATAGAGAAGGTCATAGCAGGATATGACCCCACGGCAGGTATTCAAAGTCTTATGCGGCCCCACAGGAACAGGAATGTCATGCAGCTTCTTCAAAGCCAGCAGCACTTCACTTTATTAATAAAAACAAAAAATGATAAGCAGTGTTTCGTCCCTTAATTTTTTAACAGACTCTAGGTCCCCTGGGATTGCTCCCGAGAGTACCTTTTGTATTAGGAAGGGCGAGACCTTAGTAAGGTTCTCGCCTTCGTTTGCACATCTCATAATTAGATAGTTCCTGCAGGGGCAGGTCGACTTATCTCCCCCGTCCACATCTGGACGGGTTCTTTTTGGGGATGGAGGAAGTATGTGTTCCGCCATTAAATACAGAAAATTCATCCCCTGGTCTCCCCACCCACCACGGAGCCACACATTTGGGACGCCACACCGCAAACCGGTGTGGTCGCCAGGGCTAACCAAAGGATATAGCACCCGCAGCTAGGCTGCCTGCTTCAGGTTAGGTCTCAGCTCGCACTCCACCCACCGTACATGGGCCTCCAACCCCATGCACCTTCAACCCCCCTCCACAGACCTCCATAGCCCAAAGCGCTCACCACTGGGACGCCGAAACGTGACGGAAGCCGATAGGCCAGGTGTGGCTAGCACCTGACCGCCCGTCTACAGCAAATCCAGGGCCTAAGTGGTGTATTACTTCATGGCCCTTCCAAAGCATCCGACTTCTCCCGGAACCAAGGAGCTCAACCACCAGGATCCCCTTCTCCCCCTTACGGGTCGCCGTGCACGGCAAACACACGGGTGGGTTCATAGGCAGATGTTGTGGCTTTATGCATAGGTAGTAACCCACATACTACCTGGACATTGCCCTTGGCAGAAACTGGGGGTTTTTTTAACGAGGTCTGCTCCTCGCCTCATTGGTCGCCTCTTACGACCAGCAGAGGGGCTGCAGGAGTATTCTCAATCCCCCTACCCGCAGGGGGGTTTAAACACCCGTTTCAGAATCCCTAGATTAAGTGACAAGTGTAAGTAATAGTACATCTAGAATATTGAGATATTATTGTTAAAATTATGAACTTAATGAGAGACAAAAAATGGTAGCTTGAAAGGAATCGGTAGGTTTACTTATATTAGACGTTATTTGAAAACAGCGAGGTGTGTTTTTCTCTAGCAATCATGTTTTATGTTAAAATTTTGATTGATAAAACTATTATAAATAAGTTAAGTAAAAATTATATTTACGCATGTAATTAACGGTAAAATTATCATTTTGTTTTATTCAATTTTTGTTTGGCGGTGTCATTTTGTGGATATTGCCAACCGACAGTGGATGTGATTAATAAATGGAGGACGAAAGTAAAGGTGTAGGGCCATATGACACGATAGGAGGGGCCAGAAAGCGTACTCCTAACTTACTGAAGTCATTGTGGTTCGCAGAATATGCAACAAAAGATAAAAGTGACTTCACAGTGGACAAAGAAACAGTTCTGGAGGTGGAGTCTTGGCTAGCCACAGTCACAAGTGGAGCATTAGGAGTTTGTATTGTTATTGTATTTCACATCTAGTTGTATATATTAAATGGTGTTAAACCGATAGCTAGGTGCACTGTTTTAGACTAAATAAACATTTTTTAAAGCTTTCAAACATTTACCTTTACTGTACATCCATTCTCATTTACAATAACGGTTGTGCAACAATTAGGGCACTGTTGGCTGATGTAACAAATGTCTGAAAAAAATATATATATATATATATATATATATATATATATATATATATATATATATGCTGTTAATGGATAATAATTTATTATTTAGATTAACATAGTTTCATTTGCATTTGACTTTCATATTAATTTTATACTCTGAAGTAAAGTTATTATCTTGTTTGATTCATATTTATTTTTTCAGAATGCTCCTATTTTAAAATTATCTTTTTATATACGTAATTTTTCGTGAATTTTCCTTCCCACATGAAAATTGGAGATATTCCATTGTTTTCTCCTATGCTGCTTGGGTGATTAAGTTGTGGTGGGTGTAATTTGATGGGTTAATCACGAGAAATTCAAATGTTTATAACCAATATGGCCGCGACAGGTAGTGATCGTTGCGCCAAGTGCTCCGAAGTATTTAATAATGAATCAGTCAAAGTCACTTGTGAGTTTGGATGTTTGTTATCTTTTCATTCGCAATGTACTAGTTTATCTAAAACTGCCATGAATGCAATGAATAGTTCACGGGAATTAGCTTATTTTTGTAATAATTGCCGTGTAGGAACGGGTCGCCATTTGCAAAATTTTCAAGATCTCTTATCACGTGTTCTAAATCAACAAGTTGAGTTTGCGAGCACTGTCTCTGACCTGAAAAACTCTATAGAAACTTACAATGAGACCATAAGTCTCCAATCTAAGCAAATTGTTTTGCTAACTGAAGAAGTTAGTGCGCTAAAGTCTTCTACTGTCGCGGAACGCGGCAAGAGTGTTTACATCGACAAGAGTTCCAACAAGATCGAAGAAAAGTGTGAATCCTCTCCAAGTGATCCCCCTATTAGTATTCCCACAACTACTATGGTTAGGTATAATTATCCTAAAATTGCATCAGAGTGCAAAAGTGATTTTTCCATCCCCTCATCTGCCCCGTCCGAGTACGTGGTTCACAAACCCACCAAAGATCGTGATAACTGCAGCATTCCTCAGGTCATTCGAGATAATGATGGCTTTGAAGAAGTGCAGTACAAGAAACGGCACAGGGTGTGCAAAACCGGAACAGCTGATGGAGCATCTGGCTGTACATTAAAGGCGGTGGTGAAAAGAGCGCATGTACATGTGTGGAATCTAAGTCCAGATACTACAAGGGAGGATGTTAAATTGTATTTAGAAAAGAAGATAAGTATCAGTGTGGACCTTGAAACTCTGAAACCTAGAGGCAATTATGCATCTTTCAAAATTTCCACTGATTTAAAAAATCTGGATAAGGTGATTGACCCTTCAATTTGGCCTGAAAACGTAATGCTAAATCGATTTAAATTTCTAAATTTGCGTTTAGATACTAATAATAGAGTTGCACTTAATCCTTGTAACCCCCAGACATCCTCAACCCCTACTACTAATACTGTCCAGAAACCATCCCCCACACTCCAGAATGGTCCCTCCAATCCTAAGTCTTCATGACAAGCAAACCCATCAGCAGTGCAAGTGAATAATAACAGAAATAGTGACTTCAAATTAACTGTGCTTCACCTTAACATTCAGTGTATAAAAAACAAACTATATGAGTTAGAAATATTAGCTAATTCCTACAAGCCTCATATTATTTGTCTGTGTGAACACTGGCTTAAATCAGAAGAGGTTTATTCTGTCAGACTACCTGGGTACTATATTGCTGAAATTTACTGTCGCCATAACTTCAAAAATGGTGGTGTAGTTATATTTGTAAAGGAATCTATTGCTGTGCAATGTCTGGATATTTCATACAAGCATCTCTCTGAAGAGAGGGACTTTGAATGTTCATTAATTAATCTATCAATTGGTACTCATAACATTTTTGTTGCCACACTCTATCGGTCACCACTTGGTAATTTTCCAATATTTTTAGACAAACTTGGTTTCCTCCTGGATTCCTTATATAATTCAGACCTTAAGTCAGTTATAATTATTACTGGGGATTTCAATTGTAACCTGTTGATAGATAATGATAGTAAATATGATCTTCTTCACCTTTTAAACACTTTTAATTTATATGTTGCTAATGATGGACCTACTCGTGTTACATGTCACTCTAAATCACTCATTGATTATATTGTATCCAACAGTGATAGCATGTCTGTTAAAACCAAAGTTATAACATCAGACATATCTGATCATTTTCCTATTTTAGCTTTATTTGATATCAGGGTTACCCCTAAAGTTGTCATCTATCATAAATGTTTATTTTCTGATACTAATATGCTGTCATTTAGGGCCATGTTAGAATCCAAAGATTGGGGAGGAGTAGTCAATGATGAAACTTTTGAGGGTAAATTCAATTACTTTTACAATAAATTTATATTCTATTTTAATTTAGCATTTCCAATTTGCAAGAAAAAAGGCCATAAGAAACCATCATCCAATGAGTGGATAACTAACGAAATTAGACAACTCTCATTCTACCTTAAAGAATTATACATCCTCTGCAAACTAACAGTTAATGATGAGTTACTTATAGAATACAGAATGCTTAAGAGGCATTATTGTAAAATGATAAACGAGGCAAAGCGAACATGCAATAACAGGAGAGTGTCTACTGCTGTTAATAAAACTGGTGAAATTTGGAAAATCATAAATGAATCGAAAAACATAAGTGTAAACCACCCTATGCTTGTAGTCAAAGATAGTACAGACAAGATTATTTCTGATCCTTCTATTTTAGCATCTAAATTCATTGATCATTTTATAAAACCACCCATTACCCATTCACTAAATGCTGATGCTTATAATAATATACCATACTCTATCAATTCACTGTTTCTCTTCCCAACTGATGAAAAGGAACTTGAATCTATTGTAAAAAATTCTGGCTCTAAACACTGTTCAGGTCTGGATGAGATACCAATTTCCATTATAAGCTACTGCTACAAGGCCATAGAATCTCCCCTCCTATTACTTATAAATGAATCTTTAAGGCTTGGTATTTTTCCATCACCCCTAAAAACTTCCAAATTAGTTCCTGTTTATAAGAAGAAAGGAAACATTCATGACATTAACTGCTATTGTCCTATTTCAATACTAAACCAATTTGCTAAAATTTTTAAGATAGTTTTTTATAAACAATTGATTGCATACTTTGAATCTTTCAAAATAATATCTCCATTTCAACATGGCTTTAGGCAGCATAAATCAACAACAACTGCCATTTTTCATGCAGTGAATTGCATTCTATCTGCACTTGATAATAAATTGGAATCTCTTGGATTATTTTTTGACTTCTCAAAAGCCTTTGATTACGTGAACCATGAACCACTATTAATTAAACTTGATAGGCTAGGAATAAGAGGTGTTGCCAACAACTGGATTAAATCATATCTTGGCAGTAGACCATTGCATACAGTAATTAACTTAAATGGAGTGAAATATCTTTCACCTGAAAGGATAGCAACTATAGGGGTTCCACAGGGATCGGTTCTCTGACCTATTTTATTCTTGGTGTACATAAACGACCTCCCTAACATTTTTAATCAAATACCAGGTGCTAACGTAATTTTATATGCTGATTACACAAATGTCCTTCTCTCAGCTAAAACCTCTCTCCATTTAAAAAGCAATAGTAAATTAATTATTCAACAACTGAGTCAGTGGTGTCAAAATAATTTTCTCGAATTGAATGCAGATAAATCACAAGTGATTCAATTCTCTCATGTAAATAAATATTGTGAAAATACTGTCCTGGAGATGGGAGGGAAACCCATGCCGGTTGTCAATTGTTCAAGTTTTCTTGGCATAATAACTGATTCACATATCACATGGGAAAACCACATCAATAACCTGGCAAGTAAACTTAGTTCAATCTGCTTTTTATTGCAAAATATTAGGCACACAGTCAGCATGGAGGTGCTCTTAAGCCTCTACTGTGGAGAATTTTATTCTCACATAAGTTATAGTATCATTTTTTGGGGGTCATCCCCTCTTGCCATAAAAATTTTTAGGATACAAAAAAAGGTATTACGTCTAATGGCTAATGAATCATACAGAAGTCCATGCCGTCCTTTATTTAGTAGTCTTAATATTCTCCCTATACCCTGTGTATATATTCTTACCCTACTGTTGTTTATTAAAAAAAACATATGTGATTTTGAAAAGAATTGTGATTTCCATCAGTTTGGTACCAGGGGATCTGAAAATCTTCATATTTCCTTTACTAGAACTAGGAAAGCATTAATGGGTCCTAACTCACTTGGTCCTCGTCTATACGACAAACTCCCAGAAGGTTTGAAGAATATTAAAGAGCCTGGATTATTTAAATCTAGACTCAAAACCTTATTACTTAGTAAATTATTTTACTCAATTAGTGAATACCTAAATAATGACATCAAATAGGCTAGACTCTTATATAATTATTTTTGTCATTACTGTTTTTGCTGTAACGTATATACTCTTGTAAACTGTATTTTAATTTTCTTATGGTCTTATATTTAGATATATTGATTAGCTTTTCAAATCCTTTTCTTGTCCTTCTATATGTATCTTTCTGTATTTTTATTTTATTTTTGACTTGTCCTATATCATTGTAATGATCTCTGGATTAATAAATTTATTATTATTATTATTTTGGTATTGATTGGTCCTAATGGATCAGGTAAAACATCTACCCTGATTATTTTATCAAAAGCCTTAGCAGTTACTATTAATGAGTGGGTAACTCCAACAGGTAACGTACCAGTAGATTTTTTGTAAAGATTACCCAGCCACTAATTTGCAAAATAACTACCTTTTGCAAAATAACTACCTGTAAAATTGATAGTTTTAGAGATGCCTTTGTATTGTTTAGTTTTTGATATGGTATATTGTTTTACATTTGATTTTGTATAATAAAGGAATTCATTATGGCAGAACGTTTGTCTTTAGTTCTAGTGTTAAATAATATTCCGTAGGTGATGGGGAATTATGGCAGGCTACACAGGTGGCAAATATGCAGGATTTTCTTTCTCGGGAAATCGTATGTCTCCCCATGAGACTCATAACCCAAATCGATACCTTTTGCTGGTGGAAGATGTACCCAGCATATTTTTGGATATGCCACCCTTTTTTGAAAATGCCCTGAGGTGAGCATTATTTATAAATAAGTTTATTGTGTATTTTAAGTGAAAGCACAGGTGCATTTAGAATCTCATGATTGATATGCAGTCATGTTATGAATTGTACAATTTGATGTAATGCCATAGCGCTGTGTGGAGTCTGCAATTAAAATGATTGAAGGTTTAGAACAGTAATGTGCCACCTGTAGTACCACGGCATGATTTCAGGTTATCCATGAAACCTTGAAGCAATTTTTAATATTAATAACCCATCGGCTTACCTAACCATTGAATCATTAGGGTGGAAGATAATCATCGAAAGTTGAAAAAGATGGCTTTAGATTTAAAATTCATCCCACCATAGGTACTTAAATGGATACTTATGATGATAGTATATTTTTAATATATATCCAGCTATGACCTTCTCTATGTTGACGTCGCAGAGATTACGAGGGAGATGGCTCCCCAAGGGGTCATAAACTATTGTAGATTAACGACCAAAAGAAATGGTGAAACCATAAACACCACCTCTGTGGTTCTCACCTTTTCGCTCGACTAGCTTCCGGAGAAGGTCAATGTAGGGTAGGAGAAATGTCCTGTACGTCTGTATATACCTACCCCAATGCGTTGCTACAAGTGCCAAAAATTTGGTCATGTTGCACCAAGGTGCAAGGGCGAAGCCATCTGCCCAAAATGTAGCAAAGCTGTGCATGAGGGGGAGGTATGCGCCTCACCTGTACTTTGCGGCAATTGCGAGGGGCCACACCCAGTCTACTCGCAAGATTTCCCCAAAGTGCAGGAAGAACGCAAGATCGTAGAGATCAAAACAATCGAAAAAATTCCATATTTTGAGGCACGGTAGAATTACAGGACATTGATAGCACCGACGTTCACAAAGTCTTATGCGGAGAAAGCAGCAACTCCAAAGAAAATGGTCACCTGTTCTACCCAAACCCTGCACCAGGCAGAACATCCGCAGGCAAAAGAGGAAAACAAACGCTGAAACGTGACGGAAGCCGATTGGCCAGGGGTGGCTAGCACCTGACCGCCCGTCTACAGCAAATCCAGGGCCTAAGTGGTGTATTACTTCATGGCCCTTCCAAAGCATCCGACTTCTCCCGGAACCAAGGAGCTCAACCACCAGGATCCCCTTCTCCCCCTTATGGGTTGCCGTGCACGGCAAACACACGGGTGGGTTCATAGCCAGATGTTGTGGTTTTATGCGTAGGTAGTAACCCACATACTATCTGGACATTGCCCTTGGCAGAAACTGGGGGTTTTTTAATGAGGTCTGCTCCTCGCCTCATTGGTCGCCTCTTACGCCCAGCAGAGGGGCTGCGGGTGTATTCTCAATCCCCCTACCCGCAGGGGGGAAGGAGAATCGTCGCTGAATTTCGAAGTTGCTCCCGATGGAGGTGTATTGCAATTTTTTGAACTTTTTTTCGATGATGGCGTGATAGGACATATTACCAGTGAGACAAATCGGTATGCTACACAGTGTCAATGTGATAAACCATCTGGGTCAAGACACCAATGGCGTGACACCAGTGCTCATGAAATCCGTGTGTTTTTGGCGCTAATAATATTGCCAAGTATTGTTAGAAAGCCAGAACAAGAACATTATTGGTCCAGAAGGCAAATATTAGCGACACCATTTTTTGGAGAAACTATGTTCTATCAGAGGTTTGCTAATATTAGACAATATTTGCATTTTAGCAATAATGATGAGTACAGCCCAGAAAGTCATCCCAATCCAAAACTACAAAATTTGACCCATTTACCGAATGCTGGAGGAAAAATTTAGTACGTTATATACTCCGGAAAGGGATATAACTGTAGATGAAAGTCTTCTTCTGTATAAAGGATGACTAGGTTGGCGCCAATTTATACCCCAAAAAAGGGCAAGATTTGGCATAAAATCTTTTCTTTTATGTGAATCTAGGAGTGGTTATGTTTGGTCAACCATTATATATACAGGCAAAGGCACTATTTTCGATAAAGATTTTGAGAATATGTCCATGTCCTCCCGAGTAGTGATGTCACTCATGAAACCTCTTTTTGATAAAGGGTATTGCGTCACAACAGACAATTTTTATACCTCTCCATAATTGGCTGAGGCTCTTGTTTCTAGATCGTGCGATACCTATGGTACTGTACACACAAAGCGAAAAGGGATGCCAGAAAGACTAAAGAATAAAAAAATGAAGTAGGGTGAGGTAGCTGTGTATCAGAAGGGAAAAATCATGGTGCTTCGCTGGAAAGACAAAAAAGAGGTGACGCTGTTGTCTACAGTTCACAACAACGAAATGCAGAGGGTAGAAAAAAGGGGTCAAGTTGTGATGAAACCGAAGCTTGTTGCGGATTAAAATGAGACAATGGGGGGTGTTGATAGGGTCGATCAGCATTTTGCTGATTATCCCATTCCCAGAAAACGGGGAAAGAAATATTACGAAAAACTATTTCTGCATTATATGGAGCTGTGTGTGTGGAACTCTTTTGTTTTGTATAAAGAAACAGGGGGGAGAAGTGTAAATTTAGACTATAGATTAGATCTAATAGAAAAATTGATTGAGGTGTACCACCCATGTGTTATCTCCCCGAAGGCAGATAGACCACCTGCTGCACCTCACCCCCGCCGCCTCACTGAGAGGCATTTCCCAGATGTGATCCCAACTACAGAGAAGAAGGGAAACCCGACGAGAAAGTGCGTTGTGTGTTCCAGAAAGACGGACTCAAAGGGAAGAATAATATGCAAGGAAACACGATATATGTGCCCAGACTGTGATGTGCCTTTGTGTGTAGCCCCTTGTTTTAAAAATTACCATACAACACTAAATTTGTAAATAACTGTATATATTGATTTAGATTATAGAGTAAATTAGTGTTACTTCTTAGAATTAGGAATAAGATTACGGAATTCTGTTTTATTTTTTATAATTACGTATACAATAAATTTTTCATTCCTAAGTAATAAAATCTTCCATTTCTGTGTTCGGTCTGAATGTTCATTTTTTTTAGATATCCCTAAAACAAATTATTTCATTCCGTTATGAGAGGATCTTCGATCTTTTTAGGTAACAAAGAGTATTTATATAGACTTCATTTGAGATTTTTGCATTGAAAATGTGAAAAAAATTACTGATGATATTTTTGCATCGTTCAAAGTATTAGACAAGTAGTATTCACTCCTGGCGGAGGAGTGAGTACTACTTGGAGGCGTCACACTGCGAGGTAACCCGCAGTGAGATGCCGTAAACGGGACATTAGAGGAAAGAAGACGAGGTATTTTTGTTCTGATTGTGAGGTGCTGATATGCATAATTACCAGATTTTAGATTAAAAATACATTCAAATATATTTTTAAAAGAAAAAACTTACAGTTTATGTGAAATGTATATATTATTTTTAATATGATTATAATTTAAAAAATTTCATTCCTATTTCAATAATTAACCAAAAAAATTCTTAATATTAAGGAATAGCTTAAAAATCGTCAAATAATTAAATTGCGAAATAACGTCTTAAAATAAGCAGTAAATCAAAAATGACTATATATTCCTTTTTAACCACTTTAAGGCATTAAGAAAATGAAATAAAATAATGACATTTTTTGAACGGAATTCTCAAAAAAATTCGTCAGGGAAGGGGTTAAACAACCCTTTATATTAAATAATTTTTGTTAAAAAAGAAAAGAAATCCGAAGACAGGTTGACATTTCAACTACAAAATTCAAATGCATTTCAAGTACTACCTCACCTAAATTATTATATAACTGATAGAAAGATAATAGACTAAAGCATAATTTACAATGGCAGTTCATAGCGATCTGTTCACAGTAAATTGTTACCTTCAATGCGATTCTTAGGACGAAAAAATCTGAAACTTCAGGAAGGACCAATTCTAACATATAGCTTTCTTACAGTTGGCCTGCACCCATGACACCAAAAATAACATGGATAAACAAGCCTGACATCAACTCGGTAAAGGAATACCCAAGAGAGAGATAAACAGCCTCTGTTAAACGAAATGCCAGACCAGAATACAACCACCCGATAACATCAACTGATGGCGGTGCCATTGCCACCGATCTTTAGAGCTATGGCACAGGAAGGACCCGCTCAAAGAAAGGGTAACCAGACATGGATGGGCAAGGTTTAGTTTCCACCAACTGGGGCTAGAATAGTCTGAAATGAGTAGTTCTTCATTTATACTGGTGCGTCGACATCGAGGGTCATTTTGCACCTTTGTCAAAGGGTTAATATTTACAATTTAATGATTATATATACATATACACACACATATATATAAATAAATAATAAAATAAAAATAGAAAAGAATAGAATTTAAAATCGTTGGAAAAGTCCAGCCTCCGTTAAAAATAATAAAACTTCATTCATCCTAGTTGTGTCGTCACCTAGGATGTCTCTTATACATCCCCTGATATTGCATTTCCTACGCAACTCAAGGTATTTTTGGCATTCTGTCAGGAGGTGTCTTATGGTAAGAACAGTGTCGCAGTCATCACATCGAGGTTGTACACGTGGGGTAGTAAAAAGGTATGAGTGGGTTAAGGCACAGTGGCCTATCCTCAATCGCGTGATGACCACCTCCTCCCTTCTACTAACCCTGACAGATGATTGCCATGCACCGGTACTGACCTTGATTGTGCGTAATTTGTTGTTTTCGAGGTTTTGCCATGAGGCTTGCCACTCCTTCTGCAGTGCGCCACAAAACATCGCACGAAGGTCTCTCCAAGGCACGAGATCCATTTGCACCTCTGGGTTTCCCAGGGCATCCTTAGCAGCGACATCAGCTGCCTCATTGCCTGCTATACCTACGTGGCTCGGCACCCATACGAACTTAATTTGCACACCTCGACTCTTCAAGATGATGAGGGAGGAGTGCACATCCTGGACCAAAGGATGTACTGGATTATAGCAGGCAATGGATTGTAATGCGCTCATTGAGTCGGAACATATCAAGTGAGATATATTCCGACGTTCAATGCTCTCTAGGGCCAGCTTAATAGCTGTGAGCTCCGCAGTGTGGATACCACATAACGGATTAAGCTTGAACCCGGAGGATGTGTGCAGGGATACAAAGGCGCATGCGCATTCTGTTGAGGACTTTGACCCATCCGTGAAGATAGGTGTGAATCCTGGACAGCGTGACAGGATTTCGGCGAATGCAACCTCGTGTTCTGCAGGAGGACACTCATTCTTGGGCCTTCGAGCTAAATCAAATAAGATTTCTGGCCTCGGGGTATTCCAAGGAGGGTTACGCGGAACTTGCAATCTATAAATCTTGGGTAAAGTTAAATTATTGCCTATAAAATAATTATAAAAACGAATACCAAGGGGCTTCAGGGCCCGGGGTCTTCTGTTAAAAACGTCCATTAAACTACGGTTAAAAACAATTTTAAAACACGGGTGCGAAGGAAGGGCTAAAAGTTTGCTGACATAACTGCACATCAGGACATTCCTCCTGATTTCCAACGGTGGCTCTCCAGCATCACAATAAATGCTGGGGATGGGACTGGTTCGAAAGGCACCAGTCGCCAACCGTAGTCCGGCATTGTGCAGTGATGTCAGTGTACGCAGATAAGATGCCCGGGCAGCACCGTATATAAAACAGCCGTAGTCGAGCTTGGACCGAACCAATGCCCTGTAAAGAAGAAGCATTGATGTTCGGTCCGCACCCCACGAGCGGCCAGTCAATGCTCGTAATACACTGAGCGACATCTGGCACTTCACCTTAAGGGATTGAATATGGCTTCGCCAATTTAGCCGCTCATCAAACAGAACACCCAGGAAACGCACCGAGTCCACAAAATTCAACTGGTGGTTGCCCAGCCGAAGTATAGGTTTGGGGAATATACCCCTGCGCCTATTAAAATGGACACAACATGTTTTCTCTTCCGAAAAACGGAAGCCATTTCGGCGGGACCACTCGTGGAGACGATTGAGCGTAATTTGTAGCTGCCTCTCAGCCAGTGCTACCCTTGACGATCGACAAAATATTGCTAGGTCGTCAACAAACAGAGAGGCTTCCACAGGTGGTGTGATGGAATTTACTACATCATTGATCGCTATTGCAAACAGCGTTACGCTTAATATGGACCCTTGCGGAATTCCATTTTCCTGAGGATATGTGTCGGAAAATGAGTTTCCAATACGGACCTTAAAAACTCTATCCGATAAAAAATTTTGAATAAAGGTAGGCAGATTGCCTTTAAAACCCCACGACCTAAGACACTTTAAAATTTTAAAACGCCATGTCATGTCGTAGGCCTTCTCCAGGTCAAAGAAGACCCCCACAACATGCTGGCGATGGACAAATGCCTCTTGGATGAAGCTGTCAATCCTTACCAAGTGGTCGACAGTACTCCTATGCTGCCTGAAGCCACACTGGATGTTGGAGAGAAGATTACGGTTCTCAAGACACCAAACTAGCCTTCGGTTCACCATTCTCTCCATTAGCTTGCACAGGCAGGAGGTCAGAGAAATTGGCCTGTAGTTCCCGAGGAGAGTCTTGTCCTTTCCCTGTTTAGGGATCGGGACTACTATAGACTCTCTCCAACTCTTGGGAAAATCTCCATCTTGCCAGACTTTATTAAATGCATTCAACATCTCTCCTAAGATAGAGTTCGGCACACATCGCAGGAAGGCATTGTGGACACGGTCCATTCCTGGAGCGGTGTCCCTCAGATCAGCAATGGCTGACTCCAGCTCCCACAGTGTGAAGGGGTCATTGTAGCTAGCTCCGGCCAGGCCTGGTTCGAAGGGGTGGAAGCCTCCTTCTTCACGACGCTTATGCGACGCGAAGGCCAGATCGTAGTTGGCCGAGCTACTTATGGAAGCATAGTGATTTCCAAAAGCCTCAGCTACTGTGGCTGGCTCCATCACAATGGACCCATTCACAACAACAGATGGGGTGCCTGGGAGATGATAAACACCGGAGATACATTTCACTTTCCTCCAAACCTGTGCAATAGGTGTTCGGTGGGTGATCGAACTGACATACTTCATCCAAGAGTTCCTTTTTGCAGTTTTCACCACCTGACGAGCCTTCGCTCGCAGGCGCCGGAATGCCGCTAGATTCATACATGTAGGGTACTTGTTAAAAATGCGTAGGGCCTTCTTTCGTTTCTTGATTGCTTCAGCACATTCATCGTTCCACCAAGGCACTGGTGGACGACTTGCCTTGACAGCTGAAACAGGAACGCTCTTCTCTGCAGCATGCACTACTGCATTACGAAGGTCCTCTACGTTTTCAACGCCACTACGAGTCGAGTTAAAATTAAAATCAAGATTCTTTTTAAAATCCTCCCAGTTGGCTTTCTTTAAAAGCCATTTCTGGGAGCTGTTAAAATTTTCACAAAAAAAATTTTTACGGATAAGAAGGGGGAAGTGGTCACTTCCACAGAGATCGTCATGGACTTGGAGTTTAAAACGGGGAGCAATACTACTGCTGCAAATCAATAGATCTATTGAGGAGTATTCTCCTGTAAAAGAGTTAAAACGAGTCTTTTCTTTTTTATTAATTAAAATAAGATTAAAATTTGTTAAAAACTTTTCTAAAACACGCCCTCGCCGATTAGAACCACTCACAGTTTCTCCCCAAAGGGTGCTATGAGCATTAAAATCGCCCAAAAGGACGAATGGCTTGGGTAATTGCTCCACCAGATCCTGCAGGATCCTCATGGTGACTGGAGCCCACTCCGGAAGGTATACATTACAGAATGTAACCCTCTCCGGTAGAGCTACCGTCACAGCTAGGGCCTGCAAGGGTGTCTGCAAGTCTACCCGGGAGGTGTATAGGGTCTCCCGGACAGCAGCAGCAACACCACCTTGCGCTCGTCGACCGCTAAGGTCATCTAGCCGCAGGATGCTGTACCCCTTCAATTTAGGCGTGTCGGTAACCTTAAAATGAGTTTCTTGTAAGAAAATACAGGACGGGTTAAAATGTGCAATTAAAACCTTCAACTCCTCTAGATGTTTAAAATAGCCATTCAAATTCCATTGAATGGCAAACATAAATATATATTTAAAATGATAAAAGTAAAAGACTCGCGATTAAAACCCATCTCTGTGGAAGGGAAGCTTATCGGTTAAGCTTCAACTTCCTACCCTTCTTCTGGTTCAGGAGGAGGATTTTGAGTTGGTCCTCCTCCAACTCGCCTTCCTCCATCTCCTCCTCGCTTAGTGCCATCGCATCACGAGGAGGAGATTGTGGTGGAGTTATCTCACGTCTCAGGACGTGAGCTTTTGTCTCTGTGTCATTTTCCATTGGAGCAGTCTTCTTGGAAGATACCACACAGATGGTTTTATCCACATCCATGGATGTGGCAGTATTTTTCCCTGTTTTTCCTAAAGATTCCTCTACCTTTTTTCCCGTTTTTTTCCTTGGTTGCTGTCCCTGATTCTCTGTCTGTATTCCTATGCTGGCTGTTTTAATAGGAGTTGATGGTGTTGCTGCCGTTGCCGCATAGGACCTCGAAAAAGTTGGGGCTACGAGCACCTTATACTTCTTCCGGGCCTCAAAATATGGGATCTTCTCCGTCACCTTGATCTCCATGATCTTCCTTTCTTCCTGCAGCTTTGGGCAATCCCGCGAGTAGACTGGATGTGGTCCACCGCAATTGCCACAAAGGGCAGGAGAGGCACAAGAATCCCCATCGTGCTTATTCTTGGCACATTTTGGGCAGATAGATTCGCCCTTGCACCGAGGTGCAATGTGGCCAAATCTTTGGCATTGATAGCAACGCATGGGGTTCGGAATGAAGGGTCGGACTGGGCAAGACTCGTACCCAACGAAAACTTTTTCAGGAATTTTGTCACGTGCAAAGGTGAGTACCACCGAGGTGGTATTCATGGTCTCACCATTACGTTTAGTCGTGAGTCTACGACAGGAGATGACCCCTTGCGAAGCCATCTCCTTCGTTATCTCGTCGACTTCAACGTATAAGAGGTCATAACAAGAAATTATGCCTCGGCACGTGTTAAGGGTCTTATGCGGCTCAACGGTGATTTCTATGTCGTGAAGCTTCGTCATCGACAGCAACTTCTGGCTCTGCTTCTCTTCAGACGTTTCTATCAGCAGAGTACCGTCACGCAACTTTTTAACATTAATAGACCCAGGAACAGCATTGGTCAAAACTTTATGAATTAAGAAGGGAGATACCTTGGTGAGGTTCTCTCCCTCCTTCTTACATTTCATTATCAAATACTTGCGGCATGTGCCGACAACCATATCTCGCCCATCCGTTTCCGGACGGGGTCTTTTGGGAGGAGGTAGTCCTTTCATAATAAGGAAAAATTTTCATCTCTTGGTCTCCCCACCCACCACGGAGCCACACATTTGGGACGCCACACCGCAAACCAGTATGGTCGCCAGGGCTAACCAAGGGATATAGCACCCGCAGCTAGGCTGCCTGCTTCAGGTTAGGTCTCAGCACCCACTCCACCCACCATACATGGGCCTCCAACCCCATGCACCTTCGACCCCCCTCCACAGACCTCCATAGCCCAAAGCACTCGCCACCGGAACGCCGAAACGTGACGGAAGCCGATTGGCCAGGTGTGGCTAGCACCTGACCGCCCGTCTACAGTGAATCTGGGGCCTAAGTGGTGTATTACTCCATGGCCCTTCCAAGGCATCCGACCTCTTCCGGAACCAAGGAGCTCAACCACCAGGATCCCCTTCTCCCCCTTACGGGCCGCCGTGCACGGCAAACACACGGGTGGATTCTTAGCCAGATGTTGTGGCTTTATGCACAGATAGTGAACCCACCTACTATCTGGACACTGCCCTCGGCAGAAACTGGGGGTTTTTTAACGAGGTCTGCTCCTCGCCTCATTGATCGCCTCTTACGACCAGCAGAGGGGCTGCGGGAGTATTCTCAATCCCCCTACCCGCAGGGGGGTGGAGAATGGTTACATGCTCTTGCTCATACTAAGGCAATACACTAATACGATATCTAACATATGGCAGATGGTTACATGCTCTTGCTCATACTAAGGCAAGACACTAATACGATATCTAACATATGGCTGATTTCCTTGCTCCTGGTCAGTCTGCCAGGATTAAGTTCCAGCACAAGTCATTACAGATCTACTTCAATTTCAAATATCAAGGATAGATGGATTTTCCAATTACGGATTTAAAAGTTATGTCGACAGGCTGATTGATCTAAAGCAATTTTAAGATCAGTTTCAAGAATCCAAATCTCTGTATGATAGATTATTTGCTCCGAAGGAATGCTTCGAAGTAGATCCGCTGCAAACACAGGGAGAAGTGAGAATAAAACAAGAAGAACCAACGCAGGATGCCGACTCGTGCTCAAAGCTGGACGGCATGGCTCTTCCAAAGACATTGATAAAGCCTTTGTATGGCAATGGTACCCACCCTCAGGCATTCAAAGCCGGTAAAGGAATACCCAAGAGAAAGATAAACAGCCTCTGTTAAACGAAATGCAACAGGACCAGAATACAACCACCGGACAACATCAACTGATGGCGGTGCCATTGCCACCGATCTCTACACCTAAGGCACAAGAAGGACCCGCTCATAGAAAGGGTAACCTGACATGGATGGGCAAGGTTAAGTTTCCACCAACTGGGGCGAGAATAGTCTGAAATGAATGTTTAATTAATCCTTAAATTGCATCATGATGATGAGTATTTTATGAACCATTAATGCATAACCATTACATCCCGGAACAAATGTCAGTGGAGGTTTTGGGCCACAAATCCTCAACCTCACCCCAAACAGCAATCGATATAGTGTTAAAAGGAGAATGGTTACATGCTCTTGCTCATACTAAGGCAAGACACTAATACGATATCTAACATATGGCAGATTTCCTTGCTCCTGGTCAGTCTGCCAGGATTAAGTTCCAGGACAAGTCATTACAGATCTACTTCAATTTCAAATATCAAGGATAGATGGATTTTCCAATTACGGATTTAAAAGTTATGTCGACAGGCTGATTGATCTAAAGCTATTTAAAGATCAGTTTCAAGAATCCAAATCTCTGTATGATAGATTATTTGCTCCGAAGGAATGCTTCGAAGTAGATCCGCTGCAAACACAGGGAGAAGTGAGAATAAAACAAGAAGAACCAACGCAGGATGCAGACTCGTGCTCAAAGCTGGACGGCATGGCTCTTCCGAAGACAGTGATAAAGCCTTTGTATGGCAATGGTACCCACCCTCAGGCATTCAAAGCCGGTAAAGGAATACCCAAGAGAAAGATAAACAGCCTCTGTTAAACGAAATGCAACAGAACCAGAATAAAACCACCGGACAACATCAACTGATGGCGGTGCCATTGCCACCGATCTCTATAGCTAAGGCACAAGAAGGACCCGCTCAAAGAAAGGGTAACCAGAATTGGATGGGAAAGGTTAGTTTCCACCAACTGGGGCGAGAATAGTCTGAAATGAATGTTTAATTAATCCTTAAATTGCATCATGATGATGAGTATTTTATGAACCATTAATGCATAACCATTGCATCCCGGAACAAATGTCAGTGGAGGTTTTAAATCCTCAACCTCACCCCAAACAGCAATTGATATAGTGTTAAAAGGAGAATGGTTACATGCTCTTGCTCATACTAAGGCAAGACACTAATACGATATCTAACATATGGCAGATTTCCTTGCTCCTGGTCAGTCTGCCAGGATTAAGTTCCAGGACAAGTCATTACAGATCTACTTCAATTTCAAATATCAAGGATAGATGGATTTTCCAATTACGAATTTAAAAGTTATGTCGACAGGCTGATTGATCTAAAGCAATTTAAAGATCAGTTTCAAGAATCCAAATCTCTGTATGATAGATTATTTGCTCCGAAGGAATGCTTCGAAGTAGATCTGCTGCAAACACAGGGAGAAGTGAGAATAAAACAAGAAGAACCAACGCAGGATGCAGACTCGTGCTCAAAGCTGGACCGCATGGCTCTTCCAATGACATTGATAAAGGCTTTGTATGGCAATGGTACCCACCCTCAGGCATTCAAAGCCGGTAAAGGAATACCCAAGAGAAATATAAACAGCCTCTGTTAAACGAAATGCAACAGGACCAGAATACAACCATCCGACAACATCAACTGATGGCGGTGCCATTGCCACCGATCTTTACAGCTAAGGCACAAAAGGACCCGCTCATAGAAAGGGTAACCTGACATGGATGGGCAAGGTTTAGTTTCCACCAACTGGGGCGAGAATAGTCTGAAATGAATGTTTAATTAATCCTTAAATTGCATCATGATGATGAATATTTTATGAACCATTAATGCATAACAATTACATCCCGGAACAAATGTCAGTGGAGGTTTTGGGCCACAAATCCTTAACCTCACCCCAAACAGCAATCGATATAGTGTTAAAAGGAGAATGGTTACATGCTCTTGCTCATACTAAGGCAATACACTAATACGATATCTAACATATGGCAGATGGTTACATGCTCTTGCTCATACTAAGGCAAGACACTAATACGATATCTAACATATAGCTGATTTCCTTGCTCCTGGTCAGTCTGCCAGGATTAAGTTCCAGCACAAGTCATTACAGATCTACTTCAATTTCAAATATCAAGGATAGATGGATTTTCCAATTACGGATTTAAAAGTTATGTCGACAGGCTGATTGATCTAAAGCAATTTTAAGATCAGTTTCAAGAATCCAAATCTCTGTATGATAGATTATTTGCTCCGAAGGAATGATTCGAAGTAGATCCGCTGCAAACACAGGGAGAAGTGAGAATAAAACAAGAAGAACCAATGCAGAATGCAGACTCGTGCTCAAAGCTGGACGGCATGGCTCTTCCAAAGACATTGATAAAGCCTTTGTATGGCAATGGTACCCACCCTCAGGCATTCAAAGCCGGTAAAGGAATACCCAAGAGAAAGATAAACAGCCTCTGTTAAACGAAATGCAACAGGACGAGAATACAACCACCGGACAACATCAACTGATGGCGGTGCCATTGCCACCGATCTCTACATCTAAGGCACAAGAAGGACCCGCTCATAGAAATGGTAACCTGACATGGATGGGCAAGGTTAAGTTTCCACCAACTGGGGCGAGAATAGTCTGAAATGAATGTTTAATTAATCCTTAAATTGCATCATGATGATGAGTATTTTATGAACCATTAATGCATAACCATTACATCCCGGAACAAATGTCAGTGGAGGTTTTGGGCCACAAATCCTCAACCTCACCCCAAACAGCAATCGATATAGTGTTAAAAGGAGAATGGTTACATGTTCTTGCTCATACTAAGGCAAGACACTAATACGATATCTAACATATGGCAGATTTCCTTGCTCCTGGTCAGTCTGCCAGGATTAAGTTCCAGCACAAGTCATTACAGATCTACTTCAATTTCAAATATCAAGGATAGATGGATTTTCCAATTACGGATTTAAAAGTTATGTCGACAGGCTGATTGATCTAAAGCTATTTAAAGATCAGTTTCAAGAATCCAAATCTCTGTATGATAGATTATTTGCTCCGAAGGAATGCTTCGAAGTAGATCCGCTGCAAACACAGGGAGAAGTGAGAATAAAACAAGAAGAACCAACGCAGGATGCAGACTCGTGCTCAAAGCTGGACGGCATGGCTCTTCCAAAGACATTGAAAAGCCTTTGTATGGCAATGGTACCCACCCTCAGGCATTCAAAGCCGGTAAAGGAATACCCAAGAGAAAGATAAACAGCCTCTGTTAAACGAAATGCAACAGGACCAGAATAAAACCACCGGACAACATCAACTGATGGCGGTGCCATTGCCACCGATCTCTACAGCTAAGGCACAAGAAGGACCCGCTCAAAGAAAGGGTAACCAGAATTGGATGGGAAAGGTTAGTTTCCACCAACTGGGGCGAGAATAGTCTGAAATGAATGTTTAATTAATCCTTAAATTGCATCATGATGATGAGTATTTTATGAACCATTAATGCATAACCATTGCATCCCGGAACAAATGTCAGTGGAGGTTTTAAATCCTCAACCTCACCCCAAACAGCAATCGATATAGTGTTAAAAGGAGAATGGTTACATGCTCTTGCTCATACTAAGGCAAGACACTAATACGATATCTAACATATGGCAGATTTCCTTGCTCCTGGTCAGTCTGCCAGGATTAAGTTCCAGGACAAGTCATTACAGATCTACTTCAATTTCAAATATCAAGGATAGATGGATTTTCTAATTACGGATTTAAAAGTTATGTCGACAGGCTGACTGATCTAAAGCAATTTAAAGATCAGTTTCAAGAATCCAAATCTCTGTATGATAGATTATTTGCTCCAAAGGAATGCTTCGAAGTAGATCCGCTGCAAACACAGGGAGAAGTGAGAATAAAACAAGAAGAACCAACGCAGGATGCAGACTCGTGCTCAAAGCTGGACGGCATGGCTCTTCCAATGACATTGATAAAGGCTTTGTATGGCAATGGTACCCACCCTCAGGCATTCAAAGCCGGTAAAGGAATACCCAAGAGAAATATAAACAGCCTCTGTTAAACGAAATGCAACAGGACCAGACAACAACCATCCGACAACATCAACTGATGGCGGTGCCATTGCCACCGATCTTTACAGCTAAGGCACAAGAAGGACCCGCTCATAGAAAGGGTAACCTGACATGGATGGGCAAGGTTTAGTTTCCACCAACTGGGGCGAGAATAGTCTGAAATGAATGTTTAATTAATCCTTAAATTGCATCATGATGATGAATATTTTATGAACCATTAATGCATAACAATTACATCCCGGAACAAATGTCAGTGGAGGTTTTGGGCCACAAATCCTTAACCTCACCCCAAACAGCAATCGATATAGTGTTAAAAGGAGAATGGTTACATGCTCTTGCTCATACTAAGGCAAGACACTAATACGATATCTAACATATGGCAGATGGTTACATGCTCTTGCTCATACTAAGGCAAGACACTAATACGATATCTAACATATGGCTGATTTCCTTGCTCCTGGTCAGTCTGCCTGGATTAAGTTCCAGCACAAGTCATTACAGATCTACTTCAATTTCAAATATCAAGAATAGATGGATTTTCCAATTACGGATTTAAAAGTTATGTCGACAGGCTGATTGATCTAAAGCAATTTAAAGATCAGTTTCAAGAATCCAAATCTCTGTATGATAGATTATTTGCTCCGAAGGAATGCATCGAAGTAGATCCGCTGCAAACACAGGGAGAAGTGAGAATAAAACAAGAAGAACCAACGCAGGATGCAGACTCGTGCTCAAAGCTGGACGGCATGGCTCTTCCAAAGACATTGATAAAGCCTTTGTATGGCAATGGTACCCACCCTCAGGCATTCAAAGCCGGTAAAGGAATACCCAAGAGAAATATAAACAGCCTCTGTTAAACGAAATGCAACAGGACCAGACAACAACCATCCGACAACATCAACTGATGGCGGTGCCATTGCCACCGATCTTTACAGCTAAGGCACAAGAAGGACCCGCTCATAGAAAGGGTAACCTGACATGGATGGGCAAGGTTTAGTTTCCACCAACTGGGGCGAGAATAGTCTGAAATGAATGTTTAATTAATCCTTAAATTGCATCATGATGATGAATATTTTATGAACCATTAATGCATAACAATTACATCCCGGAACAAATGTCAGTGGAGGTTTTGGGCCACAAATCCTTAACCTCACCCCAAACAGCAATCGATATAGTGTTAAAAGGAGAATGGTTACATGCTCTTGCTCATACTAAGGCAATACACTAATACGATATCTAACATATGGAAGATGGTTACATGCTCTTGCTCATACTAAGGCAAGACACTAATACGATATCTAACATATGGCTGATTTCCTTGCTCCTGGTCAGTCTGCCAGGATTAAGTTCCAGCACAAGTCATTACAGATCTACTTCAATTTCAAATATCAAGGATAGATGGATTTTCCAATTACGGATTTAAAAGTTATGTCGACAGGCTGATTGATCTAAAGCAATTTTAAGATCAGTTTCAAGAATCCAAATCTCTGTATGATAGATTATTTGCTCCGAAGGAATGCTTCGAAGTAGATCCGCTGCAAACACAGGGAGAAGTGAGAATAAAACAAGAAGAACCAACGCAGGATGCCGACTCGTGCTCAAAGCTGGACGGCATGGCTCTTCCAAAGACATTGATAAAGCCTTTGTATGGCAATGGTACCCACCCTCAGGCATTCAAAGCCGGTAAAGGAATACCCAAGAGAAAGATAAACAGCCTCTGTTAAACGAAATGCAACAGGACCAGAATACAACCACCGGACAACATCAACTGATGGCGGTGCCATTGCCACCGATCTCTACACCTAAGGCACAAGAAGGACCCGCTCATAGAAAGGGTAACCTGACATGGATGGGCAAGGTTAAGTTTCCACCAACTGGGGCGAGAATAGTCTGAAATGAATGTTTAATTAATCCTTAAATTGCATCATGATGATGAGTATTTTATGAACCATTAATGCATAACCATTACATCCCGGAACAAATGTCAGTGGAGGTTTTGGGCCACAAATCCTCAACCTTACCCCAAACAGCAATCGATATAGTGTTAAAAGGAGAATGGTTACATGCTCTTGCTCATACTAAGGCAAGACACTAATACGATATCTAACATATGGCAGATTTCCTTGCTCCTGGTCAGTCTGCCAGGATTAAGTTCCAGGACAAGTCATTACAGATCTACTTCAATTTCAAATATCAAGGATAGATGGATTTTCCAATTACGGATTTAAAAGTTATGTCGACAGGCTGACTGATCAAAAGCAATTTAAAGATCAGTTTCAAGAATCCAAATCTCTGTATGATAGATTATTTGCTCCGAAGGAATGCTTCGAAGTAGATCCGCTGCAAACACAGGGAGAAGTGAGAATAAAACAAGAAGTACCAACGCAGGATGCAGACTCGTGCTCAAAGCTGGACGGCGTGGCTCTTCTGAAGACATTGATAAAGCCTTTGTATGGCAATGGTTCCCACCCTCAGGCATTCAAAGCCGGTAAAGGAATACCCAAGAGAAATATAAACAGCCTCTGTTAAACAAAATGCAACAGGACCAGACAACAACCATCCGACAACATCAACTGATGGCGGTGCCATTGCCACCGATCTTTACAGCTAAGGCACAAGAAGGACCCGCTCATAGAAAGGGTAACCTGACATGGATGGGCAAGGTTTAGTTTCCACCAACTGGGGCGAGAATAGTCTGAAATGAATGTTTAATTAATCCTTAAATTGCATCATGATGATGAATATTTTATGAACCATTAATGCATAACAATTACATCCCGGAACAAATGTCAGTGGAGGTTTTGGGCCACAAATCCTTAACCTCACCCCAAACAGCAATCGATATAGTGTTAAAAGGAGAATGGTTACATGCTCTTGCTCATACTAAGGCAAGACACTAATACGATATCTAACATATGGCAGATGGTTACATGCTCTTGCTCATACTAAGGCAAGACACTAATACGATATCTAACATATGGCAGATGGTTACATGCTCTTGCTCATACTAAGGCAAGACACTAATACGATATCTAACATATGGCTGATTTCCTTGCTCCTGGTCAGTCTGCCAGGATTAAGTTCCAGCACAAGTCATTACAGATCTACTTCAATTTCAAATATCAAGGATAGATGGATTTTCCAATTACGGATTTAAAAGTTATGTCGACAGGCTGATTGATCTAAAGCAATTTAAAGATCAGTTTCAAGAATCCAAATCTCTGTATGATAGATTATTTGCTCCGAAGGAATGCTTCGAAGTAGATCCGCTGCAAACACAGGGAGAAGTGAGAATAAAACAAGAAGAACCAATGCAGAATGCAGACTCGTGCTCAAAGCTGGACGGCATGGCTCTTCCAAAGACATTGATAAAGCCTTTGTATGGCAATGGTACCCACCCTCAGGCATTCAAAGCCGGTAAAGGAATACCCAAGAGAAAGATAAACAGCCTCTGTTAAACGAAATGCAACAGGACGAGAATACAACCACCGGACAACATCAACTGATGGCGGTGCCATTGCCACCGATCTCTACATCTAAGGCACAAGAAGGACCCGCTCATAGAAAGGGTAACCTGACATGGATGGGCAAGGTTAAGTTTCCACCAACTGGGGCGAGAATAGTCTGAAATGAATGTTTAATTAATCCTTAAATTGCATCATGATGATGAGTATTTTATGAACCATTAATGCATAACCATTACATCCCGGAACAAATGTCAGTGGAGGTTTTGGGCCACAAATCCTCAACCTCACCCCAAACAGCAATCGATATAGTGTTAAAAGGAGAATGGTTACATGTTCTTGCTCATACTAAGGCAAGACACTAATACGATATCTAACATATGGCAGATTTCCTTGCTCCTGGTCAGTCTGCCAGGATTAAGTTCCAGCACAAGTCATTACAGATCTACTTCAATTTCAAATATCAAGGATAGATGGATTTTCCAATTACGGATTTAAAAGTTATGTCGACAGGCTGATTGATCTAAAGCTATTTAAAGATCAGTTTCAAGAATCCAAATCTCTGTATGATAGATTATTTGCTCCGAAGGAATGCTTCGAAGTAGATCCGCTGAAAACACAGGGAGAAGTGAGAATAAAACAAGAAGAACCAACGCAGGATGCAGACTCGTGCTCAAAGCTGGACGGCATGGCTCTTCCAAAGACATTGATAAAGCCTTTGTATGGCAATGGTACCCACCCTCAGGCATTCAAAGCCGGTAAAGGAATACCCAAGAGAAAGATAAACAGCCTCTGTTAAACGAAATGCAACAGGACCAGAATAAAACCACCGGACAACATCAACTGATGGCGGTGCCATTGCCACCGATCTCTACAGCTAAGGCACAAGAAGGACCCGCTCAAAGAAAGGGTAACCAGAATTGGATGGGAAAGGTTAGTTTCCACCAACTGGGGCGAGAATAGTCTGAAATGAATGTTTAATTAATCCTTAAATTGCATCATGATGATGAGTATTTTATGAACCATTAATGCATAACCATTGCATCCCGGAACAAATGTCAGTGGAGGTTTTAAATCCTTAACCTCACCCCAAACAGCAATCGATATAGTGTTAAAAGGAGAATGGTTACATGCTCTTGCTCATACTAAGGCAAGACACTAATACGATATCTAACATATGGCAGATTTCCTTGCTCCTGGTCAGTCTGCCAGGATTAAGTTCCAGGACAAGTCATTACAGATCTACTTCAATTTCAAATATCAAGGATAGATGGATTTTCCAATTACGGATTTAAAAGTTATGTCGACAGGCTGATTGATCTAAAGCTATTTAAAGATCAGTTTCAAGAATCCAAATCTCTGTATGATAGATTATTTGCTCCAAAGGAATGCTTCGAAGTAGATCCGCTGCAAACACAGGGAGAAGTGAGAATAAAACAAGAAGAACCAACGCAGGATGCAGACTCGTGCTCAAAGCTGGACGGCATGGCTCTTCCAATGACATTGATAAAGGCTTTGTATGGCAATGGTACCCACCCTCAGGCATTCAAAGCCAGTAAAGGAATACCCAAGAGAAATATAAACAGCCTCTGTTAAACGAAATGCAACAGGACCAGACAACAACCATCCGACAACATCAACTGATGGCGGTGCCATTGCCACCGATCTTTACAGCTAAGGCACAAGAAGGACCCGCTCATAGAAAGGGTAACCTGACATGGATGGGCAAGGTTTAGTTTCCACCAACTGGGGCAAGAATAGTCTGAAATGAATGTTTAATTAATCCTTAAATTGCATCATGATGATGAATATTTTATGAACCATTAATGCATAACAATTACATCCCGGAACAAATGTCAGTGGAGGTTTTGGGCCACAAATCCTCAACCTCACCCTAAACAGCAATCGATATAGTGTTAAAAGGAGAATGGTTACATGCTCTTGCTCATACTAAGGCAAGACACTAATACGATATCTAACATATGGCAGATGGTTACATGCTCTTGCTCATACTAAGGCAAGACACTAATACGATATCTAACATATGGCTGATTTCCTTGCTCCTGGTCAGTCTGCCAGGATTAAGTTCCAGCACAAGTCATTACAGATCTACTTCAATTTCAAATATCAAGGATAGATGGATTTTCCAATTACGGATTTAAAAGTTATGTCGACAGGCTGATTGATCTAAAGCAATTTAAAGATCAGTTTCAAGAATCCAAATCTCTGTATGATAGATTATTTGCTCCGAAGGAATGCTTCGAAGTAGATCCGCTGCAAACACAGGGAGAAGTGAGAATAAAACAAGAAGAACCAATGCAGAATGCAGACTCGTGCTCAAAGCTGGACGGCATGGCTCTTCCAAAGACATTGATAAAGCCTTTGTATGGCAATGGTACCCACCCTTAGGCATTCAAAGCCGGTAAAGGAATACCCAAGAGAAAGATAAACAGCCTCTGTTAAACGAAATGCAACAGGACCAGAATACAACCACCGGACAACATCAACTGATGGCGGTGCCATTGCCACCGATCTCTACACCTAAGGCACAAGAAGGACCCGCTCATAGAAAGGGTAACCTGACATGGATGGGCAAGGTTAAGTTTCCACCAACTGGGGCGAGAATAGTCTGAAATGAATGTTTAATTAATCCTTAAATTGCATCATGATGATGAGTATTTTATGAACCATTAATGCATAACCATTACATCCCGGAACAAATGTCAGTGGAGGTTTTGGGCCACAAATCCTCAACCTCACCCCAAACAGCAATCGATATAGTGTTAAAAGGAGAATGGTTACATGCTCTTGCTCATACTAAGGCAAGACACTAATACGATATCTAACATATGGCAGATTTCCTTGCTCCTGGTCAGTCTGCCAGGATTAAGTTCCAGCACAAGTCATTACAGATCTACTTCAATTTCAAATATCAAGGATAGATGGATTTTCCAATTACGGATTTAAAAGTTATGTCGACAGGCTGATTGATCTAAAGCAATTTAAAGATCAGTTTCAAGAATCCAAATCTCTGTATGATAGATTATTTGCTCCGAAGGAATGCTTCGAAGTAGATCCGCTGCAAACACAGGGAGAAGTGAGAATAAAACAAGAAGTACCAACGCAGGATGCAGACTCGTGCTCAAAGCTGGACGGCGTGGCTCTTCCGAAGACATTGATAAAGCCTTTGTATGGCAATGGTACCCACCCTCAGGCATTCAAAGCCGGTAAAGGAATACCCAAGAGAAAGATAAACAGCCTCTGTTAAACGAAATGCAACAGGCCCAGAATACAACCACCCGACAACATCAACTGATGGCGGTGCCATTGCCACCGATCTTTACAGCTAAGGCACAAGAAGGACCCGCTCATAGAAAGGGTAACCTGACATGGATGGGCAAGGTTAAGTTTCCACCAACTGGGGCGAGAATAGTCTGAAATGAATGTTTAGTTAATCCTTTAATTGCATCATGATGATGAGTATTTTATGAACCATTCATGCATAACCATTACATCCCGGAACAAATGTCAGTGGAGGTTTTGGGCCACAAATCCTCAACCTCACCCAAAACAGCAATCGATATAGTGTTAAAAGGAGAATGGTTACATGCTCTTGCTCATACTAAGGCAAGACACTAATATGATATCTAACATATGGCAGATTTCCTTGCTCCTGGTCAGTCTGCCAGGATTAAGTTCCAGCACAAGTCATTACAGATCTACTTCAATTTCAAATATCAAGGATAGATGGATATCCCCACTATGGGTGTAAAAGGTGTGTCAACAGGCTGACTGATCTAAAGCTATTTAAGGCAGGTACGTAACTAAGGGGGGATCAGTGGGGGCCCTGGCCCCCTCTCAAAACTTCTTGTCCCCCCCTTGGCCCACCCAGCTTCCACTGAATTTGATCATCAGATTGCAATTACCATCCCTACCCATTTTTATCGGAATTTTTTTACTGTTATTTTGACATTACGTTCGCAAGAAGATAGGTTTCTACAATATAGTAGTTTGAAATGTGTGAGAAGCTAGGTTCTACAATGTAGTTCTTTTTAATCTCTTGAGTAGAGGATGCATTCAAAACGATGTAAGTAAAACACTCCAAGGAGGCACTCGTGTGCATGTGTTTTCTTCACAAGAATTAGGTCCCGCCGATTCCTCCGGAGACCTACAGCCCGTACGCGAGTTTTCTCTTTCCTTTTTTTACGGTGAAGGATCTATTACCTTTTACTTACATTGTATTGCATCACCATGTCTCGCATTACCTTTTTATCATTCAAAACAATGTCTCCAGTCTCCAGATGCCAACCAGTCTCATAGGCACTATCCCCAGGCTGATTGTGAGTGGTCACAAAATATTTTCCATGGGGCCATTGTTGTTGTTGATTTGGTGTTATCCAATTAAACAGATTAAAAAAATTGCCGATTGGTGAATCAGTTCTGTGCTTCGTGGGTGCTATGCTCAGGGCGACGCTATCGACATTGTTTATTTCTCGAGTGGATACTCACTCGCTTTGTCCACTATAAACATCCTGTGGGTCACCACTCTGCCTTATGAATGTGAAGCTGAGATACATCTGGCCTTTTCGGAAGACAATAAATCGGATTGTATCCGTGAGAAACTGCCCGAGCTCAGCCTGAATTTCCCACCGAAGATGAGAATACGAATGCCCTAGACCAGTCGAAGTCTAACATTTGAAGAGTTAGGAACAGCGGGATTTAAGGTCTGTTCAATTCAGTGATGCAAAATATTGTTATCGCTAGAAAGTTCGTATACTTCATCGTAATGGAATTTTGTAGTGGTTCAGCAGATTCAGAAATATTTATATTTTAATTGTAATTCCTAATTAAGGTTGGTTGTTTGAAGACTACTTGTGACATTGAGCCCGGAGAGGTATTCCAAGCACAACGTCTATTAACTTTGAAAAAGTTCAGGTAAGTGAAAAATTTAATTATAATTAGTCTAACGATGGAAAGTCGCAAAAATTGGTAATCGGAAGTTAACGATATTTCTACAAAATGAATATTTATCCAAAAGAAGCAGACACGTGTTTTCCCGTTTTGTCCCATCCCTCATTTTGAAGAAATTAATTTTTACAAACATGAATTTCCACCAATCGCCCCAATATAGAAAGCATAATCCCCCTCTGTGCGTGTGACACTCTTATGAAAGTTTACACTGGATTAAAATGTTTTAAAGTGCAAGAACTCTTTCCATCCATTCATAAAAATACGTAAATATGGACCAATTTTCTTCTAGTTTGCTTTATCCTACAGCTAAAACTGTAAACTATTCCGTACTTGCAATGCTTAGATGCTAGGCATTCGAAATCTTTAGAAGTATGCATTCCTTTACGAAATTTTATGGATTTTTCGTATTCTTTCCGAGCATTGCCAAGGTGCCCCGCATTGTTGTCTCCGATTCAATTATCCCCAATTTATATAGGGAAATATTTCACTCAGCAGTGTGGGCCGAGATCTGAAGGTTTTCCCGGGCCGATTTTTGCTGCCGATCCGCCCCTGATCTAGTTTATAAGCTTTTTCTTATAACTTAACTTTACAGTAAATCGAGTAAATTAGTTATATACTTGACAATACATAATTTTGGATGTATTTAATAATTTATTTTAAATTCTATGATTAATAGATTTTTTTCACTGATTTTGATTTTGAAAAAAATATTGTTTAAAATTTCCGTTTTTAAGGGACCCAGAGCAGTTGAACAAAATGAGTAGCAAAAGGTTTAATATATCGGAATATTTTGGGAAAGCTGCGAATAAGAAGATCAAAGTAGAAAATCCTAAAGAAACGGCTATTATCGAAGAGGATGACTTTGAAACAATTATTAGTGAAAGTGAGGAAACGAGTTCAAATTCTGAAAGTGAATTCCAAGATTGTAAACTCAATAAAATGAATTTAATGCTTAATTCCGATTGTGAAGATAGAGATAGTGTGTACATTAGTGTCGAAACAGAGCCAAAACTTAAAGAAATTCCTGGACTTCAAGATTTGTCTCAAATTGTGACCGACGGCTCTAAACAGGCGAAGTTGAGTTTTCCGAGTCGGAAATTTGCAACACGTTGGAGAAGTTTCAATCCTTTTTGGTTTCCATGGTTATAATACAGTGTGTTAGATGATGCTGCATATTGCTTCCATGTCATTTTTTTTTAAATTCTATTGATTCGAACATGCCGTTCGTATCGGTTGGATTCAGAAATTGGAAGAAAGCCATGGAAAAAGACTCAGGACTTTGGCAACATGGCAATAGTGATTCTCATAAAAAGTGTGAAACATCATGGGATATGCAAAAGGTAATTTCAAAAAATAATGCATCTGTAACTTCCTTGTTGAATCATGCTCATTCTAGCCAAGTAAGTGAAAATAGGATATATTTAAGAATTATTTGTCAGGTATTAAGATTTACAGCAATGCAAAATATAGCTCAGTGGGGAAATGATGAATTTGACCAAAGTTTAAATAGAGGAAATTTTCTAGAAATTTTAAACATCCTATCTGAACATTCCGATATAGTAAAAAAAATTTCTTGATGTTCCAAAAAATGCCAAATATACTAGTCCTTTAGTTCAAAATGAAATTTTGAAAATAATGTCGGATTTGGTGATTCAACAAATTAAGGATCAAATTAAATAAGTAGAGCATTTTTCCATTATGGTAGACGAATCAAAGGACATTTCTAAGAGTGAACAACTGTCGGTTGTAGTTAGATATTTTTTAGATGGTACAGTATTTGAATGATTTTTAGGCTATAAACAAGCGAAGTACCTTAATGCAAGCGCGTCATTTTCTTATATTAAAGAAATATATGCTAATTGCAAGATTGATTTATCTAAATGCGTTTCCCAAACATACGATGGCGCAAGCGTTATGAGCGGCAGATTGGAGTACAAAAATTAATTCGAGATGAAGTACCTCATTGTATATATGTACACTTTCAATCACAGGCTGAATCTCGTGATCGTCGATGTTTGCAAAAACGTAAAACATGTAGACGTGTTTTTTCCTGTGTTGGAGGAATTGTAAGTCTTTTTTCAGGATCAGCTGTGCATGCGCGATTTATAAAGCTACAAAGGGATATTAACCCGAATAGCAAATTGCAGGAACTAAAAAGAATTTGTTTTACCCAATGGACAGCTCGGGCATCTGCATGTTCGACAATGAAAAATACTTTTGAGGCCGTATTAGTCTTGTTGAATGTAATTTCAAATGAAGCGGGAGCACGTAGAGTAGAAGCCAATCGTTTGCTTGATGCAATTGATTTTCAATTTGTATTTAACTTGTGTATGTTTACGGAAATACTGGGAAAACTCAAATCTGTTAGCAATTTCTTGCAAAGCGTCACTTCAGATTTAACGAATTCATTAATATTAATGCAGTCTTTGGAGACGTATTTCTTGAACGTGAGATCTGATGAAAACTCGGCTTTAAACTTTGACCAAATTTACAAAGAATCACTAAAAATTGCAAATTATTATAACATTAATATTCCAAATGATGAAAATTCTAATAGAATTTCCAAATTTTGTACTAAATATGCAAATTATGTAAATACAGAGGAAAATCATTTTCAACGAAATGTTAATGCGAAAGATAAAATTCGTACCCAAATTTTTATTCCTATGTTAGATAAAATAGTAGAGGAATTACATGCAAGATTCACAAGCAATTCAGAAATATTAGAAGGTATATGTTGCTTAAATCCGATGCATGGACCAGGACCAGAATACAACCACCTGACAACATCAACTGATGGCGGTGCCATTGCCACCGATCTTTAGAGCTAAGGCACAAGAAGGACCCGCTCAAAGAAAGGGTAACCAGACATGGATGGGCAAGGTTTAGGTTGCACCAACTGGGGCGAGAATAGTCTGAAATTAATGTTTAATTAATCCTTAAATTGCATCATGATGATGTGTATTTCATGAAGTATTAATCATATCATTCCTCACGATAACTGTGATGAGAGACGTCTGGCGCCCACATAACCGATAAAGTAATTAAAGTAATTTTAAAGTTAAAACACCAATTGAACATAAAGATCACCGCGAAAAGGAACCTCAGCAGAGAACGGATAAGCGCACTACATGGAGAACAAACACATATTAACTGATTGGAAGCAAGTACAGTGACGTATCCTTTCTATTTTGTTGCAATGGTGTCACTCAGCTGTGAAAGCAACACATTCCACCAATAAGGACATTCCAAAAAATGCCTTTTAAGAGGTTTCCAAGATGCGCTTATGGCATACACTGTAGAAAACTATTCAGACAAATAAGGTTTTGAATAGGCTATTGGAATCGAGGAGATAAATTAAAGATATAAGAGAGATCATAAATGCATCAAATTCTGGGAGGCAATGGTATGTCCATATGAGCTACAGAAAAGAAACACTTAAGTGAATCAAAACGATGCAATGAAAACAAAGACAGTTTCTGTTGGTTTCGACAAAAAAATCACCAAAAGGTAGAAAACATAAGGGAGAAATAAATGCATGATGTTATTAAGAGGCAACAGTATTTACCAGTCATATAAGAACATGCCTATTTGGCCAACCATCTTGTCCACAAGAAAAACTACGAGCGCCTTTCCACACACACCTCCAACAACAACGTTATCAAAAGAAATAACCAAAGGAACCCTTCATTCTCAATGTTATACACAAATAAGACCCATTCCTAAAGACATCTTTCAGGATCCCTCAGACCCCAATCGCAAAAAAAATCCAAAAGTACAAAATTACATGAAGACAGTGCAAATAGAAACAACACGACATAACCTGAAGAAGCCAGCTGTACTTCCATCATCATGTAGCACTTATGAAGCTTCTGATTCATATCCATGTTGTATGTAAGCTATACCTCAAATCCTTTGCTCCAATGTCTTCGCTCCAAACCTTCCATCACGATGTAATGCAGAATGCAATTTAAAACAAACAACCAAAAATCAACTAACCCACGAAATATGCCTTTAATTTTACAAAAAGTCAATTGAATCCAAAGTAAACAAAAAATGCAAAATGATTCCAAAATCAATTTCAACTATCATCACCTCATTAAAATATTCTACAATGTTCTAATCCTTTTTTTACCTTTAACAAATAATCGAATGCACAAAATGATAAATGTAAAGTCAAAACTTAACAAACGGCATTACAATTAGCAGGAACAAGGAAATGAAACAATGAACACCAAACAAGTTTAACTGCACTGAACTTCACTTTTCTATCCAAGTCATGTCTTAATAGTCACTAAATAGATTGATATGACATTAAATAATAAAATATCATTGCATACAATTGCATCTCTCAGTAAATACAAGGATGGATTTATTTGTTATTATGATTGCTAAATACAGACATTGATTTTATAATAATAACCAAACAAAATGCATGTCAAAGTATAACAATTGCAACAGGAATGTCTCCAAGTAAATACAAACATGAAACTTACATCAACAGCAACAAAACGATGATATACTAAATTGAAGAAATAATATACCAACTACTAACATTTCAAGCACAATGATAAGAACATTAATGAAGTATTTTTCTTCAAGGTCCTGCCAAGACATAATGGCTTGTCAGCAGGTGCCGTGGTTTACATTTTTGGTGATGCTGTTATCAGAGCAGATGGAAGGGTATCCTGCCAAAGCGGTTGGGTACCACAATCTTAGGACAGCCCCACCATCACTCTGATAGTTGTTCACTTTGACAAATCACATCATGTCATCACATCTTATTATCACATTGTAAAGCAGCAGGAACGCATGTCCTTACATCAAACAAATCAATCTAAAATCAAATGATATCATCATTACAATTGAATTATACTACTGAACACAAAGTTCACATTCAATGGTAGAAATAATATTGCCTTGAAATGAAGCATCTTCATCTTCCGGTGAATAAGAGTGAAACATTTTCCAAAAACAAAAATTTACTACAACTTATAACACCAATGAAAGTACATATTTAAAACACTTATTTCCAATCCATCACTCCTAACCTGAGATTCCTCATTTGGAAGAAAAAAATGAAGAATCAGTGCAAAATAATGGTGTAATACCAAAGAAATTACAAAAATATTAATCACAGCAAACTGAATGCTCGTTGGTCAATATTGTGTATGCTAGTTATTCTATCTAACACAATTTAACAGTCTATCCAATAAAGAACTCATGAATCACAAATCAGACTGACATCACAAGATATCATTACAACAAACAATCAAAAATACTGATGAACACAAATTTCCTTTAAGGCTGATAAAATTAATTCCCATAAATTATAAACAGTGCCATGACAAAAACTAAAGGTGTGACTGAGTGCTGCAGTCAAATATACACATAAATGGCATAAAGTGCATTCATCAAATATGCGATTAAAATTAGAACGAACAAACAACTATAAACATGTTGAACATCAAATAGCACCGGAAAAACCAATTCTTTGATGACTTCGATTTCAGTAATACAAATTTAGCACAGCACCTCAATAAGATGAACATACCTTCTAATAAAACAGATTTGGAGCACTATAACATCATCAAAATATTATAAATTAACGCCAAAAAAGTATAACTGTGCTGAACTTTACATTTTCTATCAAAGTCATTCTTCAATAGTAACTAAATAGATCGACGTTATACATTAAAATCCTATTGTGTACATTTCCATCTCTCTCTCCCTTAATTAAACAGTTTTAAATTTCTGACAAAGTGCTACAATAAACCATTCAATGCAATCGATACACACTTACGTTGTTGCAAAGCATATTAGCAAACACATTCCAAAGAATGAATTGATATTTACACCACCAAGTACAACAATGAGACAGAATCACGTTGCAACTACAAATGAAAGGCTCAAAAATCCAACAGAAAAAGATTAAATTTTTAATATCGTGTGCAACTAATGATGTTCGGTTCCAATAGAAGACAAAATAGAAAATGAGAAAGATCCTCCTTTACTCAGATGACGGGGAATACCAGACCCAAATCAAAAATACAACATAGAATCAAACAGAAAGGATTGAACTCAGTCATCCTGTAATTTTAATTTTAACATTTCAAAGTGCACTGATTCCAAAGCTATATCTTCCCTTCTATTGCTGCATCCATTCAGTAAGTGATTTCATTTGGGAAGCTACTCTTCGTAGGTGAGCAAACTGCATCTCCCAATAATTTCCATTTCATCTTTGTTCTCAGGAGAGTAGTTAACAATTACATGTCAATTGAAAATTCATTTTTTAAATTTACTTCTCAGAAATAACCTCAGACTTATGAATGACAACATCATAAGCTTAACACCAATTTAAAAAACTTCTTGAAACATTTCACATATTCCATGCATGGATAACCACCCAATTTTCCATTCTGGTTTTTCCTGAACACTTTCCAAAGCACATAATTTATATACCCGAGGACAAATTAAAATACTTGTGTTTATAACAACAAAATACCACAAAATATTTATGCAATTAAATTAGGTCGATGTCACAAGCTCCAATTGATGCCACAATAGAAAATACTAAAAGCCTTCTTCTTCTTCAGAAAATAGGTAATAAGGGAAACAAACTAAAGTAAACAAATGCAGCACAGAAACACTCAGAAAATACCACAAATGATTGGCATTAACATCACCATCCACTTGTATAAATACTCGCAGCATGCATTCTGCTCCTCAGAGAATTTTATCTTTAAGATAATATTGCTCAATGCAATATTAGTTGTCGTTATAAGGACATATCTGAGAAAGGGATTATATTGGATTTTCTTGCGTAAAGTTAAAACACCAATTGAACATAAAGATCACCGTGAAAAGGAACCTCAGCAGAGAACGGATAAGCGCACTACATGGAGAACAAACACATATTAACTGATTGGAAGCAAGTACAGTGACGTATCCTTTCTATTTTGTTGCAATGGTGTCACTCAGCTGTGAAAGCAACACATTCCACCAATAAGGACATTCCAAAAAATGCCTTTTAAGAGGTTTCCAAGATGCGCTTATGGCATACACTGTAGAAAACTATTCAGACAAATAAGGTTTTGAATAGGCTATTGGAATCGAGGAGATAAATTAAAGATATAAGAGAGATCATAAATGCATCAAATTCTGGGAGGCAATGGTATGTCCATATGAGCTACAGAAAAGAAACACTTAAGTGAATCAAAACGATGCAATGAAAACAAAGACAGTTTCTGTTGGTTTCGACAAAAAAATCACCAAAAGGTAGAAAACATAAGGGAGAAATAAATGCATGATGTTATTAAGAGGCAACAGTATTTACCAGTCATATAAGAACATGCCTATTTGGCCAACCATCTTGTCCACAAGAAAAACTACGAGCGCCTTTCCACACACACCTCCAACAACAACGTTATCAAAAGAAATAACCAAAGGAACCCTTCATTCTCAATGTAATACACAAATAAGACCCATTCCTAAAGACATCTTTCAGGATCCCTCAGACCCCAATCGCAAAAAAAAATCCAAAAGTACAAAATTACATGAAGACAGTGCAAATAGAAACAACACGACATAACCTGAAGAAGCCAGCTGTACTTCCATCATCATGTAGCACTTATGAAGCTTCTGATTCATATCCATGTTGTATGTAAGCTATACCTCAAATCCTTTGCTCCAATGTCTTCGCTCCAAACCTTCCATCACGATGTAATGCAGAATGCAATTTAAAACAAACAACCAAAAATCAACTAACCCACGAAATATGCCTTTAATTTTACAAAAAGTCAATTGAATCCAAAGTAAACAAAAAATGCAAAACGATTCCAAAATCAATTTCAACTATCACCACCTCATTAAAATATTCTACAATGTTCTAATCCTTTTTTTACCTTTAACAAATAATCGAATGCACAAAATGATAAATGTAAAGTCAAAACTTAACAAACGGCATTACAATTAGCAGGAACAAGGAAATGAAACAATGAACACCAAACAAGTTTAACTGCACTGAACTTCACTTTTCTATCCAAGTCATGTCTTAATAGTCACTAAATAGATTGATATGACATTAAATAATAAAATATCATTGCATACAATTGCATCTCTCAGTAAATACAAGGATGGATTTATTTGTTATTATGATTGCTAAATACAGACATTGATTTTATAATAATAACCAAACAAAATGCATGTCAAAGTATAACAATTGCAACAGGAATGTCTCCAAGTAAATACAAACATGAAACTTACATCAACAGCAACAAAACGATGATATACTAAATTGAAGAAATAATATACCAACTACTAACATTTCAAGCACAATGATAAGAACATTAATGAAGTATTTTTCTTCAAGGTCCTGCCAAGACATAATGGCTTGTCAGCAGGTGCCGTGGTTTACATTTTTGGTGATGCTGTTATCAGAGCAGATGGAAGGGTATCCTGCCAAAGCGGTTGGGTACCACAATCTTAGGACAGCCCCACCATCACTCTGATAGTTGTTCACTTTGACGAATCACATCATGTCATCACATCTTATTATCACATTGTAAAGCAGCAGGAACGCATGTCCTTACATCAAACAAATCAATCTAAAATCAAATGATATCATCATTACAATTGAATTATACTACTGAACACAAAGTTCACATTCAATGGTAGAAATAATATTGCCTTGAAATGAAGCATCTTCATCTTCCGGTGAATAAGAGTGAAACATTTTCCAAAAACAAAAATTTACTACAACTTATAACACCAATGAAAGTACATATTTAAAACACTTATTTCCAATCCATCACTCCTAACCTGAGATTCCTCATTTGGAAGAAAAAAATGAAGAATCAGTGCAAAATAATGGTGTAATACCAAAGAAATTACAAAAATATTAATCACAGCAAACTGAATGCTCGTTGGTCAATATTGTGTATGCTAGTTATTCTATCTAACACAATTTAACAGTCTATCCAATAAAGAACTCATGAATCACAAATCAGACTGACATCACAAGATATCATTACAACAAACAATCAAAAATACTGATGAACACAAATTTCCTTTAAGGCTGATAAAATTAATTCCCATAAATTATAAACAGTGCCATGACAAAAACTAAAGGTGTGACTGAGTGCTGCAGTCAAATATACACATAAATGGCATAAAGTGCATTCATCAAATATGCGATTAAAATTAGAACGAACAAACAACTATAAACATGTTGAACATCAAATAGCACCGGAAAAACCAATTCTTTGATGACTTCGATTTCAGTAATACAAATTTAGCACAGCACCTCAATAAGATGAACATACCTTCTAATAAAACAGATTTGGAGCACTATAACATCATCAAAATATTATAAATTAACGCCAAAAAAGTATAACTGTGCTGAACTTTACATTTTCTATCAAAGTCATTCTTCAATAGTAACTAAATAGATCGACGTTATACATTAAAATCCTATTGTGTACATTTCCATCTCTCTCTCCCTTAATTAAACAGTTTTAAATTTCTGACAAAGTGCTACAATAAACCATTCAATGCAATCGATACACACTTACGTTGTTGCAAAGCATATTAGCAAACACATTCCAAAGAATGAATTGATATTTACACCACCAAGTACAACAATGAGACAGAATCACGTTGCAACTACAAATGAAAGGCTCAAAAATCCAACAGAAAAAGATTAAATTTTTAATATCGTGTGCAACTAATGATGTTCGGTTCCAATAGAAGACAAAATAGAAAATGAGAAAGACCTCCTTTACTCAGAAGACGGGGAATACCAGACCCAAATCAAAAATACAACATAGAATCAAACAGAAAGGATTGAACTCAGTCATCCTGTAATGTTAATTTTAACATTTCAAAGTGCTACAATAAACCATTAAATGCAATCGATACACACTAACGTTGTTGCAAAGCATATTAGCAAACACATTCCAAAGAACGAATTGAAATTTACACCACCAAACCAACAATGAGACAGAATCACGTTGCAATTCCAAATGCATGGCCCAAAAATCCGACAAAAAGTTGTATAACTAAACAAAATGCTTCTACTTCTCAATCATATGAATTGCCAATTAGAATTAATGCCTTTCCCAATCGGCATTGAAGAACGTATAACTCCTGTAAGTTTCGATATTTTTCTTCTCCATGTGACGGTTATTACGACGTTACAAATCCGCCGAACTGTTCCCAAGATTTTGTCTAGAGAACTCTATCGCCGCAAATACGAATCAGAGATGGGAAAATGGATGCTATTAATTTTCCAAAAAAAAAATATATATATATATATATAGAATATTTTTCATTTAATGGAAATAATATTAACGTCTATCGTATGGTATTCCAAAATATTAAATATTTATTAATCGAAAATTAAATTTCGCGAAAAAGAATCGAATCGACTAATTGTAGAGAGTAGTCGATATGGTCATATGGTGTTCACGGAAGCGCAAGCGCAGGTAACCGCTAAAATTTGAATGACTGAGACCAATCGTAATTTATTGGTGCGTATAACTATTCCGGGGACATTTGGTACGTATATTTCGCAAAATAAAATGCCGAGCAAGTGCTTTGCTCTGTTGGAGAAGGAGAATCATTTATTTTATTCTCCTAGAAACCAAGAAAGATAAGGTATTGTCAGGTAATACCTAAAATTCATATTCAAGGAACAGACATGCTAATGATCTTAAATTCAATCGGCGAATTTGCGACTGCGAAATGAACTGCTTCAAGGTGTATGTAGTTAAAGGAAAATATTTATTTGATCAGTAACCTGGTGCATATTATATAACGTTTGCATATTATAATAATAAATATCTAAAAATTCATCAACGCAGCTAATAGATTTTATGGTCATAATTGTTGCAATGCATTTCCTGCACACAAAGTGGTTCTGCTTTAAGAAGCAGTGCATTGAAAATGCTTTCACAAGAATTAATTGCTTTCTGATATACAAAGGAAAAAATTTGGAAATAGGCAATGGATTTAATCACAGTTGGTCCTTGCAGATGATGTCTCATGAGCAAAGGAGCAACCTCCCCAAAGAAGATATGGCTGTGGGTGTGATTCAGGTATGTTACTTTGAATGATACAAACTTTGAAATAGTGTTGAGTACATTGAAGGCAAGTTTGTTTGTTGTTTCACATTACAGCAGAAGTTCTCTAAAATGTGTTTCTTTGTCCTTCTTTCAGGACATTTTACATGATCGACATTTCACATCACTAGTACTGCCACTGCATCCTCCATTCATCCTTCAGCAAAAGGAAGGAATTTAAAAGGCAATATTTTGCAACTGGAAGGCATGCATGATTATGCTGGTTACCCAGTTGTGTTCTATATAGTCACTTGGACTGCTTCTGGGTCATTCTGTGACTGCAGCACACACATTCACATCAGATGGGAAAGGGAAACCCGGTGCCAGTAATCGCCTACTCTTACAAAAGATACCGGAAACTGGAATAAAGAAACCGTGTAACGCTTTGGAGTTCTTTTTTCCAATTATCAGACCCCTATCATTCAGTCTCAGTTATTTTTAACTTACCTAATGAAATAATATTACTTTCTTCACCTCCGTTATTCAGCAACAAATTTTAAAAAATTACTTTTATTTAAAGGCTATTACAGCATTGATGAATTTCATTCTGATAAATTGCAGTTATATTTGTCACTCCATTTTGTAATGCGCACTATGTATTTTTTAGTTATTTATTCTTTTGCTGTGTGTAATATACCTGCATTTGTTATTTCTATTTTATCGGTGTATTCCATGTCATTTATGACCAAAAGGAATTACCGTATTTTTCTGTGTATAAGACGCACTTTTTTATACTGAAAATGGGCTTCAAAATCGTCCTGCGCCCTTTACAATGAAGGTTCAAATGCTGGAATAGTATTTTCCTTAAAATTGTATTTCTACAATTCTTGTAAGCCTTCCTTTTGCACACAAAATGTTTTTTTATATTCGGTGGTCTTTCTATATAAATTTAAACATTCTTTCAATATTTATTTTCTTCCCCGATTACATGAATATATACTATAGAAAATCAAGTTTACACAAACAAGGAAAAAATTCTAGAACATTAATTAGTGATTATATCAAATACATCTCTAAAGGATAGTCACATATTTTAAAAATATAGAAAGATGTGATAATATAAAATTACTATAGCATCAGATAATAATGATTTATAAAGTCAGCACAAGACTATACTAGCAATCAGGGCCATGTCAAGACATTTTGTCGCCTGAGGTGAGATAACATATGGCACCCTTCATATTTATTTAGCGCAAGCTATGGGAGCGTTATTTTGCTCTTTTGGCATCCCGTCTAATTTCTCACCCAAGACAAGTGCCTCACTCGCCTCGCCCTCAGCATGGCTCTGCTAGCAATGCTCTCTGCCGTAAGATTAAGACACCTTTCGAATGACTCAAGAACAATTTTAACCTAGGATACAAATAATATGCTATAATAAATACATCATCAACAAAAGGATTGCACAAAGTAACTCTTTTATAACATATAGGATATGCAGCAGAAAAATAAACCTGTAAAATTACTTAAATCAATCTCAGCTGATTGGCCGCATGGGTGACTTGTGAGGGAATCATTCATTCTCTATCGAAACCATCTTCATGAGCCTTCGCTGTTATCCTTCCTTTTTTGCTCTACTGCACTTAACAATTGTTTCATTGTTGCCTATTCATTATTTCCTTATCAGTCACTTTCATTGTATTGGACGCTTTTGATTTTGCATTGCATGTTGTGTAAATAAATATTGACGGAAGTCCACTAAAATTTTCATTTTCATCTTTCAAAATTTATGAATTTCCCAGATTGTAATACTTTTCAATCACATGTCTTACAAGTAGTGATTCTGGCTCAAGAATTCTCGACAAAAATTTCGATGGAAATGAGCGAAGAGGGTACCTATTCGTTGATCTTTCCCTGGTGCAGAGAATATTTTTTTGGATGTCTCCAGTCCATAGTCAACATATTTTATGATCGACTACCTTCATGAAAGATCGAGTGACTGGTTTTTCTGAGTCAATATTGTTGACTCCCTTCCCTTCGACCAAGTTTGAGTCCTCATAGCTGCAGAGCCTTGCCTCCATAACTTTTGGTCCAGCGAGTCTTAATACCTATCATCTCTCTCTTGAGAACCTTTTGTTTCCACCCGTTGAGCTGAGGATACTCTCGAGTTCTGTAAAAGTATTCGGGAAACAAACAACTGACATCAATCCCTACTCGAGATGAGGTACACGTGGAATGCTAAGCATTAAGTCTTAAAGCAGGGGAAATACCCATATGACAGAGGTAACCAAACTTTCTGCATTAGGCTCAAATCATCTAAAATAATACACTACAAAAGCTGCTTGTCGAACATTGTTATGATTTGGAATGTAAGAGAAACTTTAATAAATACAACTCTTAAAATACTTATCCTGTTTGATTTAATTTGAAAACTCACTAAATTTCTTGTACACCAGGAATCTTCAGAAAGTATGTGTTGGCAATCCTACAGAGCTACACCAGTTTCATTTCCCCTTAAGCTTCCCTCTCCATAACCAACTTCCCCTAATACGACTAAAATTCCCCTAGTATATCTCGAGCTCAGTGTTTTACGGGAGTGTTCTTTTGTGTGGTGTAATTATTTAACTTGATTCAGTTTACGGCAAAACCCCTATTTTTTTAATATGGAACAATGAAAACGAATTTCATACTATGTGTCATGTAAACTAAAGGTTATAGCTTATGTGGAACAAAATGGAAATAGGGCAGAAGAGAGACATTTTGGTCATCCTCGGATGGAGAAGATGATAAGAGCATGGAGAAAGCAGAAAGACATTCTCAAATCCTTACCTAAAGAAAAACGATCTAGGTGTGGAAATGTTGCCTTCTGGTCTGATCTAGAGACTGATGTATTTAATTGGGTTATGAAAAATCAGAAAATTGGTACTGCAGTGTCAACAAAAATGATTCGAATGTATGCCATAGATCTATCTCGTGAAAAGAAAATAAGTCAATTTAAAGGTGGAGCAGCATGGTGTTATAGATTGATGAAGCATAATGGACTTTCTGTGCACTCTAGAACTAAACTTGCTCAGAAGATGCCCCAAGAATATAAAGAAAAAAATTTGGCCTTCCATCGGTTCATCATTAATTGTCGAAAGAAGAATACTATAGAATTAGGTCAAATTGGAAATATGGTCGAGACTCCGCTCACATTTAATACCCCCTCAAACAGGACAGTAAATTTAAAAGTTGAAAGAAGTATTTTAGTGAAGACAAGTAGTAATGAGAAAGCTCACTACACAGTAGTTCTTGCATGTTGTGCTGATTAGACTAAGCTACCCCTGATGGTAATTTTCAAGCAAAAAAGAATGCCTAAAGAGAAAACCCCGATGGGAATAATTGTTCATGAAATGGGTTGGATTGACAATGACGGAATGAAAATGTGAATTGAAAAGTATGGGGGAAAAGGAAAGGAGCTCTTCTAAGGAAGAAAGCTCTTTTGGTTTGCGATCAGTTCCGTTCTCATCTTACAGAACCTGTTAAGAAGCTATTTCTTGATTTAAACACCGAATTGGCTGTAATACAAGAAGTACTCACTTCCCAACTGCAGCCATTAGATGTTTCATTAAATAAGCCATTCAAGGGAAATATGAGAGAAGAATAGAACAAATGGATCGTGGATGAAAGCACGCATCAGCTGACTAACACCGGCAGAATTAAGCGGCCTATGATCAAGCAAATTTGTGAGTGGGTAAAGGCATCTTGGGCCAGAATCAGTCCAGAAATTATTGTCAATTCTTTAAAAAAATGCGGAATAAGCAATGCCTTGGATGGAACAGAAGATCATTTGTTGTACGAAAACGACACTAGTTCAGATGAAGAATTTCTCGGGTTCGACGAGGAGGAACTTTTGACATCCAGGCAAAATGTTAACAACTTAATTGAATTGTTTTCTGTTCTATAGTTTTAAATATTGTATGAACTTAATTCTCAGCCTACATCCTTCACTGCTCAAGTTTCTGAGGTTGATTATTCATTTCTACCAGTGGCAGCTTGTAGCTAAAATTAGTGGAGGTGCTGCTCCAGAAAATTTTTAGCCTTTGTTTTAAAATTGTGTAAAAGGAAAAAAACATGTATAAAAAGAAAATTTATTCAGGAACTTGATAAAATCTTAACAAAAAAAACCAAACATTTTTTACTTACTTTAACTTAAATTGTTAAAGTTCAAGCTTGATCTATTCATTTAAAAATGAAATCCATTCTTCTTGTTTTAATTTGCGCAAAAAGTTCAATAATTTTCTCCTTGATCTCTGGATGACAATTGAGGAAATTTTTCTCCATTGAAAGTACTGCAAGCGCATTTAGTCTTTCCGAATTCATAGTGCTTCTTAAAAAAGTTTTTATTCTTTTCAATGTTGAAAAGCAGCACTCTGCCCCTGATGTAGTCATGGGAATTGTCAAGAGGATTTTTATCAGTTTCGTAATTTCACTAAAAACATCATCTAGATTATTTTCCAAGATAAATTTCAGCAGCTCAATTAATTTGCAATATTCATGAATATCGGTCCTACATTAGAATACTTTTAGTTCAGTTTCAAGCTTTTCTTTGTCAATCATGGGATAAGCTTCAGTGGTCAGTACTATCTCTTTTGTGGGATGCTCATTCTTAAATCAAGTGAAACATTTCTTGTTGAACAATTTAGCAGCTACTAAGTGTTTAGTGGAAGAATATCTGTCCATTATATCAACACATATATAGTCACACACTTCCTTAGCTTCTGTCATGAGTGTCTTTGAAGGATTCTCACCGTACTTTGAGTTTCTCAATTCTAAAATAGCAGTTTTGAAATTTGTTATATATTCATTAACTTTAAACACACTAATTTCTCGAGATTGCATTTGGTTGTAAATTATTTCAACATGAGGCATAATCTGATGAAAAAGCTCTAACCAAAACTTGAAATTATCATCATTCAGGTATTTTAAAATTCCTGTTGCTTCTGCAATGGTTTGATCTGCATTTGATGTTGACTGAATTTCAGTAAGGCAGTTTTTTAAAGGTTGCAAATTTTCATGAACTCTGTTTATGGTCCGTATGTTGAAATTCCACCTTGTAGAGGATGGACGTGGAATGCTGACGTCCATATGTTTCTTGAGAATGGACACACGTTGTGGTGATCTTGAGAAGAATGTTGGAATAGCCAGAATGTTAGAGAAAAATATTCTTGCGTTTCGTGTAATACTTGCTGCATTTCTCATTATTAAATTAAGTTGATGTGCATAACAGTGAATGAAATGTGCATTACTATAAACTGCTTTTATTTTTGCTTGAACTCCTGCTATTTTGCCTTTCATGACATTTGCACCATCAAATGTCTGAGCTATCAGTTTTTGTCCATTTCCTTGAAGGATTATGTCCAATTGTTCTAAAATACGTTTTGATATGCCATCTGCAGTTTGATTTTCTGGAATAAAGAATCCCCAAAAACGCTCAAATATTTCTTCATTCAATACGTACCGTAGAACAAGGACCATTTGAGTGTGTTCTGAAACATCTGTTGTGTCATCAGCCATGACAGCTACAAAGGAAGCTTTTCTAATTTCCGTCCTTATCTCCTCATGGTATATTTGTAGCAGGCAGTCAAGTATCTCATTCTGAATGGTCTTAGAAACACCTTTGAAGACTGCACTGGTTTCTAAGTGATTCTTCAAATCTGAATCTAATTTAGATGCAAAATTTACTAATCCTCTAAATACCCCTGGATTTACTGAATCGTCTTTTTCATCATGTCCACGTAAGGGAGTTTCAAAGTTTCCACAAAAGTAAATGCAGTCTCTTGTCCACGGTACATCACCTCCAAACAGCAAACACGGGAAGCAAAACAGTGCATTTTTTACTTCACAGCCGCAAAGCCAACTTTTCCGTTGGTACCATTCAGAATTAAAGCTACGAATATATTTCTTGTTGTTGCTTTTGCCTGGCTGAGATATTAGAATGTCAGGTGTGGAACGACCTCTTTTCTTAACTTTAACTTTCTCATGGAGAGATAGCTATGAAAACTTAAGCTGTTGAAGTTCACTTACAGTCACAGAACTTATTTCTTGGGGATGCAAGGCCATGGTTAAAGTTTTCTGTTAAATAAAAGAACCGAAAAAAAATGAATCAAATAGAATAGCTGGAAGCAGAATAATAATCTAATTCTACACTTTATCACATTCAAGAATATGGTACACGGTTTTTAAGCACAACACATGCTGAGTAAAAAAAACTTCCTTCCACCATCACGCCAGAGCTGGCACTGCGAGAGCAACAGTGCTCTCTCTACATGGCAGTCCCGCCTTCCTCTCCACCCCCCTCCTATGTGCGCATGCGAACAACAGTCAAACACCACGTCGCTGGCACTGTGAAGCGCACAGTTCCATACAAAGATTTTTGTATCTTTTTCATAAACTGGGGGATGGCTACTGAAGTACTGACATTAAGCTTAAGGAATATATATTTACTACAAAAATAAAGAAAGAATTAAAGAAAAAAGGACTCATTATATTAAATTTTATCGATAATATCAAGTGGAAATAGGGGGTGCTGCAGTTCCACAGTGCCTATACACGAGCCGCCACTGATATCTACTCTCTTGAGTTGGACTTTTCGATTAAATGTTTATGATATATTAACAGATTTGATCGGTCGTGCCCAAATGGGAGTTGATGTATTGTTGTTAAATAAGCTTAAGGAAAATGCCTTTAATAAACTTAGTGAATCATTCATTATTTTTGGTGGATTAATTTAAATATTAAAATGCTAAGGAACAAATAATTAATTTTGTTCATTATAAACATGGTAATCGCTCTTTCATTTTAGCAAATGACAATACATCAGTTAATGTGCTAAAATATTATAAGCTAGGGTTATAGGGTTTGTTTTTTTTTTGTAGCTACATCTCTTCCTTTCATTTGCTATTTCTTTCGTGGAACCCGATAGCCTGGACTATTATTTATATAGATGCTTATAAATTTAAGTAAATATTGCAACTCACTTTGTAGCTTAGAGGCAATTGGTCATTTATATATATCATTCAGCAAAAATATTTTTTTAATGCTTCTGTGTGAGGTTGTTTTGATGTCGCCTACAAGTATTCGTGTCTTTCATATTTCAAAACTTGACCATGTAATTTTATACTTATAAAATTCTATGTTGTGCACATTCTACACAAAATTTCATCAATTTAGGAATAATTTAGCATTAAAAAATGTTATTGGAGAAGTTTTTTGTTTATTAAATAAAGAAATAGTTGATTTTCCAGCAAAGAGACGCCTCATAAACTTCTGAGAAATGCAGTTTTATTTCCCTAATTGATAGTTAATTAAGTATGTGCTTGGAAAACATCACATTTATATATTGAATACATGCTTTTTGTCTCAAAGCAAGCAAAAACATTCTAAGTTTTAAAATATAATATCATCCAAAATATTATTTTTTTAAATGCTGAACTTCTTATTACAAAGACTAGTAGTATTTTAAACTCTCATATTTGTTTTACATGAAATAATTAGCTATTATTATACAATTATACAGTTAAGTAAATGTTTTCGAAGTTCTTATCAGATAACATTGAAATATTGTAATGATACAGCATTAGCACAATTTTAGGAACAATGGAATAGTTATTCGATGCTAAAAGTTAATTCTTATCTTCGTAATGAACCTTTCCATCAAGGTTGCCATTGTATTGCGATGATTTAAAGACGAGCGTGAAGTTATTTTCATCAAAATTTGTTGACTCGCATAAAACACGCATTAAGATTTACCTTCCATAAACATTCTTCTGTAAAATGATGCATTAAGCAGCTTTGTCTATTAAATCTTGGCCGAATTATTAGAACAATTTTACGATGCTACCTGAACACCTGTATGTAGTTTACTGGCACTCAATTGGTTTAATTTTAATTAAGGAGAGGTAATCTAAAGTTAAGAATCTAGGCAAGATATTTCAAAGGAGCAATTAAATGGTGTTGTGGACTTATTTATTTGAATATTTATTGTGGGATGCTCATTCATTTGTACTTGGTGTTGTTTTTCCTATTTGAGAGGTATTTTTCAATTCTTGTCTCTTGTCATAGTGTTAATGCCTCCTGTTGGTTAAGTGACGAATTAACCTTTTCACAGCATTCTGTGATGCTTTTTCCGCTAAATTAGTTGCATCACGTAATGTGATTCCTGCATTTTGTATGCTGCTTTATACTTGGGACTTTCAAGGACTTGGAAAAATTCAGTCAAGTGCTACTTGACTTTAAAGATTATTTTGTTGATATTTTACTTTTTCTCATCTTCTCTGAGAATTGATTCTTTCAAGTTATCATTAATTCCTTAATTACGTCCAAATATTTTATGGAATAGTATGAAGTTCTTATGTATTTTTCCATTCAATTAATTACAATTTATAGATCTTTCAAATATCAATTTTTTGTAAATGCCAGTTTATTAGTGAATGTAAAAAGCACATTTTTTAAGTATGGCTACAAAACATTTTTGTGAACATTAAATTTGAAAGAGATTTATAGTTGTCTATCAAATTTAACAATAAGAATTTTTCTGAATTTACCCAAAATTAATAACTTGGCTGTGAATGGGTTAAGCCATTAGAGAGAGGCAATGAACTGTGGTGAGCCAAAAATGCCAGCAGTGTTGAGTCGGGAAATGTAATTATTACTTCCAAAATAGATGAATTAACATCAATTCTTTAAAATTTTAATCATGTACTGGATTTACCTGGATATAAGAATGAAACTTGTTTAGAGAAAAGGAAATATTCAAGCAAAATTTGTTTTAAATTTTGCATTTGCTTGGATCCAAATTTTATATTTAGTGTCAATTTTTGAGCCTGAATTTCATATAAGGACAGATATTTGTGATGCTGCATATAACCCTTTTCAACATCTTGATTACTTGGAGCTTATTCTGCATGATTTACTGAATTCTTTACCCCAGTATTTGACATTTGAAAACATTTAACAGCCCCCATAAGTAACTCGGCAATTACATGTTGTGCATTTCATGAAAAATAAAACAATAGAAAATTCTATTCTCTAGGTAAACAGTGAATATGAATTTCATATAACAGATATTTGTCATGCTGCATATAACCTTTTTTTACATCTTGATTGCTGGACAAACTTTTTAAATCCAAATCAAAGAGATTATTTATTGCAGTATTTGACATTTGAAAAACATTAATATCTCACATAAGTAACTGCCATTTTGTCATAAAATACAAAAAATAGGGAATTCTATTATCCAGGTAAATACAGTGAGATGTCATCCATTATTTTATCGAGCAATTTTTGCCTTAAAAAGTTGTTATACAGTTTTGAATGTGATTGTTGAGGAAACTAATTTTTTGGAAAAGTGTTTCGATGCATTTTTGATTCAATACTGCTGGCATTTGTTTTATTTTTCTTCCACTTGTGCAGTACATTGCTCCTATGTACAATCAAATTGTACTATTATAACAATTTCTTGACCAATGCGAGGCATTATTTTGTGGGGGGACACTGTTATTATAGCAAAGTGTTTGCTTTTAAAATATGCAAGTGAATGAAGTGTGTGCTGAAGAATGGAAGCAGTCAATGTGAAATGAAAGTGACCATTATTGCTGCCAACCAGGGCAGTAGCTCAGCAGTGGAAATGAGGGGAAGGGGGAGGATTTTACGTCTGTGCCTATATATAAAAATCCCCAAAATCCAACATTCCTAATAGAGTGACCGAGACAAATGTCTGAACTTTATGTCATAGAAGTGAAAAAACATGGTTTGTTATGTTCTCTTTATTGATTGCTGTGAAAATTGTACATTGTAATGATACAACTTGTACTTGCAACAAAAATTACAATAAATGACAAGGTTCATTATTACAAAACATTATTTCATATGTTGCTTCTGTTTTCTTCAAAAAAGGGGTGAGGGTTTTTCCCTCACCCCTTCATCCCCTCCAAACATGGGTTTGATGGCAAAAAGGAGTCTGTGTGAAGGGCTAGATTAAACAATACGGAATGAAGGAGATTGCTAGACCCAGGCAATGAAAAATCTTGTCCGTTCACAAAAGAAAAACAATTTCAGTAAATGGAATGGAATGAACTGTTACATCTGCATTAAAAAGAAAAAATTCATGATTACTCGGAACTGGAAAAACTTGGTTAATAACAGTTTCCAAATATAACAGTTAGTTAAAAAACTTAGAATATTTTTTGGGAAATTTACTGGTTGATGGAAATGTAGAATAGAAAAATGTTCAGCAAATTGGGTGGATGGAATTTTAAAATAACAGTTACAAAAGAATAGTTTTAAAAAGTAACCGTTGAAAAACTTGAAATATTTTTTGATAAATTTATTGGTTCGGGGAATCTGACAAGAATAAGCTTGCTGAATTTTTAAAGAACCGTTAAAAACTTATTCCTTTTCCAATTGACTTAGTTGACTCTTATTAAATGAATTGAGAATCAAAATCTTTCCTTGTAAAGACTTCATTACAATTTTATTCATGGCATGAATTCAGACTGAGTTGGTAGTTAAAAAACTTTGAATCTCCAGACTTGGATACAGAAAAATCAATTGCACTTTTCTTTCCTTGCTTTAAATTTTGTAATTATTAAGCATGACAAACTTATCAAGAAAACGTTCATTATATAATATTGAAAATATCGTAACTATATCTTTTAATGACTACACACATAATAGGAATAAAATGAAATTTCTTTCAACCATCCAATTTGCCAAATATTATAATTTTCACAATGGAATTGAACAAGTTCATACATGTGAATACAGTGCCACCTCAAATGGTAATCTAATATAGAAATTTGGCATATAGGTCAACAGAAAACTTTTCAAAATTTTAAATTCAAAGTATGCTTTCAGCAAATCAACTCGACTTACACCAATAAATAATAATTAAACCATCTTCTGTAATCCTAAGGAGCTCATTACAATATTAATATTCCTCTAAATGGCAATCAGTTTCATGTTCGATAAAAAGTTAAATTTACAGATGGACGCTATTCAAATTTTATAGGCAACAATAAAATATATTAAGTTCAGATTAATTGGAAAGTTGCACAGGTTCCAACAAAATAAATGCCTTATTAGGCGTCTTGCCTGTTGCAGTTTCAATTTCAAGGCGAAAAATATAAAAAAATTAAAATTAGAAAAATGTGGCATTCTTGTGTGAATGATCTGAGATTACTGCAATTTTGTTCAAATTAAAACACTTGACTTTCACTAGCTCTTATAAGATGAGGTACCATTTAAAAAATATTTCTAGGATGACATTTGCCACAAAATAGCAAGAGCGACAGAAAGTTAATGCCTTATATCCTGAGAAATAAAATACTCCTACAGCCAGTCAGTCATGTCCAGGTACAAAACATGTTTTCAAGGTTGCACTGTATTTCCATTTCTTCAACAAGGAAAAATCAAATAATCAAAAACAATCGTAAATTATGAAAGGTCATTTAATGCAGATGAAACAGTTCTTAATATATTCCCATTCCACTTACCACCATTGCCTGCTTTTGAGAACAAACCAGAATTTGCAACATCTGAGCATAAAACCCTCCCCATCCCATATCCTCCAGCCAAACTCCTTTTTACCATCACATCCAGATGACTAATTCTGGGCGCAGCTCAGCAGGATTCTTCACATCATGGCTTCTCTTCTCAGCATCCAGTGCAAATGCCTTGAAGAAAGAGGAAAAATTCAAAATGTTAGCAAATTCAATAAGGACATACACCATAAAAATTATTTGACTCAATTTTCTAAAGATTTTGCAGAAGAATATTATTGCTCAATCTTTGGATGACACCAAGATCTTTAAATTTGTTTTTCAAGCATGCAATCCAATAAAATAATTGAAATTTATAGAACAATAGTATTGTTGTTTAATTAAAGACTTAAATGTCACTATGTTCGCAAACTCTGGTCTTAAGAATAGAAAGAAAATATAAATAATTTCATCATTGCACTGAAGAGCATCGGCTTTCAATTCGCTTTCATATCTTTTATGAATTCAACATTGATGATATATTTTGTTTCAAGTTATTCTGCCTTATGGCCATTAATGTCCTAAATTAATACTAGTAGTTTGTTCACAAGGAAATAAACTGCTACTGGTAAATATAAATGGAAGTGAATTCATATAAACAATTTAAAGTCGCCCAGCACATCTAGTTGTTATTTAATCAATTAAATTGTCAGTCCTTTTCATACAACTTTACAAAAATAGAAGAAATTGATTTCTAGCATAATTTCACGTCAAATAAGAGTGATTATTTCAACATTTATGAGGGCATTTCACCTTAAACAATCAAACAAAATATCTTTAGAATGCCAAGTAAAAGAAGAGTAAGAAAAGGTTTCCAATTTGCTTGAAGTAGAGCCTTCAGTATGACAAGACCCAGTTTATGTGGTAAAAACTAATACTATCGCTTTGATTCAGAGTCACTTCTCCATCTCCTGCCCTTGAACCCTTTTAGTTCCACGCCAATTTTGGTGGGTATGCCCAAAAGTGCCATGTCTATTTAAGCAATTTTGCATCGATCTTGAAGAAAAATCACATACACGCTATTTATTCATATTCTTGTTTGATTCTTTCAGTAATTGCACAAATGATTACAAACATTAATTATATTAACCTTTAAATGCTGAATGGCATGCCGGTGTGCCAGCAAATTTCTGGTTAAGCCTGCCGAACGGCACACCCGTGGCCCACTAAGTTCTCAGGCTGCTCACATGTCGTTTTTGTCATGGAATCAAAAAAGTAAGAGGGGATGAAAGACCAGACATCTTTCTTTTCCTCCTCCTCTCCCAAGGCCAAAGTTCAGAGGAAAGCTGCGAGATATGTGCTAGGTAGGTTTAAAAAGGAAGACTGCATCACAGAAATGTTGAAAATTCTGGATTGGGAATCATTAGAAAATAGGAGATGAATTAACAGATTAGGGGAATGTACCAGGCATACAGCAATAATGAAGCATGGGAAGACTTAAGAAGTAGAATGCAGGTGCCAAATTTTTTAAGGAAAAATAGCCATGAATTTAAAATTAAACTTAGGCCGCGGAAAACAAATACAGCAAAGTATTCATTTCTAAACAGGGGAAACAGCGAGTGGAACAAGTTACCTGAAGTGCTCTTCAAGCACTTACCTAAGGATGCAAAACATTTTAAACGTAGAGTTAGTTCATATATGAATGGTAAGAACAAGACGAACTGTGAGGAGGAATATTAGTAACATCCATATCTATGTAATTGTGCCTAAGTGCAGGAAAAGTAGGGGATTGCTTGGAAGGGTGAAGTACAGTGGGGACTTTGTGGGCCACGTGACCGCTACGGTAGCCGTGAAGGCCTTTGATAAACCCACGAAAATCCGCACTCTAGGCACTGATTGTAATTAGTTTGAAATTGTATATTATTAAATATTTTTTAATATATTTCAATATTTCTAACATAACTTATGACTTTATTTGAAAAATTGGAATTTTAGAATTATATACTGTTTTCCTTGCCACCTGGCCGGCTGGCCAAATTGCAATGTTTTTTAAATAAATAATAGTGCTTTGCAGCAATGACAAAAAGCACTAAAAAGTGGTTATACAAACATTTGCATTCGAGGCTTTGTTTATGCAAATTGGTATATAGCAATTTAAATTTCATGTTTTGAATTTGAAAAATTATTATTAATCTTTTAATATAAAGGGACCAGTAAAATGAATCAATCTACCTTAACACGTATTAAATTGTTTTTAAAAAATTGTAAGTTCTAACGTAAAATGACATGAACAGCGAGAAAAATTAAAATGAAATAACATAAATACAGGGTTTTACTTACATTGGAATCATAGGAAAATTGATGGGACACACAAAATGTTGTAAATAATGGGAAAATTTAAATTCCAATAATGTAAATACATGGTTTTATTGTATTGTTAAAAGGCATTACATATAGCTTATAAAGTTCTGAGTTATACAGTAGTTATTCTTCATCATTACAGAAGTTAAATGGTGAAAATTTTCCTATTTCATTCAGTAGAAGCGGAGATATGACAGATATCGTAATGTACGCATAATAAAAGAATTAGAGAAGTTTTTTTAAACTTTTAAGGCATTTAGTTTATCAAATTTTCCATGAAATTTACTACAAGAAAATATAACTTCAATGAAACATCTATACTGATGTTTTTACTAGCATTTACTTTGATTGCAAACAGTTCGATCACACTAAGTGGAGACCTCACTTTGCCTCCTCACACAACACTTCCAACTGTGAAAATTTTCCATTGTTCTTTGTAATTTGCCATACCCTTCCAAACAAAGTTTTCTACACTATCTTCCTCTTGCTCATTGTTAATGTATGTTACTACATCAACTTCTTTACGATCTTCAATACAATTATCATGCACACTGATTCACTTTTCATTAACGCTACCATCTCCATTTCCTTGCTTGGTTCGCTTGACCTTTTTATACCTGTTGATGCCATGATTATATAATTCCTAAAAATTAACACAGCAAAACACAAAATTGCCTCTGCACAATGCAAAGGTTTCCTTCAGACTAACTTCTTTAGAGCAACATGAGAATATTTCCCCTGCGACCTGAGCATAAGGACCCATGCACTCACTCGGAAATCATTTTCACTTTGGGCAGATAAGCAGAATCAAAATCTCCTTTTAATTTGCAGTAGCATTCGTGTAAAGATACAGTTTGTCTCAGCATTGGATAGGGGTTTTTTAGAAGAAACGATTCCCCAATTCCCGTAGCTAAGTGAAAAATCAATCACAAAATTTAATGCAGATTAAATGTTATAAGAAAGACAAAAATTGCAAAATGATAAATAGGTATGCCAAAGGTTCCACTTTTGAAATATATTAACGTTATTCAGATTTAAGAAAATTCATCATATCAAAAAAATAAAAAAGGTGAGTGATGAAGATGATGTACTGAGGATGTCGGTCGACGGCATATGAAATTTGTCCTGGCTGTACTCAGTACATCGCTCAACGTTGAGGGGTTAACATTTTCGCTTAACAATCCTCAAAAGATTTCAGTCAACTTTCATTAATATTTCAAGCTATATTGTCATTACAAGATTGGGTCCATTTTTCCTACAAAATTCACTTCCATTTACAGAGACCACTGAGATGGTTTAGGTTGCCCAAAAATCACCAACCAAACAAAATTAAAAGCCCCAGGCAACCAGTATTTTACATACATATAAATGGCCAGATATTGCAACACTTAAGAATTACCAATTTATTTTGAACAGGTTAGATGATAACATTAATTTCGCTTTCTTCATGGTATACAGTTCAAGCATGCGTAACTCTATCACTTGCTGATCCCAAAAAGGTCCTCAACTTTCAATAATCAAAGTTAGCAAAACTGAAACTAAGTGTTACACAAATATTATTGCACAAAATCTGAGGGAGGTTTTTGAAAAAGCGAAAGTATTACACAAGCAAAGGCGGTATTTTTATTTAATATATATTGTATACATCCATAGTTATAAAATTTTCAATTAATTGCACCGACTAAAATCTCTGCTTATAAGAACGAACTATCACCCATTGATCAAGTACTTTGGAAAAATATGCTAACATAAAATCAAATTACAGATATTAATTCACGGTTGTGTGAAATCAATTGATCATTGATATTCATTAAAATGCAGCGATAATGATCAAATGAAAACTTCTGAGGTAACAGTAAATAATAGTCATTTCAAAAACAAAATCTGATAACTTACACATGTAAAATTACTACTAACTACTTTGTAGCACAAATTGATAATACTCACTATCGATATTTCTTGATATCACAAAAAATAACATGGCCAATCAGTCTCAGAATGTAAGTCGAGTTTCTCAGGATGAGTATGATTCCGAAGAATGTATCTGAAACCATAAGAAAATCAAATCAGAAATCTTACACCATGTAATTTCGTACATGTCCATAATTTTCTAGTATATTAAGTAATGTTCCCAATTCCCACCTCATAAACTATTCTAAAAATATACCCAGTTCTTGTTTTACATGCTCTTCCCATTTGCTCATTCTCAGAAATATGCGATTGAAGAAAATATCCTACCTCTCAAAGCTACCCAAAAATGTTCATAGATACTCGATTTAGAAAAAAATTCTTAAATTATTCACCTGCCCGACTAATGGCAAAATCTACCCAACATGCTGGGAAAGATGCCATTTTCTCTAACTCAGCTAGTGTAGTATGGTATACTAGAGCCTTGCACATGCCAGGCCTACCCAGCAGGCCCGGTATGGGCCAATCCTATGGAATTCATTATGAGCTTGGGCCGGGCCAATCTTAAGAAATTACTGGATGTATCAGAAATGTTTAAAAAAATTTCGGGCTTTGACGGCCCAAAAATATTTAATGTCAGAAATTATTATAAATTTTTACTAAACGTTACTTTCATAAACAATACTTTAATAATTTCGGTTACTACAGTCCTATACAGGTAGTTTGACTAAGTAAAATACTGAACACAAGTTACTATTAATTTATTATCCATAATCTATTTGAATAAAAATGAATGTTTAGTCAATAAAGAGAAAGAAAATGAGTGATGATAAACAATCAATATAAAAACACTGAGTACCCGTTTTTTCTGTCTCCGCTCATAATAAGGGAATACAGTTTTCACTCAATTTTTACCAGGAACTTCAATAAGCCAGCCCAAATATTCTTTATCTTACACTTTAACATTGATAACTTTCTAGACAATTTTTGCATGCAATGTCAAATGATTTTATATTAAAATATGGTACAGTACATGCAATAATGCACTAGATATGACAAAAATTAATCATTTATTGTCTTAATATGTTATTTAGTGCATGCTGTTAAATGTTTTATCTTATTTTTTTATGAAGATTTGTCATGGTCTAGATGAGCACCGAACTTTTCTGGAATGCCCTACATTGAAATGCATGTTAAACATCTCTCTTTTTGCATGTTTTCCATTTTTGCGGCCATTTCCAGGAGAACTGGGTATATTCGAAACTGAAATTATACCCTAAGTTACGCTTCAATTAAAATACAGTAAAACCCCTTATTTACACTTTTCTAGGGACCTGGGAACAAAAGTGTAAATTGCGGGAAAAACAGTTAAACTGCCTTTACTTTTAAACTCCCCCATTTGTTACAGTAAGACTAATAATAAAATCAGTGTTAAAAGAGCTAAGTTTATAAAGAGTACATATATTTATTCATTTACTTAACCAGCACACTTTTTAATAATAGTAATACAGTAAAACCTCTACCTTACGAACCCCTTTATAGCGAACTATTGACCGCCAAACTTATATACAAAATCCCTAATTATAACCTCTTTACTGTGAACTTCCGTACTACAAAAACTTCCAAACAATGAAAGAAAAAGTGGTCACTTCCATTTATATTTACCTCTTTAGAACGAAATTTTGCTCGCTAAACATTTTTTTCAGTTACATAGGTACGGAAAACGATTGAAAACAGTCGCCAACGCGCCAATTAGTGTTAAGCTTACAACAAGCCAATCATAGCACATTTTCTAGCATGATGATGTATTTCCTGTGTTTCCGGCATTCTCATGCCATTCACAATCTCGTCTGAGAGTTGTAGTGATGCCGCTATGCATGCTTTTGTTGATGTATTTTAACTAAATCTTTTAAAAAAGTGTTGTATTTGAAATCATTCCCAATTAAATTCATCCCCTAATCTATTTAAAGGGAATTTCAATGAAAGATTGCAGCAATGAGGTATGTATTGTGGTGGGGTGGTTCCTATACACATTTTTGTGATAGGTAATTTATTCGTCAGAGACGGAGCTGGAGTGTTGTTAAGAAGATTAGTGAAAAATATTGATTGAAGTCTTGATTTGGAGTGCCAACGACAGTTAGTGCTATCTTATGAGGAAAATGCTGCTTTCATTCATTTCGTTTTGAAATATTTGCAACCCTCGCCATAGTGGTGAAATAGTAGATTATTAATTGGTGTTAAGAAGTCAATATTTTTTTATAAACTTAGTGGCTCAACAGAGGCATCAGCGAGTTTCACGCATTGCAACCGCGAAAAAAGTGGTATAATAAAAAATTGCCAAGGATGTTTTCGTGCAAAACCTGCCAATCAATGCTAGAAAAAATAACATTGCATTTCAGTTATTTGGTGCTTGCCAATGTCAAACATTGCAAAACGAGATGAATGAAAGTGGCCCTTTTTTCCTATAAGAAAGCATTGTGTTGTCGGAGCTTCAAATCAATATGGCTGGTTATAAAACATTGAATGCGAATTTTGAATATCGTCCACTTATGTGATACTTTTTCCTGAAAATGGGAGTATTTTAGTAGAGTTACGCCATATCTTGATCTATGACTATTTTAAAATTCATGTTATAACTTCATCGGATTCCTCTTTTAACCTGGGATTTGGAAGAACCTTTTTTCTCAACATGATCAGCATCCTTTTTGTAACCCATTGTTAAAATAACAAACGGGTAAAAACCCGCTAAGGTAGGCACAAAGAATACGCCGATGCACTGATAGCTTCAATTCAATGACTAGTGAGGAGTTCAGCCGCCGACTGAATCTATTTTCGCCTCCAATGCTTTTCAAGTACATTGTAACATGTATGCCTAATATATTTACAATGTAACAAGTACATATATTGCGTCACTTAATAGACATGCGGAATGTACGGTGATTTTTCGAAAGACGATTTTACAATCTTTTAAAAATACTATTACTCGAATATAAATTTCAAAATGTCATCATTTGAGAAAAAAGAAACCACGTTATATTTGGGACAATACGGTAATTTAAATTACAACAAATTACAAATTATTATTTCAATATACAATGCAAGTGGGCGCCTGGCCCGGTGGCAAGGTTACAAAATTAACATATAAAAAAAACATATTTAAAACATATTTAAAACATATTTAAAACATATAAAAACATATTCAGAAGATTCAGTTTACAATTTTTCACATACCACATACAATATTCTATTCATATATTTTTCCTGTTAGGAGCTTCGAGTTTGAGCTCTTTCGTTAATTAATTCATCTTACAATATTATTTAACAATAAATTAACTAAAAGTAATGAAAATCGTTCCCAGTGATATTTTTTTCTCTTGATTTAAAGGTTTTAACATTTCTAGGGAAGGGTACACAAATGGAAACATCACATATCACTCAAAAGCTCGTCTTTAGAATTACCCATAATTATTATGCATTTTAAATGGTTTTCCCATCATTTTTCTTGTACAAGAAAACTGATGTAAAAGCTGTCATTTTTAAATGAAGGTGTGTACACTTTAAACACGTTGTGCGCATGCGCACGCATGGCTTCAGTGAAAAATGATGGAATAGAACCCGTCCTATTTTTCATCATTTAAAAATGACAAGAAGCAAAAAGTAACATGGCCGACATTCGTCCTGATATAGTTGATTGAGAATGTTCTCTTCCATATTTCATAAATTATTATATATGCAACCTCGATACTTTCTAACGAAAAACGATATATTCCATTTTAACGGTAAATTGAAGCATTACATTCTGCGTAGAGGTTGAGCAGCGGAAGTCAGATGGTTGTTTTGAGCGAATCTATCGAGCAAGGCTGGTCGGTGGACGGAAAAAATCACAGAAATAAAGTTGCAGGGATAAAAGTCACTATGTTGATAATACGACAAATGTCGACGCTGTTTCGAAGTTCAAACAATACCTTCATTGCGATGAATAATAAAAAAAGTCACAATGCCCATTTACTGTACAATGAGATAAACAATCCTTGTTTACGATGAATAATAAGACAAATTTTGACCGTTTCCAAGTTTAAGCAATACCTTGGTTGTGATGAATAATACGGCGGTAACTAAAATAAAAAAATTACAGTAAACAAATTATCGACATATCCACGAAATTTCGAAGCTGTTCTGAAGTTTATACAACACCTTGGTTGCGATGAATAATACGACGGTAACGATAATAAGCAAATACTCATTTTTTCGTTGATATTGTTTTAATGAAGTCACATACAGAGATTAAAATTGATGTTTTTAAAAATATTTGTGAACATTTTCTATGAAGCAGAATAAGGTTATATGAATATGCACATAAAATGTCCAAATTCTAGCAAGGAAAAATCTCTCAATTTTGGCTAAGGTCACAATAAAATAATCAAACTTTAATAAACAAAATGAAAACAACGCAATACGTTTACATATTTATTCGCGTAAAAAAGTCACAATTGTTGCTCGGAAAAAAGTTACAAAGTTGGTAGGAAAAAAGCCAAATTTGGCTAGAAAAAAGTCACAATTTTGGTTAAGGAAATTGTCACAATAAACAAACAAAACAAAATTTTTATAAACTGCTTCCACAAATACATGTATTTAACATTTAACAGAACTTAACATTGTTCAAGAAGTCATCAGTTCTGCAGATATTCATATATTTTTTTAAGGAAAAACAAATATAAGCACACATTTCCTAACTGAACCATTAAAAATTAAACCTTTTAGCAGCTTCCCACTGCCATGGCACAAATCCAACGAAATTGAAATAATCCCTGAAAGTATCTCTTATTAAGTTAGCCTCTCGACCACTTCTATTTCCCCCAAAATGTGATACACCTCTCAAAGAAATTCCATTTCTTCATTCACCTGGCCTGAAAACTACTTCACTTGAGTCCTCATAGTCAACCATATTAACTAAATATGAATTATTGCATTCAGTTATTAAAAAGTTATGCAAAGCACATGCAGCTTGTGTAATCAATTGCACTTTTTCAACAAACAAGTTAATTTTTTTTTTAAATATCTTAAAACGATTGCTCAAAATACCAAATGCATTCTCTACAACTCTCCTTGCTCTACTCAGTCTGTAATTAAAAATTTTTGAATTTTCACTTATATTTCTATGGCTATATGGTTTCATTATATATGTTTGTAATGGAAAAGCATCATCAGCTAAAAGTACAAAAGGTACTTCTGTATCTGTTTGTGGCAGACGTCTTGGTGGAGGAAAATGTAGTGCATTTGAAGTCATTAAATTTGATAAAACGCTGTTTTGATAGACTCCCCCATCACTAATGTGACCACTACAACCTACATCAACAAACCACAGCTTATAGTCTGCATCAGCTACAGCAAGGAGAACAATACTATCAAAGTTTTTATAATTTCTATAAAAAGAGCCTGAAAATCTTGGCGATGTGCTTTCCATCAATTGCCCCTAAACAATTAGGGAAATTCCAACGCTGCCAGAAGTTGTTAGCAATCTGATTCCATTCCCTCTCACTTGTAGGGCACTGTAAGAAATTACAAAATTAAATTAAAGGGAAAAATAAAAGAATGCTAACTTAACACCATCGTAATATTTATTTTAAAAAATTATTCAGTTTAACTGTTTTGAGGTCCACTAAACACATTTTGACCATGTTTTCGATGATGTCTGTGTGCGTATATATATATGATAGCTTTTTTGTGGGTGCTCTAACTCAAAAACTATTAATCAGGTCAACATGAAGTTTTATATTTAACATTTTTATAAAATTCACAAGAACTGATGTTTTTGGTAAAATTCCGTAAACGGGATGTGGGTGTTTACTCTTGTCACTAACCCGTTATTTTCAAAGATTTGCTTTAATATTTGATAAATGTAAAAATGTACTGGAATAAAAGTTGTAGGAAATTAAATTTTCTACATCCTTGGTTTGAAAGATTTTCCCATATAATGCATTGTTTATGAGATATCTTATATTTTTAGTTGCCACCACCATGCCACCTACCAATGACTATTGTTAACAATTGACTCTCTTAGTAACAATCCTTTTTATTTTCTTAATTGTTGGAGCTTTGTGGCTATATCCAATATTAGAAGGCTATGGTTTGAGTTTTTTTCTGTTTGTAAAGTCTAAATAAATCAAATAAAAGTTTAATAATTTTCTCCAGGGAGGTTAACAAAGGTGATTGATATGTGAATCGATTAATTTATTTTTAATAAAAACCCCCAGACAGTTTATGAAGCTTGCATTTACATTTGTTAATTTTATTTCAGCATGAAGTTCATGAGCCAAGAGAAAGGGAGTCAACACCAGGGACATCACAGGCCACAGAATGGTGTAGTCCTGATTTGATGGCCATAGAGGCACAATATAGCCCAATAATAATGGTTCCTGATTCCCTGGAGGAATCAGTTCATGCATCACCAGTGGAAATTATTCCCACAGCTCCCTCTCCAGCACCATCACTCCCTAGCCACCCCAAGAAGAGGAAGAGAGTCCAAGAGGATGACTCGAGCCTCATCCAGTCAACTGTAAACATTCTCCAAAACGTCTCGGAGAGGATGGAACACTTGCAAGATGTTCAGCCCCAATAGAAATAGGATGGAGCGAGTGTCTTTGGAATTTTGGTCACATTAAAGCTAAGAAAATTATCCCCACAAACACAAAATAATGTGCAATTAAGGATAATGAATATTGTTAGAAACTGAGACGGAGGATATAAATGCAAAGAAACAATAATCTCTACATATTATGAAGGAAAGTTAAAACTCCAGCCAAAAACAAGTGGTATTAGCCCGATGCATTTTGCCCACAAAGTGGGCATTTTCAAGGGCGATATTCCTTCGACATTGACCAAAGTTGACTGTGCCAGAGTGGAGAGACCAAGGGTGGAGAAAGAGCGAAAGGCAAAAGAAAGACGACTGGACAACTTTCCTTCAGTTTATGCCAAAAGTTTTTTGAGCCAAAGGAAAGTTTAAACTCCAGCCTTTCATTCTTTCTCCACCCTTGGTCTCTCCACTCCGGCACAGTCGACTTTGGTCACTGTCGATGGAACATCGCCCTTGAAAATGCCCACTTTGTGGGCAAAATGCATCGGGCTAATACCACTTGTTTTTGGCTGGAGTTTTAACTTTCCTTCAGTTTACGCCAAAAGTTTTTTGAGCCATCTTTGAGTTTTACATATTATTATTAGTATTATTTTTATTTGTAATTGTATATTTTCATTGATATCATTCTATTATAACTTGATTGATGTATATTTATAGGTATAATAAATTAGTTGGTGTTTCCAATCAAAGCTATTTAATTTATTTTAGAACGTTTTTAATCCATGTAGTTCCTCTTCAGCTTACTAATAACCTGTCACTAACAGTTTGTTAAAGTGTATTTTTAAAAACAGGTTATTAGTAAACTAAATAGGAACCACATGGGTTTGAAATATTCTAAATTAAATGAAATATTAAATTTTGATTGGAAACCAATTAATTCATTATGCCTATTTTTAGTGTCATCAACTTTTTTCTAGTCCATTAAATTGTTTAAATACTAATCATATAAATACCAATTGAATGTATATTAGCTAATAATGTATAAAAATTCAAATTAATTACCTTTTCTCTGCAGATATACTCTCCCGTAGAGTAGTGTATTGCCGGCAAATTTTATCCTTTACGAGTTCCAATAGTTTATCAAAGGTTGTTGAGTCCATTCGCAAGTAGTTTTTGTAACTTGGCATGTCTTCTTCACGCAATTCGTGATGAACCAAGTCGTGGATAGTGCGCCCTTCATCACGACGAAGAATCCATGGCTTGGTCCACCATTTACGATTCTTCCATCTTCTACTTTTATTAGTTCTTCTTTGCTTCAACTTAGCAATCAATAACGCTCATGCAGCTGCAGAAAGTCTGTATAGCAACGTCTGATAATACTTATTATCACCAATTCTCACGATAATAAAAATGCGACCTTCATATACATCTTTTTTCAGCTAAGTGAAAAATGATGTGTAACAGGCCTAATGTATTATCAAAGTTTTATCAAAGTTGTATGTTAGATTGAATTACAGAAATAATTTACATAACTGAGAAGGATAATCCACCCTAACTTGTGCTCACCTAACATTCAAAACATTCAGTCAACTTCTTTGTTCATATGCCTCCCCATTTGATGAGCAAACACGATGAATCATATTGGCAAACATGAATATAATAAATGTCAGTAAAGTAAGTAATTACTTTTACATAGGAATGAACAAGTAATACAAAGGAAAAGGATACACATATAATAAAAATACCTTTTATTATTGCAGTAATGCTATTAAAAACGTTATCACGAAAATTTCAAACAATTGCATTCAAAGTCCTGTGTACATATCATTAGCTTCATTTTGTGCAAAAAATGCACTGTTCCTACATTCTGCTGTCATTTTCTTTTCACTAAATAGTCACTGTAACGTTTTGTTAATATTAATTTCACACTATTATTCGGTATATTTTGTATGCATTTTAGCACTTACCCCTTCTAAATTTATCGTTCATGTTTTGTTCTATTGCCAACGTAAAAAATTTTTCATCAATATCAGCTTGCGCTATCCGTTAAGTTGGCTGGATTTGGTATAGGTTGGGTGGTGTCTATTTCAAGGGTAGGGGCGAAAGAGGGGTTGCCTATAAGTTGGGGGCATTGGGTGTAAGTTGGGTGGTATATGTTTCAGGGGCAATGCCCGAAAGAAGAGTTGCCTATAATTCGGGTGCCATGGCGTAAGTATGGTGGTGCATGCTCCAGGTGCAACATTTTCAAGAAGGGTTGCATATAAGTCAGGGGATGTAGTTGTAGGTTGGGTGGTATATGTCAAAGGTGCAAAGATACAGTAAGGCTGGTTACCCAACAGTCCAAGGATATTTGCTGTAGCCAATCGTTTTATTGTTCCTCTTATGCCATCACATGGTCCTTTCTCATGGCAAAGAAGTACCATTCTGCGCTTATGCCAAAATCTTCCTCATTATGAGAGAGTTTTATAAAATTTTTCTAGTTTTTGTAGTGAGCACTGGCTCCATCCTAAATGTAGATAATTTGTTTTATTTCTCCCAAATGTTCTTTTAAGAAATTTATTAGATGACGCTGAAATAAATGGAAGGAGATAGTATCATGTAGTATCATTCAGAAATTTAACATAAATTTTGTGATTAATTTCCATGTAATTTTGTAATAAATAGCAAAAAGATGCAATGCCACTTAATCATTGTTCCAATGAAAAAACCACTACCTGAATTGAGTCTTGAAGTACAAACGAATAATTTTTTGAGAAATCACAAATCACTATATATTCCCGTCTACATATTACTTACAGTTCATTTAGAAAGAATGGTTGCTGTTCAGCTATAAATGTGTGTTTAACAGTGCCTGGATTTTCGTGAACAACTTTTCTAAAATATCTGCAACAGATGTCTCTATTGTTTCCAATTGAGTTCGATCTACAGACATCCACTGTTTATAGGTAATGTGATCTATCAGCTGTTCTTCAAACATGTCATATAAACGATAAATTAAATGTCTCATTCCAGGACACTTAACATGATTTTGAAATTAAAAATCTATCAATGGAGGGCTACAAGTAATCTGCACTAAGCAGTACCTATAATTTTTCAATGGCTGTGTTGTGTTTGCTGTGAGTTCAGGTATTATAGAGCCATCACCCATCAACTTAACATTTTGCTGGATCGCACACACACAGACAGAGAGAGTTCCACTACCTCCAGTTATCAAACAGTTCTTTGAGTGCAATCGACAAACTTGGAAGATGAAATTTTCACCTGCGTGTTTTTCTTTGAAGCTTTAGTATTCTTCTTTCAAATTACATAGAATTAGTTGTTTCTCCATTTAAATTCGTTCCCCATTTTTTTCATTTAAATGCATGCCATTATACAATTTATCTCATCAGATTTGTAAAAATTGACCACTTCTTTCACTACACTTTCATCAAAAACCTTACCAATATTCAAATTAGAAGTTGATAAAATTCCTTTTTCTGCAGCAGTTTGTCTTTCAACCCTAATCATATGATTGAAAGCATTGAGTTGTTCCTTAATTTATCTATAAGACCAACTCTCAAAAATCGTTAAAAAATGCATTTTCTTGCTTCTGTCACTCGTAACACTAAACAATTCTTTCATCTTTTACAGAATGTCACGGTATTGTCTTCTTCCTCTTTTTCTTCCTTCTGTGTAACGTGAAACACTTTTGTGCTTAGTATCTTCTGTATTTTTTGTAATTTCAGTCATAGATAACTTTTCTGAACCATTTTTCTCTTTCTGATAGGCAACATGCCTAACAAAACTAGAGTATCATTCGGTTCTGAAATATTTTCATTGGTCTCCAACACTGAGGTATCCATATCAGAAAAGGGAAAAAGATATTTTTTAAATAGATTCCTTTGGATTTCAATCTTGAACATATAGTCACTTATAGAGAATAAATGGCTAATTATGGTAAAAATTTTCCAACTTTTATAAGTAGATTTTTATGGTGTACTTTAACATTAAATTATATAATAAGCTATAAAAGGCGTACATTTTCAGAAATTACAATTCAATATACACTGTGGAAAAGAGCATTTCAAGAGCTTTAACTGAGGATATGTAGAACCCTGTAAGGTAAATATATTTGGAAATACAATCATTTGTTTGAGAGCATGCGTGTCAATGTTGGGACATCATCCCTAAACTATTAACACTGTGGCTCAAAGAAAGTGCAGTTTGGTGCATTTTCTTGCTAAAAATAAGTCCTCAAAGTTATAAGAAAATATTTTTATCATGTTTTTCGGTGTCCAGTTTGATGTGGAATTGCCCATGTGTGAGTGACATCAGGTCCCTGGCAAGGAGTAACAACCCCTAAACCTGGAAGTTTGTATTTTTTGTTTCCATTTTCTGATCTCTCACCTTCCTTTTTCTTGTTTTTCTCCTTTTTCCTCCTTCCTCAGTGTATCTCTAAATTTTTAATCTTATGGTTAAGAAGGCCAATTTTTACTTAATTTTAATTTTTCGAAGTTATGATTGTATTTTATCTCAAATGTCTAGAACACTTGTAATTACTGAATGGTAATGTTGAAAGTTTCTTAATTCACTTTTGAAATGCAGTAATTAAAATTAATATGATATGACTTATTATAATGTAAATCTAGATATATATCTCTTATGTTACTGTGAAAATTTTTTTTCTAAAATTATATAAAAGCATTTGATCTTTTTCTTCCAAGCTTACAATGAATTTTAAATGAAAAATATCAAATACTGTAAGCCAGATGCAGTGCATGGCCTCATTTACAACCAGTGGCAAACTTCTGCCTAGGCAAACTAGGCAGCTGCCTAGGGCCCAAACCTCGGCGGGGGCCCCAACCAGGGGCCAAATTGGTACACATTGAGGATACAGGACAAGGAAAATAATATGTAAATTTTTCCGAACAAAATAGAAATAATTGACCCTAGTTAATTTTTTGACAAGTCAAGTGGCAACACTGTAATTGTGTTCTTTGTTTGTTTTGCATCGCACCTGACTTCATTCTATAACTTGTCACTACTTGTCAATTCACGTTGAAAGTGTGTGTTAGAAAGTTGTATCAATTTCAATTTTAAGGCTCAAAGGTTTTATCTTCCATGCGAATTTGCTGAGGTTAGTTAAGGTTATGATACGAGAAGTGTTGGCGACGGAAGCTAAAGAATGTGATAGAATTTTCTAGTGTATAGTGTCTTAAGATTTTATAGAATAATCCCGTAAGATAGAATATTCCGGAAATGATTAGTGAATGGTAGTACAGGAACATTCTCGAAGGTTCTAGATATTTCGATATTGTATGCATATAGCAAGTTCTCGAAAGTTCTGGAAAACTCTGGAAAAGTGTCGAATGTTCTAGAACTCTGTGGAAGACTATGGAACATTCAAGAATGTTCTAGAATGTCATGGAACTGTATTCTAGAATGTTCGATTAGGGAACGTTCTGGAATATTGTAGATACTACCATGTATTCTGATTGGTTGAACCCTCACCAACTTCCACTATCCTGGGATTATATAAGCAGAGGACTCAGCCCGCAAGGACAGTTTCAAGTAAGATCAAGAGAAGAGATCAAGCGAAAAGAAATCACAGCGACCTGCGATAGTGAAAGTTGATTCTCATAGAGTGTTAAAGAGTTGTGTGTGAGTTACTATTTAAGCTAAATGATCACGTGACTATTACTCATTATCCTCTTATTTTTTAGAAATTACCAATGTCTGACATCAACAAAAAACTGAGCAGGTTCCAGAAAAGAGAAAGGAATAAGGAGAAATTGCAGAAGGAAAAAGAGCTTCTTCGTAATGTTCCTAAGTTGGACTCGTTCTTTGCCTCTTCCAGACCTAGTACTAGTACCAGTGCATCAGCCTCAGGCGATTGGAGTGACGACCATCAACCGGCAAGTGTGTCTGACTGTGACGAGCTACCTCAAATTCCTCAAAACATGATTTCCGAAAACCCCGCAGCAGTCATTGGAGAAGATTCTGATGAACATCCTGAATCGCATGCGATTCCATCATTTCCATCTGTTAGTGACAATCCTGCCAAGTGGATACTGGACGATGCCACACTCGAACACTTCGTACAAAATGGCGTGAAACAAAATATGGATGCAGATTTATCTTCTTCGAAGCGCCAGTACGCAGATACAACCAAGTATCTATCCCTTTCACTCTTTAGCCGAACATTGCCTAATGGTGAAAAACGACCTCGGCCTTGGCTAGTATTTTCAAAGAGCAAAGGTGCCATGTTCTGCGCCCCTTGTAAGATGTTTGAAAAATCAGGGTTGCTAGCTAATGATGAAGGGTACAACGACTGGAAAAATGCAGGTCAGAGGATGAAGGAACATGAAAATTCAGACGATCACAGGTCAGCATGTGCGACGCTGTTAGCGAGGAAGAACGTTGGTGGTAGAGTTGACAAGTCTTGTTCTTCAAACGGAAGAAGAAATAAAATACTGGTATGAGGTTTTGAGTCATATTGTGGCTGTTGTGAGGTCACTGTCTGCACGCGTATTGCCGTTTAGAGGTTCGCAGGAGAGATTTGGATCAAGAAACAGTGGGAACTATGTCATGACCCTAGAACTTTTGGCTGAGTTCGATCCTTCTCTGGACACGCACATAAAATGCCACGGAAACAAAGGATGTGGCACAATATCATACCTCTCGTCTAGAATGTGCGAAGAAATTATCAACATCATGGCAGAGAAGGTCATAAGCACGATCGTGACTGAGATAAAGCATGCCAAGTATTTTTCCATCTCTGTCGACTCGACTCCTGACATCTCCTATGTGGATCAACTTTCATTCATAGTATGGTGTCTGCAGAGGGATGTCCTGTCAAACGATTTATAAGATTTATACAAAATTGTGGTCATATAGCAGAAGACCTGGCTAACGTCGTTCTCAAGACCTTGAAAAATCACGACTTGGATATCGCCAACTGTCGCTGACAGTCTTATGACAATGCAAGAACATGTCGGGAGTATATTCCGGTCTTCAAGCAAGAATAAAACAAGTGAATCCTCTGGTAGTTTTCGTCCCGTTTGGCTGATTCACTGAATTTTGTCGGATCATGTGCTGCTGAGTGTTGTGAGGCTGCTATACCTTTCTTTGGTATTTTACAGGAATTATAAAATTTTTTCTCGGTCTCGACACACAGATGAGAAATTTTGCTATCTCAACTGAAGCCAAATTCAACAGTTGTGAAGAGCCTTTCTCAGACAAGATGGTCTGCTCAGGATGATGCCTGCCGAAGTCTCTGTTGCTCCTGGAATGAGATCATGGCAGCTCTTCAGATAATCGCCAGTGACACAAGTGAAAAACCATCTAAGCGTTCTGAGGCTTCAGGTCTTTTTAATTCAATTGACTCCCTGGAAATGTGCTTCCTGACCCTGCTGTGGAATGATATCCTGGAAAGATTTAAAAAAGTGAGCAAATCTCTGCAATCTGTGAACATCGAACTGGGTACGATCGCTGAACTTTATCGATCCTTGATAACATACCTAGAAGATATAAGGAAAGTCAGTACCTTTGATCATTATGTGTCGAAAGCTGTGGAAACAAGCGGTAAACAGAACTACGCATACGATATGAAGAGGAAACATAAGCAAAAGGTCCAGTTTGACGAAGTAAAGGAAAACGAGTTCGAACTCTCTGGCAGGGACAGATTCAGAGTTACCGTCTTCAACATCATTATCGACAGGTTGATTGCAGAACTACAGAGACGTGGCTCTGCTTACGAGAAGTTAAGTAAAAAGTTTGACATTCTCATGAAGCTACATAGTTTGGAATCTCAAGACGTCCGTGACGGAGCACAGAACCTGGAAGCCTTCTATCCGAGGGATTTGGACAGTACTTTGGAAAACGAGTGTCTGCACCTGCGAGCTCATTTGTTGTCCGCTGAGGCTACAGGGGGAAAAGGGTTATCGTCACTGGAGCTATACAAGTATATCCTGGAAAAAGGCTTTTTGGACATTTATCCAAACGTGGGAATAGCGCTCCGGATGCTGTTGTGTACACCAGGGTTAAACTGTTCGGCAGAACGGTCGTTTTCAGCGCTAAAGAGAGTAAAGAATTATTTAAGATCTACCACAGAAGAGAATAGACTTAATTCACTCTCTGTGCTGTACATAGAGTCAGAAATAACACAGTCTGTGGACTATAGTGAGGTCATCCGTTCCTTTGCAGAGAAGAAAGTTCGTCGTGTGGCAATGTAATCTTGTAATTAAATGTAAATGTAAAAATTATAATGTGTAAAAAAGTATAGTTGGTACTTGTCTACTTCATTTCCAAGTCTGCTTGTCTATTTTCTAAAGTCAAAGTACGTTAAATAAATAAAAAATAAAAGTAAAGTTTGTTTTTTTGCTAAATTACCAAAAAGGGGGCCCCGACTCTGTTAACTGCCTAGGGGCCCTGGGTCTCTATGTCCGGGGCTGTTTACAACTACCATTTTATCAAAATAAATATAAAATAAGCCATGTAAATAGGTTTTTATCATCAAATTTGTCTTTCTTTGTCCTTTTTTGTTAAAAATAACTTCATTTGTCATACTTTTTTGTAAAAAAAAATTCGTCATGTTAATTAAATACACCTTATAAAATAACGATAAAGGAGTTTTCATCAATAGTATCACAGAGAGAAAAATTAAGTATCTCAGTCATTCTTGGAGTAGAAAGCTTCAAAGTGTGTAGAAATTAGCATTACAATTTTTTGTCCATCTTTACTGCAAATATCACATTAATACATTCTACAAGGTACATACATAAGATTCAGATTTATTACTTTTAATGAACACCCAAAAACACTTTGGATCTGATTTAAGAATATTCTCTGCTGAGGAAATATTATCTTTATAACAATTAGTGGACATGAACTTGTGTTCAGATATTAATAGTGAAAAATTACAATATCCCTCCCTATGGTGATATTTTTTGTCTCTATTTCTTTCTAAAAACTAGACACTTGCCTCATTGTTAAACCAGACAGGAAATATGGGATTTTTCTGTCTTTTTTGTGAAATAAATAGTGATATACCTGAGAGTAAAATATCAAAAAAACATAGTGGTAATTTAATTAATTTCCTTATCATAAAAAAGAGATTCCCAGGAACATCTTGCTTAGTGCTACAGAGACTGATACAAGCACCATTTAAAAACTAGTAACGCTAATGTTATTATTATTTTCAGAAAAAATATATTCCTGTTATGGTTCCTTATGCGTGAGATGATTCGAGTTTTAGATAACTCGACGTAACAAAAAAATTACGGGGGGTAGATAACAAATTTATATATCAATACACGTTAAATATAAAGCATTATTGTCACAGACACAACCTACTACCTACCCCTTGTAGATTTCTCACAAAATTTCACTAATCCCGTCGTCGAACGTGTAGTTCAGCAGGTAGCATATCCAAAATATTTTTTCAATATGCTATGGTAACAAAGGTGAAATACTCCTTTAGCCAAAACAACTAGAGGGCTACAAAACCCAATGCATTTCGCCCACAAGGTGGGCATTGTCAGGGGTAAAACCTGTTCCAACAGTGACTGAAAGCCGACTGCCAGGTTTGAAACGGCAAGTATTAAGAAGACGACCGAGAAACAAGTGAAACGCGGAAAGATTTTTTGGCGTGTGTGTCGTTTAAATCTGTCAATTTGTATAGGGTCTTGTTGAAATCTGTGTCTGTGTTCATAAGTGTATTGCGGTTTTTGTAAATGTGAAGGTTTTCTAACGAGTTTAGTGAGTTATTGGCTGAAGTTATCAATGTTAAATCGTACGAGCGTTTGCCGAAATGCGTACATTTGCAGAAGTGGATCGTTTGCTGGACTGATGGGGAGCTCGATAAATTGTCAAGAGGGAAAAATGCTGCATTCATAATAACTTGTTTTAATTTATTCAGCGTTTCATGTGTTTGCCCAATTCGTGATATAGACAGAATTATCTTTGCCCAGTTCACAAACGAACTAGATATTAAATTTTCCTATATCAAGTCATGGATAAGCTTATGCAGGTTAGACAAATTATGGAAAAAAGCCATCCATTTCACAGATTCGGCGTAACACACACACACATATATATTAGTACATATCCACTCTTGCTGCTTTATGCACACCCATAGGTGAAAAGATTGCCGACCACTGCTATATAGCATCTTAATATTCCGTTCCTTTTTCAGCTCTTGGTTTGATGAGGATTAGCGATAAAATATCATTTATTTTTTCCTACTCATCTGCATCATAATATGTACATTAAATAACTGATGATGATAAATTACGATATATGTATTTTAAATTACCGTCTTTTACATATTAGAATCACCTATATTTCCCATAATATGTAATACATAATTAAATTTTAAATATTAATTTATTGAGTCGCTATACCTTTATATTCTGTCTGCCACAGCGCCTTTTCCATACAACTACACTCGTGTAGTTAATTTCCATAAGTCTGGAAAAAAGCATTAGATGTTTCTTTTTTAACTCGATATCGTATTTGAGTCTCTTATGTAGTACATATATAACTTCACAGACATCTATTATTCCGTATTTTTCATCTGCATTTTAACATTTACACCTTATAAATTTACGCTATTGTTTTGTTCTACTTCCAACCTAAATGATTTTCATCAACATCAGATTGCACTACTCGTTAGGTTGACTGCCTTGTGTGTAGGTTGGGGTTTATATGAATCAGGGACGAAAACCGTAATGCGGGTTGCATATAAGCCGGGGCACCGGTTGCCTGTTGGGTGGTCTACGTCTAAGGGGCAACGCACCGTAACATGTTGCATACGAGAGGGCATTAGGTGTAGGTTGGGTGGTATATGTGAACGGGGCAAACTACAGTAAGGCGGGTTGCCTATCAGTCCGGGCTATTTGATGCCTGTTGGGTTGTAAACGTATCAGGGGTAAAGTAATGTAAGAATGGCTGTATTTGTTCTCTAATTAGCAGCACTGATAATAATATATTGTAACGATCGTCAATCGATCATTAGACAATCAGGGTCCGCCGTGGGTTCGCTGAGGCAACGGGGGGAAGGGTGCGAGGAGAAAATCTAATGACATCTGTGTCTTGAAAAACATTAATTTTTCAGAGAGATATTTCATTATTAGAAATATTTTTAATTAAAAAATTATCACCTCTGCATCGATTTTTATTCTTTCCTTATGGAACAATATTGAAGTAAAACAAACCCTAAAAATGCACTTTTAAGAATATTATACTTTTTCCATTGTTTGGTACTAATACCACACATTTCTGCCAAATTGTAAAGGTATAGCATATCTAGAAGTGAAATAATATTTATCTATATGTTTAAATTTAAAAAAATTTAACGGCTGCAATGTCAACTTCATGGATATTTTCAAATATTTATTTGTGCCTTTACACTATGCTCTAAATAACTTATGAATTTCAACTCCCTAGCTTACCCTTTTTATCTAAATATTTATTTGTTTAAATTTTAAGAATTTTTAACAGCCGAATTAATTAAAATATCAAAATTTATATACCGTATTTTCTGGTCTATAATGCGCACCTTATAGATAACATGCAAGTGATTTTCTTCAAACCTGGTACAAATGTATAGATAAAGCGCAGTAAAAAATCGATTTGAAACGCGCTTCCTGAAAAAAATGAATCAATTAAAATTTGCTGTGGCTTTCCATTATTCAGTTGTTTTCAATGTACACCACATGGTCTTATTGAGTCTTGAATTAACTTTGCATCGGTATTGAAAATTTTTTTTAGTTTACCATGGAAAATGAAAATATGCGAAAGTAAAAATCATACACTTCGCAGTTTAAATTAGAAGTCGTAAAATTCGCTATAGAAAAAGGAAATCGTGAGGCTGGAAGAAAGTTTAACGTAGAGGAATCAAGTGTACGAGAATGGCGTAAAGACGAATTGGTGCTGAAAAAGTTGCATCGGAAAAAACGAGCAATGCGTTTTAGAAAATGCTTTTGGCCAGAACTCGAGGAAGAACTGTATGAGTGGGTGATAAGAGAAAGGGCAAAAGGCATTAGGATTTCAACAACGAGGATCTTATTGCAAGCAAAATACATTGCTCAAGAGACGGACATCGTGGGCTTCAGTGTCTCCTTCCTGATGATTCCATTTCATGAGGAGGAACAATTTGTGTGTTCGTACATCGACAAGCATCGGCCAAAAATTACCGATGGAGTGGGAGGTGAAAATGATTAAGTTTAGACAATATATGAAAGAAAACATGTCTGGAGTTGATGCAATGCATGTCGGAAATATGGACGAGGTTCCAGTGAGTTTTGATCTTCCTTATGCTATAACTGTGAACCTTATAGGGGTGAAAGATGTTTCCATAACAACTACTGGGCATGAGAAGTCGAATTTTACAGTTGTTTAGTGTGCAATGTCTGATGGTTCTAAGCTTCCTCCTATGGTGATTTTTAAACGAAAGACTGTGCCGAAAGAATGCTTTCCTATGGACATTGTAGTAACCGCAAATGAGAAAGGTTGGATGAACCAAGAAATGATGAGGGTTTGGTTGGACAGTGTGTGGAGAAAGCAAAAATCTGCCTTTTTAATCGAAAGTCACTGTTAGTCATGGATTCATGTCGTTGTCATGTGACGCCTGAAATTAAAAAATTGGTCGGTAAATATTCAAAGCTAGCTATCATTCCCGGTGGTTTAACCAAAAAACTTCAACCACTAGATCTGTCCGTGAACAAGTCATTTAAATCAAAATTGCGAGCTAAGTGGGAGGATTGGATGTTAGCGGGTGTGCATCAATATACTAACTCCGGGAAAGTGAAAAGACCATCCTATGCAGAAATGTGTAAATGGATTGTTGAGAGTTGGGGATCTGTGATGGCTAGCTGTGTAAAAAACGGTTTTGAAAAGGCTCTTAGTGATACACTTATGACAGACACGGAAGAATTTGAAGATGATGAAGGTGATTCTTGTGAAAATGAAGTTTCAAATGTGCCTGACCAAATTATGAGTGCTATTGAATCATTTGACATTGACTCAGGTGATGATTTTTATGGTTTTGAATGAATTGTAAAAGTTAATATGCATTGATTTCAATAAAATTTTATTTACCTTTGTATAATGCGCATGACGTTTTTCACCGATTTTTATATTTTTTGTATAGATAACGTGCGCGTTATAGACCAGAAAATACGGTAATCCCAATCAGGTTATTTTACGATTTCTACCTTTACAAAAACTTTCAACTTCGTAGCACATACTAAAATACAAATATTTAAATTTGTTTAAACAATTGCGAATTTTTTGCGACCACATTGTAGAGTTTTCTTGAGATTTTCGAATTTCTAGTCGGTTATGCACATTGATCTACCCACAAAAAATTTCAAATCTCCAGCTTGTCTGGAAGTGCCTAACCATTAGTATCATCCTATCTGTACTATATGACGTCATCATGTTCTTATGTCGTCATAAACCTGCAACATCATAAAATAGGCTGAAAGACCCAGAAGAACAATTTAACCAAAGGTACTAATGCAGCTCATTCATTCGCTTTTAAAAGAATTGGTCTGGTTGCCATGCCAATTTCTCATAGTTGAGATCGGGAAAAAACTCCTTTTTCGGATAAAAAACACGTATTTGCACAAATACTGCATGTATTTGAATTGTGTCTTCACAAATAAAAAACTGCCATTTTTTTAGCCATCTGATATTTTAAGTCCGGAATTATAATCTTGATGTAAAATAATTTTTAAAAACAAATATACAAATCGCTGCACCAATTTACGGGCTTTTCTTATGGGGCCAAAACAGCCCCTTAAAATATGAATTTCCGAAATTTCGGATTTTTCTGTTTAGTTGTGACTAAAATCCTAAAATCGAGCCAAATTACAAGCTTGTAGTTTATTTGAAAGTGCCTAAACATTAGTATCCTCCTATATCTATACTATATTGACGCTTCTTACTTATGATTAGGATTTGGTTTTTTCGGCTTTAAAAAAATTTATTTTGTAGGGTAAATATCGGGTTTTATTGTCTTCCTTTTCATTCGGGCTAAAATTGGGTATAAATAAGTTGCAGATTTTTCGAGGTTTTAAAAAAAAGTTCAATCTCGGGTAATTTTCGATATTTATCATTTTGTAATTTGGATAAAATGATTTTTTAATAAAAATCTTGTTTAAAATTTTAAGTTTTATTTAGCATTAATTTTCATGATTCAAGTACAATAACATTTGCATAGCCAATATTACTTCTTTCCGGAGTTTACAAATGACACAAATGGGAAAAGGAACGCTCAACATCACAGCTACCTGTGGGGGCATAGAGCCGGATTAAGAATTCGCGGGTGAATATTATATTTTTTCCACATTGTTGACCTTTTTAAAGATTTTCGTTTTTTCTAGTCTGTTTTGCGCATAGTTCTACCAATAAAAGAAATTTCGAGTCTTTCGCTCTTCTGGAAGTGCCTAAATATCAGTATCCTCCTATATATCATCATCATCGTGCTTCTGTCCGAAGACAGGTTTTAACTGAATCGCTGCCTCCATTTCTCTCTCTCCCTAGAAGCCTCTTTTATACCTCTATAAGTATTATATCCCTGCTTTATATTATCTAATACTCCTATTCTTTTTCTCCCTCTTCCTCTTCTTCCACTAATTTTTCCTTCTAAGATCGTCCTTTGTAAACACTGTCTTCTCAATATGTGCCCTATCCAATTTTCTTTTCTTTTCCTGATTGTTTTTATTAGCATCCTTTCTTCTCCCACCATTTCTAATACTTCTTCGTTTCTCTTCCTCTCTGTCCATTTCACTTTCATCATTCTTCCCCATACCCACATCTCAAAACTTTCTAAATATTTTTCCTCCTTTCTCCTTACCGTCCACGTCTCTGCACCATAAAGAGCTATGCTCCATATGTAGCATTTTGCTAATTTCTTCCTTGTTTCTAAATTTATTTTCTTGCTTGTGAGAAGCTCCTTCTTCTCGTTAAATGCTGCTTTTGCCATTTCAATCCTACTTCTGATGTCCTGTGTACTACTTCCATCCTGCGCTAAAATACTGCCGAGATATTTGAAACTACTTACTTGTTCCAATTTTTGGCAATTTACCATTATATTTAATTCTTTATGTACCTTTGAAACCACCATGACTTTCGTTTTTTCAGCATTGATCTTCATTCCATATTGTTGGCCAACCTCCACTAGTCTGTCTGTCATCCTCTGAAGCTCTTTCTCGCCTTCTGCTATTAAGCCCTGATCATCTGCGTATTTAATGGTGGTAATACTTTCACCTCCTATCTTAAATCCTTTCTCTTCCATCAACGCTTCTTCTGTTATTGTTTCTGCATAAATATTAAATATCGCTGGTGAAATAGGACAACCCTGCCTCACTCCCCTCCCTATTGAAGTACTTTCTGTTTCTTCTCATTCAACCCTGACTCTAATCTTTTGATCAAAGTAAAGGTTTTTAAGCAGTCTTTTATCTTTCCAATCTATTCCTATTTTGTTTAAAATACCCAGCATTTTATCCCATTTCACTCGGTCAAAAGCTTTCTCCCAATCTACAAAACAAAAATACATACCTTTATTGACTTCTAGCGCTCTTTCTATCATCATCCTCATACATCCTATAGCATCTCTAGTCCCCCTTCCTCTTCTAAAACCAAACTGATTATCTTGCAGCTCCTTTTCTATTTTACATTCAATTCTTTTAGTTATTATTCTGTTTAGAACTTTAGCTGTATGAGAAATTAAACTAATAGTTCTGTAATCCTTACAACATTTTGCATTGTTCTTTTTCTCCAGTGGTACCATCACAACATCTAAAAAATCTTCAGGCCATATACCAGTATCATATACTTGGTTAAAAAATTTTGTTAGTTGCTTAACTGCTTTAGACCCCAAAACCTTAAGAACGTCCACGGGTATATCATCACTCCCAACAGCCTTTCTTCTTTTCATGTCATCAATTGCTCTTTTAACTTCAGACTCGAGAATACTTGGTCCTAGCTGATCTTCTTCCACATCCTCTTCTTCATTTAATTCAATATTTCTTGGCTTTCCTTCTTTGTCATACAGAACCTCAATGTATTCTTTCCAGACATTCTTTACATTGTCTGGCTCCGATTCTATTTTACCACTTTTGTTCATGATTCCTTTACGTCCTATCTTTCTTGCTTTTTTCTTGAATAGTTCCCTTGCTTTGCTATACATGAGGTCTGTTCTACAAATTCTTTCACATTCGACAATCTCCTCGCATTTTTCATTTATCCACTGTTCTCTTGCTTTATCTGTTTCCCTTCTTAAAGCATTATTTAACTCCTTGTACTTTCTTTGGCCTTCAGTGTTTATGTTCTTCCACCTTCTCTGCTCTTCCATTTTTTGCAGCATGGCTGCTGTGATCCAGGGTTTTTTGTTTCTTTCACCCGTTATCTTTCCTACCTTCTTTTCCATTACATCTTTAATGTTGCTATGGATGTATCTCCACTCCTCATCTACATTCTTCCTATTTTCTTCAGCTCTCTCCCCCAACCTTTCCTCCAGCTCAGTCATGATAGCCTCCTTGTTTTTAAGGAGTTCCTCTAAGTACCATTTCTTGTTAACTCTTATGTTTCTCCTAACGCTCTTCAGTCTACATTGTATATTTGCCACCAAAAGGTTGTGGTCAGAATCGATATCTGCCCCTGGTAGTGTTTTCACATTTTTATTGCTATTTCTAAATCTTTCATTGATTAATATGTAATCTATCTGGTATCGCCTCTTGTCTCCTGGGCGTCTCCATGTGTAAAGCCTCTGCTGGTGAAGCTTAAACCATGTATTAGTTAGAATCAATCTATTTCTATGGCAGAATTCCACAAGTTTCTCCCCGCTTTCATTTCTCTTCCCTAGTCCATATTTTCCCACTATGTTATCATCCTGTCCCTCTTCGACTACACTGTTCCAGTCTCCCATTACTGCTGGTGATCCTTCCTTTTCCCTCCTCCTCCAATATCTCCATAATCTGTTCATACATTTCATCTACTTCTACCAGCATTAGTTGTTGGCATATTCACTTGAATTATAAGCATATCCACTGACTCCATCTGGAGTTTTACGGCTATTAATCTGTCATTAACTGTCACTACCTTACTAATTCTTTCAGCTATCTCTTTTCTCATTATAATCCCCACTCCCCTTTCCTTTTTCTCCCCTCCCGAGTACAGAATCTTAAATTCATCTGAATTTATCTCGCCTTCTCCTTCCCACCGGACTTCACTAAGACCTACTATACCTACATTATTCCTTCTCATTTCCCTTTTTATGTTCTCTAGTTTACCCCCTGAATTCATAGTCCTAACATTCCATGTGCCTATTCTTAATTTCTCACCACTTGCTTTCCTATTAATGTTAAATTTCCTCTGTGCATCCCCTAGGGTAGTCCCCACCCGGAGATCCAATTGGGGGACTATTTTACCTCCGGAATATTTTACCCCAGAAAGATCCATAGAGGTATTTTCAGCTTTTCAGCCTATCATGGGAAATATAATGAGGTAGTTTCCCCTTGCTTTCCTCATCGCAGTTTCACAGAGTGATTACCCATCTGCAGCTGTTCAGATCCACATGATCACCACCTACAGAGGTACTGTGCAAGCTGCTGCCCTTGCACAGGGGGATGTAAAACCCCCAAGACTGCTTCTTAGTCTGACTCTTCCCCTCAGACCTTTCCGGAATGGATGGTCCTACCAGGAGAATTATCTCCCACCGGCATAGCTCTTTGGTTCGTAAGAGTATACAAACCCTCCCACCTCTGTAAGGTTATGCAGTCCTTAGGGAGGGCTCCTATATATATGTTATATAATGATATATCATTATATATAGACGTTCCTTACAGAGGAGGATATCTATTATATATAGATACTTCTTACAGAGCAGGAACATATATATATATCCATTATCCGTTCCACCATACACCATTATACCACCCTCTCTAACTCCCACTTCGCTAATTGTAAATCTCTCGTTCTTTATCTTCGTCATTCTTCGCAATCCATGTCCGACCTTCGTGCCGCTTTCCTTCAAGCGGCTAATGATATCACCGCACATCGCAACAGACTTCTCCGTAAACTCTCTCTGCTTTGTGTCCAGCACCTCAAACTTGGTCTTCCCCTTCCGTTCATAACAGCTGGCGAGGTCAACAAACCACCTTCCCCGCCACTCATCGGTCAAACTCCCTGTCTTGCGGACCTCCTGGGATTACCAACGCCACCATCACTTCATATCCTGAAAAAGACCCACACTTTCCTAACCCGCAAACCTTTGAAGCGCTCATATTTTTCGCACACTCCTGCCAGCACCTCTTCATCTTGCCAACCAGATGAAGTCTTGAACCTTTCCTCCCACATACTTACCCCTGCCGAGAATGAACTCCTCTCACGCGGCCTTTCCTTTTGTCTCACCACCAAATTTGATCATTTTCGCCTCCTTGCCGACGTCCAGTCCTTTGCCCGCACACTACGTCTAAAAACTAACCCTCCCAAAGAAGACTCTCTCACCTCTGCCAACCCAAAACTCCCTCCCAGCCTCCCACCTACCTTTTCCATCTTCAAACCTCCTTCCCAATACATTCCACCCACCCTTCCTTCCCTACACCCGGTCGAACAATACCTCAATTATATCCTTTCCAGAATCTCCCAACCTAACTTTTCCGATCTTATCGACCATACAGATAATCTTACCAGACGTGAAAGGCATGCCATTTCCACATTCAAACATCTTGACCATATCATCATCCTCCCTGCCGACAAGGGCACCACCATGGTTGTGATGGATCGCGCCAAATATAACGAGGAAGCCGAGCGCCAACTTTCTGACGAAACCTTTTACCATCACCTTACTTCCAACCCCACAGACCACCACTCCTACCAAATTTCGTCCTATCTTCATTCCTCAGGCAAACAGGAATGCCTTTCCGATTCTGCCATTGCTCTAATGATCCCCAACAAACCCCACACACCCACATTCTACCTTCTCCCTAAAATCCATAAACCCAACATCCCCGGCCGCCCCATTGTTGCCAGCTTTAATTCCCCTACAGAACGCATCTCCGCCTTCGTTGACTCCCACCTACAACCTCTCATTCGTCAATTCCCTTCCTTCATCCAAGACACTAACCACTTTCTCAAACGTCTCAAACACCTCCCCTTTCCTCTCCCACCCAATACCATTTTGGCCACTATCGATGTCTGTTCCCTCTACACAAACATCCCCCAAGATGATGGACTCTCTGCCCTTAGTAAACTCCTGGACTCAAGACCACCCGACGCAAGACCTTCCTCCCATTTCTTATTAGACTTGGCAGCAATGGTGCTCAAATTGAACAACTTCTCTTTCGATGGTCGTCACTACCTTCAAATTAGAGGCACTGCGATGGGCACCCGAATGGCGCCTTCATACGCCAATTGCTACCTTGGAGAATGGGAAAGACTCTTCCTCAACGTTCCTATCAGACCACTTTTGTGGCTGAGATACATCGACGATGTCTTCCTCATTTGGACGCATGGACCTGACTCTCTCCTTTCCTTTCTCTCGCGTCTCTCCTCCCATCCTTCACTGTCCTTCACCCACCAATCCTCTACCTCCCACATCACATTCCTGGATGTCGATCTTTACCTTCAAGACAGCCAAATCCGCACCTGTGTTCACATCAAACCCACCAACAGCCTCCAATACCTCCACTTTGATAGCTGCCATCCCCTTCATACCAAAACCTCTATCCCCTATGCCCATGCTCGTTGAGGATGGAGGCTTTGTTCCGATAGAGCATCCCTTCTAGAGTATTACTCTGTCCTCGAGGATGCTCTTCTCAAACGTGGTTACCCTCCTGTCTTGGTCCGCGAACAGATCCATAGGGCGATGATGCCTACCCACAATGGATCTCATCCTCACACACCCACTATTCCTGCATCTACCCTTCCACTCACTCTTACGACACTTTTCCTTCCTGGTATCCACGAAGCTCTCAAAACAATCCTTCATGCTGCCCACCCAATTCTTGCCTCTTCCTCCCATCAGTCCCTCTTTATCAACCTTTTTGCCAATCCTCCGCTCCTCTCCTTCCGCCGGCCCCCAAATTTGGGAAATATCTTGTGGAGGAAGGAACTTCCCACTTCTACCACGCTTCTTGCAATAGGCTCCCACCCCTGCGGAAAACCTCGCTGCCTCACTTGGCCTATCCACCTACCATCATCTTCTTTCTCGAGTCCCTCCACCAACATCACCTACCCCATCACCTCCAGAAGCAACTGCACCACCCGTAACGTCATTTACCTCCTTACCTGCACCCTTTGTCCCGCGTTTTACGTAGGCCTCACCAGCAATATGTTAAACATCCGAATGAACGGTCACCGGAAGAGCGTTTCTCTCAGACGCCCCCTCCCAGTTGCATTACATGCTAATACCCACAATGTCCCCTTTAATAGTTGCTACAATGTTAGGATTATTCGCGCTTTACCCTACGACACTCCTGCCCCCCTTCTCCGACACTGGGAACTAGCACATATCCATCTTCTCGACTCTTTCTCTCCGCCTGGCCTCAACCTCCGCTAACCCAATTAGCCCCCTTACAATGTCTCCTTGTTACTTTGTAGTTATTCGCACTTTCCCTTACCACACTTCCTCTTTATTGGCTATCCACCCCTCCTACTCCCCACCTCCTCCAATCATCAACCTTCCCACATCACCCTGTCATTCCCCGCCCAGTGTGTCACTTTACGTTACTCTTTCGCTGAAGAAGGGCATAGGCCCAATAAGCTTGCGTGTGTTTTTGTGTTCGTGTGTTTTACGTGTCTCTTCGACGCCCCCAGCAGCCTACCAGCTTCGTCCTCAACTTGGTGAGTGTCCGCTGGGCTTCCCTCAACACCTTGTTGCCACCCTCATCACTACCTTTTCTTTTCCTTTAGTTAATATATATATATGGATGTCAACAATGTGTTGGGATGAGGAAACCCAGTAAACACTCACCAATCAGACGACTTCAGGTTGGCGAGGCCCTGGGGATGTCGAAGCGACACATGTAAAAGAACACTAAAACACAGAAACATCACAAACGTAGAAGCTTTCGGAATTGTTCCTTCATCAGCTACTCTTTTTTTCTAAGGTCGCCCGGTCCCCTGTTTGTGTGGTTCGAGGAGGCCGCGCAAATTCAGCATTCCGTCCTTCGGAAGGGACGTTAAGCCGTTGGCCCCCTTGGTGTTCTTCGTTAAGAGTAGGCTAATGCCGGCACCGGGTTTCCCTCCTCCCTTTTGATTGTGTTCGGCGTTGAAGGTGTAATGGCTATAATAATCCAAGAGGTTGATTAGCCAAAAATACATACACACACATACATCACGCCCATGTGCATGGGAAAAACTCGAGGGCTCATCTATTGCTCCTGACCGAACACGTCACACCGACTGTCACTGCTCGTTTCCCGGCGTCAGCTCTTGCACTCAGCCTATGCCTACTCAGCCTCCAAGGTTGGATAAGTTTGGTTAAGTGACATTGGTTCCTTCCCACATTCTCTGTGCCCTCCCCCTTGGGTTGGGTTTTGTACATCTTCTGTGATATTACTCGTCATACTATTTTCCTTCTCGTCATTTTTTCACCATCAACAGCACCACCATCGCTTTGTTTAACTTCCACCCAGTTATGGAAACAGTACTGAAATTTTTATTGAGACCCATCATTTTTTTTAAATTCGTGTCTTTTAAATATAACAGTCATCATCACCCTCTATGATCTCTTCATCATTGTCCTCACTCTCACTATCTTTATCACTCAAAACTTTGTCCATAGATTCCCAAAAAACATCATCTTCACTTCCGTCCATGAAATTAGATAAGTAGCACTTCTTAACCCTTTTAGTGCCAGCTGGCCGATCAATTGGCCCTTGCTGCATTTGCGAAAAATGCCACCGGCTGATGTCGGCCGCCCTTGTTTATGCTGACATTGTAGTTTCTTTGTGGTCGAGATAACTTTGGTAACTGCTGAATTGATATCTGATAAGCTTTCCCTGCAACATTGTATTAAGTCTCATATGGAAAGATTGTCTTTCAATTTTATTTCGACTGCAAGGTCTTCGGTTATTTTTTCGTCAGTAGCTTGCCTGGTGTTCTCGAGTGTGCATCGCAGTAGTGTTAGATTTTATTCATTATTGCCGACTTATCTGCAGTTTTTGGAGATAAAAGCGAGTGGATTCATCTACTGTTATCTCAGGTATTGCATAAAAATTTTTTCGTAAACTATTTCGTAAAATAAATTTATCATAACTCTATTCAGTGGAAATCGGTTAACACGAAATGCATAGGACAGGAAAAACATTTCGTGTTAAAAGAATTTCGTGGTAACCGATTTTCATGCTAAATGTTTTTAAAAGGGAAATTTTTCTTTTTAAAGCATAAAATTATATCGAGGATAACAGGGTCAGAAATAGGAGCATTCTGTGCCCTTGCCTACTTAAACCAGATGAGCAGTGCAGCATCTAAATCTTCGTGCTTTGCTGTATGTAGACACTTCCGTTCTGGTTCACACTTGCTCTTCTCGAAAACAGATGTTAATTTTTCGAGATTTTTAATAATAATAATTGTCGACAAGGTTGAATTTGGAATTCCGAACTCTTTGCAAATGTCTGTTTTGGATCTATCACCGGCATCAACCACTTCCAGGAGCTGCATTTTCACTTTTAGCGGTAGTGCATTTTGCTTACAGACTTTATTGGGCATTTTTAATATGGAATATTGAATTTTAATAAAAATATAAAATTAAAACTTAAAATTATCGTGATGAATAGGAAAGATTTCATACACTGGTTCGTTTAAAATACATCAACGGTTTCACTCAGAAATTCACAATCAACTGAGAGTATAAGATTTCAAGAATGTTATCTGGAGAGTTATGACAGGTAGGTATTGGGAGAAACCCACCAATAATAACTACGGTAAGAGGCCGATTTTGCAAACCCGTTTCTATCGTCCACAGATGGCAGTTCCAGGAATGTTTAATGCGGCAACGATGCCCGGAATAGAGGATATTCTTGGTGGGGGCCCTCTCCATGGGTGAATGTGAGTTGCCATGAGATCGGAAGTGCATAGTTGGGAGTCGTTGCCCTACTAATGACTACGGTCAATGACAGAGAAAGGCATAGGAGGATGGGTAGGTGAGGTAGTAGGATTTTCCGTACTGGTGCGTTGATGGTAAATCTCGAGGGGTTGGGGGTTTTGGGAAAACGGCGGTTGGGAGACCATGGGAAAACTATGTTTCAACTGCCATTTCGTGTTATCCGAAGAATTTCCGTGGATTTATTTTATTAGGACCAAAAATTATTTTCGGGTTAACCGATATTTCGTGTTAACCGTTTTGCATTAAGCGAATAAATATACATTGAAAAGCATAGGCTCTGGAATGGACCGAGTATGCATTTTGTTAAAGGTAAAGTACTCCTTTAGCCAAACAATTATTTGGCTAAAGGAGTACTTTACCTTTAATAATCTGAGCCAAAGTTATTGAGCTACCAACAATTATGCATTTTGTGTTAACCGATATTTTGTGTCATCCGTTTTCGTGTTAAGCGGTTTCCACTGTATCAATTTTGAAATATTTTTTATTTATCATCCAAAATTCTGTAGAATACTTAATTAATATTTGTAATCATCTGCAGTGGCGGCTCGTGTATAGGCACTGCGGAACTGCAGCACCCCCTATTTCCACTTGATATTATCGATAACATTTAATATAATGAGTCCTTTTTTCTTTAATTCTTTCTTTATTTTTGTAGTACAATATATATTCCTTAAGCCTAATGTCAGTACTTCAGTAGCCATCCCCCAGTTTATGAAAAAGATACAAAAATCTTTGTATGGAACTGTGCGCTTCACAGTGCCAGCGACGTGATGTTTGACTGATGTTTGCATGCGCACATAGGAGGGGGGTGGGGAGGAAGGCGGGACTGCCAGGTAGAGAGAGCACTGTTGCTCTCACAGTGCCGGCCAGCTCTGGCGTGATGGTGGAAGGAAGTTTTTTTTTACTCAGCGTGTGTTGTGCTTAAAAACCATGTACCATATTCTTGAATGTGATAAAGTGTAGAAGAGTGTAGAATTAGATTATTATTCTGCTTCCAGTTATTCTATTTGATTCATTTTTTTTCGGTTCTTTTATTTAACAGAAAACTTTAACCATGGCCTTGCATCCCCAAGAAATAAGTTCTGTGACTGTAAGTGAACTTCAACAGCTTAAGTTTTCACAGCTATCTCTCCATGAGAAAGTTACAGTTAAGAAAAGAGGTCATTCAACACCTGATATTCTAATATCTCAGCCAGGCAAAAGCAACAACAAGAAATATATTCGTAGCTTTAATTCTGAATGGTACCAACGGAAAAGTTGGCTTTGCAGCTGTGAAGTAAAAAATGCACTGTTTTGCTTCCCGTGTTTGCTGTTTGGAGGTGATGTACTGTGGACAAAAGATGGTTTTAGAAATATAAACAAAATGAAAGAAAAAACTGAAAAGCATGAGAAGTCAAAGAAGCACGTTGATAATGTTGTTTCACTGTCACTTTTAGGAACCGTAAGTATTAAGGAGAAACTTAGTGAGGCATACAGACTTTCAATCAATGAGCATAATATAAAAGTTAAAAAGAACCGTGAAATTTTGTCCAAAATAATAGACTGCATTTACTTTTGTGGAAACTTTGAAACTCCCTTACGTGGACATGATGAAAAAGACGATTCAGTAAATCCAGGGGTATTTAGAGGATTAGTAAATTTTGCATCTAAATTAGATTCAGATTTGAAGAATCACTTAGAAACCAGTGCAGTCTTCAAAGGTGTTTCTAAGACCATTCAGAATGAGATACTTGACTGCCTGCTACAAATATACCATGAGGAGATAAGGACGGAAATTAGAAAAGCTTCCTTTGTAGCTGTCATGGCTGATGACACAACAGATGTTTCAGAACACACTCAAATGGTCCTTGTTCTACGGTACGTATTGAATGAAGAAATATTTGAGTGTTTTTGGGGATTCTTTATTCCAGAAAATCAAACTGCAGATGGCATATCAAAACGTATTTTAGAACAATTGGACATAATCCTTCAAGGAAATGGACAAAAACTGATAGCTCAGACATTTGATGGTGCAAATGTCATGAAAGGCAAAATAGCAGGAGTTCAAGCAAAAATAAAAGCAGTTTATAGTAATGCACATTTCATTCACTGTTATGCACATCAACTTAATTTAATAATGAGAAATGCAGCAAGTATTACACGAAACGCAAGAATATTTTTCTCTAACATTCTGGCTATTCCAACATTCTTCTCAAGATCACCACAACGTGTGTCCATTCTCAAGAAACATATGGACGTCAGCATTCCACGTCCATCCTCTACAAGGTTTAATTTCAACATACGGACCATAAACAGAGTTCATGAAAATTTGAAACCTTTAAAAAACTGCCTTACTGAAATTCAGTCAACATCAAATGCAGATCAAACCATTGCAGAAGCAACAGGAATTTTAAAATACCTGAATGATGATAATTTCAAGTTTTGGTTAGAGCTTTTTCATCAGATTATGCCTCATGTTGAAATAATTTACAACCAAATGCAATCTCGAGAAATTAGTGTGTTTAAAGTTAATGAATATATAACAAATTTCAAAACTGCTATTTTAGAATTGAGAAACTCAAAGTACTGTGAGAATCCTTCAAAGACACTCATGACAGAAGCTAAGGAAGTGTGTGACTATATATGTGTTGATATAATGGACAGATATTCTTCCACTAAACACTTAGTAGCTGCTAAATTGTTCAACAAGAAATGTTTCACTTGATTTAAGAATGAGCATCCCACAAAAGAGATAGTACTGACCACTGAAGCTTATCCCATGATTGACAAAGAAAAGCTTGAAACTGAACTAAAAATATTCTATTGTAGGACTGATATTCATGAATATTGCAAATTAATTGAGCTGCTGAAATTTATCTTGGAAAATAATCTAGATGATGTTTTTAGTCAAATTACAAAACTGATAAAAATCCTCTTGACAATTCCCATGACTACATCAGAGGCAGAGCGCTGCTTTTCAACATTGAAAAGAATAAAAACTTTTTTAAGAAGCACTATGAATTCGGAAAGACTAAATGCGCTTGCAGTACTTTCAATGGAGAAAAATTTCCTCAATTGTCATCCAGAGATCAAGGAGAAAATTATTGAACTTTTTGCGCAAATTAAAACAAGAAGAATGGATTTCATTTTTAAATGAATAGATCAAGCTTGAACTGTAACAAATTAAGTTAAAGTAAGTAAAAAATGTTTGATTTTTTTGTTAAGATTTTATCAAGTTCCTGAATAAATTTTCTTTTTATACATGTTTTTTTCCTTTTACACAATTTTAAAACAAAGGCTAAAAATTTTCTGGATCAGCACCCCCACTAATTTTAGCTACGAGCCGCCACTGATCATCTGTGAAATTACTGAAAGAAGCACATAAATATATGAATAAATAGCGTATGTGATTTTTCATAGAGACTGATGAAAAAGTGCTGAAATTGCAGTTATGCAAAATAATATTTTTCTGTAATTTCATTTTTAATTATTTTTGCGAGTTTTTGCAATGTTTTACCTGGATGTCTTGCCTTTATGAAAATAAGTTAAATATACTAGCGAAAATAATAAAATGCTATACTTTATTCAATATAAAATTGACTTTTCATTTTTTATTAAAAAAATTAAAAACAAAATTTAAAAAAATCCCAAGATGAACTCGAACATTCCCTTAATATAATTAATATTCGTAATCATCTGTGCAATTACTGAAAGAATCAGGCAAGAATATGAATAAATGACATGTATGTGATTTTTCTTCGAGACTGATGCAAAATTGCTGAAATGGCACTTTTGGACATATCCACCAAAATCGACATGACACTCAAAGGGTAAAATGCATTCACTATTACTTCTAGATTTATCTGTGATGCCTTGATCCATTGGCAGAGAATTGCAACAGTAGATTTCTTTAGGTTTCCTTTTCACTCAGAATATAAACTCCTTAAATTATATTTAAAAAGCTTCTTGACAGCAACATCGAGAACTTGAAGCAGTGATGCCATTCCACCAGGTTTATTAAAAGGTCAGTGTTTGCTGTGCTAATTGAATCTCCAATTACAGGAGCTTGTGTTCTTCAAAAGCATTTAGTACAAGCAAACCTCTTTTTCTTAATAGTGATCTTGGTAATCTATTCCAGATAACATGTAATCAAACTCTCTTAAGTTCTTTTTACATCTATCCATTTTCATGACATCTAACTATTATTCTAATAGCCATTTTTTCCTTGGGCATTATTTTTCCTGCATAGAAAGGGTTAGTGATTATATGGAAAAATAATAGTAAGTACCTTAAAACTTCAAGTATGTGACAAAATTTTTGTGTACCTTAAGTATTAACCAAGAAAAAAATTTGGAGGCATTACTTTCAGATCGACCCTGTACATTCATGGTGTGGTGGTTTCCTGTTGCCTTCCATGCTGGACACACACACACAGAAGCAGTCCGAGTCCTAACCATTATACCACTGGCACCACCCCATCTGCTAAAACACCCAACAATACTGTAACTCGCATTTTTTCGTTACCTGTCGTTATCATTATCACAAATTTTGCACCTTTTTCATTGACAGTGTAATAGGATGGCAGGACAATAAAAACTGTAGTTTCATCAGCATTGCCTATATGACTCAAAACTTTTGAGATAGTTTATCTAAGTGCAATCACATGTTTTTGATATGCAAGAAGTTACTCACTTAAGTATGCAGGCAATTTTTGGCTCGGTAATTCTTCGGAGTAAGGAAAAACTATTTTGTCAAATCATTCACATATACCAACCATTCCTGGTCTTATATTTCTGTCATGAGATTTATAGTCCACATGTAATTTCTTGTACTTTGAGTTTAATTATTTCATGCACAACTGGCATTCTGCACTGTCTCTGAGTGTTTACAAACTACTTGTTTTTCTGCATCACGAAAGCAACCACTGACTAATATCAGACTAGATTTAGCAATTCCCACAACTACTTCAGTGACATTGCATTTTCTACTGGCACAGTTACCGTAAACACCCACAAATAATGCGCACATTTTTTTCGAAATATTTGAGTTAAAAATTAGGATGTGTGTTATATGAGGGTACATAATCTTCCTATTTTCATTTGACCCCATATTTCCACAATTTCGGCACAGTAATTACTGCCCAGGTATCCTCTTAATTTTATTGGTGATTTTTACGAAAAGTAAGATAGATAATAGTTAAAATTTATTAACTAATTCTATAAACATACATTAATTAGATATGAAAAGAATGAATTCAGTATTTATTCATTTTAAAAGCCAAGAAATTCTTCGTCACTGGACCATTCTTCTTCGATGTTGTTATCGGAATCGTCATCTTACGCAAGACATCACCCTACACCGGTGCCTGACCTGGTGGTGAGGTACTGGTACTACTTAAAATTAGAAACGATGGCAGCTGATGCCTTCGAGTATGCTGGGTGTTGATGCTTCTTGTAGAACTAAATAACGTTATCGTTTCTTACCTTTTTCTCAGCATTCATACGTGATTTATTCTTGATTCTTAGAGTCTGTAGTTAATTATGGTTATTTGCTATCGTGTTTACGTGCTCTCGAGTGTTCTAATAAGGGTAAAACTGAAGGTTGGGCGAACCCGTCCACCTCAGGCGTGACAAAAACGTATGTAAAAAACATAGGATTATCGTCATTCCTTCATTTTATTAGCTCAAATAATGTCATATGCCCTACTATGAAATTAATATAATTCGATTTATTGTGTATATCCTAATACAGTGGAAACCACTTAACACGAAAACGGATAACGCGAAATATCGGTTAACACGAAATGCAGGCTCGGTCCCTACTAGTGCCTATACATTTCAACGTATATTAGTTCGTTTTACGCGAAATGGTTAACAAGAAATTTCGGTTAACACGAAAAAAAATTTCGGTCCCCTGAAAATAAATCCCCGTCAAATTATGTGGATAACACGAAACGACCCAATCGTTTCTTAACATAAAAGTATGAATCTCACAACCACAGCTGTACCTCCTCCTTCCCCCTCTCTTTCAATAGGCATGGTCATTAGTAGACCTCAGAGAAACTCACGCGCCTCCATTGAGAGGGTTGCTACCGACATTTCCTTGGCAGCAATAAACTAAATTCTGGGAACTACCATCTTCGAATGAAAGGAAGGATTTGGAGGTGCAGATTGTTATCTGTACTGTACCTTCCCTTTCCCCATCTTTCAATACGCTCAACTCCTCCCTTGATCTCGTCTCTAGACCCCTACGCAGAACAGTTCTACTCAGTTGATTCTGAATTTCCGTGTGGAACGGTTAGCGAATGTGTAACGAATCTGTGAGTGAAGTTCTTCTTTCTTTTTCGGGATCGTTTTCAGTTGTGATTTTATATTTTTATAAAAGATAAAAGACCCACATAAAAATGGCTAGTAAAGTGCGTAAGCAAAAAGCAATACCGCTGAAAGTGAAAATGCAGCTCCTACAAGCGGTTGATAACGGTGATAGAACCAAAACGGACATCTGCAAAGAGTTCGAAATTCCCTTTTCAACTTTGTCAACAATTATAAAAAACCGTGTTAAAATAACATCTGTGTTTGAGAGAAGCATGTTTGAACCGGAACGGAAGCGTCTACGCACGGCAAAGCACGAGGATTTGGAAGCGGCGCTGATCATCTGGTTTAAGCAAGCAAGAGCCCAGAATGCTCCAATATCTGGTCCTGTTTTGATGGCGAAGGCTGACGCTTTGGGATCAGAATTGGGAATTGAATTCAAGTCTAGTCCTGGATGGTTGGAGCGGTTCGAGGTGAGGAATGGGATAATTTTTAAGAGTATTTCCGGCAAGTCGGGAGACGTCTCCCGTGATATGACATCAGAGTGGGTAACTTCTACCTTGCCTAAACTATTAACAGACTTTGCGCCTAAGGACATTTTTAATGCTGACGAAACCGGAATTTATTTTCGCTGCCTCTCAGAAAAAACTTTAGCTTTTAAAAATGAGCAGTGCTCTGGTGAAAAAAAATCTAAAGAGCGCATAACGGTAATGGTGGCTTTCAACTCAGACGGTTCTGAAAAATCCCGATGTTTGTTGTGGGTAAATTTCTGAATCCTCGCTGCTTCAAGAATGTAAAGAAGCTTCCCGTGGAATACACCGCAAATAAAAAAGCTTGGATGACGGGAAACATTTTTACAGACTGGGTTAGGGCATTGGACAAGCGCTTTTCACGCCAGAAGCGCAAAATAGCTTTAATTATCAACAACAGCCCTGCTCATCCAGAAGTGGAAAAGCTGAAATCAATTAAACTGATCTTTCTGCCACCTAATACAACAAGCGTATTGCAGCCATGTGACCAGGGTAATATGAAAAATCTAAAATGCCACTATCGGAAGTTATTACTCCAGAAATATTTATCTACTATTGAATCAAATCAGGAAATTAAGCCTGTGACTCTTTTGGATTCCTTGCATTTGTTGCATGCCGCTTGGAGGTCAGTTACAGCGAAAACAATAGAAAATTGTTTTCGCCATCAGCAGATAGATTTTCTGGACAGGATGAAACTGAATTGACTACGAAAATTAAGGTAAATACATATACTAAAAGAGAATTGTGTGATATCTTCGGTCGCGTGTCGTCTGTAATGAGATTGACAACTGAAATCACGCTGGATGATTATATAGCAGTGGATGACCATATTGCCACTACACCACTTTTAACAGACAGTGACATTGTGGACATTGTTAAATCAAGTGCAACAAAAGAAAATGAAAATACAGTCGAACTCGTTTATAACGAGCACGGTTGTAACGAGTTCATGGCTATAGTGAGCAAATGCTACCTCCAAGATAAGTTTACAAGCATTTACATACAAATATTTCACGTATATAACGAGCAAACTTTGACCACTTCTCACTGTCTCAAACACGGCGGCGGTCAGCCCCTTCAATCCTCATAGTGACCCAAAATATGTAACCTTGTGTTCTTGAGTCCAGCCTCTACACCCTATCCCTAGGGGAGGTTAAAGACCACGGCGTTGTTGTTAAAAAATAATCCCTCCATCCAAACCAAGAATTCCCAACTTGCAGGTACAGTGGCACTCGCGGAGGTCCTTTGTCCTCTCCTCCCAACCCCCAGCTCTTTTACAGCCAGGAGGTTGTGTTTGGAAGGGGGTAAGGGGTAAGGGCATGTACAATGGCGCCCACCCCCGTCGCTCAGCCAAATGCACCCAACACCCTTTCCCACGTAAAGATGGGAAATCCCACGTTTAATCCGTCTCCTCAATAACTCTTCCTGGAATTGGTATGCTCACAGTTTGCAAAGAAAGTTCGTTGCGTTGATCACAAAAATCAGTTGAGATTTTCCCCTTGAACGAGTAACATGTCCGTACATAAAAGGAAGTGTTTGTCTATTCGCGAAAAGGTTGATATTATTCGAGAGTTAGAACGTGGTAAAAAATGTTGAAGTGTGTAAAAAATTTAATTTATCATCGTCTACGGTTTCAACCTTACGGAAAAACAAAGAAGCGATTTTATCTGCACTAGAGAACAACCTAACAACGAACAAGAAAATGAGGAAGTGTGACTTTGGTACTGTTGATCAAGCACTTCTGGAGTGGTTTAAGATGCAGAGAAATGCTGGTTTCCCCATCAAGGTACAGGCAGATAAATTTGCAAACAGTTAGGACACGAGAACTTCACATGCAATAACGGGTGGCTTGATCGTTTTAAAAATCGGCATAACATTGTTTATGCAAAAGGCCCTGTCAGCAGATTCAAAAACGGCAAGTGAATGGGTGAAAAGTGTTTGGGAGAAGTGTCGAAAAGGTTACAGAGAAGAAGACATATACAATGCCGACGAAACTGGACTGTTTTACAAAATGATGTCTGATGCAACATTTAAATTCAAAGGTGACAAATGTGTTGGTGGCAAAAGACCTAAGAATCGTTTAACAGTTGTAATGTGCGCAAACATAAATGGGACTGACAAAAAACTTTTTGTTATTGGTAAGTCACAAAAGCCACGTTGTTTCAAAAATGTAAAGAAGCTTCCCGTTGAATATGCAGCTAATAAAAAGGCATGGATGACTTCCAATATTTTTCAGAAATATGTAAGTCAGTGGAACAACGAGTTACGGAGGAAAAATAGAAACATTCTACTCCTTGTCGATAACTGTCCTGCGCACCCACATATGCGGAAGTTATCCAATGTAAAACTGGTGTTTTGCCTCCAAATGCGACTTCTATTTTGCAGCCAATGGACATGGGGATAATTAAAAGTTTTAAATTCCATTTCAAGCGATTTTTTGTTCTACAGTTGATTGAAAGGAGGGAAAGAGGTTTAGATGGCAACGACTCTGTATTGGATGCAATTCATTTGATGACAGATGCATGTTTCACCTACAACGATCATAAACTGTTTTCGAATGTCTGGTTTAATATCGGGAGAATTTTCGATTGATAACCATAACGTTGATGAAGATCAGAATGGCTTAAAGAAAATGGAATTGCGAATTTTGACCATGTAAATGACATTGACAATTTTGTTCATGTTGATGATGATTTGATTACCAGTGGAATTCCTACGGAGAGTGAAATAATAGAGACAGTATAAAGCACAGCAGACAGTGATGAAGACAATGTTGAATGTGTCGAAGACACAATCCTTACTCAGGATGCTGTGGAAACATTAAATGATTTTTTTTGAAAACATTGACATTTCCGATGGTGGTTTTAGTGCACTAAGTGTAATAAGAGGAAACTTAAGAGACTTCAAAATGAAATCTATTAAACAGGCTACTATTCAAAGTTATTTTTGTAAAAAGGGGGGTGATTAAGGATGTAGCTGTGAGTAAATTTTATATGTACGTATGTTTACTTTAAATTTTCTAGTTTATTCTCATTTTTAGTTTTTTTTCATAAATTTACTAAATAACCTTTCTGTTTATATATTCACTTTTACTTCTTTTGTCTTATTTCACCATACGCATGCATGCTTTTGCCTTCACGGATATTAAGTTTAACGGCTATAACGAGCAAAACTAAACGGTCCCGTGGCGCTTGTTATAGCCGAGTTTGACTGTAGTAGTGAAAGTGGAGATGACTATGACGACGGAATGTTGTCAGTGCCAAGTGCTGTGGATATCCGTGGAATGCTAAAAAGTGTGCGCGTTTTTAGAAAATCAAACAGATGGGGACAGTTTTCATGAGACGGTTGATGATTTGGAACAATTTGTGGAAAAAAAGATCATTATGAATGCTAGGCAGAAAAAAATTACGGAATTTTATGTTAAGAAGTAGACAATTGAACTACTTTAGCGACCTTGATACTTAATATTTGTACATTGTTTTTATGAAATTCTTGAAATAAAATAATTTTTTATGTATATATGTAATGAATAAATTATAAGGTTTTCATTATTATAACTAATTACTGTGCTGTTTCCATCGCATATTTGTTATGTCAAGATTTATTTACGAGCTTACATCAATATCTCAAATCAGTCTCAAAAAAGGTTATCATGAAATTCGTTTAGCACGAAATTCGGTTAAGACGAAATGTTTGCACTGGTCCCCCACATTTCGTGTTAAGCGGTTTCCACTGTATCACCTTGTAAGTAAACAGAGTATGTAATGATTGAGTTAGCTGACGTTCTTTTGGAACGTTATTTGAAAATTTCATTTTGCACTTTCATTATGTTACCAATACATAATACCTATAATTCGATCATTGCTTTAGAACACGTTACACCATCTACTTTATTCTGGAGCGGTAACGCTAAAAAAAATCTGTGCGCACTATACGTGGGTATATAGAAAAATCATAGATTATGAGGCTGAAAACGCCCCTGCGCATTATACGCGGGTATTTACGGTATTAGTTTTTTCTGCATAGTTTATCACAATCGGTTTAAAATTGGCATCATAGCTATGCCTAATTCATTTCATATCTTTACCTTTACTGTTGTACCTCTTATCTCAACATGATCAGCCATTTTAAAGTTGGAGTGATGTATTTAAAATGAATATAAGAAAAAAATCACAATTAGAGAATTTATGACTTAAACTGTTCAATGGGGGAAACCCGATGAACTACATTATCATTTGTTTTGACATCTGCAAAATGCTATTAGCCAATAGAGAGGGGAAGTTTAGTTCACTTTTAGGAATCAATGGCGAGCTAATTCTTCAATGAATATCATTATTCAAAAATAAAATTCAGTAGTACTCAAGTAGATTAAAGAACATCTCATTTGTACATATTCAGCATATATGTATTTCATACACACGTATTTGGTATAGGTATAGTTCAATAAAGGTGAAATACTCCATTAGCCAAACAATTAGAGGGTTACAACACTAAAGGAGTATTTCACCTTTATTAATCTTAGCCAAAGTTATTGAGCTACTATCAATTATAGGTATAGTTTGTTCATTCATTGAAATGGTATTTTACATTTTTTACATAAATTTTTAATGTATTTTACAAAATAATACTGTATAAATTGAAATCCAGATTGTAAAGTCACAATGAAAAATTTCAGTAGGTACAATTATTTTATCGTTTCATTCGTTTTAAAAAACATCAATAAAACATGTACCCCTACTTTGTACTTGACCTTCGATTTTCACAAACTGAAATTTAGAAAATAACCTTCCCTTGGATTTAGGTAAATATGGTATTTACTTGTCCTCCTATGCATAATTTGCAGTCATTTTTTATAAATTTTAATTTTTTTGCATTGACAATGTGAGCATTTATCTACCAGAAAATACTATAATTTCATTTTATATAGAATTCTGATTATTGCTGTGTATTTAGATAGACAAAATAAAAGAATTCAACGAATTACACTGAAAATTTCAAGATATGAAAAAAATGTAAATTCAAGAAAAATTCTCAAAAGCTTTTCTGCTGGCAAAGTAGACGGAAATTGAAACTTTGGCATTTTGTTAATTGGCCTATCTAAATCCATAGCAATAATAGGAACTTCCATGGGCATTTTTCACCATGATTATGTATTTTTGCAAACATCTTGCACCTTGGTTCATAACTCCATGGGGCCTACCAACCACCAAAATTTAAAGAAACAATTGAGAGCAGACACCTGAATACCTTTCCTTGTAAGAAAATGTTAGATTTACTACACGATACAGTGGAAATTTATACATGAAAAATGCAGCATGTTAAAACAGTAATGCTATGAAAACAAAGTTGCCGGTCAGAGAAAAAGCATTCTACAGGATGAAACCTCAGCTCCTGCTTGATTAATATCCAGATATGGCTCCACAATATCTGCATTCAAAAGGTGAAGTGTAAGCATTAAACTGATTCTATTTTTCCCAGATATTTAGATTTAAAGAAAGGATGTTGATATTACACCAAAGTAGGTATTGCATTGGCAATTATGGTATTTTCTCTCATTAATGAATCTATCTTAACTGTAAAACCAAATCTACTTTCTTTTTCTATACTTGCTTCTACCTCGTCTTCTTCTTGAATTGCTATTTCTTGACTCAGGCTTCTTAGCGCCCCTAAAATAAAAAGAGACATTTTAATTAAAATAAAGCCAACTTAGCCTAAAATGAAAGAACTTATCATGCTAGTTATCATATTTACCTGTCTATAAGATCAGGTTTTTTCTATTTTAGCGCTTGAAAAACCAAGTCATCTTATATTCATGTAGTATGGAATAACTTTCTGAGAATCAATGATTTTATGTTAACACAGATGACATGCATTTCCTTAGCAGCAGATGTTATTCTATTCTATCACAATGAAAATGCTTGAGTTCAGAAACTGAATGTTTCATGCACTACAATACAGCATATGTGGCTAAAGCTCAATAGAATAGTACTTGTTGAAAACAAAAAAGCACTTAGCATTTGAGGAAGTCAGAGCCATACAAGTTGGATGTAGAGTTTGGATGTTTCAACTTTTCATTAAGAGAATTCTAAATTTTTACCATAAAATACAGGAGACCATGTCGAGAAGAGAAGCTCTACAGCATCACAAATATCAAAATCAATGCACAATATGACACGAACTTACAACTCATGGTGGGAAAACATGCCAAAAAAACAAACAATTGCATTTCTGAATGAAAGTTAGGTGTTACCAAAGCAAATGTGCAGCGCTGGAAAATATTGATAGAAAAACTTAATTGCACATTCAAGAACAAACAATTTTAAAAAATATACTCAAATAGTCACAACAAGGTCAAAAAAACCATATGCACATTTCAGCTACAAAGCAGCCATCTTCAGTGAATTAACCAAAAATAGATTCTAAAAGAAGCTGAAATTCGCATATGGTTTTCTAACCTTGTTATGACTATTTAAGTATATTTTTTAAAATTGATTGTTTTCAGGGTAGCCACCTCAAAATCTTCACTAACCCGGAGATTTTTACAGTTGAAATTTTTACTATTTTTACCCTTCCAGAATAAATATAGGCTTATAGTTTCTTTGTTGTAACTGTCTATGTTTCTTTGTTTGTTTTTCAGTCTTCACTATCAACTTTGGAATCAATTCACCAACTTTTTTAACAATTGGTTAGAATCTCTTTCTACAGCAGCCAAGCTCCTGGGTATAGGTTTTATGGCAAAAATTGAAGTCCCAGGATCGATTCCATGAACTTTCCTTTCCATTTGATTTACATGGGAAATCTGAAACCCATTGTGCAGTATAATTTCCTTAAGAACAATAAAATATCTAAGAAAAGTGATATCAGCGCAGGAGTTTTTGCTATTCTCTGCGGAATTATAATTTTTGCAATAGAATTTTGCTTATCAAATGTATTTTAAATTCTGTGATAATAATTGCAATTTTGCAGTTTTTATTTACTCATAATGAGATTATTGCCATGGCGATGATTATTGCTGAACTAGCCTGAAGTATAATCTAGTACAGCGGTGCCCCAACTTTTCTAATGGGGGGCCACATCAATGGTTGCGAATCCCTTGGCGGGCCGCATTGGAAGTTGTCAATTCTTCGGCGGGCCGGATTAGAGTTTAAATTGGAAATTTTCTATATATTCTGAGATGCCATTAAGTGAAAATCATGTCTAAATAAGGTTTTCATGGCTAACATTTCAATATTTAAAGTTTTATTATGAAAATTTTCAAAATATGTATGAATTTGTGTGTTAAATTTTTCAAATTGATTTTTCGCCTTAACTTCGCGGGCCGAACAAAATCCCTTTGCAGGCCGCATTTGGCCCGCGGGCCATGGTTTGGGCACCGCTGATCTAGTACACTAATGCATTATAATAACCCAATAGAATTTTGCTTATCAAATGTATTTTATTAAATTCTGTGATAATAATTGCAATTTTGCAGTTTTTATTTACTCATAATGAGATTATTGCCATGGCGATGATTATTGCTGAACTAGCCTGAAGTATAATCTAGTACACCAATGCATTATAATAACCCAATAACAAAGGTCATCGCTCCATGAAATCCAATCCCATCCATCCATAACTTGTTTGAAAATTCTGACACTTATTCCCTGTCAGTGATACAAGAAAGATCTCCCTGTGCTGGTGCATCAAAGGCATTTCTGCATTCTCCACCTCTGTGTTCCGCGTCAAAGCCACTTCCCCTTCTCCACCTTTTGTTGGAGGTTAGTACTATTACTTTTATCCTTCCTCTGTGAGATTTTTTCAGCATTTGAGTACATTTTTATAATATGTATGTAGACCTGGGAGATATGGCATCTACGGAAAAATTTTAGAAAACGTCTTTGTTGCATAGAATATTATTTTTTCCTGCGTTCTAAAAGAGAATACAGTAACTCTCCACTACAGGTTGTTTTGCATACACAAGGACAATCAACACATTCAGTGCTACGCCTGCCCATCGGCGGTCTTTGCTCCTGTACCTAGGAGCGGCGACTGCCGATGGGCGGTCTCGTTCCTTTTCAAAATGAGTTACCCTCTACTTCTGCTGCTGCCTGCGACGGATTAGTCTCCTACCGACCGTTCTTCAGAACAGTTCGTGCTATCATTCCATGTGAGTTGTTTGCAGTTTCGTCTTCAACTGACCAAGAATATTATTTTTGAAGGTGATTGTCTTTTACCGTAATTTACTAATTTATTATTTTATTTATATATTTTAACTAGGTTAATATTCTTTTGAATGAAATGCGGGAGTTATATTTATTATTTACTTGTATTTTGTGAATTTAAATCGAAGATAATTTTACAAAATTTTTACGTATCTAAGTGGTTACTAACGTTTCTTTCACAATTGAAATACATGAATTGTAACATTTTTTGCAGGTAAAAATAAATGGTTTTCGTATATTAGTAGGGCTATGTAACCTGAGTCTTCTACTTCCTCGGGAATAACACATAGAAAGAGAAAAGTTGATCAAAGGTATGTGCTTTATTTCTAAATATTAGGGCTAACATTAGATAAATTACTGCTAACGCCATCAAAATGATGTGACCATGCTTTCTTTAAGTTACCACGGTGCTTACCTATAATCTAAAATTATTTGAAAGACATCATTTTCAAGGTAATTTCATTGTACAGCGGGTGTCCGCTTACTGTGATTAATTGGGACTAAAATTCATCATGATAAACAAATTTCACGGTCGGCGAGTCATCAGGACTAGTTTTTTTAATTTAATAAAAGTTACGTAAATTTTTGCATTGCATTATTGTTATTATGATATATGGACGGTGTTATAACAAATAATATTTGAAAATGTATTCATGAACTTTTTCAATAAAAAGCGTAAGTTAAAATAGATAAAATCGTATTTTAGACAAATTTATTATTCTAGTTTTCGTTCGTACTTAATCGTAATTTATTATTTTCCAACGTTCAGCATGTTATAAGTCATTAGTAACCTTTGTATTCATATGTATTGCATATGTTAATTGTGTAGTTTATTTAGGAAACTTTGTTATATACAGTTTAAAATCGATTTTTTACAGTAATTTATTATTCGCCCCAGTAACGAGGAGACAAGTCGTGATTTTCGAGCGAGTATTCTTTACTATTTCAAAACACGTTTACGCATTAATGACTTCGTAGAGGAAATTAATGGTTTTGGCAAATTAAATATACAAAATCAACAGCAAAAATAATGATTATGAATGTTAAAGATAATATAATTGTGAGAATAACAATATTTTTGCTCATTTTCATTCGTGAAAATAATTAATCAATCTATTGCATTTTCGTAAATTCTAAGCATAGTAAATTATGGTAAAATTCGATTTTACCGATTTCTCTTAAGTTCAATCATCATTGAAGTGTTCTCCATGCTGTAGTACATAAGAACTTTGCTCATTGTGGGTAAACTGCTTCACTACTAAATACATACTTGTTTGCGGTGGTTGGAATTAAATTTCAATCATTTCAACTGCAAAACACTTTTTCACATGTCTCGAAAAATTATGGTGATGTGGGTTTTACCATGTTTTTTATACGCGTTCCAAAAGAAAAATCACCGTTTAAAACTTTATAATATTAAATTTTAGTAATTGCCGAAAGTGCCTTTTTCATAATTTATTCGGTATATTGCATTTCAGGTAATCAGGAATGTATTTCTGAAGTTAAACATATTACTATAAATGTAATAAAATTATCTTGATAATTATGATTTTGAAATAATTTTGGGTAATAAGTAAGCACTGAGTAACAAAACAAATCATGAAATTTAATGGGCAATGATTTTCACATTATTATTATAATTTATTATTATTTCCATATGTTGTATTCTAATATATTTTTGGTGAAAAATGAATTATATCGTAAATAAATTGATTAAACATTCATTTTTCACAGCAGCATTACCGAACCTATCGCTTCCTCGTCTATTGGAAGGAAACGTAGAAGGGAACATGAAAGACCCGTTACAGAGGAGGAAGAAATAGAAAAGATAATTTTAGGAGAAGATGATGACAATCTAATCTCTCTTGACAGCGGTTCCGACTTAGAGCTGCCAGAGGAAGATTTCAGCTCAGAAGATGAAGAGATTGACGACCGAGAGGACGACGCTATTGCCAGCAATAAAAGTACCGTTGCCGGCAGAAACCAACCCATCATATGGTATTGCGATCCCCAGATGGCTGCTGAAATACCATTTACAGGCAATTCAGGGTTATTGCAAGAGAACCCAGGTAGTGACCCTTTTAGCTACTTTTCCCTTTTGGCGGACGACGAGTTCTTTGATCTAATTGTCAAAGAAATGGACGCAAACGGGGAAAACCTTTTGGCAGCATGGCCAGGGCAAACCAGCCGAGCAAAGAGGTGGCGCATAGTAACTCGCGCTGAATTTGAAAGGTCTCTGGGACTTTTGCTCCATTTAGGGAATATTAGAGTGCAAAAACTGCAGAATATTTGGCGAGTAGATGACTTGTATGATTTCCCTGTCTTTCGAAGACAGATGAGTAGGGATAGATTTTTTTTATACTGAGATCACTTCATATTGCTCGCAACCCAAGTAGGGATGAGCCTGCACCTTCCGACCCTCTGTATAAAATTAGGCCCCTTCTAGAATTATTTAGAAACAAAGTGAAAAAAGTTTACTATCCATTTAAAAATTTAAGTTTAGATGAATCTATTGTTGTGTGGCATGGCCGACTTTTCTTTAGGCAATTTATAAAAAATAAAAAACATAAGTATGGAATTAAATTATATATGTTGTGTGAGCCTAACGGGTTTGTTCTGAATTCAGTAGTGTACACAGGGTCTAAGGATAGGGAATTAGGGGGAGAAGGTCACACTAACAAGGTGGTGAAAAAGTTATTGACTGATTATGCAGATGTTGGCCATGCTGATTATATGGACAATTTCTATAATAGTGTGCAGTTGTCGTTGGATTTATTGCAAAAAAAGATTTTTTCAACGGGAACACTAAGGATCTCAATAAAGAGAAATCCAAGAGAGATCATTCAAAAAAAACTAAAAAAGGGGAGGTTGTCTCACAATTTTCCAAGGAAGGATTATGCGTTAGCATGTGGAAGGACAAGAGAGAGGTTACCTGCCTATCAACAGAATTTAACGCCGAAATTATAGATGTTAGGAACAGACGAGGACAGATGAAGAGGAAGCCCCGAATAGTGGCAGAATATAATAAAAATAAGGGAGGAGTAGATAAGGCTGACCAAATGCTCTCCCACTATTCTCTTGACCACAGAACTCTGAGATGGTATATTAGGTTAGGGTTACATATTTTTCAGCTGATTATGAATAATAGCTTTATATTATTCAACAAATTCAGTGGTAACAAGATGTCCCTTGACAGATATAGGGAAGAAATTATTAGAAATTTGATTTTCAAGGACAACCCTCCCTCTCAAGTGTCATCTAAAATACATAAAACCACAAAAATCCATCTCACTGCACAAATAAAACACCCTGAGGAGAAGAAGGAAAAAAGAGTGAAGAGGTGTGTTTGCAAGGTATGTGCGCAAAAGGGAATTCAAAGGGACGTAATCACTTGTTGCCCTGATTGCGAGAATGATCCAGCCCTTTGTTTGGAGCCATGTTTCCGAGAGTTCCATAATTATTAGTAATGCATTATATGGTTTGTTGATTTCTTCTTTCTGTGTGGTAGTAAAATAGTTTTTGCATCCTTTGTTATAGATTTTATATTTGTACATGAAATAGTTTGTTATTTTCTTTTAATGCAAATGCTTTAGCTATTTAGTTTTATACTTTCTTGTATTTGCTACGTTATTTGTACATAGAATATTTTTTCCTTTCAAAATTTCGTAGTAATATATTTTTGGTGTATTTTTTATAAAATTATATCAAATATTTTTTTATAAATATCGTAAGTGAAATTTGACGATAAGGAAAAGAAATTATTTATTTTTCTTTAAAATGATCCAGGTGCGTAAATCCTAAGTCATTTCTTTCTAATTTTAATTTGCAAAAGAGTAAGTCTGTTGGTTGAAAACCGATTTTTACGTGTTATCTTATGGGAAAATGAATTCACCCCTTGGAGTCGAACCCAGGACCTTTTCCTTAAACTCGGTATTCTCCCCCACACGGCTGTAAGGTTTCGAATGAGCCCTTTTACGCATCTGTAAGTTTTACCGTTCTCTCACAATTTCAATTACAAAAAAACGATCAATGGAATTTATATACTATGTAACAATTTTTAAAATTGTGGACAAAGATATAAACATTCGCGCTTTATAGTATTAGACACATATATGATTTATATTGTTTGTATTTTTCAGGTTCTTAAAGCAGGTGTCAGATGCCTTTGTCAGCATGGTTTGAATGATTGGAGGAACACTAAATCTCTGATAGTATGCCCCTGTGCAGAACCCAAGAATACATCTGAGCATCACATACTTGTAGAAACCATTTCATGATATTCGCTATTAGAGTGACTAAAATCTATTAAAGATTATTCAGAAAAACAAATAGAAAAATTACACTGAAATTTCCCAATGCTAACGTGGTAACTCTCGATGCTTGTACTACTAAATTCATGGGAAAACTAACCTTTCTGTGAATAAGCGCATTTCAAAAATAATGTTTCTGCAAGGGATAGTGGGAAATATTTATTAGCCCTGGTAAACCAGATGTGTCAAAGAAGCAAAATATGTAAAAACAGCAGATGTGTCAAAGAAGAAAAAAGGGCCAAAATTCCAGAAGTCTGATTTTGCATGTTCATGCAAAATAGATTTTATTGCACATCTAAGAATTGCTGACCAGGTGGTGGATATATGCAACCCTGCACAACACATGCATGGTTTCGCAACAAAGGATCTACATTTCAGCAAATTTGGTGTAACCGCCATCTGTTTGTATGAATGTGGATCTAAAGGACCAAGGAATACGAGGGGAAGCTCATGAGAAAATAGCTCATCATGCCCCTAGAGAAAGATGCAACAACCTTGATGATGAATATAACCATCATGCCCAAATGGTTTGCACTGTGCTCATAACGAGTATGCTTGTCACACCCAGTCAAGTGGTTAACTGTTGACAATCTTACTGAGCTCAATAACTATGCCAAAGTATTGCTCAATGAAATGGCTAAATGATATGACTGTAATAATCTAATGATAAACTGAAGCAAAACCTTGTATTGTATTTCTCATCATATAAGACGCACCAGGGTATAAGATGCACCGCAGTTTTTAAAATGATTTTTCAGGAAAAAGGTATTTTGGTTCACCAAAGCATTTAGAAAGGGCATTGTGCATCATTTCCAGCCATGATTAAATCCACTCATGGCAACGTTTACAGAAAATATTACAGCGTGATAACAGTTAAATATAACATTTTAGATAAACTTCATTGTAAAAAAACAGGAATGATCTTAAACATAAATAATTGGTTTGAGACTTGTATAGCTAAATGTGCTGTGTGAATTCGGCAGTTGTATTAATTAAAGCTGTCAGAGGGTGCTGTGCATGTCGCACGTATAGATACCTTTTATCAATAGTACTTGTTTTTGTGATGAATGACTGTCAATTATTCCATTTTGGGGATGAATTGTGTTCGTTAATGTCAGTATTGAGAACAGAAACAATCTTACCTCCGGCATATAAGATGCAGGCCGATTTTGGGGGCCATTTTTCTGGAAAAAAGTGCATCTTATATGCCAAGAAATATGGTATGTACTAATTCATTTAAAGAATTCTTCTCCATCCTGCACACATCTGGAGTAGTAGTAGTAGTGTCATGTAAGGGCAAAATGTCAGACAAATTACAAGTCAAACATGCTGTTCCACAGGGATCAGTCTTTGAACCTATTTATTTATAGAATATATCAACGATCTACCAAATAATCTATTATTGACACCAGTTTTATATGTTGATGATACTAATCTTATTTACACACACAAAGAATATGCTGAGGCATGGAAAAGAGCTGACGAAATGCTAGACATAACAACAAGCTGGTTCAAGACGAATGGACTATTTTTAAATGAAAACAAGACTTGCAAGTTTTCTTTTGCTTTAAAAGAACTGCATAATGAAATAGGATCAGTTAAGTTACTAGGTTTCCACTTATATTGCAAATTGTCCTGGGATAACCATGTTAATGAATTATGTAAAAAATATGTAGTATGTTATATTTAATACAGAAACTAAAGCCTATTGTTTCTTTGCCAGTGCTGATGAATGTATATTATGCATATTTTCAGAACCATATAAAGTATGGAATATTGTTATGGGGACATTCTTCAAACACGAAAAGTGTATTGATATTGCAGAAAAAGGTCCTTTGAGTACTATTCAGTCTGAAGTGGAATGAACATTATAAACCTGTTTTTGTAGAAAGTGAAAACATGACTGCCTATACATTGTATATTTATGAGTTATTATTGTATACTAAGGAAAATTTGTCAACTTTGCCTTTTACGTCAGAGAGTCATTTGTACAACACAAGACATAAGGAAGACCTGGATCTCCCATTATGTAGATTAAGCAAGACAAAGAGAAATTTCAAAGTAAACGCCTTGAAGGTCTTTAATAAATTGCTTCTAGAGGCATGTTCGTTAAACAATAAAAAATTTAAGAAGGAAATATATAGCGGGATAAGAACAAAACCTTTTTATACAAACGATTAATTCCTAGAATATGATATATCAGGCATTCATTTTCTTGAATACCAATGAATGTTATAACTTATGTAAGACAATAATTTACAATCATGACAATTTTATGTTTTTGCTTTGACAAGATCTATTCCTCTCAATATAGATGGCTAATGATCAATAAAAATTATTATTATTATACGCAGAACAAAGTTTACTAAATTTCTTGGCCAAAATATTACTGAAAAACTTGATTGGTAAAACCACATCAATGCCACATTAAAGAAAGGCACAAATGGCATTTTCATGATAAGGAAACTTGCACCCATAGTATCTATCACCATTCTATAAAAAATATATTATGTTGAAGTATATTCACACCTAGCATATGCAATAATATTTTGGGATAATTCTGGTATGTTTAAACAAGCTTTCTCCATACAAAAATGATCTATCCCCTATTCCACTTACTCGATATACTGACCCTTCCCTCAATATACATACTATGATGTGCTACTTATGTAAAAAAACAGCTATAAACAATTTCCCATAAATACTGAGTACCAAAACTATGTTACTTGCTCTAGGGATAATATTCCTATTAATAGCTACTCCTACTCCTCATGCCTAAAAGGCCCCCACCACTCTGTCTCCCTAATTTAAAATTATCTATCTACTGCCATTAAATCACTTTCTTCTCTCAACACATTAAAAAACAAGGTGAAAATTTTATTACTGGCTAAATGCTATTAGAATGTAGATGAATTTATGGCAAACTAGCTGTTATAGCAGCATTGGAACAAGATTTGTGGTTATAATTTGTCTGAATTTCATTTATTTATTTTTTGCAGTTTAAATGTACAAATCTATAATGAATTTTGTATATCCTGCTTATACCATTTGGTTCTGTTTCCATAACCAGATGAAAGGTAAACAAAGTGATGGTAGCATTGTCAGTGCAGAGAAAGTGACAAGAAATGGTACTAAAATGCTACCAGTATGTGGCATATGCCTACTCAGCCCATGGGATATGCCTACTTGGCCTATGGCATATGTCTACTTGGCCCATGGCATACGCCTACTCAGCCCACAGCATATGCCTACTCGGCCTGTAGCATATGCCTACTTGGCATATGGCATATGCCTACTCGGCCTCCAAGGTTGGGTAACGTTGGTTAGGTGGTATTGGTTTCCCTCCCATGTTCATTGCTGTCCTCCCTGGGGTTGGGTTGTACTCATCTTCATTCATATTACTAATATTTACGTCTGACATTGAAGTTCTGCTTTTTCAGCAGGTTATGGAAACTACCCATAATTTTGATATTTTATGAGTATATTGTGTATCAGTATATTTCTGTATGAAGTGTATATTCATTATTTGGAATCTAGTCTAAATACATTGTTAATTGCTTGTAAAAATATGCAGTTAACTATAATATATAAATTATCATTTTGACTGATGAATTCCATTATTTTGTGATCTCAACAGAATAATAAATAAATTATCATTATTATTATCTACCATACCAGGGTCACCCTGGGCTCAAAAGTTATGCCATAGTTATACCATAGTAAAATAACATTCCAAAAAGATAGTTTAATTAACAGAAGGAAATCTGACCAACAAAAATAAATCTACTCAATGAATTTATTAGTCATAACAGCCTTCATAATGCCTTAATGATTAATTTAAAACCCACATCAAAAGTTAAATATGACAAATTGGTTGATAAACCTTTATAGTTCAGGATTTAAATGCCACTGTGGTGTCACACAGCTGAATTAATTTGGGATATATAAATAAAATATGTTTTTGTATTAATAAAATCTCATATCTATGGAACTAAAATTGTGGCAATACGTCCATGAATGAACACATTTTAGCACCACTTTTGTGGTACTACAGCCGATAAAGGTAAATAATAATACTATAGATGGTATCCTAATTGTTTAGTACCTATGCAATCTTCCAATGGGTACACCTTGTTTTTTGTGTAGAAGTAGGTGCTGTTGAACTAGGTCAGCCAACTTCCCTTGCTGTGCAAGCATTGATAGAAATGTACATATGAATTCATCATAATTGTGAGTTCGTCTGCAGTCATCAATCTGTAAAAGGAAAAATACATTACTTTTGTATATAAATTTCACTAAAAATATGAACAAACTTTTCCTCTTCATACAGCTATCACACATCTTTCTCACCAACGTTTCTGAAACACTTTCTCTAAATTGCACAACAATGTCAACAATAGTCATAATTATATTTATCAGAGCTTATTCAAGTATCCACAAGGGAGAACTAGAACTGCTAAGACAATGGTAGTAAATTAGAATAATTTAATCTGAAGACATTTCCACTTGCATAAATTCCACACAAATAAGCTGGATGTCTTACTTCTTTTAACAAAGAAATTAACTTCATTTGGTTAATTTACACTTACCTGTTTTTCATTAGTATTCACTGCTTGGAATGGCCTATTTTAATGTTTATGTGGCAACATTCTATATCATCATATCTATGATCTTTAGCTATGATTAAATTCATGCTATGTATTAAATAATACAGTTTTGTTTTTGTCGCATAACTTAACGATGGCACCATGATGCTACCAAAATACATCATCTGCTGAATAAGTACTTTTGTTTACTTTTTAATCTGTAACTAATAACACGATTTCAATGACTGAAATATATATGCATGAGTGCCTAAGTTGTGATATTAATTTCTCAACTAGTGCAATTGCCTGTCAAAAATGACATGCATGCATGAAATAAATATTAAATTAAAATAAAGTTCTAATAAAAAATTAAAGAAGCCAACGTTTACATGGTTTAAAAATTAAACAATAAACAAAATTCACATAATTGAATGTTTTAGAAAGTACAAAGAGTTTTTGGCATATAAAAGTTATGTGAAAAAGAATTAGTTATGAACATTCATTTGTTAAATATAGCGCTAAAAAGCTTTTATATGCCCAAAACTGTTTCCACTTTCTGGAACATATTATTTTGAGAAATTTAATTTTTTTTGTATAAAACATTGTTTCATAAAAATAAATGTATAAATTTTATTTTGTTTTCAGTGAATGATTAGAAATTTATTCAGCTTTCTCAGAAAATGTACTCAAAATCTTAACAAAGTTCAGCAATTTTAATCTTCATATCTGACTTAGAAACATTCATTAACACTATATCATTGAATATTCATTCACTTTTACTACCATTGTATTGTTTATCATCAGCAAAGGTATGGTTAAAACTTTAAAATTGCATCAAAATTTTGTAGATATGTCAATATATGAGCAACAAATGTATAATCCAAGTCAACCATATTCAATTAGATGAAACCAGCAACAATGAAAACCACCTAGACAATGAAAGATTTTCACTTAAAAATTTTGGCATTCAAAACTAATTTTTAAACCAATTTTATGCATATCTAAAAATTGACCAAACGAAATTAAAATTTCATTCTTCCACCCATCATTTGCTTCAAGTCAAAAGTTTCTACAATGATTATAAGTAAATTTAATATGCAGATGATTAATATGCGACACTCATTCCCGTCTTAATCAAATGTAAAAATTAAACATTCCTGGAATCAACCCTATGATAGAAGATGATATGCTTAAAATGTGGGAGGTAGATCCCAGTATACTGTGAAAAAATTGTTAAAATCATACTTCTCATTCTCTAGTAATTTGTGTTAACTTTTAAGCATGGGATGACAAGTATACTCGCAGGGTGTCGATGCTTAATTATTCTCCTATATTACATATCATAATATAAGAGAATAATTGTAATATAGGAGAATATTTTGTAATATAGAAGAATAATTAAGCATTGGCATGCTCCAAGTATACTCATCATCCCACATCATATAATAAAACTGATTTACCTTAAGACGGGCAGGAACTGCCTAAGGGTGCAAGCAATTAGGGGGGGTGTGATCGCATCTGGCCCCACAGCTAGGGTTGCCAACAGTATAATTTTCTTAAATTTTTATACAGGATACAATAGTGATAGTTAACAAGCAGGTGGTGACAAAGGGAGACTAATGTCAGGTTAGGCATATTATGAGTAGATATTTGATTCCTTCTGTTCATCTCCAGTCCTATGAAACAACTTCTGCTTTCAGAGCAAATGTAAATTTTATTAATTTAATTCCCAAACTATCACAAGTGCTTATGGGTTCCCTGATTGAGCAAAATTTATCTTGAATAACAAACAAAATTTCAACTATGAATTTGAAAATAATAACATTCGAAAACAAAAAAATCAATTTCATACAAATTTTTTAAATTAAATTTCTGAACCAAAGGTTTTAATTTTGTCTTCAATTCGTAGAATTTATTTTAAGTTTGAGCTTAATTTACACATTTTTTGACATATTTACAATGAAATTAATATGAAAAACTTTGAACTACAGGGAAATGTCACAATAAAAGTTATTGCAACTTAAAAAATGTTTTTAAACAAAAAACAGTGTAAAAATGTTATATTTAAAAATTTTTTTGGAAACAAAAAATCTTAATTTCTCTGAATTCTTAGTTTTGATTAAAACAGTTTTTTATTACATGGGGTTTTCGTGGAACAAAACTATCATGTTAATCAAGATTTAACTGTCCTCAATAAGGTATACACAGTAAAATTCCTTTAATCTGCATGTTAGGGATCATAGAGGTGCCAGATTAGATGATGTGCTAGATGAGGGTCTGCTACTAAGGCCCCATGCAACAAAAGCCCCACCGACCAAAGCTCCACTGATAAAAGTCCCAAAACATGAAACTGAAACAAAAGCCCCACTTCTCATTTTTTTGCTGATGCTTACTATCATAAAAGTTTTTAAACAATTAAATGGCTTGCATTTTGAACTAACTTACAGAGTACACAAAATTGAACAGGCAATGTTAGCCACTGCTAGTATAAACAATTAAATGAGTGAAGTGTACCACCTGTAGTAAAAACTATTGAACAGGTAATGATAACCACCAGAAGTATAAACAATTAAAAGAGGTTGCTTGTTGAACTAACTTACATAGTATAAAAATTAAACAAGTAAGGTTAACCAATATTAGTATAACGAAGTAAATGGATAAAAAGTACCTCTAGTAGTATGATCAATTGAACAGGTAATTTGTACCACCAGAAGTAGAAACAATTGATTGTTTGTTTGTTTGTGTATATTTATGGCCAATCAACCTCTTGGATTATTATTGCCATAACTCCTTGCACACCAAACACATACAAAAGAGAAGAGGAAAACCCGGTGCCAGCATTAGCCTACTCTTAAAAAAGATCACCAAGGAGGCCAGCTGCTTAACATCCCTTCCAAAGGACAGAGCACTGACTTGCCCGATCTCCTCAAAACACAAAAGTAGTAGATGGGATGATCCCAGGTTGAAAAATCTAACCTCGGTTGGATTCGAACCTGAAACCACTGCATGAAAGGCAAATGATCTAACCACTCCACCACTGCCACCCCTAGAAACAATTGAATGCATAATGTTAAGCACTGCTAGTATAAACAATTAAATAGGTAAATTGCATCACCAGTAGTATAAACAATTGAACAGGTAATGTTAACCAGTTCAATTGTTTATACTAGTTGTGATAAATATTACCCATTCAATTGTTTCTACACTTGAGCACCTTTAGTTTGGTGATCCACGATCTGGGAACGCCCATGGTTTGACAATATTTATGAAAGTGGCTGGTCTGGGAGAACTTCTGTGTTTCGTTAAATGTTTTAAACTAGCCACAGCATTTTGGCAATCCATGCTATCGCATCTTGTGAGTCACATGTTTGTCTATAAATCTTGTCAGCGGCAAGCTTTGTTATATTAAATACATACTTCTTAGAAAGTAATAAGTATATTCATCCTTAACCATGTGGCTAAGAGACCAGTAAGCAGTTAAGCAGCAAAGTGTCAGCATAATACGAGATCAATCCAGCAGAAAGTAGTATTGTTAAAACAACTGGATGCAGGTATATCAGTGAAGCGCTTACGCAAGATATACAATGTCGTATCCTCAACAATATATGACATTACAAAGTAGAAGAAAAAATTGCTTAAGTTCTAAGCTGAAAGTGATACAATGAAAGGGATGGAAAACAGAAAAACAATGAAAGAAGGAAAAAGCAATGACTTGGATCATGTGCTTATGCAGTGGTTTTGATTACGCCAAAGTGAATGACTTACTATTTCCAGAACAATGTTAACGGAACAAGCTAAAAATTATCATGCAGAACTTAAGCTTCCCTTTGAATGTGATTATACAACAGATTGGCTTCATAAATTTAAGAAAAGGCATAATATATCTCACTACACTGTAACTGGTGAAAAACCTTTTGCTGATAAGGAAGCTGCTGACAAGTTTTTTGAAGAATTTTCCAAATTGGTGCTTGATAACAATTTAAGCCCTGAACAAGTATTCAATGCTGACAAAACAGCATTATTTTCATATTGCATGTCTAAAAAAACATTAGTTTCTGAAGATGAAGATGTGCATACTGGACTGAAAGATTCCAAAAATAGTGACTATTTTAGGATGTTCAAATGCAGCACGCATGCACAAGATAAAAACTGTTGGTGATAGGGAAATGCATAGGTCTGAGGCCTTTTAATGGTGTGAAAGTATTCCCAGTTACATATCGTGTGAACAAGCAAGGCTGGATTATAAGAATGATTACAATTGATTGCTTCAAAAACTATTTTGTACCTAAATCTCGATGCCACTGCAACAGCATAAGTTTAGATCTTAAGTGCAAGATTCTGTTTATCTTAGATCATTGCTCAGCCCACCCCAAGGTAGAACTTATGGTAAAACAACGTGCTTGTGATTTTTTTATCTCTGAACTGCACACCTCTTATTCAGCCTCAGGGCCAAGGCATCTTATGATCACTAAAGTGTCAATATCGATCAGAATTCATGAGAAAATTTCTTAGTGACATTAGGGAAGTCAGTTGTAGTAATTAAAAAAGAATATAATGTAAAAGATGTTATCTGAACACTTACTCGTGCATGGAAAAGTGTACCTAAATCTGTCTTAAGGAATGCATGGCTTCAGTTGTGTAGGAGTTGCTTGAAAAATCAGAAAATATGAATAACCCTGCAATCAAAAAAATTGAAATTGAAAATATATAAGAATGGATGGTTGTTGACAAAGACAAACCAGTTGTGCATTACTTTAAAGATCATGAGATATTAGAAATGGTGCAGAACAAAGTTAGAAGGGAAAGTGAAGATGAAGATAAAATGGTTCAAGAAATAATATCTATTGACGAGTGTATTTATCATACGACTCGACTATTAACAGGACTAGAACAATGTAGCTTTGTCAGTGAGTAGTAAATCGTGAACATTTACATGTTCCAAAGTCAATTTATCTGGGAAAAGCAAAAATATATGAAGCATGTTTAACAGATGTTTAAAAAAATATCAAAGATTGGTGATACTGATAATCCAGTAGTGTCAACTTCAGCTGTCCATGATGTAACACCTGAAGTCACCCCAAGCAACAGCTGAGTTGCATCACCCATTCCCAACCTTAACAAAACATGTGATATTTTAAGCAATGACAAGTAATTTCACGTACAGCTTTGCATTAAATAAAAGTTTTTATTTTCCCTTGCTATTACTGTATCTAACCACTCTATATGTAATTACATATAATAAAACAATGTTTTTCAAAGTTTATTTCGTGTCTGCACTTAACGTACAGTTTACATTATGCATTTTTTTTACAATGTGTATCAAGCATAATAGCCTGCATTGTATTGCTGTACATTACCTACATGTGAAATAAAACAACTTGGTATCTTGCATGCAAGGTACCTTAATAATAAGAGAGCTCACATGGTCCAGAAGAATTCATCGTCCAGCACAGCCTATATCTCACTGTTGTCAAACTAAAGGTACCCATGCGTACTTCTGTCCGAACACATTATATGTTCAATTGCTTAAAGCACTAGTGGTATGTGGTATATTTTACTTGTTCAAATCAATTCAATAAAAACAGTGAAATAATGTTTTATTTACCTCTATCAAGTTAGATTTTTCATTTATTATACAGTAACTGTTGCAAGCAGTAATATGTTTGTTACATTTCCTTTCCAGCAATGTTAACTCATGAACTTACATTCAAAGAAGTATTCGTGGCTCTCTGTAAACTTTCTAGAAAAACTCATCATTCTCGAACGTTAGTATAACTACATTTTACCAGATTGGTATTTCGTAATTCCTTTTTCTTGTCACTAGAGGTACTATTGTGAAATGTAGCTTATTCTAATTTTGGGTGCCTTAAAATGTAGTTATGTCATACTATTTCTTTATGTTCTGATACCATTCATATCATACATAACACCATAAAACTTCATAAAATACAGTATATAATGTCTTTTAGAGTTTGAAGAGGTTTTGAAACCGATTATATTGTATAACATGGTTTCTTATGGGAAATATTGATTCAATTAACATTGTTTCATTCATCATCTTGATTTTAAGGAACATTATCAAGGTTAATTGAGGGGGCACAGTAATTAATATAACATTCAACACTAACATTCAATTATACAAACTGCAGCAAATTTCACAATTTCATGAATTAGAAGTATGAACAAACAGCTTGTAATCAAGTGCAATCTACCAAAATCCAAGATTGCCCAAGAAAATAGAGATATCTGGTTACCATCATGTATCCTCATCCAAATATGAACAATTTAATAACTAATGATCAAGCTGAACTTATGACTAAACTTCAATATATGATCAAGGTAACTCCTGTATCATAAAGTGGTTCAACAATACACATATTTCAGCCACCATGGTAATTCACCAATTTCAAAAAAAATTGACATTTGGTGAATTATCAAGGGTGGCTATTTGGAAACTGATATGTGAACCTGGTATATAAAACCATTTCATGGCTACAGGACTTGCTTTTATCTCTGCTAGCATATCTAGAGTAAAACTTGGCAAATTACAACTAAAATGTGAAAAGAGATTAAGTAGTACTCACCTTATATTTTTTCCGTTTTTCATTTTCATCCTTCAAACATGCTTCACACACATTAATTTCATTATCAAGGTTTTTTAGAAGAGCTAATAGGTCTTTAGGAGCAAAAGTATGAGGCTCAAATAGCTCTGGATATTTTGAACTTATTTTTGAGTCAATTTTTTTATCACTGTACTGCATGAGTCCATCCTTGAGTTCCTCAGGTCTCTTAACTTCTTTATCATGAAAATTCACCTCAGGAGATACATCAGCTCGTTTATCTTGTTCTTTCATTGCAGTATTATCAGAGTCACCACATAATTTCTTTGAAGAACATTCATTATTTCCACCAGAGGAGCGTTTTACAGAATATGAAGCATTAACATTTGTACTCGTTCGTCCTGTAAAATAAATTTGTCCAGTCATAAATGTAAGTCATTAATAGTGAAATATCAATGCATAAACCTCAAGTATACCGTATACATATGCAATGGCATAACTAGATACTATTCAATGCCTTTGTGTAAATACAGAGTGATTCCCGGCATTTTATTGTTTAAAATAGACATTATTCAACACAAAATGTTTTGGCAAAAGCAAAATATCAATTGTACTTCAACGGCTAAGATAATATACATTTTTATAATACTTACAGACTTCACAGGTAGCAAACCTTCTCACTGTTTAATTTTCAATCAATGGAACTGCTAAACCAGTTTGATTATTCTGAACATTTGGTACTAAATAGGCAAATCTTAATACTATTACAGTCAAACCTCTCTAATCCAGCAAGCTTGAGAAATGACCAGAGCCAGATTAGGAAATTTACCAGATTATGGGAGTTAAGCTAATGCAAGCCAGTCTCTTCATAATTTTCAGTTTTGTAGCATAACAGATATAAAAATAAACAAGTGAACTGCATGGAATGTTATTCAAACATTTACTTATAATAATAAAATAAGAAACAAAAAATATTTAAGATGTGCACGTTTTATTTTATGGTAGTCTGTACCTTAAATGCTGTCTTAATTCTGATTCCAATGTTACATGCATAAATATTCTTTAAAAATTTTTGAAGCTGTAGTTAAATGGATATTGCCGAAGAAGACTAAGAAAATCAGCATTTGCCATGTAAATTGGTTTTTTCCAAGTGACGATTTTGACAGTTTCAGCATAATCTCAGTTTATTTATGCACTTATAAAACTAACAATTGAAACACGCAACTTTGAAATCTGGCCATTAAAGTCAAGGTAGTGGAAATTAAGTGTCAGTTAGGAAAGAAACTTTTAAGTATGGATATTGACAGATTTTTATTTTTTCCAGATAATACTCAAAAGTAACAGCCTGTGGAAATTACAGAGTATCTTTAGTTATGGTTAAAGTTATACACTTAAATTTTAATGTGCATTAATATGGTCAATTTTTGAGTATGCATCTTGCTTGTGGTCACCATGCCAAACAACTTACCAACCTAAATTGGACTGCGTACAGAACAAATTTATTCACTTAGTTGCTACTCGGCTTAGTTACCTTCAAGAATAAATTCCATTCACTTTAAGCTTTTCCTCAAGATTTATGCTTTTCCTTACTAACTTATAGGATTATTTTCTGCTCTTTTAATTCTCTCACACAATTTTCTCTTTCCTCCAAAACTCATTTAAATTATTTCTCCCCTTTTTACTGTTAAATAGTTATTTTTCATTAGAAATGAAGCATAATAACAACGGTGTATGACAAATGAACTGGTGATTTCAAAAGTAAAGAGAAACAAAGCAAAACAAGCAAAAATGCACGAGGTGCACAGTATTTTAATTTTAGAGTACAGGTATGTCCCAATTTACGAATGTCTAATTCAAGAAGTTTCGCTCTTATGAACAAATACTTTTGCACCATTTATGAACTCAAAACTCGATCTTATGAACTTTTACTCAACTTGAGCAACCCCATGAGATCTGAGAGAGAAATGGATAAGAATGTAATATTTTCAAAATTTATGTACTAAACCCTCCGGTACATGTGAGGGGTAGATTTCTACCCCACCCCTCACATTTTATGATGGTTTCCTCCTGTTTGTTTTTTGCTGCCTCCTCCTTATCAGTAGCTGGAATGGCACGTATGGAAGGTTTTTAGGCAAAAATTTCTAGTATTGTGTCGACCGTTTTTGAGTAAGGACGCCTTTTCTTAGACGGCGCACAGTGATCTGAGATGAACGTCTGTGATGTATCTCCTTGTGTAGAAAATATTATTGCTGTTTTGCTGAATTAGTTTTAAATGCAACAATGGACAGTTTTTTCATGTTCTGTTCCTCACTCAACAAATTTTAACTGATATCTACAATTTCTGAGGTGAGGGAAAAAACTTAGGCTCTTTTCACTTTCTCCTCTATATGCAATATTATTGATAGTAAATACTTAAAGTTTTATACACTAATTGTCTCACATTAATTAAATTATACTTTGTGGTTGTGTATGAGACATCTGAAAAAAATTGAGACATCTGAGAAAAATAGATGTGTATGAAAAATCTGTAAAAATGAGGACTCTCTTGAAAAATAGTAAAATTATTATAATTGTACTTTTATAAACTTGTATGTATTTATTATACATTTATAATAGATAGTAATTCTAATTTAGCCATTTTTGCCAAATTTCATTTTGTATTTTGTTTTCAAATGCCAAAAATATATGTTCGCTATTTTTGACAGAAATATTGACTTAGATTTTGTCAATATTTATCATAAAATAATATCATTAAATATTCTTAAAAAACTACATGTTGTGTTTCTCTTAAATTAGATATATATTTGTCATTTTTTTGTTGACAAGTGAACTACATTTGGCATGCATTTTCAATGTAATTCATATGGGGTTAAAATATACCCTGCGCATGTACTCATGTGTGAAAAACTCGCATGAATACTGGAGGGTTAATGTACATCACCCATACATACACAATAAAATACAGTATTTATGTATATCTTCTTTAAAATAACAGCATTGCTACTGAGGTATTTTCTTGCTGAGATAGCATAGAAAATGCTTAACTTGAAATTTATTGTACAGTAGTAGTAGTAGTAATTGATTTTTTAAGAGCGTTGACTGCTATGGTCATTATGCACCATCATGAACTGGACATACACACAGAAGGGAGTAGGGAAACTTGGTGCCGGCATTAGCCTACTCTTAACGAAGAGCACCAAGGGGCCAAAGGCTAACGTCCCTTCTGAAGGACGGAATGCTGACTTTGCATGGTCTCCTCAAACCACACAAACAGGGGGCCAGGGGACCTCGGAAAAAATCCAACTTGTGCAGGATTCGTTCCTGCTGCCCCTTCACTATAAAAATATGAATAACTCGATAGAGTATTGCGATACATTTTATAAATTTGGCAGGAATGTTTGATTCACATATTTTAAGGTGATGACAAAAAAATCTCGAAAAAAGTCATAGGTTCGGCTCCAAGGCAGACTTTTCCATTTCCCATAAGATAACATGTAAATATCGACTATTTGACATGCAGGCTTTATCAAAACCGTTTTAAAGAAAAATTGTAAAGTTTCTTATTCTGTTTATCTTTTTCTTCTCACTACAGTTCAAAATCTCTCATGTTAAACATTTAATTCACATATTTTTGGGAAATCTCACCATGTTAACGGAATGTTGCCTTGCCAACCAATTAGATTGTTAAACTTAGAAATCCAATTGTTATTTCAATCCTTATGAGTGAAAGCATGTTTTGAATGCTTTTAATATGAGAGAGAAGGAAGGAAAGGGAAATGATTTTCATAGCAACCAAAGTAAACAACATTCGTTGCATTATTTATGAGAAGGAATACAATTGAATGTAGAACATTAATCATTCGCATTAAAATTACTTAGAATCATCATAGGAGTTCAAGACTTTAAACAACGAATGCCTAACAGAACTAAAGTTTGTTATCCCGCCATCCATTTTTTAATACGCATTGACTCGATCAACACATCAGTTTCTAAAACGATAATTTGACGTTATCTTAGTGAGTTGCTTTGTTGCCAGTATAGAGTAATTGAATACCATTATGTTGGATAATAGCTTCTTGTCACATCTATTCATGAAATTTCATAAAAACTTTCCTATTGAATTTCATCGGCCATCTCCCTAGTATGCCAATAAACTATCACTATTTCAAAATATTCAATGTTGAAAGAATATTTCATTTTGTTGTTGACCCCATATTCATGCATGTTTTGGATCAAAAGTTTTTTTAGCATGCATTTATTTATTTTATCATTATATATATATATATATATATATATATATGGATGTCAACAAGGTGTTGGATGAGGAAACCCAGTGAACACTCACCAATCAGACGACTTCAGGTTGGCGAGGCCCTGGGGATGTCGAAGCGACACACGTAAAAGAACACTAAAACACAGAAACATCACAAGTTCTCTCTCTGTAGCTGATGAAGGAGTAGTTCCAAAAGCTTCTATGTTTGTGATGTTTCTGTGTTTTAGTGTTCATTTACGTGTGTCGCTTCGACATCCCCGGGGCCTCGCCAACCTGAAGCCGTCTGATTGGTAAGTGTTCACTGGGTTTCCTCATCCCAACACCTTGTTGACATCCATATATCCATTTTACCTTTCCTTTTCCGTAAGCTGTTATATATATATATATATATATATATATATATATATATATATATATATATATATATATATGGAGTTCTCTCTCTGTAGCTGAAGAAGGAGTAGTTCCGAAAGCTTTACGTTTGTGATGTTTCTGTGTTTTTGTGTTATTTTAGGTGTGTCGCTTTGACATCCCCGGGGCCTCGCCAACCTGAAGTCGTCTGATTGGTGAGTGCTCACTGGGTTTCCTCATCCCAACACCTTGTTGACATCCATATATTCATTTTACCTTTCCTTTTCCGTAAGTTGTTATATATATATATATATATATATATATATATATATATATGTATGTAACAAGAACGAATTTTTAAAAAATAAAAAAACCTTTTATCCTGTTTCACAAGAAGTCGCCCTTAACCCTTAAATACTACACTTCTAAAAATCATGCTACTACTAAACAGGTGAATTTTCACCCGGCAGCTTTCGTATGTGGATTTAGTGTGAATAAATGTATTTTGGAACAAGTCTCAATGTTTTTATTAAAAATGTTTATATCTTGTACTGTACATATAAGTAGTGCAAAATTGGCAATGATACAAAATGAACATTAACAAAAATATTAAAAATCACTTTATGAAGAGCTACCGTCTGATCTATTTTTAATTTCTCCATATATATTTAGTATATACCAGAAATATTTGACATTTTGTATATCGCATTTATTTTAAAATACATTTTTTTATAGCAAATGTTATTAGAAAATTGTGATTTTCCATCATAAAGAATTAGTTTTTAGAACTGTTGTACACCAATATGTTCATAATAAATAATTATTCAAAAATACTCATTATATACTTCGTTTTCTTGACTTTAAATTAGAATATAAAAATGGTCTATTATTATATAAGTTGCAAGTTAAAAATAGTAAAATTTCTGAAAAGTAAAAAATTTACTGGGTTAAGTGCTATGTTACAAACTTCATTTAATTCAAATTAGGATAGCACACAAATGTCTCGGAATGCCTCTCTTGCACTAAGTGAGACATGCCTGTACATCGGGCAAATGCTTATAAAATATTTTGTAAAAATAGCTCCCAATTTACAAACTTTCAATTTAGAAACTACTTTTCAGGAATGCATGGTGTTCATAAATCAGGAGATTACAGTTCAGTACAGTATTTGTTTTTATTTAATTTTTTAATTTTCAAAAAACACAAATTTGTTACCAGATACCAATTACACTAAACAAACATGCACTAAATGAGGCATGACTGCATATGAAAAAATCCAAATAATCAATGTTGAACACTGCTGGTTCACTATACATAATTTTTTTAAGTTAGGACTATTTATTTCAAAAATAAGTAACTTGGTACAATTTCTATAATACTTTTATTAGGGGGATTTCGATGCTTTGTGTCATCATCAACAGTAATAAAATAGCATAAACTGAGTGCTCATATACAAAGCTCTATGAGGGGAGGGGAGGGAATACACCAAGTTATATGAGGGGAGGGGAGGAAAGGAGGGGAGGTTACTTTAAATCTAGGCCTACCAATGAAGATGACAACTTGATGACATTTGGGAAAAATGACAATATTGGACACTATTTATGCTGTGTCTCAGGCGTGGTCTTCCATGAAACCTATTACACTTGTCCCATTGCAGAGGAAGCTTGTTTCAGTAATCAAAGGAGATTTTGAGTGTTCCTCTAATGTAGAAGTGACCAACTTTAAGTTGATTGATTTAATAAATGTTATGAAGAGGTTTAAAAATGTTGGTGAGGAGAATGTTAAAACTGACGATTGTGAACCCGACTTTCAGCACATGTGTAATAGAGACAACGTGAATGCTGCAGCGGGTCAAGGGGGTGAGGACAAGAGAAAGGAAAGTGAGAGTAAAGAGGAAAGAAAAACAGAGCGCATGAGTCATAGCCTCACACTCAGATACGTTGTCAAATTACTTGATTACGTGAGGCAGTGGAATTATCAATACAGTGATATCCCAATGAAGCCTCAAACAAATCCACAAACTTATGTACAGAAAAAGAACTTCATCGAACATTGGCAGAATGAAGCCTGTAAAAGAATGACACTCTCGATGTTCAATAAAGGGGAGAAAAAGTGACCAAGGGTAAGGAATTTATTTTTTTAAGAAGTGTGTTTTTTGGAGTACAGGTAACTCTCATTATATGTGGCACATGCATTCCTGAAAATCGTTGCATATATCGAATACACATAAAATGGGAGACTTATAGTTGTAATAATTCAACAGCAAAGTGATCTGCAGATGCTGCCTCTCCAGTTAACGTGAGATTGTGGAATGCATTTTGACTCTTAAAGTGGTGGACCTGCCCCAACTTGCAGAAAAAGGTGTGGGTTCTTTTACCTCTTTCGTCAGAATAAAACCGTGTATATGTGAAAACACATAACAAAAGCATGCATAACGAGAGCTACCTGTAATAGTTTTCTAAAGATTTTCTTTCAAAACTGTTTTTGAAGGTTTTTCTGCAAACAGCAACTCCACATACACCACAGCAAGTTATCAAATTGTCTTATCAAAGAATATACATTCTTGGAGCATTGTTGTTTGCCAATTTAATGATTGGTTAATCATGAGTGAAGTGTTTGTACAAAATCAAATGTTTTGTTCATTATTAACTTGATTTCAGCCGTAAAATATACATAGTATCTAAATCAGTGTTTCTCAAATGGAGTCCGAGTTTAATTCTTTTTACTTCTCCATTTTCGGGGGGTTGCGGTGACCAGACATTCAGATGGAGTGAACAACTGATGAATATGTTAGTAAGTAGTGGTAAGTAGTAAGTAGTAGTAAGTTAGTGGCTGGACTCTGACGCGGGCAGATGTGCTTTCACTTTTGCTCCCGCTGCTTCGCTCCTACCTGCTGTATCCCGTAGTATAGCTGCCTTTGGCTCACCATTAGTTTTTAAGAGTAGCTGTATCGATAAATACAACCTTTAGTTATTTATAGTTATTGTATTATTCTAATATTATTGTGTTCTTAGATTATTATTACTTCATTTTAATTATAAACTTAACGTAAATTTCCACAGTCTACCCTTATCATTTAAGTTTGCATTCTTAGCAGTGAATTTTCCAATAGTGAAGCCTCCTTAGCTCTAAGTGCTCCCTATTTAGTTTATTTTAGTTTATTTTTAACATATTTTATTTTATTTTTAGTCTACTTCCTTATTATATCTCTCATTGCCAAATTGAAATCGATACTTTCATATCGAAAGCAAATTCTTAAATAACTAAGCTTATTGAAGGCAAATTTATTATTATTATTATTTATTAATTTATTTACAACCTTCGCCGTATATCTAGTATACTCCTGTTCACTACCTTTCGTGATATAAAAATATTTTTTACTTGTTTCATTTCCTTCTTAATTTTATAAATCGTCTTTACTTTATACTGTATAGTACCACGTTTGTTAGTGTATATGTGCCTAACCTTTACTAATGCCTACTTTTAGAAAAAGTTATTTTGGTTAATCATACTATATAATATCATTTTCTTCTCGTAGATGTAAATTTTAGTGTTAATTCAAAGCAAAGGTTTACTATTTGTGTAGTTTCAGCACTCTCCTTTCACTTCCTTTTAGCCTAGTTGACCTTGACTTATAGCATGCAAATTGAAAAACCCTAAGTTGTTTGTCTCCCGTCAAGTAAGACCCCTACTGCGTGGCTAGCCGAGCTTAGGACTCTTATCGCCAAATTCTTTCTCTTCTTTGTTTACTAAAAGTCAATGTTTATCTTGCCTCAGACCAAGTAACCTATTCCACTTTCGTACCATAGAACGACCGACCCGATTTGCTTTTTTATATAAAGAATAACTTTCCAATCCTAGTGCTTCTATTTCCTTTTTAGTCATCAAGTATGCACATTAAGTAAATTCAATTAACTTAGTTAGGTATGGCTTTCCATAGGTCTTCTGTTGCTCTTTTCAAAAGCTCTGTTGAATGTGAGCTGCTCCAAGCACGCATCACAGAACTCAAGAGGATTGTGGCGAAGCTCCTCCCTAAGGTTAGGGAGTTGGATGCTGCTCCGAAGGGGGGTGAAGATGCGGGGACCTCCAAGTCGCCTTGCCATACCAAGGTGGTACCTCGAGCTAGCTCGAGAGCGAAGGCTGGCTGGGTCATTGAAGAGAGAGCCTTAGGCGACATTAACCCAGAAAGGGTGGCTTCATCTTCTGAGCCCGACAGGTAGAAGGTGGCTACCAAAGGTCGCAGAAGAGTGGGGCGGCCATGGCGGGGAGACAGGAAGGCGGAAGCTGACTCTTTCCCCGTCAAAAACAGATTCGAAGCACTATCGGAGGATGGTACGACGAATTCTGTGGCCGCATCCGCTCCTCCCCCGATTTGAGGGATGCCGCACCTAGGGGAGGTCGGGTTGGGAGGGGGGTATCTTAGTGATAGGTAGCTCGAACGTTCAGCGTTTAGTGGCACCGTTGAGGGAAAGGGCCTGCCAGGAAGGAGATGAGCAGGTGTTCTCCTGGTGTATTCCAGGCGGAACAGTGCCACAGGTGACAAAGGAGGTTCGGGCGGCGGCAAGTGGCACAGGATGCTCCAAGCTGTGGATAGTGGTGCATGTAGGCACCAATAACACAGAGGATCAGGGTTCTGAGGAGATATTGGATTCCTCCGGGGATCTGTGCTCTGAGGTTCACCAACTCCGACAGGTCATGGGTATCGACATGCGCCTGACCGTATGCAGCATGGTCCCGCAGACTGACAAGGGTTCGTCAGTTTGGAGCCGAGTGATCGGCTTGAATCGGAGACTCTGGAAGTTTTGTGAGAGCATGGGAGTAGATTTCGTGGAACTCGGGCCGGTTCTCAAATCGTGTAGGGTGCCCCTGAACCGATAGGGAGTTCACTATACTGCCGTGGCAGCCCAGAAGGTAGGTGGTAGAATCTAAGAACATTGTAGAGCTTTTTTAGATTAGAGAGTAGGCCAGTGCATAGGTCAATTTCGGAGTCATCAAATAACTGCACTAATTATCAGAATAACTTTATTAACTCAGATAGTAGGTCAATACCTAGGTCGATGTTGGGACTCAATAAACTCTGCGTTAACAATAGCAATGATAATGCCACTCTTAGAAGTCGCACCATCCATAACACAGAAAAAATTCATAAGCGTCCCAAAAGCGACTCATTAACAATTTTAAATACAAGTATCAGGAATAAGACAGCAGAATTTCAGAATTTATTAGAGGAAACTGAGGCAGATGTAGTGATAGGCACAGAGCTGGCTAATTTTGGATATACGCGACCGAGAAATTTTCCCCTTAAGATATAATATTCACAGAAGAGATAGGATAAATAGGAATGGAGGTGGAGTTTTTATAGCGGTGAAGGACACACTTCTCAGTTCGCCAATTGAGTTTACGGAAAACAGAATAAAAAGTATTTGGTGTACAATCAGCAGGGGGGGTTTAGGAAACATCTATTTATGTGCATGCTATAGGCCGCCAGAAGAAATGTATGAGCTAGAGGCCCAAATACACTCAATACAGATGAAAAATAGCAAAAGTCTTATTATAGTAGGGGGAGACTTCAATCTACCCTCGATAAATTGGCGCAGTTGCAGCTTCACACCACCCAGTAGAAATCGTGAGTCATGCGAAGCACTAATAGACATCTTCAATAAACATTCCCTTATCCAGGTAGTCAGAGAACCCACGAGAGAGGACAATATATTAGACTTAATGGCAATTAATATCCCCGAACATGTTTCTGAAGTAGATATTGAAGAAGGAATCAGTGATCATTGAGTAGTTCGAGTTCTCTTGAACATAGCATTCATAATGTATCACAAGCCTAAGCGAAAAGTGTACATATTTAAAAATGCAAACTCTGCGAACTTTAAAGTGAAACTTATTAAAGATACGAAGAACATTGAGGAAACTTGGAAAGCTTTCTTATCAGTAATTAGAACAGGTATAAATAAATACATACCAAGTAAATATATTACCGATAATGGGGAACCTAGGTGGTATAATCGGCAGGTTAGATGTGCTCTCAGGCGACAAAGAAAGCTTTACTCGAAACTTAAATGTGCCAAAAATAATACGTCACAGGAGGTAATAAATATAATTCCAAACAAGAACAGAAATTGTCGGACTTGGACTAAAAAGATCATGCGCAAGACATTAATGAACTTCAAGAAAAAGATTCTCTGTGAACATCTAAACGAAAATCCCAAAATATTTTGGTCTTATGTTAAAGAAGTTCAAGATCGACGCCCAACCGTAGCACCATTAAGAAACAACAAAGGAGAGGTAGTTTACGATAGCATTGATAAAAAAAACTTGTTAAACTCATTTTTTCAAAGCGTATTTACGACCGAAGTGGAGAAAGGGAAGGACGATCCACCCGAACCAAAAGAGGAGAAGATGAACGATATACTTATATCAGCTCAAAATCATCAATGCAAACAAATCCCCGGGACCAGAAGAGATACCAGCTAGAGTACTAAAGGAATTAGCGTTAGAAATAGCACCTTATCTCGAAACAGTTTTCAGTAAGTCACTTAGTCATGGCATTATACCTAAGGAATGGAAATTAGCGTTTACAACTCCGCTACATAAAGACGGGAAAAAAGACGGCCGAGAAAACTACAGGCCGATTTCGCTAACCTCAATATCTTGCAAGATTCTAGAGCACATCATCGTTAGTTCTGTGATGGACTTCTTAGATAGCCAGGATTTGCACAGTAAATATCAGCATGGTTTTAGGAAGGCAAGATCTTGTAAAACTCAGCTCGCTCTGTTTGCACATGATATACTACGAACCAGTGATCGAAAGACTCAGTTAGACGTGGTTTTTCTTGACTTCAAGAAGGCATTCGATAGAGTCCCTCATAGTGAGTTATTGAAAAAATTACAAGCCTGTGGAATAAATCGAAAGATAATCGAGTGGATCAGGGACTTTCTCAATGACCGGGAACAAATAGTAGTCATAGATGGATTTAAAGCAGATTTGGTCAGCGTGGCCTCCGGCATTCCACAGGGAAGTGTCTTGGGTCCCCTATTATTCCTTATATACATAAATGACTTAGATAAGGTTATTACAAGTAAAATCAAGTTATTCGCGGATGATACGGTAGTTTACAGAGAGATTAACAGTCCTGCTGATCAAGCATTACTTTCTAACGACCTACACGCAATTCTCGAGTGGTGTAAATAGTGGCAGTTAGAGCTGAACTTAGGTAAGTGTTCCGTCATGAGATTCTGGAGAAACAAAGAAATTGAGGCGATGAATTACAGTATAGAAGGCCTACAACTAACATTAGCTGAATCTGTCAAATACTTAGGTGTCATTTTAACAAGTAACCTCTCGTTTCACCCAAAAGAAATATCAAAAATGTAAAAAAATATAGTATAAATACTCATAGTTTAATGCAAATTCTCAAAAAATATCAGATGAATCCAATGAATAGATACAAATTTAATGCATTTTTTTATACGTTATTAGCTAATTCATTTAAATCTCCACTTCTTCCATGTTAATTGCACGTCCCTCTTCGAAATTACGTTCTGTGTTAAAAAAATTATAAAGCTATAATTTTTAAAATGAACTTTTGATTGTTTCACTCCTGACTTCTCTCCAAGCTGTAGAAATGATATAAATAGCATCTTTAATTGTTAAAGACTTCCAAAATAAAGAGGATTTTTTCCTTCCATAATCAAATCCATCATCAAGCTCTTTCTATAGTCTTTTCATGGTGTCAATTACATCCTGGTCTATAGGTTGTACCAAGCAAGTAACGTTTGGTGGGAGAAAAAAGGCAATGATTTCACCATTTTCTGTAGTAAGTTTTTCTATGGGAGGATGACAAGGTGTGTTATCTAGTAGCAGAAGGGCTTTCTGGGAGAGGCTCTTCTTGGACAGATAATTTTTTACGTATGGAACAATGTAACCTTTCTACCACATCTCAAAAATTTTCCGTGACATCCAAGCTGATCGATGGTGAAAATATTGTACTGGCAGACTATTTTTAATTGTCCTTTAGACTTCTTGGAGACATTGCCTTACCTACTATGGCTAATTTCAGTTTATCTTCTCCTAATGCATTAGAACAACACAAAATTGTAACTCTATCCTTGTTTATCTTATATCCGGGAGAATTTTTTTCCTGGACGGATGCTAATGTTCAAGTGGGAATTGCTTGCCAATAAAGTCCCATCTCATCAGCTTTGTACATTTGGACCAGAATGAAACCTTTCTCCTTGATTAGCCTTTCCAAATCGTCACAGAACACTGTAGTTCCAACGTTATTGACACTGAGTTGTTCCCTCTGTATATATAACTCCCTTATGCCCATTCATTTGCTAGGCTTGAAACACTATCACCTTTTTTGCATCTTTTAAAAGAAAAGGCAAGCAGACACCAGGGTCCACTACGATGTGGGAGGCAAGTATGTGGGCGGGCACTGCCACGGCAGTCAACATGTTAATATATTCATTGTGGATTGGTATTGTTTTATAAGGACTTTAGTAGGTCAAACAATATTCATCATCAACAACACAAATATTAAAAAATAAAGTATAAGTTACGCATATTTCATATATTTTTTATTTTTGGCCATTTGGCATCATGGCTAATGGCTCCCCAGACAAACCCCTGGTCAGCTGGTACCTAGAGCTGGCCCTAAGTGTAATGTGACTGAAGTATGGTAAATACTTGATTATTTTTGTGGTATTATTTTGTCAAGAGCGTGCGCAACTGAAATTTTGCACAGTATTTGGATTCAATTTCTCAGACCCTGCCTCATAGGCCAAAATTGGTGTACAAATAAGTTACACACAATACTGAAAATGCACTGCCAGAATGTGCATTAAGTGAAGTTTTAATGTATATTGTCTACTATTATGTACTTTACATGGAGTACAATTAAAGGACATTCATGTATATAACCATCACAGTTTTTTGATAATTTCATAACTGTGAAAATCATAAAATAGAGAAACATGGGAGTACAGGGAAATTCTATTAACATTTGGAGATAACTATGGATTATAACATTCAAATGTCTACGGACATAACCTGTCTCATGACTAACCTATTCCATGTAACACTTTTAATGATAACATCGCTAACAAAAATTCCAACCTAATTTGCCCATGCTGTGTCTTATCATCTAAAAGCTATAGAGACAATCCAATAAACTATAATAATTAGGGATGGGACAATTGGTTCTTCGGTTCTGCCAGTTCTCTCAAGAACCGAAATAACCGGAACCAAATGTTTATAATCCTCTTCTTCAGCTCTCATCCTTTTTCAATAAAAAGCATGGAAAGATGCACACATCATGCATGCATACACGCAAGGAAGAGGCGTTCTTTACGATTTATACAATCATGTCACAAAATATAAATATTAATGTCTTAGTATGTCTACGAACTGAAATGCCAGTAGTGATGCCAAGAAAATGTCGAATTTTTTATTCACCGACTAATTTCCTAATGAATTGTAATTAATAAAACAATCGACAATTACTTAAAACTTACCTCACTGAAATAGTAGTAATGTAATCTTTATGTTCACGTTCATTCCTTCGTCGTAAATTACCCATTTCTTTCACTTGAAAACGCTGTGTAAACGTAAAAAATAAATGTATTTACGTCCATTTCTTTGTCGTAGATTATCCATTTTCCTAATGTTGTGTGTGCACCAAAGAAAATTAAATTAATTGGGTATTTACAGCAGTTATTGTGTACATCAGTTGTCATGAAGATTGTTTTCGTTGACTACAAATAAAACTCTGTTCCTAAGTGAATTATGACTTTCTCGTTTTATTTTCTTGAAATCGGTTACTCCTTCGATAAAAATGAAGTGAACAGAACATATGTCATTTGATTAGTTCTACGAAGTTCTTTAAAGACTTTTTTATTATAAGTTATATTGTTTGAAATATAAAGAAAAGATCATTTTTTGTCACCTATAAAGTGGCATTTCCGATTAGGTCAGGTAAACTATTTATATAATTTTCTTAGTTTCTTTGTCCCTATGTCCTAAATACCAAATTTCATCAACATCCACCCAGTAGTTTCTGAGATGAAACATGTGGACAGACGGACGGGCATGACCTGAACATAAGGTATTCTTTTTTATTTATTGTAAAGAATGCCTAAAAATGATTGCATCTTGGAAGTAGACGCTAACCAAAAAGCGACCACCTCACTCAGCCATATTTTTCCGCAACGGCATTTGACTTTCGATACATAGTATATCTATGATGGAAGTTGTTCGTTAAAAATAAATTTTTATGCTGGATGTGTTATCAGTTTCAAATGGGATAAGCAACTCTGAATTTCCCTTATTTCATGAGAGAAAAGAGCTTTGTAGCGCGTACAAAAATCAGGACGACGAATCAGTTCAACGAACAATTGCTCCACAAAAATATCTATCAAAAAAATGAATGATGGGTTTCGAACTTCCGGTATTCAATATTTGGTTTGCGGTTGTATGATTTTATAATGTAAAAATTCAAGCAATATTTTGAGTCAAATCCATAAGTTGGAAGTGTTACTATAACTTATTAACAGAAATACGTTTTCTTTTGTTGTGTAGTAATTTTGAATAAATACCCCGCAGATAATTTTTTAATTTAACTTGATTTGAACACTAACAATAAAGCCATGTCGGACGTTTGGAACAACTTCAGAATTGACAGTACAAACAACAAACACGCTGTATGCAACTAATGTAAAGCTAGAATTTCCCATGGTGTATCAAATAGCACTTCTAACCTAACAGAACCGAAACCGAGAACCGGGATCAGATTAATATAACTGGAACTGGGAAAAAGTAGAACTGTCCCATCCCTAATAATAATAACTGATTTCTTTATCAATACAATTAAAATTTCAACCCTAAATACAAAGTCCTAAGGTTTATTTAAAATAAAAATTTGCATTTTAAAAACATTGCTTGTATTTCTACAAAAGTTTAAGTTTTCATAATAGGGAAGGCCAAAAAAACTTAAGTAATGTGCCCTAAAATGGACATTGAAGGGCAAAGGTATTTCTACTTGGCTATGATTTTAAAATACAAAGAGATACTTTGTTACTTTTCAAGAATCCCGCAATTAATATCTAACTTGAATGAATGTTCAGTGGAAATTAAAAATAAATAAGAAATTAATTCTCAAAAATAATTACTGAAATGAATTTAAACTATAAAAACAATGAAACAATATGTGATTCATTGCTGAAGTTGCACATTATATGAAATAAAAAGATATAAATTACTCCCGAAGGTTTAGAGATAAAATAAGAGCTCCATCTAGCTAGAAAAACAGGTTCATATTCCACAACACTGTAGACATTTTTACTGCTTTCAGAGATAGTGAATTACAATTACACAAGGTGAGCATGCCATAGCAAAATTATACCAATTATTACTTACCAACCAGAAAATAGACAAATCAGTACATAATTGCCAACTGGCAGAAATTTAAAATCTTGAAATAAAGGAATCATGTTACGTTATTGAGAATTTTGTTTCTACAATAAATAAGCAAATGAAATTTTCTCAGGAGAAGATGTTAAACACATCCAGAAATGAATGGATAACTTATAATGTTTTATTTTAGAATTTGAAAATGTAACGAAATCAGATCAGTTTAAACTGCTTTAAAATACCATTTGAAGCAAAATACACCATCACTGAAGTAAAAATGTCTTTGAAAAAAATGTTAGTGCGTAAAAATGCCTTCAATGTTAGATAACGTCAAATTTACAATTAAAATAATAATAGCTGAAGCAATTAGGGTGAGAAAAATCCTACATAAAGGAAAATACTAGCAATTATAACTTAAGAATAATAAATAAGAACAAAACTGCTACCGGAAGATTTTCACATTACCTAAGTGACAGTCTCCAATTTTTTCCTCATCACCAGCAACTCGAATGACTACAAACTTTTTGAAGTCTTTAGAAGAAGTAGGGCTGCTTTGACCTGAATTCCATCCCCACCCTAATCCATAGAAATAAAAATAGATTATTCGACAAGAATAAACAAAAAATTTTATGGCACATTAAAATACAAGTGAAAGTCTCGCTACTGGATCATCTCCTTAAGAAATTCTCAGAGAGTAGGATTCTTTAGGATTAGATTTCCACTGACGAGAACTTATTGCCATGGAATGGTCATCTTGACAATGTACATTCCAAAAAGAGGGGCTTACATTGAAATGGAATTGTTTAGGCAAAAACTGGATTTATGGAAAATGTAAATACATATCAGAAAAGAGAGAACTCATAAATGAAGTGCAAGAAATTGATGCATGAAATTTCAAAAGATGCTCTAGGCTCCTTAACACTGCAATTGTAGCCCAGAGTGCAATTTACACCCCACCCTTATAATATTCTCAGGTGTTGTTTCATTATCAATTTCATCATTCTTGTTCCTTGTTTACCTTCACGAAATATGGTACCATTTCCAAAACTGTGTGGAAGGTAAACAAAGGGACGGTAGTGCTGTCGATGGCGAGAAAGTGATGAGAAATGTAACTACCACGAGGAAAGACGGAAAAGTAGAACTTAAGCATATATACGTAACGTATACGTAAATATAAGAAGGAAATAGTATGACAAGTAATATCACAGAAGATGAATGCAACCCAACCAGAGGGGGGGAGGGGATGGGTACAGTGAACGTGAGAAGGAACATATACTACTTAACCAAACCTACCAAACCCTGGGGTCGAGTAGGCATATGCAGCATTTTACATTTTTTTACCATTTCTCATCGCATTCTTGCCATTGACAGTGCTACTGTCACTTTTTTTACCTTCCACTCGGTTATGGAAACAGTATCCAAAATACATTTTAGAAACTTTTTATAAAGGAAGTTTGGTACTAGTTCATATTTCGTTGAATTCTAGAGATGTTATAATGGCAGTGCCACCATGCTGCAAATTCAAAATGAATATCAGCTTCCATATCTCTATGTAACATTGTACTAAATGAATATATATATCAGGTGTGTTTCTTCAACACCCCCAGTGGCTCGCCAACTCCAGTAAGTGTCCACTGGGCTCCCTCCAACACCTTGTTGCCACCGTCATCACTACCTTTCCCTTTCATCATGTTTATATATATATACACACACAGGGTGTTCCTAAATTATACCGACAAAATGATAGAGGTTGTAGGACGGAATGCTCGATGTGCAAAACACCCAGTCCCTGTGTCTGGAGTAGTTTCCTGTTCGAGCTACGAGGTGAGAAATCTTGTACCTAAGTGCCCGATGTTAAGGCAATGCTTGTGCTTTGTGTGCTACCTGTGATGTGCTGCCTCAGTGCATGGTGAAACATTTTGCTCACTCTGTTTACTTAGTATTGCTTGCAGGCAAGAGTGCACGGATTGCGGATGATGCATTCGGTGGCATGTGTGTTTGCCGAATTAGAAGAAAAAGAAATTGGAACTTAGGGATGTAAAAGCATGTTTTATTAATCCACAATTACTGTAGTGAGTTCGGGACAAGATTCATTAACGGAAGTGCTCGAACTGGCGGCCCCCAACCTGCAAGCACAACATGCATCTTCTGAACAATGATTGCATCGTTCGTTCGAAAATTCCTGCCATTTTACAGACTGAATCACAAGCAGCCTGGATGCAAGGGAAAAGGTCCGCCTCTTGACCAACTGCATTTTCATACACAAGGATCTTGATGTGACCCCAAACAAAAAATCCAGAGGATTGGGGTCCTGGGAGCGAACGGCTCAATGGACAGGTTACCTTAACACTGGGTGCTTAGGTACAAGATTTGTCATCTTGTTGCTCAAACAGGAAACTGCTCCAGACACAGGGATTGGGTGTTTGACACATTGGGTATGCCGCCCTACAACTCCTATCATTTTGTCAGTATAATTTAGGAACATCCTGTATACATATATATCATCTGGATATCATTTCAGTTTTTATTTAGAGTCACTTCAAGTGTAGAAGTGGTAATATCGAGAGATATTCTCTTCAGTGAATTTGTGCTGATACTTTTTATTTTCAATTTTTCTCAATATCCTTCAAAAGTACTTATTTCGCAGTTTTTCCTGATACAATTTGGAAGCACTTCCATTTATTGTGCAATATTTTAATAAATCAATGTGGATGTTTTAGATTTCGTCGCTGTTCCTACGTTGGATCACTTCAAGTATAAATCAACAGCTTTTCTCTACAACAAAGGTACTTCAACACTATTTCTTCAACAGATGGTACCTGATTCCATTCATGTAGAAGGTATATATATGAATTTTAAAATAGATTTTTTGTGATTTTCTAATAAGAAAGAGTAAAATGGTGTTTGTAACATCTCTCTACAACAAATAGTTCTTGAGATATGGAAGGGGAGAGTCTGATAAATGGATGGACACTTGAGAAATTATAATAGGATTATAGAGAATAATTTATTATATGAATATGTAGATTTGATTCACATTCAAAATGGTTTAAAAAAATAGAAACCTAAAATTAAAAAATCTGATGTGGCCACTGCATGACTTTCTCCATACCTGTAATATTTCTAAAAATTCCTAATAGGTTACATAATAAATATTTTAAGAAACTGAGAAAAATTTAGACTTTAAAAAAAACAGAAATAAACTCAAACCATAGCCTTCTGATATTGGATATAGCCACAAAGTTCCAACGATTAAGCAAAAAGGAGCATTACTAAGACGTAACTAAGTGTCAATTGCTAACAACAGTCGCCGGTAAGTAGTGGCAGCTAAAAAATTAGTTTTTAAAATATCTCTTAAATGATGCATGGGAAAATGTTTCAAACAAAGGTTGTAGAAAATTAAACTTCCTACAAAATTTAATCCAATAGTTTTTTACATTAATCAAATATTAAAGCAAATATTTAAAAAAATGGATAAGTGACAAGAGTAAACTCCCACTTCCGGTTGACTGATCTTTACCAAAAACTAATCAGTTCTTGTGACTATCATAAAAATGTTAAATACATAATTTCATGATAATCTGATTAATAGTTTTTGAGTTAGAGCACTCAGAAAAAACTGTCACACACACACAGACATCATCAAGAAATGATCAAAACGTGTTCAGGGGACCTCAAAATGTGTAGTTCCATTGAAATCTCAAAATCAATTTTCTTCATGAAAACAATACTATCCCCTATACTACATATGGAGAAAGTAAAATCAATTTTCTTTAGTTAAGAAGCTTTCTCTTGTGGGGTGTATTTTACATCCCATGTAACCAAACATGTTACTCTAACATTCGCGACCACTGTCGGCAAGGCCAGATTAAAAAAAATCGGGGGCCCAGGCGCAAAATTTTTCATAAACTACCCCCACACCATCCCACAGTGTCCGGAGCCTCTCTACTTACAGGGTCCTGGTGTAACTGCACTACTGAACCCTGGTAAATCTGGCATTGACTGTAGGGTTTAGCAAGGCTACTTAATTTGCTTGAAAATAGTAGACTGCAGTTTTTTAGCAGGGTTTTTAAAAAATTTAATTTAATTTAAGCTAATTTAATCATTTTGTCTACCAGACTGTACGTCACACTTCCATGTCTGATGAACTACTTCAACATGTTTCAAGTTAGAGCAACCAAATTTTCAGGATAGTTTTGGCTAGTGATAATCATGAACACTATTAATTTTGGGATTCATCCGTCTGCTTGCCTTTTAGCAGGATTTTAAAAACCCCTTATTGCCTATCTATGCGGGTCCATTAATATGGTAAATTTTTATTTTATGTAGCTATAATAAAAACAGCTGCCCTTAACCCTTTTATTAGCAGGGGTCGGTTTTTACATGGTTATGACATGGTCAGGGCAGATTAGGTAAGGTGCACCAAGTTTTATTAAAATAAAAGAATCCTTCTTTATTATTTTAGGCTAAGTCCACAAATCAATTATGTAAATGAGAAAATAAGATTTCAATACGAAAATGTATATTTGTGAGAGTGCTCATGAAAGCATTTGTAAATCGTAACGTTAATATTGTGGGTGTACTCTTGAAAGGGTTCATATCTGACTCATCGGTTCTTTTCTTGCTTATTGATTTTTCAAACAATTTTGCAAAAATGGCCAGCAATATACGTATTTGCCCATATATTTCCAATGAAATGAATCTACTTTCACTATGCGAGCTTAATTTTGACCAGATGAAATATAAATGGCTTTGTTTAGGGAAATCGTATCTGACCCCCACAGTCTCCTGGACCACGCTTTCTCTGAGGCATTCAAATAGGCAAGGCCATTCCTAGGGAAGAGCAAGGCTGGATGGAAATCAGTCATTGCAGGAACTCCTTAATAAACCATCAAATCAAACTTAGTCTATCATTGCCCAAGGCATTCACCCTGAATCATCCAAACCTATGGGTTGCCCATTATATAGTCATATTTACAGTGTAAAATAATCACTCCATATATAATTAAACCATGTAAAAATTGTTTCAGAAAAAATATTCAAATAAAAATAATTTCAAAGAAAATTTAAGTTCTTAGCAGACCTGGGAAGTTCTGGGTCTAGTTCAGACCTTAACTTTTTGAGGTCCAATTTTTTTACCCTATGTGATCTCACCAGGTCCAATTAGTTTTGAAGAAAATGGCAAAAAATCGCCAAAAGAAATCTACTGACTTTTCTGGTATTATTCCAGTCTGTGGAAGTTTGTAACATCATGTGGAACCATAATTATATTTCACAAAGTCATTGTCTGTGTCACAATACCAGTACCAATCCTAATCATCAGCTGTAGCATCATCTTCCGATTTATCACTACCTTCACAATTTACATCTTCATTATCACTTTCAGGAACATCTTCAGGTATAAAATCATCAGATTCAACACTAACATTACTTCAGAAATCACTATCATCACTTAGTTTGTTACATTACATCATGCTCATGCAATGATTGCTGGCTAGGGGATGCCATTTTCAATCGCTAGATGTAAACATGGGCTGAGAAAATATTTCCTTGTTCTGCAAGGTGTTCAAAGAAGGCCCAGCAGATGGCGGCATAAGACTGTGGATGAACCAGTCAGCCAATATAAACAAGATTACAGCCCTAATTCATTCTAACTAGTTGAAAAAAAATTGTCAAGGTCCATCCGGACTGAGTCCAGGTTAGGACCGCAACGGGAAATTTGAAAAGCCGGACTCAGTCCAGGTTAGGACCGCAAAGGGCTAAATTTTGTAACTCATTCCATTCCTAGTTCGGTTCCAAGTGTTCAAAAATTTAACAGTTCCATTCCTGTTCCAAAGAGGTTCCAAAAAAGTTCCTAGGTTAAAAAAAACATGATTTTTATAGCAAATAAAGTAAAACTCCTATAGCCAAAAAAAGGTTTAACAAACCCAATGCATTTCACCCATGATGTGGGCATCTTTAGGGGTGACCTGATCTTGACAGTGACAAGTGGTCAACTGTGAGGATAACAGGAGGTTTCGAATTGAAGAAAAAACAAAAAACAGCTGAAATACGAAACAAGTTTTTGGCATGTTTATTTTAGTATTTTAGTTTGTATAAGGTCTTATTGAAGTCAGTATCAGTATTCATTAAAGTTTCACGGTTTTTGTATATGTGTAAGTTTTCTAAGGAGTTAAGTGAATTGTTGGAAAAGATTAGTAATTTTATATCATTTAAGTTGATACTATGTCCCATTTCGAAGATGTGATTAGCTACACTGGATTTATCAAACCGGTTGTATTTGTAGTGTGCTAAATGCTCCTTGAACTGTGTGACTAATTTCCTTTTGGTTTGACCTATATACTGTTTATCACAATGTGAACATTGTATTTGGTAAATCCCCGATTTGTCTAAATTTTCAATTTTATCTTTTGTACTCCCTAATAAATTTTTAAAATGTTGTGGATTGGTGTATGTTATAGAGTATTTCTTCTGTTTGAAAATCTTATCCAAGCCTCTATTGAATGGTGGGAAATAAGGCAGTTTTATATATTTGGTTTTGTTCCTATTTTCAGTTGTGAGAGTGGTGGAATTTATCAATGTTTTTTTGAGGCTATCACCTTGTACATAGACTCTGCAATGTACCTCTAAACAAATTTAGATATGAAAAAGAACTAAAATATATAAAAGATATAGCCACAAAACTGGGTTTCAACAATAATTTCATTAATATATTAGTGAAAAGACAGCCTCATCGATAACTATCGAATATTTAAATACCAATGTATATGAAAGAATAACTTACTATATAATTTGGTGATCCTAAGTTGATCTTTGATGCTTTGCAAATAATTAAGCAATTTGGGTAAACCTAACGTTTGGTAACATGACAACAGCAAGACAGAAAACTGGCAGCAAGACATGTGCAATATGGTAACTCCGTAACATGTAAACAAAGAAACACCTAATCGATGATTGGCGGAAAGGCAACGCCTACCTCTATGTGTCGCAGATTAAATTAGTATCTGCCAAAGTATTTGTGGTATAAAAATTTTGGTACTGTGTGCATAACCTGGGCAAAGGTAAACAAGGCGACACTAGCGATGGCGACACTAGCGATGGTGATGCTAGCGATGGTGATGCCGAGAAAGTGACAACAAATGGGACTACCAGAAGGAAAGATGGAAAAACGGAAGGCAAACATAAATATATATTTTTGTAAATAGATATATTTCTAAACTAGAATTTCATCAAATATAATTACCATCATAAACAATAATTAGCGCTATCGTTATGTTTCTCTTTCTTAAAAGTAAGCTGCTCAACTGTTCCATGTATGAAACTTGTGCTTTCGTTCCTCATCCAAGAATGTGAGAAACAGATTTCCTAGGAACACATAAGTCATCTTTCCGCCGATTTATCGTCAATTTTGGCATCACCCATCCTCTGCTGTCCAACATCAGTTTTGTTACCTGTTCTTTATAAAGATAGGTTCTGAATGAACACTGGGACGAAATACGAAGTCTATCCAAAGGATCCAGAGTCATTCAATCTATTAAAAAGGCATATACAATGTTACGACTTGGATGTTATGCAGTGGTGCTGGAGGAGACATCAGACTGCTTCACTGCTATTTTGACACAACGTAGTTATATCTGACTAAAGGGAACTTAATGGATCAACACGTATTGAATACAAAACATTCGTTCTACATCACATTAAAATCTGGAGTCGACTTATACACGAGAAATACGGAAAAGTAAAAAAATTATGAAAAAGTTGGGGGTCGACCTATACACGAGATCGACTTATAAACAAGTATATACGGTATATGGAGATTGTTTTTTTATGAGGGACACATCTTCCCATTACAAAATAAAGAGAATTATGATAATATGGAGGTACGACATTAGGTTTGCCTATACCATTAATATACAGTTTCGGCAGAACCAAAAAGATATTACAAAATATGAAGGTTTACAATAAACAGAGGTTCACTATATAGAGCAGTGGTTCCCAACTGGGGTGAAATCACAACCCAGTATGACGCGTGAGTTATTGAGGGGTGATGCAAATATTTGATAAATGCAGTATATCATATTCTGGCTTATAAATATAAATAAAATCAGAAGAATACCTGTCTCTGTTTCTTTAAATACATAAATTTTGATCTTTATGTCATAGATAAAGCCCAGCTTATCTTTAAAGGTGGCTTTAAGGAAATGGAACAGTAAATGGGGTAACGCAGAACTGAAATGGGGTGACGCAAACAAAAAAGGTTGAGAAACACTGATATAGAGGTTTTACTGTATGTAGTTAATTTTTAAATAAAGTTATAATTTTTTCTAAACCTTAGAGATTGATATTATCATAAAGAATGACATACCAAACAAATCAATTGATTGAAATAAATTAGTGTCATAAATCACTGACAAAATTGACCCATCATGAATTAGTGCTAACTTCCAACTTTTAAAAATGAAAATTTTAGCATCAAAACATTAAACGTGTAATTCAGTTAACATGAAACATTTGTACCAGTCCACCACATTTCATGTTAACAGGTTTCCACTATATGTAGAGATCTATTTTGATAGACCCACATGTAGGAAATCTACTTCTGTTATTAACCTTGGAAATCAACTTAAATTGTTGAGCAACTATCAACTGACTGGAAAGTTCAACCACCTCAATGGGATATTTTAAACTGAGATTCTTTTTTATTATTAAAATTCAAGTTTTTTGTCTTTGCAACAAAAATATTTTTTATTTTAATGTTTTTTTTTACTTATGGCATTATTGTTTGGCTTTTTCTATTAAATCAAGCTGAATATAGGTAATGCAGCAACAGGACTGGATGAACACTTTTTGCATCCCAGGGCATGCCTAGCAGTTGCCCTCTTACATTAAAATTTATACATCATTAACAGAACGAAATCTAAAATAAAAAATCTGATGTGTCCAACACATGACTTTCTCCATAGGGAGTTATGAATATGGTTGCAATAGTGCTTACAAGTTGCTCTTGATAACAGCATCCTTAAAATTTTTTTACAATTTGATATTTTCTCTCATAACCTATCTATTGATAGGCAGATGGTTCCTTATTTTGGGCGGCACTCAGCCAAAATGTTTATAGGAAATAAACCAGTCAGGTTCGGATTCAAATTATGGTGTCTCTGTTCATCCTATGGGTATCTCTTCCAATTTTATCCATATGGAGGAGTAAAAGAAAATCCTGAGGGAATGCAATTTGGTTTAGGTACAAGTGTTGTCTTAGAATTACTGCAAGTTATTCCTGATTCATTACAACACCGGTTGTTTTTTGACAATTTTTTCTCATCATATTCCTTATTTAAAATACTGAAGAAAAAGGGGGTTTTTGCAACGGGTACGATTCGGGAAAACAGAACTGGAAAATGTCCGTTGGAAGATTCTAAGACCATTGGGAAAAAACCAAGAGGCTCTTTTGACCATGCATTTGATGAAGTAACGGAACTGTCTGTTACAAAATGGAATGATAATTCTGTTGTCATTGTAGCGAGTAACACAGTGCCACTTTTTCCATTGGGGGGTGCAAAAAGATTCAGCCGAAAGAAAGGAAATCATGATAACCCAACCTCTAGTTATTGGGAAGTACAATAAGCACATGGGTGGAGTTGATCTACACGATTATACAAACGTGAACTATAGAATAAAAAACAGAGGAAAGAAGTGGTGTTGGCCTTTATTCATAAATCTCTTGGACAGTCTGTTCTAATCCATGGAAACTGTACAGAAATGCCCCTGGGAATAAGGCTGCGTCCATCCTGACGCTCATCGCTCAGTGACGAGAGCAGAGATACCAGCAGTGAGCCTAGCGCATAGCTGCGATGAGCGCCATCTATGGCCATGCTAGAGAGCAGAATACTCGATCACAGCATCGCCGATAGTCGCCAGTATGCCTCTGACAGGTGATCAGCGGCTGTGTCTTCTGCGTGAACTAAGTTTTGCATTGCGTATTTTAGCGATAGAAAACGGGAGATCTTTTTCGGTGCATCCTATAAATGAAAAAAGGAATATTCTCGGCGAATTTCACCATCTTTTTCCTGAACTAAAGAAGCATCCAAAAAAATTCCAGGAATATTTAAGGATGTCTGTCTCTACTTTCGAAAACATTTTAGGGAAAGTGTCGCCTAAACTCGTTTGTAAGTGGAGTAATTGTGTCAAACATCTAATAGAACCAGCAGAGCGCCTCGTAGTTACTTTAAGGTAAGAGATAGTTGTTGTTACCTGTTAACACGATTTACTTATATTATACTGAAGATAAAATACTCTTCTAAGCTTTAAAAGTAGAATCATTCCTAATAAAATATTATCCCACTGACAATCACCGCTTTAGTATCTAAAATTTTCTATTCACGCAATAAAAAGAACAAAATTTCAATACCTCCTTCGTAAGGAGACTTTCCTTCAAAGATTTTTAACTTTCAGAACACAGAGGACTTACTTACACTTACTTAAGCAGGATCACAACACTTGTGTCTATCGTATACCTTTTAAGAACTGTTTGTGTAATGCTATCCCATAAAGACCTGCAACCATTTTTGCCCATGATATGAAGTATTTCAGTAATATTGGTCTGTATAATAAAATGTTTACAATAGAATTAGCCCTTCCCTAAAACACATCGTTATATATATATAAATATAAATAAATAAATAAATATATATATATATATATATATATATATATATATATATATATATATATATATATATATATATACACAGTCAAACCCGATTACAACGAGCACGGTTGTAACGAGTTCACGGCTATAGTGAGCAAATGCTACCTCCAAGATAAGTTTACAAGCATTTACATACAAATATTTCACGTATATAACGAGCACGCTTCACGGATATATCGAGCAAACTTTGACCACTTCTCACTGTCTCAAACGCGGCGGCGGTCAGCCCCTTCAATCCTCATAGTGACCCAAAATATGTAACCTTGTGTTCTTGAGTCCAGCCTCTACACCCTATCCCTCGGGGAGGTTAAAGACCGCGGCGTTGTTGTTAAAAAATAATCCCTCCCTCCAAACCAAGAATTCCCAACTTGCAGGTACAGTGGCACTCGCGGAGGTCCTTTGTCCTCTCCTCCCAACCCCCAGCTCTTTTACAGCCAGGAGGTTGTGTTTGGAAGGGGGTAAGGGGTAAGGGCATGTACAATGGCGCCCACCCCCGTCGCTCAGCCAAATGCACCCAACACCCTTTCCCACGTAAAGATGGGATATCCCACGTTTAATCCGTCTCCTCAATAACTCTTCCTGGAATTGGTATGCTCACAGTTTGCAAAGAAAGTTCGTTGCGTTGATCACAAAAATCAGTTGAGATTTTGCCCTTGAACGAGTAACATGTCCGTAAATAAAAGGAAGTGTCTGTCTATCGCGAAAAGGTTGATATTATTCGAGAGTTAGAACGTGGTGAAAAAAATGTTGAAGTGTGCAAAAAATTTAATTTATCGTCGTCTACAGTTTCAACCTTATGGAAAAACAAAGAAGCGATTTTATCTGCACTAGAGAACAACCTAACAACGAACAAGAAAATGAGGAAGTGCGACTTGGGTAATGTTGATCAAGCACTTCTGGAGTGGTTTAAGAGGCAAAGAAATGCTGGTTTCCCCATCAAGGTACAGGCAGATAAATTTGCAAAACAGTTAGGACACGAGAACTTCACACGCAATAACGGGTGGCTTGATCGTTTTAAAAATCGGCATAACATTGTTTATGCGAAAGGCCCTGTCAGCAGATTCAAAAACGGCAAGTGAATGGGTGAAAAGTGTTTGGGAGAAGTGTCAAAAAGGTTACAGAGAAGAAGACATATACAATGCCGACGAAACTGGACTGTTTTACAAAATGATGTCTGATGCAACATTTAAATTCAAAGGTGACAAATGTGTTGGTGGCAAAAGACCTAAGAATCGTTTAACAGTTGTAATGTGCGCAAACATAAATGGGACTGACAAAAAACTTTTTGTTATTGGTAAGTCACAAAAGCCACGTTGTTTCAAAAATGTAAAGAAGCTTCCCGTTGAATATGCAGCTAATAAAAAGGCATGGATGACTTCCAATATTTTTCAGAAATATGTAAGTCAGTGGAACAACGAGTTACGGAGGAAAAATAGAAACATTCTACTCCTTGTCGATAACTGTCCTGCGCACCCACATATGCGGAAGTTATCCAATGTAAAACTGGTGTTTTGCCTCCAAATGCGACTTCTATTTTGCAGTCAATGGACATGGGTATAATTAAAAGTTTTAAATGCCATTTCAAGCGATTTTTTGTTCTACAGTTGATTGAAAGGAGGGAAAGAGGTTTAGATGGCAACGACTCTGTATTGGATGCAATTCATTTGATGACAGATGCATGGGACAATGTTTCACCTACAACAATCATAAACTGTTTTCGGAAGTCTGGTTTAATATCGGGAGAATTTTCGATTGATAACCATAACGTTGATGAAGATCAGAATGGCTTAAAGAAAATGGAATTGCGAATTTTGACCATGTAAATGACATTGACAATTTTGTTCATGTTGATGATGATTTGATTACCAGTGGAATTCCTACGGAGAGTGAAATAATAGAGACAGTATAAAGCACAGCAGACAGTGATGAAGACAATGTTGAATGTGTCGAAGACACAATCCTTACTCAGGATGCCATGGAAACATTAAATGATTTTTTTGAAAACATTGACATTTCCGATGGTGTTTTAGTGCACTAAGTGTAATAAGAGGAAACTTAAGAGACTTTAAAGTGAAATCTATGAAACAGGCTACTATTCAAAGTTATTTTTGTAAAAAGGGGAGTGATTAAGGATGCAAGTGTGAGTAAATTTTATATGTACGTATGTTTACTTTAAATTTTCTAGTTTATTCTCATTTTTAGGTTTTTTCATAAATTTAGTAAATAACCTTTCTGTTTATATATTCAATTTTACTTCTTATGTATTATTTCACCATACGCATGCATGCTTTTGCCTTCACGGATATTAAGTTTAACGGCTATAACGAGCAAAACTAAACAGTCCCGTGGCGCTCATTATAGCCGAGTTTGACTGTATATGTATATGTGTATGTATTTATACTTTATGTATATAACTTTGTGTATGCATATTTACATTATTGCATTTTATACCTATATTACATAATAATTTTAAACTGTTCCAGGTTTTTAGCAACTGGTCAGTCATTTAGAATCTTGGCATTTTCATTTAGAATGGGTAAATCTACGGTGGCTAAACTTGTTCCTGAAACTCTTTCAGCATTGTACGATGTACTGCAGCCAAATCATTTACCAGCTCCAAATCAAGAAATGTTTTTAAAAATATCTGAAGAATCTGCTGCACTGTGGCCATTTCCTCATTGTGTGGGAGCAATTGACGGAAAGCATGTTAGAATAAAATGCCCTTCTCATTTGTGTCCTCCACAACACAATTATTGACATGGAAGGTGTTCAGCGAACCTCGACTGAGGCGCAGAACTATATATCGCAGCAAACCAGAGCAGCAGGACGAGGATGCAATACTTCCAGCAGACAGGCAAGATATGTAAGAAATATGTTCAAGGAGTACTTTACTACACAACATAGAACATAATATTTAAGAATTTTCCCTAAGTTACAAGAAATTTATCGGTGTTATAAGGTCTGCAGAAGCTCCAGCAAGACATACTATATTTCTTTGTATAATTGCTTTTTTTCTATTTAAGCTGTTATTTCATTTCGTATATGACATTAGCTCATGTATGAAACACTAATACCAATTTTGTCAAGTGATTACTCAAAATGTATCTGAAAGTATTTCAAATCTCTCAGTTCATTTCTCATCAGTAAATAATATATAATACTATATTATAAAACTGCAAACATTGTCCATTACAGTTATTTCTCACTTGTAGTCCCCATTTCATTTGCTATTTCGTTCCATGCTTTGTCAAGCATTAAACGATTGTGGTGGTTAGGATCGTCCTGTTTCCACAAAAGCGATCGCGATGACACAGCATTTATTAATTTGTCAACTTCCATTCTAAAAGAAATAAACTTTTAAATATAAAATACCAATAAAAAATTAGATGTACTTATGCATTTTATACGTATTTCAAATATATTTCTACTTACCTGAAATGTTTAACTGGAGGCGTTCTTTCCTACAGTGCTTAACGTGTTTTCACCGGGCGAATGACCTTTACTGTTTGCGCGCGCGTCTCGACTATCAGCGCTTACTAGTCGAGAAAACAAATTTAAATGTCATCGCAGCTGTCATCGCTTATCTCTCCTCGGTCAGCAGCTATGAGCGCCGCTTGAAAGTGGACGCCCCCATTTAACGCAATGTATTCATTTTACAAGCGCAGCTTTGAGCTAGGCTATGAGCTACGCTGTGAGCATCAGCATGGACGCAGCCTAAGATGTCACAAGTAGCTTTTTGGCCTTATGTAGCTCTTACCCTTCTCAAAAGTCACTCAATTCCATGCAACGAAGAGCAGCTAGCATCAAGTTCAATTCCAAACCCTAAAAAAGGCAGACCATCACAACTATCTTTACCTTCAGATATATAAAAGGACAGAGTTGGTCACCTAGTTGGGAAAATAGATTCCAGGAGAAGGTGCAGGCAATGCAAAAGCCATACTGTATACATATGTATGAAGTGTACTGTACCATTGCATCCTAAATGTTTTAATAAGTTCCATAAATAATGTGGAACCACTAATACAAAGGCATAACATATATAACAAATGATGTATGGAATATTTATGGATTATTTCATGAGTTAAAAAAATATTTAATAAAAAATTTCTGAATTAAAACTTTTTCTGTTTTCCGTACCCAAGACACTAGATTTAGCCTAAAGTGCTAAAATGCACCATTATACAAATTATACAAATAAATTTTTTAGAAGCTCGATTTTTTTAATTTCCCTTTTTTTTAGCACATTTCAAATTGGGTTTTCCAACAATTGCTTATATTAGATACTCTAATTTTAATGTTTTAGGAAATATTTGCAACCAAAAAAGGAACTATAAATACTTTTAACAAAATTTCAATAATGTAGATATCAGGCCATGGATCAGTGTTGCCCAATAACCATTTGGGGACAAAAGATAATGGTATATTATCAGAGGTGCAGGTGGTGTAGTGGTTAGGACACTGCTGCTATTTCCCTGCTGCTTGAAAGGGCAGTGGGTACGAATCTTGCAAAAGTAGGATTTTTTCTAAGGTTGCCCGGCCCCCTGTTTGTGTGGTTTGAGAAGACCATGCAAATTTGGCATTCCGTCCTTCAGAAGGGACGTTAAGCCGTTGGCCCCCTTGGCACTCTTCATTAAGAGTAGACTAACGCTGGCACTGGGTTTCTCTTATCCCTTGCTATCCAGCTATTCATTGCACTACCTCTTATATACCCATTGCATGTTGGAAGAGGTGAATCAGCTGGGAACATACATTGGCATATTATCATGGTGGGGCAACCCATGACCTTCACATATGATAGATATGAAGTGTCATCGTTCTTTTCTGACACACTGACAAAACGCACTTAATATGTAGATTGTGAGATCAAATATTCCTCATTTATTCTTTAAAACTTGATCAAAATCCTAATAAAGAAACAAAATATGTGGTCCTTATTTGTAAGAAAGAACAGTCTTGTTGAAAAAGAAAGCAGGCATGAGAAAATACCGGTGGCTAAATATTTAGCCTCCAAGCATTAGGGTTTAGTTGGTAAAACTGTCGAGCTGAATCCCCAGGTGATTCATTTTCCCTTCACTCTCCCTCTCCTTAAATGTCTTCCCCTACAACATGTGGCAGTTCATGCCTTTAGGGGCTTTAGCTTTCAATACACCTATGTCTAGACATTTAATATTCTGTAAATAAGTGTTCGATGTAGTTTGATAAATTAAAAATAAATTGACGTGTATATACTTCATTCAACATTTGACCTTTAAGCCTGAAACGCTTTGCCTCGTAAGCAAATTTCCTCAACTTAGAATTTTCGGATTTAAAAAATTAATTTTTGGAGATTTTTATGTAAAGATGGATTTGCGCAAGTCGAGTCTTGCATAACCAAGGGAGGGTCTGTATTTATTTATGGTACTCTAGATAATACTTAATATGACAATATAATTTTAAAACTTTGTTCTTATACCCCTTAAAATCTAGGGTGCGCGTTATACACAGGGTATACAAAAAAGTCGGTATTTTTTGGCAAAATTTAAGGGTGCACGTTATACAAGAATATACAGTAAAACCGCACGCAGTGCATTTTCAGTATTGCACGGATATGATTTTTACACCAATTTTCTTGCAAGGCGGTCCATTTTCAGGCAACGCAGAAGGGTCCGAGATAAAAATTCGAACACTTTGTGACATATTAATTTAGCGCGCTGCCTCCGGCGCCTCAAATATTCCCTTAGTTTCTGTATGCACACCGAAGGCAGACATCGCAAGGTGGAAAGAAACTCTCTGAATGCATTAGAACAAAAATTTGGTGTTTTGGCACTTGGCACGGGAGTGTGGAGTGAATGAATCGACTATACGCAACATTCGAAAGAACAAGGAACCCATTGAAGTGAGTATTGCGGCTGCCACTGCTACTAGTGATTCCATAAGGATTGTATATGAGTAATAGGTCCGTCCAGCAGAATAAGGTTTTTGAACACTTGGATTGAGGAGCAGACATAAAAGGGATCGAGTTTTATTGAGCTGCGAGTTTCATAGGCCGAAAGAAGGATAACCACTCCGTCAACCCACAGCTGATACAAACGAAAATTAAATCGGGAGACATTAAACTCAAGTTATTCCAATAGAACAGAATAATTTCAAGTTTATAAATGGGACACTCAGCAGATCTTCCTTTATGAACAACTCACAAAGCTTTTAAGGTTTCTGTTAAAGGTGATTAAGATGATTTTTATAATTACTGAAGGAACTTAGAGAAGAGGGCTATTACCACCACAAGGCGTTTTCGCCCGCTCCACGGGCTATGCGCGGAAACCTCTCCCTCTTCTCGCCTTCATTTTGTCTCGCAATTTTCGGTAAAGTTGTTGGAAATGAAAAATACTTGTATAATTATTTACAGACCAACAATTAATTTACTAAACCTACTCGCGAACTGTTTTTATTTATTTCACTTTACCAACATGGTCAAAACGACCACACGCGACTTACGTAACAGAATACTGTGCGATCTCTTAAGGATTAAAGACTGATACGAACCATATGACACATTAAATGTGGCCCATCGAAACAATCACAACTTTAAATGCGGCCCGTCGAGGTACTCGGAAATACTAATGAATCCATCCATCCATCATCAACCATATTGCCCACGGTAAATACTCTCTCCCCTCGTTTTGTGAAGCGTCTGCCGGTGTAGCGTCTCAAAAGATTTTTAAGTTATAGAGAGATACGTCAATCCAAAACAGTTTATCCACTCAAATAAGGCGATCTGCTGCAACTGGAGAAGCGCTGCGTAACAGATACGCATGAGAGTTATCTACGCAGGATTTTTCCGTACGATATTTCAGAGCCGAGTCAGAACAATGTTAACTAAAAACATAGGCGGAGTTAATTCAAATATGTGTAGTAATTTTTGAGACCGCGCAAATTCAGCGTTCCGTCCTTCGGAAGGGACGTTAAGCAGTTGGCCCCCTTGGTGCTCTTCGTAAAGAGTAGGCTAATGCCGGCACCAGGTTTCCCTCCTCCCGGTTCTACGTCAATTCGTCATGTCAAATTCGTGGGTCAAATTTGTCGCAATATAAATTCGTCGCAAGACAAATTTGTTGCATGAAAATGTCGTCGCAAGGCAAAATCGTCGCATGGCAAATTCTTCGTATGACAAATTCGTCGCAATACAAATTCTTCGCAAAGTAAAGAAACGTTGAGGAAATAGGAAATATTTTTGTTATTTTCAACGTCACAATTTGCATAATGAGAATTAGCAGTATAGGGAAATAACATGGGATAACGATTCTTCTGTAAGAAAACGTAATGCGCGAAGTGAAACGCAGAATAGTATTATCCCATTAAATTGCCAAGATTCTCCAAAATAGGTTATTTAAACGTTACATTTTGCGATTTCGAATATTTCAATTTTCACAATAAGAAAACTAATCTTCATACCTTTCTCCTTATAAATGCGCAAATCCCGCGTCGATATCTCAACTTATAGATACTTTAAAATTTTATCGAAAAAAGGCTTGTACGCTGTTTCAACTCTTTCCTAGTTATTCAAACAGAGAAGGGACGCTTCTGGATTCGAACCCGGGACTTTTTCGGCATTTTTTTTCGTCATTGGCTTTTAATGCGCGACTTAAGTATTACTGCAAAATCTCAACTCGTATTCTGTTATAACACTTGCAACGAAGTCTCAGTTCGTCTCATGCTAATGCGAGTAAATAAATCTTTATATACGAGAGATAATATATAATAAATTTTAGGCTAAATCTTTTCTTTTTTTCCCTAGTTGGTTTAGAGGGGTAATTGCAGCGGGCACGCGCTGGATTCCTGCGAAATCTCAATCATCTAAGCGTAATACATAAAGTGACAAGAGGAATCAGTTTTTTATTAACGTCTTGATCAGATAAGATACGAATATATTCCCATACACTAAATATGGTGCATCACAGGATTAATGAAGAAAAGGATTTCCTATTTCCTCAACGATTCCTGAATTTGCAACGAATTTGTCTTGCGACGAAATTGTCATGCGACGAATTTGTCTTGCGACGAATTTGACACGCGACAAATTGCCGATCGTCTAATTTCCCGCAACGAATTGGCGGGACACCCCTCCTCCCTTCTGTGTTCAGTTGATGACAATGCAAAATGACCATAGCAGTCGACGCACTTAAAAATCAATTACCACTACACTACGAATTAACGACATTAATTGAGGACCCACTATATTCATTTGGTTGCACATTATATTCACGTGACATTAATTTATATATATATATATATTCATATATATATTCATTTTACCTTTCCTTTTCCGTAAGTTGTTATATATATATATATATATATATATATATATATATATATATATATATATATATATATAACTGAATAATAATTATCTGGAATTATTAATGTTGAATCTATGAAGTTTGACGTTGCTACAACAATAATTTCGATGTTTCATAAAAGGCGCGAAACGAATAACTTAATTCTTTCGTCTATATGAAAGCATAATAGACACTAATTGAATGCGAGGCAACAATGCTGGTCGGCTTCGCAACACCCGGAAAGAGTACGAAAAAGCGACAAATTTTCGAAAGGAAATGCGTATTTCTGACAAATTCTTCCGTGAAACAACTAAACATCGCAAGAATAAGATATTTTATAGTTATAGCCGTCGAATAAAGCAAAAACGGAGAGTATTGATCCATATTTACGTATTTTGATGAAGGAAAAAATCTTCTACCTTGAGAAATCGAAAATCCCGTTTAAACTTATGGGAAAATATAATCATCTCCTGGAGTCGAACCTGGGACACTTCTGAAAACGAAAGTGGCTTTCTCGGGATCTCCTAGTAGGCAGAAACAAAATGGCGTTTGCAGCATTTTTATGGCCAACTGTTCAAGAGATAAAAGGGGGGTCGGGCAGACGGACGGACAAACATTGGGTAATTACAATGAAAGATAGCTTATACGACATTGATTAATTTAGTCAATAATAAATTTTTAAAATTACACTTTCTATCTATAACCATTTGCTCAGGATCTTAATTTGAAAATTTTGAAGGCACCCTCTGCCGTCAACCGCTTTTCTTTTCAAATACAAATTTTGGAAGTGTAATAAATACCATTACAGATCACATGCAAATCTGTCTTATACCGTTTACTTGTTTTTTTTTAAATTTAATCGATTGCACAGATGGACAGGCAGAGTAACATAAGAGCGCTTATTCAATGAAACGCGCAAAAACGTCGACATAAGTATTTGACTTTTAGGAAATATGATCTTGATATTAGAGGAAGTTTTTTAAGAAATTTAAGCGTCGAAAATTAACAAGCCTAATAAAATGCTTTTAAATGAACGTCGATTCATGTTGAGATGACTGGGGGAGGAGCCGACTAAGGGACGTGTTAAAGCGGCTAATTGACGGCCTTAGTAGAGGGGTGACTAGCGCGTCTGGTTCGAGTCCCGCCTTGAGCATGGTTGCGTGTGATTGTCATTGCTATATATTGTTAATCGATCGGCTGTAATGGGTCTCGTACTTTAAACCGATTGTTTACAAATAAATAAAAATAATTTCTGTCGATTATTGAATTATTGGCAATGTATGATCCACTTCTAAAATAATTTATCGAACAGCCTCAAGGTTCGGTACGATATTTAAGTTTTGATATTCAAAATAAACTAATCGACCTTCTCTCTCAGCAAGTGGAACAGAAAAAATATGCCTCCTTAAGCATCTTTTTTCTGTAATAATGGGCACTACGCAAGACGTCGAGTATTTCGCTACATTTACATTGAAAAAGATTAAAGTGGGAAATCAAGTGAGGTGAAAATAAAGAAGTTTTTCTCGGGTTTATGAAAGTTTAAGATCAATCATCTGTTGGTACTGAAAAAGAAATTATTGAATCTGTCGAGGGGAATGGAAATGTCGAGGACAAGCCTACAACGGAGCAGCGCTTATGAGTGGAGTTGATTTTCGAGCTCAGGCCAGAATTCAGAGAAAGGAGAAAAATGCACAATTTGGGCATTGTGCTTCACATAACTTAAATCTGTTCCTCAATGATTCGGCTCGTGGTATACCCGAAATTTCTTCATTTTACAGGAACCTGGAGACTTTATTGTGGACAAAGCATCAAGAGATGGCCATTACTTGAATCTTTCATGAGCTCTGAAAAGAATCAGTCCAAAAAGGCTCTCTCAAAACTAGATGAACAACAAGGCAGGATTTATTACTTGCAGGAAGATACAAATGCGGTGAAATAAAATTGTCTAAAATCGTTCTCATAAGCTAGTCTAATGACGAAATAGATGAAGCAAAGTAACAAGAAAATATTGTAAACATTTGTGTTTGCACTTCTTGTTGTAATATAATCAAAAATACTTCACTCCGTGAACGCAGTACCTAAAATGCTACAAGCAAAAGATGCCGATCTCTCCGGGGCAAACAAAATCATCAAGAACGCGTACATGGAGCTAAAATCGTTTAGGAATGACTGAGAATCAGCTAAACGATCCGCTACAAATTTATGCATAAAATGGGGGATTGAACCAAAATTTAAAAATATTCGTGGTCGAGTGACAAGATGCCTTATTGGGCGTGACGGCGAGTTGGGCTGAATCGCGATTCAGAATTAATGTATTCAATGGATGCCTTAGCATTATTATTCAAAAACTTACAACCACAAACAATTGCAAGTGAAACACATGAAGTTAGAGAAAGGAGCAGAAAAGCTAGTGAGAAAGTACAGCAGAGATGAAACCGACCAATTGCCAGCGCAGCTGATTTCATTTCGGCTTTGCTTAAAAAGTGACATCGCTAAACTTTCAACTGTGAAAGAAGTAGCTAAGCCGCTACTCACTGAAAATGCAGCGTTACCCACCAGTTCTCCAGACCTATGTATGGTGTTAATGTTATTTCTAACGATTCCAGTCAGTCGCAAGTTCAGAACGTACATTTTCGAAACATAAAATTATTAAGACATTTGAGAAATGCCATGGAACAGGAAAGACTGACCAAATTGAGTTTACTCTTTCTTGAGAATGGGGGAGTGTGTCTTCTGAGAAACGATATGGATCACATTAACGTATTTGCTGAGCGAAGTGTGGAAATGGAACATCCAACTCAAAAACACGTGGGGTGTACAGCAGTAATCTATATTTTATCTACTTGGATATTCTGTGCGGTAGATTTAATGCTCCTCTTACAAATTGAAGAATTTTAAGATGTAACATATTAATAATAGGTCGAGTAAATAGCGGATATTTTTCGTACGTGCGTTGGCATGGTATATTTTTCTAAACCCATATTAAATTTGGGCGAATTTTCCTCCTGAACCTACGGAATAGGTTCACACAGAGTGGGGCGCGGAAGAAAATTAGCCCGGGAGCCCGCGCATGCCGAGCTACGCCACTGAGTTAAAAGAAGGTTTTTATGATCAAGTTTCAACATTAAAAGTTTTATTATCAAAATATTTATATAAATGTATGAATTTCCGTGTTAAATTTTTCTGATAGGTTTTTCATCATAGCTTTGCGGGCAACATCCTGACCGTGGTTGGACACCCGTTTTAGAGCCTTCCGATTCACCAACGGTGAAGTCTCTATTCCCGTAATTCAACCACTTACGCTTTGGATATTACGCATCGGAGATGATGCGTGGGGACATTTTGTCTTAGGTCGTGTTTGGGGCCATTATGTCCGGGGAAATTTTGTCCTACACCCGACTTTAGTGGTTCCTCAGAATTTGTTTTGTTAATACAATTCCATCTTACAATATTTCCACTAAAAATACATAAACATAATCAACTACATCTAGTCTACTTCTTCAATATCCAATGCACCGTGCTTTAAAACCAGATTTAAATCATGATTCGCTCAATACATGTATGGAGCGTTCGGATGAATATTTTGCATTGTTTTTGTACTCCATCGTACACACTACTCATTCAAGGATTGTACTTTTTTCTGACTTTTCTTTTGTGATATTTTTTCCGCCCACCCATTAAAGACGCCCCATCATAGGATTGCCCACGAAGCTTCTCCAATACATATGAAATCTCATTTAATTGTAAAACAATTATGATCGTCATGGCTTATGTTGAATGATCTTTAACTGTAACGAATCCTAGAAAGTGTTCGTTAATTTTAAATGCAGAGGCCTTCTGGTATTCATTGTACACAATTTTACGTAAGGGGCAATCAAGTTTAACTGACCGATTTTTGATAAAACTTGTTCTGTAACAACAAGTATAGAAAAAGGCGCTGATTTGCATTCAGATGTGATTTATTCAAGAACACCATTGCTAATATTCCAATTATTTCATTTTGAATTTTCGACGATAAATACCTCATCTTTCCTTTGGATGAGTTTAAGAGTTGATCCAACACGTCCCCGTACTTTGCTAATAGCTCTATAATAAAAGAAATTCCTCTGAGAATTTCCTATCCTCTCGATGACCACGAAATGGTAAGTTCCCCAAAGCTAATGTGAGCATAACATTTACTAATATATCGATTACTCCTCCTCCTCTTATTTTGAGATTAATTTCATCAGTAATTGTTTTTCCTTCAAGCCACTGACTCAGCCCTGCACAGCATTGTTTGTGATCAGACGATTCTTCATGACATTGAATTTTTCGAATTAAGAAAAAATAACGGATTTTTTACGTAACTTAGAGATTTTTCGTTCGTATAAAGAAGCACTGGACAAAGTCTTTTTTTCGTAACTTCGAAATTTCGTTAAACTGGGCAAAGTAATCGAGGTCGACCTGTATAGTAATAATAAAGTAATAAAATTAAATATGCCAATCAGGTTAGTGTAAAGAGTTGGGTGAACGGCTGGATTGTCCCTCTAGATTTATGAGCAGCTCAGGCAGTGCACCTGGGACATTCTTCGTCGTCGTCTTCATCCCCCTGCTGCGTTCTTCTTGTAAGGCCTTAAGCGGGTATTGTCCCGCCGCCTAACTCCTTTTACGAAAGGGTGCGAAAAAGCTCCCTGGGGAGAGGACGGGCTCCTGGAGCATTCCAGATGGAGGCGGAAGGGGGACGCCTCCTCCAAAGGCGCCATCGTGGATGGGAGGAGAGCAGTGTCGGGAAAACGAGCGAGGAGAGCGGTGCGAGGAGTTGGAGAGGAACACGGAGTACGGCATCGCTCGGAGGCCGTCACTCGGGGTGGTTGCGGGATAAATCTTAAAGCAGATTTGTGTTTTTCTCTCTTTCAACGCCCTCAGAGCAAGAACCCTCGCGAGGTCCTGACCCTCATTAAACCTCAGGTGGTGGCAGAAATCACGCTACGCCCACTCGCGTGTTACATTAGGATGCTGGAACGCATCCCCCCAATTCACATTATTTCTTATGGGAACTTCGTGTCCGACTAACACGATTTCACCTAACACGATTTTTTTCAGAACGCATCTATCGTGTTAGTCGCGGACTGGTTGTATAATATTTCTGAGATTATGTATATGAAAATTTTTTCGGGGCCACTTAGTTCATGAGGCACGTCAAGTGCGACACCCTTAAAATCCGCCACCTGACACCGAGTTTTAAAATTTGCTATTAAGGCAGCAATACCCAAAAGAAGACCACGGTGACGCGTGGAATCCATACTTTGAAAGACTGATACGACATGAGTAACATGCGCATTCAATGTAATGCTGATCTATGAAATTGTCACCCAAGTTTAATTACTCGTCGACCAACGACGGTAAAATCGCAGTTTATTCGTCGTTATGCCGGGAACGAATTGCGTAGAAAAGAGAGTAACGATTTTAAATAAGGCATACAGTCTAATAACACTTTACGCAGGCTTTCTGAATTTGAAAGACCGTTCAGTGAACGCGTTAGAATGGTGTGGAGAAGTAAAAAAGTACCGTTATGTTTCGAGATAAACGTGCTAACCAAATGCAAACAGGAAGTTAGCAGGCCAAACTATTGTGGTGTCAGATTGGAGACAGTCGTGCCAGCAACTCGGCGATTATCAGTGTTAGAAAATGGGATACAGAGGCTATTTTTGGTTAACATTTATTCTTTCCATAACATCATTCACCACTCAAAGGAAAATAAATGGTAAGATTTACATTCTTTTTATTACCTTGAGCAAAATTACTTCTTTCCTCGTGGGACATTTACTAGATGCCAATTACCCAGCTGAGTTTAAACAGAAGTAGGCATCTTTAAATAAGAGGCGTTTAATAACTGACAAAATATACTAACTTTATCTGATGACATTGTAAAGAGTCGACTTCACCATTGAGGTGAAATACAAACCTAGGGAATGAAACGAGATGCACGCGCTTCATGCATGCATACATGCAAGGCAGAGGCGTTCTTTTTACAAATTGTGTAATCACGTCAAAAATATTAATGGCTTAGTATAACGTCTAAACACTGCAAAACAATACATCAGAAGTGGTGCCAAGGAAATATTTAACTTTTGATTTGCCGATTTATTTTCTAATCAGTTGTACTTTATGGTATGGCTTGAAAACTACAAGATACAGTTAAGCTAGGACGATTAGTTTAATATCCCAGCATAATAAGACGTTATGCACAGACAAAGTCATAGTATACGTATATACATTCACTTCGTCGTCGTAGATAATCCATTTCCTTTCTAAATGCTGTATGTGCACGAAAGGAAATTAAACATACGTACATAATTTTAGCAGATCTTGTTTACTTCATTTGATATAAATATTTGTAAATACATACGAATGTTGTAAATTTGTCTAGTGTAAATTTGCAACGCTCATTTTTATGGAATCTTTCCGCAAAGTGGATCCTTCCCAAGTGGAATTTACTATAAAGACTGTTTCGTGGACAATTAAAAAACCATGCAAGTAATTTTCTCAGTTCAAAGTGAATTTGGATAAAACAAAATAACATTTTTTTAAATTGCATTCAAAATACACACAATAGTAAACGAAAACCTTACATTCCAAAATGATGGAATTTCTTTAAATTTTCAACTCAAGTTTCACTTCGAAAATAGAGCCGTTGGCGGTGAAGTTCAAACTGACCTACAAAATAATTAAGTCGACAGTTATCACGTTTGTTTACTTCAAAAACTGCTAATAATGAGCATTATAAATATAATATAATAAGCCCTTTTCTAGGACGCCAAAGTTTACACTGAACTTCGAAACAAAAAAGTAGAGGAAGTTCCGCTTGTTGGCATCGCAAACGGATGACGCGACATGCAAATAATTGTCGCGAAACCGAAGTAATGGTCATAAACATTTTGTCGCGAAGTGCAAATTCGCTAACCGCAAGCATGCAAAGTTCAAAAAGGTGGTGTACAAGTAAAATTCGTAATTATTTTTTGTGATGATGGAAAGTATGTAGCAATATTATTTACTTTATCATTTTACTTTCAGAAAAATTTAAATAATAAGAAAATAAAAAATTAAAATGTTTTCAGCAATTTCATCTGACCAAGTGCTTAATTGTATTTATTTACTCTGATTGAAATGGCCTCTTGATTAAACAACAGGGATGAAAATGATCATATATGGCGTGACATTTAGTAAATATTTCATGGTATATCATGAAAAAATCATCAAAATCGTACTACCTATTCCACTAAAGGTCCTGCCAAATACTTACTAGACAGAGTATTCCAGACAAACACCTAAACATGCAAACACACAAACAAACATCTAGACTAATATTGTGAGATAATAATGAAAATGAAGCGTCAGCCAATGTTTCATAAACAAATTTCATGGGAAATAGTGTCTGCTTCTATTACAGATATGCCACGAATATATAGAAAAACAATGATACTTACAAAATGTGCAGTGTAGCTGCTCTTATGGGCAAGAAGATACAGGAGATCATATTTGCCTAATGCTAATGCCAAGGAATAGCTTTTAATAAAAATCAATCAAAATGACCCAAACATTACCAATTTCAGTTTATGGAGGATTTAAGATGTTTAAGATTAACATTTCAACTTGTATTTCAAGTTGAACTTCACATTGCACCCACATGCTGTACTCATATACCGAGGCTGAAACTTGCATCTTTGTTGAAAGTTATTATGAAATACATAAAACAGTAACAGTGATGATGATTCAATGTTTTCTGACCTAGAGGTTGATTAATGGATTCTTTGTGGTCCATTAGCAATTACTAAAATTAATTTTTTAAATGGTATTGACTGCCTTGTTTAGTACAAGGTATAAATGGTCTAACAGGACAAAGCATGATTTATATTAAAATCCATCTCATAAAGAAATAAGGTTAAAATTACTTTTACTGCTATCAAAAACTATTTTTGGATTCATACGAAATCTATTTGAAGAAGAAAATGACAACATTTCAAAATGAAAAAGGCAATATAGTGTAAATACAGAAAATATTTCAAGAAATGCATAAATGAAAATGATAAAGAGAAACATTTATTACTAAAAGGAATGAATGATAGCAAAAATTCAACCTTTACATGCGCATTTTTTTTCTTCCTAATGGTAGTCTACTTGGATTTAATCTTCGCATCTTTCTGACTACTTAAGATAGATGATGCAGATGATTTCTTTTGCCCAAGTTTCTCCCTAGCATAATTATCCATTTCATTCAAAATACTTTTTTTTAAAGAATCAGTGAAAAGCTGGAAAAAGTCAAAGAGCATCAGAAGAGTCAGAAGGAACAGGGGTACTACAGTCTTTAGCCCTGTAGAGAACTTAAATATTTCAGGTGTATATTCATTTCCACCAATAATATCCTCCTTTTCTCTGGTAAGTTGTTCAGTGAAAATATCCAAACTAAGTGCACCATCATAATCATCACCTCCTTCACTAACTTAATACTACCTAAGGCTTAAATAAACAATTTTGCATCTTTGGTTTGGTTTCACTTCCAAAACATCATTATTGATGTCTGTGCCACTAACTCCATTTCTTTCACTGTGGATAACAGGTGAAAATAAGATTTTGGAGTTACGGTCAGCATAAACACCTCCTGGATTTGAAATCAGTTTAGAACTATGAGAGGTCAGCAAGTGTTCCAATTCCATATCAGCTTTATAAACACTGTTTTGAATCATGTACATTTATTTGATGCAATTTGTCACTGTCAATATAAAACTCATTGTCATTGCAATATAATAATATTCATAATCTTTTTAAGAGTCTGTCCATGGGTGTATGATATCAGATACTTTTACAGTGAAAGATCAGCAGCTACTGAATATCATCATGATACAGTGAATATCCTTTCAGTTGACTATATATATATATATATATATATATATATATATATATATATATATATATATAACAGCTTATGGAAAAGGAAAGGTAAAATGGATATATGGATGTCAACAAGGTGTTGGGATAAGGAAACCCAGTGAACACTCACCAATCAGACGACTTCAGGTTGGCAAGGCCCTGGGGATGTCGAAGCGAGACACGTAAAAGAACACTAAAACACAGAAACATCACAAACGTAGAAGCTTTCGGAATTATTCCTTCATCAGCTACAGAGAGAGAACTACGTTTGTGATGTTTCTGTGTTTTAGTGTTCTTTTACATGTGTTGCTTCGACATCCCCGGGGCCTCGCCAACCTGAAGTCGTCTGATTGGTGAGTGTTCACTGGGTTTCCTCATCCCAACACCTTGTTGACATCCATATATATATATATATATATATATATATATATATATATATATATATATATATATATGCAACTTGTCTAATATATAAGTGCTCCTGATGTTGTTATTTGGTCAGAGGAAAATACTTACAAATCTTTTAAAAGACATGTTGAGTCACAATCTACTAACAGACAATGACAAGCATTAGTGAAGTTGAGTTACATTTGACATACAAGTGAAAAAGAATAACGTACAAGTGCAAAAGAATAATGAACTTCAGCATTAATGGTTAGGTTCAGCAGAACAGTATTAGAGCAAAAAAAGAAACTAGCAGCCCTCAAACTTCTTATTAACATTTGACAATACACTACTCCCCCGATATCCGTGAGGGATGCATTCTGCAAAAACGTCGCAGATACCGAATTCACGGATACTGGGCTTTGTTTACATTATATCTTAGGATAGGGTCAACATAAAAAAGAAGTAAACTACGAACTGTTACCTACGTTTGTAGTTGAAAAACTAAAATATTAAATACTATATTATATACTGTAAAATAATATGACTCAGATACTATCAGTATATACTGATTACCGCTTATCTGAGAGATACTGCTATCAAAAGTAAAAAGGTTTTCTAATACATATTTATTGCCAAGTCACGGCATATGTAGTAAATAGCATGGGACATTTGAATAAAAGTCGGACATGGCAAGATTATGAAATTCTTGAATTTATAAAAATTAAGCTCTTATAGTCAAAGTGAATACGATTTCGAAGAATTAGAAGAATTGTTTAGTGATTTTCTTACAAGCGATTCTACTCCTTCTAATGTCTGAAATAACGATAGTAAAAGCGAACAGGCAATCAAAAGAAAATGGAAAACTAAACTTAATAATAATGATTTTAATTGGAAAAGTCAAAATTATTTTTAAAATTTTTATTTTACCATTTCTTATGTGTACAATAAATAATCTTAAATGATTAATTTTTACTTATTAAACGCTACTAAACAAAATGTTTATAAAAACTGTCCTTAAAGAGGTTACGTAAAATAACGTGTTGGAGAGATTCGTGGATATGCGAGACCTTGCTCGTGAAACTGGGTAATGGGAGATAAAACCAACTCGCAGATACGTGAATTCATGGATACTCAGACCGTGGATAACGGGGGAGTAGTGTATTTAAAATACCAAAATGTATATAAATTTCAAGGGAGAGAAAGAGAAAAATTCTGAACTTGACAGGGAATCAAACCTATATCTTTGACTTGCCAGGTGAATGCCATAACCAGATAAAAGCTATCAAGTCAATATGATTTTCCAGGCTCAATTCCTAGTCAAGTTCAGAACTTTCTCCTTCTCTCCTTGGTATTTATTATAAGGCATATGCACTCATGTATACAAAACTTCATTACCTATATTATACCTTAATGTATGCTAACTTTCAGGCAATTTCTGCCCATCTTCAAGAAGGAGACATCCCACAAACTGCAATTTATTCTTTTATTGTGTCAACATCACAACACTTAATCTGAGATATGTATGGGTACCTGGAAAATGTAACTTTGGCCTGGTAAGTTCAACTTATTCCATCCTATATTCTCAGAGAAATGTTAATTATGCTTATGTTACATAACTGATATTTTAGAATGGTTAACAGGAATTCCTTTACTCAGGTGTATAACTCGGAACCCTTTTTTTGGATTACAACCTTGTTATCGTAGAAGGGCTTGAGCGATCAGTAGACCGTGAGAGTTACACTGTCAGGAACATTTGTTCATGCAGATGGTAATTAGCTTCTTGAATGAAAATCCATTTGGAATGAAAATAATAATAGAAAGAATACTATAGTCATGAAATAAACCAAGAGTGAAGAATAAGAGGTCAATGTTACATTGGATTATAAAAGGCTGGAACAGGTAGAACTTTTTACTTATTTTGGTAGTATTCTGTATTTCGTACGAAATAGAACAGGACAAGGATAGCGAGAGCAAAGGAGGCATATACGAGATGGCGAGAGTTGTTGACCAGCAGTATGAATCCAGATACTAAAAAGATGTTTGTGAAAACTTGGATATGGAATGTAGCATTATATGGGTGCAAGACATAGACAATGAGAAAAAAGATTTGAAGAGATTAAGAGGTGTTTGAGATGTGGGTATGATGTGGACTGGAGAAAATTAGATGGACATAGAGGAAAACGAATGAGGAAGATTTGAATACAGTACAAGAAGAGAGGACCTAAATTAGAGTAGTAAGGGAAAGACAAGAAATGGGCTGGTAAAATTTTGAAAGGAAACTGTCTGCTAAAGGAAGTAATAGAAGGGAAAATAGTACAAAAGCAGCAGAGAGGTAAGAAGAGGAAAGGAATATTAGATGCATTAATAGAAGCTAATGGGTATTAGAAGTTTAATAGAAGGCATGGATAGTACAGATTAGGTTGCATGTATTTCACTAATAACATTAAACTTGTTCATGTAGTTTTAACTTTAGGTATATTATGCATTAGGGACATTCTAAGACAGAGGTGTCCAATCTTTTCTACATGGCAGGCCACATTGAACATTGCCAATTCTTCAGCGGGCAGGATTCGAGTTTAAAACTGATTCTGAGGTGCCATATAAGGAGAAATCAATTCTAAATAAGGTTTTTAGTAGTTAACATTTAAATATGAAAAGCGTTAGTATCAAAATTTTCATATAAATGTACGAATTTGTGTATCAAATTTTTTGGACTGCTTTTTCATCATAGCTTCGAGAGCCACACAAAAACCCATTGTGGGTTGTATCCAGCTCACAGGCCATAGGTTGGACATCCCTGTTCTAAGAGATATGAATGACTGAGGTCAATGGCCAGTTGTGTCAAAAACTATAGGAAACCCAACACACAACTTGCTTAGGAGTATTTGTCTTTATGTATGTTCTTAATAAATGCTATAATAAAACTAGCTGTTTATTATCTGTCATAACTTCCATTTCACAAAAAAGGAACTCTACTCAATGATTCAATTAACCCCTTGAGCATGACTTTTTCTGCGGTATTTAAACCCCTCAGCATGACTTTCTTTCGTCGATGTCAATTTTGTTATGCAAAAATTCACTTAATGCTGATTAACTTATTAATTAATCATTGAATAATTCTGAAAAAATTACATATTAATAAGGATGCCATATATTATCCTATAAAAAATAAATACATTTATTTAGTCTCGGTTGATAAATGTGGTATTGATTTTTTGGATTTAGTAGTTCACTTGCGTGTGATATTGTTCAAAACATGGTGCTAAGTGCAATGAAGGAAATCCAGGGCAGTTATTACACCTACATTTTGTGTCTTTTCTTTTTCTGTTCTGAGTACACACCACACACTTCCTTCTACCTACTTCATTTACACCAGTTTTCAGATTTTTTTCAATGAAATGACGTCCTGTCAACCGCGTTCTTTCTGAGTTGGAATCCGAGGGCCATCCTTTCCGTTGTTCTACATTATGACCTAAATATTTACATACAATTCTATCTATAAAGTTAATTCTAAATTTAAAATGGTCTCTTTTATTTCCTGCAGAAAAATAAAGAATATAACAGATATATTTACAAGACGCTTGAACAACTTTTTATACTGCACCGTTGTTCGTTTTCTTTCAAGCAAAAAATTTCCAAAAGTTGGTCTTTCAAGTCCACACCTCCCATATATTTGTTGTAATGTAATATACAAGTCGGCTTTTTCAAAATTTCTATACCACCATTTTGAGTAACGCTTTGCATTCTGTCCAAATATTTTGAGGTTAGTATATACAAATCGCGTTTGTCCTTCCACTTCAACGCTATGACCTTTCCACACTGTGCGCAAATCACTTCGCCTTTCTTCAATTTCTTTGAGAGTTTGCTAGGTATTCCCTTCCGATTTATTTTTAGTCCTCACAGCATCTGTTGATCTCTTAACTAATCTTTGAAAAAGATTGGGGCTGCTGTAGAAATTATCCATATATATACATCTACTGAAATCTAACAACTTCTCACACAAACTAAGAACGACTTTCGTCGATAATGGGTCTTTCTCTGTTGTTATTTCACAGCCTAATTTTGTTCCCCGACCACTGTAAATAATAAAATGCCACAGATATCCTGATGGGCCACACAAATCAAATAAGGAAGTTTTCAACGGAATATATTACTTCCAAGACAACCTACCTTTCCACAACAGCAATGACTCGTCAACTCTTACTTCTTTACCAGGAATTATCCACTTTTTTAAATTTAGTCTCCAAATATTCACTAATTGGTAATATTTTGTACAATTTAGGGCCTCTATTTACATCTTTATCACTGTTATTCACAAAATGTAAAAACTTATTCAGCAAAGAAAATCTTTCCTCACTCATAATGTAAGGAAAATAAGGTGTTTCTACCATATGTTTTTTGCTAAAATACATTTTTATGTAGGTTTCTGAACCACACCCATCAACATAACTACAGCTATAAACACTCTTACTTCATTAGCATTAGTTGCAACCCATTTCTGATACCAAGATTTTTTGAGTGTTGCAATTGCATTCTTCTCGTGAGTCAAGAATTGTTCCGCGTAACAATTCGTTTCGAGCACAATTAGGGAAATGAGAGTTTCATCAAAAACAACTTGAAGTACTCTAATGGATCATTTATATCAGACATTGGCACTAATTGTTTTCCAACCCAATCACACAGAAAGGGCAGTGGAACTTTTTTTGTGGAAAACTAACATTACCCTCAGATAATACCTCCTCTGATTCTAATTATTCATCAATTGAATCAACAGAATATCCTTTTGATTCTTCAGAGTCATTGTGAGTGCTCCTTTCACTAATTTCGTCCAAAATATTGAGAAATTGTATTTCATCTAACGCAATAGAGGTAGATGCCATCTTGGACTGACTGAGCACTGAGTAAGGCAAGGGACACGAGGAAGGAAAAAATAAAAGAAAAAAATATAGACATAAACACAGACAATAAGGGGCCTAAGAAAGTCAGCAGAAGATATGAGCTCATAAGATCTCTGTTGGAGAGGTCGTAAATAAGAGCTGGAAAAGCAACATCGCTTAATGAAAAGTGTGGATGCAAACGGTAAATCACACATGCTGGAGGCATGGATTTCAGCCGACGCGAACGGTGCATCGTACACACTGGAGGGGTTCAAGGGGTTTTCATTGGTGAGCCAACAAGTTTTTCAAAGATCAATTTTTCAAAAATCAATTTTTCCAACTAGCAATTTTTCAAATGACAAACTTTCCCATAAAATGACAAATTCAAAGATATAAATTTACAGAAAACTTTTCAAAAGTATTATTTAATAACTTTAATAAACATTTGATATCTTTAAAAAGTTTGTTTGCAGGACTCATTTATTTCATTTTCACTCAGAGAAATACATGGTGATGACTTTGAGAAGCAAGAGGATTGAGTGGGAAGGTTAGGGAATTTGCATAATAACTAAAAGAAAATAAATGTATTTACTATTGGTTCTTTCAGTGTTCTAATTTCAACAATTTTGCATGGGTTTTAAAAATTTGACATATTTCAACATTCATTGTTTTAATTCAACCGTTGAAGGTGTGATTGATGTAGACGAATAATTCCATATTGATTACTAAATAAAAATCTTGTAATTTTCCACTATTTTATTAGGACATGACCTAGGTTTCGACGCTTAGCGTCATCATCATCATTGTTTTACTTAACTCTTAATTGAAGTTATGATTTTTATTTTGTTTAGTTATTTCCTTATTTTGAAATGGGTGGCTACCTACAGCAAATTCTTTAGTAAAGCTATGATTAAATAACATTCAAAATCTGTTCCAACATTTTAGTGGTGACCGACAAGTTTCTGAAAAACCAATACAACACTCATTCCAATGTACGAAATTGATGTCAAAAATTCATTTTTTGATAAAGGCTATTTTTAAAAAGCTAGCCTTTTGGAAAACAGATCATTCAATAAATTTATTTTTGAAGAAGTGATTTTCAAAGAATTGATTTTTATAGATTTTTTCGACTTTTCATATTACTGCAGAGAAACAATGGAGGGATTAATGCCACATTTCAGTGTTTCACTTTTATTTCTTAACAGAATTTTACAAATTAAGTGAATGCTTTGAATGAAACCAAGTTATTTTTAAAAAAGCACAATGATGAATAGGAAATAACTTCCATTTTCTCTTTCTTATAGGTATTTGATCCAAGTTTGGGAATGTGTGTCATTCAAGGAAGTAGTACAACATGTCAAGATGACCAGGTTACAAAAAATTCTCTATCTGTAATTGGAAAAGAATTTAAATATAATCAACATACATTAATGGCAGAAGAGCCCAACCTTTACTTTGAAAAAAGTGTTGAAGCTAGTGATGATAATGTACATTCAACTCCAAAAGTAACGTTTCATAGTAAAAATTATGAAGCTGCCAACCTGAACTCAAAGGTACCAGATCATATGAATGATTATAAATCTTCACCAATGGGTTACCTTATAGAACAATATGAAAATTGGAACAACTTCGACAAGGGAAGCCAAATTCATGAATTCAAAGAATTTCCGCTAGCTGGAAGTTCACATTTGAAACCAACATCAGCAATAGCAATAGAAAACATTGGAACAAAGAAAAAAGATAGCACTGCAATCCATGCAGTAAATTATCCAGCTTACAATTATGAGTGGAATCGTAAACATGTAGCAATCCCCTCATATAATTACCCAAACATAAAACAAAATATGGAAACTGAAAGCAGCACTAACTATTATGGATCGTTGCATGAAAAAAATGCAAACAAGTTAGAGCAGACACATTTAGAAAGAATGAATGAATATCAAAATTACTTTTCAGATGGACTTATTCAACATGATTATTCAAAATCTAAAGATAAAAACATCCAACAAACCACAGAGGCTGAAACTGGCCAGAGAAAACATGTGAGTGAAACGAAGGACTATCTTCAACTAGACACATCAAATGAGGACAACAGAAGAAATCTCACTTCACACACCATTATTAAAGAAAATCTCAACCGACAAAATCAAACTAAAACTTTCACTGTAGTCACCCCAATAAATGATGAGCAACAAATTGGATTATCCCCAGCATATACAACTAGGCAAAGTGGTGTGCAATGCAAAAATGGAGCCAGACAACCTAATTTAAGAGATTGTTTGAAATACTTTACCTGTAATTCAACAAACGAGTTGAACTCCCATAAATGCCCATTTCATACAGCTTTTAATGCTTACACTAAAAAGTGTGACAGCAAAGTCTACCAAGACTGTTTACAACAAATGAATATAGCTACTTCAGATAACTCAGAGGATGCAATTTATGTAAATAATGAATCTGAAGAAATTATTTCAAACAACACAACAGATCAACATAATGTAACATTTGAATGTACTCAAGAAGGGAAATTTCATGACATAACATCCCCTCAGATGTATTACATTTGCTCTTTAGATGCAGTAACCCAAAAGCTAATACAATACAGGCTCTCTTGTCCAAATGACATTCAGTTTTGTGAAGAAAGAAAAATATGCACATTTCCTGAAAAGTGTAACTAAGAGAAAAATTTAAAATAATATGACTATTAGTAAGTTGAGTATTCCTAAAGCAGTAATTCACCTAATTTCTGACCCCAGTAGGACATAGTGTAGTTTGACTAATTAAAAATTAGATAATATGTTAACTCAGTATGGATGTGGATTTTATATCCAACCAACCTCTCAATAGGCAACACATCTGAACTCTGCATCAGTCACAATACTTGATGCGATATAAATGGTCAAAATGTATCTGACAGTAATGTAGTTATTAGTGCCTTTCCAATACATTTTTTCTAAACCAATTTTTATTCACTGATATTTTATATTTACCTCTGTGTACGTTTCACCTCTAATCTTCCTTGTAGTCTTCAGAATTATTGTAAATAATGAGGCTTCATATAATTTCACTATTGTTAGGGTAATAAGATTTATAACAAAACTGATTTTAATCCATAGTTAATAAAAAAAATGAGAGGACAAAAAAGTTACACCTACAGTTACATTGCTGATCAATGCTGAGCACAGAGCAAAAATGAAACGCTTCTAATGACTATGAAAATCAATCTGACTACATTGTAAGCAATACAGGATAAAACATTGAAATTTTAATAAGAAAACAATATATTAAAAATGCAGTAATCTAATACAGGATAAAACATGGAAAATTTAATAAAAAAACAATATATTAAAAATGCAGTAATCTTGCTATTATTAGATATTTTTGAATATTTTTTCAAATTGGTATGACCAAAAATCCTAATACTTTTACAATGTGAAACTGCTGGAGAAATTTTCCTCAATGCAATGAAACCAAGCAACCAAAGAAATTATTTGGGAATATTTGGTATGCATATGCTACTGGCTCATCAATCAAACCAGTGAAAAGGTATAAATCATCCTTGTGGGGCTGTGGGAGGATATTTTAAACAAGAAATAATTGTCACATATAAATACCATTTCATTAATGAATGAAGGGAAAAATCCTCAATCTGTCCTTGCATTATTTCTAAGTAATAATGTAATATAAAGAAGTTCAAAATTAGAGAAATGGATAAAATTACGTAAAGCAAATGGCATTTGACCTTGCAAGTCAAATAATTGGGCCAGTAAAATAGTTGGAGTTTATTAAATACGTGAATTGCCATTTTTATGTTTCTTTAGTGATGATGTTTATATCAGAAATTGAATAATGATATATACTTTTATTAAATAAAGGTATAGAGGACAGCAATATGTCATTTAGTGTTACAAAATAACAAAGAATCCTGTAAGGTTATGTGATATAATGATATGAGAATGTTAAAGGGAACATCAAAAAAGTAAATAAAAATATTATTTAACTAATTAATACTTTTATACTTATCTTTTTGATGATATATTTTTAAAAATAAACATATAATTTACTTACTGTAAAATGTAATAGTTACTGCTTATTTAACCTTTTTATGGCAGAATTATAAAATAAACCGCAAAAAATAATCATACCGCAATCCCTCGCATAATGACATGAAAAAGCATCCTTATGCGAAATGTCATTATGCGAATATTAAAAACCCATATGAACAATGTTATATTGTATTAATTGGTACCTGGCCAAAGGTTATTGGATTGTAAATTCACAAAAAAGGAAAATCTACGTGGTAAAGTTCAGGAAATACTAATAGTAGTAGTACATGCAGTAGATGTACAGTACAGGAATCCTTCGTTTAACGCTGTTGATGCATTTCTGAAAAATACCCCATTACTTAAGCACACGACAAATGAAAATGAATTTCGCATAAGAAAATATTAATGATAGGATGCATATCTTGAAAAAATTAATGAACATAAATTTTAAAACTTGTTTTAGTGTGTGAATAAATAAAAATCGTCAAATACACATTACTTTAACTCCCACGACTGGTTTCCATAAATGAAAACTTCCGTTATGGAAATGGCTCTAATATGTAACGTGCAATTCGGGTTTTCATTTATTGTAAAAATATGTAAATTAAAATTAAGAAAGGAATTAAAATAAGAGAATAAACATGGAACTGACCTAATCAGCTTGAGAATTTGGACTCCAATTTCGAGCTGTGGTCTCCATGCGTCACTGACCACTTGAAATGTTTGCATTTTTTCCAAACATTTGTGTCTTTCAAGTGTCAGTATGTAAGCAACCTTTGTAAGAGGAAGAATGGAGAAAATCCTCCTGAGTTTTTTACTGCTGTTTAGAATTGCCCTCTAGGGGCGAGTTTTTATCGGGAATGATAGGTGTGAAGTCTTTCTCCAGCATCATAACTGCAAAGTAGACATCCTAAGTGTGAAAAAGGGTCAAAATGTTATGGCGTCCTAACTACAAAATGTTGTTGTGTGAAGCGTCGTTGTGCGAAGGATGCCTGTACTTAAAACATAGGGTAGTAGCAGAGGTTCACATACTAAGACACTAAAACAATTTACCAAATTAATTTATTTTTTTCGAAAATTTAGACAACATGATATCTGGATGTGATTTAAAATCAGGTTTATTTAAATCTATATAGATTACACATACACCATACATACAACGTAAAAAATAGTGCCTACTTGGTAACTCTACCGACTTGAATAAAATAACATAAATAAAGTGGGCATTGTGCAATTTTTAGCTGTTAATGGTGAACAGGCACCTTGGTTTGTCCAGTCACAAAAAAAATTAAAGATGCGTGTGATCCCAAACACTAAAAATCACGTAAATACGCAAGCACAATAAAAAGATTCTTCAAAACTCTCTTATAGAATTGTTCTAATTTTACACATTTGATTCTGGAGACATCATAAAAACAATGATCCCATTTAGCATCATATGCCCTGAAAGGGTTAAACATGAAAATTGGCAACACAAAAAAAGGAAAAATATTAAATATTGGTAAGGAATTAAAAAAATAACTAAATCTTGCAGTACAGCCTACCATATTTACCTGAATCCAAGACGAGGTTTTTTTTTCAAATTTCAGCTTGTGAAAATCGAGGATCGTCTTAAATTCGAGTACGGAGTGCTATACCATCAATATATCGCAGTCAATTCATTGTGCATCAATTCATCACATGAAAAACTCGTCGAGCATTAATAGGTCGCAAGACGATGACTGTCGTGCGATGTAATTTCGTGCGACGAACTCACCACGACGAATTGATGCATGACAAACTGACTGTGCCGAGCTGTCATAGAACTATAGGAAGTATGGTTATGCTTTTAATTGATGTTTTTTTAAACAAATGAAACATAAGATAAAATAATTGCATTTACTAAAATTTTTTGTTTCAAACTTACAATCCGGATTTCAATTAATCCAGTATTACTGAACAGCTGGATTTAACTGAGGGAATTATGAAATTATGAATGTATAATTTGAATGCCCAAAAGTAAAAACAATATAACTGTACTGCCAGAGATATCAACAATTTAAAGTGTAATTTGTACCAGCAGTAGAATATGATATTGCATGGTTAATTTTAATCACCAGAATTATAAACAATCCAAGGGGTATATTGCACCATCAGTAGTATAAACATTTGAACAGGTAAAGTGCGCAACCAAAAGTATAAAAAATTGAAAGGGTATGTGTCCAGCATTATGTATAAACAATTTTGTGTAATTTGTTGCACCAAATGTATAAAAAACTGAAATCTGAACCACCAAACAGAAAATACTGAATGGGTCAATTATATAAGCCGTATTATGAAGAATTCAATGGGTAAATTATACTAGCTGTGTTATAAACAATTGAATGGGTAATATGAACAACAAGAATTATTAATAGCCAAACGGGAAATTTTTACAACTAGTAAAATCCAACGTAGACAATATAGGTATCTATCAACTGGGTAATACATCTACACTAATAAAGCAAAAAGTTATTATGTCTGTCCACTAAAGTCTAGGGCACTTCTGCTTTACCTAAAAGGTTGAAATTTTGCATGTAGGTACCTTTCCAAAATTCATCAAAGGGAAAAATGCGAGTCCGAGAAAAATTTTGGGGTTAGGGCTGTCTCGTAGTCACCCATAGATGGCAGCATGTCTCTCATTGCCATCACATTCAAATGATAGTACTATATTTTTCGCAAAGTAAATATTTGACCTACGATAAATATTAATGAATAAAGCTAGAATATAGAATTTAGCAGTAACTGTGTTTTGTTACCGTTGTCACCTGTTCTTTCATTTATAAATGCTACTGGATGTTTTCTTTTATTTCTAAGGGTTATGCATATGTATCATTAAGAATAGTTAGCAATTTGTATTATTTTTCATTAACCATTAAAGGAAGTTCCTATTAGTTTTACTTGACTATTGTAGTTACAGTCATAGCCATTGTAATGTTTGTATGCATATTAAAACCTCATTCATGGAATCTATTAAAATTGCATACATTGACTACGCAGACGATTACGCAAAATGCGATGACGGCTTTTGATGCTCAACTGTTTGAATTTTGGCAAAACTTTATATGGAATGTGTGTAATTATAAAAATGCAATTTCTTAAGGCAATGTAAATGCTATTTCATTGGAAATAGACTTGGATTAAAAATTATCTTTGCGAGGTGGCTATTGCTTTATTTGACCTTTTGTGAAAATGAAGATGAATGGAATTATTGTCACTGAATGTGGAACATTATTCAACAATGCGGCATTATTAACTGGAGTAATATTTCAAAATGTCAACAACTAAACCATTTCCTACTCTTTTCTTTGATCTTGAATAATGTATTCTAGGTCGTGCATGCATGCCCGGCACACTTCAGCATAAAATCTACAAAATTTACTTTTTGTCAAAAATTGGTGGAAATTTTTGGGGTGTCAGCTTAAATCCAGGGTCAGCATCTATTTGGGCAGATATGGCGATTCAAAACCATGAAAGATTATAGACCAATGGAACTTTACAAGATATTAATTATAATTACTCCAGGCAAAGAACATAAGGGATTAACCCAAGAGATATTGGCTATGTTATACTACAATCTTCTTCATTCCCCTATCCCCTCACCCCTATGGCCATCATTTCATTTTATATTGGTTAATCTTATACAATTTATTATGTATGTATTTCCCAGTTGATAGACACTTATATTGGCTATGTTTGATTTTACTAGTTGAAATAAAAATTTCCCATTCAGCTGTTAATAATTCTTGTAGTTCACATTACTCGCTCAACTGTTTATACTTCCGATGCTTCCATCCACTTGTTCAATGTTTATACACTCCTGTGGTTTACAAAACTCATAAAATATTGTGCCACTGGTGATATAAATTCCCCCTTCCATTGTTTATAAATCGGTTGTTAAAATCTCCTGCCTATCCCATCTGCATAATGTCTTGACAACATAACATCCATTCTGCATAAAGTCAATCGGCATAATGTCCGTTCAGCATAACATCCTTTGGCATAACATTTGTTGACATACATCCGAGAACCATTTTGACATGCCATTCAATTACTTATAATGTTAATGATAAAAATGGAAAAAAATCATTAAAAAACTTTTGAGAATAAATATTCATTACTATAATGCTGACAGTGTTAGTGGATGACAGAAAGTTACCAACATATGCTATTTTAATAATTTTTCCTAAATAGACCTTGTTTTTTATTGTGATCCTCTTAAATTCAAAGTTGTCTTCCTTTGGGTTTGATTCGGTAATATAATAATTACATATTAAAATGTGTTTAGTACAATAAATCATTAAGTAACAATGGCTGTATCTTATTTTCGTATTTTATTACCTGTACAAATAAACTATCTATAATAAGAACTAGGGATGGGGCGATCGGTTCTTCGGTTCTCTCAAGAACTGAAAAACTGGAACTGACTGTTTATAATCCTGTTCTTCAGCTCCCATCCTTTTTCAATAAAAAGCATGGAAAAATGCACATATGCATGTATACACGCGAGGCAGAGACGTTATTTACGATTTATACAATCATGTCACAAAAGATAAATATTAATGGCTTAGTATAATGTCTATGGACTAAAATGCCAGTAGTGATGCCAAGAAAATGTCGAATTTTTTTATTCACCAACTAATTTTCTAATCAACTGTAATTAATAAAACAATTGACAATTATTTAAAACTTACCTCAATGGAATAGTAGTAATGTAATCTTTATGTTCACATTCATCCCTTTGTCGTGAATTACCCATTTCTTTTCACTTGCAAACGCTGTCTAAACATAAAACATAAATGTATTTACGTTCATTTCTTCTTCGTAGATTATCCATTTTCCTAATGTTGGTTCACACAAAAGAAAATTAGAGGCCTAAATTGTGCATACAGAGGATCACTTCATCAAGCACAAAAATATATTGCTTTATGTGCCTTCCTACTAAAGACTGAAAATGGAGCTACAGATAAACCAATTAATGAATTAATTACAGATGAGCCTTGCTTAATGCAGCCCCAGCCAACGCGGATTTGTTATAACGTGGATTTCTTATAACGCGGATTTTATTTCCAATTAAATTTTTTAAAAATACATACAAATACATACCTTATGAACAATGCAACTGCAGGCTAATATCCTACGATTTTTAAATTTTTTCACTAATCAAATTTCATAAAGTATCCTAAATATTGTGATATTTCAGCAGTGTTACATAATATTGCATTGTCTGGTGGTCAATTTCATTCTTTTCCCTGTAAATTTCATGGGTCTAACACAAAAACTATATCTCCTAAGGCGAAAAACATTTGAAAAATGGAAATAAAAATATGATTCATGTTTCTTTGGCATCATTGGATCATAAAGAATGTTTTTGATGATTTATACTTTTTAAATCTATAATTTTCGATAATTACTTTATTACAATGTTAATTTACCATATTAACATCATTATAAATAATAATAAAACATTAATGCTACACATCAAAAAATTCTTTTTACATAGGTATGAAAAAATATGTGGTACGACTTATGGCAGCTTTGGATTTAGCAGTCTTGTCAGTTGTATTCTTAATGCAGACCTATTTCACTATCTCTGTGCGCTGAGTTACTTATAACTTAAATTTATTCTTTAGCACTCTATTAAATTTATAATGTTGAAGAGGTCAAGTATAAGCGATAATGATGGAATTAGCAATAAGAAAACTTGCACCGTAGTGAGTTTGGAAACGAAATTATAAATTGTTGAAAAAGTACAGGCAGGCAGTGATGTTGCAGCAGTTGGTAAGGATTACAGGTTGATAGAGTTTACAGTCAGGATAATTATAAAAAGCAAAGACAAATTAGTAAAGGCTGGCGAGTGTTATGTCATTAACAGCCACCCAAGTTTCTCGCACTTGGAGTTCATTAATGATGGAAATGGAAAATTTAGTAGGTAAATGGATAAAAGATTTGAATCAGCGCTCTATGCCTGTGTCTACACAAATCATTATTAATAAAGCACTTAGTCTTTGGGATGACTTAAAATGACTTCACACAAGTGAGTGCCATAAAGCTGGGCTGCGACAGACTATATGAATGCTAGTGACAAGTTTTATGTAATAAGCGAAAAAAAAGCCCTGGACATTTTAAAATAAAACTTTGTAGGTGTTCTGAGAAATATTTTGAAATTATGTACGATTACCGCTAAAAAGCTTTTTTGTCTTACTGTTTACTAGGTAATTTTTTAGTTTGTTTAATAAATTACGTTCTAAAAGTCTAGTAGAAATGTGTTTTACGTTGAATGTGGGTCCAGAAATACCATTTGGCAAGTTATTTCCCTCTGGGCACCTAAATAATATGGTGTCCCGGCAAACACAGATTTTTGCTTAATGCAGAAACCTCAGGAATGCATCCTTTGCGTTAAACGGTGCTCACCTGTATTCTTGAAAAAATTTTATACCGACGATGTGCAAAATAAATCTAAAAATCTGAAAACTGAAATGAAACTGGCACAGATATTTGAGTAAAAGTGATGTTATGTATTTCACCTGAGGTAACATTCTTTCTTTTATTGAAAAATTTCCATTTATGAGATTTTACATTGTATGATCGTAGTTACTATAGTCCATTCCAGCATTTCGTGCAGGTGAGGCGTGTCTACAGTTAGACCCATGGAGTGAGGGGAAGAAAATACCAGCCAATAAGAGGTCATAAATTTCCCTCTCTGCTCAAAATTTCTTGATGAGCGCTGTTGACACTATTGCTCACACTTTCCAATCGTATTTCAGCAACGGTGGAAAGCATGAACGTGCTTTGTCTGGATCTATTGGAGCATAGAACTTCACTCATCAGTAGCTACTGATGAACTGAGTGAAATTGGAAACTTGGCAACATAGTGTCGTAGCCAAAGCGAAATAACCCGAACGCGAGTGGAATACTTCGAGTCCCAGCCGCACGAGCAGTAGAAACAGATTATAAAGGTAACTACTGTATCAGTCCGAATATAGTCCCCCCCTTTTTAGCCAAAATATTAGTAAGAAAAGTAAGTGGGGGAATATATTCGCACCCAAAAAATTAGCACATGAAAATATCACCGCCTGCAGTAAGTATAGGTAACAATTAATGCCCTCACTTGATTTGATAATTTTAAGGAGAATTTCTTGATACATACGCCTCAGTAACTCAATTCTTTTTGTTCACTCTTTGGAATCCTTGCCTTAACGTTTATATTTTCATAATAATGGGAATTGCAGAAGTTTTCACTTTGAAAGCATTGATTGGCCAACTACATCCCTTCTCCAAGTCACAAATATGCAAATATTGATATGTAGTGGTGCCACTTATCGTTATTTTAGAGAAAATGCCACTACGATGAAAGAAGTTATCTTCATTACCCATCAATCCGTGGTGACCCATAGGGCTGTAGGCAATTCTGTCAGCTGATCAGACTGTCCAGCTGTTGATTGTATACAATGCAATTTCATTACAAAAGTATTACTTATGTAAATCAAACCAAGGTGTTGATGGTGCTTCAACTAGCTACAGAATGTGTTCTTTGATGTGATATACCGAGGCATAAATATCACAAGTAACGAAAATACAGGTAAAATAAATTATGAAAAGAATATGTTAACTGCAAATCTGGTGATGATTACTTTTCTATACAGACGCAATTCAAGTAGCCATTGTCAACGGCATTTGAATGATACAAATACATTTAAATATCATTCATAAATCAAAATTTTCGAATTTAGTCCAGCAACACTTGATACATATTTAAATTACGCCTATATCTATAACACGCAAAATGGTTCCATGACGTTTCACCCAAAGCACTTCACCCATGGGACGTTTCACCCACAGACACCCATAAGAAGTTTCATCCAAAGACCCATAGGTTTTTTGCCCACAATCCAGTCCACCCACATAACGTTTCACCCAAAGACATTTCACCCATACTTTTTGGTCCATGCTTCAGTTTAAATGCTAAAAGTTTAATTGAATCTAATATAGAAGGAATCCTTTACTAATATAATAGAATATCAAGGTAATTATTATTTATTATTGTAGCAACGTAAACAATACACAGAAACAGAAAGAGGAAGAAAAACTTTTATTATTAAATGGACTATTTTACCGAAGCTAAGGTAGTAGAAATTAAGTACTTATAGTAATTCGTTTTATTTAAGCTGTAGTCTATTGACCATCAAAATTGCAAATACAAAACATATTCTTCTACAAAATAATATGCATGTGTAAAAATTGATTATCTTAACTAGTCTGCTTGATGGGTTAAAAATCCATGCGGTCAGCTTTCTATAAATACGTGTAAAAGAAATATTATTTTACTTGTTATCGTGGTAGCCCTACTCTTTAGCTGTACTTCAAACATCTTGATTTCATTACGATATGTTGTACAAATCTTACATACAAAATTTAATTGAAATCCTTAGAGGAAATTCCTTCCAAATGCATAAATACAGAAAGTATAATTTGTAATTGTGACACCCATGTTTGACTGATTCGGTTCAAATATGCTAATATGGTTTTGTATATATGTGTCCATTATAAGTATTATATTTGGTTAAAATTGATGTGGACCATTCAACACAAATACGTGTAAAAAGAATTTTTTTATTCCTTGTGTTGTGGCAGCCCTGATTTCTATATCTATAAAAAATCTAGATTTTGTTATTTTATGTTGTACGTCTCCTTCATGCTAAATTTTGTTGAAATTGTTTCAGCTAATCCCTTCCAAATTCATAATTACCTAATAGTTTAATTTTACAATTGTGGCACCCGTGCTGAGTCGATCAGGTCGAAATATGTCATTTTGGTCATTAAGTTGTGTATTTTATGAACCAAGTTTGGTTGAAATCGGTTAGGCCAATTCTTCCCTGATATATGCATACGAACGTATGGACAGATGGGCATCATGAAGATAATAGTGCTTTTCAGCAATGACAAAAAGCACTAAAAATCCAAAGCCAATAGTAACATAAAAAACAAATAATCAAATTATGATAAATGTTTTGCTTAAATTTATTCTAAAAGTAATAAGCATATGTACATTAGTTATGTTCATAAGTCTTTGGGTGAACTGAATCGTTGGTAAAACAATTATGGGTGAAAGATCTTTGGGTGAAACCTTATGTGGTTGAACTGGATTGTGGGCGAAAAACCTATGGGTAAAAAGACATGGATGAAAGATCTTTGGATGAAACTTCTCGTGAGTGAATTGTCTGTGGGTGAAACGTCCCATGGGTGAAGAGCATATGGGTGAAATGACCCGTGGGAGAAGTGTCTGTGGGTTAAACGTCCCATGGTTTGGTTTGGGTGAAACATCCGGATACCCGCAAAACATGATGTCACCATTTCATTGTAAATTGATAGCTGTAACTAAATTGCTTGTACATATTAAAACTTGTACTTTAGAATATAACAAGATGATCCAAAAAGAACTTATGATGCCTACTTTCCTTACTTAATCATTTATTTAATACTTATATTGGCTTTAATAGCTTTAAAGTCATTGCGGATATGTAGCTCTTTGTGTTCCCAAATTTCATAACTTAGTGTTATAAAATACTACAAATACATTCAAACAGAATATTAAATTGATCACGCATATTTGTGTGGCAAAAATAATGCGTGTATGTATTAGAATATACCGAATCTGAGTCCAACTATAGTTGTTGCTATGGCAACACTCTTGTAATGAGTGATAAAACTGAAAAATCAGCAGTATTTATGCAAAATTCTAAGAAATACAATCGATAAGCAAAATTATACAATAAAAATTAGAATCTTCATTCCTTTCCTCAGAAAATAGTACAAAACTCACTCAGATATTACAATTCTAAGATATTTTAATGTGCAAGAGAAAATTACCCTGCATGATGGATTTCAGATTTCCCATATAAATCAAATGGGAAGGATAATTCCTGGAATCAAACCCACGACTTCAATCTTCGCAACAAAAACTATCCTTGGGAGCTTGGCCCACGCAGCAAGAGATTTCCACCAAGTTTCATGAAAATCAGTCTATTGGGTCAAAAGTAAATAGTGGGGACGGACAGACAGACACAATGACAAAACTATAAGCCTATTTCCATTCTGGAAAGTAGGCTAAAAAGTGAGGTCTGTAATGGGGTTCAAACTTTTTTCCAAAACTGAGGCTTCAGAAATAGGGGGGGAACTATATTCAGGGAGGGACTATATTTGGACTAATAAGGTATTTTTTATTTTGTTGAGCATATACAATGTACCCTATTTGGCCAATTATGAGGCTGTTTTTTATAAAATGTAAGCTGAAAAATTAAAACTCGCCTTATAATCATAACCAATGATACCTTCTATTCCTTCTTTCCCTCTCACTCCCACTAAAATTCAATCCACTATGTTTTATGGTGTCTACACATAGGTATTAATGCGGTTTATCATGGCTGTGCATACATTTAAATGCCACACAAGTCAATAGCTGTCGGACAACTAATTGAAATCATTTGAAAACATCCTAATACCAAGTAACAGAATAATAAACAGAAGTCTCTGATAACGATGAGTAAGACACTGAGGCATTGAAGAGGATGAGTCACCTAATTGAGTGGTACCAATGGGTAGGTATCGGATTACTCCAAAAAACAATTACTCCAAAAAACAAAGTCTAGAAGCATTCTCACTAACAGGGTCTCCACATAATTATCTTTCCAAGTGGAAAAACATATTATCTCCAAGATTATTTGATACTTACATTGGTTAGTCATCAGTCTGTAGCGATGTTTATCATGTTCCATAAACCAGTGGTTATTAAATTTTCAATTGTCGCAGCCCCCTTGAATATCATGTGGCCCATTTTTAATTGAAAATAGTAAAAATAAGAAACTTTATTGCAAATATATTCATTTTATGTAACTATTAATAAGTTTTAACACATAGCTTTTCCAAATATTTTCTGATAAAATTTTATTATTCATGAAAGCTTTATATTCTGGCATTTCATCATGCATCCAACATAATTTTGTGGCCATTTTGGTGGTCACAGCCAATAGTTTGAGAAACTGCCATAAACAGCACGTTCCATGAACAGAGTTTGGACGATATCGCGATCCTATGAATGCATATAAGCAGAGTCTGCACCCAATTAAATGTATGCACAGTCATGAGCAACCACATTGATATCGGATTAACTACACCCAAGTACCTTTTAAATACTTTTCCTATAAAATGCTTTTTATTTGATGGTTCATCATTAGTTCCTGAGATATGAGAATTTATTCAAATATAAAACATATTGTATTTAAATATCACAAATTAATCTGCCCGTGAAACACAATGGCGGCATTTAAATGCTGCATGCTAAAGGTAAATGTAGATCACTCGTAGCCAATAAATGTATGTTGTTTCCTAATTATTCATCGATCTTATTGCATAATTGTATTTACACTGGAAATTAAGTGTAACTAATCAGATATTTCAAAATAAAAATTTAGTAACAATACCTTGAAATTTTTTTCTTTCGCGCGACTTCTGAAATAAGGGGTCACTTTATACTCAAGGTAAATACGGTATTGTCTCCGACATTTGCTAAAATACCAGTTCTTATTTTAGTAAAAAGTTTTTTCCTTTCCATTCAGAATTTATCGGCCATTTGTTTCTCAAAACAAGACTGTTAATTGTAATTCAATAAAAGTGAAACTACTGTGAAGTAAAAGTTGTTTTATATAACATAATAATAATTGTAAATGTCATTTCAAAGCACTAGTGCCATCCATCTGAAGATGACAAAGATATGCCCATTTGTTGCCAATGTAGTCGCAAAGCTTACCTGTTTTTATTAAAAACATTCCATTTATGCCTTAAATTCTCATCTTCTATGTTAGTTGAAGTAAGTATTAATGTGTGATGTATGCTGCACATGCAGGCAGCCAAATAATTGGTACTGCCAATTTCCCATAGTACACAATTAGCTGCACAAAAGTTTTGAATTTGCATGCAATTCTTACTGTTTGAGATTATCCATATTTACTTTAATGAATCAAGTTTTCCTTAAATATTCTATTTAACTATTATTACACAATGTTTTCGTAAAATGTAGCCAGATACGAACTTAAACCTGGCCAGTAATGAAAAATGGTGCAGTCCTTAAATGCTTTTACACACCAAAATTCATTTTTCTTGAAAAATCCCCTTAAAAATTAGGGTGAGTCTTATAAGCTGAAAAATACAGTGCTTTGTATGAGGGGAAGTGAGAGAAAGTAAACTTTCCTATTTTTTTATTGAAAGTGCAAGTAGGTTACATCCAAGAACACAGGTATTAAATGCAAGCACATCCTTAGTTATTTTTCCCCATAATCTCTGTGCTTGTTCGGGCATTTGTCTTAGCGGTCGATCAAGGTATTGAAGCCATAGCGGAGAAAGATGTGTCCTACTGGCTGGAGAGCAGCTGCATTAACTTTCTCATAAGATGGAGTAAAATCCATCAAAATGACTCCATGCATGTCCCAAAAGATGGTTGCCATCACCGTTCCTGCGCTTAGTGTCATCTTAAAATATTTGCTGGGAGGGGATGGTGGCATCGCTTACCAACCTTCAATGATACGCTGAAGAGGGTGAGGACAATTTGATTTGAATCATTACCAAGAACGTGGGTATACCACTACTGTCCCGAGGCTAAGGTCGATTTCGCCACATGGTGAGACGGTCAACTCAGCTGCTAATCAGACCACGTTGACTGACTACAGCAGCATGACATATCATTCTACTACCATGACTTCGACACTTTGATTGACCAGTATGACAAGTGCCTGAGCAAGCATGGAGATGTGGAAAAATAGCTTAAGGATGTGCTAGTACCTGTGTACTAGGATGTAACCCACCTTTACTTGCAATATAAAAATTGGGAACCTTACTTTCTAACTTACCCTTGTATTTAAAATTTGACATTTTTTTAAAACTAGAAAACAATTCTGAAGATGTCTTGCCTTGAGTAGGTGAGTTAAAAGCAGAACCAACTTCTGAGGATGTGTCTGTACTGGAATTACTTGGCGCAGGAGAAGTCTGGATAGTAAGTGGCGTGGAATAGTCAGGAGGGCAGAGGGTGCTAATAGACTTCTCTTCCATCTTCTCAGTTGCTATATCTTCATTCACCGATTCTAATGAGCTGCAAATTAAAGTAACATTATTAGGAGACATCCTAAAAACAATAACCTTTAAAGGACTGAATTTAAATGACCTGGTAAATCTTCCCGGCCGGATTTTTTTGGCATTTAATCTTACGTTAGGACATGACTACGTGTTATCCTTCTTATCAGACAAACCAATAATGATAAAAGCACAAAACAAAAACTATCTTATAGATAACGTTTCATATTAATCCATATATTTTTATTAATTATTGGTAAGCGAAACTTCTATGTAAAAAAATAGTAAATACCTTGAATTTTGGATAATATTTACTCCAAAATCTGGAAGATACTCAATTACTGCCGTATTTATTTTATAGTCTCAGTTGAACTTTTGTGTGGAAAATTCGGAAACACGGCGAAAGACACAATGCTACATCGCACTCACCACACTTCACTTGAACTGTGCGGCGAATTCCATTTTCCGAGCATACAGTGCATCGTCGTCTTCTACCTTGATCGGGCCAATGGCGACTATGCCGATATTCCAATCGAGTCAGCTGTTGATTGTGAGCGCTTGGACGTCCCCTACGTATAGGTGGTAAAGTGGGTTCTTCTGTTGCCCGCATTACTAATTCACAAATAAGTTTTTCCCGAAATTGTTTGTGCGACACAGTATAACCACACACAGAACGGTAAAGGATAAATGCATTCAGCACTGTCAAATCCAACAAATGAAAAAATAATTTCTTTGTCCACTTCCATGTTTTCCTCGATATGGAATAACTGTTTGCCATTCGGTTGCTAAGATCAACGTAGCCCATGTTGCAGTTATAGTCTTGGACAATCTGAGGTTTTATAGCATTTCCTCTTTCATCAGTGTAATTTCCATCTGCAGGAGTGCGATGCATGTTGCTTAGAAGGAACACTTCTCTTTTATCTTTCCACACAGTAGCAACTAAAAATCCTCTTTCTTGAGCTCGTATATCCCCCTTTTTCAATTTTATGTTTCGCCTGTCCCAATTCGAAGGCATTCCTTTTCTATTAGGTCTTACAGTTCCACAGGCACTTATTTTTTTTCTGTGTAGATCGATGAAAAGATCAGGAGAAGAAAAATAGCTATCCATATACACGGTATGCCCTAATCCCTCGAAACATTTCATTAGGTTGACAACTGTCCCATGCGTCGCTGACATCCCTGATGATGCAGCTTCTCTTTGCAGTCCTACATAAACATGCATATTTATGGTGTATGCAGTCTGATCACAAAGTTTGTAGATTTTCAAGCCAAAACGTTTATGTTTTTTGGGGATATATTGTTTCAAAACTACGCGACCTTTAAATTTCACTATCACTTCATCAACAGCAAGGTTTTCAGAAGGATAATAAACTTCCCCATATCGAGAATTTAGTTTTTGAAATAAATCCCGTATTTTCCAAAGAGGATCATAGTCGGGACTGTCAATTTTTGGGGCATACACATTGTTAGAGAAATAAAGGTAGCGTAAAATATGAAGAAACCTATCCCTACTGATCGTTTTGCCAAAGAATTCACAGTAGTACAACTCATCTGTGGACCAATATTCTTTGATAGTGTCTCTTCTGGTGTGCCCCATCAACAATGATATAGCGACAAACTTGATCATTTCTTCTCTGGTAATCTCGGGAAGTGATGTTGATCGTTGTTGATCAAGCGATTGAAGATATTGTTTATAATAAATATTGGTCTCTAAAACAAGCAATTCAATAATATCATCCTTCCATAGCATTCGAAAGAAGTCTATAGGTTTACTACTTACATTCAAATTAGGCGCTTTAGAAGTCTTTATTCCTTGGGCTTCCCCAATAAATGACTGTTTTTCACGATTATCTGCATCAGATCTGGTTATTCATTCAGTTTGAGGTTCACTATATTCCTCTTCCTCCTCCGAATCTTCAATCTCAGACTCAGCCTCTGAGTCATCGTTGAGAAAAACTTTGATTTCATCGTCACGTAAGGCACTCATTTTAGGGTTCACAAAGACCGCACTCACATAACACAAAGACCGCACTCACATAACAAAGAAGGGACTCACTCAAACGCTCGAAAGAAACTGACGTCATCATATGATGAAACCTTCGGCCGAAATACCCACCCTCTTTCCCAAAAGCCTTGGGTTGCATATGTATGTCAACACAACCCCTACTCAGGCATGGTCATCTGCTTCTTATCTCACACACTTCCAAGACCTAATAGCTGAGAAAGAAACAGCCTAGAAAGAGCTTACATGGCCAGAAAAATTCATTTAGATCTTTGTTTGGAAAGGCAATCTCACATAATGAAGTGACTTGTCAACCATAAATAACAAAAATTCCAGACCGCAATATTCCATCCCAAGCTCAAACCTAGGGGTGATAGTTGGACGAATATGTGGAGGGAAGTGTTCTATAACAGATCTGAGCAAAAGAAGCATTTTTAGAGAGGGAAACGTAAAAAAAAAATTATTTAGAGCAAAGGAACTTTTCGCGCATATGCTGCGTCGGCCGGAATTTAAAGCCCAATTATCCACGCGCATATGTTGCGACGGCCGTCCTTTAAAGGTTAAAGAATATGTCTAATTAAATAGGTTAATTTAAACGTTGTTCGAGTAAAAAAGATGACCCAAAAAATTAATAGGTAATAAAATTCAACTATTTCTGTAAAATAATCAACAGACATAGACCTGAAAAAAATATCATGTGATCTAATATTTTCTTGAAGGATAATAAAACAATCACTGTTTCTATAATACCAAATATAGAAACTTCACAATCAAGTTCTAGATGGACAATGCAGTAGTAATTGATTTTTAAGTGCGTCAACTGCTATGGTCATTTTGCACTGTCACGAACTGGACACACACAGAAGGGAGGAGGGAAACCCAGTGCTGGCATTAGCCTGCTCTTTATGATGAGCACCAAGGGGGCCAACTGTTTAACCTCCCTCCCAAAAGACGGAACGCTGACTTTGCACGGCCTCCACAAACCACACAAACGGGGCCGGGCAACTTCAGAAAAAAATCCTACTTTCTTGATTATCTCTAAACTACGGCAGCTAGGGATCAGGAAATGCCTCATTTCCATAGCTATCAAATAATCACCAGCCTTTTTAAAGGGGTGTTTAGTGTGTCTGACTCCAAATTCAAGGATAGCTGGTTAGAATGTGTTTGTCATTACATCTGTTACAACACATGCCATTGGAAAAACCTGTGTTAAAATAATAATACTAATAACAACAAATGCCTTTTTTGGGACTAACATCTTGGCATGGTAGAAGGGCTTGAGTTTTCCGTAGACCTTGAGGGTTACATTGGCTGGAGCATTTGTGGTATTATGCTATGTTTAGAATTACATATCCAGATTTATCATACAAAATTCAACTAGTTCCTTTGGTTTATCAACAAAAATATAGAACCCCATGAGCCATTGAAAATTGCAGATGTTTATAAATTATAGATGTTTTTATTAAAAAGAATAGCTTTTATTTCATATATCTATACTAAATCTAGAAAAAGTTATAAAGAAATAGCAAAAACAACTCACACTATAGTATTTAAATTCTGAAAAAATCCAGCTGGCAGAACCAAATCAGGTCATAAAAAATTTTGTCGCTAAGTGCAAATTTGGGAACCGCAAGCACGTGAAGTTCAAAAAGGTAATGTATTTGTTTTGTCTTACATTCCGAGGAATACCTCCTAGAATTACGGTGAGACACTGCCTAATGATTTGACAATCCCAGATATCGTACAGCATTAAGGCCACAACTAGTAGGCATACAAATGAATTTAATGTTGAATCCTTAAGGCATTGAACTGTGGCTAGTTAGTTGGAAGAGTTGATGGCTACTTTCGACTCGATAAAAAAAATGTTGAGACTGAAGTAATAGAAACACAAATTAATTCAAAGAATGTGTGACTTCTCAGATAGTCGGAAGACATAGCATCCTTGTTTCGATATAAGATGGTATGGAAATATCTTTTACAAAGAAAAGAATCCAATTCGAGTATTACCCAAGGATTAAAATTTTCTACTTTTCATATCTTAAAATTAGGACGCAAGAATTGCAATAATCCATACTCCTCTGAATAAGTTTTGCATCAAGTTTTTTCCTCCCGTTTCTGATTTTTTTATTAGGGCTGTCATAATTTTTTTTAGAAAAAAGCACCAATTCACCTGTTTTTTATAATGAAAAGTAATTATATGATATGAATAAATACCTTTTCATTATGTATTTTCTACTTTTTTAACTGATAACTAATTAAAAAAGCTTAGTAAAAGAATTAAAGGAGTGCCATATTATATTTTTCCTCAAGTGACAAACTGTCTGGGCATGGCCATGATCTAACTCCAGGAGCTGTTCAATATACTGCCTTTTCTGCCATCTATTAATTTTTCCAAGTTTCACAGATTTAAATTGATTTTACAATGGTGCCTTCTCCTCTTATTTTGCCCTAACCAAATTTTTTTTTCTCTTGAACATTATATGTCTTAAACATTTTTTTACACAGTGAGGAATAAAGGGCCTTTCTTAAAGTTATAGTGCCTTTGATATTTTATTCTTATCAGATAAACATGAATTTGTTAATAATTAAGGTGGATCACCAAGTGACACACAGCACAACCTCAATTTTCCGTCAGGGTTCAGAGACACGGGGGTGATGGATTTGAGAAATAGATATTAGGGAGAAAACGAATATCAGATTGGATGGATCATGATTCAGTTTTGGATTCATAGTAAGGCCCTTATGTGTTATTATTGGCCCTGTTAGATGAGTCCCTTAATTCCATTGTAGAACAAACATTGTAATATAGAGTTGGTTGTGCATGAAACATTCCATTGTTTTTCTTAGAGTTACATTTCAATTGTTCAGCTCGATTTTGCTTACAAACTCATCAATTTTGTCATCATTAAAGGTCGTTCTTGCAAAATTGTAAATTTCTGCTAAACAAGAAGCATTGAATGATTTCAAACTTTTTTATTACGTCCAAAGATACAGATTTCTGTTTTTTCACCATCTTTATGTAGGGCATATAAATGTACCGCACAGGTTGATCGTTCAAAAATGACAGAATTTTAAGTGACAAATGGAAACACTAGAGGGTGCTAATTCTGAGAATTGTTTGTGCATGTAAACATGTGTGGTGTTAATTAATTATAGTACTGCTTCATATTTGCAATATCATGAACTTCATTTGATTTAAAGTGAAGTTTTAAGGTAAACAAAATGACAGTAATTTCAGGACTTATACTAACAAGTGAGTTATAGAAAAATATGGAAATTGAGCAAAGACCCCATTTAACTGTTATACCTCAAAGTTAAGGTATCAAATATGAATACATGTATGAAATTCAATTTTGTTTATGGTAACAGCTATAGGTGGCCTATCATACAAAATTATACTTAAACAAAAGATTGACAAATGAAGAACAAAAGTAAGATCTTACCTATTTTCATTGGCACTTGATCCTTTGCAATGTTTTTGGCTGTCTACAGTTCCAGCAACCAAAGGGCTCTTGGCATAGTTATGAGTTTCTAATATTGCATGTGGAGATGGAAATAAAGAAGCTGCAGATGACTTATCAACAGTCTTCACAATGCTTATTTTGGGCACTGTTAAGGGTTTTTTATCTGAATTACAACCTCTCGTATCAGTTGCTGCTAGCCCAGTCCCAGGCACCTTCTCATCTTCTTCATGGGACACTGTCCTTTTCCTTAGTTTAACCACAGAATGGTCGTTAGATAAGGTTAAATTTGAAATGTCTTTACGACTTCTTAGATTTGGTTCATCAGGAGTGCGGCATGGTGCCATGCTTGGATGTGTCAGCTTTACCAATTGTGTGAGGGCTTCTAAAACAATTTGCCTGTTATCATAAAAAAATATTACTGATTGTTATACACTGATAAAGAAAAGATGTAAATATTACCTAAATTTCCACCAAATGAATAATCTTGGATAGCAATGGAATTGAAGTACATATATAATTTTCCATCATTTTGCAAAAGCTACTAAGTAAATCCCTCAAAACGAGAATCATATTTAATTATAGCATAATTTCTAATCATCATCAAATTATTTCGTGAAATTTTTCTCATACACATCTGTTCCTTTATACCATAATTAAGATGGTATGCTGAAATGTATTCTTCCTTCTATGACTGAATGTATTCAGCATTACAATCAATATCAATCTATTTTATTCTTAAATGTATAGTATAGATATAGATACATAAATCTGATGTATAGATGTAGATATAGCATAGATTCTTATCATTGTAGAAACAATCAAGATAAAATAAAAGATGACTGTGGTTATCAATATGCTACCAATATAATAGCAAAATGGACTAAAAATAATTATATTAATCTATGAATTACATCAAAGGAAAAAAATCCACCAGAGAAGGCTTGACATAGTGGAAAAATTCCATAATAGAAATAAAACACTTGTAATTTTAATGGAAATTACAATGAGTGTTTTATTTCTATTATCAAAGAAAATAGTATATTTAATAAATTAAATTACAGTGAAAGTCCATGACCACAAGTATGGCATATAAATTCCCTTATCCTTGGTCTTGATACTCATGGTTTTGGCATCCAAAGTATTTCCTAGGAACATAATACCTATGAATGATGAAGGCCTACTGTGTGGAAAAAGGTGTATAGACCTCTGACTGTACTGCAGTTAAATGGTCATTCAATGAGGTGGTTGCTGAATAGCAGGATTGCTTATTAACATTTAAAGGAGTAGCATACATTTAAATTATTATTTATTATGGCAAAAGACAAAGGTTGCTCAGAAACTACAGATAGATCTCAATGACAAACTTACCAGTTCACAGCGATACATCATCCAAATGAGGCAAAAACATGGGTACCCATTACCTCACATTGGCAACATGGATGAAACAAACACCTATGAGCTTTGATATGCCTAGCAAACAAACTGTTGACTTAAAAGGTGCAAAAAACCATTCTCATAAAAACAACAAGACATGAGAAGACAAGATTTACAGTGGTATTATCTTTCATGACCAACAGAACTAAATTAAAACCTATGGTGCTCTTCATACGGAAAACTACAACAAAAATAAAGTTTCCCCCACATATTTCAGTTCATTTTCATGAAAATGGTTGGCTGGATGAATATTGAGTGAAGTTGTGAACTGAGAGTATCTAGAATAAACGTCCTGGTGATCTATGTAAAGAACGTAGTTTAATAGTTTGGGGCATGTTCAAATCACATACAACAGAAGACAGTAAGCAGCACTTGAGAAGAAATAACACAGACATTGCAGCTATACCATGAGGTTTAAGGTCTTTAGTTACCTATGGCGCACATTTTCTCAGGCACTCAGGACCACAGATGGCAAGAACAAACCTACCCTCAAAGATTTTTGGAAAGGTTACAGCATCAAGAATGCAACTGACAACATTGCAGAGAGTTGGAAGGAGGTTACACAGTCCAATCTTAGTGATGCTTGGAAGAAGTCATGCCCTTATTTAGTTCCTAGTTTTCAAGGTTTCGAGCAAAACATTGCAGATCAGATGCAATAAGTGGTTGAAACAGTTGTACATACAGCAAGACAACTAGGACTTGACGAAATGGACACAAGGGATGTCCATCAGCTGTTGGCATTTCATTCGGAGGAACTAACTGTGGAGGAGCTAATGGAGCAAGATGAGCAAAAGGTTAAAGAGCTGGAAACACCGGAGACACAAGAGGATGAAAAACATCTGACAGCAAAAATTCTGGATAAGTCTTTCAGGCTGATTGAAGATGATATGGCATTGTGGGATGAACACGACCCAGATAGAGAAAAAAGTAGATCTGTAATCAGGACAGTAATGCAGCAGTTTAGCCTCCTACAGTTTTCTGTCTCTGCCATCAGTTTTTCGTGTTCGCCAGAAGTTTTTGTGTTCGAACTATAGCAAAGCACAAACTCCAGCAAATGCACAAACAACTGCATACGTGCGTTATTTCTGGAATTTCTAATATTATAAGGCACAAATATTAGCCCAGAAGAAAATGCTACAATTGCACTAATTAACCAATAAACTTCTGTGAGAGATATACCCTCATCTTGAGAAGAGCTTGAACCAAGGGAGTTTGAATGTGGCAACATCGGAGAGCAGAACCACCGGGCTGCGAGGCTAGCAGTAAGAGAACAGAGACGGTCATTAGTGGAAGTAGAGGCCTGAGCACAGACCACACGGAGAAGAATGACCAACTGCAGGGACTGGCAAGGAAGCCGAGACAAGGTGACAGCAGCTGCCGAGATTTTTTCTCTCTATCAAACTGCAAGTGGAAGTAGAGGCTTGAGCACAGATCATGCAAAGAAGAACAACCAACCACAGGGACTGGCGAGGAAGTCGAGACAAGGCGATAGAAGCCACCATGATTTCTCTCTCTATCAAACTGCAATTTTCATATTGTTTATTGTCCCTCCAAAGTGAACAGTCCTATTGAGTACTTCTCTTGTATATTTCTGTTATGTATTATTTTGATTCCAATATATTTGTAAGCATTTTTCCTGTCATGTTACCATTGTGTCAAATTTGATTGTCTTGGATCAGCACCAGTGTTGTTTAAATGGGTCATATCGTTTGTTTAAATCTTAAGTGTCTTGTGAATTACACGAGAGTAATGTGAATGGGACAGTTTGTCTCACTATTGGAGGTCCCACCAAGATTATAATTCAGGTTCGTTCTTTTGTATTTTGTTATATTGTACTCTTGTAATCTCAAGTTCATTATTATAAATTTCTATTGTACATTTTACTTTGTTCTATGATGCCTTATTGCCCAATCGTTGCCATGGAAATGTCTAAGAATGCTTATGAGAAGCAATATTCTACAACTGCATCAGATAGGGCTGAACGAATGTGGAGAAGATGGGTCGAATGTCGATCCACCTGTGATTTTCTCTCCTTTGCCTTCTGACCTCACCCAAGTGTTCTCCTGTCTATGTTGACCCTTTCTCTAGAACTTGCAGCTGAACCTACATTTGCCTTTCTTTTTTAGTTACACTATGTTCACGAACTCAAATTTGTCACCAATAATTATCTTTTGATTCTTGTCCTTATTAAAATCCTGGTTACCATAAGGGATTTCTGGTTTAACACTATTTCGCATAATCTGACCTGGGAGCAAGTGACTTCCCAAGTCTGGGAAACATTCTTCTCGAAGAGAGAATTCAAACGGCTTATGTCATCGAAGGTCAAGCAATTTCAATGCCCAGATGAATTTCCTCTGGCGTTCCTCCAGTCAGTCAAGGCAGTGATTGCAGTCTTGTGTCTTAATTATTCAGAGTTGGAGATCATGGAACTTGTCCTCGATAGTGTCAATCCCTTGATGCAATCTACTTTCCTTTTTGTCGGGAGAGCTAATAATCATGCCGAGTTAGGCGACTTACTCATGTGATCATGAGCTGAAAGGATTATTTTTGAGAAAACCCATTATCCTCAAGTGTTTCATCATCCCCAGTGTTCCAAACCCCAGGTAAGATTACATCTCAGCTTAATTGCAATCACTGTTTTCAGCATGATTCGCATAATCTACCGGGTCATTCTTTCATTAACTGGTCAGATCCTTCCAAAACACTGTTGCTTGAGGTCCTGCTCAGTTGTCATCCAAACTTTTGAGTCTTGATATTAATAAAGGTATGGATCCTGATCATGTTCCTCCATACCTACTGAAAATGTGTCATGAATCACTAGTCCGTCCATTACATTTGTTATTTAATGCACCACTTAAAAATGGTATTGTTCCACCAATTTGGAAGCCGAGTTTTGTGGTAACAATATATAAATCTGGTGACAAAGCTAATGTAAGAAATTATCGCCCAATATGTATTCAATCTAATATACCTAAGATATTTGAAAGCATTGTTTGTGATATGTTACCTCCTATGTTTAAGAGAATTATTATCCCTGATCAACATGGGTTTATGAAGTATAGAAATGTTAATACTAATCACCTTTGTTATGTTACTGACTTGTTTAATGCTATGGATAATTTAGCTAAAGCATCTGATAAGGTTAATCATACTTTACTTTTATGTAAATTGAAAGGATGTGGTATAGGTGGAAAAATACTGGAGTGGTGTACTAGCTACTTATGTAATAGGATACTAACTGTAAAATTTAAATCTTACTTGTCATATGATTTTCATGCTTTATCTGGAGTCCCATAGGGATCGCATTTGGGTCCTCTCTTGTTTCTAATTTTTATTAATGATAACATGAGAGCATTTGATAATGTAAAGTGTTTGCTTTTAGCTGATGACATAAAAGTATATAAGATTATTGAGAACCCTCATTCATTAATTTTGCAGAAAAATATCAATCCTCTTTCTCAGTACAGTGGAACCTCGCTTAACGAGCATAATTCGTTCCAGAATCTTACTCATAACGCGAAACACTCATTAAGCGAAACAGTTTTCCCCATACAAATTAATGTAAAATTCGATAATGCGTTCCATGCCGAAAAAATACTCAAAATATTTTATGTATAACGTTTATTCAAAGAAAATTATATATACATTGTTAAGGAGCGTGATTCATCTTCCTCTTTTCTTCTATCGCGGAATGAACGAACGAACGAATGAGAATTCGATTTGTAGAAAACAAAAAAAAATCGAAATAATTAATTTACTATTTATGATACATACCTAATTCTTTTTTACTAGAAAGCTGTCTAGAGACATTTGTTTTTGCCGACGCTTCAGAATTTGTTGGAAATGTGACACAGCATTATCATTAAATAAATTAGTAGCACGCATAGCCACTGCCTTATTAGGGTGATGCTTCTCAATGTATGATGCAACAGTTTCCCATGCTTTCAGCATTTCTCTTATTGCGCCAGAAGATTGTTGGTTTGCTGTTACCTCCTCCTCCTCGGACAAACTCTCCTCCACAACTTCTTGCTGTGAAACACAATGTAACTCCATAAGCTCTTCGGTGGTCAGCTCTTGGCTGTGCTCTTCCACAAGCTCATCGATATCTTTGTTATCCACCTCCAGTCCCATGATCTTGGCCAAAGACACAATCTCGTTGACTACAGGCTCCACAGGTACTGTCTCAAACCCCTCAAAGTCACATTCGACAACGCTCTCTGGCCAAAGCTTCTTCCAAGCAGAAGTGAGGGTTCTCTTGGTAACCCCTTTCCACGCCTTTTCGATCATCTTGAGGCAGGCAACGATGTGGAAGTGATATTTCCAAAACTCTCTGAGAGTGAGATTGGTCCCTTCAGTCACCTCAAAACAACACTCGAAGAGCGCTTTAGTGTAGTGCTTCTTAAAGTTAGAAATAACCTGCTGGTCCATAGGCTGGAGTAACGGAGTGGTGTTGGGAGGCAGAAACTGGATCTTGATGAATTTAAATTCTTCAAGGAGGTCATCTTGTAGTCCTGGAGGATGGGCAGGAGCGTTGTCCATAACAAGCAAGATTTGGAGTGGTAGATTCATCTCAAGCAAATATTTTTTCATAGAAGGACCAAACACTTCATTGAACCAATCAGTAAAAAGGTCACGTGTCAACCAAGCCTTGTTGCTGGAACTCCACATCACATTTAGCCTGCTCTTCTGGACTTTACACTTCTTGAAGGCTCGTGGAGTTTCTGAATGGTAAACAAGCAGCGGTTTAATTTTCAAATCGCCGCTTGCATTGGCACAAAATAGCAGCGTGAGACGGTCTTTCATTGGCTTGTGGCCGGGTAATGCATTCTCCTCTGCTGTTATATAGGTTCGCTTCGGCATCTTTTTCCAGAAGAGACCCGTTTCGTCACAATTGAAAACCTGTTGCGGCAGGTAACCCTCAGAATCTACGAGCTTCTTGAAGTCGCCGATGAAGTTCTCTGCTGCCTTTGCGTCGGAGCTTGCTGCTTCACTGTGCCTCACAACGCTGTGGATGCCGGTTCTTCTCTTAAACTACTCGAACCACCCACGACCTCCCTTAAATACTTCTTCTTCGGCCGTTGATGATCCTGGAGTCTTCTTAACGAGGTCGGCGAAAATCACTTTCGCCTTCTCACAAATGATGTTCTCATTAATAGTGTCGCCTTGCAGTTGCTTTCATTTATCCATATGAGAAGCAACCTTTCAACATCATCTAGAATACGTAACCGTTGCGTAGATATTCTTGTCACTCCCTTTGAAGCATCTATCTCCTTAATCTTGTCCTTGTTCTTGAGGATAGTGCAAATCGTTGATGTAGACCGATTGTATGTGCGTGCTAGATCAGCCACGCTCACACCTCGTTCTCGCTTTTCAATGATTTTACGTTTCATTTCTACGGTTATTTTTATTCTCTTATAGCTGTCTCCTTGCGGCTTTTTCTTCGGGGACATTTTTGCAAGGGTTATTAAACTTTGCACAAAAAAATCACAAATAATATGTCTGAACACAAGTTTGGAAAAATGTGTGATCACAAGCGACACTAAGATCCTAGCGGAACGAGAGCTAAACACATACTGATATAACAGGCATGGACGGTTGACTAAGAGGGAGGGGGGATGGACAGAGCGGAAATCCAAGCACGCTGTCAGTAGCAGGCTTGCAGCTAACACATCCGTTCCTCGGATTGACTGATTTCGAGACGTCAGGCGACTGCAGCGCTCTGCGGTGCTGGCCCTATATAGAGCCCCCGCATCGCTCTGTCCGACCCCCCCTTGCCTTCCAACCCTCGCTGTTGCAGGCGCACAATCCGTGACTTCCCCTCCCCTCGTCACTCGTTATGCGAAACGTCCCTCGTTCAGCGAATCATTTTTTTACAATTTATTTTGCTCGTTATGCGAATTACTCGTTATGAGGTGCTCGTTAAGCGAGGTTCCACTGTATTTTAAAACTAATGGTTTGTGCATTAATGCTAAAAAATGTTCCTATATATGTTTTAGTCGGAGTAGGAATCCTACTATTTTCAATTAAAATATTAATGGGGAATTTATACCTAAACTTAATATAGTATGTGACTTAGGTGTTCTTTTGGACTCAACTCTTACATTTATCCCTCATATTAATAACATTACAAATAAAGCTCTTAAAATGTTAGGCTTTATTAATAGAAATACAAAAAGTTTTTATAATTGTAGTGTACTAAAAATTTTGTAATTTACATTGTCAGCTAGAATTTGCATCCGTAATTTGGTCACCAAATTATAGGGCTCATATTGCAAAATTGGAAGGAGTTAAACACAAATTTTTAAAATTAACTGCTCGTAAATTACATATAGAAGCTAAGGAGATTAATTATAATAGTTTAATGAATTTACTTAATTTAACTACTTTAGAGGCTAGAAGAAGTTGTTTTGATTTAAATAATCTGATAAAAATAATAACTTTGGAATTTGATTCTCCCTATTTATTATGATAGATTTTCATTTTTTGTCATATAGTACATGATAAAATGATTTATTTTTTAAAAATATTATAGAACAAATTATGGTGCTAATTCCCCAATCAATAGGTTGATGCAGATAGGAAATAAATATAGCTCTTTGGGTGTTTTTAACTATACATATAGAGATGTTAAATGTTTATTTGAATAATTATGTACTTAAATTGATTCAGAATGTATATTACTGTTTTTAAGCATATATTTAAGGTACGCATGTATTTGATTTTAATGTAATATCTATCTTACAATATTTTATTTTCTATGTGCTATTTAAATATGTTTTGTATATCTTTGTAAATAAGTACATTTCTGCCTGTGTATTATGAATAAATAAATAAGTGTAATTGCTTTGTTATGCTGGGTTTTCATTTGCTATTACACATTTTGAAGGGAATTAAAAGTATTTTTTCACTTTATAATGCTAGGTTTTCAATTGTGGTTACGTTTTCTTTTATTTTCTGTTAAACTGCATTATTTACGATAAAAAAGTGAATTTTTTAGGTTGGCTTGGAACCACTCTCTCATAATAACATGGTGTCTTATGGAAAAATAGGACTTGCACTTTGTGAATTTGTATTTCAAGTCAGTTTTCTGGAACCAATTCACGAAGTTCAAGAAGGTGGTGTACTTAGGTAACATCTTCATTATAATTTTGTTAATAGGAAAATGGTGACATAAACCTGAATGCAGCTAAACCAATCAAAATATAATTATCATGGTCTAATTTCCTCTCAAAAATTATATCAATAAAAAAATGATATGTATTGTCTTATTAAGCCAACATATCCAAGTGTATGCTTTTCCAGATTGTGACAAAAATGAATATCTTGAGCTATACAATGTTGTCAGTCACCAAGGAAACTTCTTACTAAAAACACTACATTTTGATAAAAAAATATCTAATTAAAATGCAAAATTCAAGTGATTTCGAACTGAAGATAAAAATTGATTAAAAAAATAAGAATTTATGTTCATTTTTCTTTAAAATGGTTCCTGTTTGAAGATTGTGTCAATTACTTCTAATTACATTTTGCAAAAGAAAGTAAGCATGCGCGTCGAAATATTGATTTTTACATGTTATGTTATGGAGAATTGAGATGATGGTCTGGAGTTGAACCTGGGACAACTCTGTTAATGAAAATAGTTTTCCCGGGATCTCCTAGTTAGCAGAAACAAAATGCTGTTTACAGCATTTCTCTATGACAAACTGTTCAAGAGATAAAAGGAAGCGGACAGACATTGAGTAATTATATACGTGATAGAGTCAAATATAAACTGAACTTTTAATTTAGATTATATTCAATAAATGATATAGGTTTCTACACAATGTATCCCTCAAAATAAGCACCTTCAGCAGCTACACGCTTCTGCCAACGGCGATACCACTTTTGGAAACAGTCCTGCAATCCATTCTTTGTGACCTCCGTAAGTGAGCTCTTATCTCTTCTGCTGATCGGAACCACTGACCCTTCATTAATCCTTTCATGTTCGGAAGAGATAAAAATCTGCAGGGATGAGACCCGGCGAATAAGGAGGTTGTGGAAGCACGGGTATTTCGTGCTTCATCAGATATCCATTGGCCAGGAGCAATCAATGCACCGGGATGTTATGTGATGGAGAACCCAGTTCTTTGCTCGACACAGATGAAGATGTTTTTGTCTGACTGCCTCATGAAGACATCAGAGAATGTCAATGTAGTTGGTGCTGTTAATAGTACAACCTTGGGGAATGAATATCACACCGTGACAGTAAAAAACCCTCTAACATTAACTTCCCTTTAGATCTGTCTTCACGAAACTTCTTTTGCTGTGGTGAACTGGGTGTTTTCCATGCCGATGACTGGCGTTTAATCTGTGGATCATAAATAAAACACCATGTTTCGTTACCGATGATAACTCTTTTCAACAGATCGGGGTCCTGATCTACCCTATCAATCAGCTCTCCACTTACGATGGCACATTCTTCCCGCAGGTCATCTGTTAGCAGTCTCGGAACAATGTGCTGACAGACATGATACATCTTCAAGGCATCGTAAAGAATGGTATGTACAGAGCCATGAGAGATTCCGAAAGTGTCAATTAGGTCGTCTATCATTTGCCTTTGGTCTCGCCTGATCTCTTCCCGTACCCAAGCGATCATCTCATCATTTTGTGCTGTTGCACGCCTGCCTGGATAGGGAACATCCTCCGCTGATACATGTCCATCTTTAAAACACCTGTGCCACTCGTACACTTGTGTCCATGAAATGGTTTCATTACCATAAGCTTCCATAAGCACATTAATAGTTTTGGTAAATGTTTTACACAGTATAACACAAAACTTAATGTTTATCCGCTGCACATGATGATGCATCATCTCCACAGTGAAAACCACAATCCGACTGCACACAGTATGTTTAACTAAATTATGTTGTGCATCTCTTTGGTGAGAGATACAATAATTGCCTTTCAGGAAACAAGTCTCTACATGTCTAGAGAACTACCTGTACACATGCGTATGTGTACAGTTACTGTCTTTGCAGCGCAGTTTGAAAAGTTCGGTTTATTTTTGACTCTACCTTGTATAAAAGATATAAAGAATGATAAGGAAAAATACAAGGAATAATTAGGATAAATTAGGATGAAGATGGAAACTGAAGTTTCATAAAACAACTTAGTTAAAGACCACTGGCAATTTGACACCCTTGTAAGATATGACTGATTCCACCAATGGAAAAGACAAGGGATATTCTCTCAAAAACAAGAATTGAGGGAAAATTTAAAATTCCAAAGTCAACACTTTCCACAATTAAAAAAATAAAGAGAAGATCAACCAAGCAGTAGATGAAGTGTCAACAACAACTAATGTCCATGTGGAGCTGCACAATAAGATTGGGAAGAAAAATTGTTGAAATGTTTCAACAATTTCTGGATTTCTCTTCCAAGAAAAAGCCAAGGAATTAGATACCAAACTTGGAATTGAAAATTTTGACCATTCAAGTGGATGGCTTTGGAGGTTCCAGAGAAAACATGGACTCACTTCACATGCTATTTGTGGTGAAGCTAATAAATTGGAAGAAATAGGTCTGAAGAAATGATTTCTGAATTTTAAATCATTAAAAACTCACATTCTGGATCAGGGCATTTTCAATTTTGATGAGGTGGGTATTTTCTTCTACCTGCTACCAGGTTGTTCATTGGACCCCAAAAGTGTTAAGCTGCTAAGTGTCATGGTGGTACAAAGAGCAAGGAGAGACTTAACAAAGTCGTTTGCTGCAATTCAAACGGGACAGAAAATTTAAAATTAAGACGTTCAAATAAATTTAAAAGTCTTCATTTACTGTGTGAATACAGCCATCACATGCACGTCTTGATCAGTTCTATTTCATTTTAGGAATGGATCATGGATGTCACGTTCATTTTAATATTAGCCCAAATCAAGCATTTGTGGTTTTTAATAATAATTTATATAATATACACAGGTTATCTCAATTACATGTGTTACATGTATGTACATATATTTTAGCAGAAAATTGTAATAATATTACTGTTTTTCATATATAGTTCAGTTATCACGAATTCAGTTAACATGAACACACAATTATATTCTCTGTTGAAGTATGTGTCAATGAGGATTTACTGTAGTTAGGACATCTGGAGATAGCCTTCCCTCCTCCCAGTTTGGGTTAGACTTTACAGTGTGACCAGTTAAGGTTTTGGCATGACGACCATAAGATGAAAAACCAGCTGGTGGATAATTATTGATAATTTTCATAATTCTGATAGAAATAATGTAAATAAAAATGAATATCGCAAATATCCACTAGACACAAATTTATTAAATCAGTTTTGCCTGTTACAGCATCATCAGGTGATCTGATAGAAATTTTATTTGTCGTTCAAGTGTGATTGTTGTGATTGATTTGACTGTTGATTACTTTATGAATGAAGTAAAAAACAATGATGAAAAGTAAACAATATTTTAATGTTGGCTGAGGAGTATATACTTTAATTAAGAGGATAATTAATTTATTCATCACTTTCAATAACACTTTATGATTAAGAAAAAACATACTATTTGAGAATTGCTTCATAGACAAAATATAAACAATAAATAATTAAGATAATTGAGTTATCTTTGCTTAATACAAGCATACATGATAGCAAGCATTTTCTTGACCATTATTAATTCCAATTGTAGTGGACTTTCATTGCAATCTAAATAAAAAAACATTTGACAGGAAATAAAATGTCAATATAAATCAAGAGAGAAATCAATACTGACCTATTAGTTTTAAGCATCTTCAGCTTATGTGAGAAAGCCAACCTCTTATCTGGCACAACAGCCATCAAATTAAAACGTATATCATGATACTGCTCCCCACTAGCAATACCTAGACGATCAGTAATAACTGTACGAAATTTCTCTGTCCAGTCTTCCTTGTCACTCCAAGGACCTATTTGATAAATATAATTATAATATTAGTGGTTATGCTAATAAAACTTTTACTACAATAAAATTAAATATGTACTATTAGCTATAATCACTTTCCAACAGCAACATGCCTTAGCCTGTTCTGGTCGGATGTTGACATATGATCGACATAAAAATGATAAAACATTCAAAATTTGACCACTTAAGTAACATCTCAATAAAAAATTCCAAAAGTGGTGGAGTGTTTCACAGTAACGTACCGATAGATGAAATGATTGTCCGCTATTATGGTCATAATTTGCTAAAGCAGTTTATCAGATCCAAACCAATAAGATTTGGTAACAAACTATGGGCCATGTGGGGAAAAAATAGGTATTGTTATAATTTTTCTCTATATTGTGATAAAGAGGCTAACGAAGATAAACCAAATGGCTCACTTGGAACTAGGGTTGTACTAAATATGTTACCTTTTTTGCATGCCCCACCAAGTCATTTGGTGGCTTGTGGGTGGGATGTCCATTGAGGGTGCACGTGGGGAGTTGGAGTAGAGAGCCTGGGTAAAGGGGAGTTTTAAGAATTCAACATTATGAGTTTTGCAAGTAAATATAATGGAGAGTGTGGGATAGGTCCAAGGTCGCTGTTGATGGAAATCTTTTCATTTTTGAAGATATGTAAGCTTTCCAATGCATTAAGTTTTTGATTTGAGGATGTTATCAATTTTAAATTGTTGATATTTATCGAGTGTCCCATTGATAATTAATCAAGTCAGGTGTGACTTCGTGGAAGTAGGTAATGTTATTCATATTAAATACACAGCGCTTTTCCACAATTTTTATTTTTGAGACCAGTTTCGCACGTATCCCATTTCTTGAATGTTTCGTAACGCTTGATTTTGCGAAGCTACCATGCTTGAAGTGTGCCAAGTGTTCCTTAAAATGTGTGGAGCTGTCTGTTTATTTGTCCTATATAAAATTTGTGACAATGTGTGCAAGACCGAATGGTCAAAAAACACAGAAACACTGCCAACATTAAACAAGTGACTACTCACTCGAAACAAAAAAGTGAAACAAAACAGAAATAGTCAAACTTCCATATTTTCCTCCACTCACCAAAGGACTGGACCAAATTTTTAAGAACACCAACCATTCTGTCATTTACACCAACAGCAACAGCATTAAAAATATTTTAGGAAACATGAAAGATAAAATTCCAAACCTCGAGAAGTCTGGAATATTTTATGGCACAGAAAGGTTCAATTTTGAGCCACTGCACATTCTCAAGTTATTTAATTTAAAATTAGTAATTTTCACCAACTACGCAAAATCACACTAACTCGGCAATTGTTCACCTAGAAAAAAGAGCAAATTTTACAGAAATAAACATAACAGTTTGTCCTCAAAAGAAATCCTCCAGATATAACAATACCAAAAATAAACTGGTCATTAGATGTACTGTGACCTGGTTACATGGAAGTGTTTCTCACATTTCTACAGATAAAATGCATCACTTACAGCTTTCAGAAAGGCAAATGAACAACTCCAACAGCTATTTAGTGACACATTTCCGAAAAAAGCTCATCTTAGCATGAACTGGATTTTTTAAATTCTTCAATGTCCCCATGGCTCTACTATTTGAGAAATACTATGAATCGATTACAACTATACAAACTATAGAGACTAAAAATTTATTTTAATTACCTTAATATTTTAATTTTGTGTGGTAAGCTTCAAAAAGAAAATGAGTTGCCACTCAAGTTTTTGTATTGTTCTGCGTATCTATTAGTTTCTTCTGATATTATTTTATCTGATCTTTGTCAAAAAATAGTTCAAAACATTCAACAATATCAGTGTGAATGTGGAACACAAAATGGAACCAAGGGACTGGAGTGTTTCTCTATCTTTGCACAGTTCCAACACATACAAATAGGGGGCCGGGCATCCTCGGAAAAAATCCTACAGGATTCGAACTGGGTGTCGCTTTAGCTGGCGGGGCAAATACTCTAACCACTACACCACCGGCTCCCTACTCATTATCTCACACCAGGTGAACAGTACTAATAGACGTTTCATGGGTGGCCTACCCTCAACAGATGAATGGGAAAATCTCATGTAATGTCCTCACCCACCTTTTTAATGGAAACTTTTGGGGAAAAAGAGCAGGTATTACACGAGTAAATATGGTATGAATCAGTTTATAAACTATAAAAAACAAATACCTAGGTCAGTGGTTTTCAACCATTTTGTAACTAAGGACCCCTGGAAGATGTTGGGGCAATTTGTGGGAATCCTTATACCAAAGATCAAGTTTGAAAAACAGTCTCTGACAAAATCAGAAAATTTTCTTAATAAAGTGGAGAATATATGCTTAGATACATGTTTTTGTGGTCCCCATAACTTCGTAACAGAAAATGCTTCACCCATTTATCTTTAGGATATACTGATAAGTCAACTTTTTTATGGTTAGAAGGCCCATGGGGTGTAAGAAACCTCAATCGCAGCAGGCCACAGAAAAATATTTATAAATCTCATGACTTTCTCTCTCCAAAACAAGTATCGAGTTACACTCGACTTGTAAGCGGCTGTCAAGTGACACTCGACATGCAAGCACAAAAGGTTAATGTGAATCTTTTAAAAATCCAGGAAATCTCGGTTGAAAAAACTGACCTAGATGATGACTTATGAAGCTTGTGAGTGGCATAATCTTGCCTTTGAGCATACAAATAGCTAAAGCTGGCCCTAATACAGGCCCCTGGATCTAATGCAGCTGGTGTTGCATAAAGTGTTCCCTACAAACATGCAAACAGACATAGGGAAATTTACAGTAAACCTGTGAGAGGCAGAGCCTCAAGGGACAGACTTATATTTCCACCTTTAGCAGGTTTTCCTCCTTTGAAAGGTTAAAATATTTTGCACTACCCATTTCTTTTCAGTTGATTTTAATTAGAAAAGATATGCTTTTTGATCAGTTTCCATGAAAAGAAAAACATTAAAATGCAACAACCATCAACACAATTAATGAGTATACAAAAGTTAACTTATCTACACTAATAAAGTAGAAAGTTTGCATGTCTGTCCACACAAATCTAGTGCACTTCTGCTTTACCTAGAAGATTGAAGCTTTGCACCTTACCAAAATTCATCAAAGGGAAAAATCTGAAAACTCCATATTTATTAGTTTAAGTAGAGCAGAAAAAATTAATATTGGAAAATGGCTTTAGTTCAGTTTTTCAATGCTTGATGGTGCTGATGAAAGTTTGTGTAGAAATTTCCAAAAATTAAGTATATCGATGTTTATTCTTTAAGAATAATCATTTTATGCATTGAGAAAAATGGTATAATATATAAATTAATAAAAACAGTTTTGAATTTCTTGATGTGGCATTTACACATTATATGACTTTAACCTGGATTGAAAGTTACTGTTAAACATTACGGAATTATTTTTAAAAGGGAGACCTTTCCCTATCAACATCTGGGAGTACCACTGTACTTAGTGTTCAACTTCTTCAGAACTGTGAGGAATTACATTAGTTGGATCTGATAACCCATTGCAGGAGCTAAACCTTCTCACCCGCTGTCTTGCTTAATTGGGTCTGGAAACCCATTGGGGAGGCAGGGGGTTGCAAACGAAGTATGCACAACTGTTAACAAGTTAAAAAAACAACTGTAAAAAGGAGATTTCAAAAGTGGTTTTTTAGATTGTTCATGTAAAATTTCTAAATATTTAACATATATGCGTATTTCAACAAACTTCAGATTAAGCAAACAAACTGCATTATTATAATGTAACATTTTATTTTTATTAGAACTTAGCATATATAACAAAATGTGAAATCGAAAATCAATTAAAAGTTATTTCAAACACCTTACCGCAGTTTTAATACTATCTTTCTCCAATGTTGAAAGTAAACAATGTATTTACACTTTGCTTATATTGTTGTAGCAATATAAACAAAATTAAACTTTACCATAGTAACGGCCCTGTATAAATAGTTCACAAGTGTTTTCTTGAAATCCTGCAAAAAGGCAAACAGATGGACAAATGTATCAATCAATAGGGTTCCTTTTCGCTGCTATGGATGCAATATCTCGTCCGGCGGGTTGCGGCCGCTCAGTGCTATGGACGTGATAACTCGTCTGGGATATGCCGACCCCTCAGTGCTAAGGACATATCTCGTTTGCCGGTTTTTCGCATCGCTGCTCGAGACGTGTTTTCTCGTTTTTGCTTCTAGCGGTATCTAGCAGTCTCTTCATTATTTAGGAATGTTTTTCAATGCCGGTAGATGTCATTCAATGCCTTTTAGTGAATGTTTGGGAGAGTTAGGTTAACGACTCGACAACGTGTTTCAGGTGCCTTCAAGTCCCTTGACTTTATCTCAGCCCCTATGCCCTTATAGTACCATTATTTTTTTCTTCTCTATATGTTTTCGTCGGATTTCGGAGCTCAGTTTCTCCTTGTCTTTCTCAAAAGTTACGCACTGTGTTCCCTCACCGATTTTCTATTTTTCTATCTTTGCATTTCTTTTGGATATTCTTTTTGGCTTTGTGGATTTATTCTTTTGCTTCGCTCAACTTTTATTTCTGGACCTTGGCTTTCATATTGGACATTGTTTTTGGATACTCTTGGATTACTGTTTGCCTACTTTTACTGTGATTATATTATTCGACCTTTCCGTGCTGAATGCCCACATCCTTTAGCAAGTGGTGACGAGAAATAATATTTCAATAGCAAAATTTTATTTGGCGCTAATCCGAGGAATTCTCAAAAAATTCAGTAAAGAAAGAAAGCGATCAGGAGGAGGAAAAAGATCGAGTGAGGATTCACCTCTGCGGCTGATGGGAAGGCATTTTCCGGCTAGCATTGCATCAGAGGCACAAAAAGTAAATTCCCAATGAGAAAGTGCGTAGTTTGTCGGAAAAACAATAAGAGACGGGAGACAAGGTACAATTGCAAGAAATGCCAAGTTGCTCTATGTGTCGTTCCATGTCTCGAGGTGTACCATACACAAAGAAATTATTAAATTGCAAAGCAAATAAAAATTCAAAAAATCATTAAAAATTTAAAAAAACGTAAAAATTTAAAATAAAAAATATACATTTTTAACTTCGCCAGTGCCGGTCCAAAGCTCGGATCTAAAAGAATGATGGGAAATATTTGAAACAACTATATGATGAAAGCAAACCATATAAAACAACAAACGAGTAATCAAGCGCTGCGCGCCAAAAGTATTCAGCACAGGGAGGTAGAGCACGCTGCGGAGTATCTAGCGCTGCGCAGAATGAGCGATCGCTGACCACTTAGCAGTGAAAAGGTTAACATCCAAAACTATCCAAAAAATCTGTTTCCCAGCTTTTCTGGTTACTTCACATTTTTGTGTGCAGACAGACAAATAGAAAACAACAATTTTTTTAAAGCATTAACAAAAACAGAACAGGTCTATTACTATGTAAATGTAACATATGTAGCAACAGCAATATAACATAAGAATAACGAATGAATACCGATTAGGAAACTTAAAATTAAGTCATGAACCTAACCTAACCAAAATCAAAGCAAAATCCCACCCAAAATGAATCCATCCCTACCCATCCCAACAGTAACATTAACAAGTGTAAAAGACTGTAGAATTGCAGCAAACCAATGTAAAAAACATAGTAAAAGTGAACATGTGAAACAGATATAAATAGAGTAAATGCATAACAACAAATGTCTTTAATTAGTGTACAATACATAACCGAGTATCAATGGACAAGAGAATTGAAGATAAGTAATAACAGACCATACCTTTTTAGGAGCTTAATTTTTTAATTTTTCAAAAATAAAAACTGAGATGCACTATATCGAAATTGCAAAAAATGAACATGTGCTAAGTGAGGCATACCTGTATAATGATTCAATACAGTCATTGAAATATTTTCTATACAAAAAGAAATCAACTCCTTTGCCATAATTTCATACAAAAAATTTAACAAATATTTTCTATTTATGGATAGAAGTTTTACTAATGGTGACCATCTTAGATTCAAGGTTGTCTTACTTTAAGTTAAAGGAGGTAGATATTTTTCAAAGCTTCATTAAAATTATAGTGCTCAAATATTTAGTATGGCAAAAGACTATTCAAAAAATGTTAGTACTCACCATGATCAATTGGAAATGGTTTTAGCCCATCCAACTCAAAAAGTTTCCCTCCGATTGGTACATAGCTAACAAAATGGAAAGCTTCTCCTGTATATCTTCCAGTACTGACACTTGAAGATTTATCCATTCGTCTTTTTGCTTGAGGCATAGCATGAGAATTATGTGCCCTAGCAAGCTCTGGAGTGTTGCCAATTGCCCAGCCCTTTATAAAAGAATGATAATATTTTAAAAACTTTTTTATCAATCATAAATTCTTCAGCTATGTTCAACCATATGATAAAGCATCACTCCTTATCCACAAAAAATATCCAATACTGTAACTTACTTAAAAAGCAAATTCGGTCAAAAATGTCCACAAGATGCATGCTGATTTTAAAGTAAAACATTATAAAAAAATACTTCAATGCATATATCATCACTTACTTTACTTTCTGGTACAAAAATAGTGATGCAATACATTAAAATAACCAATTAGAAAAAATTTTTAGATCTCAGAACTCCATGTAACTCCTGAACCCACACCAAATACATATTAGCATATTAACCAGCTAGGGACATACGCCACATTCAATTACTTTTAAATGTCATTATTATTTTATTTAAAGACACGTGTATGTATATATGTATGTTTTTCTGGTCAATCAGCCTTTTGGACTATTACAGCCGTAATTCCTTCCACATCAGACACACTCAGAAGAAAGGAGGGAAACTCATTAACACATCCAGTGCGGAGGATGCACAGGTGCGTCCTTGAGAGGCTATCCTCATGGGCAGAGGATGCACTGGTGCATCTCATTATGAGTTCTTTTCAATTGGAGGGGAAAACTCTCTGCTTATAGATAAGGCTTTTTTTCCAATTCAGTATAAAAATCAGTATGAGAAGAATCACAGTACTTAATTTTAAAAAATGCTAATTTATAAAAGAACCATCTTATAAGTAATTGTGACGTTTAGTTAGAAGGATGCAGTGAAGATGATGTTCCAGGAGTTTTATCTATGAAAAGTGATTGGTTTAGAATTGGTTTATAGAATTTGTCCTCATTACATCTTGATAAAAATATATCATGCACCTGAATTCTATTTTTTAAATTCTTTTTCTGAATTTCATTGCACATTGCTGCCAAAATAAACACTTCCACATCCAAACTGTCTGGCAGCTTGATAATGAGACGAAACTGTCTCATTTTACATTATTCTCTCGTAATACTAAAAGTACTTTAAAATAGTTAAACGATACGATACCCTCGGTGACACTGCTGCTGCCAACCACAAAACAAATAGCATACACTGGATAAATGTCATGAAATGTACTAACAATTATATTGCAGTGACATAATACAAAGCACAAATATAGTACAATACTTAGTAGAAATGTCCACTTGAGAAATCACAAATGATATAGAAAAAGGTTCGACTCGCAGATAACCTTTCCACAGGAGCGTTCACTCCGCTATCTTCGCTCTCTCTCCCCATCTTATCTCGCTCTCTCCCTCTCCTTCACTGCCTCTGCTCATGGCCAGGTTGTCGGTTCGGAACTAATGCAGTTCGCAGTGAGGTGCCGGTAGATTGCCCTGCACTCGCGAACACTAATTGGTTCAACCCGCGATCTACTAGTGTCCTCTTCCGGGCTAATGTCTGTTGCTATAAAAGAAGGCTTCCCATGAAAAGAGGTGCGTCGCACACAGGGTGCGTCACAGGCAGGGGTTGTCATTTGCTGGAGTTCGCCATTGGAAAGAGTTCAAACACAAAAACTTCTGGCGAACACGAAAAACTGACGGGGAACTCGATAAACTGTCAAAAGTAGGAAAATGCTGCATCCCCCCTCACTTTATGAGTTCCCTCACTGTTTAGTTCAGCAAACAAAGTCACACTCCAGAGTTTACCGACGCACCAAATGAAGCACAGCATAAGAATCCAAAAATAATCACAAAAGTTCCAAGGTACATTAACAATATTATTATTACAAAGTTACAAATTAATGAGAAAATATTATTTGCCAACAGGGCAAGATTGAAAATTAATAGTAACCATTAGATGAGAATGTGGAACAAAAAGGAATGCCAACCCTGGCATTGTCCGACAGTTATGAAAATGCAAGAGAGATTTAATAATTGGAGAACTAGTAAATAGATTAAACTTGCCTCGCATTGTTTAAGTAGAGTCCCCATGAAATTCACAGTATATAAAAAAAATATAAAAAAATCACTGTGAAAGGTAGTACTTAGATACATATTACATAGATAAACATTTTAAAGTATCCTAGCTCAATTGGGGCTGGAGTACATTAACCGTGGTAAATAGTACCAACGGATATAACATGGCAAGGTTATTAAAATAATTTTGTGCCATGAGACATACATACATGTCTGGATCCATCTATAATGTCTGAAAATTGACTGCACCGAGCAGTATTGGGGCAATTGGCCAAGTAGATATCAATTTATTTTACCAGATTTGCACCTGGGGGCTGATTGCGATGATTATAAATCAACGAGCGATGAGGTCGATAATTCTCTACGCCGGACCATTATCAAAGACCAATAATGATTCATAGGAATGAGTGACTCTGTCAACAGGACAGGATAAAAAACACCTCCAAGTGGAAATGAAAAACTAAACCCAAAATGCAATCACCCAAGGATACTCTCTTGCTTGTATATTTAAACAAGCTCACAAGAAAAAGTAATTCTTAACATTAAAATACAATGGGTGATTCATTTTTCAAAGCCACAAAATCAAACTGTTATCTGATAGCCACATAAAGTTTCTTAAATTGATTAACAATAGTATGTGGTAATTGAGAATGACCAATATAACCTTTGGTCAACCAAAGCATTACATAATAGAAATAACATTAACACGTGATATTAAAAATAATCAATTATATCCTACCAGAAGAAAAATATTTCTTAACTTGACTAACAATTGCTATTCGAAAATAATTTGGGTTGTCTGGCTTCCTTAAAGACAGGGTTACAGGAGTGATTATCCTGTCGACCACGAAGGGTCCTTCCCATAGAGGGGAAATTTTGGCAGACATTTTATTAAGTTTGGAAACTTTCGGCACAGCTCTGAACACAACCTGTTCACCTGGTGAAAAGGCTTAAGGAGAATGTCTAGCATTATGTTTGCTAGCAACGTGCTGTTGTGACTTGGCTAAATTACTTAGCACCTTATTCCAAAGTTGCTGCTCTGAAGCTGAATTACAATCAGCTGATGCCAATTCATTTGGCAAATCCCATTGAAGTGACAATGGGTGTGGAAGCTCACGACCCAAAAATACTTTAGCAGGTAAAACACCTGTAGAAGAGTGTTTAGCAGAATTAAAGGCAAAAGTCAGCGAGGGCAATAATGCATCCCATTTATCATGGGCATCACCTGTGAAAGCAGATAAGGCATACTTCAGATTTCTATGAACTCTTTCTGCATGGTTGGGCCTGGGATAATAGGGGGCAGTATAAATATGTTTAATCCCTAGGCTAAAACCCATGTCATAAAATAATTTGGATTTGAAAGAGGAAGCGTTATCTGAAACAATATATTTGGGAACCCCAAATTTAGAAAATACAAGCCTGGTTAGGATATCAACAACAGCTTTACTTGTTGAGTTTCTAACCAGTTGAATAATTACAAATTTACTAAAACCATCAATTATGGTTAAGGCATAGGCATGACCAAATTTACTCCTAGGCAATGGACCGACAAAATCAATAAATATTCTTTCCCAGGGATAAGTCGAGAATTTAGCTGAATGATGACCAGGAGGTAAACAATTTCTGGGTTTAGTTATTTGACAATCATGACAGTTTTTAACTTTTGTTGAAATATCTGCTCTCATATCCAACCACCAAAATTCATGGGAGATTTTATCACACGTCTTTGCACTGCCTAGATGACCACCGATAGGAGAAGAATGAAAATATTGAAAGATCATCTCTCTTAAAGCAAGAGGAATTACAACTCGAGGCTTCTTAGAGCCCAGGGAATGGTGATGCAATAAGTCGCCTTGCAAAGAATAATTCGGAATGGTTTTCCCTGATCTGATTTGCTCTATTATTTTGCACAAGTCTCTGTCCGAAGCCTGATGATGGCGAATATTAGTGAAGGACAATGGAACATGTTGCAATAGACAGGAAATTTCAACAGGGGTTGGATCGGAATGATGATCCAAGATTCTAACCCGTGACAAGCAATCAGCAGCCCTATTTTTAGAAGCAGAAACATGGTGAATGGTGAAACAAAAACAAGACAGCTTTAAAACCATGCGACCAATTTTCCCTAATTGTTTAGGGTGATTAAACAGCCAGGTGAGAGCAGCATTATCAGTATACAAATGAAATGGTCTTGCCTGCAGGTATGGCTTAAATTTTTGAGTTGCAAAGCAACAGGCCATACATTCCAATTCATAAGTGGACAAACAAGACTCTTGAGTATTGAGTGTTTTGCTAGCATAAGCCACCGGTTTCAAATTACCATCAATCAGCTGATTGAGAGTGGCTCCCAAAGCAATATTGCTAGCATCCACAAAGAGATGGAAATCTGAATTAAAATCAGGCAAGTGAAGAACTGGAGGAGAGGACAAGACATTTTTAAGTTTCACAAAGGAATCAGAATTGGAATCAGTCCATTGAAAGGTGGCATTCTATCTCCTCAAGGCATTCAGAGGGGCGGCCAATTTAGCAAAATTAGGAATAAATCTGGAATAAAAACCTGACATCCCAAGGAAGGAGACAACCTGTTTCAGTGAAGTAGGCACCGGAAAATTCATTATGGGCTTCACCCTCTCTGGATCTATCTGCAGGGAACCACATGTTAACTGATGTCCCAGGAAGTGAACAGCTGATTGCGTAACTTTCATTTTATCTGGTTGGACAGTGAAACCTGCATGGCGGAGTCTCTGTAGTACCTTGCCGATGTGGTCCAGGTGTTCCTCATAAGATTTAGAATAAATACATAAGTCATCGATATAAGGAAATACACAATTATATTTCAAGTCCCCTAAAACCTTATCGATCAACCTTGAAAATATCTGTGGGCTTGTACAAAGTCCGAAGGGTAACCTACTATACTGGTAAAGACCAAATGGGGTAATAAATGCAGTTACAGGTTTACTCGGAGGTGACAAGGGAATCTGATGAAAAGCAGAATTGAGATCGAAAATCGAAAAGAACCTGGCAGAGCCAAGGTAAGCGAAGGCCAGCTCAATCAAAGGTACCGGATAATTATCATATTTAACCCTTTTATTAATTTTGCGGTAATCGATTACAAGGCGATCTGAGCCATTTGGGCTAGCAAATGGGGAATTCGATTCTTCGATCACTCCTTTCTCTAGCAGTGAAGTCACCTGATTTTTCATCGAGGCCAATTTGGGCGGAGACAATTGATACGGATGAGAACGAATTGGGGTAGAATCAGACAATTCGATTTCGTATTCAACTAAAGTAGTGAGGCCAAGGTTCGGGGGGGGGGGGGGGGGTGATGACGTCTGGATATCGCGTGAACAGGGAAGCGATTTCGCAACGGCCGTCCTTAGAAGGGGTACACATAGACTGCCGTTACATGAGTCATCCTTAGCCTTGTTGAAAAAATGCACATTGGATGAGGAACTTTCTCCAACGGCATCCAAGGGGGGGGAGGTTACAAAGGGCATAGAAAATCGAGAATTGAAGGAAAAAATACCTTACGGGCATGGCTATCAATTATGATAGAGGATTTCAGTATAAAATCATGGCCCAAAATGTACGGAAAGGGCAAGTCGGCCAAATAAAACCACTGCTCCCTCGAAAAGTTGTGGATTCGAACTTTTAAATGAACCCTAGATCGAAACAGGAAAGGGTGAGCCGAAAGACCATTGCATTTAACGAAGCAGGTTTGAAGCACTCGATTTTTGCTACGAGTTTTTAAGGCGGCCCACTCCTTGCGATCTATTAGGGAAATTGACGAACCGGTATCGAGTAGAGCATGGCATGGTTGCGAATTAATGGACACATCAATTAGTGGTGTGTCGGAAGGATCCGACCAATTAACAAACGAATGACCCGGGGGGTTATGGGGATCACGCCGAAAACGTCGGTTTTAACTAGGCTGGAATGTAGCCTTTGGCGAAGTTCGAGATGCTGTGGGTGGCGAAATACCCGAGGATAATGGATTCTCTCGAGAATATTCTCTTCTGGTCATGAGGAATTTATCGAATTGCGTGAGTAAGTCGTCCAACTCGGCTAGATTATTAGGCCTCCCGACGAAAAGAAATGTAGACTGGGTCAGGGTATTAATACCATCGAGTACGAGTTCCACAATCTCTAACTCCGAATAATTCAGACATAATACCGCGATTGCCGCCTTGACGGACTGGAAAAACATCAGCGGTGATTCGTCTGGAGATTGGAATCTTTTTACTTTAAGCGAGACGAGGCGCTCGAATTCTCTCTTCGAGAAAAAGGTCTCCCAGACTTTCGAAATGACCTGCTCCCAAGAAAGATTCCGTGAAATAGCATTAAACCAGAAATCCCTTAGCGTAACCAGGATTTTAGTAAGGGCGAGAATGAGAAGATAATTATCCGTGACGAACTTAAGTTCGCGAACGTAACGTAATTCAGACAAAAATGCGAAGGTGCGTTTCTATAAAAGAAGGCTTTCCATGAAAAAGGATGCGTTGCAGGCAGGGGTCGTCATTTGCTGGAGTTCGCCATTGGAAAGAGTTTGAACACAAAAACTTCTGGCGAACACGAAAAACTGATGGGTAACTCGATAAACTGTCAAAAGTAGGAAAATGCTGCAGTACGTTGTGCTAATCCTCTCACCAGAGTGTGTTCGTGCCCTGACACAGACCTGATCTACAAGTGTGAATGCTGTCCCCAAAAATTGTCCATGCCCTGTCCTGTTTTCCCTAGTGAATCAGCCTTTAAGCAGTACCTGCCACTGCTTTAAAGTAAATCTTACACTGAATACATGATAATGCCACTTTTACTATTACAGTAAACTCTCGATAATCTGGCACCAGTTGATTCGGCACTCTCGTTATTACGGCACTTGATTGTAACGACATCGCAAAGTTCCCCATTTTGCAGCAAGATGGAAATACTGTCGCGTTGGATGAGAACTGAGGGTATTGGACTAAGTTTGAAGTACACAGGCCATGTAAATTTCTTTTACGTAATGGAAAAATTAAACTAATACCGTAAATACCCGCGTATAATGCGCACTTTTTTTTCGAAATATTTGAGTTAAAAATTAGGATGCGTGTTATACGAGGGTACATATCTTCCTATTTTCATTTGACCCCATATTTCCATAATTTCGGCACATTAATTACTGCCCGGGTATCCTCATATTTTTATTGGTGATTTTTACGAAAAGTAAGATGGATAATATTAAAAATTTATTAACTAATTCTATAAACATACATTAATTAGATATAAAAAGAATCAATTCAGTATTTATTAATTTAAAAGCCTAGAAATTCTTCATCATTTGACCATTTTTCTTCAATGTTGTTATCGGAATCGTCATCTTCGGCATCTTTTGTATCCTCAGTTGCCGTGGCGTTGTCATCGTCATCCTCTCACACCATATCATCTTCACTAATATCTAAACTATTACTGATGCAACATTTCTTAAAACCTTTAATAATAACATCCATGGATAATTTCCACGTATTCTCGCATTTCACTGTATATGATTTGCTACATTGTAACTCACCTTTCATCATAGGATTGTCATCATTCCTTCATTTTATTAGCTCAAACAATATCGTATGCCATATTATGAAATTAATATAATTCGATTTATTGTGTATGTCCTAATATCACCTTGTAAGTAAACATAGAGTATGTAATGATTGAGTTAGCTGACGTTACTTTGGAACGTTATTCGAAAATTTCATGCCGCACTTTCATAATGTTACCAATACAATACCAATAATTCGATCACTGCTTTAGACCAAGTCACACCATCTATTTTATTCTGGAACGGAAACGCTAAAAAAAATTGCGCTATATATATATATAGAAAAATCATAGATTACAAGGCTGAAAATCCCCCTCCGCGTTATACGAGGGTGCGCATTATACGTGGGTATTTACGGTAGTTTAAAAGTTGTATTTACATTTAACTAATCGTTGAGAACCACAGCGTAGAGGACTATAGTAGGGAGCACGAATGAAGGCAGGTGTCAACTGGATGCGCAGGTCAGGAATGTCACGTGGTTTCTCCCACTCCTTCACTTGGCCAATCAGCGTCAGTCAGTTCCATGTTAATCAAAACCGGTTGCATTTCAACTGCATAAAACCAAAACCATGTTATTCAAGCACTGTGTTAATTACCTATATATGAAAAATTAGATCAGGAATTTTTTCTGGCATTCATAGTTTTCTGCCCCTGGGGCAGTTTTACTGGGTAAAAATTTGTATGAAGTAATATGAGTAAATACTTATGAATTCCCTGTATTTTTCCTATGAACACATCATAATCGCAAGCACTCAAACAGTACCCTTCACATGCTACTTGACAACTGATCAAAACGTTAAACTGATTCAGCTGTCACTTAATGGAAATTCGTCCTAGAATAGGTGGGATAGCTTTGTAAAATTCTTAGCATGCACAGTTACAACACTTTAATTGCTTGTTATTTACTGCCTTGAAATACCAGTGTTATTTTTAGCCTGCTATCAAAAAAATGGAAAGTAGTCTTATGAGATCGCCTGTGTCTGTCCCACTAACATCATCTTCATGAATGGACAATTTTCATGAAACTTGGTGTAAGGCTAGTGTTCACAGAGACTACCTGCAGGCCATAATTTATATTTCAAATTTACAGGTCCCGAGTTTGATTCCAGGTGAGTTCATTCCCCATTTGATTTACAGGGTTAATCTAAAATGCGTTATGAAGAGAGTTTTTCTTTTGCATTTTAAAATATTTTAGAAATATGATATTGGAGTGGGATTTGTACTGTTCTAAGGGGGGAAAAGTGAAGATTCTTATTCTTATCATACAATGATTTTCGATTGTATTTGTTTGAATTTCCCTCAAAAACTTTCATTTCAGCATTTTGAAAGCCATTTTTTCGATTTGTTGTTATGGTGATGATTATTGTCGAACTCAACTGGAGCATAGCCAAGTGGACATTCCAGCCATGTTTCGATTCATAGCCATTGAGGTGACAATCGACCCTTAGGTTGATTCATGCCTATGAGAATCGCGGCAAAAAATATGACAACTACATATAGTTGTCAGTAACCATACCAACTCCGTAAACAAAACGGCGCTTCTTCTTGTGTAATTCTTACGGCATCTTTAGTGAGAAAATTTTGTTATTGTTGGTCTTGAATTGGTTTGCTCCCTTTTGTTTTTTCATCAGTTTCCTTCATGTATCTCTTGGGTGGTTTGTCCTTATTTTAAAAAACCATGTTTCTTCTTGAGGAATTCTTACGGCATCTTTGGTATTCCTCTTGTGTAAATCTTATGGCATCTTTGGTGAGAGAATTTTGTTTTTGGTTTTTTTTTCTGAATAAAATATTCAACAGTGAGAAATTACCTTAGCCGTTGATGCACCTAAAATAAAAATTACTGCTACCACTAACACGAAAATTTGTTAATTTTAAGGTGGTATTTATAAATTAAAATTGTATTAAAGGAAAGTAGGAGGATTAGTTCTTTCCAGAACTACTTGTATAATAAATTAGAATTGTAGCTATAGATAGTTGTTATAGTTCTTGTATAGTTTACTACCTGGGTACCCAGCATTGCCTGGGACCATTTTAAGCCACTGCCAAGTGTATAAAATACTGGGAATATACTTCAATCATCGCTAAGTTTTATCTATCAAAGCTTTAGAAGCTTAATGTTTTGCAATTGAAGGTGTTGCAAAGTGCACTCAGACCCTTTCCCCAGTAGAACTTTTACAGTGGACATTTTCCATTTTACCATGCAGTGGAGCCTAATCTTGTAGTTGCGAGAGTCAATGCCGTGAGGAATATCATGCATCCACAAAAGCGGCCAATTTTTTTATAGCCATATAGCCTTTGTTACTTACAAGGTAAAATTATATACCTATGCAAAGTTTCATGACAATATCTTCAAAGGTGTGGATTTGTATAGCAGGCAAACAAACAAACAGAATTTCAGATTTATATAGTAGATTTTAGTTCAAAATACATATGTAGTTCATGGAAGGAGCTGTTAATATTTAATGAGACTTTTTAAAAATAAAAATGGGTGATCATGTTGAGGTTAAAGGGACTTCTTCCACATAAATCAACAAAGGCACATGGGTAACACACAATGCCAATTTTAAATTATTAGTCATCAGCTATGTAGAAGAAAATAATAATATTCAAGCTGTGACCTTTGTGAGTCAAGTGTTAGACATTTGAGATTACAGAAAGAAAAACTGAAGTTGGCAAAATCTACACTATGACTCACTGAAAAGACTTTGAGAAATGAAGATTGGAAATAAAGGTATTTTTTAATCGTCAAAAACTTTTCCACGTGGCATAAATAAGCATAAGGATTAATAAAATTAAGCTTTTAAAATCTTTTGCAGAACGGATTAGCTCTTCACCAGCTGAAAGTTAACAAAAATTTTGCACCCACTCGTGGGGTGATGAGCTATAAGGCACACTACAGGCAAAACCAAATGAAGAAGATAGTAGTGAGCATCAGCAATGATCGCTCAATTGAGTTATTTTGAAAGACGCTTTATACAAGTTGAAAATGTCATGGGATGAAGTTTCATCACGAATTATAAGTAAATGTTAGGCACACAATGGACTTATTGAAAAATCTCAACACGATTCACTAGAAGACATTCTAATCCAGTGTTTACGAATCACCATGGAAAATCTTCCATTTGCAAGTGAACCTTTGACTCCTGAAGAATTTCTTGCATTTGATGAGAAGGCCATTTCTAAAGAACTGACTACTGATGAAATTATGGAACTGATGCAAGAGTGCCTTCATCCAAGAGTGAAAGTGAAGAAGATGAAACAAGTGTTTATGATAATGTAACAGCTAAGGAGGCTGAAATATGCTTCCAGAAAATTCATCGATATCTTGAGAACTCTGACAATAAAGACTTAATGACACATCATGTAGCCTTGAACATAGTCATTTGTAAGATGAGTGATAAAAAGAAATTACAGACAAAACTAGAAATGTATTTTACTCTGAGAAAATGAGTTTAAAATATGCACATAACTTCATAACATCCTGTATTACAATGCCCTCCTTTTTTTAATATGGTGTGCAAATAAAGTAATCTATGTAAATTTTCTTCCCCTTTACTACTTTTAAACTTGTGCATGCACAGAGAATCCCCAAAAATGTGTTGAACGAGCATGGGCAAATGCTTGTTTGCACTCATTTGCTTCAAGTGTGGACGTTGCTTAAAGTGATTATGAAATTGGCTTAAAATTTATGAGCATAATGTAAAAAAATTTAAAATTTTAACATTTGGCCCAAATTGCCAATCTGATGATTCCTTAAAGCAGTGGTTCTCAAACTTGAGTAACGTAAGGACCCCTTTTGATAGGGAAGAATTCTTGCGGACCCCCAAGTGCATTGGATGCCATAGACACAACATTTTTGTACATGTATAAATTGAGTTTAAAATAAGTCCCGTCAGGATACTAGAGCTGGGAGGAAAGATATGACTATTTATGAATTGGGACTTATGAGTCCCGACAGTAATTAAAGGGTTTTAAAATTTCATGATTTTTTTTATAAGTTTATGCATAAGCTCTCGGACCTCCTAAAACATATCTGTGGACCAGTTTGAGATACCCTGCTTTAAAGGAACATAATGCATTCTATGCTGCCCAAGGCATCCTTATAGGAGCAAAAAAACTCTCATCCATTCTGAACAACTTATCTCCACTATCGTGAAGATATTTCATTTATTGCAAGGTAAACATACTTAACCCTCCCAATACAATGGGATCTCTAGCAACCTTAAGTTTGCCTTTTTGCATTACTGAAACTGGAATAATAAAAAATTCAAAAAATTGACTTTTCCTGTAAAAAAATTAGACCAGAGAAGTCCATTTTTTTTAAATTATTTATTGTTCAGGTTTCAATAACACAAAAAGACAAACTTATACAGGGGTTGCCAGAGGCCCCATGGTATTACAAGGGTAAACCCCTTGGCTGTCGTATTCGGATATATCCGAATAGGCATTAATTAACCTTAGCAGCAGAATTCGGATTTACCTGACAACCTTCAAAAAACGTTTAACCAATGTCACATCCTTCCCTCCATCCAATATGACCTTTTAATGCATTTGGAAATCCCCTAGTACTTCTCTCTGTCCAAAATTTGAGACCACATGTGAAGTGCTTAACAGACTCAAGCTTGAATAGAATGCCAGATGCATAGTTCATAAACTTCCTTAAGCCTCATCTACAATACATTCTCTTTCTCAAGGAATATTATCTTTACAAAGAAACATCTACCACACCCTCTCCTTTGATGTTACTATGCTTATACAAATGGTTTTCCCAAATACTCAAATTGCCAATTTTTCAAATCTAACGCACAAGAGATTTTATCGATTTAACATAAAATTACTTTTCAACTACAAGAATATCTACAATGTTCATCCATTTATTACTGCCTTATTACCACCACCATTATTAATACTGTTTACATAGTAGTCAAATTTTTCTAGTAGCTTTTTTATCCGATTCAAAATAAAAATCTATGTATTAAGGGGATTTTGAAAGTATGTCAGCAAAAGAATAAAGATGCTGTGCATTCATCAATTGCCAAGTTCACGGGTCACCCCACCTTGACAAATTACCTGTTATGTTTTATGCCTTGCTGATTCACCTCTTGCCTATGTGCAATGGGCATCTAAGCGGTAGCAAATGAATAGCTGGTTGCAAGGGAGGAGAGAAACCTGGTGCTGGCTTTTACCCTGCTCTTAACAAAGAGCACCAAGGGGGACAATGGCTTAACATCCCTTCCAAAGGACAGAGTGTTGATTTCTCATTGGCTCGTCATAGTCTCTTTAGTTCTAACATGCACAAATAGGGGGCCGGACATCCTCAGAAAAATACTACAAGGATTCGAAGTGGATGTCGCTATAGCAGATCATAGCCAACACTTTTAACGACTACTGGCACCCCATAACAAATTACTATTACCTTTTTTCCCCGAATGGTTATTGGACGACACTGATCCATGGCCTGTTAACTACGTCATTGAAATGTGCATTGAAGTGCTCTAGCCACAGGTCAGTAAAATACTATTACTTAATATACATATATACAGTCTTATGCGTGGAAATCTGTGCACATGTAACTTCGGAGCAGTTTATATAAATGTGATAACCGAAAAATTTTCAGCCTGTCAATAATGGATGGATTTCAAAAATTATTTGAAATCAGAGAAACTGTTGTCATAACCTCCAAGCGGCGAGTCTGAATCAGAATCGGATGAGTCAGAGCTGTTCAAATCTACAACAATAGGCTGCGTTTCAGCGATTTCCTCCATTATGCGATCATTTTCCTAGCAATAGTCTTCCATTTTCTGGATGTGTTGCATGCATTTTTTTTACACACTTCCGGAGTAACTGTCTGCAGTCTCTCTTTGCAAAGGTGGCAGATAATGTTGACACTGTTTCCCTCCTCAGTTGCATTGGCATTGTTGACACTTGCAATTTTATTTTTTACATAGGCCCAAATTAATTCAATTGCGTTTAGCTCTCAATGTGCGACTGGCATCCAGATTAATTCAACATCTGGCTGGAGTTCTTTCATTATGAGGTCCAGTTTCTTCTGCAGCTTTCGTTAGGCTTTCAAAACTTGGTGCCTCCATAGTAACTTCGATGTTTCTTTTCTTTAGCCACCCGATAATTTCTGTCTTCTTCCATGCCATTGAAGGATTCTCTGTATCCGGGTCCAGCATAGTATGGTAGGGTGTCTGATCAATGGCCACTGCCGACTTCTGCGGAAGAAGAGTTAAAATTTTTCTGAACCACTCCTCGAAGTGTATAAGCATTCATTTTTTTATGGTAATCAGAGTTTTCCTTCTGTCCGACAAAGCACAGTTCTGCCCCATCTAAAAACCATCCTCACTTTCAATGTGTAAAATTATTACATGTTTTCCAGCACCAGATGGTGTTTTGAATTCATCTCACCATCCTGCAATCTCCTGAATATGTCCACGATATTGGTCATAATTGCTATAATCACACTGGAGTGCTTCAACAACTTCTTCTTACCAAGCGTATTTAAAGGAGTGGTTTTGGCCATACCAAGTATCATCAGTATAAAATTCGAACAGTGGCAACAAATACTCAGAAAATTATGCAGAGTAGCCGCAACACTAACCAATTTCCATCAGCATAGGCTTCTTGCTCATTTTCTTGAACTTAAATTCAATACTCTTCATAATTCTGTGCAGCGTGTTGTTCAACATATCCAGGAAGTTCGTCATGAACTCTTGAAGATTCTGCCTCACTTTCTCCACCGTTGGGAACATTTTTCTGATATAAAAATCATGAATTGTTCGGCGAACCACACCGAGCATAAAGTGATCCACATAGATTTTCAGACGCCCAATTATTGAAAATTGCCTCTTAGCCGGAGGTGTATTACCGCTCGAGTTCTCTTTTAACTTTTGTCTGTTTTCCGCACCAAGTTTTTTTACAGTTCCTAAACTTACACCAAGGCACTCGGTCACAAATTTATATACTGGGTAATGCTTATCACCGCACTTTTCTGCTTTGAGTAGATAAAAAGATATAGAACTTAGAATCATTCAAATCTCTTGCTCAGAAAATCGCTCTCAGTGAGTCATTGTGCTCTCACAGAAGTGTACTTTAAAGCTCGAATATTTCGAATGAGCAAGTTTTCCCACAGAAATACCCCTTTTATATGTCTCTCTCAGTAAACAAAATTCCGCAACAACCCCCCATCAGCTGGGAAAATACACTATCATGATATCCATATTCATTTCCGCTAGCTGTGCTGCTAGCAGAAGAGACCATGTGAATTGGTATTGTGATAATTGACAATGCCGCACACAGGAACTGCCAAAAAGCTCTCGCCAAACACGCATCTCATCACTCACCTTCAACAAATATAAAAATTACTATAAAATATTCGCTCATTTTAGGCTTATGAAATTAACTGATTCATAATGCAAAGCCCAAGATGAAGCCAACAGTGTGCACCGCATGTGTCACAGCCTTACAGTTGCAGAGATAACATGGTTTCATAAATTGAATAAAATGTTGTAAACAAATTAAACTAAAGATTTGACATTTTGCACACAATAATAAGACAATGACTCACATCCTATTAAAATCTAACTGAAATCAGACAAACCATTTTGTAATTATGAACTGGCCAAGTAATGCCTTCCGTCTCAGAGCTCTAAAAAGGAGTCTTTATTCATTCTCACCCCAAAAACAACACCTTTGAAAAATCCAAAAAATTCAAAACTACCTTCATTTAACAGGGAATTAAATATGCCACATGCTGATATGCGTCCAACCAAAATCATGGAGCTGTTTTTGAGATATTTAGCCTCAAACTCGGGTATACATACTTTTGGCACAGACATTAGATATTATTTTTAGAAGTTTTAAATAGGTTAGCCCAAATTCTAGGACTGAAATGAAAGATTGTAAAGAGAAAAAAGGGATCTCTGTAAAAGGGAATGTATAACAAGGTATAAGATGAAGTTCTGATAGAAATATTAAGCTAAAGGTGGTGCATTATGCTGAAGAAACGGAAAACTAGTGTCATGGGAAATCATTAAACTGAAAGCTGATGAATTAGCACTATCATTCAACATTCCACAGCATGAATTCAAGACAAAAAATGGTTAGTGCATACGGATGGTGTGTCATAATAGTTTTTGCCTGTTACAAAGAACTTCTCTTTGACAATGTTTAGCTTCTGACTAAATGGACAAACTTATTTCTTTCCAGAAGCATGTAACTGCATTGCAGAAAATTTCCAATTACCTTCTGAGCCAAATGGGTAATGCAGACGAGATTCCTATTTATTTTGACATGTCATCCAAGTACACCGTTAACAATAAAGAAGCAAAAAACGTCAATATAAAAACTTCAGGGAATGAAGAATGCACCATAATGCTGGCAGTGTTAAAGCTGTCATAAAGTTATTTTAAAATATGGTATTACAAAGTTTTTTCCTGAAAAACCCTCATTTTTTATTGTCATTGTTTTAAATTCGAAGTTGTCTTCCTTAAGGGATAATACAGTATTTTTGACAGCTTGAATAGATAAAAATGTAACAGTTCCTGAATATGCTTTCAAAATCAAAGTTCAAACCTGAATAATTTGAAGGCAGTATTTTTCGGTTCCATCAACCTTGAACTAATTAGATTTTACTCTATGAAAATAAATTATTTTTTGTCAGCATTACTACTCAATACACCCCTGAGCCATTAATGAACTTCTGATTAACAAACAATGTCAAAATTTTCACAAAAACTTACTTTATTCTCTGGACTCATTCCAGAAGTATGTGCTTTAAGCCGGCTTAATGTAGCTCCTAGATGAATGTTGGGACAATTAAGTAAAACCGACAGAAGGGCATGAGTGGCACAACTATTGGGTACCATCTGAAAAAAATCAAATTAATTATATAAATAATTACTGCCATTTTAATTGAACAATATAAAGCAATAATTAACCTTTGGTTAGTAAAGTACCATTCCCATATCTAATGCTCCACATCACTTGTAATTAGAGCTTCAAAATACTGGTTATCAGGTGTATAAATTCATGGATGAAGGTTTAAATAATATGAAATACCTACTTTATTTTATCTCAAGCATACTTGGAAAATAAGTGTAAAACTAAATTAATCGTGGAATATCAAGAGCCATAGAAGCTTTGTCGCCTCAGTATTATTTATGGATGTTTTTATGAAGAAAAAGATTATTTAACATCCTAGAAAATACAGTAATAGGTAAAATTTTTGAGTTTTATTCAAATTTTAGGTATTTTTAAAACTTTTTAAAAATTATAAAATTCATGAGAGACACTCTTGGTGAAACTTAAGGTAATCAACATTACTACAATTACATGGTTATCTTAATATAATAATGCCAAATTTGGCAAGTGAGCTGGATTAGAGAGAGGCTGACCTACAAGGGAAAAATAATACAAAAATGTCAAAGAAAAATATTCTATAAGAGACCATCCTGATTCTTTAGGTGAGACATGATGTAATTACCACAGTATATTAAGATATGAACTATATGCTGCTATATATATTTTTAGTACATACCTGTTGGGCAAAAAATATATTATTAACTACATCTTCATCCTTGACAAAACTTTCACTCTTATCGACAATTTTTCTTCTGGATCTCCTTTCTTCAATCCATCTGAATAAAAAAATGAAGCCATATACAGGACCTTCTATGCATTTTTGCAAATCATAAATTTCTTCTACTTGTACGCCCTTGACCCCGAAATCCTCGAGTAGAAGTGTGAAGAGTCCTAAAACACAAAAGTAAGTCATTTAAGAAAATTGCCCATTCGCCAAGGTGTAACAAGAAATTTAATGCATTATTACAGTTAAGATGTAAATACAGTAGAATTCGGTTATAACAACCTCAGTCAATACAACTTGGATATGCTGACATATATTACAATTCAGGTTCCCACTTCTATAATAATGCATTATATTCACCTTGGTTATAATGCATTAACAAACTTGGTTATAATGACCATGAAAGTTAGTTAGCGGCAATTATTTGTACAGGCATCCCTTGCATAATGACGCTTTGCACAATGACGTTTCGCGGTTAGGATGCCAAAACATTGTGACCCTTTTTCGCACTTAGGACATGTCTACTTCGCTGTTACAATGCTGGAGAAAAACTTTGCATCTATCATTCCTGATACAAAACTCTCTCTTAGGGGGCAATTCTAAATATAGCAGTAAAAAACCCAGGGAGATTTTCCCCATTCTTCTTCCTACAAAGGATGCTTACATACTGACACTTGAAAAACACAAATGTTTGGGAAGATGCAAACACTTCAAGTGGTTGCTGATGCATGGAGACCACAGCTTGAAATTGGAGTGTTAAGGCCAAGGAAGATCACACGACCAACACTCGTCATTTGGGGCGACTTTGTTCGTGATTCGTTTTTCAACTTGCCTTTCGTCGGATATGTGCCTTTAGTTTATCGCTTTCCAGCATTTGCGGTGGAAATTGTGAATAGGTGTTATATATTTCTTTTATTTTTGCCCTGGAATTAATTCATCATGTCACACAAAAGATCAAGTGATTGTACAAGTGCTTTATTTTTAAAAAATGTAAACAAGTGACACTGGAGCAAAAGCTGGATATTTTGAAGAGATATGATGATGGTGAGCATTCTATTGATATTTCAAATAAGTTGAATCCATCAAGTTCGACGGTAAGGTCCATAATTAAGCACGTAATAGCAACACATATTTGATGATTTTCATTTATTGACACCATAAAATGTTTTAAAATTTATATGTGCAGTAATTTTTTGCCAGAAATGCATCCTATCATTCATCTATTCTTACGGGAAATTGGTTTTCATTTGTCATGTGTTTAACTCAGCAGAGCTCACGCTGGGTCTAGGAGACCCATGCAATTTAGTTTTAAAGTTTATTAGTATAGGTAGTAAGTTACAATGCTGCCACCCCTAATACCTTCCTCTTTTGACTGGTACTTCAACCGTGTTGATGCATCTCATTCATGGTATTTCTGTGTTTGCCTGTTGTGTACCATTTTTTTATTCCTGGGTCCCATAGACCCACCGTGCGCATTTGTGACATAATTTTACAATTTCAGGTAAGTTTTGTCTATCAATATTTTGTGTCAGTTACAGTTGATATTTGAACAATTATTGTATTCATACATTAAATTATATATTTCTAACAATAATCAATTTTCTAAACATTCTTGAATATGATTTTTTTATTTCACCTTTTCAGTAATGAATCGTTTTACTGACAGAGTTCAGGAGAAAATAAGGAACTTGTTGTCAGAGCCGATCTCAGAAGAAGATTTTGAAGACAAGGAAAAAGAAGAGGAAGATTTTCTGGAGGAAAGGGAGGGTAAAACAGACACAGAACAGGAAGTAAGAAGTAGTGAAGATGATGATGATTCTGTAAGAAGTAGAGGAGTGTTCTTTTTTGGAAAAGGTCAAGTCACTAATTGGAGAAAAATGAAGCCAGTGACTGTCAGAACCTGTGGTAACAATATAGTAATGCAGTTGCCAGGTGCAAAGGGTTCAACTAAACTAGCTAAACCCCCTTGGATTGTTGGACCAACTTCTTCAATGACGACATCCTTGATGTAATTGTTGTACGCTTGAACAAATACACAGCTGTGAAAAAGATTATCAGAGAGAGAGATGCCAAGCCAACTTCAAAATTGGAATTGAAAGCACTGATAGGGCTTCTCTATCTAGCCAGTGTCTTCCGCAGCGGAAGGCAGAATACCTTGAACTTATGGGCCACTGGCAGAATGGGCATGGAATTGTTTCGTACAGTTATGCCTTTGTCTGGCTTCAAATTTCTTTTGCAATGCATTAGATTTGATGACAAAAGCACAAGAATAGACAGACAAAAGGCAGACAAACTAGCCACTATCAGAGAAGTTTTTGAAAAGGTCATGGATAATTTCAAAAAAGCTTATTCTATTTTGGAATACGCTGTCGATAAAATGTTGGAGGCCTTTAGAGGATGATGTAGCTTCTGACAGTACATTCCAAGTAAGCCAAATAAGTACAGCATAAAGACATGCTTTGGTCGATGCCTGCACATTCTACACCAGTAATACGGAAGTATACGTGGGAACCCAGTCAGACGGCCCTTATAAGAAAAGCAGCAGCCCTGCAGATGTGGAAAGAATTTGTGAACCAATATAAGGATCGGGACAAACTTCACAGTTGACAACTGGTTTACTAGTTACCAACTGGCAGAGAAAATGTTGACAGCTCACCATCTGACTATAGTGGAAACACTACAGAAAAATAAACAGCAGATTCCGCCAGCATTTTTTAATACACATGGAAGGAAGGATAAGACATGTTTGTTTGGATTTCAGAAGAAACGTACATTAGTATCGTACATACAAAGGAAAGGGGAAAACATTTTGTTGATTTCCATGTTACACAACGACAAGATAGATAGCACTACGGGAGATCTCCAGAAGTCGAAAATCATATCATTTTACAATTCGACAAAGGGAGGAGTAGATGTAGTTGATGAAATGTGTGCAACTTATAACTGCACAAGAAAAACACAGAGCTGGCCAATGGTTGTGTTCTACAGTTTATTAAACAAAGTTGGTATTAATGCGTTCATGGTTTATTACCAAAACATGAATCCTCAGATGCTGAGGAGAGAGTTTCTCATGAAACTCTCTCAAACTTGTGAACAACTATGTCTGTATGCACGCTACTTCCAACAATGTGCCCCTCCTCCCTTCTGTGTACTTATGTCCAGTTGATGGTAGTACAAAATGACCATATCTGTCGGTGCACTTAAAAAATCAATTACTACTACTACTTTTTCATGGAACAAATTAACGTCCTTATGAAAGGGATTGCTGCATGTGTATTGGCAGGGTTGGCAAGATAAATTTTGCATGTGTGGGCAAGAAGTAGTTTGGCCACCATTCAAAGGGTTTTTCTTTAAATACAGGAAACAAAAAACTGTTAATCTAAAAAAAATTGTTTTTCAAAAAATTAATTAGTAAGTATTGACTCTCCCCACGACTCAATACCCTGAGCCATCCCATAATTACAACAGACCAAGTCTTGGCTCCCTATACCCATCATTAATACCCAGCATTTTAAGTAGGAAACATGGCAAGTTTAATAAGGAAAGTTTAAATTTTCAAAGAAAAAGTTGACATGGTCAGAAGAGCTGTAAGTGACTCAACAAAAAAGTGTACAAAGTTTTAAACTTGCCAGTTCTACCTTTTGTACAATTTAGTATAATCGACAAAAAAATTGCAGCGGTGTTTGCGTCAGTGTGAAACAAATTATGTTAACTTGTGAGGTGTGATGTAGACGAGGATTTGATTAAATGTTTTTTTTGCAGAAAAGGAACTTAAACATTTCAATAAATGGGTCAATGTTAAAGGTAAAAGCTGTAGGGTTGGCCAGCTTTTTGGAATTGAGAGTTGTTCTAATGGTTAGATATATTTACAGACACAACATTAATTTTGGCAATGTAAGCGGCGAATTTGAAAATTGTAGTTCAATATTCCCATGCTGCCTCAGATATTATGATGATCATTTGCTAGATCTTAAATATCGCTATAAGCGAGTTCTACTGTAATTTTACTAAACCACAGTATAGTCAATATCTGAAAATAACATTGATAAAAATTAAGTTAACAACAGATTAAAACATTAAAAACGTTAGTACATCAAATAAAATGCGATAACATAAATATATTCCAAGCAGCAAATCCTCATAGGAACTGAAAATAATGCTCATGCTTGTGTTATAGACTATTATATATAACATCAAAACCGAAAGACTATTATATCGCAGTACCGTTATATAAATGAGTATATGCTTAACATACAAGGAGAAAAAGTTCGTCATGGCATAAGGCTTCATACATATAAAGAAAAATCAATAAAAAGTAAATATTAGAGTTCATGCATCCCAATAATTTTTGAATAACTCAGTAAATGTCTTCAAGCACTGGCAAGAGTTTCACAAATTACTAAGGAAAGAATTTCCATTAATTTACCTGGGTCGCTTTCTAACTCTAACCACCCCTCTGTCAGTCGGTTAATATCGACGGGCATTTTCTATTGTTGGCAGGTTGAATCCTTCAACGTGCGTACACTTCGGAACTGAGTATATGCTGTAACTACACAACTCAACGATTACATAGGCTCTGAAAATCACTGCCACGACATAAGTAATTATATGTTGAAATCACTAAAAAAAATCCTCAGTGGAACGATAGTCACTCTTCATTATTTACGCCAGTGATTCCCAAACTCTTTTGCGCTGTAGCACTTTCAAAGATAAACTGGATTTCGCGGCACACCAGCCTTGTCACAAGTTTAACATATTTTTATATGTATATTACAACCATTACACGCATCCGTTTGTCGATGCTACTACACAATATATTTATTAGAAGTAAAATTTTCGCCATAATTACCCACCAACATGCCAATCGGTGATTTACTAAACGTTTTTCGTGGAACTCTTAAAAATCTACTGCGTAACCAGTGTATATACCGCGGCACAAAGTTGGGGAACCACCGTTTTACGCTGTTAACATGCCTCGACAAAATTTTAGTTTCTTTTTTCACAACTGATATTTTATCATAAGGAGTAGTTACTATTAAAAATCCTCCGCAGCGTCCTCCCATTAATCAACAAAATTACTTAGAGATCACTTATAAACTAGTAACAACTGTTTGACAACCTAATACAAATTTTCTGCCCCCCCCCCCCTGTGCCCTCAATCGATTGACTCGATAAAGCAAAACTAGCGATTCTATCGATAGTTTTGCTATCGATGGCTCGTTGGTAGAATGCACGTGAAGTTGTGAACGATACAATCGCGTATACATACGAAATCGAGATACTGTTGGCACCTGCGAGACATTTCGTGTCCGAAGATTTTATCTGCGAAGCATATTGAGTCCGGATATTTTAACTACGACGTCTTTTGCGTCGGAAAATTTTAAACAGGTTTTACATGGCCGAAAAAATGCAACCACTTTGATTAACACAGTTTGATACTTGGGTTGTTTTCGCTAATTTTTATTTCTTGATCCTAAAAATTAAGAACACCATAGGAAATGTTATTTTTATTAAACATTTAACCGTTAGTTTAAGTTTAAATATGCGGTTGCACGTACCTAGATAATTTAAAAAGGATAATATGCAATATATCCCCACTAGAGGGAGCGCTTTAAGTGGCAATAAATGGAACTACTTGAGCCCAAAAAATAGCAATTTCAGATAGCAACGGCGGTAATTTACGAAACAGTGTAGTCACTTACTTAACTGCAACAACACTTTTTGGAGCAACGATGACCTTGTCTTGGAATATTATAATAAATATAATTGCACCACATTCTCATGATTCCGTTGTTTCAATTATTCTACGTTCAATCAAAAATTGCACGGTGTTTTCTTCGCCTCCAAATATTCGCATGAATTACTGAAGAGTAGAAATAATTTTTAAAACTTTAAAATAGAACGTTGTTCTGTACGAGGTCGTTGTAATAAGCACTTGTTTAGTAAACCCTCTCGCACATATTCGATAGGAGTTTTAGATCTTTTGTTAATTGCAAGGAAATTATGGTGATCGAAGTCGTGCTGGGCGTCTGCGGCGCCCTGACTACACGAATCTCACCCTCTCTATGCCAGCGGAGATTGGATGCCCGAGCAGACACATTTATAGTATGTCCTTGTTAGACCAACGATCAGTGCCGGATTAAGACCCTCCGGGGTCCCTAGGCAGAGACATTTTGGGGCCCCCTCATAGATTGTAATGGTATTATAAAACTGTAATATGCAGGAAATGCTTCATTCATAAAATAGGAAACGTGAAAAGCACTAATCTAGTTCTTACAAGTATACTTTTCTGACCTTTGCAGCAGCGAATTTTTGTATAATCAAAGAAAACCTAATTGTTCAACAAAATTGCTTTCAATCTATAATAATAAAAGAAGTTGTGTGTGTCTGTGGCAGTCATAACTCTTAAGAAAATAAACGTAGGAGCTTCAAAGTTTGGCAGCAGCTTTAGGTTGATCCTGAGAGTTGAAGTGCCAAAAATAATTCACATCGGCCCACGGGAGCCTGAGGCGCCTCATGGAACGGTCTCCAAGTTTAGGTTTTTTAATGATATCTCAGCAACCAATTGGCCGAGTTTGATGAATCCTTCACCAATATCAATGTTTTGATCAAAAACATTTTCGAGCCTAAAATGGATAAAATCGGTCTACGGAGTAGAGGATCGTAATGTAAGAACCAATCCAAATCTCATGATTTCAAGGGGTCCCCATGGAACGGTCGGTCCAAATGTCGGTAATGTTCGTCCGTCCGTACGCGTATATCACGAAAGAACTGGCTGAACCGATTTCAACCAAATTTGGTCGATACATGAAATCTTCAAATAAATACATGAAGAAAATGACATATTTGTACAGGATCGACCATGCAGGGGTGCCACAGTTTTAAATTAAAACTTTTCGGTAGTTATACTTTTGAAAAGAATTGGCCGCACCGATGTCAACCAAATTCGGTACATAGAATCTTCACATAAATGCATTCATCATCATCATGCTACTGTCCGAAGACAGGTTTTAACTGAATCGCTGCCTCCATTTCTCTCTCTCCCTAGAAGCCTCTTTTATACCTCTATAAGTAGTATATCCCTGCTTTATATTATCTAATATTCCTATTCTTTTTCTCCCTCTTCCTCTTTTTCCACTAATTTTTCCTTCTAAGATCGTCCTTTGTAAACACTGTCTTCTCAATATGTGCCCTATCCAATTTGCTTTTCTTTTCCTGATTGTTTTTATTAGCATCCTATCTTCTCCCACCATTTCTAATACTTCTTCGTTTCTCTTCCTCTCTGTCCATTTCACTTTCATCATTCTTCTCCATACCCACATCTCAAAACTTTCTAAATATTTTTCCTCCTTTCTCCTTATCGTCCACGTCTCTGCACCATAAAGAGCTATGCTCCATATGTAGCATTTTGCTAATTTCTTCCTTGTTTCTAGATTTATTTTCTTGCTTGTGAGAAGCTCCTTCTTCTCGTTAAATGCTGCTTTTGCCATTGCAATCCTACTTCTGATGTCCTGTGTACTACTTCCATCCTGTGCTGAAATACTGCCGAGATATTTGAAACTACTTACTTGTTCCAATTTTTGGCCATTTACCATTATATTTAATTCTTTATGTTCCTTTGAAACCACCATGACTTTCGTTTTTTCTGTATTGATCTTCATTCCATATTGTTGGCCAACCTCAACTAGTCTGTCTGTCATCCTCTGAAGCTCTTTCTCGCCTTCTGCTATTAAGCCCTGATCATCTGCGTATTTAATGGTGGTAATACTTTCACCTCCTATCTTAAATCCTTTCTCTTCCATCAACGCTTCTTCTGTTATTGTTTCTGCATACATATTAAATATCGCTGGTGAAATAGGACAACCCTGCCTCACTCCCCTCCCTATTGAAGTACTTTCTGTTTCTTCTCCTTCAACCCTGACTCTAATCTTTTGATCAAAGTAAAGGTTTTTAAGCAGTCTTTTATCTTTCCAATCTATTCCTATTTTGTTTAAAATACCAAGCATCTTATCCCATTTCACTCGGTCAAAAGCTTTCTCCCAATCTACAAAACAAAAATACATATCTTTATTGACTTCTAGCGCTCTTTCTATCATCATCCTCATACATCCTATAGCATCTCTAGTCCCCCTTCCTCTTCTAAAACCAAACTGATTATCTTGCAGCTCCTTTTCTATTTTACATTCAATTCTTTTGGTTATTATTCTGGTTAGAACTTTAGCTGTATGAGAAATTAAACTAATAGTTCTGTAATCCTTACAACATTTTGCATTGTTCTTTTTCTCCAGTGGTACCATCACAACATCTAAAAAATCTTCAGGCCATACGCCAGTATCATATACTTGGTTAAAAAATTTTGTGAGTTGCTTAACTGCTTTAGACCCCAAAACCTTAAGAACGTCCACGGGTATATCATCACTCCCAACTGCCTTTCTTCTTTTCATGTCATCAATTGCTCTTTTAACTTCAGACTCGAGAATACTTGGTCCTAGCTGATCTTCTTCCACATCCTCTTCTTCATTTAATTCAATATTTCTTGGCTTTCCTTCTTTGTCATACAGAACCTCGATGTATTCTTTCCAGACATTCTTTACATTGTCTGGCTCCGATACTATTTTACCACTTTTGTTCATGATTCCTTTACGTCCTATCTTTCTTGCTTTTTTCTTGAATAGTTCCCTTGCTTTGCTATACATGAGGTCTGTTCTACAAATTCTTTCACATTCGACAATCTCCTCGCATTTCTCATTTATCCACTGTTCTCTGGCTTTATCTGTTTCCCTTCTTAAAGCATTATTTAACTCCTTGTACTTTCTTTGGCCTTCTTCAGTGTTTATGTTCTTCCACTTTCTCCGCTCTTCCATTTTTTGCAGCATGGCTGCTGTGATCCAGGGTTTTTTGTTTCTTTCACCCGTTATCTTTCCTACCTTCTTTTCCATTACATCTTTAATGTTGCTATGGATGTATCTCCACTCCTCATCTACATTCTTCCTATTTTCTTCAGCTCTCTCCCCCAACCTTTCCTCCAGCTCAGTCATGATAGCCTCCTTGTTTTTAAGGAGTTCCTCTAAGTTCCATTTCTTGTTAACTCTTACGTTTCTCTTAACGCTCTTCAGTCTACATTGTATATTTGCCACCAAAAGGTTGTGGTCAGAATCGATATCTGCCCCTGGTAGTGTTTTCACATTTTTAATGCTATTTCTAAATCTTTCATTGACTAGTATGTAATCTATCTGGTATCGTCTCTGGTCTCCTGGGCTTCTCCATGTGTAAAGTCTCCGCTGGTGATGCTTAAACCATGTATTAGTTACAATTAATCTATTTCTATGGCAGAATTCCACAAGTTTCTCCCCGCTTTCATTTCTCTTCCCTAGTCCATATTTTCCCACTATGTTATCATCCTGTCCCTCTTCGACTACACTGTTCCAGTCTCCCATTACTGGTGGTGATCCTTCCTTTTCCCTCCTCCTCCAATATCTCCATAATCTGTTCATACATTTCATCTACTTCGTCGTCGCCAGCATTAGTCGTTGGCATATACACTTGAATTATAAGCATTTCCACTGGCTCCATCTGAAGTTTTACGGCTATTAATCTATCATTAACTGTCACTACCTTGCTAATTCTTTCAGCTATCTCTTTTCTCATTATAATCCCCACCCCCCTTTCCTTTTTCTCCCCTCCTGAGTAAATAATCTTAAATTCGTCTGAATTTATCTCGCCTTCTCCTTCCCACCGAACTTCACTAAGACCTACTATACCTACATTATTCCTTCTCATTTCCCTTTTTAAGTTTTCTAGTTTACCCCCTGAATTCATAGTCCTAACATTCCATGTGCCTATTCTTAATTTCTCACCACTTGCTTTCCTATTAATGTTAAATTTCCTCTGTGCATCCCCTAGGGTAGTCCCCACCCGGAGATCCGATTGGGGGACTATTTATAAATGCATTACCAAATGAGATATTTGGACCGGTTAGACAGAGCAGGGGTGCCCAATTGCAAATTAAATCTTTTCGGTAATTATGCTTTTGGAAGGAATTGGCCACACCTAATTCTACCAAATTTGGTACATAGAATTTTCACATAAATTCATGACCAAAATGACATATTTCGACCCGATTAACTAAGTATGGGTGCCACAATTGCAAAGTTAAACTTTTCGGTAATTATGTATTTGGAAGGAATTGGCTGAACCGATTTCAACGAAATTTTGTATGAAGGAACTGTGCAACATTAGAAAAAAATCAAGATTGTTTATGATAGATATAGAAATATTTATTATGTACACATATTTATATAAACCCATAATAGCATATTTGGACCGGATCAACTAAACAGGGGTGCCAAAATTAAAAATTAAACACTTTCAGTAATTATGGATTTGAAAGGAATTGGCTGAACGGATGTCAACTAAATTATATATATATATATATATATATATATATATATATATATATATATATATATATATATATATATATATATAATTTTTACAAAATATCATAATGAAATCAAGATTTTTAAAGCGGAGTTTAAGAGCAGGGCTACCAAAATTAAAGATAAAATAATATTTAATTTATACGTATTTCTAGATAGCTCTCCACATAATTTTAACCCATTACGGTATATATAACCTTCATATAAATAACCGGGTTAACTAAACAGGGTTACCACAATATCAAGATTAGTATTTTTCTGTAACTATGAATTACGAAGGTATTGGCTGAACAGATTTCAATAAGAAATATCGTATGTAGTTCGAGTATAGAACGGCAAAACGAAATGAACATGTTTAGAATGGATCTAAAAAGCAGGGCTAAGGCAATATAAGGAAAACTAATTTTCTGATTTCAAAGCAAATACATTAGTATGAGATTATACTTCGGCGAATTTAACGAAAAGCACTCTGTTTGAAGATAACTCAGCAACCAATTGAACGATTTAGATGAATCCTCCACCAATATAAATGTTGAACCAAGAAACGTAGAGACTTAAAATGTGGTATCTATATTATAATGACGCTTCTTAATTATGATATATCATTATTAACATATATTTTATGCAAACACACTAGTAGAAGGTGCTTGCATTCTGTAACCATTTCATCTCACCTTGAAAAAACAATTTTTCAGAGAGATATTTCATCATACAAAATATGGAAATATTTCTTTAATTCAGAAGATTTCCCTCTGGACTGATTATCGTTTTTTCACTATGGAACAATTGTGGAGTAAAACAATCACTAATATTTGCAATTTTTAGGAATATTATACTTTTTCCACATTGGATTAATAATGCCACACATTTCTGCCAAATTTTAAATTTGCAGCAGATTAATAAGTTAAATAACATTTTCTAATTGTTTAAATTTAATTTTTAACGGCCTCAATAACAATTTCATGGAATTAATTTTAAATGTTAAAGAAATGAATATTGGAGTTATAAAATTAACTCAATGTTGACCTCTGAAAGAATAACAACTGTTCTACATCACATTAAAGACTAAAAATAAACAACATTTTAAATATCTTTTATACACGCTAAAAAGGAAAAAATAAATTTGAAATTCCTATAGAACAGTATTAGACGGAGTCGTAATAAAGGAGTTGTTTACAAATTGAAACAACTTAACTAAAATCGTAAGAAGGAAATTCATAGTTTTAGTCTTTGTTACATGGTGGGAGGGAGCACTTGCGTGACGTTACGTGCGGATAGGTATTTTTGTCTTCTTTACTTGCGATAGTGAAGATGTATTTGGTTTAAATAAAAAATAACATTACTAATTGATAACGATTGTTTTGGAATTCTCTTTAAATTTTCCCATAAAAATTCAAAGTCGGAGAAAAAAAAACTGGTTCAATGGTAGTTGCTGGATCGAAACTGAAACCGAAAGTTCAGAACGCAAAACAGCTGTCAAAATAATTTCCGTAATTGTTCTTGAGGAAGTCAAACGCATCTTGTTTAATTTTTTGCAGTGTGACTTGGGCAACAAGAAATTAAATCAGTCTCTATTGCACTGAACGTGCCGTGACTGATTAAATTTAACGCAGATGTTTTCTTGGTTGGAAAACGAGAAAATTGATCTGCTACGGTAGTTCAGTGGTAGAATATCTGCCCGGCAAGTGGAAGACCCGGGTTCGATTCCCGGTCATAGCAGACTTTTTTCTCGTTTCAAAATTATTCCCAACATTACAGCTTAAGCCTGTCTGCATAGGATCTTTAGATCGCTTTATTCCATCAATTAAAAATTGTTCGACGAAAAATTATTCGTTAATCAAGTACACACTGCACAAAATGAAACCTCACTAGAGCTACTTGAAAGCACAACAGAAGCTTTTGAGGCACTCAGTTCACTCATGTTTGCAATTTGAAAATTGCTTTCACTCCATACTTTACTACGCAGAGAAAAACCGCGAAATTCCTCCTATCTGAGTCAAAATGTTTGGAAATAATATCTGTAAATGCACTACTATAACACAAATACTTCTATAAGCATGAAGGTTCACGTGAAACATCAAATTGCAACTTATTGAAACTGTAATATAAATGGACCAGATGCCTAGTCTCCGCTCGTTTACTACAGTGAATGGCTCATCAACGTGTATGCAATAATATTTCTGCTTCCTAGTATGCTAGTAGTGATATTTTTGGCCATTGTATGGTGGCAGCTGTCAAGATGAATTTTTTAAACATCGCACAGTTGCATGCTTTTACTGAAGGTGTGCTTCTAAAATTGCATTTGTGAATGAGTAATTTTTATTGGCATTACTGTTATTATTATGTTAATTTCTAATTTGGGAGCAATGCTTCCCTTGCTTCCATGGAGGATTCACCCTGGTGAACCAGAACGAAAACCAGACCGAGAAAAACTTTTGTTCAATGCACTGCTAGAAACATGTGCATATATTGATTCTGGGAAGAATTTCTGGAAACAATGATATGGACTTTGATTCTCAAGCCCAACTACACAATGATGTCCACTGAAATTTGCAATGGAATGGAGATCCTATAATTTTACACCATCCTCGCAATTGATTTCATCCCATGCAGTGGATTAATCACGTCCTGCAATACTAGTTGATGTACCTGGACGTTGTATCATCCACATCTCTAGATGCTTCCGAAATGTGAACAAATTCTTCATCGGAATCAATTTCTGAGCCCAAAGCTTCAGGAAAATCGTCACTTTCATCTGAGGACTCCGTTTTCCTCTTCCCACTCTTGTTAATTGTTTCAGATAAATTCATTTAGACTGAAACAATGAGAAAAACATTGAGCGAGGAAATACAAGTTGTGCATTTAAAATCACTTTCCGTCAAATCACTTTCCCGAAAGATTAATTTTCTGGAATACAATAAACAATCACCATTTGTGATCTTGCCATTCACGGATTTGATAGTTCTCTATTCATACCAAAGCGATTTTTGAGAAAATGAATCATTTGCGAAACTGATTTTCAGGGAATTGAACTAAAGTGCAAATTATGAACTAATGAAAATATTCATTCTGTAATTCAAACCAACAATATCTTATTTGCTATAAATTACAACTTACCTAGTTATTAATGAAAATACGGATTTCGTGAAGGGAACAGAAGATGTCACTGGTAGCCACCCAGAAGAGTTGCAGTCACATAAAGGACATACATGCTTGCTATGTTCCCAACCCCATAACAGAGAGAACAAGACCTCACAATAGCAGTCAAGACCCACACATGTGCTATGACACTGGAGTAGGGATGCTCTGAGTGGGAGGGTGTATTCACACAAGTTTGTGTTTTCCTAAAAAATAAAAGCATTTAGGGGAGTTCTGAGGGTGCTACATGGATAAGGGGGATACCCAAATGCAGAATTATCAGGTAAAAGGTTTTTCAAGGACATGGGGTAAATCCGATTTATGCAGTCTAGGCTAAATAATTTTATTCAGATATATCTGATTTACACAGTGTAAGGGTTAAATTCCTTTTCCCCTATTCATTTGGCAGTATAAAGAAATGAAGCAAAATATGTATTGCGAAACACAACTGAACTAATTACGTTGAAACTGTAGACTTTGGGACAATGATTTGGCAGTGCAAAAGTTAACAAGTTAACAAAAATTTTCGGAATATTTGACATCAATGCTTGATTGAATAAACTTCTGATTTTGAGATCCAATTGCATTATTATAATGTAATACTATTTTCATTAGAAATTTACCATTAAAAACAAAATGTAAAACCCAAAATCAATCAAAAGTTATTTATAACATATCTTACCAAAGTTAAGTAGTTGTAATATGATCTGTAAACCTCTTTGAAAGTAAATTAAACATATTTACACTTCGCTTTTATTGTTGCAGCAACGTAAATAAAACAAAGCTCTACCATAGTAATGGACCCGTAGAGATAGTTCATAAGGTAAAGAGGTAAACGGACCTATGAATGGACTTCAAAATCAATAGACTTTATGTCTGTCACCATCCAAAACTATCCAGAAAATCTTAGTATCTCAGCTTTTCTCGATACTACAAAATTTTGCACATGGACGGACAATGTGAAAATGTTTTTTTTTAAAGCTGTAAAAAAAGGAACAGGTCAGCTTTTACGTTCCAACAGCAAGGAAATGTAATGTAAGTACCAATAGAAAAATAACATCAGAATACAAAATTAATACTGATTACAAAAGTTAAAATTCAGTTATGAAGCTAACCCAACCCAAAGCAAAGACACCTAAGGCAAACCTAACCATACCCATCCCCACAGTAACGTTATTGTGTAAAATTTCCAATGCAAAAGGCTGCATAATTGCTGAAAATCAATGTAAAAACATAATAAAAGTAAACAAGTGAAATAGAAATGAAACAAATAAATGTATAAATAACAACAAATTTGCCTTTGATTAGTGCGTAAAACATAACTGAGAATCACTTGATCCGAGACGTGAAGATAAGTAAAAAAAACATTGGGATGGTAAAAACCAGACAGCCTTATAGGAACTTTATTGGGGGTGCTGGTGGTGTAGTGGTTAGGACGTTGGCTGCTATTCGTCTGCTGCTCAAAGGGGTAGTGGGCACGAATCCTGTGAAAGTCGGATTTTTCCGAGGTTGCCCGGCCTCCTATTTGTGTGGTTTGAGACTGTGCAAAGTCAGCACCCAGTACTTCAGAAGGAATGTGAAGCAGTTAGCCCCCTTGGTGCTTTTCATAAAGAGTAGGCTAATGCCAGCACCGGATTTTCATCCTCCCTTCTGTCTCCAGTTGATGACAGTACAAAATGAGCATGGCAGTTGACACACTTAAAAATCAATTAAACTAAAGGATCTTTATTATTTAATATTTTCAAAAAATAAAAATTTATATACCGAGATGCCAATTGCGCTACCTATATCAAAATTGCACTAAACAATCATAAGCTAAACAAGGCATTCCTGTAGTAAACATAAATGAGTGATGAGACTAATTACTTAACACATAAATTTTGAAGTATGTTTTATACAAAGAGCAACATACCAAATAAAGGAATACATTTTCTTTATGTCTCAAAATGTTTCCGTAGTTAAAAATTACCATTTACAGCTACCAGAAATTAATAACAATAATAATGTAGTTATTAAACAAATTTAAAACAACTTATTATAGTGTTAAAAATACTTCCACTATTTTGACAGTATATAGTTTCAATGCAGGGATTTTCCTTCCTCCAATGATGATCATTAGAATTTGCAACACTTTCACCATTCGTTGTGTACAATTAGAAAGTATTAAACATATATACAAGCTACAGTTTGTTTGGAATGCTTCCTGTGGACATACTGTATCTGTATAAGCTGACCCCAAATTTAAGCCGACCCCCCAAAAAATTCCACCATTTTTTGACATAAAAGTAAATTTCGTAGATTTTATGCAAAAGTGTGCCGGGCATGCATGCACAGGCTAGAATACATTATTGGAGATCAAAGAATAGAGTGGGAAATGGTTTAGTTGTTGACATTTGAAATATTACTCCAATCAATAATTTCACATTGTCCAATAATGTTCCATATTTAGTTATGATAATTTCATTCATCTTCATTTTCACACAAGGTAAAATAAAGCAATAGTGACCTTGCAAAGATAATTTTTAATCCAAGTCTATTTCCAATGAAATTAGCATTTACATTGCCTTAAGAAATTGCATTTTATAATTATAAATGTTCATATCGATATATCGTATATGGTATATAACTTCACACACAAGTTTTACCGTAATTAAAACAGTTGAGCATCAAAAGCAGTCATCGCATTTTGCGTAATCGTTTGCATAGTCAATTTTAATATATTCCATGAATGAGGTTTTAACATGCATATCAATATTAAATTGGCTGTAGCAATAACTACAAATCCAAGTAAAACTAATAGTAACTTCTTTAATGGGTAATGAAAAATAATACAAATTGGTAACTATTCTTAATGATACATATGCATAACCGTGAGAAATGAAAGAAAATATCCAATAGCATTTAGAAACAAAAGAACAGGTAACAACGGCAACAAAACACGGGTACTGCTAAATTCAATATTCTAGCTTTATTAATTATCATAAATATTCATCGTAGGTCAAATGTTTACTTGATGAAAAATATAGTACTATCATTTGAACGCAACGGCAATGAGAGATGTGCTGCCATCTATGGGTGAGTACGAGACTTAACCCTAACCCCAAGTATTTTCTCGAACTCGCATTTAAGCCGAGTGATGATTTTTTCATGATAGATTTTGACAAATAACATCGACTTATATTTGGGCAGATATGGCAATATGCAATGCCCATACCCCATATTTACATGGATTTTTTCAGGAGAAAAAATGCTGGCATTACACAAGCAAATAAGGTACATCCCTTCTTTGGTACTATTCATCGTGGTCCACTAAAGTGAATATTACACTAATTATCATTTTCATGACCATGCTACGCTAAGTTTTAATGATGTAAACCAGTGATGGCGAACCTTTTTTAGCTCGCATGCCAAAATCACCTTAATAATAGTTAATTTGTCAGTTGGCGTGCCAGTATCACAATAAAATCTTATCTTTGTCTATTCATAGAATATAGCATAGAATAGAGTATGTCTTTCCCCACACATAAAGAAATATATACTACTAAATGGTTCAAATGATATATCTAAAACAAAGTATGAACTATAGTTTTTCGTTTTTTATCGAATTATTTGTGCGAATTCTGCATCTTCCAAATTTTACAAATAATATTAAACGCTAATAAAAAATAGGTTATATTAATGGATAACATTATCTTTGGAGGAGGTGGCACTCTCTATTTAGAAGAAGCAAATTAGGTAAGTATTTCATGAAAAAACACCATATTTCGTAAAAATGACTTAATAAATGATGTAAATGAAATAATAAAGAAGATGTATGACATGAACGAAGTGATCCAATCCGTCAAATTCCGTTTGACAAATTCCAATTAAAAATCTATCAGATATTAACGATATAATAAAAATGAATAATACTAAATTTTGTGGTGATGCCCGAGACATATTGGCCCGACAGCGTGTAATCATAATATAACCAACAGTACTCTCGTAAATGAAGCCTCTCTTTCGAATCGTTTCAATACCTACATTTATTAGATTTCCAGGTTAATTTTTCTCATGCCTCTGTATTAAGGAGGGGCACATTTTATTACTTATTTCATTTTTTGGCATGCCAACCAAAATCGTTCCACGTGCCATAGGTTCGCCATCACTGATGTAAACAATAATCACATATGAACTAAGTCTATAGGTCCTGTATCAAAAGCGATGGGCATCTGCATATATAATAAACTTTCAAATGGATGAAAAAGCACTAATGACTACCATTTATTTTTATAAAAAGTAAAAAATTTCTTTGCAATAAATATTACTATTCTATAAACAATTTTGTAAGTGATAAAATTCACTGATTTGTAAATTGTCCTTATATTACATAATACTTTATTTAATTGTAACTTATCCAATATCAATATAAAGGGTATGCATAAATTAAAGTTCAATTTGAGAGGCTTATAACTTTTTATTCAAGTCACATATTGGAAAAAGAATTGCTTTAAAACAAAGGTCCAACATTCAAGCTGGATGTTTACAGGTTTCCCACTAGAGGTGTGGCGAGAGATGAACTACAAAAAAGTAGTAATGGTGGATTACAGTTGCCGTGTGTGCGTTTTGCTATTTTGCATTTGAATTAGTGATTAAGCAACATTTCACTTAAGTGTGTATATTGATAGTATTCTTTAAATGATTTCATAAGTGATGAAATTCACTGATTTGTAAATTGCCCATCTTATATTATGTAAACAATATTAAATTTAATAGTAACTTGACATCCTATATCAGTGCATATTGATCACCAGACAAACAAAATTATTATAATTATCGAAACAGTGGAAACCTGCATTGGACAAAGGTTTCCTGTTAAATACAGCTTGGTACTATTGAGAGACATTTGCTGATGGTAAGATTATAAAAGAAATATGTTAAAGCTAGATTCTCAAAGATAATTTTATTTTACTTTTTCATAAATTTTGCCAATAAACATTGAATAAAAATATTACATTCAATCCAAAATAAACAAAAGCAGTTTTTCCATCATTAACAAAACCAGAGAATTGCAAAAGCTATATATCTATATAACATACAAGATTTCACACTTTAAACAATAAAAATAACAAAATTTAAGTTAATTTAGTGGAATAATGCATACGTTGTTTGTATTCATGCATACATGTGCATATGCATGAATGTCTCTCTGTGGCTATGCACTGTGATTGAATTTAAATTCAATAGACTGAAAGGTAGAAGAACCTGTTCTCATCTCCTCCAAAGTTTGTCATAATTATCGAAATTGAAGCAAACTGATTCTTAAACCAATGCAGTCCAAGCCAACTTCAGAGACAGTACAAACTGTACATACTGAGCCCTTGAAAGATGGCAAGTAACTAGTTCCACACAATGGGCACTTTTCTTCAGGCTTACCCCGATAAATGGGTTTGTATGTCTGTCCACAAAGTGAAAATGGGTTGTGCTCATCATATAACAGCTGATGTTCATCAGTTGGATTTTTGTCACATGCCTGAAAATGTAAACATTAAAAATGCTGTACAAAATTAATGAAAGAAATACAGTTTACTAGATTTAAATTTATGTACCAGCAGTTAAATTTTCTTTTGGCCTTTCTTCACTCCACTTATTCATTTTTATTCAATATCTCCACATTTCTTAGAGAAACATATATAGCATATTTTTCCCATGGTAAGCATATGTGACAGAACATTATTAATCTTTGTAAGGCTTCAGTAAAGACAACATTACTTTGATATAAACTGAGAATATGAGAGACCAACATCCAAAAAATAATTGCAAAAGAAAAATGGGTAGAAAACAAATAAAAAAACCATTTATGTAAAATTCTGCATCATGGACCTGTTATCTCAGACATACTGAGTACCTAGATTAGGCCTGTCCAACCTTTTATGGTAGGCAGGCAAATTTTAAAAAAATCAGGGCACTGGTAACATACATTTCATTTATTAAATTCAACAATAAATTATGGCATTTGGAGAACTTGTTCACTTTTCATCGTTCATTTGTGCCGAGAAGCTCATTTCCATATATAATAACACTGATAAAAATGAAATTTATCTAAACAATATAAAAAAGGAAAAAAAGCATTTTAAAAACTCTAATGTGAAATTTGAGATTGAATTTTATTACCTAGCTTGGTGTATGAAGGAAATTATTTCTTCCAAGCCATTCTCACAGTGACATTCAAATGTTTACCTGATAGCATTGACTGCTGTCATGATTTAAAGCAAGAAAAGCAACATCCACTTAAATACATAATCAAAACATGAATTTAGTCCAAGAGAGTCATCTTTTAGAAGTGGATATTGCTCAACAGGTACCAAAGACCAAAAGTTTGACTGAGATTTCAATGAAATATTTGTCCTCAATTCAATTATTTCAATTTCTAACAAAGTACAGTCATCCCTTGCATAGCAACACTTCCTCAGTGATGTTTTGTGGTTACAACGCTGTAATATTTTGACCCTGTTTCACTCTTACGATGTGCCTAATTTACGGTTATGATGCTGTTGCCAGTTTTAGTGCCTATTAGTCATGATATGCAGTTTGACATAAGTCTTCTTACTTTGTTGTCACCAACAGGTATTACAGTTACAAAGTAACTATTGTTATTTTAGTTCTTGGTAGCTTTCAACTTTGTATAGAAAAAGGATTATCTTTGATATTGAGTAACATTGCCATAGATGCTACCTCAAGTAAAATAAGTTGCCAAGTCATGTGTATTTCTTCGTAGTTCAGGTTTTGGCTTGCAATCTATCGGACATGCTTATTGCTTCACTTTCTACCACTTGTTATTTCTATATCACCTGTTATATAGCGCTTTATATACAGCACATTAGGTGTCTGCACCATTTTCATAATGTAATATTTTTGTTTATCATCAAGAGTCGCATTGATTTAGGTATGTTGCAGTAATGCGTATGCAACATTTATCATTTATTAATACCATAAAACATATCTTAAAATTTGTGCATGTGAAGGATAAAGTTTTAAGAACATAAACACTGAAGAAGGCCAAAGAAAGTACAAGGAGTTAAATAATGCTCTAAAAAAGGAAACAGATAAAGCAAGAGAACAGTGGATAAATGAGAAATGCAAGGAAATTGTCAAGTGAAAGAATTTGTGGAACAGACCTCATATATAGCAACGCAAGGGATTTATTCAAGAAAAAGGCAAGAAAGTTAGGATGTAAAAGAATCAATCCCACCTGGTGATGAAATGGTGAAAATTTTGCGCTCACTTAAGGGGTTAAAAATTAGTATTATGTATAAAGTTTTTTCCTGAATAGACCTTGTTTTTCATTGTGGTCATCTTAAATTCAAACTTTTCTTCCTTTCAAGTTAATATGGCAATTCTCCCAAATGTGAACATATGAAATCAAGTATTTGTTACTATCAATCTGCTACTTGATAGAAAATATTTTATCTGAAATTTGCAAACTAAAAGATTTGTGAAAGTCACAGAATCGTTCCATTTGAAAACTGAATGGAGTTTAAAAACATTTGTATCTAGAAAAAACCATTAAAGCTCTTCCAGTGCTTGAATTTTTCCTGGTTAACATAGATATTCCTAGTTAAAATGTTAAACAGAAATTCAGTCTCTAATTGCTCCAAAATGATGTCAGTTAGATTTGATTTTGGATTCAATACTCTTGATGCATAGCAATCACCAAATCATTAATATAATTTAGGATTAATTTACCATGGAATGTATATGAACAAAAGCAGTTTATGGTTTAACTATTAGAAAATGAGCTCTAACCTGCAATATTTTCCTTGCCTGCTGAGCAACTTCAAGCCTAGGTCCAAGCTCAAGGAGTCGACGAGCAAATGAAGCTGCAGTCTTATAATTCTTAAGTTTGAAAAATAAATTTAAAGCAGTCCTAAGTGTGAGTATTTGATGAACAGGTTGCAGATTGCAATGGGTAAAATATGCTGCCATTTCACAAATTCTCTTTTGCTCTTCCAGTGTATTTTTAGGGAGTTCCTTCCTTGCAGTTTCCATTTTTAGACCTGTTAAATTAAAATAATTAAATTACACAAATAATTTTGAAGAATAAAATTTTCACAAATGGGATATGGGAGTACTAACCAAGGATATATTCTCTGCATATTAGAAGAAGCTGTTGCGCTTCCGTAATCTCCTGCCTGTTTTCAACAACTAGGAGTGGAATGCTAAGTAGCAAGCTTCGCAATTTTTCAACAGCTTCTTGAAAAATTCCACTGGTGGTTAACTGATAACAGACCTAAAAAAAATTGTTATATGAAATTTATTTCAAGAAAGAAAAATTATAAAAACTGTCAAAATCATAGAGTTGAAAAAACACCAAATGTGGCAATGTAACCATAAGAATACAAATGTCATGTTATTGATAATGAGTAAATAATATTACTTCTCTAAAACTTGATTTTACTCATCTTAGAATTTTTTTAATTGGACATAATTTTAGCGATATAATAGAAAATAATTTGACGGCCATTCAAGTTTTCCATTTAAGATATCTGGGGAAAAACCAACTGAAGGAATGACAAAAGAGGGAATATACCGTATTAGCCTGAATATAATGCGACCCCGAATATAGTGCAACCCCAAGTATTTTGAAAGGAATTTTAGAAAAAGATGAAAAACATTTAATTTTCTCTATTTTGCACATTTAAATTACCTGTAAACTCATGAATTATGTACTAAAGGGGGGTAATGTGACGCCACGTTTAGATGTTCCTCGTTTTCTAACGTTGAGTGTCGCATCCCTGCGTGAAGTTGTGCCGGTGCTGTGGTTGCTGCAATTTGGCCTTGATCTATTTTCAAGTCTCCTCAGACCCCTACCGAGTATATTTGTACAATGTATCATCGTAAAATGAATGTCCAATTCACTTACAATGTAGCAATTATAAAAATATGCGCTGAAACACGCGTCATGAAACTCGCCGATACACAGTTATTTTTTAAAGATACAAGTATTCGAATATAGTAAGATTGCAACAAGTACTCGAATATAGTGCAAATGTGACTGTCTGTAGTTATCTGTGTCTCCCTTCTACCCTTAGTGCTCCCAAAGCCGTTTCCCAATAGCTCTTACTCCACAGTGTTAGTGCTCCACTAAGTGTTTTATTCCACTCACTCGATAAGTTCCTTTAGCTCTCTAGGGCAGTTCTCATATCCCTACAGTGCAGTGCTCATGCCTTCCTGTGCTCCTCTGTTTTCCTTTGCAATTAGTTTATAACTTATCCTTTACTTGACCTGTGTGTATTTTCCTGCTTTTTCATTATACATTGCAATATTGTATTGTGTATTGTATTCCTAACTTTGCGCATCCTACTCTATAAAATATCCTCACCTATGTTTAATTCTTCCCCTGGAATCTTGCCCACTAATAGCACTTCTTTCCCGTTCGTACCTCCCGTCAGTAGACCCTCCCAGCAGGACGTTATGACGCGCATTAGCTCTTCTGACTCTCCACCCCCCGCTGACCACCCTTTCCCCCGCTTTTCCCATTGCACTCAAAATAACAACACATGCCCTCTCTCGCCCATCACCTCTTTCCCTGTCCCACCACCTTATTACGCATGGTCCTCACACTCTCAACCCAGAGGCAGCAGAATTCTTACCCCCCCCTCCATTCCACTCCCGTCCCCACCCCCCTCACTACCTGCTATACATCCAGCCACAATCCGTACCTACTTTAACCCACATGCTCCTGATTTCATTCCTTCCCTAACTCAACCGCGTCCTTCCTTAGACCCAAATGCCTCTGAATTCTACCCATACGTATCTCCTGGTTCCGCATCTTCTAATCTTCTCCCTATCACTAATAAAAGCTTATCCTCATATTGCAATTCCAATACAAAGGCCATTCTATCTGAACAGTTTAAGCCCTTTCCACGCTCCCTCCAGATCTTATATTTAAATGCTCAAAGCCTAACAGCGCATATCGAAGAACTCCGTGGTATACTACCTAACAATAAAGTACACATCATCGCTATTGCTGAGACCTGGTTGAAACCATCTATGTCTTCCTCTACTGTTAACATTGACGGTTTTAAACTTTACCGCAACGATCGCGTTGGCAAAGGCGGCGGCGGTGTCGGAGTATATGTAAGAAACGATATTTCAACTAAATTTATTGAAAGTAGCGAATGTAATTACAGCAAAAGACCCGAATTTCTCTTTCTTGAATTGAAAATCTATTCACAGAAAATACTTTTCGGTATTTTCTACCGTCCACCCAAAATTGGTCATCTATCCGATATTGATGAAGTCATCTCTAATCACATTAACGATTACAATCATTTAATAATTACTGGCGATTTTAATGCCAATATACTCGCACCAAACCCTGATTCGACATATTTATATAACTCCTTCAACTCTCTAGGCCTTAGTATTCTACCTCTAAATGCTACTCACCATACTCCTACTTCCTCTACCCTAATTGATTTAGCCGTTACCCGCCAATCCTGACAAGGTTCTCGCGCATGGCCAACTCTCTGCTCCGGGAATCTCCGCACATGACATAATATACATTGCATATTCAATAAGGAGCCCAACTCACAAGCCGAAATATATCACCTATAGGGACTTCAAAAACATCAACAATGAGAAGTTAATTGCTGATGCGTCTGCCATGCCTTGGTATTCTATTGAGTACATGGACGACATTAACGACAAGGTTGAGGCTTTCAACAATTTTGCACAGTCATTAATCAACACTCACGCTCCACTAAAGACTAAAAGAGTCTCTAAGCCCCATGCACCATGGCTCACAACAGACATCAAACTGATAATGAAGAGACGTGACAATGCCTTCCGCATTTTCAAAAATACAAAAACATAGATCTCATTCAACCAATTTAAAAAACTAAGAAATAAAACTAAGCAACTTATCAGAAACTCTTAAACTCGGTACATTCATTCACTGTCCCGTCCAAATTCTTCACAATCTGCTCTATGGAGTAACTTAAAATTATTTGGTATTGGAAAATCTAAGGATACACAACTTCCTCCTCATATTTGCCTTGATACACTTAACACTCTATTCACCACTCCCACAACTCCTGATGACAACGAAATAAAACAGAATCACATACACCACCTACTTCAACACACTCCTCCCACCACAGCATCACCACCATTCCAATTTTCTCCTGTAACTCAGCTGGAAGTACTGAATTGTTTACGTAAAATCAAGTCCAGAGCACAAGGTGCTGACGAAATTCCAATAGTTTTCCTTCATAAGATTATTCATCTAGTTCTACCGGTCATCACTCATATATTCAATTGGTCGCTTATGCAAAACAAATTCCCATCGCAATGGAAACTCGCCATAGTCCGTCCCATACCTAAGAAAAGTCTTACTTCTGACATAACCGACTTTCGGCCCATCAGTTTACTTCCTGTATTATCAAAGGCATTTGAAAAGGTTTTACATGAACAAATCACATATTTTCTAATTAGTAATAATATCCTCGATTCTCTACAATCAGGATTCCGAAAATCACACAGCACTACCACAGCACTCCTCAAAATCACTGACGATATCAGATTAGCAATGGACAAAAGAGAAGTCACTATTATGACTCTTCTTGACTTTAGTAAAGCTTTTGACTCTGCAGATGTAAACATACTTCTAACCAAACTGCGCCTCATGAACTTCTCCTCAGATTCCCTAAACTTAATTAGTTCTTACCTGAATGATCGCTATCAAAAGGTCGTAACTGACAATCATTCCTCAAGATGGATTAAAGTGTCACGTGGCGTACCACAAGGTTCCACCCTCGGGCCACTGCTCTTCTCTCTGTACATTAATGATATATCTTCTCAGCTTGCTCACTGTAAATACCACCTTTATGCTGATGATCTCCAAATCTATATGCACTCTCGCTCTATTGATCTCCATCTTATCATTGATAAAATGAACCACCTCACCTCACTTCTTTATCCAAATGGAGCAATGTAAATTTCCTCAAAATTAATCCTTTAAAAAGTCAGTCTATTATTATTGGGTATCCCAAACTTCTCTCGTCACTAAACTTCTCAGAACTTCCCCCAATTCTGCTCAATAACTCTGTCATTCGTTTCCAAAAAACTGCAACCAATCTCGGGTTAGTATTCAATGACACATTGACCTGGACTGATCATATAACTAAAATATGTAATACTGTTAACAGTTCACTTCACTCACTTAAAAGAATTAAAAGCATTACCCATTTCTCCCTTCGCAAGCGACTTATCACCGCTCTTGTCCTTCCTCACCTCGATTACTGCAATACGGTCTATCAAGATCTATCTAACGAGCTATCTCTAAAATTGCAGCGTGCACAAAATTCCTGCGTAAGATTCATTTGTGATCTCCAAAAGAGAGACCATGTCACTCAACCTCTATATACGTTAGGCTGGCTTCGCACTGAAGCTCGTAGACGTCTTCACCTCCTCTCGTTATTTTACCGAATTATAACTCTTCAAAACCCGCAGTATCTGAACTCCAAATTTTCCCAAATGAACTCTGTGCACAACGCCAACACTAGGGGCACCAATATCTTCCAGATCCCACATCACAGGACGGAAATTTATAATAAATCCTTCCATGTTACAGCTTGTAGACTTTGGAATGCCCTACCTACTGACCTCCAAAACGAAACATCTCTCCACATATTCAAACATAAATACTTTAAATTGCTGTTCTCTGCCCAAAATTCAGGTCAGCTTTAACATTTTCTTCTTACCAATTGCAGGACGGCTTCTTTCACTCTTCCTTACTTAATGAACATTAATTAATTTTTTTTTGCAGGTTATCGAGTTCGCAAAGTGTACGCCTCCTTCGACTGTTACCTTTTCATTGTCTAGTGTCTACTAAGTTATAGTGTTTATACTAATTCTCATTGTATTATATCATTCTGTATTGTTTCATACTATTTTATACTGATTTATATCATTTTGTATTGTTTTATACTATTTGATACTGTTTGATATCATTTTGTATTGTTTTATACTATTTCGTATTACTTTATTTTATTATGTATTGTTTTATATCATATGTGTAATTTTATATAATTTCCTTCTTTCTTATGTTATGCATGATCCAACAACAATCTCCATATTCATTGTATATATTTCAAGTATATTTCATCTTATTCTGCCTAATTATTGTATTATATTTCTTGGTTTGCATTACGTTAATACCTATATATGTATTTTTATGACGGTATACAACGATGCTGTATATACGAAGACTTACTGTACATACTCCTTTCTATTTAATGTTGTATTACTATATCATAATATGTACACTATCTAGGGTTTTCGCAGGTTTTTCACACCCCCCTTCTCAGTGGGTGTTTTCCTGCGTGGGTTTTACTAGGGAGGACATGCCTGTTTTACCTAGGTTTTCCCCACAATCTCTAATCTGTCTTCAATTTTATATATTTTTTTTACTCTGTATGATTTAGGTATATACTGCTTATGTTATGCGTATTGTATATATATATATATATATATATATATATATATATATATATATATATATATATATATATCTTACTTTACCATTTTTTTATATTTTTTATATTGACGAAGGGTTAAATGTAAGAATGGACCTTATGGTCTAAATTTCGCCCGAATAAAGACGATTATCTATCTATCTATCCCTTCCCTATACCTCTCCCACCACCACTATCCCTTCCTACAACCCCTTACTCCTCCTCTTTCCCCCTCCCTTCTTTAACCAATGAGTAATCAACCCCATAATTCCTTTCCCTCTCCTGACCCTCTAGCCCTCCTATATATTTGGATGGTCTCAGTTTTCTGGCCACCTGAGGATGTTACTTTGCAACAAAACCGGTTGAAATTAACATTTGTATATGTGGAAGAATACATTATTCTTCCGTTTTTCTTGATTTAACCTTAAAATAAAGCATGTAGCAAAAGTATGAACCAGGACATACCTGAAGTCTTTGAACTAAATCAGTTAAACGAAGTCCAACTGCAGGCATACCACCTTTAGGGCCAGCATCTTTCCAGTTACGGTGAGGGTTGCCATATAGAATGGGGAGGGAAGGCAATGCAGGATATGAAGTTCTACTTCGGCTGAATGTACTCAGGAACAAGGCTCTATATGGTGCAAAATTCACCACACCCACCTGGCAGAAATGAGAGTCTCATCAGAAATGTTGCAGCATTTCTGCAAATCCAAGATTTTCAATGTAGCATTTCTGAAAAAGGAGTCATCTTGATATTTAACCACCCCTCTAGTGTGTGCGACAACATATGTCATACTGTGCAGCATCAACTTTTACGGTTCATTTATTCTTTATACATTGAGTTTCTCCCATGAGTCACAGATATATCTAAGCTACTTGGATTAGGATACCTAACTATACAAATATTTTCTCTCTTACTCTAGTTAAAGAATATATTTACTAAGGTTATTTTCCCCTCAGTTAAAGACCTGAGCATCAACAAGGAAAATGCTAAATATAACTAAAAATCAAGGTAATGACAACTAAAGTATTCTTTCTCTTGTGAGTAATACTTCTGAAGGACACTTATTATCATCTGAAAGTGAATTAGAAGATGAGGAAAGTATTATAGAGTGATTAGGAGATCAAGATCAATATAGTGCCTGCACTTGATACATACAGTGGAATCCCGATTTAAGGTTTCTCCATATAAGGTTTTCCCAAATTTAAGGTTGATTTTTTGTGGCCCTGACCAAACCCCCATATAAATAATGTATTATATTACCTGATTTAATGTTTCTCAATTTTGTGAATTGCCCGAATTTAAGGGACAAAATTCTCGTTCCTAGACGGACATCGCCTTGATTTAAGGTGCATTTACATTATGTGATGCAAAAATATATTACATATTTAGTGAAGTTGCAATGTAATAATTCACACTATCCATCAACGACGCAACACATACTGGCATTGTTACATTAAATGAACTCAAATAATTAATATTATGTCATCCCGTGTTTTCTCAATCCGCCTTTAGTCCTTAAGTCATCTGTTACGTGCGTTATGAAAGTTGCGGTGACGTCAATACCTGAACATGGAATTTTTTTTAAGCTTCGGTTCCAAAGCGCTCATTCTTCTTTTTTAGATTTGCCAACTAGAATGTACAATGTGTATCTGAAATTTCCATTTTTTATGCATTCTTCGCACGAAGTGAATGCATATATGAGAGATCATTTCAGTCCGCATGTTTAAACTCAGGAACTGCTGGAGGTACTTCAATGAAATTTAGTATTTGGGAGTTTTGGTAAAATTTGTTGGCCAATTCCAATTTTGGTTAAAATCGGACCATAATAACGACCACTTTATATGAAGACCTACATGTATTTTACAATGTCTCTTCTTCAAGTCTGAAATGTGTTTCACAATCATCTCATTAAATACTCATCTGAGCAAACAAAAGTTCAATAAAATAATTAAATACACATTTTTTGTTAAATAACTTTTCCTGTAAAACAAGGTTTATGATAAATTTAAAGAAAAGTAATTTAGCATGTTTACTTAATTTTACGATTTTCGATGTTCTTTTGTTCATTCAAAAAATCATTAATTAAAAATTTTAAACTCAGGAACCTCGGTAGATATTTTAATGAAATTTGATATTGGGGAGTTTTAATAAATGTTGTTGGCCAATTCCAAATTTGGTTAAAATCGGATTACAATAATGACCACTTTACATGAAGACCTTCATGTAGCTTACAATGTATTTGTTTCAACTCAGGAACCGCTGGATGTATTTTTATGAAATTTGGGAAGTTTTACTGAAATTGGTTGACCGATTCCAATTTTGGTTAAAATCGAACTACAATAACGACCACTTTACATGAAGACCTACATGTATTTTACAACGCCTCTTTTTCAACTTGGAAACAGCTGGATGTATTTTGATGAAATCTGGTATTGGGAATTTTACAAAAATTTGCCAATCTCATATAACACATTTGGAAAATGTGCAGAATTAAATGGACCTAGTCTAGTAATTATGGGAGATAAAAATTGGAACTCAAAGGGTTAAGCTAAATTCTAAACAGGTGCAAAACATGGTTAACCTTGTGGCGAACAAGGTAGTTAAGTTTATTCAAACCAATTCTTCTTAATCATACATGTATACAATTACAGATTCATGACAAAATATGGATAATACAAGCCAAATATGTTTAGAAGTGTAAAAAAAATGGAAATAAAACTTGCTAACAAAAGAGTTAAAAAAAGAATGGTAACACATATGGAGCAGGGAGCTTTTGGGTTTAACATCTATTTTGAGTATAGAACTGGGAAGAGATTCCTACTACAGAGGTGTCCAACATTTTCTTAAGAAGAAGAAGAAAAATGTCATGAAAATGGCTGGATCCCAAAAGAACATATGAGAGATTGGTTACACGTTGTAAGGAATAGAAGGGCAAGAAGAAAGAGAGGGATGCTTGTACTAGATGCATTCAAAAGACACAAATCCTGAAGGTAAAAAATTCAATTAACACAATGACTACTGACCTTGTAATAATACCTGGATGAATTATATCACACCTAAAGTGAGAATGAGAGTGAAGACAATGGTGAAGAGATCATAGGAAATGATGATGGCTGATATAATACAATGACCTGTGATAGTCAAGAAAATTATGGGACCCAATTAAAATTTCTGCTAGTTTTGTAAATTTTTGTAATTTTTGCATGAATTATGTAATTAGGTCATGAAATATTTTTTCTGGTTTGGCAGTCTACCAAAAGGTAGGCTGCCATGGATTCAGGTAAATATGACAGTTTACTTCATATAGGATTTTAAGATCCAAATCCACAAAATAAGAAAACACCTCATCTTTTTTCAAATAAGATACATACATTACACTAAATACTATTCTCCAATGCACTTACCTGTTCATGCAGTAGACGGAATGCTGATTCAAATGAACCAGCAAGAATATGATCCACAGGGAGGTGAGAGTTGTTTGCCCAAACCTGTGCTTGAGACATGCCTTTCGTTGGTGGGACAAAGTAGCCTTCTTCACCAGTTATTGCACTTGAACTTTCAAGTTCTGGTGGAAGTTCCAAGTCTTCATCTCCGACATCCCAACCTCCTCCTAGAACAATACATGTATCAATTAAAATTTATCTCAATAATTTCTGAAGAACATAATTTTAGCTACAACTTGAATAAGATGGCTTAGATACGTAGGTGACATTTTTTACCATTTTCGACACATCAAAAAGCAACATCACAGACTTCTTACAAAATATTAACAGACAATATGAACCCAATAAATTCACACTTCAACAAGAAAAGGACAAAACCCTTCGTTTCCTCGACTTATTAGTAAAAAGACATTATAACAGACTAAAATTTAATGTCTACTAAAAACCTATTCATACTGACAAATACATACCAAACGATTCCCACCATCATATCTCACATAAATTAGCACCGTTTCACTTCATGATACATAGATCAATGGCAGATTTGGAAATTTCCCGCCCCCAGGCCAAATTATTTTTCTGCCCCCTTTTTGGAATTTTTTTCTAAAATAATCGCTCGTCTATATAGTTTGTCTGTCCACCCATTCATCTGCAGATCACAATAGTTAAATTCATCAAAAGTCTGGGTAATAATAATTTTTTTTATTTGAATTCGATATATAATAATAGCATTATTTTCTTGGCACTGAGTTCAGTACTGATTTCACTGAATGAAGTGTTGTGTCAAACAGGCTTAATAATATTGTTACATCACAAGAATTAAAATGTAACAAATATTAATTCTTGAAATTAAGCAGCAGTACAAAAGCTGAAGAATCATTCGGAGGCATGTGCATTCGAGACGGGACAAATATTTTGATATCACAACTTCAAAAGGATACTGTTCCCACACCGGGTATTTCTTAGAATTAGGAATTAAGCAACATTCTCGACCGTAAGAAAATGTGCATGAAATTCAATGGACAAATAATTGAAAAATTTTACAGTGGCTATTCTCTGTAGGATGGGGAGTATTTAATTTTATTTAGGCACATTTGGCGCTGAGGCCCCAGGGCCTTGCCAAAGTTCCGCCTATGTTTTCATAACATTTAAATACTGCATATGAGACTGCCCTTTCATTCACTATCATCTACTGATGATGAGAACTTTGCTCTAGAAATATGTATATGTACAACCTTCCTTTATTTTTTAAATTTTTTTAGAAATCTGTGCAAACGAGATTGAGTGTGTGTTTGGTCTTAGACTGTTTGGTCCCTGTCATTGTCAGGAGACGTATAAACCATCAGCCATTTGTTTGAGATATCAAGTCCCTGGTGAGAATTACTGTATATACTCGTGTATAGATTAAGGTTTTAAGACCAAATCTTTAGCGAAAAACTCGGGGGTCGACTTATACATGAGAAATATTTTCGATAGGTTTAAACCAATGACTATATTTGCCCAACAGTTATTAAAATTTGATGGAATTTTCGCTCTTGTTGTTCTTAAACTATCAAATATTTAAATATCGATGTATAGAAAGAATAAATTACTATATAATTTGGTGATCCTAAGTTGATCTCTGATGCTTTGCAAATAATTAAGCAATTTTAGTAAACCTAACATTCGGTAACGTGATGGCAGCAAGACAGGAAACTGGTAGCAAGACAGACGCACAATATGGTAACTCCATAACATGTAAATAAAAAACACCTCATTGATGATTCTTGGTAAGGCAACACCTACCTCGAAGCATCACAGATTAAATTATTTATTAAATTATAAAAATTATGGTAACATGCGCATAACCAGAGCAAAGGTAAACAAGGCAACACCGAGAAAGTGGAAAAACAGAAGACAAATTTAAATATAAGATTTCGAGATTTTTAATGTAAGGGGAGACACATAAAGTTCTTTACTGTAACGTCGGCAGCACTAGTGTCACTTTGTTTACCTTTCACATCCTTTCCCTCCACATTCACATTTGCCCTCACCAAGATATTGTACTACGCACTCTTATCTACATATTATGGGCATTTGAAACTTACGAAATAACCCGCTTTCCCACTGATTTGGGTTGGTTTTCCTTGCACGTTCACATTTGCCCTCACTGAGATACTGTACTACATACTCATACCTACATATTACCGAAATTTGAAACTTACGAAATAATACACTTCCCCACCAGGTTGGATTGGTTAGGGGTTGGCTTGGTTATCCTTCCACAATCATATTTGCACTTTACGAGGGGTAGGTTCCTCCGTTCATATTCCAAAAACGTGCAAAACGTGGATTTCCTAGGACCATATCTTTCTGCCGATTTCTCATCAATTTCGGCACCACCTATTCTCTGCGGTCAAACATCAGTTTTGTTCCCTGTTCTCCTTTACAAAGATAGCTTCTGAATGAGCGCCGGGTTGAAATATGAAGTCTAGCCCAAGTCATTCGATACAATATAACAACTTTTGATATTATGCAGTGGCGCTGTGGGAGACATAAGACTGCTTTGCTGCTACTTTGTCACAAGGTAGTTATATTGGACTAAAGGGAACTTAACGTGGAACTTATTGGATCAACACATATTGAATACAAAAAAATTCGTTCTACTACACCTGAAAATCTGGAGTCGACTTATACAAAAAAAATTATGAATAAGTCGGGGGTCAACCTATACACAAGTATACACAGTAATTTTCTGCAAACTTGATATTTTTTACTGCCTCTCTCTCTCTCTCTCTAATAAAATTTTTTAATCATATGGTTTAAGGGTTGATTTTAAATTTTAAATTACAACTTTAATGGCCAATATTTTTACAAGTTAAACATCCTTTTTTCCTTGGAGATTGGGTCATAACACTTCACCTAACAGTTGGGTGTCACTTAACAGAAGGCCGAGTTCCTGTTCTTTAATTAAACCACTTATTTTGTGCATAAATGGTGAGTGTTTAGATGCAGAGCAGTACCCTAAGATGAATTTATTCAAATAAACTTTTAAAGTTGTAAACATCTTGCAAATCCCTTGAAGATTTGTGAACCAGACATTAGGAAACAATGTTTTACATAAAAAAAGAGAAAAAATTAACAACTCATATATTTGCATATAGAAGGCAAAAAAATTATGACTGCCTCTGCAGATTAAACTTTGAATAGAAAAATTTATATGCCATAAATGTAACATGGCAAACAGAGAAACCACCCATGAATAACTGAAACTGAAAAAATATAAAGTAGGTGTACAAGGTAATTCCTTGGGAAGAACCAAAACAGTGAATGTTAAAACTGTTAATGTTGAGGGTCTACTGCACTAATAATATCTTGTAATTCTACAATACCTTCTTCACCTTGAGCTGGAACTGCTGCTTTTGTAGTAGTCTCATCTCCATCCAAACCATCATCATCCAAGCCAAGCTCTGCATCGACTCCCCATCCTTCCCCACTTCCATCCTCCACATCAAGCAATGCATCCAGATTACCCTTGCCTTGGGACATTATAGCTCCTTCAAAGAAGCCCTAAATATATAAAAAATATTTCGATATGATTATGTTTATGCTAATTTAATGTCCTAAGTGCGGTTGGGCTTTTGTACAGTCAAAATATTTTCAGTCAATTGAATGGTCAAATACTGTTCAAAACAGGTCAAAAAAGACAAAAATGACCAAACAGTATTTTTATACCTTGTTACATAAACATTAAATACTTTGGTAAAGCATAAGTATTTCACATGGAAACTGACTGGAGTTTTGGGCAATATAAAAATGAAGACTCAAAATAATAAACACTAGAATTGAAGTACTATTGCTTGGACAACGAAAAACATTGTAGAACCATACTGGTTTACATAAAATACAAAAAGAGCAGGTGAATGGTAGTGTTCAACAGTCTGTTTGTGTCTTCTATAATGATTCCAAATAATGATAAAATAACTCAAGAATACATAGAAATTATGAACTGCCTCTTAAAAAAATAACAATGGTAACATTTATCTAAAATTTTCAGTCAAGACATGATAAAGTTGACCTGCAGGAAACTTTTTCCCTAATTGGTTTAGAGGTAAATGCAGCAAAATAAATGTTCAGAAAAGTTTAAATTTATCTTTGAAGAAGGATGCATGACAATAACTTCTATAGTTTTCACGATATTGATTATTATATGAAAGTGCAGGCACACTCTGGAAAAGTAACAGATTGGTGTGCATATCGCTTCTCTCCAGCAAAGAGTATCTACTTATTTCAAGCTAACGTAAAAGTTAGTTTTAAACTATCATATTTTGCATATATCCTCAAAACATTTCATAAAAATAAAATAAAAAGATGGAAAGTTATGAGTTTTTATATTTTTTTTTGCAATTGGCATGCCTATATCGCCAAAACTATCTCCTTCGACATCTGGTGTGGGATTTATATAAAAACGTTTTTTTGGCTTGAGGGGGTAATTAGTGTTCCGGTTGTTAAAATGTTATAAAAATAAAAAAATAAATCAAAAAGAACATTTTTAACAAGATCAAATTCACGAATTGCTAAATAATGTACCTTGGTACCAGGGTTAAACTGGATGTGACAGCAATCCGATTTCTCTCACTCTTTTGCCTTGTGTACAAGCAAATATATTTGATGACATACTAGAACAAGTCAAAATTTGTTATTGTGCTAAACAGTGCTCAAATTGGGTGAGAATGTGTGGAAACTTCATTACACTTGATACAAAATGAAGCCCACAGCGTTCCCATTATTAAAATTTTCCAATTTGAGCACTGTTCCCATAATTAATGTTCTAAAGAGCATGTAAATTATATTTAATGGAAGACTTTACGCTGTAGGAATGTATCTCACATTATATAGTAGAAGTCAATAGGAAACTATGCTTCCATTTACCGCATCTAGCTCTTGCTTCCCGATTGCTCTCTCTCTCTCTCAACTAAGCTTCCTGCAAGAGCAGGCTAAACATGTCTAAACTTGTTTCCATTAACACTTTCTAGACCTTTCCACAATCGTAGAGAAGTCATGGAGATATCGCATTCAACCGAACAACCAGTCATGTTAGTCATAAACCAGCCCTACTTTAAAAACTGTGTTAAACCAAAATAGTGTTGGTAGAATTCATGTTGGTTGGGGTTTGGGTGTACTGGATAAAACAAAAAGTATTACTGTAAATACACATTTTCACGCTTTTCTAGGAGCTGAGGAAAAAAAATTTTAATTGTGGGAAAGTGTAAATTGCAGGAAATGAATAAATTGGCTAGATCTTATCTTGTACACTCAATATACTGAAACTAATGGTTCAGATAATGCTAAAATAAGAACAAGTATAGAATCAGACTGTAAATGGCAGTTTCTTTTTTAAAAAATTTGTTAATACAGAATGTTAAAACTTATGTATAACTAGTATGATTAGTCCAAAATAATATTATCAAAATTAATAAGAAAATTAAGAAGAAGAATTTTTATAAAATGTTTATCAAAAAAGAAATTTAAATGAAATTTTTTACCCCCATTCTGCTGGCCACCAAAACCTCCAAAACACACAATGTGAGAGATACTGAATTGACTGGGTAAAATGCAAACTTTCTGTCTGCTTTCATTTAGAAGTACAGTAAACCCTTATCATTTTGATCCTAGATAATTTGAAATAGCATGTAACTCAAAGCTAAGAGAAGTCCCCGGCCAACATCATAGAATTTTGCATACTTTTTAGTACGGATTATTCAAAATACGTCTACAATGAAATTCGAAGTCATGATCTGGTCCGGTGACTCGCAAACATTTTGTTTAATTTGAAACCTTGACCCATATTGTGTGTTTAAGTGGAAAGTTCATGCACGCACATGACAATGGCATCGTGTTTTTGTTCTCCATTTCTCGCTAACTAAATATACATTGCTCCCCAAACAGGTAACTTCTTTTTAATTATTTACTAGTCAACGTGAAATAAAATTGTAGATTGTAGACAAATAAAGGAATCATCTTATCCTTGCATCACTAGATCTTCTTTATTCCAGGTTCTCGGATTACTTCATGTATACTGCTTTATCGTAGATCTCTACCTCTTCCCTGTAAGTTTTTCAGAAAAAAACTTCAAAATAAGGATAAACAAAGATTCTAGAAGCACACAGGTATAGAAGGGATGAGGTTTCATATTTGCCCACTCAAAAAAATGCCAAAAAATATAAATTTTTACCTGAGTATTTTAAGCACGATCTTCAATGGCTATTCTCACTATCACTCTCTAAACTGACACTTTCTTCCAAATCACTTTCAAGTAAGATTTCAGTCTACTTTTCATCACCAAGTATTGCTTGTGTTTTTCTATCAGTTGATGCCATAAGTTCAACTCTTTTAATCTCTGAGAAATTAAACAAAAGTAATAACAGAAAATATTGAACAATAGCTGCCTCCGTACAGCATAAATGTTTCCCCCAGAGCAGCAAGAGAATATATTTTGTGTGATCCAAGCGCTCCTCATGCATTCTGATCACACTTTCATAAATATCTTTGAATGTGCTTGTCTGTGCATTGATGTCAGATAAGTGTTTTTCTCTCTCACTCTCATTATATTGTTCTCAAGAAATGCTAAACCAAGCACTAGCCCAGATTCGAAGACCATTCCTCCTCCCTTTCCATATAGCACTCAAGTGTTGATGCAAAAGAAAAAAATATTCATCTTAAGAGTGAGAGACATCACAAAGCAAATAAACAGTGCCTGCATCCCCTTCCACCACACAGTAGCTTTTGTGCAGAGGTTTGGTTTGTCTCAGCATTGAATAAGGGTTCTTAGAACTCACAATTTTCATAACTAGGCGAAAATTTAATCACAAGATTTTAGGTATAATATAGGTAAAAATAAAGTAAAAATTGCTGAATTAAGCTCAACAGGAAAACCCAAGGTTACTGTTTTGAACTACACCAAGGTTTTTCAGATTTAAGAAAATTTACTGCACCAAAAAATAAAGATATCTAGCGATCTCCACTGTGTACCCAGTATGACCGAATATGAAGTTTTCGTCCTGCATGCCCATTACGCAGGACGATGCTGAGGGGTTTATTACAATAGATATCGTCCATAAAATACATCATGCTTATGTTTGCCTTTTTAGTTTTCCCTTCTCTAAAACTTGACGGGCTACGTTAAGCATGACTCCTACCCATCTCTCCTGCCTGCATGACAAAATTCATGGATTTAAATCCCCTCGCCAAAAGTCCCAAAGGAAGAATGTGTTTAGTACTTATTGCAGAAAAGAATTCATAAGTATATAATTGTAAAATCATCACTTGTCATAACAAATACGACCATGTTATTTTGAGAGCACGTATATTTTATTACAGATGTGTAATATGGATGGAAATAAAATTACAATGCCATGTATGAAATTGTCTAAAGCTAATAAATGATTAATTAATTAATTTTGACCATACTGATGGCATGGAAAGTTTTAATGAAATTGGAGAGAATTAGAGATGGGTCGAATCCACATTTTCCTCGAATCCGAATCTCGAATCAAATCTAAGAGGGATTTGATTCGAATCTTGTATCGAATCTACCTTTTCAATTTCAGTGTTACCAACGCGTGGCAATACAGCCTCTATAGCTAACATAAAAGAATCTGTTTATGCTGAATCGTAAGTAAAAATATGTTTCAACTCTTACTAATTGTTCCTTAAATTAATCCAGAAATTCATACTATGAAACATCACGTTATAACATATGTAATGTTTTTTTGCCAGCCGGTAAGAAAAAATGAACTCGTTTTGACGAAAAATCCATAGGTTGGCAATAACTGCTAACCTACGAGCTATCCATGGAATTAATATCAAAAATGTTTTACTATGGCTACGGAACACGTATGATTATCCGCGTGAGAGTGACCCCATTGTGAGTTTGTTTCACCTATTTTTTGTGAGATTCCAACGAAACTGGTTGAATATAGATCGGTGATTTAGCAAAGTGCAACAAAAAAATGGTGGTGTGATCTTGAACTACATTAATCCGCGTTTTTCGAATCCAGTCAAATCCACATTGAATTTTCGAATCCATTGAGATTCGGTGGATTCGGGGGGGTAAGTGGATTCGAGGACTCATCTCTAGAAAGAATTAATACGTGATGGTTCCTTTCTATTATATATACAATATTTCACACAAGCGTTTTCCCAATCTTTTTCGCATGCATTTTTGTAATCTTTTGGCTGAGTACGTGCAGTTGCAAGTCTTTTCTTCTGAAACGTGGTGTAAAAGAGTAACTTGAAATACAAACAGGGAAAATTGGTTTGTTCACTCGATCCTATTTTCACAAGCGGTGGTGTTCATGAATCATGAATTAAGTGGTCACTTCAGCTCTGGTCATGAATTCGCCATGTGTATGAATTTGTAAGGTACAACAAGTTTTGTAGCAGAATGGATAGATAAGACTATAATGCGATTTTACTGTCCAAGTGGCAGATCCTAAGAAATTTCGTTTTTTTTCAAGTTCGTTTACTTCGAACCTGGATAATTCGGTCTTATTTTTGTGGTCCCTTGAACTTCGAAATAACAAGGCTTTACTGTAGTTAGTGCATAAGACAGATGGGCAAACCAAGAAATGTGCACAATGAGGCATAATACAGCACGGCCTCACCATTTGTGGGGGTTGTGTTCCAGAAAATATCTGTGAATGGCAAGATTTGAGATTTACAGAAAAAAATAGGGATACGTTCCCGGTTTGTGAGACATTTCCGAATTAAATATTTTTGTGGTAATATATTAACAATATACACCACCTTTTTGAACTTCACGTGCTTGCGGTTCGTGAATTTGGACTTCGCGACAAAATTTTTTATGAGCATTACTTGTGTTTCGCACATATTACTTGCATTTCGCATCATGCATTTATGTTGTCATCAAGCGTGAACTCCCTATACTTTTTCGTTTCTAAGTTTTATTTAAACTTGAGCACCCTAGAAAAGGACACTATTATTATATTATATTTATAATACTCGTTATTAGCAGTTTTCAAAGTAAACTAACGTGATAACATTTGACTTAATTCTTTTGTAGCTCAGTTTAAACCTCACTGCCAATGGCGCTATTTTCCATAACAGTCAAAGTTGCTGGCATCTAGCGGTCAAATTAGAAATTATTGGCTAGTGGAAAAGCATCTTGCACGTTTAGTTTTTCACAACTTTTATGAGTATGAAATTGAAAATATTTGTTCTTCGCAGATGAGGTTGCTAGTTTTTGACCGAAATATTTAATGATTTAATGCTATTATCTTTGTATTTTGAATGTAATTTAAGGAATTGTTATTTTGTTAGGTTTTCATTGTTTATTATGAATTTTTAATGTAAATCTAAGAATTGCTATCATCTTGTAACGTAAGATTTTCTGCCACGTATTTTGAATGCGATTAGTAAAACAAATGTTATAACTTTATTATGCTAGGTTTTGATTTTCTGTTATACATTTCTAACGTAATTAGTTAAAAAATGGAATCACTTTTGAATGCTAGTGTTTTTTTTTTGCGGCTTGGAAATGTTAGTTGCAGAATCCAGGAAAACATTTGTGCATGATGCATGGTCTTTTACATTTTAAACTATTAATTAAAATCATGTTAAAACTCGAGACTGAAGTATATACTGCCCAAATGAGAAACGTTCTTTCCCAACATCTATTTTATTATGCTTTAAGATTAGTAAATTATTTTTTAACTTGAAAATTTTATATTTTAAGCTATGAAAATCCAATTTCAAATAATTGTGTACATTGAGGCTTTAAAAGATAACGAGACAAATTACAGTAAAACCTCTACCTTACAAACCCCTTTATAGCAAAAACCTCCGGATAGTGAACTATTGACAGCAGTCCCGCCAAACTTATATACAAAATCCCTAATTGCGACCTCTTTACTACAAACTTCCGTACTACAAAAACTTCCGAACAACGAAAGAAAAAGTGGTCACTTAAATATTTACCTCTTTAGAATGAAATTTTGCTCGCTAAATATTTTTTTCACTTACATACGTACGGAAAACGATTGAAAATAGTCGCCAATGCGCCAATTAGCGTCAAGCTTACAACAAGCCAATCATAGCACGTTTTCTATCATGATGACGTATTTCCTGTGTTTCCGGCATTCTCACGCCATTGACAATCTCATCCGAGAGTTGTAGTGATGATAGGGAAGTGGAGACTGCCGTTTCCCGAGAATTCACAAAGAATTTGAAACAAAAAAAATAGATTCGCTTTTTAAAAAATGTTGATATATTTTAAATAAATCTTTTAAAAAGGTGTTGTATTTGAAATCATTCCTGATTAAATTCATCCCCTAATCCATTTAAAGTGAATTTCAACATAAGATTGCAGCAATGAGGTATGTATCGTGGTGAGGTGGTTTCTATGTGATACGTAATTTATTCGTCAGAGACAGAGCTCGAGTTTTGTTAAGAAGGTTAGTGAAAAATATTGATTGGAATCTTGATTTGGAGTGCCAACGACAGTTAGTGCTTTATTATGAGGAAAATGCTGCTTTCATTCATTTCGTTTTGAAATATTTGCAACCCACGCCATAGTAGTCAAATAGTAGTTTATTAATTGGTGTTAAGAAGTGGCGTTGCTGTCAATATTTTTTTATAAACTTAGCGGCTCAACAGATGCTTTAGGATAGGCTTGGCGAGTTTCACGCATTGCAACCACGAAAAAAGTCTTATAATAAAAAATTGCCGAGGATGTTTTCGTGCAAAACCTGCCAATCAATGCTAGAAAAAATAACATTGCATTTCAGTTATTTGGTGCTTGCCACTGTCAAACATTGCAAAACGAGATGAATGAAAGTGACCCTTTTTTCCCATAAGAAAGCATTATGTTGTCGGAGCTTCAAATCAATATGGCTGGTTATTAAACATTGAGGGCGCATTTTGAATATCGTCCACTTATGTGATACTTTTACGTGAAAATGGGCGTATTTTAGTAGAGATACGCTGTATCTGCGCATACGCCTTCATTTGGATAACCCTGTTGCTCCCGTATAATCTAACAGGCAATGCGCCCCTGAAGTTATGCAACACCCAATAACGTCCAATCAACGAATTTCCGAATAATGAATAGACGAAAAATTGGGTCCCTTGAATTTCGCTAATCAGAGGTTTTACTGTATCATGAATTAGTCATCAAGATGGTGAAAAGCATCACAATGCCAGAAGTAAATAAACTTTTATTCACTTCAATGGTTTTAATTTTTTTCCTATGTATACCGTGCATGACCATTTTTGCCAGATTTTGAAATTTTTTTATAGATAATGCACACGTTATCTATAAAAAAATATGGTAAACCAGTTTTAAGAAAATATTTCAATCATCCTTCACTACAATTAAATATAAATATTTTACTTACCTTTGAAACAGTAAGTAAGGGCCAGTTTGTTTCTGCCTGCATTACAGGTACTGATGGTTTCAAAAATATTGCTGTTTTGTTGATCTCAGGCAGATTCTCTTTATCCATATCAAACTGTAATTTTAAAGCTTCCGATTCCTCAGTTAACCCATGGGTTTCAGCAGTCAAGTAAGCAAGTGTTTTCTGGCCACAATTCTAAAAGATAATTAAAATATGGCACAAAATCAATTAACAATTATAGTTAACATTATATTAACAAATATAGTACCCACACTTTAAGTACACAGGTTAATGTCAAGCAATAAAATATGGAAACTTTAATGGAAAAAAGTTCTGTAATTGATTGACAAAGATAGCCGTATAAATCATAGAAATCTAACACTAACATCAACAACATTCTAATTTCAGAAACAGTTTTACAGTAAGTGTATTTTAGCAAATTCACAACTGCTATGCTAACGAAAGCATATCAAATATACCAAAATGTCATTCATAGTGTTGTTTGTTTCATTTATGACCATCATGGGACAAATAAATTACTTGGTATCATATTTTTCTGTTTGGTCATTTTTGTTATTTGAATCTTTGGGAAAACGATCTTCTACTGTAACAATAAATATTACGTAAATATTAATAAACAAACATTATTTTCAATAATAGCTTACTTAATCATCTTTTGCTTATTTAATTTAAAAACAACTTTACAATGGTATATAAAGATGATAAAATTTCTGATTAGTAAAAACCAATTGGATTAAGTATGACATCATATACTGTTCCTATAGTGCAAATTCCGTTAGCACATAGATCTTCTGGAACACATCCCTTGTGCTGAGCAAGGAATACCTGTATAAATTCTGCATCCAGTCAACAGTTCATTCTAATTTCTCCTACTGAGGATGACATCATTGATGTCGAAATGTACATCTAGGGTTATAAATAAGTACTGGTGTAGTAGTCTGATATTGTCTGAGTGTGTGTGTTGTGCATGCGCGTGAGTCTCTGGTGCGGAATCACTTTTCCACAAACATGCACGTATAATACTTCAGTCCCTGGAGAGAATTAGTTTTCCGTAAACTCGGTAGTTGTGTCTGTGTGTACTATCACCAGTAGTTACCCATTTTTTGGTATATAGGTGTTAAAAATTATTCATTTAACTTCACACTAAAGGAATGAAATGATGTCCTGAGATATATTTTATACAAACATAAGCATATAATATTTAAATATCACAACTAAATCATCTGAGCCAGAGCTGCAGAAAATTAAATGCAAAAATGGATATAATAATAATTAAAGTCATAAAATATTATGAACGTGATTATTTTTATACAAATATATAGAATTTTCAGGCTATAAGATGCACTTAAAAAAAAAGTTATTCCAAAAATTAGCTTGCATCCTATAGACTGAAGGTAAAATTGTTACTGTATTCAGCACTGACACGAACCCACTGATACCCAAAATGGGGGCGCGTCTTATAGCCTGTAAAATAGGATCATTTTTTATATCAGAATTTAGCACAGGACTGACAAGTCTTACTAAATACCTTCAAAATCCTCACTCTCTCGACAACATCACCAAGAAGCAATGTGCCCTGATAATGAGCGGACAAATCTTTCCTTATTTCAGCAATTTTTGTCATTTTTCTGAGTTTTTCCAGATTACCAGTGATGAGGTATAGAAATGACAATTTCTCAAAATTTTTTGTCCTCTGGTAGCACATCTCTACAACCTGAATGATCAAAAACAATAAAAAATTTTAATTAAAATATGTAATGGACACTAAAACAAATAAAGAATGTTAACAGGGGAAATTTATTTATTTAAGCAATTATTTCACATACAGCTAAAAAGTGCCATTTTACAGTGAAATGTAATAACAAGTACATAAAATCAAGAAATAACAGTCAGTAACAATGAATAATAATGTTAGCACATAGCATCACTTACTTAAACACTGAGAAGACAATTTCATAAAAGAGGGAAAAAAGGGGTGAAAAACATCTAGATCGGATGGAAGAGAATTTAACAAAGATGGAAGGTGGAAAAAAAGAGAATGCTGGGCTAATGAAATCCAAGGGGTATTAATATGAAGAAGGTGGAATATCGGGTTGATCTAGAGGGCACATGAATGTTGAAAAAAGATAATACCTCAGGGTATTATGAAAATTTAGTGTTATAGAGAAAAGAAAGATATTGTTTATGGCGAATGATAGAGAGATTGTCAACAGCTATCATAGAGAGAACTGTATCTTTTGTAGCATAACAAAGTGAAGGAACATGTATTCTGATAATTTTTATTAAAAAATTCATAATCTGCTCAAGGGAACGTAGATTAGTTATGCAGGATAAAGACCAATTTGGTGAGCAGTAAAAAAATTACAGGAAGTACAGTAGAGCAGAAATATGTCCTCAGAGCCACAGGATCCCTCAGCTCTGTGTATCTGTAAAGAATGCCAAGAAGAGAGAGAGGGCCTTTCTCTTCATCATGTGAATGTGTTCTGAAAAGTTAGGTTTAGTATCTGTCAGGACACCTAAATCTCTCTGCAGAGTAACTCTTTTTAGAATAGTTCCATTCATTACATAATCCCAAAGGATGGGATTTTTACAAAGAGTGACAGAGAGAACACTGCATTTAGACAAATTTAGTCACAATTGCCAGGAATTACACCAATGTGATAATGATTAATAGTATTCTGTAAGGAAATACAATCAGCGAGGGAGTCGATCGAAATGAAGATTATAGCAAAAGATGTTGAACAAAAATAATTCATCCAAAAGCTTTTCATCATAAATAAATACAAAAAAATCTTCTAAGGCAATTCATTAACCACTGTTACTAAAGGAGATATATATATATATATATATATATATATATATATATATATATATATATATATATATATATATATATATATATATATATATGGCAATCTATTCAAGCAATGACAAACTTATTATAATACTACAAGTGTAAAAGATAAATTATTTAACTGTTTCAATTTGTTACTGTTTCACATTAATTCAACCATGTCATACAATGTTAATTTCCCGACAAAAGGAGAAATAAATTGGTGAAAGATAAAAATTAATGTCTAATTCCCAGTCACTTGCGGACATTTTAAAATGCAGACAAAAATATTTTGATTGTTTTATTAACATCAAGGAGAGGAAAGACATTCCTACAACCAAATCAGTGCAGCTAAAAGTGACTGTGATCAGACTGACAGCAGCTGACTTACTCATAGTAATAATTATACAGCTTTGACTCTTTTCTTTATAAAATGAATTTTTGTTGCATATATACAAATTTGTTATCTATTAACAACTTTAGTTTGTTAGTTGGCCCTTAGATGGTAGAAAATACTATTTGTGAGGTCATTGCAACAATTTTTCATTGTCAAATTTTTTAATATTTCCGATTTTTTTATTTTCAATTTATATACATAAATCAGAACTTATTCAAGTGTTCATACCTAGAAAAATAAATTTTAATTTAATGTCAACGCATCAGATGCTAAGCTCTTGATTTTAACTATTTTTTACAAAAATACACTTGTTCATATGCTAATCAAAATAGAGAAAACACTATTCTGGAATGGAACCCATGTCCTTAATCACTGAAAACTTGAAAGAGGGTGCGCCGAGTATCAGGGAGATGATTCATCAAAATCAAACTTAATGAACTTGAGTTATTTGCATTAATTCATAAAATCTTACACACAGAGTGAGATAGGAGGATAAATTGAAACAGGATGAAATTATTCTATAAAAAATGTTAAACCCAAATTACCTGATGGTTTCCTTGCATAAGAGCAGCCTGCCCAAGACGCTCCCAACATGCCTTATCATCCAAGGCACGAGCAGCTTCCAAAGCAACCTCTATATTACCACATTCTAATGCCAAACCAAAACGAGTCTTCTCATCCTTAACAAAATGTAAGGCAACTTCTGGGTAGCCTTTCTGCTGTAGATATGCAATGATTGACTGTCCTACAAGCCTTGAATTACGAACCATGTGCAGAACCTAAAAATTAAATTATCATCATCATTTTCTCTTCATGGATTAGGATAGAAGCCTGTTCCAGTACATATTATGCAAGTGCAATGAATTTTTAAAATAATGTTGTACTAACCCATTGTACAACCTGTAACCTCGATTATTAATTCTTATTCATACAGACACACATTCACACTGAGGGGAGATGGGAAACCCAGTGTCAACCTACACTTGCGAAAAGCACCAAAGGGAAAAACTGCTGCAATGTCACCAAGGAGAGAGTGCTATTCTTGCATTTTCTCCCCATAACACACATGTCAGGATAGGATAAACCCAGGTTGAAAAAATCGGCCTCTACCAGGATTTGAACCAAGGCCCACTACAAGGAAGGGGAGCATTCAAGTCATCACTTCCCAAATAAAATGATAATGTTAGATATATCACACATGTATAACATGTGCCCATACTTTTTACCCAAAAAATCCGACTTTTTCGTAAGCCCTGTGTATAATGCGCACCCTAGATTTTGAGAGGTATAAGAACAAAATTAATAAGAAGAAAGCAAGTAGTGAGAAATGAAGAATAGGCACAGGGAATGTTAGGACTTAGAATTCAGGGGGAAAACTAGAGAACTTAAAAAGGGAAATGAGAAGAAATAATGTAGGCACAATAAAACTTCACCGAACGCGGGGGTTAGGTTCTACAAGGCTGTCGCGTTGCGCGAATCCACGTTGGAGGAATCATTAGTCTTATGGGAATAAAAGAGTTCCGTTCCGAGTTCGGAAAAATGTACTCCTTGAAGGCGTTTTTTCAATAATAATGACATAGTTTGCTTATATTTCCTTGAAAAATAAGATTATAAACATCGCTTCAACTAATTACACACAGTAGTATTGCGTTTAAAAAAATATTTATTAAAAAATTAAAATTAAATTCTCGCGTAATTTTACACTAGGCAAACATTCACTTTTATAGTTTTCCCTTTATACCTGGAAATGCTTGCTTAAATACGACACTTTCATCACTCGCAGTGATAAATATTTAGAAACAAGTTTTGAAATATTTAAACTTAATGTTCACAGAACTGAAACAATACATATTAAAAACTTGTTGATTAATATCGACAGCGAATCCAACGATTGGTCCTCAGCTATGCCGGATTGGCCTCTGCACAGATGCATAACACTAGCGGCACTACCGGCAGTTGTTTGCACTCACTGAAACGGTACATACTGGCATTAATTTTCGCGTAATTTTTATTTATCGCTAGAAATATTTTATTGAAAATTTAATGAAATATTTTAACGAAGTTACAGTGAAACTCACCAAGGTTAATTAGATGGTCTGCTCTTGGTCTTGTGATTTCGATGTGCTCGGACCTTGACTGAAAGAATTTCGTGATAGGCATCTGTTTGGACTTTTTTAACTCCCTATGAAGTTCTACGTAGGGAGCTAAAGCTGATTCTAGACTCCTCTTGAACTTCAGGCTTCTTTCTACTTAAGGATCAAATTTCAGTGGTGCTTCTTTTAAATCTTCTGCCTGCTTCAAAAACTTCTCCAAAATTTTTGCTGTTAACTTTGACTTCTCAGGCTCCGAATCGTTCTCTTCTTTTTCACCTTCACTCGAAGTTTGTGTCACCATATCTAATTCACCAACCATTAGTTCCTCTACATGGGACTCTAACAATTCTTCCACATCACTTTCTTCCATGTCTTCAAAGCCTTCACCCCCGATGTGTCTTGCGATATTAATTATTTCCCTAACGTCCTCCGTATTATTGGGAAAACCTCGGAAGTCACGAATGATATCAGGCCAAAGAGTTTTCCAGCAAAGGTTCATTGTTTCACTTCTCACTTCATCCCTTTATTATTTCAATGGCCTTCAAAATATCAAATTTTTTCCAGCAATCGCTAACTCCTAAGGATGGATTTGTCTCCATCATTGAAAGAATGTTAGCGAAACTTCTGCGGATGTAATACGACTTAAAGGCTGCAATAACACCCTGGTCCAAGGGCTGCAGAAGTGAAGTTGTATTAGGCGGTAAGAACTCAACTTCAATTTCAGGATGGGCCTCAGCAAGAGATTTCGGATGACCTGGTGCATTATCCACTACGAGGATCACCCTAAATGCAAGATTTTTTTCCTTCAGGTACTTTTTCACTTCACGAGCAAAGCAATTCTCAAACCAATCCTGAAAAAGTCTTGCAGTAACCCAAGCTTTGCTGTTACTCCTCCAAAATACAGGGAGCGAACTTTTGGTCTTGCCCTTCAGTTCCCTCGGATTTTCCACTCTATACACCAACATTGGTTTGCACTTAAAATCTCCTGCTGCATTTCCGCAAAATAGAAGGGTAAATCTGTCTTTTGCTACTTTAAAGCCAGGAGCCGACCGTTCGTCTTTAGCAATCCACGTTCATTGTGGCATTTTTTTCCAAAATTAACTCGTCTCATCGGCGTTAAAGACTTGCTCAGGTCGGTAATTTTTCCTTTCAGTGAGTTCACTGAATACATCTGGATATTTAGCTGCTGCTTCATGATCAGCAGATGCAATTTCGCCAGCAATCTTCACATAATGAAGTTGAAATCGCTTCTTAAATCTATCAAACCATCCTCTGCTGGCTTGAAAAGTAAAGGCTCTTCGTTCTTCACCACTTTCTTGTGATTTAAAATGCTCATATATACTAAGAGCTTTATTTCTGATAATAGGCCCATCCAAAGGAGCCCGTTTTTGCGCCTGACCTTCGATCCAAATGTTTAACATCTTTTCCATTTTCTCCATTAGTGCATCTCGTCTGCTAACATAGAAGGTACTAGCAGAAGCACCGGCACAAATACTAGAACGAATTTTTTCTTCCGTCTTCTTCATGGTTCTTATCGTAGATTCATTTACGTCGTATTGTCAGGATGCTGACCGTCCAGAATTCATCTCATCAATACCTTAGTGATTCAGCCTTGGCAACCTCCGCATTGAGTTTTGTGTGCATTGCATCTACGGAGAGAAAAGATATTTCCAGCGGAAATATTCCTGGGGCTAAGAGATCCATCGTTACTTATGTGACTTCTTTTTAACGACGGTAGTTAAGTCCTAAGTCTCACGTGATGTGAAAAACTGAAAAAAGGAACCTCATCTCCAGGTTGGAGTTGAAGATAAAAAAGCAGTTAAAAACGCTGAATGATTTTTTATTGGGTGCCGACAGACTTAACAAAACACTATAATCGTGGTACGATTTTTTCTTACTAATGATCTCTTCAGGGCAAACCTTTTATTGAAAATGGTCATTCAAGGAAATCGCGTAAAAGTGAATCACTTCCCGCGGTCGGTGAAGCTCATCACGCATTTGAGTATCGCGTAAATTTGAATCCGCGTTGCGGGAAGCCGCGTTCGGCGAAGTTTTACTGTATAGTAGGTCTTAGTGAAGTTCGGTGGGAAGGAGAAGGCGAGATAAATTCAGATGAATTTAAGATTATTTACTCGGGAGGAGAGAAAAAGGAAAGGGGAGTGGGGATTAGAATGAGAAAAGAGATAGCTGAAAGAATTAGCAAGGTAGTGACAGTTAATGATAGATTAATAGCCGTAAAACTTCAGATGGAGCCAGTGGAAATGCTTATAATTCAAGTGAATATGCCAACAACTAATGCTGGTGCTGACGAAGTAGATGAAATGTATGAACAGATTATGGAGATATTGGAGGAGGAGGGAAAAGGAAGGATCACCACCAGTAATGGGAGACTGGAACAGTGTAGTCGAAGAGGGACAGGATGATAACATAGTGGGAAAATATGGACTAGGGAAGAGAAATGAAAGCGGGGAGAAACTTGTGGAATTCTGCTATAGAAACAGATTGATTCTAACTAATACATGGTTTAAGCTTCACCAGCAGAGGCTTTACACATGGAGAAGCCCAGGAGACAAGAGGCGATACCAGATAGATTACATATTAGTCAATGAAAGATTTAGAAATAGCAATAAAAATGTGATAACACTACCAGGGGCAGATATCGATTCCGACCACAACCTTTTGGTGGCAAATACACAATGTAGACTGAAGAGTGTTAAGAGAAACATAAGAGTTAACAAGAAATGAAACTTAGAGGAACTCCTTAAGAAAAAGGAGGCTATCATGACTGAGCTGGAGGGAGATGCCTGTGTATTAAATCATTGAGTCACATCATCCTTTGCATATAAAGTCGAAAAATTACTTTGACATAATTGCTGAGATTCATGTAATATTTTTAGTATAGCCATTGCTATGGCAGGGGTTGCTTTTGCTATTTTATATAATGTATATTGTGTGACAAGAAATTCATTGTATTCTTTGAGCATAGTGTGCTTTATTTAATTGATTTCTTTGAATCCTAAAAATTATTGTAAAATAGTTAATGGCATTCATAGAATGCTTTGAGGTATTTGCGGTTGAAGTTGATTGATATTTCCATTCTGCCTGTTTCATGTCATTGTTCTTTTCCTGTAATTTCCTTTGTAAAATTATACAATGATTGTTTGACTTGTCATTGTTAATCTGAAATCTAAAAAAAAATAAATACATATCTGAAATTCTTTGTTTTCTTATTTATTTAATCAACATATCCCAGTAATAAATATAAGGAAGCCAATGAATAATGCGAAAAAGGTTTTAAAAAATAGCAATGGAAGGGGGGAGGGGGCTACGACTCCTGTACTACCAACAGCACCATCTATCAGTTTCCTTTGCAACTATTTCAATTCAAACAACTGGCAGCGCCGTCTATGAGGGGTTCCCCGAACTTAAAGGAAGAAGCAAACAAGGTGCCACATAATTTTCCTTGTTTCCCACCCCTGCCGTAGAGCCACAGCTGATACAAACAGTGTTGCCAATTATTTTTTTCAGTAATTCGCTAGATCACTACTTGCTGATCACTAGATCATTACTTGTTGGTCACTAGAAATTTGCTAAAAAAGTAACAATAGTACTCTCTGCATCTGAGTAGGAAAACCTGTTACATTAGGCCATAGATTAAATTTAACGCAAAACATACCGTAATACACTAAATCCAGGTAAAACACTAAATCGAGGAACATTAATTCAAAGAAAATTATATCGAAGTTTTTCTGTATGTGCCTGTGGTGGAGAGTAGTTGTCAGGTATTTTTCAAGATGAATTTTAAGATATTTCTGCAAAAATACAAATCAGACAGAGCAGGTCATAACATACTCATACTTTGACATAAATAAGGTGATCAAATGTTTAGCATTGCCTTGACTATGATCATGACTAGATATTGAGTAGGAGAAATCCAAACAGTGGAGAGTGAGAGGAAAACAGATATTCAGTTATAACCTGTCACAGACATTACTCTTTGTCTCTCCAGTTTGTCTCTCTGAGAAGAATAAATTAAACATATCTTTAATTTTAAAAATTATTTAACTTACCTCTTCATATTTACGATTTATGAGAGCCAATTTAAATTTGAACTCAGTTGGATCTATATTTAAAATACGTGGTCTGCATTCTCTATCCATACAGAAAACTTCATTTCCTTTCACTTTGGTCAGGTAAATGGGTAGATCTAATGTACGAATAATACCATGGTCCCTTGAATAAATGAAATTACACATATTAAACTTTATAATAGCAGGGAGAGAGAGAGGGAGGAGAGAGAGAGGGAGGAAAGACAGAATGGGAGGGAGGAAAGAGAGAAGGGGAGGGAAGAGCGAGGGGGAGGGGAGAGAGAGGGGGAGGGGAGAGAGAGGGGGAGGGGAGAGGGAGAGGGGAGAGAGAGGGGAAGAGGGGGAGGGGAGAGAGAGGGGGAGAGGGAGAGGGGAGAGAGAGGGGAGAGAGGGGGGAAGGGGAGAGAGAGGGGAAGGGGAGAGAGAGGGGAAGGGGAGAGAGAGGGGAAGGGGAGAGAGAGGGGAAGGGGAGAGAGAGGGGAAGGGGAGAGAGAGGGCGATTTCAACTTATGATGATCGCACAATAAACTTACCCATTAGAAATAGCATATTTGATATGGTTGCTAGTAGTATAAATGAAAACTCCACTATCATCCCAAGCACCAGATTTCACACGAGTATTCTCATGAATGGAGCAAAGACTACTCAACTGCCTATTGCAAATGTTCACTGTGTGTTTTGCCAACAATGCAACATGAGACATATCAGATGACCATATCACATAGCGGCACTTGGAAATCTTGACTTGAGCCAGAGTTCTGTAAGCAATAAAGAATGATATTCAATAGTTATATTTAAGAAACATGATTCAAAGTTCACTACTATAAGAAAATAATATACCTTAAAGCTATATGATTACAGGAAAAGCTATTTAAAAAACAATTACCAGTACAACCGCTTTAAGCTAAAGTAATTGTATGACACACTATTAATAACAGCATCTACCATGAACAGCAGTTGAATTACAATTGAAAATCAGGATGCTGAAAGTACACCACCTTTATGAACTTCGCAAATAATTGATTCTGGAAAACTGCCGCAAAATGCAAATTCTCGAAGTGCAAGTCCTATTTTCCCATAAGTTGCAATGTAAAAAAAGGAGTACGGTTTCGAGTCAACTTAAAAAATTCACCTTTTAACATAAATAATGCAGTTTAACAGAAAATAAAAGAAAATGTAACAGCAAATGAAAACCTAGCATCATAAAGTGAAAAAAATTCTTTTAATTACTTTCAAAACGTGTAATAGCAAATGAAAAGCCAGCATTACAAAGCGATAACACTTCTTTTGGCAATTGTGCAGTTAACCCCCAGCACATTTTCGCATGCAATTTTCAATGTTCTTTTGTTCAAGGAAATGTTTTAATTTAAATGAATTAACTACAGAAATGGAATGTTGAGTATGTGATGCATGGATGTTTTCTTAGGTTCTGAAAAAAAAATTTCAAAGCTGCAAAAAAACACTAGCATTATAAAGTTGTAACATTTATTTTACTAATAACGTTCAAAGTGCATAACAGAAAATCAAAACCTAGCATAAGAAAGTGATAACATTTCTTTTAATTGTTCAAAATATGTCAAAAGAAAACAAAGCATTAAAGTGGTAACATTTCTTTTAGTAATTGCATTCAAAATATGCGGCGAAAAATAATTAAGGCAAGAGTTACCACGTTTGTTTACTTCGAAAACTGCTAATAATGGGCATTATAAATATAATATAATAAGTCCTTTTCTAGGGTGCCAAGTTTAAACTGAACTTCAAAACAAAAAGTAGACAGAGTTCACGCTTGTCATCGCAAATGCATGATGCGAAATCCAAATAATAGGCACGAAACAGAAGTAATGGTCATAAAAATTTTTATCACAAAGTGTTAATTCGTGAATCGCAAGCATGCCAAGTTCAAAAAGGTGGTGCACTATATGTTTTGAAATGCAATACATTAGAATACAGATTTTTCACAGATTTTCTAGGTGATTCAACAATTTATTAAAAATGTTAGAATGAATCAGATTTAGACTTAGAACAAGGACAAAGTACCTACATGAATATGTTCAGTATTTCTGGAATTTCTCATTTAGAGATTTAACATTGTAGTATCTCAATAAAAATAAAATGAAATTTTGTACTCTTAACAATGCTATAAAAAGTAATTCTTTATTCTTATTGGCAGTGTTCGTGAGAACTGATTTTTGACCCTTTAGAAAGCAATTACATGAAAAGAGCACCACCGTGCTCATGAGCAACAGGTTGCAAAGCCCTGATCTGAATTTGGATATTTTATTTAAGAAATATACATGCTCTGAAGTTGCCACAAATGGCAATTTTTGCCAATTCTTAACCTCAACTAAGCATAACTCAATGCAGAAATTGTGAAACCAGTCACAACATGCAAAAGTTTTGTTTGTTTGTATGGAATTTCTGGCTAATCAACCTCTTGGATTATTACAGCCCTTACTCCTTCCACATTGAACAGACACATAAGGGGGGAGGGAAACCCAGTGCCGGCATTAGCCTACTCTTTATGAAGAGCACAAAGTGGGCCAACTGCTAAACGTTCCTTCCTAAAATTACACAAGTAGGGGACGGGACGATCCCAGGTTGAAAAGTGCGACCTCTGCCAGATTCAAACCTGGGAAGGCCAACACTCTAACCACTCCACCGCCATTACTCCAACATGCAACAGTGAATAAGCAAAACAAATAGCAAGGGCTGATTGTGCTTAATACTAATGAAAATACTAGCATTAAATAGGTCTATAATAATAATTTTTGAAAGTTAAGTACCTTTTTTGTTGAACATCAAATAAGGTGACTCCATCTGCATCTCGGAGAAGCAGCATCCCAGTTCCAGCATAAAATATTTCATCATAATTGGGAGTTTGCACTTTCTTTGTGACCTCATTCTTCAAATTTTTTATCATCAGCTGGAAGTATATGAACAATCACAATTATACTACACATCAAAGCTTGGGATTTTAATATGATCCTCATGCCTAAATGAGGACTACAAAAATAAAATATTCCTAGTAAAACAAATACTAATTAACAGAGCTAAAATATGTGATTAGCAGGATATCCATGGAAGATAATGAAATCTGCCAGTGCAATTGGCTACATCAAAAAAGAATTACCGAATGTGTTCTATCCAAGACAGCAAATCTATTTCTAGCCACCCAGATGGCAGTCACCCCTGGCCAACGTTTCCCATCAGATGGCTCAGTGGTTTGGTTCTCCGATTCCTTGGGTATGGTATACAAATCATATGTACTGTTCTCTATATTTGATGTCCTTGTGCAGAGCAGTACAGCATTCTCAGCTGGATTGTATGACATGCTAAAAGCAAAAATTAATATTTTAATTAAATTCATTTACTTGGTCTACCTTTAAGAATTTAAATTTGACATCTTAATTGGAGAACAAATTTTGCTATGATATAATACAAAGATATCTGATATATAATCCTTATTATAAAAGAATCTCTTCTGATAGTTTGAGTGTGAAATCAAAAGAATTTCATGGAACTAAATTGTAGACAATCATATTGTACAAATATAGAACCTAAGATATTTAAACATTTTAACACATTGCATACCTCTCACGAGAATTCTCGCGTTTCAAGCAGAGGTAACACTAACACCATCTACTGGATTTTTAACTATCCAGCCCTATTTTTACACTTGGCTTGCATCAGGGATTCTTTTAGTTCCATTTTTTTCTGTTTCCATAGTAGATTTCACTATTCCTTTGTCTTTCGAATACTCATATTTACATTTTCAGTTTCCATCATGAATGGCATGGTTATATGTCTGAAGGAGGTATTTAAAATGAATTATCTGCCAACAGTTTGTCAGATTGTCCCAGTGTAATGATGGATATTCATCTAGTCCAGATAAAAATTAAAGTGACTCAGATGTATATCCAATTAGAAACTGTAGTATGCTTTATGTTCACAAAAAAAGAAACGAAGTCATTGTTGTTATCTGAATGTATATGATATGAGTTTCTGTTAAATCTCTCTTTGGTCATAGCTTCACGGGCCACATAAAACGCTCTCGATGGCTGCATGTGGCCTGCAGGCTGTAGGTTGCTCACCACTGGTTTAGATGCTTTCCCGCCAAACCTTTTAAGGGAGATTGTTCTCAGTATCGGTTCCTCGTGCAGGTGGTCAATAGACAAGAGAGCTCCTTTGGTGAAAAATATAAAAGTCCAACTTTCTGTTAAACGTATTATCTAGATCAGGCTACCTGATACAGTAGGAGGTCCAAATATGCCACCCTGGCGAGGTGCATCTTTGTGCTTGAAATTTCTATGTCCATGAGGATAATAAATTCGAAGAATTACAGCTGCATGCACTCTCACATTCTATGAATACAAGAAGTTCCTCAAAATCTTATCCACGCCATTGCAGGTCTAATGTATAAACGCATATATAACACGAGTGTAAAGATGCACACATCATGCGTGATTACATGCGAGGCTGAGGCGTTCTATACGATTTATGCAATCGTGTCAAAAAACATAAATATTAATAGCTTAGTATAAAGTCTACGAACTGAAATGACTGGAAAAGCCCAAAAATATCAAATTTTTGATTCACCTACTAATTTCCTAATCGGTAATAAAACAATCGACAGTTACTTAAAACATACCTCACTTGAATAATATATAGCAATATAATCTTTAAGGTCATGTTCATGCCTTTGTCATAAATTACCCATTCCTTTTCATTTGAAAACACTGTGTATACGTAAATAAAATGTATTTACGTTCATTTCTTCGTCGAGGATAATCCATTTCCCTTCATTTTCCAAATGTTGCATGTGCACGAAATAAAATTAAACTAATTAGGTTTTTACAGCAGGTATTGTTTACTTCAGTTACCAAGAAGATTATTTTCGTTGACCACAATTTAAAAAACACGGGAAAATTTTCCAATTTCAAAGTGAAATACATTTTAGTTTTTTTTAAATCAGCTACTCCTTTAATAAAAATGTAGATACTGTACAGAACATATGCTATTTGATTAGTTCTACAAAGTCGTTTCAAGAATTTTTTGTTAAAAGTTGTATTGTACGAGATATAAAGAAAAGTTCATTTTTTGTCACCAGTAAAGTGGCACTCCCGATCAGGCTACGTGAACCAATTATATCATTTTCTTTGTTTCTTTGCCCCTATGTCCTAAATACCAAATTTCATCAACATCCGCCAAGTAGTTTCTGAGATGAAACATGCGGACGGACACGACCTGACCATAAGGCGTTCTTTTTTTACTTGTAAAGAACGCCTAAAAAACGTTAACAATAATAATCAATAAAAAGAATAAGAAAACAATAATGGTATTAAACAGCAACAAAAATTAACAATGATAAATATAGCACGCAATGCTGGAAATGTCAGCCTAGGCTCGGTCCCAAAAAGAGTGTTACGGGGAACATTGTGCCGCTGTAATGAGAAGTATCCTTCCTCTTCAAGGTTACCATTCGTTCAGTTTTCGCCTGAACAGTTCAGTAATCAAATTATTTATTCGTTGTACATACTGAACACAGAAATGTTCTGTAAAATTTATCAAACAAGATTTTATCAAATTTTAGCTTAATATAATTTGAAAGTTAGCATTTCGATTATTACCTTAATCAACTGTTCAAACTGAGTAAGTGTTTGGTAATGACACCAGAAAAAGGTGGTAACCCTAAACATACCACAACGACGCAAATGCAGAATTTTACGACTCAAAGCAAAATTTTGGTTTTAATTGTTCAATGCAACTTCGAGAATGACGTAATGAGAGGTCTGGATGTAATGGGAAAATAATTTTCGTTTTACAAGTTTTCGCCAAACAATCAGTTTTTGTGGAACGAATTAAGTTCGTAAAATGAATGAAGGCTGTAATACTAAATTCTGGTGAGAACTTAGCAAAAGTTTGAAGAATAAGAAAGTTTACTTTGTGTGTCATGACATCATACACAGTTTGTTTGTGTGCAACTCTGGCTAATCAACCTCTTGGATTATTATAGCCATAACTCATTAGTCATGTGGCGTCTGCTGGACGCCATGTAATATTATTTTCTTTGCACGCAGCAGATTTGGATATTTAGGAACTTCTCCTTTCGCGTATCTTATTATTTCAATCTTATCTGTCCATCATTTAAACGTTTTCGGGTTTCGTCACCTCACCAGGTTATATAGTACTATTTTTATATTATATGAGTCTGATAGATGCCACGCGACAACTTACGTTCGATTGGGTTACATCATTATTTTTGCGCTGTCCATTGCAATCATTTTTAATGCGTTATATTTTATTTTATTTATAACAAATATATATATATATATATATATAGTATATTTGTTAATTTATTTACTTACTATATTTTGTTCTTTGTATCTTTATGACACCTGGAATATTCTGGATGTCACGTAAATTTGTTTTGTTTTTTGCTCCTCAAATTTGCTTTCGAAACTTCTCCTAATATGCTTATTTCCGAAGCATATCTGCTTTCTATTTCTTCTGTATTTTGTATTGTGACTTCACGGGCTAATAAAGTATCATTTCAGTTTTTTTAGTCTAGTAGATGCCAGGCGACTACTAATGTTGAAGCGAGTTATATCTCATTCCCTTACATTATCTGCCAGCCACTAAGTCTGTGTTTGTTTGTGAAGCAAAGAACTTCCCCGACTAGGTCTCTTATTTTTCCAAGCAGATCTTCTGCCTTCGCCTCACAGGGCAATCATTCTATATCTGACATTGCTACCGAATGGATTTTTCGTAAAACCATTTTGATTTTCCTGTGTCTGAAAGATACAGCGTGACTGACTACTTTCAAGTACATAACATAATTTTCATAGTGTCATATTATAATATAGGTACATATATTATTTATGATATTATTTTTGTATATTATACATTTATTTTACTTAGTTTTTAAGGTTTTCCGTGTTAATTTATATATTTTTTCCTCTGTCCATCTGGGTGCCACGCAATTTTCCTTTCTTTGCACTCCTCAGTTGTGCAAAGCTAAGGACTTCGCTCATTTTCCAAAGCTTATCTGCCTGGTCACTTATTCTTTATCTGAAATTGTGATGCTGAGTGAGTTTGACGTTGTTAAGTTTGAGTTAGTTACATCGCTTATTTGGCAGTAAGCTGTTTTTTAATTTTATTTTTATTCTATTATGAACTTTTTTATTATTCAATTTATTTCTATTAAATTTCTATTTTCTGGTTTGTTAGATGGAAAGAAAAAGACAAATTAACCCAATGTAAGAGGAGGATCGTAATTATTTTCAGGGCATTTTATTGGAATCACCAGATTCAGAAATGTCGGAAGCAAATGATAGTGATGAAGGTGAAGAAGACTGCTCAGAGGAGCAACTTCAGAACACAGACATGGAACAAGAAAGTGAGGAAGAAAGTGGCAGAGAAGATGAGGTTGCAGGTAAAAATTTTGTTTTAGGGAGAGATAATATTACAAAGTGGGAATTAGAGGGATCAGTTAGAAATGTTAGAACTCGCTCTCACAATATATTAACTGAAAAACCAGGAGTGAAAGGAAACACAAAAACTGCTAAAAATGTACTAGTGTTGGAGTAATTTTTTTAGTGACGATATTCTTGTTCTCATCGTGGAAAATACCAATAAGTTCATTGTTGCTAAAAAAAACAATACAGTAGAGAGAGGGATTGTACATTAACTGATGAGTGAAATTAGAGCTTTCATTGGGCTACTTTATATGGCTGGTTTCCTTAGAAACAGCAAACTGAATACAAGTGATTTGTGGAATACTGATAGTACTGGGATTGAATTTTTCCGTCTGGTAATGTCCCAGAAACACTTTCATTTCCTTTTACAAAATACTTGTTTTGATGACAAAGTAACCAGGAATGAAAGAAAAGTTTTAGATAAACTTGCACCTGTGAGGGAAGCTTTTGGTATATTTGTTCAGAACTGCCGTGAAAGCTATTCCTTGGGGGAATATGTAACTATATATGAAATGCTGGCAAAATTCAGGGGAAGGTGCAGTTTTAGGCAATACATCCCCACCAAACCCGGAAAATACGGAATCAAGATATTTTTACCGGCAGACGCTAAAAACTTTTACACAGCAAATTTAGAAATATATGCAGGGAAACAGCCAGATGGTCCATTTCAGGTTAGCAACAGTCCTTATGATGTTGTCAAAAGACTGATCATGCCAATTAGTGGTAGTGGACATAATATTACCGCAGATAATTGGTTTACTAGTTACGAACTACTTACAGACATTCTAAAAAGTGACAGGCATATGTAGGTAAAATAAGGAACAATTAAAGGCAGCTTCCACCCTCTTTTGCATCAGCACAAGGTCGGGAACCATTTACATCTTGTTTTGGTTTTCAAAAGCATTGCACTTTAATGTCTTACATACCCAAAGCAAGGAAAAATGTCCTCCTACTTTCATCAATCTATCATGATTCTGCTATCGAAGAAACAACAGTTATGGCCAAAAAACCAGAAATAGTGACATTCTATAATGCTACAAAATCTGGAGTTGATGTCGTAGATAAATTATGCGCGACCTACTCTGTTTCAAGAAACACCAATCGGTGGCCTATGACTATATTTTATACAATGCTAAATGTAGGAGCAATAAATGCTCAGGTTATTTACCTAGAAAATAATAATACTGATTCCCAAAAACTTTGGAAAAGAAGATATTTCATTAAAACCCTTGCAAAAGAGTTAGTAGCAGAACACATACAAAAAAGGTCTCAAATTACCTGTATACCAAAACAATTAAACAAAAGAACAGTAGAACATAGTACTCAGGTTGAAACTGAAAAGGAACACCCCAAGTCAAGTGCTGGCACCTCTAAATGATTACACAAGGAGACAGAGGAAAGAGAAACACAGAGTAACACTACTGCTCGAAAAAGGTGTCACATTTGTGAGCGAAAAAAGAATCGCATGACAAAACATAAATGTACAAGCTGTAACAATTATATTTGCTTAGAGCATTCTGAAAACATTTGTGTTAATTGTACAAATAAAACTAGTTAAACATTGTTTATGATGTGAGAAAATTTTAATGTATGTCAGAGGAACGTGCGCTCAAATCTATTAACAATATATGTTACTGTACATTAAAATTATAGATATTTTTGTACCGATTACATTACTTGTACCTTTGTAGTGAATAAATATTATCAATTTAAAGCATTCTTGGTAAATCTGTACACTTCCTGAAGTAATAATTAAATGGAGTCTGATAGACGCCACGCGACTAAATGTGTTTTAAAAAGTGGCGCGACTAACGGAGGGTTAAACACCAGACACTCAGAAGGGAGGAGGGAAACCTGGTGCTGGCATTAGCATACACTTTACAAAGAGCACCAAGGGGGCCAATTGCGCAAGAAAGTGATAACATTTCTTTTAATTGTTCAAAATACATCACAAAAAATAAAAATGAAGCATTAAAGTGGTAATATTTCTTTTAGTAATCACGTTCAAAATACATGGCAGAAAATCTTAAGTTTACAAGATGATAGCATTTCTTAGATTTACATTAAAAATTCATAATAAATAATGAAAACCGAACACAACAAAATAACCTTTCCTTAAATTAGGTTCAAAATACAAAGATAATAGCAAATGAAAACCTTACACTTCAAAATGATAGCATTTCTTCAAATTTTAAATTAGTTTCATTAGCGATGGCAGTGGTCCAAAATGAGATACAATATAATGAAGTCGAGAGTTATCATGATTGTTTACTTGAAAAACTACTAATAATACGCATTATAAATATAATATAACAATAATAAGTCCTTTTCTGGGGCAACAAAGTTTAATCAGAACTTCGAAACAAAGTAGATGGAGTTCATGCTTTTTGGCATTGTCAATGCATAATAAAAAATGCAATTAACTGGTGTGAAACAGAAGTAATAGTCATAAAAAATGTTGTCACAAAGTATAAATTCGTGAACCACAAGCATGCTAAGTTCAAAAAAGTAGTGTATAACTTTTGTGTTACTTGTTACATCATACATTCTGGACACCGCATTTCTGGCGATTTGTATTCTACAGTGCATTTCATGTTTGCAGCCACCAATCACTGTCTATCATAGATCTGAGATAGACAAATCAGTCTACAACGTCAGATTCACCTATTCTTCTCATCTCAGCTCTCTTGTTAGTCTCACAATCAGTGGTGTTGCTAACATTTCATTTCCAAATATTCGTGGCTGAAAGATCAAAGCCTTCTTGTATGTCTTTCCTGATGTTACACAGTCTTGATGGATATTTATCCACCTTCACTGTAACACTGCTACATTCATACAGCTGCCTTACAAAGATGTTGTGGTTCATCCATTTCTATCACACATATATATATATATATATATATATATATATATATATATATATATATATATATATATATATATGGATGTCAACAAGGTGTTGGGATGAGGAAATGAGGAATGAGTTCTCTCTCTGTAGCTGAAGAAGGAGTAGTTCCGAAAGCTTTACGTTTGTGATGTTTCTGTGTTTTTGTGTTATTTTACGTGTGTCGCTTCGACATCCCCGGGGCCTCGCCAACCTGAAGTCGTCTGATTGGTGAGTGCTCACTGGGTTTCCTCATCCCAACACCTTGTTGACATCCATATATTCATTTTACCTTTCCTTTTCCGTAAGTTGTTATATATATATATATATATATATATATATATATATATATATATATATGCACACAAACTCATACACTCAAACATAAACAAGAAGCTAATATTTACAAAAATATTGATCATAAAAGTCATTTTGCAGTTTCTACATACCTATACACAGGAGTGCGGCCACCTCCACGAATCTGCATTACTGCTGTATCTTTCGAGTTAGTAAAATCTAACTTCCTCAAAAATCGATCTTTCACATAAAACAATAAGTTTCCATGAACAGCATAGGCAGGTCTTTCCCTTTCAAGCTGAAAACAATGGTAAAATAACATGCAATAATTAAAATTTTAATTTTACTGTTGTAAAATCTTACATAAAAGCCATGTACTAGATTTGAGAGGTTGGCAGTCAGCAACAGAAATCTAATAATTACCATATTAGCCAACTGATAAGACAAATTTTCCTCGAAATTATGTCAACATCTTATTGGGTGAAAGTACTTGGGTTGCAAATTCTGCATAAGAACAAATTAGATCTAACAAGTATTGGTCCTCGTAGGAGAAAGAGCCTTTGCTCTTGATAGGCTAAATAATCCAAACAACTTTCTTAACAAAAAATGATGCAACTGGATTTTGAGAAGTGCAAATAGAAACAATATGATATGCTGACGAAGTTGATGCTTTGTGAAAATCCACACACAGGAGGAAAATAAAAGGACTCTTAAGTCAATACTAAAACTGTTTAAAAAATAAAATTTAATCTATTTCAGAAACAAAATAAGCATCATTACAGCAAAGGAAGAAGATATTAAGTTTGTAACCCATATAATTGAAAAAAATTTTCATACTAGAAACAACCAAAATAAGGGCATTTAAATTCCACCATTAAAAGGTTAACAGCCAAATCAATCACAAGTACTTTAATCACAAACAACACCATGCTTAAGATTAGTTCAGCAATGCATATGGGCCAGATTTGGCAATTGCATATGTTATGCTCAACGTGGCAAAACCAATGTAATACTAAGCCATTTATGCAACTTCCCCCTGCTGGTCCTACCCCACCCAGATCCAGTCTGCAAAATAATTCCGTCAGGATCATGCTATTCCACGAAAACTGACATGTGTTAACAAATTGGCCATTGCTGGAAGACATGATGCCATGACCATGACCAAATGCCATACCACCTGCCAATTTCACTTTTACTAGGGTCTTCCTCTTCACATGCCTTCGCAATAAATTGATATATTTGACAAGAGTAGCAATGAAATTAACAACTACACGATGGAGGTAGAATCAACAAAGGAACTATATGATGAACTATTTGTGGACTCTGACTCAAATGGTAAAGCTGATTTTAAAGGATTCTAATAAATTTAACTTTTCATGGTCCATTTTAATTCATTTTCATAGTTTTCAAAGCATTTTTACCGATTTATCGTCTATATTTAATCTTTATTGATTTAAATTTTGCGTAAATTCCAAAACTATCTTGTTTTCATTTTCTTGGCTTCGACTTATATTTGAGCCATGGACTTGAGACACTTTTAGGCTAAAAAGTGCACTTTGACTTTTACTCAATTTGCCCTATACTTGAAGATATTCTGTAGTCATTGTAATGTTCAACAGTCAGTAGAGTTGTCAACTCTCTCTCTCAGTTTTGATCCAGAGAAGGTTAAACTGACTCAGTTAATGTTCATTTCATTTATTAACCACCCATGGGATGATGCAATGTCCTGATTTTCTATGTTGGAAATCTGGCAACCATAAGGTAAGTTCTACAGTCCACGTTACAATGGAAACAATTCTCAATATGGTCTGCTCTTCTAAGTTTGTAGACTGTAATCCTTTTTTCTATTAATTTATGCACATGCCTTTAGCAATATTAGTTTGTGGCATTTTCAGGAACACAACCAGTGAGAAAGGCAAATGAACTGATTATAGTATCATGAACCTAAAACATTACATTTAACTGTTACCACGCCATAATATTTTCTGTCAATATTGCTGGATATGGTCTTAATCACGACTGGAAATGATACACAACGTGGTCCTTCCTAAATGCCTTGGTGCACCAAAATACTTATTTTCCTGAAAAATCTTCTGAAAAACTAGGGTGCATCTTATATGCCATAAAATATGGTATATGGTGTTACACTCTTATTGGGCATAAAAATCAAAATTTTTCAGTCCCCAAGTTCTTGCTAAGAACAGTTTTGCCTGTACCTCCACTTGTTTTGTAACTTTTCAAAATATTTTTCACGCAAATTCAAATTAAGAAAAATAAATGTAAAAAATAATTTCTCTAATTCAAAGCAGTTCTCAAAGTACCTTAAAAATGATCATTCCTGAGTCATGTCCAGCAGCAAAAAGATTTAATGAAGGATGTGCAGCAAGCACCCAAAATCTTTCATGTTCTCGACGGAATGTGTGAAGACATGTTCTTTTGGTCATATCCCATACTCTTATGCTTTTGTCCTCAGAATTGGAAATTATAAGTTCTTGGCGTGGGTGAAATAAGACACATGAAACATTGTTGTAATGTCCCCTGCAAGTATCAACTTCCCAAGCCTAGAATGTAAAAATATGGTTGTAACTTTGCAATGGAACTATGGCACAAATAAATTTAATATTTTTGTGATTTGCCTTTATTAGATAAGGCAGGCTTTAAATAAACCCTGCTACCTTTGCTTCATTCATTCTCCACAATTTAATTTGGCGATCATCTGCACCGGAAACAATAAGGGGTAATGCTGGATGGAAATAAGCCCAATTTACTCCACGATCATGGCCTTCCAAAACATGCTTCACAACAGCATCAGCTTGCCCAAAGAGATCTGTAGCTCCTGGATTCTTCAAGTGTTCCTCCAAACCACCAGGGCCAGGAGAAACACTCTTTTTCCTTAAACCTGGAAATAAAAAAAAACATACATGGTGTCAGTGAAAATTAAATAAGATAAGCAAAAAAAGCTTAGTAACAACAAAAATGTACCCTTTTAATTGAACTATGTAATAAAGCATGCTAAAATATACTAATCAGAAATTTTTTAAAAGCAATTTCAAAGTAAGAACCTGAAATGTCCCAAACACGGACTGTTGTATCAAGAGATGCAGACACCACTATGTCATCAGTTAGATGAAACTGAGCACACATAACATAGTGGTTGTGTCCAGTTAGAACGCATATACATGTACGGCTCTGCCAATTCCAAATGCGTATTGTTTGGTCATCAGATGCACTCAGGATCCATGGATATTCATGATGGAACATGGTAGTGCGAATATAATCAAGGTGTCCCAATAAAGTGAATATGCAACGACGTTGCTTATAATTCCATACCTATCAATCCAAATGAAGAACTATTATATAGATGTTTATCAAAAGTAATGGAATTAGTAATTTCATGAGATAAGAATATGTTAAGACTGAATAACATGTCTACCTTAATTTTATAATCATCACCTCCAGACACAAACAGTGGTTGTTGGTTATGGAAACAAATACCACGAACAGGGCCATCATGCTCATCAAATTTATCCAAAAGTGTACACATCCTATAATCCCATAGCTGGATGACACCATTGTGCAAACTGAAACATATTATAGTATAAGAAGATTAAAATTTTAAATAGTGGCAAATCATGGGAGAATTTGTCAAAAGGATTAGAAAATTGACATTTAAATAAATGGCACAATATACATTGCACAAACTTTCTCATATACATATACAGAAGGTCCCTGCTATAAGTTATTTCACACTTAAGCTGTTGACTTTTTGAGAAACTAAACGTAAAAATTCCCTGCTCTTATGTCGTTTTTCCACTTAAGCGACCAAAAAAACCTAAAAAAACAGTCGCTCCCCGCTCAAACATCATTTTCAGCTTCTGTCATCTAGATTGCTTAAAAATTGTGTCAATTCAAATCTTGTGGCTGTGCTGACATACAGGCTATGTGCACCCAGCATCCCCTGTGATGTTGTTGTTCTCATTCTGGTCAGCTACATCACTCGGCCATCTCGGTCTCCATAAGCTTTTCTGACTTTATCATGGATTATCCCCACCATTGTTGTAATCATGAATCCTAAGCGTGTTGCTAGTGAAAGTGGTGAAGCTAAGAGAAAGCATATTAGTATTGCGCTTGATGTTAAGATGGATGTAATAAAGCATAGCAAAAATGGTGAGCATGCAGTAGACATTGTATGCTATTTGAATCTTCCTCCAACTAGTGTGCGTACCATTGTGAGGAATGCGGAGGAGATTGGAAGTAAGGCTAAGAATGTGTTAAAGCATAGTGAAGTGAAAATTATGAGGCAGAGAAGTGATTTGATGGAAAAAATGGATCGAGGATCTGCACAATCAGAATACGCCAGTCAGCTTAGCCCTCATACAGGAAAAGGCCCTCTCCTTGTATGAGGACTTGAAAAAGGAGTTGGGAGAGGAGGATGCATCAATTTACGGTATGTTTTTGAAATGTAAAGACATTTTTGGTCCCTAATCATCTCCCTATTTACATGTATTCTTACGGGGGAAAATTCCCTGTTATCCAAAGTTTCGCTTTATGTTGCGACTTTATAGTCTCTAACTGCGACATACAACAGGAGCCCCCTGCATATGTTTCACATTAATATTAATTAATTTAATGAACTTTATGGTTGAGTTAGATTTCTCATTTAACAACAATTTTGCGGTAATCTCCACCTTTACCTATCTACTTTTATTAACACAAAGAAAATTGGAACATAATAACATAAGCAAAATGATTGAAGATATTAATCAATTAAGAGAAGACAACCAAAAAGACAAAAACAAAATCGTATATCGAAACCTTACTATGTTTTGATAAAGAATTATCGATTCATAAAAGAATTATCACATGTGCTTGATAAATAAAGGAACATGGAATGAGACCAAATAAAGGAAGAATTCAAATATCTTGGCATTACATTAAAAAACTGAACAACTGAAAAGGAAGCAATAAGCAAAAAATTCAAACAACAAAGGAATGCAAACATGATACAAATATAATAATAATCAATACTAGTAATCAATTTGGGACGTCAACTTTGGGAAACCAGCCTGCATTAGTCATGGTTTGGACATCTTTTTTGTTATTTCTTTTGTGTATGTTGTCTGGTGATTCAGCCTCTCAGGCTATCATCACAGTAACTTTAGGTAGATGAATTTATAAAGAAGGTAGGAGGAAAACCTGGTGCTTGCATTAGCCTATTCTTTATAAAGAGCTCGGAGAGGGCCAACTGTTTAACATCCCTTCTGAAGACAGTGCTGACTAGCATGTTCTCCTCAAACCATGCAAGTAGGGCACAGCTTTTTCATGTAGAAAAAGCTGACCTTGATGGATTTGAACCTGAGACCGCAATGTGAAGACCAACACCCTAGTCACTCCTCCACTGCAACCTCCTTATTACTTTTGTATTTACTGCAAAATTTAAATAAAAATAGCTCTTTAACTAATGAAAAATACCTGCCATTTTTACTTTCTCATTGGCCAAGCAAAGCAAGGTCTGTACTGTTGAGTCCCTGTACACTTTGTGTTTATTTTTTTGTCTGTTCTACTATAACTGCTGTCTTAACAAGGAGACAAGGCTCAGGTTCATTTGCCATTAGTTCCTAATTTGGTGTGTTTCTTTGATTTACATTTCTTTCATACAGTGCTTTCAATTCTATTCAAATTTTTCATTCTCACTGTATGAAGTGCAGGAGAACTATAAAGATGATAATAATATTGAATTTCCTTAACCAGCCTTAAGTGGTTTGAGCGAGGCCTAAGATCCTGCAGATCCCCTAGTATATGTAGCACATCCACTCCCCGCTTGAACGCTGTCCTGATTAGCGCTGTTCCGCATTAACGCTGAAAATAGTTTAGTACCTTTTCTGAATTGCACTTACGCATTCCACATTAACGCTCTTCAAAATTTCTGGTGTATTATGCAAAGTCCACTGTTCAGCGCCTCTGCGCATTTACAACACACAAGATGTCAGTATTTGCAGTTGCTTGATGGTTCTGTGTACACTTGTCAATGTTTTTGTAGGTCAAAATATTGAGTGAATTTTGTTTAAAATATATTTTCCCATTAAATAAAAAGACCGCGAGTAATAACCAACTGTCAGAGAAGAATAAGAGGAAAAGCTTAACTCTTGAAGTTAAATTAGAGGTTTAATTCCAGAAAACATGCCTTCGTCCCCGCATTTCGCTCATTAAATTAAAATATGCTTTGTTCTATAATGTTTGAACTTATTTTCATAGCATGCACATAACACTTGATTAAGAGTGTATTACTTCATAATATTGTGAATGTGATAATTTTTCTGTGTGAGCATTCGTCCGTGTGGGTATTTTTCATGTGAGCATTTATAACAGGAGGGTTTTTTCTGTGCGGAATTTTCGTGTGGGCTTTTTTCATGTGAGCTTTTGTCATGGAACCCTTAAATTCAAGTACAAAGTCATATACCATCAATACATTGTGGTAAATTGTTCGTACGTCAATTCGCCGCGCTTCAATTTGTGGCCCATCAATTCGTCACACGATAAATGAACTAGTCTACCTATTCTGAATAAGTGTGCTCGAAATATACACTAAATACAGTCAGTGAGAGATTAGGTCATAAAATCTTTTTTTCTGTTTTGACAGTCTGCTAAAAGGGTCGTCTTGGATTTGGGTAAATATGGTAAGTGGGCTACACTGACTTCAAGTGTGTAGCAAGGGATGCACGTATGATAACACAATGTGTGGGGAGGGCTGCACATTTAAAATGAGAAGAATATTATCACAACTTTTCCTTCATTGTAGTGTCATAAAGTGAGAACATTAAGGTTCAATGTAACAAAATGAAATATCAATGAACTTGAAAACAACAAATTAATCGGAAAAAATAAAAATAATCAACATGAAAAGAGATACGACAGTAAATTTCATGAATCTTAATCTACAATTTCTTAACAGAGTAAAATAGCTGAAGAGAGAATCAAACTATACCACAGAATTCTGCTAAAGATCCATTACCAAATGAGTTTGGCCCTTCTTGTTGTTAAGGAGAAGAATCAAATTTAAAAAGGTGAGGAAATTGTAAAACTAGTTAGTATTGAGTCACATATACAAAGGTGTTATGTTGCCTGTCCACTGTTGAGCAAATGGAATTTATACAAAAGATTGATAAATTCAGATTCCTTGTTCTAATTAAAGATATGATTAATTTTTAAATAAAAGTAGAGATGTAAGATACAATACTTCTTTTATTGTGGTTTAAGGTACTAAATCAGGTAATCACTCTATGACCTAATTTTGCCTGAAAGGCGGAGGGCTGGACAATCACTCGGGAGCCCTTGAAATGCAGGTTGGTGAACCCTGATCTAATGCACTTGGTCTCCATAAAAGTAATTTATGTATATAGATTATATCGGAACAAGTCCGTTATCACGATCTTAGCGGTGGCAGTGCCGCTCCAAGCAAGGAATTGTAGCAAATAATTGTAACAAAATAATATTGGAATAACGAATTAGAATAACGAAAGTGAAAATTCAATCATGATCCTAATCCAACCCAAAAACCCATCAAATCCTAACCCCACAATAACGTTGACAAGTGTAAAACTTCCAATGGAAGCACTACAAAAGACTATAATTGTATCAAATTGATTTAAAGGAAAAATTAAATGTGTGAAGTAAATAAAGCGAATGAATGTGTAAAAACAACAAATTAGGCTTTAATAAGAAAGTAAAACATAACTGAGCATCCATGGAACAGAGAAGTGGAGAACCAATGAAGGTAAGTAAGGAAAAAGTTGGGACCGTAATAACAGAATGTAGCCATTAAATCCATTCAATAATACTGCAAGTCACATTAACATGTTAAACTGAAAACAGTCTTACAAAATTTAGAATATAGAAACATGGCAACTGTGCTACTCAAATGGCTTGAAAAAGAACATTATTTCCACATCCACCATTATAGGAATTAATCCATCCGAAATGCCCCCAAAATTTTTTTATGCAACACACTCAACCTCGCTAACGAAAATTCTCCGTGTTTTTAAGCTCATGTACATTTAATGGACACTAAATAATGGAACTTTACTCAGCAAATCATCCAGTATGAAATTCTTGTGACAGTTAAATGACAACTATGACTTTAATAGTAAAATTAATCTCTATTAAAAAAGACCCTACATGACGCAACATTAAAACTGAGAAATACACGCCCCAAAACTTAAGGGAGAGTGATAAATGTTACTTATATCTTTCAATGATAACATTATCACCTAAGTCACTGTGGGCCTCACCATGCTACCTCAATAATATTTGACTACCTGCCAATATCACATTTATATCATCTGTTGAATCTTTCAAAGGTTAATTAAATGGCTTTCTTCAGAGGAAAACTTATTAGGGGCCATCCTTAAATGATGTCACGCTTAAGGGGGAGGGGGGGTCTGGGAATATGTGACATTTTGTGACAAGGGGGGGGGGGGGGAGTATATGTAAAACAATGTGATGTCACAAATAAGTAAAGATTTTTGACAAGATCTTGTGCTTTATTTTCTTAATTTTCTTGAAGTGACATTCACTAACTTTTATTTATTCTCTGTTTTACTTGTCTTTCCTGCCACTGGCCCTCTGGTGGAAACTTGTAAATAACAGTTGAAAAACATAATGCAAAACTAAACCTCACAGAAAAACTCCAATAATTATTATAATAAGCTGTATACTTAATTATCAGCTTAAGTTGTTATTGTGTTGGTGTTCTAGTCCTCCTCTATGTTCTAGTCTCCTTGACTGTTATTGTATCATATTCATTTACAGTAAAGTGGCTAAAACCAAGCCATGTGAATGTTAGTTACTATTTTTAATTGCCTACCGTAAAAAGTCTTGGTAAGTTTTAGTCATGAAATGAAGTCATTCTTAATTATAATAGAACTAAAATAATAATCATTTGTTAATTTTTCAAAGAGAATGTTTTGTAAACATTATTTATACAATAATTTTTCTAAAATAATGCTTTTAGTTATTTTTCGTTTTTGGACAAGAAAAAAAATATTTTAGAGAACTCGCTATTAAAATATTGGCAAGTGATCAGTATATACATATTAGTTTATAATTTAAAATTAAGTTTTTATTTTTGTATTTCAGAATGTAATTTAAAAAACTGGTTTTATTCAAATACTAGAATATTTTTAACAAGAAAATCAGGTATATATACTTGCATGTACTAAATGATAACTGAATTTTTTTGAGTTAAATACTTAATAAAATATGTGAATGGATCTAGTATTTAAATCGTACTTTTCATTGGAATTAAAATAAGGAAAATAATAAGAGCCTCTTCTTTTTAAGGCTTTTAAATATTATGGACTTGATTTGTACAATATCTATATTTATGTAAATATAAAATAATGATCCTCTTATTTACAGAATGGATAAAGGTGAACAATTTCAATCATTATTTAAGTCATACTTAAAGGCAAAACCATCAAAGAAACCAAAGGATGTGCAGCAAGAAACTGTAAAAATTTGGAATCGTATTAAAAAAATGCAGAATTTACCATCAATAGTGACCTCCATCATTAAAGAAAATGAAGCTTTAGCAGTGAAATATAAAGGAACTTTATTATGCTTTTTGGAAAAACAATCAAGAGTATCAAATATCACTACTTTGGAGAAAAAAGTTCTAAGTGTAGTTCCTGAGAAATCAACTAGTATTCCTAAAGAACAATCTTCTACATCTTGCATTGTAGATATTGTCAATAAACCAAAAACAAAAGTACAAGATGAACTAAGAAAAAAAATAGATATAATAAACAGTGATTTAGTAGGACTTTATAAAAGAAAGAGTTGTGGACAACTTACTAATGAACAACTCGAAAAACTCAAAGAAAACGAGAAAAAGAAAAGAGAACTCGAAAGAGAGCTTAAAATAAAAACATCTGACCAACAACGACAGAAAAAATCAAGAGATGAAAGAAAAAGAAAACTAGAAGAAATTTGTGAAAATTCTTGGACCAAATGAAGTATGCTTCTTGAGCCAAGATGATAAGGCTCGAGTGCCACTTGGCTTAACAGCAGCAAAGGAGCAATCTCCATTGGTCATGCATGTTGAATATCGAGTAAGTTTACCTGATCATGATTGGGTTGTAGCTGCCAGACATAAGTTGATACCTTCAGTTTATGCTGGAATTGAAATTTAAAAAAATGGAAATGGTGATCCAACTGCAGTAGGATATTCAGGCCCAACCTTTATAGCTATCAGATCCGGTAAGCACTCTTCTTCAACAGCATTTTCACATGCATTTGACTTTGAAATACTTTTGAAGTTATCCGAATTTGAAAGTATCACAAGGTTTCAGAACGAAGTAAAACCAGTGGTAATTTTTACTGTGGATGGTGGCCCTGATGAGAATCCTCGATACCAGAAGGTAATTGATGTTGGAATCAATCACTTTTTAAAATATAATTTGGATGCCCTTTTTATTGCAACCAATGCACCTGGCAGGAGTTCTTTCAATCGTGTTGAGAGAAGGATGGCACCTTTAAGTAAGGAACTGTCTGGAGTTATTCTTCCTCATGAGCATTATGGAAGCCATCTTGATTCACAAGGCAAAACGATTAATGATGACCTTGAAAAAGAAAACTTTGGATATTATGGCAATACATTGGCAGAAATATGGGGCAAATGGTAATTGATGGATTTCCAACTGTAGCCAAATATATAAGTCCAGAAATTTCAGACTAATCCTGAAAATTTGTTGACAGCAGATGCTGTTTGGTCATCAAAGCATTTGAGGACTAGCCAATATTTTACACAGATTGTGAAGTGCAGAGACAAACTGTTGTTCAGCACCTCGAAGCTCAATTTTCAGTATTATAAGGAAACGATTCCTACCTCCACCGATTCCAATCAAACAGACAAATGAAGGTTTAAAAGCTCCATTATCAACAGATGAGCAAGGTCTTAATTTGAAGTATCCATCTGTTTTCATTGCAGGTAGTATTGATTTGGAAGAAATATTACCAAGATCTGCCAAAAGTTTCAAAATTATGCCATATGATCTATACTGCCCATCTATTCAAAAGGAATTAAGAAATCGAATATGCAATACCTGCAATCTGTATTTTGCTTCAAATGTCATGTTACAGAAACACTATAAGATACATAAGCAGACAGAGACCATGCCACAAATTCAGGAAAGAGTTAGGCCAATTCGTATTGCTGCTAGACGACAGCGTGAAATGATGGATATTATAACAAACCAGGAAAATGTTCAATATGCAGAATGGATTGATGAAGAAAATTTGGATATGAATGAAATAAAATATAATACAGATGATGGAGATTCAAATAATATGCATATTTATAGTATGGATGAGATTTTCCGAACACCATGGAAAGAATTTTAATTTCTAAGTTGTTCAAATTTTTCATTTTGTTTATATCCACTTTTTAAATTTTTATTAATTGTTATTGCTTTTAATGAATGTATTCCATAGTTAGTGAAGTTACAAAAATAGAGATGGGTTAATCTGGAAGTTATAAAAGCATAAACTTTGTACATTGTTGGAGTTGCCAGACATTGTTTAAAGAGTACATACATGTAATTTTTATATTAATTAGTATTGTATTTGCATACAATGGAATAACTGCTGCATTTAAGTATTTCATTATCTATAATAAGTACTTATAAAAAGCAATAATTTTATTTGAATGTATTGAATATCTTTCATGTAATAACAGATGAAACATTGTACAAATTATGTCTGGGCATATCATTAATTTTATAAAGCCAATATGACTAAATTAAAAAGGACAAGGTTTTGTGACATGGGAGAGGGGGGGGTGAAGCTGTATGTCACACTTTGTGACAGAGGGGGGAGGGGGGGGGTCAAAAATCCCTAAAATGCTGTGACATCATTTAAGGATGGCCCCTTATAGTATTTCAGAATATTTAAATGAGTTCCTGATTGCAATATATACATGCATACATAGATTTTTGTGTACTCTTTTTCCAATTTCCTTGCCTTTATTTTTATTAATTAATTTTATGTAAACAGGTCATGCATTTCTTAGAATTAGTGCCATACGAAGGAGCTATGCATTTCACATGCCTACACCTAATAAAGAATTAAATTGAACATCGTATAACAAACTAGATATTGCTGATGAATCGATGTAATTGTAAGTTTTTACTTCATCATTAAAATCAAATTCCGTTAAACAATGAGCGAGAGTTGAACGATTGCCCCTCTGATCTCCACTGAAGACCACACTAGGCGAACTACTCATAACTTTTCGGGAATAATGAAACTATATTCATGCAAGTTATGATTTTTGAACTGTCGAATTTCATTGTCCCTTCGCCACAACATCCGATTGGCAAAATGAATCATCGCCTATGTTTTTGTTGGATATTTCTTCGACGATGATCCAGTGAACCAACAAATATATTTAATTTATATACCTGAAACGCCCTAATTTGATAATCATTTCTCAATTATTAGATATAAATATGATGACTTACATATATCATTAATGAGGCCAGGCTCAACTCGGTGGAATTTACTCATATTGAAAAAAGAAGAACTATTAACACAAAATTTTAATTTAAACACGATGATGTTGATCGTAGTGAAACCGGTCGTGTTTAAATTAAAATTTTGTGGAAATACATAGTTCTTCTTTTTTCAATATGATGACTTACAGTTTAGCAAATATCAATTAACCGAAAAATCAAAAAAAAATTAGAAATTCAATTACCTGGCTAATACCCATGGACGTTTTGGATGAAAGGACAAACCTTTCACCCGAGCTGATTTGGTTTCGAACTTGGTTAACATTTCACAATCGATAACCAGACTATTGCACTTTCTTAAACCAAGCAGGATAACATTAATGTCATAACAACAAACACTTCAACACACCACCAACACGTCAACCACAAACGTGTCCAAATCTCCGAAGTTAAATACGATACAATTAAATTCACGTACGATATCGAGATAAACAAAGGAAAAACGATATACTTTCCAACCTATCCGAAATAATGTGTGTGATATTATGTACGATAGGATCGATCCGCATACGATATCAAGATAAATGAGGTAACAAATTTTTTTTCCAACCTTACGAAAATTAAATGAAAAATGTGATTTAACCACATAGCAAGTGTGCTGAAGGAAATACAATATATTCCCCCCTGGGAGTACTAGTCTTTGGAGAGCATTAAATGGCAAGAAATGGAAGTACTTGAGCCCAACAAATCGCCATTTCAGTAGAGTCGGGATAATTTTTAAAACATTAAAATTGAACGTTGTTCTGAACGAGGTGGTTGTCTTCACCGGAATCGGCACTTGTTTAGTTTACCCTCACGCACATATTCGATAGGGATTTTAGATCTTCTTTTGTTAAATGCAATGAAATTTTGGGGATCAAATGCGTTCAGGGAGCATGCGGCCCCTTGACAACTCGAATCTCACCCTCTTCACGCAAGCGGAGATTGGGTGCCCGAACAGGCACATCTATAATATTATGTCCTTAGGCCAACAATGAATCTAATTGTGAGCGAAAACCGAAAGGTTGATAGTACGACGTAACTCAGTATGTGGCCGTAGGCATTAGCGGCGTTACAGTCGGGGAGAATATATAGCACTTCAGCCACACAATATACTTGGTAAAACCAACAACAAGATACTAACGTATCATAAACTTGATTATTGCAAATTCTGGAAAAAATCATGCATTTGGATACATAAAAAGCATTAGGAAATTTGAAAAAACAGTAATTTACCATAATCAACCATCTAAAAGACACGTTGTGTTCTGGAAAGGTAAGAAATTATAGATTATACGTTGATCCTTATTCCTCATCAATCAACAGCAGAAAAAGGAAGTTATTATGAAGAAATGAAAATGTATTGGAGATTACCTAGTAATATCAGACAATACACAACAGACATTTTTTAATTTATGTGCATCTCGAGTGCCTTCAGTAGCTAGAGTTGTCACCTTCCAGGCTTGAGCCGGAATCTCTGGGTTTTAGAAGTTGTCTCCGGATCAACGGTAAAATTCTCAGGGTTAACACTAAATTTTTGTGTGCTCGTCCTTGAACTACCAACAAATTTTCCCGTAGGGAGTGGTACTGTAGTTGACGAGAAACGGTACTACGTTGTGTACATATGTGTATCTCATAGACCTTTAGTTTTACGGCGTTGGCTCTGCTTCCTACACCCAATCTCCGCTGACATGGACATGCATATTGGTGCAGACGTGGCGCCGCAGACCCGCAGACGACCTGCACGATTTCAATCTCCAGCACAACTTTAATCTCTAACGCTAAACAAAAGAATTTCGAATAAACAGTGAACTCAACCTCCACATGGTTCCATTTCTCGTCACCTACGGGAAAATTTGTGGATAGCTAAAGGGCAGGTACCCAATTTTGAATTTGGCATTCCATATTACGATTAACTTTTATTTAATGAATGTAAAATTCTCATTTGCCTACGGCAACGTCATGCAATTTACCTAGGAGTACAATAAAAGCTTTGTTATCCAGCATCTAGCTCAACCGGCATATTTCCATATACGCCAGTACAATACAACATTCTAGAAACATGAAATACTTCCAAATCTATCCGGAATCATCTAGAGCAGCAGTTTTATAACTGGGGTACATGGACGCCTGAAGGTCCCTAGCAGTGGCCCAAAGAAATTTGCATGAAAGGGGTCCTCAGAGGGGTTGCCAAGTGTCTTCCTTTGGGAAGGACAGTCCTTCCTTCAAGTGTTTTGTGCTGCATCCTTCCCGGTGCTGGGAAGGATGTGATTTGTCCTTTTCTACAAAACCTTTGATTATTAGATCATAGGCCATTGTTAGTTCAGCTATGGTTACATTGCTTAGTTAAATTTTACTTGACAAAGTAGTGCTCCAGATTTGAATTTAAGATACTTGCCTGCATTTCTTGTGAATGCTTTCTAGGATGTATGTGACTTCGTAAGTCTGCTCTCCACGAGCTATAAAACTCCATTCATTCTGGCAGTCATATTTGAAACCACACTTGCATTTCGGCATTTCTGTTAGTGTTAGAGGTTTACTAAAATGAATGGGTTAAAATTGATTACTGAAAATACAAAGTTTGCGCAATATTTTCAAAACCAACCTATTTTTCTTATGATTTATGATATATATGATGACTATCTTACGAAACAAAGCTGTAGCAAATGCACTTAGCTAAAGTAATTGTAATTTAAAAAGTTAATTTTAAAACAAGAGATTGTCCAAATATCATATCAATGCACTACACACTGCAGTTTGAACAATCTTATAGAATCTCACTATTTCTCAAGCTTTGGTGACGTTACACTGAATGGGCACTCATGCATCTAGTCAGTCAAGTATACGTAATACTTCATGTCTGACCACTTTGTGGATACATCATGCAACTACAAAGTGGTCAGATAAAAATTATTAAATTTAGAGCATATGCGAGTCTAAATCTAAGAGCAACACATATGGTCATCTTTATCTTCGATGTGCAAATAAATATCATGCTAGAATTATCTAGCAAGGAATATTGGTTCTAGTTTTGAGATGCTGTGATTATAAACATTATTTATTCTATTTTATATGGTCATTCAGTTGCTTCCCTCTGGATCAGGCCTGTGTCAAGAGAAAACAGCCATGTATGTCTGGTTAGGTCAGGGGATTAATTTTCTGCGGTCAGGCAAGCAGGTGAGGACTTCCTGCAATATGCTTGAAACAAACAACTAAAATATTAAGCTTGCCAAACCTGACTGTGGGAGCTTGCCTATCCTCTTGCCCCCTCCTAGAAAACTTCCAGGGGATACCCATGCTATGGTGATATATATATATACATATATATATATATATATATATATATATACACACACACACCATAGCATGGGCATCATCAGGAAAAGGAAAGATAATGATGATGGTGGTATGGTGGTAAGGTGTAGGAGGGAGCCCAGTAGACACCAAGGGGTGTCAAAGTAACACATCATAAACATGAAGACGAAAACGCTTTTGTTATTGCATGTTTTATATATATATATATATATATATATATATATATATATATATATATATATACATACATATATATATATATATATATATATATATATATATATATATATATATATATATATTAACTAAAGGAAAAGAAAAGGTAGTGATGAGGGTGGCAACAAGGTGTTGAGGGAAGCCCAGCGGACACTCACCAAGTTGAGGACCAAGCTGGCAGGCTGCTGGGGGCGTCGAAGAGACACGTAAAACACACGAACACAAAAACACACGCAAGCTTATCGGGCCTAAGCCCTTCTTCAGCGAAAGAGTAACGTAAAGTGACACACTGGGCGGGGAATGACAGGGTGATGTGGGAAGGTTGATGATTGGAGGAGGTGGGGAGTAGGAGGGGTGGATAGCCAATAAAGAAGGAGTATGATGAGGTAGAGTCCGAATAGTTACAAAGTAACAAGGAAACATTGTAAGGGGGCTAATAGGGTTAGCGGAGGTTGAGGCCAGGCGGAGAGAAAGAGTCGAGAAGATGGATATGTGCTAGTTCCCAGTGTCAGAGAAGGGGGGCAGGAGTGTCATTGGGTAAAGCGCGAATAATCCTAACATTGTAGCAACTATTAAAGGGAACATTGTGGGTATTAGCATGTAATACAACTGGGAGGGGGCGTCTGAGAGAAACGCTATTCCGGTGACCGTTCATTCGGATGTTTAACGGATTGCTGGTGAGGCCTACGTAAAACGCGGGACAAAGGGTGCAGGTAAGGAGGTAAATGACGTTACGGGTGGTGCAGTTGCTTCTGGAGGTGATGGGGTAGGTGATGTTGGTGGAGGGACTCGAGAAAGAAGATGATGGTAGGTGGATAGGGCAAGTGAGGCAGCGAGGTTTTCCGCAGGGGTGGGAACCTATTGCAAGAAGCGTGGTAGAAGTGGGAAGATCCTTCCTCCACAAGATATTTCCCAAATTTGGGGGCCGGCGGAAGGAGAGGAGCGGAGGATTGGCAAAAAGGTTGATAAAGAGGGACTGATGGGAGGAAGAGGTAAGAATTGGGTGGGCAGCATGAAGGATTGTTTTGAGAGCTTCGTGGATACCAGGATGGAAAAGTGTCGTAAGAGTGAGTGGAGGGGTAGATGCAGGAATAGTGGGTGTGTGAGGATGAGATCCAATGTGGGTAGGCGTCATCGCCCTATGGATCTGTTCGCGGACCAAGACTGGAGGGTAACCACGTTTGAGAAGAGCATCCTCGAGGACAGAGTAATACTCTAGAAGGGATGCTCTATCGGAACAAAGCCTCCATCCTCGACGAGCAAGGGCATAGGGGATAGAGGTTTTGGTATGAAGGGGATGGCAGCTATCAAAGTGGAGGTATTGGAGGCTGTTGGTGGGTTTGATGTGAACACAGGTGCGGATTTGGCTGTCTTGAAGGTAAAGATCGACATCCAGGAATGTGATGTGGGAGGTAGAGGATTGGTGGGTGAAGGACAGTGAAGGATGGGAGGAGAGACGCGAGAGAAAGGAAAGGAGAGAGTCAGGTCCATGCGTCCAAATGAGGAAGACATCGTCGATGTATCTCAGCCACAAAAGTGGTCTGAGTGGAACGTTGAGGAAGAGTCTTTCCCATTCTCCAAGGTAGCAATTGGCGTATGAAGGCGCCATTCGGGTGCCCATCGCAGTGCCTCTAATTTGAAGGTAGTGACGAAAAGTGATGAGGGTGGCAACAAGGTGTTGAGGGAAGCCCAGCGGACACTCACCAAGTTGAGGACCAAGCTGGTAGGCTGCTGGGGGCGTCAAAGAGACACGTAAAACACACGAACACAAAAACACACGCAAGCTTATCGGGCCTAAGCCCTTCTTCAGCGAAAGAGTATATATATATATATATATATATATATATATATATATATATATATATATACCACCCTCATCACTACCTTTTCTTTTCCTTTAGTTAATATATATACCGTCCTTTTTTCTCCTTTTTTGTCTATATCTTTACGTTTCTTTCCTGTCGTCTTTTCCTTTTATCTTTCTCTTCCACCATGGAACTGACCCATCTCCGTTATCATCTCCGTAGACACATTACCCTCAACTGCCAGATTGAATTCCTCAACACCTGCCTTGCACTTGGACTCACCCCCAAATGCCTCACCATCAGAATTCCTCTTTCAGGTCTTCCTCCCCCTATACGCGCTTCCCTAGCCCTCACGTATCACCTCGCCTCTATCCACATTATCCGTTCCACCATACACCATTATACCACCCTCTCTAACTCCCACTTCGCTAATTGTAAATCTCTCATTCTTTATCTTCGTCATTCTTCGCAATCCATATCCGACCTTCGTGCCGCTTTCCTTCAAGCGGCTAATGATATCACCGCACATCGCAACAGACTTCTCCGTAAACTCTCTCTGCTTTGCCTCCGGCACCTCAAACTTGGTCTTCCCCTTCCGTTCATAACAGCTGGCGAGGTCAACAAACCACCTCCTTCCCCGCCACTCATCGGTCAAACTCCCTGTCTTGCGGACCTCCTGGGATTCCCAACGCCACCATCACTTCATATCCTGAAAAAGACCTACACTTTCCTAACCCGCAAACCTTTGAAGCACTCATATTTTTCGCACACTCCTGCCACCACCTCTTCATCTTGCCAACCAGATGAAGTCTTGAACCTTTCCTCCCACGTACTTACCCCTGCCGAGAATGAACTCCTCTCACGTGGCCTTTCCTTTTGTCCCACCACCAAATTTGATCATTTTCGCCTCCTTGCCGACGTCCAGTCCTTTGCCCGCACACTACGTCTAAAAACTAACCCTCCCAAAGAAGACTCTCTCACCTCTGCCAACCCAAAACTCCCTCGCGGCCTCCCACCTACCTTTTCCATCTTCAAACCTCCTTCCCAATACATTCCACCCACCCTTCCTTCCCTACACCCGGTCGAACAATACCTCAATTATATCCTTTCCAGAATCTCCCAACCTAACTTTTCCGATCTTATCGACCATACAGATAATCTTACCAGACGTGAAAGGCATGCCATTTCCACACTCAAACATCTTGACCATATCATCATCCTCCCTGCCGACAAGGGCACCACCACGGTTGTGATGGATCGCGCCAAATATAACGAGGAAGCCGAGCGCCAACTTTCTGACGAAACCTCTTACCATCACCTTACTTTCAACCCCACAGACCACCACTCCTACCAAATTTCGTCCTATCTTCATTCCTCAGGCAAACAGGAAGGCCTTCCCGATTCTGCCATTGCTCTAATGATCCCCTACAAACCATGCACACCCACATTCTACCTTCTCCCTAAAATCCATAAACCCAACATCCCCGGCCGCCCCATTGTTGCCAGCTTTAATTCCCCTACAGAACGCATCTCCGCCTTCGTTGACTCCCACCTACAACCTCTCATTCGTCAATTCCCTTCCTTCATCCAAGACACTAACCACTTTCTCAAACACCTCCCCTTTCCTCTCCCACCCAATACCATTTTGGCCACTATCGATGTCTGTTCCCTCTACACAAACATCCCCCACGATGATGGACTCTCTGCCCTTAGTAAACTCCTGGACTCAAGACCACCCGACGCAAGACCTTCCTCCCATTTCTTATTAGACTTGGCAGCAATGGTGCTCAAATTGAACAACTTCTCTTTCGATGGTCGTTCATTCAGCTTTAAGAAGTTATTTTGACACCAATTGTTTAAGAGCTGAGCCACAAGTTTACCATTATTTTCCAGACTATTAATGCTGGAAGATGTAAGAATGACATTGGTGTCATCTGCATAGAGTATAGGGTTAGAACCTTTTACTGTCTGGATCCTGTCAGGGAGATCATTTATATAAATAAGGAATAGTATAGGGCCTAGGACGGAACCCTGGGGAATGTCCTGAGTTGCAACTTTACCAGGAGAAACATATCTTAAGCCGTTATTCTTTATTACTACATGCTGCATTCTTTCCTGGAGATAAGATTTAATCCAATCTTAGAGTATACCCCGAATTCCAAAACTAGCAAGCTTTTGCAGGAGTAACTGGTGGGTGACAGAGTCAAATGCTTTAGAAAAGCAGATAGTATATGATCAATTACCCAAAAGGTGGCCAAAGAAGTTGATTTATGTTGCCTGAAGCCATGCTGAAAGGAGGATATAAGCTGCTGTGATTCAAGATATGAAACAAGTCGTTTGTAAAAAGCCTTTTCAAAAATTTTTCCAAATTGATTTATCATTGATATGGGTCAGTAAGAGTTCATATCATGGGCACTTCCTTTGCTCTTATACAGAGGAATGATTTTGGCAGTCTTGAGAGGTGCTGGAAAAATTCTTAGCCGTAATGATTCATTTATGAGGAACAAAAGGGGTAGCTTAATATAGTTAAATGAATGATTTATGATGATGTTGGGTATTTCATCTATGCCGGCACTATATTTGGATCCAAGGTACTGAAAATTATTTTTAAGTTCAGGTTCTGTGCATGGAGACAGAAATAAGGACTTACAGGTACTAGGAATGTTTGAGGAGGCATCCGAGGTTAATGGATTTGTAGAAACAGATTGATGAGCAAAGAAATTAATAAAATCAGAAGCCAGCTGGGAGAAGTTGGAGATAGGATTACCTGAAGGATCCTTGAGTTTGAGTAAAGATTGAGACCAACCCTGATTTTTCGATTCATTTATGATTTTCCAGATTATGTTTGATTTATTGTCAGCATTCATAATTCTGTCATTATTAAAGGAACTTTGAGCAGAACAAATAATTTTTCAGTACTGTTTTTTTAATACTGAGAATTCTGTTTTGACTTCCGCATTATTGTTGGTTTTGCAAAAATTGGCAAGTTCTTTGACATACAAGGACATATTTTGGATTTCATCTGTGATCCATCGTTTACGAGAGTGCGATTTATGCCTTTTCCTGTATATTATAGGGAATGCTGTGTTGAAGTAATACAGGAATTTATTGTAGAAATTACTACAACTTTCATCAAAATCATTAGCACCATAAATATCACACCATTACTCTGATCCAAGGTACTTCGACGGCTTAGGGGCATGGTTTTCCAAAGTTTTAGTTTGTAGTGAATAGTGTAGCTTAATCTCTTACCTCCTGTTGTCATATTCTTAGGGGTAAAATTTTGTAAACAACCAGCACCACCAAGCAAGAAGAACCCACGCTGTTTTGTTATGATCATGAACTCGTACCGGTCAAGGTCGTTCGATATATTGCTCTTACCTCCTTCGATATCGCAGATGCAAGCAAAATGATATATATCGACCCTATTACCAGTCATAAAAATAAAACCGGTAATAATAATAACAACAACATCATTATTTAAGTAAATAATAATATTTTGGAGTAGGGTTAGGTAGTACTGACCATCTGGGGTAAAATTAGCCTACAGCGGTGAGCGTGGGGGATGACTTTAGGCTGCGGGAGGTCTCGCCTTCGCATATAAGACCCGGGGGTGATTTTTGAGCCATTATTTTGGGGAAAAAGTGCGTCTTATATGCTGTCAAATACGGTAGTTTTTTTAATTAAAAATTAATTATTATTAAAATATTGTCTATTGTCTCCATGCCCAAGATGGTTCATTCAGCATTCCTCGTGTTTTTGCCCTTTTGCCCAATAAATCAAAGGATACATATGATCGCTTTTTCAGTAGATTGTTGCAGATTCGACCTCAGCTCAATCCTCTGTCATTGTTTATAGACTTTGAAAAGGGAGCAAGCACAAGTTTCATGGAGAAATTTCCTAATGCAAAAACGGACTCATGCCTTTTCCATTTCGCAAAATCAATATTCAAAAAGATTTGTGACCTTGGGTTCAGACAGAGGTATAAGGAAGATGAAGATTTCAATCTGAAGATACATTGCTTCCCTGCATTAGCCCTTCTTCCAGTAGATGATGTAATTGAGGGCTTTCTAGAAATGAGTAAGGACGATGATTTACCTGCTGAGTTTGTCTCCAACTTCAAAACAACGTGCATAGGCCAGGAAAGGGGAAGGAGATGAAACAGAAGAAGGCTTGCTCCTCATTTTGCCATTGAATCTTGGAATGTTCATGAAAGGGCAATCCACAACTTACCGAGATCTAATAATAATTTAGAGGGATGGCATAATGCCATTCAAAATTCAATCACATGTCATCATCCATCTATCTGGAAATTGATTAATGCATTGAAGAAAGATGAAGTTCTGGCGCAAAAGAAGAAACTTGACTATGAGAGTGGTATTGAAGTGCCCAATTGGTACAAATGTGTAAATAAATGCTTGTTGACAGCAATAGAAAGATACAATTTTAATGACAAGATAAATTTTTTAAGAGGAGTTGCTCACATTATGCATAGATTTTAGTGTTGATATATATTTAATGTCAATGTATTATGATGTGGTTCAATAAAACATTTCAATTTTCTTACTTTAATCATATACGACTAAATGCAACACATTTTTCGAATAGACATTAAAATATATAATGTTTGTTCTACGGCGAATGGACTTGGACAAATTTTCAGGAGAGATTCTAGTTTCTTAATTAAACCATATTTTGTTGTTTTTACCACTGTAGGACATGAGATTTTATTTTTATTGTGAAAAAGATGTAAAATTCATGATTTTGGTAATAGTGCCTATAGGATCTGATCATTTGACTGGGAGACATATATCTTATGTTTCATTAAATTTGTATTAGCTTTGCATAAAGCAAATGAAGTAGATGTCAGTAGGATTTTATTTTGGTTCCTTTCTAATGTTTTTGAGGTTTATTATATATATGTATATTCAATATGCATAATAAAGTGGAGTTTTGATAAAAAAAAATGGCAAATGCGAAGTGAAATAAAAAACTTAGAAATCATACAGTTTCGATTTATACCAATAATTGTAACCTATGGTGAAAGTCATGTCCAGGCTACATCAAATTTTTCTTAAAGGTAGCTCAAAACATCGTTTTCCGGTAACAACTGTTTGGGATGAAATCTCCAGGGACACAAATGTACGGGGGATGCAAATGTTCAGGATACAACTGTCCGGGATGCAACTGCCCTAGTACCCACTTTTATGCGAGAATGCACCTGCTGGACCATACTTGTTTTTTTGAGTCCTCATGGCACTGAACCGCTGCGGGTAAATACTATTGTTGATCTTTTATTTTATATACATTCTATTTCTCCTCCACTATCAACTTTTCATTAAAAGAATTTTTGACTAAGGATTTCAAAACTCAAATTTTTAGCAACCAGCTAGCCATGAAAGAACTCTGCAACTTTTGCATTTTAAACTATTTTATGAACTGTTTATGTATTAATGAATGCTTTTAGTACTTAATATAACACTTTTTGGGTTTTATTGGCAAAAAAACTCATGTTTAGGCTTGAGTCTGGAACCTAGACTCTCCCCCCCTCCCCCTTGAACATGTAATTCCTATATTCGCTTAACATACTTTCACTTTATGTACCGAGCCCCTGGAATGCATCTGTACGTTATAGTGGGATATGCCTATAATAAAACAAGGAATCCCTCAAGGTTCTGTATTAGGGTCCTTATTTTTCTTGTTATTTTGCTTTTTCCTGAGCTTTTCAATTGCAAATCTATTCTCTTTGTTGATGACACAACAATTTTGTGCACTGGCCCTTCAACAGCTGAGTTGGAAATTGATTCATAAGTGTTAAATCATATAATTCAGTATTTAAACTCTAATTACTTATTAATAAATGAATCCAAATCCAATTTTATACTTTTTACACCAAATGAAGGGCTAAATAATGATAATATGAGTATCTTTGTTGACAATTCCCAGATTGCACAATCCAATTCCTCTAAGCTTTTAGGGATTTATTTATATTGATGGAAAACTTAATTGGGAGACTCGCATCAACTTCATTTGTAGCAAACTTTCTACAAATATTTGTTATGTTCAAGTTTCAGAAATTAGTAGATACCAAACTATTTTTAACAATCTATCATATATATATATATATTTGTCATACCTTCATTACAAGAGGTACAAACAATTGATGAATGTTTTTTGCAAATGAATTCCTTGCAGACATTGCAGATCTGAGTATTCTTGTTGTCATTTTTGCTAGGGCAGAGATGACAACTCTTCCGAGTTTTTGCCTTCAAGGATTTTTGTTTATCAGTTTTTTCCTCTTCTGCTACCTCAATTCTCTTTTAGCTAAAAATATTAGCATTCTTAGATTCTTTGAAATGTGCATATTTTTCATCCTGCACACAATATATTATTTATAGTAAGGTCATAAGAAAGTTTTTTCAGAAAACTCCTAAGAAGTAAGTTAAAAGAAAATGTAACGCTTTTAATCATGTCAAAAACAGTTAGGCCGGGATTACGATCGACATTTACTGACATGACAAAAATGGACAGTGGTGAAGTCCTCTGTTGATAGCACATCAAGGAGGGGTCTATTATGATCAATGGGAGTAGTAGCGCCAACTATTGACTGTTCAACGAAACAGCGTTCTTGGAGTAGGTTGCAGTGAACTGAGTGACGTGTTATAATTGCTTTAATTATTGTTATTAAGTATTGTCAATATTATTTATAGTGTGAATGAATTATTGATGGTATTGACAATACAAAATATTGATAAAAAAGTATTGAGTTTCAAATTATTTGATGCATTGTCAATTGCCGGCCTTGGCAGAGGGGTGGTTAGCGTGTCTGGCTCCTCAATGCCAGGGTCGCGGATTCGAATCCCATCGAAGACATTGTCATATGTGATTGTTGTATATCTATTATAATGCATGTAATTTGGAGAAATGTTTGTGTTAAATAAATGATTGATTGATTGATATTAATTGACTGTGTGGAGTGATTATTGTCAATATCATTCCACGTGGTCTTACCTGTTTGGCTGACGTGCAACAACGCTCGATTTTGAATAGGTTCGCCCCATCTCCGTCAACATCAACGCCAATGTACGACGATCATAATTAGTAGCATGGTTATCATGCTACCCAAGCTTCTGAAACACCACCATCTGTAAACATCAATCATAATCCCAGCCTTACACTTGCACTCGCGTCAGGTCAGGATGGTGTCAAAAATACTTATATTCACACTTGCGTCAGGTCAGTTTATGTCTACCGCCGGTGCAAAAGTTGGTACAACATTCAAAACCACACTGAGAAGGAGGGAGTAAGGAAATATGAAACTACTTTGAGGCCCAACCCCTCCATACCATCGAAAGATACAAAGTTCATGTAAAAAAACGGCTCATTTTGACCCAACGTGAGTAGTTAAGGGTTAAGATTATCGATAAATTAAGTATGTTTAAACTTGAATTAAAATGTTTTTGACTGAAAAATGTATTTATAGGCTTAATGAATTTATGTAAACGTTATCTTTAATGTATAATGACGTAGTAAATATGTATATTATTTGACTTGTCCTGAGTTTTTATTTTAACAAATCGAAAGGATCAATAAGGTGTATTGAGAACTAGAACGCCTTGCAACAACAAGGGGTGCAGCTTATATTCAGGTGCTTTTTTTCCTAGTTTCAACCTTGATTAACATGGGTGCAGCATATATGCAGGAATGGTTTATAAAGGGTGGTACACGAAATGTCTTCCAATTAAAATGTTGCACAAAATCTAAATTAATTACAAAAGCACTATATATTACGTACACACTGAAGCATAAATGTACGGAAATTTGTTCTTAGTGTAAAACATGTTCAATGTGGCTACTCTTCCGTCTCTTGACCTCCTCCAAATGAACATGTACGAGGGTTGATCAGAAAGTAATAATACATAGCGAATATTTTAAAGAAGAAAGACTATTATGCCATTTCTGCATTGGATTTGTGAGATGCATGCGCGTCACAGGTGCGCAGTTAGAGCACTTCAAAATTGCAACTCGTCTAGACACATGGTCTTGAGAAGAGGTCCGTAGTGTTATACAATTTCTTTGGGCAAAACACACATCTGCAGCTGAAAATCATCGGCAGCTTGTTGAAGTGTATAATGACAGTGTAATGAACAGTCAGAATGTCGCATAGTGGTGTAGACAGTTTGCTGAAGGAAGAGTCGGTGTTTCTGATGATGAGAGAAGTGGCAGGGCAAGCACCTCAAACATGGAATGCAATGCAGCACGAATTGATGAGCTGATTCGTGATAACAGAAGATTGACTTTACATTACATTTCCATTAAGTTAGGCATTGGATATGGTGTAGTGCATGGCATTGTTCACGAGCTGCACTACCGGAAAGTTTGTGCTCACTGGGTTCCGAGGATGCTTACGGACGAACTGCAAGCATGCCGCATAATGACCACCCTTTTGACTCTACAGCAATATGCAGAGAAGGAAAATGACTTACTCGACAGCATCGTTACAGGCATCGAAACCTGGGTGCACCACTTTACCTCGGAAACAAAGAAATCTTCCTTGGAATGGAAGCACAACCAAAAAAGTTTAAGGTTTCACCCTTTGCCGGTAAGGTGATGGCTACTGTGTTCTGGGATTCTCAAGGAGTGCTGCTTGTAGACTTCATGGAACATGAGGCAACAATCAATGCTGAGACCTACTGTGTGACACTGCGACGTTTTCGGGAGGCCATACACACAAAGTGACCAAGACGTCTCTCCAAGGGTGTTGTGCTTCTGCACGACAATGCAAGGCCACATATAGCTTGACAGATGGTAGCCTTATTGCAGCAATTTGGATGGCAGTGTCTCGAACATCCACCATACAGCCCAGACTTGGCACCAAGTGACTTTCATCTTTTTGGCCCTCTAAAGAAGCATCTTGGTGGTCACTGATTCCAAACATACAGAAGTGCAAGAAGCTGTCACACAGTGGTTATGTTTGCAAAGCCCTGAATTCTTTGCTGAAGGCATACATTCACTGATAACACATTGTGACAAATGCCTTAACCTTTAGGGTAACTATGTGGAAAAGTAGGTCATTGCTGTTTTCCCATTAGAAATGTTATTTTGAATAAAATGTTGCTGAATAAACAAATATTCACTATGTATTCTTATTTTCTGATCAACCCTCGTATGTTTGTGATGACTTAAGGCACAAATTGCATGGCACAGTTGGATGATCCTGGCTCTGAGCTCCATTAATGAACCAGGTTTCCTCATGGACAGTTTTTCCTTATGAAGTCCCACAGAAAGAAATCACATGGATTTTATGGGCTATAGTGTGGTCAGACATGTCCACAATCATGGCATCCCAGGTAATGTTGAGAAATCACTGGGGGACCAAAGGTTTCACGCAGGAAATCAAGAACCACGTTAACAGGATGTGGTCTGGCTCCATCTTGCATAAACCACTGAGTATTAATCTGGAAACTGGTAGCAATAAGTTGCGGTATAAAGTTGTTGCACAACATGGGCAAGTAATCCTCAAGAGTTGACTGTGTTATTCTGTGACTTGATATCGCAACCCATACAGAAATTTTTGTGCCATAATTGTCTCTTTTGTGAAATTGATGTGGATGTACCGAAGCCCAGAATCAAACATTTTGCTTGTTGACAATTCCAACCAAATGGAGATAAGCCTCTTCAGAAAACCATGTCTTGTGGAGTAAACCCTCTTCATGTTTTGCTGCTGCCACTGTTCTTTGTCACGTTCAGTAAGTTTGTGCATCATGATAATCTTGTATGAAAACATGCAGATCACGATAATCTTGTATGGAAACGTGCAGATCTGAGTGTGGAATTCGCTGGACTGAACGCCATGAAATCTCTAGTTCAGCCACAGCTCTTCTAGTTGATTTACCCGGTCTTCACTGCATTGCCAGTCTCCGGGCTTCAATGTACCCCAGAGAACAGACACTTGGTGCTCAAGGATGTTACCAATCCAAAACTGAACTTCATTGTGGGTCTGTGTCTTCTTTTTTTCCCAGTAGCACAACTGGTACCGAAATGCACTAAAAAATGTCTCTGCATTAAAATAACTTTTCGTTTCTGCGAAAACCAACACAACTTTTGCCTTCTGTTCAACAGTAAGCCTCATGTTGTCTGCCATCTTGAATACTGATTAATTGCAACAATGCCGCTAGTTGCCACCTACCTTAATTTCCATGAACTACTGAATTCCCCGTCAAAATTTGAAATGTGATTCTAGTACGGTACAATTTTTAAAAACAATAAATGGGTAGACATTTCGTGCACCACCATGTATGTAGGGAATATATTTTTTGGGTTAAAAATAAAATGTCGGAGGGTAGTTATCAGGTTTTTAAATTTTTAAACAAATTGGGTGATATTGGGTTTCAATGAAAGCAAGGCAATAATATTTTTTAAAGAATTTGGTTCAAATCAGGTTTAATAAAAATAAAATTTTTAATCAGTACACATCATATTATACACAATATATTTTTGGGCATGAATTGATTACACATGTAAACTGGTAACATACAACAATGTCTGAAAATGGTGCTGATTTTTGCCGCTATTCAATCAGCCTAAAAAAAGTGACAAATGCAATGTTGTGTAAATGAAATTCTAAATGTGCAATATTGTCAAATGATAAAGTTTTGTCTTGAAGAAACTTTTTGTCCGTCTTCTTCTCCGTGAGATGCAATGTCCGCATGAGTTAATTACGTCTCCATTTCTGTCTATAACTGCATATTTGAAATACTTATAATTAAGTGATAAACTTGAGATTTTAAATAAATTACAGTCAAATCAATGAAGATTTATATCAAATGTAGACGTGAACTGAAGTTGGAAAGCATTCACATATTAAATTCATGTCCAAAAGTTTGAAGTCCCTAGTTTAACATTAATTATTTTATTACTAGTGTAGCATTTGCGGGTTTATTTGGGTTTTACCCGATTTTTTTAAAATTGAATCGAGAGTTAAAAAACAGGCAAAATTAGGTAAAACCCGAAAAATATATTCCCTACTTATATGCCAGTAAATATGGTAATAATTTCTATATACATTCAAATAATTTCACATTACAGGGAAACACTCAAGGAAACTGCAAAACCCTATACTGTTATAGTAATCAAAGATATTTTGGTCTCAACAATGGTTATCTAACTCTGCCATTCCTTGGTCAATCAGAACTGGAAACAACATGTGGCTTCAGAAACCTCTAACATGCATTGATGACTTGCAATAACATGGCAGGTTCATTATGCTAAATTATAGCTATGAACTACTTTGTTATCACTTACTTGTTTCTTTTTTCAAAAAACATAATGCATAAAAGTTTAGCATATACAGATGAAGACAAAAGTAAAAAACTGAATTCATCTACATTTATTAATATCTTACATTTCATTGAAATTTACAGTGATAAAATGTCACCATAAACCACTCAAAAGTTCTTGCTTTTTGGGTGAAAATTAATCAGTTTATAACTACATTGCTAATTACCATATATTGCAGTATATAAATCAACCTTGATTTTACAACACAAAAATAAATTTTTAAGCATACACCTGCTGTATAAATAACCCACAACTTCACTCAAGAAATATTTTTCATTTTTGAATAAGTTTTGAAAAATAAATTGTATAATAAATATGAAATAATATCTCGATTAACCCTTTACCTGCAAAGTTTAGGAAATGGGAGAATTGGGGATATGCAGTTTTTTAAATAGAAAATCCACATTTAATAATATGAAATTTTTACAACACATTTAACTTTATTTGATACAAAATGGTACATTTTTCTTAGTCAAGTTTTATGTTGTTGTATAACATGTGAATAGCAATGAAGGCAAGAAAACATTTAACATGTTCACAACAATCAAAGGGTTGAGAAGACTGACAGTCTTAATCTATTTAAATGAGAAATGTTAGTTTTCCTTCTGGAAAAATGTTATTACAGCATTTGTGAATTTTCCTAATGTCAATGTATATAAATTGTCAATTTGCCAACTTGTACCATTTTTGTTTGCCTGTTTGATTATTTATGTGTATCTAACTTTTATTGTTCTGATGCATCCTATATCACCAGTGTATTTTATTTCATGATCTTTGGATAATTAAATTATTATTCTATCTATTGATAGTTGCAATAAAATCCATTCACATTGATGCCTAATATCCTCATCATGATCCTGCAGACCAAAAGAATGAAATGCAAAGCTAGTTCCAAATTAAAAGCTATAGAAGTTAAAAGTTGACATTTGAGAATTAGAAAATATCCTATACTTGACCAGGAATCAAACCTGGGTCTCCCATTTGAGAATGGAAGACCGTGCTTGATAGCTTAGTTCGTCAAAACACCTATCCAGCAAGTGGGAGACCTGGGTTCGATTTCCAGTCAAGTACAGGATTTTTTCTCCTTCTCAAATGTCAACTTTCAGTTTAAGTTTTTGGCTATAATAATCGAAGAGGTTGATTATCCAGAAATACACAAAATCAAATTAACATCAATTTAAGCTTTATGTACACATGCATAAGACATTTCTTCAACTTTCCATCTTGTTATGTTATGTTATATTAAATCATCAAATACCTGTGCTGCTGCAAGGGAAATCAGTGTTTCAGCTGGTGTGATACAGGAGAAATAATGACTCTAGCATGAAGAGGTCTTAGACCAAATGTGCCATGAGAATAGGAAACAGTCATTGACCAATAACTCCCATTTTCAAACTAGGTGTATAGTTGGATCCTAATTTTTTTGAGATTTTCTTTCAAGTTTTAAAGGTAAACTTATACACTGCAATATATGGCAATAAAAGATACACAGATATTAACACAAAATCATTTCTTAAATAACAGGCCTATTTTAAACATTAAGGAAAATATAAAATTAAAATCAACTGACAACTAAACATTTAATTGCTATCAACCAGAAAAATTAGTAATGTACCTAACCCTTTCTGTCCTAAAAGGAAATCAAATCATAAACCTTTATCAAGTTACTGGCATGACTTAGATAGGTCACTGTTTTGAATTTTTTTCAGATGGCATAAACAGTAGTTCAGTTTTTACATATTTTAAAAATATCTAAATGCTGTAAGAGTTACTAGTGTACTTAATTATATTAAGAATACGGGATTACAGAATATAATGTTCATATTTCAGCTAAACGTCATATAACTACTCAGAGTCCTGTTGGAGACAATATTAACAAATTCTGACAAAATAAAGAACCTTTCCACAATAGAATGGAGGTATATAATTAACTAATCACACAAAAATATAAAAGATGATAATTTAGAATCAAGGTTCCAAGTTATTAAGAACTTGCATGTAATGACTTGGTAGCATAAGCTAATTCAGTTGTTGTGACATCACACTACTATTATGTTCTGGTTCATTAGTTTTATTTAGAGCAGATATTGCATTCATAAAAAATGCTTCTTTTCAGCTCCTTGTTAGATATACTTAAGATATGCACCCTATGTGTATTGAAAAGATGTATTTACTGAATAGAATGCATACATATTTTATAAATCATGCAGTTACTCAGAGTTCAGTCAGGGCGTTGTAATAAATAACCACCACTAAACAGCAAGGGCAAAAGAATGAATTCCAAAAATAGCCAAACTTCTTTAAGTATATAACTAAGTGAAAAAATATTTTTAAAGATATTAATTTAGAACAGTGGTCAGCAACCTATGGCCTGCAGGCTGCATGTGGTCCACCAGGCTATAATGTATAAGTGGTCAGTAAAATTTAATGAAGACCAGTGTTTCTCAACTGGTGAGCTGCATCCCACTGGTGGGACGCAAAGGTCATCTATGTGAAATGCAAAATTTCAAAAATAATTATCAAAGAACTTTTTCTTAATAAAACACTGCAATATTTAAGGTCCTTAAATATTTCCATTATTGATTAATATAATACTAAAATCAATTTGACGTAAATATCCATTTCTTGGAAAATATGAGGCTTTGTTTTTATCATGGAGTGACCAGGATTTTTTTTACAAAATGGTTGGTGGGATGCAAGATGCAAAAGGTTGAGAAGTGCTGATGTAGACAATTTAATGTTGTTCCAACAAATTTTGGCCTTAAAAACTTATTAGGTGAAATTTTAATGCTATTTCATTATTTAGACTTGATTTTCACTAATAAGAGATGAAAAAACTCAAGGTAATTTCTGATGTAAATGCTCATCTAACCCGTTGAAGCTCGTGACTTCCAATGCAGCCCTCCAAAGCATTCACCAATACGAATGTGGCCCACCATGCGGAAAAGATTGCTGGCCCCCGATTTAGAATATAAAGGATTAAATAACTGAGTCAAATCCAAGTTAACATCTCACACAATAAAAGGTTACATTTAATAATTCAGAATATGATATTACACTCATAATGGAACTATAAAAAGATTTATTAGCAATGAAAACTTAGGACTTATAACCTTTTTATTGGATCATGTATTTATAAAATCAAGCACTTTTATGGCAATTAATAGATTCAGAACAACTTAGCAAAGTTTTAATTTTAATTGAGAAAATTTGACTTACTAAATTTTTATTCATTCTTAACCTTTTCGCTGCTATCGACACATATATGCATGGAGGTAGCGCACAGCCGCTACTGCTATCGATGCATATATGCGGGTGGGCAGAGCTGTTCCCTGACTGCTAACGGCGCATATATGCATTTCAAGCTTTTCCGTTCGCTGCTCAAAACACATTTAGTCGTATCGATGCTAACGAAGTGCCGTGGATTTTTGTGGTACTAACAGATGTTTTAGGCACTCTGTAGATGGCGTAGACATATATTTTCAAGCTGTTTTTAGTCTAACTTTGGACGATGAAAAAGGCTGCTTCTACTTCGTTTCCCCGGGCTTTTTGCACCCGCATAAACCTTTTTCATCCCTTGGCCATCACTACGCCCTAAAACAGACGGAAAAAAGCCAGAGATATCTTTAGTTCTGTGTCAACTTTCATACATAATACATCCCGTTCTCAAACCAAATTTTTTTAGTCACGTTTAGATTCTTTCGTTTTCTTTTGCTTTAATAAAAAGAATCAACAAAAAAGATGAAAATATCTTTTTGAGATGGTTAATAATCAATATGAATGATTGACAAAGTAACAGGTCACTGAACTCAGTGCAGGTGGCTGAAAGAGAATCTTAATGTCAATATCAGCGAAAAGGTTTACAAAACTTAAAATTATACTTATATATAAACTTTCAAAATGAGCCCAATCCGAGACAACCATAACCCTTAGGAACACTTGAAATTAAAAGATTGCATATCAAATTCTAACAAATTTAAAAATCAGGAAATGGTATTAAATTAAAATATAACTTTACTATTAGTATTTCTAATTGGCAAGAGCAGTCTCATTTACAGATATAAATTTGAAAGCATTTTCTGCAGTAGATATCAGGTGTTCCCAGGCACTCCAGTTGTGAGGGTTATAAAGTTATCCTTAAAATATTATTTCTTCCAAGTGCCCTGCTTCGATAACGGAAACAAAGGCTTTCATCTGAGATTTTACTTTATTTTAAAAATATTATTTAAAAAACAAAGATATTAAATTAAGTACGCCAAAAGTCTGGATTTTGGATTAGACGGCGCTCAACATTTGTGTACCAGTTTTGAACTTTTGAAAGAGGAACAAGCATTTCAGAAGCGTCATGTCTGATTTGTGATGGTGGAATTGCAAAGCTTGTAACATAATTTACGAAATTTTGTAAGACTTTCTGACTTATTTCTATTACAGTACTTAGACTACTAAGTGGAGCATGATCTTTAACATTGTACATTGGCTCCACGGATATTCCAAGTTGAGCAACATGTGACATTTGCTGATCAAAGATGATTGGACTAGTAGATTCTCCACAAACTGTCTTCTTTTTTAAATTTGATATTTTAAATATTGCCGATGGCTTTTCATTAGAAATGTGACCAAGAATCTGCCAATGAGGTGGTGCATTGGGATTAGGCCAACTGAAATAAACTGATAAATGATAAACATTAAAATACAAAAATTTATTACATTGAGGATCTTGGAAATTCCTATAGTTATAAAAGTTTATTCATTTCTTGAATGTCAAATTATTTCTATAGCAAAATTGAGGTTTAGCAATAATTCCCAAGATTCATTTTAGACAGGAATAGATAAATTACAGGGAAAACTACTTTGCCGAAAATTTAATGAAATGCAAGTGTCATGATAAATACAAAACTTTTGTTGCATAAAAATAAATGTCTATAAAATTAAATGCCTAAAAACCAATAATGAAAATACTCAAATACTTGATAAAAAGCACTAAAATAGAACTGGAATCATTCACATAACTATCTTCTAATAAAACCAGTTGGCTAAGCTAAAAACAAAATGTCTACAAATAACTACTACATTTGGTTATAAGAATTTATGCATCCCACAAAATCCTTAGTGTTCCCCTAATGTTAACAAGGAGCAAGAGAAAATACCTTCAGTAAAAAGATGTACAAGAAATGTTAAGGCATTAAAGGAAAAATCAGAAAATATTGTATTACTAAACTTTTAACTACAAAAGTAATAGTATTATTATTCAACAAAGCTCCAAAATACAATGTCTCAAAATATAACGAGTCTCCATATATTGTAAACCTCTGTATTTCGTATTATCTTTTAGGTCCTACCTAAACTGTATGCAATGGTATAGGGAACCCTTTTAATATCACCCCTCTGTATTCTGTAATGGGAAAATGTATCCCTGATAAAAGAACAACGGCCATATAGTAGAACAATGTATTGCTCTTCACAGATAAAAGAATAAAGCTCATGTGCAGTGAAAATACACATGTGAATTAACAAAAATTAATTAATGGTATCTAATTATGCACAAGGTTGTCCCACCGAAGCAACCACAAAGAGCTGCCAAATTATGACTATATTGCTACAAAGATACATCATTCAAGTGTTTCATTATGAAGCTTCTACTGAGCAATAATGTGTACAATAACCGAAGATAATTAATTTTTCTATTAAAATAATGAAAATTTGGAATTTTCAGAATAAAAATTTATCTTCAAATTTGATTCAACATCGGCCTAAATTCTCTAATAAAAAAATAAACCTTATTTGATCAGTTGTATTTTATCATGCATTGAATTTCTACCTCAATTGGAATATAAACAATCATCATCATGTACATTAGATTACCATGTTTTTCGGTCTATAAGACGCACCCGAGTATAAGATGCACCCCTATTTTTTAGATTTTTCAGGAAAAGTATTTACAATTTCTAAGATATAGCTTAATCGTAAGAAATCAAAATTTGTTTCATTACAAATAACATAGTTACATTACAAATAAGTTTCATTACAAATATAAAATTTTATTATAATATTAATGTCTCATAATATAATAATAATAAATTTATTTTCCTTAGGATGTTACAAAGTAGCTCACAGGATATGCCAAAGTACAATAAAATTGCATTAACATTGAAAAATTCATTAACACTATAAAAGCATCTAGACATAAGAAACTCGTTAACAGATTTCTTAAAGACATGCGAGTTCCTTAATTCCTTAATCGAGTTTGGCAATTTGTTGAATAGTATAATACACATAGCTTTGGGTCCTTTACTACAGATTTTTAACTTCTGCTGTAGAACATGCAGGTCATAATCCCTTTACGTACCATAATTGTGGAAATGTCAATTTTTAGCAAAAATAAACATGTTATTCCTTACAAACAGTTCAGCATGAAAAGTATACATTGATGGAATTCTTCATAGACCCATCTTTTTAAATATGTGGAGGCAGTGGGCTTGGTATGGTTTACTGCATATAGATCTTACTAGCTTCTTCTGGATCTAAAAAACTTCACTAATCTGGGAGGAGCCCAAAAGGACAATACCATAAGTGGCAAAGGAATGAAAGTGACCATGATACGTTAATTTTAATATTTCAGTGCTTACTGTGTATTTGAGTGTTGATATAAGATAATAAACAGAGTTTAGTTTTTTACATAGATGACTAATATGCGACTTCCAACTTAGGATAGGGTCGATGTACACCTAAGAATTTAAGCTCTTCTGCAAAGCTGACGAAAACATTGTCAACATTAGCTAAAAAGTTATTACATTGCTGCTGTGAGGGAGAATAATGCATAGCTTGGGTTTCATCCAAGGAGGTTTAAAGTAGATGGAGGCGACACAACCGCTTTGAGCTAAAGGAGAAAAGTGTGGCAGAAATGGGGGTTGTTGGGAAGGAATGAGCCACGCCCACTACGCTCATAACAATCGCTGGACCTACGGTGTTATATGGCGAATGTTTCCATTTTTATAGCTACACCGTAGCTTGCATATGTCATAAATCGATGGATACGCAAAACACGCCAAATAAGCATTTATATAAGATGATATTTACCACAACCAAACCAACGATGACAGAAATATTTATGCAAGAAGCTCTTCTTAACCCTGCCATATACTGTACACATTTCCCATGTTGATCTCAGGGAATAAATATTTAGCAATGCAAACATGAATTAAACTTAGCGGGAACTCCTTCCGGACACTCTTCTCTTGCATTCAGTCCACGGGATATGCATTTACTAAAAAAACCAATTTTTTGCAGGTCCAGCATCAACTATTAACATGACCTACAAGAAGTTTGCTGGTATGCGTATCAGCTGGTAGACAAACACAGAGTTGAACTACCACTATTGAATCTTATAAGTATGAAGTGTTGAATTTGTACATTATTAAATCATATAAAAGCATGTAATTGACCATCATGAATTCTTTGGCAATCTTATCCTCAATTTGTCCATAAGATCTCTTCATAGTCTTCATCCTCATTTTAATCACAAGTGCAACATTATAACAGTATAAATATTATACTTACCTATTCACGCTCACTATCTCACTGCTTTGCTAGGAATTTGGCATGCCACAAGAATCTTGGAAATAACAAGATCTTTTTATGTTTTTATTAATCAAACAATAGAAATTCGCATTTCATTCATAGATACAAGGCCATGAATCACGCTGTTTTATTAAAATAAAATGCAAACACCCTTTTAACAACTACTGACCTTTGAACAATATTAATTTATTGAAAGTTTGCCTCACTATTGAGCCATGAATTCTTTCATTTACTGCCCTGGCTTCATAGCAGAACCTTAATTTCATGTACAACTGTGATACCAATTTAATAATTCGCACAATATGATTTTCACCAAATGAATGATCGAATATATGCTCCTTAAGACTTAGAAATATATTATTTGACATAACTTTCGAAGGGACCTGACAAGTGAGGTCATTAATTACCTTCTCTGTTAAGTTTGATATGCCATATTGAATGACATACCTTCTGAAAATTCTTTCAGAACAAAGACATCTTTTGATGGAGCAATCAACCATCCCTTATTTTTAATTGAAATAATTAAGGAATTTGAATTTTCCATAGACTCCCTTAAAGCTCCCAAACATTCCTCACACTTAATGCAAGATTCAACTCTTCTAACCACTACCCTGAAATATACTTCACAACATCGTCTTAAAATTCAAAAGTTTTCAAAATATCTGGCAGTATTATATAATTATGTTCTTCAGCTATATTCTCATAATTATAGTCATCCAACATATGACTTCTCATTGTTGACATGTTGATATTAGCAACAGCAGACTTTTTACAGGCAGTAAGAATAGGAATTAATTCAATGAGAACACAATTGCCTCTTTTGCCCTCTAAGGACAATATATGTAATGAACTTGAATAATTGACATCAGCAAACGTGTCATGCGATTTCGGTTCAATCAATCGAAACATTGTTTTCACCGGTATTATAATACTCATACATAGGATGTATACTTGGCAGTTAAGGATCAATATCTCATTGTAATTTCTACTTACACATGAAACGTGACTCCAGGTTTGGTTACTTCACTTCTGTTAGTACAACCAAAGGTTGAGCAAGTAAATAAACTATATATATACAAAATATAAACTATATAAAATAAATAAACTCTGTATAATAAAAATTAATGTGCAAGAAAAACAGCATTAACACCTAAAGCAAAAGCCAAAACTATGAAAGCATGGAACGTAATACATAACCACTCAAGCATACAGACAGAACCACAGCACTGCAGTGAGCGTAGAAAGGTGAATTTTTTGCCATGGCTGAGAGGCACTCGTGTCATCTCCATCTACTTTAAACCTCCTTGGTTTCATCAATATTTAAAGTTAGCCTGTTGGCTTCACACCACTTGGACATATGAAGACAACCAATTTTTGGCAACACCTCTGATGCCAATTTTGTCACATTTAGCCAAGAGCAAACTATTATCTACTGAGTCAAAAGCTCTGCTCATGTCAAAGAAAACTCCCAGAACCCTATTACTTCCATTTAATTTATCTGTGATGAAGTCAACAGCAGTAGATTTTTCCTTTTCTGAAGCCGAATTGGTTACTTGAAAGAATATTACATTCATCTAAGAATTCTAATAATCTATTATAGAAAAAATTCAAATACTTTAGAAAATTGGGAAACCAGGAAAATCGGTCTGTAATTGCTGATTTGATTTTTGTCTCCTTTGTTTTTAAAAACAGTGATCATTATTTTGATTGTAGTTGGAAAAATGCCTTGGCTTAGGGATTCATTAACTAGAAACAACAGTGGAATCATGATTATCTTTCCAAAAATCTGAATCAATTTTCCTTGGAATTTATCAAGGCCTGCAGAGCTCTTTTGACCAACTTTAGAGAGAAAAGCTAAGCACTTGCTCTAGACAAGGTCTGAAGTATATAGATTTAGGATTCAGTGCAGGAGCCTGATAAGCTCAGTTGGGTAGGGACATAGGATTAGTATTAGATGATGTGCACTTAAGGTTCAGAAAGAACTTGTTCAGAATGTTTGGGGAATTAGTATTAGTATCTGAATTGTCGTCTTTAACAGTGAGAAGGGATGATATTTTCTTAGAACCCGATATTTGACTAATAATTTTCCAGGCTTCTTTTGATCGAATTGGAGCATTTGCAACCCTAGCATCATTGAAGATCTTCATACTGCATTATTAAGTTTCCTGTACTGCTTTTTAAGGTTCAAATCAATGGTGGCTATGTAAATCCCCATGATACTTATTATAATTATATAGTACTTTAATGTCATGAGATAATGTATGAATATGGAGGATTATCCACTTGTTTTTGAGTTTTATCTTGGACTTGGTTTTGACAAGAGGAAAAGTATATTTAAAGAAATACAGTAGAGGATCGTTTATCCGGAATTCTAAACAACGGAAACATCCAAACAACGGAATTATTCTAAAAGAATTTTATCACGGTCCATTTTTTCTGTAGCGCCAATTTAATACATAATTGAAGAACGATTTGCCATATTAGTTCCGAAAGCCACCACCACCGCTTGTTGCTTTCTAACCACGTGCGCGAGAGGTGTTAAAGGTGTGTTTACAAGGTGTTAAAACTTTTTTGTTTTAAGTGGTAAACAGCAGTTTTGCAAATATTTTATTCATCCTGTCCCTCAACCGTAATAATGGAGAGAATACCCAAGAAGATGCATCCAGAAGACGTTGGGACTGGGACAAGTGCTGGCAAGAGAAAAAGACAGAATCTCACTATCCAGCAAAAAGTGGAGGTTTTGAGAAAAATAGATCGCGGCGTAAGTGTATCTCAACTTCGTCAGGAGTATGGTGTAGGACAATCTACAATATATGACATAAAGGCGCAGAAAGATAAAATTTTCCAATTTGTTGCAGAATTAGATTCAATGGCCGGTATCTCAAAAAGGAAAACTTTACGTGGTCCCAAGAGTAGTGACCTAGACAAAGTAGTGTATGAGTGGTTCCGCCAACGTAGGAGTGAAGGGATTCCTATCTCAGATCCTATGATAATGGAGAAGGCAAAATCTTACCACGAACACCTAAAAATCGAACGAGAATGTGATTATTCTACGGGATGGTTGCAGAAATTCAAAAATTGCCATGGTATCAGGTATTTAAAAGTTTCCGGTGAAAAAATGTCAGCAAATTATGAAGCCGCGGAGGAATATGTTAATGATATAGCAAAGTTGGTTGAAGAACATGGACTTAGCACGGAGCAAATATACAATATGGACGAGACAGGTTTGTTTTGGCGTTGTCTCCCACGGCATACTTTTGTTTGCATTGATGAAAAAGCAGCGTCGGGAGTAAAAGAGTCTAAGGAGAGACTTACTGTAATGATGTGTTCCAATTCTGCCAGCACACACAAGTGCAAGCTCATGGTAATAGGAAAAAGTGCAAAACCTAGAGTCTTCAAAGGCATAAAGATTTTCCCCGTGATTTACCGTGCAAACAAACGTGCTTGGATCACTGAAGACATTTTTGGTGAGTGGTTTAATGGTCATTTTTTACCTGAGGTAAGGGATCATTTCAAGAAGGTTGGCTTACCTGAAAATGCAAAAATATTATTATTGTTGGACAACTGCCCTGCTCATCCTCCAGTAGAAACTCTCGTCAAGGAGAATGTTTTTGTGTCATATTTACCCCCAAATTGTACGTCTCTCATCCAACCAATGGATCAAGGCATAATTAAAAATTTTAAATGCCATTATCGAAGTAAATTAATGAGAAAAATTGAAAATTTTGAGGGATCTTTCAGCTACAAACGGTTCAAAAAGGATGTAACACTGAAGGACGCGGTGTGGTGTATTTCACGTGCATGGAATAAAGTAACACCCTCAGTTTTAAAATGGTGTTGGCGTAATATTTTGCCAGAATCAAAATTTAATGAAGATTCAAGAGACACAGACGACTTTCTTGGATTTGATTCATCCGAACTTAATGATGATTTTGTAGAATTTGTGCAATATACGAAGGGAATTAATGCTATCCCAGACCTAACCGATAATGAAATTGAGGGATGGATTGAATGTGATAAAAATGCTCCTATTTGTCAAACTTTTACTGACATTGAAATTATCGATGCTGTTATTGGCCCCATGTTAAATGAGAGTGAAGACAGCGAGGACAGTGATGTGCTAGTTGACGAGGAGAAGAAAATGACTATGTCCGAGGCTATTGTATGTTGTGATAATCTTATCAAGTTCATGGAGCAAAGGTCCTTTACAACTGAGCAGGAGGTACTCCAGATGTACAGGCTGAAAGAAAAATTTGAAAAAGAAGGGCGTAGCATGTGCAAGCAGATGACACTGACAGATTTTTTTAAAAGAACTGTTTCATCATCCTCTCCTTCAGTTTCTGCAGATGCTGTTACCACAAATCCTACTGTTAAGTGATTCTCTACATCCCTATCTGCAGATCAACAAGGATTTCCAGGTAAATAAAATTTCAATTTTTATTTCTATATGCTTCTTTTTTGCGGTTTTTACGGAAATGAGTGGGCTTTGAAAATTGAGAATTTTCTTAATAATGATTATTATATATATGTAGTATAAAATAGTTATTATTTTAAGTACAAACGAGTAGACCGATCATTGTAAAATTGTTTTGGGGTGTTTATCGCATATTGACGAGCGAATTAGATTGGCTTACATCCAGATCGTGTGGGAGTATGCACACAGCATGGTATCCGAAGTGAAATCTATTTGCATGATAGTAAAATAATATTAACCAGTTATGTATGTCTACTTCAAATTATGTAATTACGAATGTTTTTGTCAACTTACGTTGTAACATACATATTATTTTTTTCCGTTTTCAGATATACCCAACTACGTCTTCCATTGCTGCAAAATTGACGACGATATTTAATACATACATTCTCAAATTCATCGCATGAAAAGTTTGCATTAAATTAAAGATTTTCTAAAACATATACTCTTTTTAAACTCGTTTATTTCTTACCCTACTTTAGACCCGTATTACGTATTATACATATTACGTGCTTAAACATCTTTTTTTGATGATTGTGCTCTTTTGTAGTTAAGCTATCTAAACAGCAGAAATATCGTTTATCCGGAAGAGGCCAGGTCCCGGACATTACGGATAAACAATCTTCTACTGTACATGAATTGGTCATAGAACAATCCAAAACTATTACACTGTAAACACTCTTTTGTCTCAAGGTTATGTTAGGTGACCTAAATACACTTTTACACTCTGATTGCAAAAATCTTATTTAAATTGCTGTACCACTCACTGTTTTTATAAAAAATATGGTTTCTTACAAAATTATTTATGACAACTAGTTTTACACTTCTGTTGTTCACAAAAAGTTAGATATCCAACAATTAGCTAATATGGTGCCATATTATGAGTGGCCATTTTATAGAATGGTATCGTGAAGTGCTGTGATTGGATAAAAAATATGGCATTCTTTTAACCACTCATCTGGGTATGCCGTATATATATGTCATGCTGTTTTCTCGGCTGTTTGCTATGGGTATGCCGTAATATTCTGTCACGCAGCTTCTCCAGCAACTAGCTGCATCCTTTTAGTTTACCATCTCAGCAGTAAACGGGCTTCACTTCTTTATTTGGAAAAGATACGCTTCTCGTATCTAAACCCTGACTTTGCTTTGCAGGTTGCATTTTCGTTACCCTAATTTTAAAATTAACAACATTTACATGTTATTTATAATATTATTATTTTTTAATCACTAAATTTTTATTGTAATAATAAATATATATTAACATTTTAATTCATGTCTTGTGGTAAAAATAGTTTAAGACAAATTTCAAGAATAAACAACTCAAATACTGAATAATTAACATATTTTTTAATCAATTTGCGATTTGATTAACCTCAATTGCAATTTAAATGCCCACCTCCAGTTTCGAAAAGTTAAATACCCAGATGAGTGGTTTAAGACCAATCACATGTTCTGTCATTATCTGATATTACTTTTGTTTTGTTGCTCACTTGTGTGCTACATAAATGGTTGGCTTTTGTGTTTGTTTCATTGAAAAAATATTTTAATCTGTTAAAATGTCTCAAAAGTATATTAATCTGTAACTGCTGAATGTTCCCACATGGGCATGCTGAATGTGAGCACTCACTGCCAAAAGTGCCCATACGGGCACACAAAGTTTAGAAGCTGCTCAGATGTCATATTTGTCATGTAAGCAAGAAATTTGGTAGGTTGACCCCCTGAGACATCCTTTCAGTGTTTATGGAGGCAAACATTCTCAATACCTAAGGATTCGGAGTGGGGAGACCTCACACCAAAAGTATGACGACAATAGAAATTGCCTCCAGCTCGCACCACTCTGACTAGCCTTTAAAACTCAAAAGGGTAGCGATAAAACTATCCTTGGGTAGGAGATTGAACCCTAAAGGTTTTACCATTATTTTCTTCACCCAATTTCATATCTGTGCATTTTGAGTGTACATAATCATTAATTTGTGGACCTCCGAATAGTGTTAGTTGACTACAGTTATTCTTTTGTGAGAATCCTCATTTTTTCTTAGTAATTCTTCTATTTTCTTATATTTACTTAATATTTTCCTTATATTATTATCTTTATATTAACGCCACTCCACATTTATAGAAACAACAGTGAAGCATAAAGTTTCCGATGTCGAGATAAAGGAGGAAATTTTTGTAGATTCAGACTCAGATGCTTAAGATATGGAAAACGACATTGACAAGGAGCAACAGTCTGAAGAAGAGACTTCAGGAAGGAGTACAGATTCCTCAAAATGCGTACCTTCACAACAACAATGAAGAAGTGGCAGTAGTGTGCTACCCTTTACTGGCAGTCTATCTGGATTGAAGGTTAGTGAGGCTTCAGAGCTGTTTCGTCTCCAGTGAGCATTTTTTTGCAGAGATTATCCAACTCCTTCTGGATGAGACTAATAGATACTACAACCAGTATCTTGAAAAAATGTAGACGAGGGACCATCTCTACAACCTGATGTGACCACACATGAAATGTTTCTCTTTTTAGCAATAACATTACGAATGGGACATGACATAAGAGATTTGTCAAGGGACTATTGGTCGACTTGAGAACAATTTTATACCCTTTCTATATCACCACTATGAGACGTGGCCAATTTCAGCATATTTTACGATATCTTCACTTCACAGACAACTGCAACGAACCTAATAGGAATGATGAAAGTTACAACAGACTATGGAAAATTAGAACTCTCTTTGATATGCTCAATGAAAGTTACACAAAGTATATATATAGTATAAGTATGTATAGTATAAGTATATATATATAATCCCTCTGAGCACTTAGCAGTAGATGAAGTCATCATGATTTTCAAGAGGATAGTTTTCTGACAATATATTCCTAAAAAGCATAAATGATTTGGTTTGAAAATTTATAAACTGTGTGGCAAGACACACAGTGGGAGGTGGACTGAAATGATGTTCTTTGGCTTGGTTTCCATGTGATTTTGTATATTGAATCACCTGAAGCTTATAGGTAATAATGTAGGCATATTTTTTCATTCTTGTACCCATTGCATTTGCACTGCCCAAATTTAAGATGCAGAAGCTCAGACAACACACAAATAAATGTGCTGTCAGAGCCTCCAGTTCAATCTTACCATACTGATGTTATGGTGAGAGACAAGCCGGTGGCTCCATCCAATGGGCTGATGGACACCACAGGTGGTGAAACCCCCAAAATAGCTGCTATCCTGCAAATATTGCCAGTGCATTGAGACATGGGCCCTATCTGCACAATGGCCACTTTTAGGATGACAGGTCCCTGAAGGGAGCTGCCAATGAGGCAAACCAAGCCATCCACACCAGGCATTGGGGCCTGTTAGAATAGAGCTATTTATCCTAGATATGTATAAAATATGTATGATATCTACACGAATTCTACTGTCTCATGGTATTAATCGTGCTATTAAACAGGTTCATTAAGAACTAAAACATTGCAAATGCACCTAAACCATAATCACTGTGAGTGGACTTGTATTAAAGCGTAATAATGAAAATGCATCCTCAGAATTCACATTGCGTAATGTTTTACTGCATATAATTTTTTCACTATAAATTATTAATAACGTATATTTTAATGTTTGTACAATGTATGACTGACAATTATTCCATTTTGGGGATGTGTTCATTAGTGTCACTATTGAGAACAGTAATAATCTTACCATCGGTGTATAAGATGCAGGCTGATTTTGGGAATTTGCTTTTAATCATAAAATGGGATTTTTCAGGTTTTCAAAAATGAGAAATGTAAACTACTATTGTTTTTCGGATACTGAGAGAGTTAGCTACATTTTTAAGGGGTGAGAGAGAGGAGAATGGAAGGGTGAAAGGTAGGGAGAATGGGAAGGAGAGATAAATTTTAAAATGGAAGTGAAAAGAGAGAAAATGGTAGAGAACAAGAGAGGGAGAATCAGATGAAAAGGGGGAGGAGAATGTGAGGAAAGGAGGGAGAATAGAAATAGCCTTGACTAAAATACTTATTTATATATACGTTATTTTTTGGCATTGATAATATCTGTCAATCCTGAGTCAAAAGTCGTAAAAATATTTTGTTGTTATGATCATAATAAAAGTCAATTCCCATTCTGTTATTTCATGTATAATATTTTATAAATAAAAGTGTGCTTCAACCCACTGGTAATACATACTGTATTTTTTGGTCTATAAGACACTTATATTTTTAAAAAAGACTTCGAAAATCAGCCTGTCTTATAGAATGAAGGTAAGATTATCACTGTAATCAGTATTACACTAACAAATCCACTGATGACGAGAATGGAATAATTGAGTCATTTGACACAAAAACATGCATTATTAATAAATAATAGTGAAAAATTGTTAATGTATAGAGTAAAATTTTATGCAACGTGGATACTGTCAACAAATTTTCAGCATTGCACTTTATTACATGTTCGCTCACAATGATTACAATTTTGGCACTTTTGTGATGTTATTCATACATTTTAGTTTCTAATGAGATTGATGAATAGCAAGATTAATGTCATGGAACATTATAATTCATGTAGATGTCAAAAATTTTATAAATATCTATGATATATACTGTTACTTCTATTGAGATTCCAATGACTACAAGAGTGAAAATGCCTACATTATTACCTATAAGCTTCAGGTGATTCAATATGCAAAAACACATGGAAAACAAGCCAAAGAACATCATTTCGGACAACCTCACACAGAAAAAATAATCTGTTAATAGAAAAAACAGAAAAATCAAGAAGCTGACATGAAAAGGGAAACATAGACTTTGTAAGCTTGGTCCTAAATGGACACAACTAGAGGTGCTGAAAAATAGATAATAGAACAGAGGAAGTCAGGTATTGCTGTATCGATTAAAATCATTATGTACGTGGCAAAAGGAAAAGGACTAGTTGAACCTACATATCGTTGTTACATATGCATTCCATTCATTAGGAATTAAAATATCATCTTGCTCTTGAGTTTAAGTACTATCAGTAAAGGGAGTAAAAAGCATTTTAAGTCACAGCAAATTTGACACTGAACTATAAGTGTTTTTAATAAAACATAGCTACTATACCATAGACAAATACTTAAAGGCATTTAATAATTCTTTAAAAAATGTAACTTATATTATATATACTTATAATATGGTAATAAAAAGTTCCTTTTCCAAGCAATTCAGACTTAAAATCACCCTCCCTACAGAGGTTAATTCTGCCATTACAAGTGAAAGAGTGACTCGCTCAGCAACAGGTAATCTGAAACTAAAAACCATGTGACTAGGTTGCTCTCATGATAGCAACTTAAGTGTGCTGTTAATTAACATTCTACGCTTGAGTGACAAACTTCCCAAACTTGTACTAGTGAATGATAAAAACCTGAATTTGTTATGTATTTGTGAGCATTAGTTGAGTGAAATATCCTATGTAATTCCAGGTTACACCTATTCCCGACTAAACCACAAACAGGGAGGTGTTGTGATATTTATAAAAAATGGCATTAATTTCAATGAGTTTTCTTTTAACTTGTACATTTTTGAAGATATTAACTTTGAGTGTGCTGCTATCAGTGTAACATTTTTACATTTGAGGTTTTATGTAGTGTTCTATATCGATCACCTCCTAGTTGTTTAGATTTATTCTATGATAATCTGCTATATTCACTTTCAAATAAAAAACTAAGGCCCTTTCTAATAGTTGCAGGTGATTTCAATGTAAATCTTCAGTCTAGTGCAAATCAGAGAAAACTAGTAAACAATTTTGACTCTTACAACATGAAGGCTCTTGACTAGAAATCCACCTAGGATTACTTCCAAGTCAGAGACTCTACTTGACAATATTGTTACAACCTACGATGCAACCAGAGTTGCCACTTAAGTTTTTGACCCTTTACTACTTGATCATCATGCAATCCTCTCCAAGTATCTTTTTCCTAAAATACCACCAAATACTTGCTCGCCTTGCAACTCCAGAATATTTATTAAAACAAATATCCAGATTTTTAATAATCTTCATAGCTGCTATGAGTGGATGAAGGATTTTAAAACCAAGCCATTTGATAACAGCACAAAAAATTTGAATTTTTTTTCTTGCCTTACAATGAAAATCCATGAATGGAGAAAACAGGATGAAAAACTGAAGCTAACAGAATAAGAGAAACATAGTCTTTGTAAACTTGGTCCTAAATGGCCACAACTAGAGGACGATATGATGGATAGAAGAATAGAGTAAGTTTGGTGTTGCTGTATTGATCAGAATTGTTTTGTACAAGGCAAAAAGAGTTGCCAATGATAAGGGACTAGTTGAGTGTATGTATTGTTATTACATATGCATTCCATTTCTCATTTATCCCATTAAATTAAAATATCATCTTGCACTTAAGTTTATGTAAGTACTATCGGTAAAGAGTATCTATAAGTGTGACATGTGTCGCAAACTCCACAGCTTAATTAATATGACTGCCAAGTTAATGCAGGTTACATTTAGCTATACAAGTCTTGAAGCAATTATATATGTTTTAGATCATCCCTATTTACATTCATGTATCAGGCTTACCTAAAATGTTATATAACTGTTATCATGCCGTAATATTTTCTGTAAATGTTGCCAGATATGGAGCTAATCACGGCTGAAATGATACATGACGTGGCCCTTCCTGAATGCCTTGGTGAACCAAAATACTTTTTTCCTGAAAAATCTTTCAAAAATCCTGGGTGCATCCTATACCCCAGTGCACCTTATAAATGTTCCGTTAGGGGTTGACTTGGCGGGAATAACTGGCACACTTTGATGGCTCATCAGTTACACTTTGGACTTAATATTTGTGTGGTTGGTTTCAAATTTTAGTATGTGTTTCTCACTTCTACGAAAAATACTACATATATGTACCTACCTTACTTCAGCATCACTATATATATATACTTCAATTTTACCAAATAAAAAAATGTCATTAGTCAAACACTGCAAACAATTTCTTGAATTAAAGCACTGCAATGAGGCTAGCTCTATTAATAAGTATAACTCCCAAATCACTACTTCTAGCTGTGGTGTACCTCAAGGATTTACCCTTGGTTCACTTCTCTTTATCCTCTACACCAATGAACTGTCTACTTATATTAGCAATGGAATTGGTAAATTTTGTCGATGATACAAATCACGTTATTACTGCACCTTGTATGAAGACCCTTGAAATAAAAGCTAATGAAGCCATAGCACAATTGGACAATGCACAATAAACTTTTATTAAACCAACAAAAAAATCTTATATATTATTCCATACATATGTATAAAAAAGTCTTATATCCATCGCTTGAACTTAACAATCTCCCACTCACGAACTACAGTGAAATAAAATTCTTAGGTATTAATCTAACTGAAACACTTGACTGGTCAAAATATTTAGATTATCTAGCCAATAAATTACACATATATTTATACACTAAAAAACTTATACCCTCTAATGTGACTCTTCAAATTTACTATGCGTATTTTTACTCCCAAATTTGATATGGTATAATTTTTAGGGCCAGATCCTGCCATATGGACCGCATCTTTAAACTACAGAAAAGAGCTATTAGAGCAATTGCCGGTGTAAATAATCTATCCACATGTAAACCATATTTTAAAACTTACAGTATTCTCCCTCTCCCATGCATACTGGTTCTCGAAGCAGCAATATTTGCAAAAACCCATTCCCATCTTTTCAGTTTTAATAGACAAGAACATTGCTACTCTACTCGCCATAATCTAAACATACATCATGTAAGATATAATCTAAAAATATCTGATATAAGTCCATATCATACAGTAACCCAGATATATGATAAACTACCTACAGACAGATAAATAATATAAATCAGTTTCAAACCAAAGTTAAAAAGTATTTATTGAATAATTTATATTACTCAGTGGCTGAATCCTTTAATAGAAATTTATTATACTGTAACTTGTTTTTTAATTTATTGTATCTGTGATTTTATGTATGTATTCTCTCTGACATGTCCTATGTACACTAGACCTCCTGGACCAATAATAATAATAATGTAGTATGTAGCAAGGTGCCAAAAAACAAAAAACAACCAACTAGACGCTCCGAAGATGTAGAGAATGTGGAGAATAAAGGAAAAGAACTAAATTAGTGTATCATTGCAAATTATATACTGAACTTGGTTTGGGGAAATTTTTAAAAATTTCACGAGAAACTTTAGATTAGAAGATTAAAATTAAAAAGTAAATTCAAATTTTCGAGTTTTATAGGTTTGTTTTTTTAATTCACTGCAAATATTATATGCCGTATTTCTCAGCATATAAGACAGACTTTTTTACAAGAAAAATAACTCTCAAAATCAGTCTGCGTCTTATATGCCGAAGGTATGATTATTTCTGTCTCAATACTATCACTAATGAACATACTCATCCCCAAAATGGAGTAATTAGCAGTAATTTGTCGCAAAAACATTAAAATATACATAATAATGAAAAATGATCTGGTGCTTTCCTGGTGGATTGATTTTAGGAATTCTTCTTGGGTGCACAACCGGGTCAAAGTTTGATGTGTGTGTGTGTAATTTAAGGCGAATCAGCCTCTTGGGCTATTATCGCCATAATATGCATTTTTAACCACAACCCATTTGTGGCAAACTAACCATAGCACCAGACACACAATAAATAAATAAATAGATAAAACAGAGATAAATAGATAAAACAGATAAATAAATGAAGTTAAAAACAGATTGTAAGAGATTGTATAAGGGTCTCTCCCAATCTGTAGAATAAAACATCAGCAAGACTGTATAAGGGTCTCCTGACATGTATAAAATTCTTTCACTGCACTAGAAGGAGCTATTATGCCCGTAAAATATAAAACCTTTAAAAATGGATAGAGAAAGGATCTTTCTTCCTCTTATCCCATTGTCAAAAGATTAAAAACACTTAAAAATTAAATAAAAGCTAAAATTCTGGACTCCCTTAGGAATGACAATGTTCTATTTATAGATTCTGGATTATCTCCAAGAGAGAGAGTGAGGTTCGAAGCCATACATGCCCTCTCTCTCTCTCATTCCTAAATTGGATAGTCCTGTAACACATGTGACAGTCAATGCAGTATCACATGTCTCGCAAACTGGGGGTTCCTCCACCCGCAATAGGTAACTGTGCGTCCACCAGCAGTGACCTATGCGAAGTCTTGCGATGGCAACCTCTTCGAGTCGGGACGACCTGGAGGAGGACTGCCATGGTTGTACCGTGTTTTTTATTGCCCTCAGTTTGTTACCGATAACTCCATTCCATTCTTCTTGCCATTGTTGATAGACACGTTCCTTCAAATATGTTTTAATGTCCCCAACAAGAAATTTCAGTTGGTTTATAAAATCTTCATTCGCAGCCAGTTTTGCTGCCCTGTCTGCCCTCTCATTACCCGGAATACCGACGTGACCTGGTACCCAAATAAAAACTACCGTCATCCCTATGGAATCCAGATCCATCAAGGATGACTGGATCCTCTGAACCACAGGGTGAGAAGGATACAAAGACTCTATTGCATGTAAGGCTGACAGTGAGTCAGTAAAGATGACATTCACTGCTGGAGTATGAGTATGCAAACCTCAGTGCTTCCCATAAAGCATACAATTCCGCTGTGAATATACCACACAGCGGATGTAGACGGAAACGGTACGAGCATTTGCCGATGGTGAAAGCACACCCCACATGCTCCCCCTGCTTAGAACCGTCCGTGTATATCGCAGTGAACGACTGAAACCGTGCATAGAGTCTCTCGAAGTCACATCGGTATTCAATAGGCAGAGTACAAGGCCTATGTAATTTGGCAAGAGAAGTAATGATGTTGGGGCAATGCAGCATCCACGGCGGAGATATGCTGCACTCCGTTTTTAATGTCTGAGGCAATTCGAAGGACATCTCTTCGAAAACATTATGCATTCTCACAGCCAGAGGTTTTACAGAGCGGATACAGGCATCATATAACTGCACAAATCGACGGTCGAAAACTGCTGTGTAAGCTGGATGATCTGGGTTAGCGCTTAAAGCTGCTACATAACGAGTACCTAGCAGTTTCCGGCACATATACAGTGATGGTTCACCGGATTCGCAGAGAACACTTGGTATTGGGCTAGTGCGAAATGCACCAGTCGCCAAGTGAACCCCTGTATGATGAATAGACCGCGGATCTTTAGGTAAAAACCTATTTTTTTCCTGAGTAAATATCTGAATATACAATTGTATATATACATTTCATGAATAATTAACCCCGAAAATGTATATTTTATAGTGCCTAAAAATGCCTATTTTGACATTAATGTCTAAAAATGCCTATTTCGACGTTAATGCTTATTTTTGCCATTTTCATGCAAAAAAAGCCTAAAAAGGGCTAATTTTGTAGAAAAAATCGACAATAAAAGCAGATTTTGGTACTAGTCGTATTTTTTAAACTGACTGTACAATGTTCAGTTGAGGGTTGGGAAAATGTCTTTCACACCACGGTCATGATCAGGTGGCGAACACCAGCGAACACCTGTCACGTATCCGGCGGTGCTATTCTGTTTCCGTGTCGCACGATGCGACAACGTAACAATGGGTTTCATCTGATGTTGCGTTAATTTCTCGTCATTACATTGTCATATCGTTTGACACGGGAAAACGAGAATAACCCTGCAGTCCATCTCCAGACCGCAAAGGATGAAGGTGAGAAGTGTGAAAATTGTGAAAGTGCAATGCATAAAGTAGCAAGTTCGAAAGCTTATTTAATATGTCAGTGGCTACAAGAGTTCCCGTACTTCACAACGGATGGAAAAATTATCTTCTGTCAAGCATGCAACAAGGAGATAAGTACATTATAATGCTGGCTTGCAATGAATTATTGGCCGTGAATTGCTTGTAATCTACATTTTTTGTTTATACGAGCCATTTTATGGTAACTATAGACGTGGTTATTCAAAATGTCCAGCAATTTAGCTGCGGACCTTCGTAGCTCTAAAGTAAATTTTATATTTTTGTCCCATTTATTAGATTATTTCCGTATTTTTAAGGTTAATTATTTCTTCATAATTTTTCTTTATAGGTATTGAGTTATAAAAAAACCCACCTAACTCAGCATGCCCAAGGAGTGCTACATAAGGCAAATGTTGAACGCAAATCGAAGATGAAACAAACGCTTTTATCAAAAACTTCTGAGGGATCCTGCAAGAAGAATCAGTATGATGCAGATTTGTGTCATGCAATTGTGGCAGCCAACATTCCATTAAGAACACTAGAAATTCCAACATTCAAGGGGTTCCTAGAACGATACTGCCATCAGTCGGTACCATCCGAGTCAACGCTAGGCAAGAATTACGTGCAACCCACATACGATGACGAAATGCGCAGGATACGGGAGGACATTGGAGATTCACATATTTGGATATCAGTCAACGAAACCACTGACGCTCTCAGCAGATACATGGCCAACTTGGTTGTTGGGAAATTGACCCAAATATGCCATCCAGAGCCTACCTCATCTGCACAAAGCAACTAGCCGAGGATACTGCCTGTTTTACTTCGGTGAAAATGTTGCTGGATGATCCCTCCATTCCCAAGGATTTGGTGTATATTAGATCCCACTATACATCCCTTGTTTGGATTATTGCTGAATTGGAGGGCTCAGGAAAACCCATCTAGGAAAATACTGCTTTGCTGAATGAAGTGAAACAAAAAATCAAGGAAGCGCCAGGTGAAGTGGGAGAAAAAGTAAGAGCAAAACTATAAAAAGTGCTACAAAAGAACTCAGGTCTGCAGAGCCTATGTACAGCAGCAGATATACTGGCAGGAAAATCCAATGAAGTTGAGTGCAAAATTCCATTTCAACATGTACCTAAGTTGAAGTTTGCCCCGTCTCATCAGTTGATGTCGAACGTTCTGTTTCTGCTTACAGGATGATATTAACTGACAAATGCCCTAGTTTTGTGGCAGAAACTTAGAAAAAGTGCTTGTCATTTACTGGGAGGCCTACTACGGGAAATTTGTGGAATAAACACAAGGAGGTGACAAATTCATTATGGGAATTTCGAATGAAACAGTTTGTCAAACATTCTGCATAGTACCTACTTAAATATATACTTGAATAGTGTTTTCAGTCAGTATTACTATATGTAATGTGGATAGTATTTTCTCTGTAACGCATGGTAATTTAACCATAAGAATAAGTTTCAATGCATAGTAGTAAAATATTTTTATATTCTTCGAAAACACAAATCAATAATGTTTCGTTGGCTGGTATTTTTTTGCGTGCGTGCATGTTTCAATCCTTTTTTGTGAATTAAAGTTGACAGTTGACAGAAATGATGTTGTTTTTTACTGGACACAGTTTTTGGAAGTAGTTTTTAGAGCCTATTTTACCTTTTATAAAACCTAATTAAGCTACTTAAAGAGCCTATTTTAGTCGCCTAAAACTTAATTTTTAGAACCTAAAAATCCGCGGTCTAATGATGAATCACATCAATAGTTTTTAGTACAGATGGTTTAGATGATCCATACACAATGCTCCCGTAGTCCAATCTTGAGCGGACAAGTGATCAATACAGTCTTAGTAAGACTGTCCAATCTGCACCCCATGATTTATGGCTGAGAATGCGCAAGAGGTTCAAGGAGGATTGGCAGCTTGCCTTCAGCCTCTTCATATGAGGACGCCAAGTAGGCTTATGATCCAACAGGACACCCAAAAATGGTGCTGATTCAACAAATGGAAGCTCGGTTCCTGCTAGTGACAGCGCTGGGTCCGGGTGGAGGCCGCGAACACGACAGAAGTGGACGCATACTGTCTTGTTCGCTGAGAATGTAAATCCATTGTTTGTGGCCCACTTGTTAAGGCGGTTAATCGTCAGCTGAAGCTGGCGTTCAACCGCTACCACATTTTGCGAACTGCTATATATGGCCAGGTCATCCACATAGAGGCTTCCCTCTACTGGAGACCTAATACATTGGGACATTCCATTTTTGGCAATGGCAAACAAGGTTACACTCAAAATAGACCCCTGTGGAACATCATTCTCCTGAAGGAACGTTCGAGAAGTTTCGCTCCCGATACGCACCCTGAAGTAACGTTCCCATAAGAAGCTCTTGATAAATATGGGTAGGTTACCCCTTAACCCCCAAGAATGCAATGTACGGAGTATACCGAATCTCCACGTGGTGTCGTAAGCCCGGGCAATATCAAAGAAAACTGCAATGAGGTGATGCTTCCTGATAAAAGCATCGCACACAGCTCTCTCCAATCTCACCAGATGATCGGTGGTGGAACGGTGGCGACGAAAACCACACTGAATGTTGGTCAATAGGCTGTTTGATTCCAAAAGCCAAACCAGACGCCTATTGACCATTCATTCCATAAGTTTGGAGAGTCAACTAGTGAGCGATACCGGTTGGTAACTCTCAGGCAGTTTCTTATCTTTCCCTGACTTAAGCAGTGGCACTACAATGGCCACTCTCCATTGCGTGGGGTAGATGCCTTCTACCCAGATTCGGTTGTACATCTTTAGCAAATATTGTTTCTCAGGGGGATTTAGGTGACGTATCATCACATAGTGAATGGTGTCCAAACCCGGAGCGCTGTCACGGGTCTCCGCCAAAGCATTTTCCAGTTCCCATGCACTGAAAGGCAGATTGTAGCTCTCAGTATTCCGAGAGGAAAATCTGAGAGTCTGCTGTTCCAGCTCGTATTTCTGCATAAGAAACACTGGTGACATGCGTTCTGAACTAGATGCTTTAGCAAACAGAGACCCTAGCTCATTTGCTATTCCATTTTTTGATGTAATGACCGAGCCATCTACCATAAGCCCACTAATTGTGGAAGAGGTAGTTCGGCCGGAAATCTTCCTCACCTTTTCCCACACCTCAGAGACCGGGGTGGAACTCGTAATGGTCGATACATATTTCTTCCAACATTCCTTCTTACATTTCCTGATTATCCTGCGTGCAAATGCCTTCAATCTCGGGTACCGCAACATATTCCCCTCGGTGGGGTTATTACGAAATAACCGAAAAGCCTGTCGCTTGTCACGGATCGCCTTATGGCATTCCTCACTCCACCATGGAACTGGGACTCGCTTTAGCCGGGAGCAGGATTTCGGAATGCTTGCATTTGCTGCCTCTATTAAGGCATCCGTGAAGTGACTCACATGTTCATCACCCGAGGGGAACTGTTTTTCCGTGAGTTGAATGGTACCTGAAAACTTGCACCAATCCGCTTTTTTTATGGCCCACTTGGGGCAACGCATCTCCGAAACATTAGCAGATAAGCATTTCAGGATAATCGGGAAATGATCGCTGCCACATAGATCCTCGTACACCTCTCACTCAAACAATGGAGCGACCGTGCTAGAGCAGATGGTTAGGTCAATAGAAAAAAAGGACCCACCGCCAGCACTAAAGTGTGTGTCGTTACCATCGTTGAGTATCACCAGATCCAGGCTCGAGAATATCTCAGAAAGGCGACGTCCCCTAGGATCAGTCCTCTCCGACCCCCACTCTGAATTATGGGCATTAAAATCGCCCATAAGAATGAATGGGGGAGGAAGTTGATCTACAAGGTCAAGGATTGACCTATTTGTAGAATTTTCATTAGGGGGCAGATAGACTGAGCAGATCGTCACCAGCTGAGGGAGAGCAACTCTAACTGCCACAGCCTGCAGCTGCGTGTTAAGAGTTACCTCCTCAGAGTACTTCGAGTTGTGAACCAACACAGCCACTCCTCCGTGAGCTTGCTGGGCACTCACGAGGTCCTTTCTATACAAGGAATACCCTCTGAGTGTGACTATGTCAGTTTCCCTGAATCATGTTTCCTGGAAGGAAACACATACTGGTGATAACTCCGATAGGAGGAGACGAAGTTCCGGCAGGTGGTATCGAAAGCCATTACAGTTCCATTGAATTATTTTATTCATTCTCTGAGGATGAGATTAGAGGGTTACCTCTTTATTGTTAATTTTTTCTTGCCTTTCCCCCTTCCCGGCATCTTGAGGAATTTGATGCCGCTATCTGATAAGTAATCCATATCCATATCTTCTGGATTGGATGTGGAGGGCCTTATCAGCTTTGTATTTGGTTTTATAGGGGATTTATCCCCTGTTTTCTTAAAATCCTCTTTGGAAGCTGCTGGAGATTTGCTCGCTTCCACTTCCATAGGACTCTCTTGCCTTTGTTTTTTTGTAGCCTCCTTTTTGGCACTTTTCTTTGTTTTCCTTTCTTCCTTATCTTTATTTTTGATCTATTTATGGGTGCTACCTCGTCTGTCTGTGTAGCGATGGTACTCTTCTTAATTGGGGTGACTGCCACGGAAGCGAAAGACCTTGAAAAGACTGGAACGACAAGCGTGCGGAACTATTTCCTTGCCTTGAAATAAGACAGCTTGTCAAGAGTCTTCAGCTCCATTATCTTCTTTACCTCCTTCAACTTCGGGCAGTCCCGAGAGAATGCCGGATGCGGACCATCGCAGTTCGCGTACGATACCATTGCTGTGCATTATGCTCCATCGTGCATTTCCCAATTGCATCGGGGGCAAACTGCTTTGCCCTTGCACCGTGGAGCAGTGTGTCCAAACCTTTGGCACTGAAAACAGCGCATAGGGTTTGGTATGTACGGCCGAACTGAACATGCCTCGTATCCAATCATGACCTTCTCTGGTAGCTTCTCGAGGGAGTACGTGAGAACCATCGAGGTGATATTGACAACCTCACCGTTTCTCTTTGTGGTCAGTCTCCTGCAGTCGATGACCACCTGCGAGGCCATCTCCCGCTTACACTCCTCAATTTCTACGTATAGAAGGTCATAATTGGATATGACCCCTTGACAAGTGTTGAGGGTTTTATGGGTCTCAACTGTAACCGGCATTTCTCCCAGCATGGAGATGTTTAAGATCTTCCTGCTTTGGGTCTCATTCATAGTGGTTATAAGAAGAGTACCATCCCTAAGCTTCTTGACCGACTCTAGAGGTCCAGGCACCTGTACAGACAAAGACTTATATATCAAGAAGGGAGACACTTTCGTGAAGGTCTCACCTTCTGTTGAACGTTTCATAATTAAATATTTTTTGCATGTATACTCTATGTCTCCCCCGCCCGAGTCCGGACGGGATCTTTTTGGTGGCGGAGAAAGTTTTTCTGCCATCCAAGTAATTTATATTCATCCCCTGGTCTCCCCACCCACCACGGAGCCACAAATGGGTCGCCGCACCACAAACTGATGCGGACGCCAGGGCTAACCAAAGGGATATAGCACCTCTGACATGGCTGCCTGCTTCAGGTCAGATCTCCAGTGCATGGGGTCTCCAAACCCATGCACCTTTGACCCCCCTACACAAACCCCCATTGCCTTGGCACTCGCCAACTGAAACGCCAAGACGTGACGGCAAGCCGATTAATCGGGTGTGGCTAGCACCCGACTCCCGTTTACAGCGAATCAGAGGCAAAAGTGGTGTGTTGCTCCCTGTGCCCATCTTGGGCATCCGAAACCCAGACGGGATCCAGGAAGCTTAACCACCAGGTACCTCTTCTCCCCCTTACGGGTCTCCACGCATGGCAAACACGCGGGTGGATCGACAGCCAGGTGACATGGCTGGACTCAGACAGCAGATCCACATACTGTCTGGAAGCTACCCTAAGCGTAAAATGGGTTTTTTAACGAGGTTGCCTCCTCGCCCATTGGTCGCTTCTTACGACCAGCAGAGGGGCTGCGGGAGTATTCTCAATCCCCCTACCCACAGGGAGGTCAAAGTTTGATCTAACATCGACGTTTCAACGGCTGACTCCGCCATCTTCTTAACGTCGATGTTAGATCAAACTTTGACCCGGTTGTGCACCTGAGAAGAATTCCTTAATAACGAAAATTTTGTAAATATATACAGTAATACCTTATGCAAACTGAATACCAACTATGTATTTTCATTATTGCACTTTATTATATGACAGCTCACAGTAATTACAATTTCATTGCGCTGTTGACGTTAGTCATGTTTTAGTTCCTATTGAGGCCGTAATGCGAATAATACCACGGACCATTACAATTGCGGTAGATGTAATAAAAAGTTTATAAATACCTAGGATAAATACCATTACCTGTATTGAGATCTTAATGGCTTCAAAAGTGAAAAGATATGCCTATGCTATTAGTTATAAGCTTCAGGTGATTGAATATGTAAAAATGCATGGAAATCGAGTAAGCCAATAAAAGTGAAACAACAGTTATGTAGAAGCTATTTTTTCTACTACCTAGGGTGGATAATCGTAAACAAAGGCATAACTAGCTAATTTTGTGCCCTAGGCAAGAATATAAAATTATGCCCCCTCCCCATATATTTATATACACCCAATCCCAGACTTATGTAAGGGTTCCGTTCGGCAAACTTTTCTGTAACACGACTTTTATGTAAGTTGGAATTTGCTGAATTACCTATGGGAGAAGCTGGCAGCGGCTGTCATCTCGCATCTCCACCAAATTACGCAGTATTCCTTTGTACATATTAATTATTTACGAGTATATTTATTTAATAAACTATACTAATACTATGTATTGAAATTAATGTTTATTATTCAAATGCTGTGCAATCCCTCACTCGGAAAACTGTAATCGCAAATTGTTCCTGCCTAGAAAGCTTTGAATGGCAGCAATATTCCCGAGAGGTGGTGATAATTAGAATGGCGGGCCCTACAAGGCATTTCGATCGGTGGTAGTGATATTTAAGCATACAAAAAGATTGGCTATCTGAATTTATACCCACAGTCCAAATAATATCCGAGATTAAACAAAAAATGTCAGGTAAATCGAGTCATTTCAGCTCACTGAAGGCAGCATTTCCGTGGGAGATGACAAAGATTTTACCTGCAAGTTGAGGAAGACAGAGAAGGGATAGGTATTACATCATCCGGATCAAAGTCATCAGTTGACAAGTTCACAGCAGAGGAGGTGGAAGGCTGTGGAAATGGGGTGGCGCAGGCCGTTCAACCCTCTTAATGCCTTTTATAACAGGCCAGCATATCATTAACCCCTTGATTCACTTTCAAGAATCTTATGAGATCGGGCTCCATCTTCTCAAACCTTGCCATTGCCGATGAAATCTCGTTGAATGCAATTGTCATCTCCTTGGTGATGAAGCATCTCGGTTATTCAGTTGTTTCATCTTCAGCCTCAGCTGCAGTTGCCTCTGCTACCTTCTGTGCTTCCAGCTCCATCAGATCACAATTTTATCTGCCACCTCTTCATATGTTTCATCCTTCTCAAAACCTTAGAAGCCATGCGCGAACTGAGGGCAAATTTTTTCCAAACCCCATTTAAACAGTTTTGAGTAACCTCTTTCCAGGCCTTAGCAATGTTTATGATGCCTTGGTAAACATTCTACTATTTCCAAAAGTCTCATAAAGTCAAACCAGTATCACTCTCTGTTGCCGCTAATGCCTGTGCAAAAGTTATGCATAAATAGTACACTTTGAAATTGGAAATTAAACCCTGATCCATGGGTTGGATTAGTAAAGTCGTGTTTGGAGGTAGAAACACAATTTTTACATTTGGATGGAAATAATCTAAATGTGCAGGATGGCCTGGAGCATTATCTAATAAAAGCAAAATTTTAAAAGGAATGCCATTTTCTTTGCAATATTTCTCCACCTCAGGAACAAAACAATTTGAAAACCAGTCTTCAAAAATACTAATGGTTATCCACACCTTAGGATTTGACCGGAAATAAGCTGGAAGGGTAGCCTTACTAATGCCCTTAAATGCAAGGGGTTTTTCCGAGTGATACACAAGCAGTGGTTTCAGCCTGTAATCACCCGCTGCATTAGCCCCCAGCAAAAGCGTCAACCTAACTTTTGCGACCTTGAAACCTGGCATTGTCTTATCCTCTTTAGAAATATATGTATGGTCCGGCATCTTCTTCCAAAATAATCCACTTTCAACGACATTAAATATTTGTTGTCCTGTATAACCAGCTTCATTGATAATTTTTTCTAACAAATCCGGAAAACTTTCAGCTGCTTCTGAATCTGCACTAGCAGCTTCGCCACTCACTTTCACATTATGGAAACCAGCACAATATCTAAATCTATCGAACCAACCATTACCTGCCAAAAATTTTGCATCAGGATTATTGTATTTCCCCTTAATGTCTTCGTAAAGACTTCTAGCCTTTGATTGAATTCTTATTCGGGAACGCTTCTGAATTTGATTTTCCATCCATATTGTAACTTTTCCATCTCATAGATAGCACCAGAGCGATGCTTTGTTATTATGGTGGATTTTAATGGTGCTGAACCTTTCACATGTTCTTTTATACATGCACTATCCTTCAAAATGGTATTCACCGTTGAAGCAGTGAGACCAAATTCACGGGCGATACAAGACAAGCTTTGTCCTTCTTCATACTTCTTAATTAGCTTCATTTTCATATCTAAATCAATTTTGTTAAGCTTATGAGGTGTCACTCCCATCTTTCCGTCATTTGGTTGCTTTCCTGTCATATTAAAGGATGAAAATATTAGGTTAAATTCACTAAAAATTACGAATAACTGTGAATGATGCCGCTGAGCGGTTATCAGTACACAATGACTACGGGTAACTGAGTGTGATACAAGAATGCATGTGCGGAAGGTGTCATAAATGTTCATTACATTGTAGGATTAACAGCCACCTTGAGGTCACTACCATCTCAACAGACAATGTATCCATTCGTGCACATGGAACTATGCACTAATATGTACATATTTATGTATTATGAAAATTTTCGTTTGTAGTTCAAGAAAAAGTTTATGCAAGGTCGAGTTTACGTAAGTTGGGCTTACGTAAGTTGGGGAGTGGGTGTAGTAGTTATTTTGTTAAAAAAGGAAAATACGTAAATAACAACAATAGTAATAACAAAACATTTATTTATTATAGTCATGAGATTTGTATACACAATCAACTAATGCATATGTAGGTGTGCATTTAACAGACTATTAAAAAAAATAACAAAAAATTAAACCATATCAGGTACGATTATTTTTTACAATTGCACCTTTCGCACTTTTAATGAGGCAAATTAATCAACAATTGCATCATAATTAATATTATTTGCTCACTACCTCATGATATATTGACAAGATGGACATGTTTGTTAACCTCTCCTGACTTGTGGATGCTCGAAAGTAGTTTTTAACTATTTTTGCTTTTTTTAATTGGGATATAATTTCATTACGAACTTGGTTTGCTAGTAGCCCAATAAATTCATTTTGTATAGCCGATGAAAAATAGCTCACAAAACCTTTTTTGTGAGTTACGATATGCTGTTTTAGTTCAACATCATAATGACTTATAAGTTCCAATAGATTAACACTAGAACACCCAGAGGCATCATTTCGACTCCTGGGCTGTGAAAACTTGCTGCCGCATTTGTAATATTTATACGACGATTTTTTCCTGCCTTGACTTTTAACATGGTGACTTAACATGGTATGTACTAAAAAAAATTTTTCTCTACCTGTTGTCGTTTTAGAATAATAAGCCTTAACCCCTATTCTGCCCATATGAGTCATTTTGACTCCAGTCCATATTTTGATTATTCCAGGATGCTTCTCGCTTTCCAATTGTTTTTGCGAGTAGCTGTGATTGTGTCACTTCCTCGGCTCTCTTTGTCTGCTTTCCTCTCCCCTCCCATCTGACCAGACCCCATTCTCAACTCCTCCTTCAGCATGAAGTGCTGGCACGTCAGTTCTCTTGCAGCAGGAGCCGCGGGCATGTTTTGACTTATATTGTTGCATTTGCTTACTATTTTATAAGTGTACATTGACATCAATTTAAAATGTCACGCCAAGGAATTGCACCAGAGGAAATTATATGTTGATTGCATATTGCGGAAGATCAGTCTAATGCAGAGGGGCTTGGCAGTGACTACGATTCAGATTGTAAAGAACTCTATCATGGAAACAACCAGCAGAAAACTCGGGAAAGTCACATTCTAAAATGAGAGGAAGTACGGGGCAGACGTTCTGGACCAAATGGCAAGAAAGTACTCCATTAAGTCTAGTTGCCGCAGGTGGCCTGTACACACCTTTTTAATGTGCTTGACCTTGCTGCAATAAATGCATGGATAACTTACAAACAACTTACAACAGGAAAAAAGATCTTACGAAAAATCTTCATCCAAAAACTTTCAGAAGAACTTAAAGCAAAATACCTCAAGACCTGGCGAGTCCTTTCCCCAATGTGTGAAGGCTCTGAAGATAGCACTAAACGCCGAAAATGCCAAGTGGCCAAATGCAAGGGCAACATGACAAAAAAAAATAGGTGTCATGTAAGAAGATGATGTGGCTAATGCACAGGAAAGATTGAATGCACGTGCTGGGTGTGTTTAGTGGATAGTCCTTTTCGTGTATATTACCGCATAAGAAACATTTTGGACACTGTAAATTTTATAAATGTTGTTCTGCATTGAAAAGTCAATAAAAGTTATGTTTTAAGTCGAATAAATCGTTTTAACTATCATTTCAACATCATAATAACCATTTTTCAGATTTTTGAACCAAAGTCAAAATGATTCCTATGGGCAGAATAGGGGATCGGAGAAGTCCGGGCATTCTAGTGTTAAGAAATATTCCCGAATAAGGGTTTTCACGATCCTCTAAGTGGTAAATTGTTTTTGGCGCAAAACATCACAGCATCAAGAATAATTTCCAGAATGTCTCCATTTTTGTTTATCAGCTTCATTGGCTTTTTGTAGTGCATTATCGATACATTCTCCACTCAATTATCTTTTATGTAGGGATTTCCATTTACAGAAATTTTCATGATCATGGGTTGAATTTTCATGTTCTACAACACGGTTTAAATGTTTTCAATCATTAAATCCTGTTTTCTGATTTGCAATATTTGGTTTGGAAAAGTGCTGATTGAATAATATTCATGGAAAACAAAAAATTTACTTACTAGTTTCTGAGTAAATAAGCCAGTAGCACTCTATGTTTTCACCATTAGAAAGCATTTTAAAAAACAAGTCCCCTGGAAATTTTCTTCCATCTGCCGACGATTCACAAAAATCTGCAGCTTTTCCCTGGTCAGGTCCATGTTCAATAAGGTGGCATCTAATTTTGTCATTTATACAGGACCAAGATGGTGGTTCGTTAAAATTTATTTGCATTGCAGTTAAATTTTGTTGCCAGTCGCAATCATTCTTAATGTCAAAAATCTTAATCGGTGGCAAAGTTAAGACCTTGAGATCAGTGTGTTGGTCAATCTCTGCAACGGTATTAACAATGGGTGCTTTACTCGTGATATTGAAGGTGTCGAGTTTCAGATCATTGTCAGTAATCGGACTGAAGTTGTAATGTCAAGATCCAATTGCTGGTCGATAGTAACAATACATGCTGAAGTTGTATGATAATTGTCATTCTCACTATTAGACATGGGTGCCGAGCTTATGACGCCGGTGTATTTCCAGCGTTCGATGCATTTTCACTAGCAATTTCCCCATTTCCTTCGACATCTTTTAATTCTCTATTGTGGTGTCTTTTTGTCGTTTACAATACTCTGCCCCAAACGGTCGTTTAGAACTCATGATGCAGGGCCTTGTTCTGATAGTCTGAAATAAAGTAAATAATAAATGTATGAAATTCGTCAAATATTAAACAAAAATAGATGTCTTAGAAAGAAAATATTTAACAAAAACCAATCTAACAACCAAAACAACTAGAAAAAACAAAACACAGCTCGTATCTCAGCAACTCTTGCTACAATACAAAGCAACAATGAATGACTACAATTTTCAGAGGCCGGAAAGAGTGGAGGAGCCGACTGGCCTGTATCTCCCATTGCCCTCGTGTAAACATATACTGCACCTTGTGATGATTGCGATGAGCATACACGATATCATGCGAAGTTTGAAATTGCAACACTCGGCTCAATTTGGTTTTATAAAAATGCACCCTTTTCTTAATGGTGTGCTAGGGATAGTAGATGTATAATAATTTTTTATATTTTTTCTGTGCCCCTCAGCTTTGTGCCCGAGGCAAGTGCCTCACTCGCCTCGCACTTGTTACGGCTTTGATCATAAACATCTGATACAAGTTCTATTGCCAAGGGCTAGTGCCATCTATTGAAAGATCACAGAGATGCATTCATAAGTAAGCAGTAGATTTGAAACGTGTACTTATCAGTATTGGATATGAATTCAATTAGGAATTAAAATACCATCTTGCACTTAAGTTTAAGTACTACCGGTAAAGGGTATCTATATACCTATGTGCAACATGTGCAGCGCATTCCGACAGCCTAATTAATACAACTGCCGAGTTCACGCAAGGCACATTTAGAAGTCTTGAAGCAATTATTTTAGATCATCCCTATTTATTTTATGAATCGTTCATCTAAAACGTTATATGTGTTATCACGTCGCAATATTATCTGTATGTTGCCAGATACGGACTTAATCACGGATGGAAATGATACACGACGACGCCCTTCCTAAATGTCTTGGTGAACCAAAATACTTTTTTCCTGAAAAATCTTCTAAAAAACCGGGGCGCATCTTATATGCTGAGAAATAAGGTATATTATTTTTATATTATTGATGTAATATATTATTATTTGGCAGATGTTTTGCAAGCTTGAACATTTGGTATTAGCTGAACAAGGGAAACAATGGCTATAGCATTAACCCCGTCCCCGGTGGATTTTTTTCATTAGTTGGTCAAAAAACTTCATATTTTTATTTTTTTAAATAATTTTATTTAGATAATAACAAACAATGTTTCCTGCATTGAAACTTTTATTTAACATAATATATCACTGTTATTGAGTATTTTTACATAATTTCCCTCTGTAATACATATTTTTATTTAAATATTGAATTAAAAAACATTAATTTGAAAAGTTTTATTCTGAAAAATATTTAACATTTTACATACTGAAAAGATACAATATTCTGATTCTTCTTAAATATTTGCTGTCATGTGGTCAATCCTGAAACATGGTGTAATACATAGCAGCATGTCACAATAGAGGTTATAATATTTGAATTCTATTCTTATATTTTTACCACTCGTGTACCATTTGCAGCAACACAAAAAGCACTGCTTGCTCGAGTTGGCCTCCTTTTTGGTGGCTGGGATTACGTCAGGGAAGTGCCTCTCTGTGAGGCAGCAAGGATGCGGTGTAGTGGGTGGTCTACCTACCCTTACGGAAATAATACTAGGGTAGTATGCAATGATGGTTTTCTCAATGGAGTAGATTCTATGGTCTAAATGCTCTTTTGTCCCTCTGGTTTTCCAATCAAGGACAAAGGAATTCCACAGAGACTGTCACACAGTGAATTTTTCCCCATTTCCATGGGATTGGATAATCTGCCAAATGCTGATCCACTCGGTCCACTTCGCCAATTGTGTCATTATAATCCACCACATCCATCAGCTTGATTTTTGTTTTATCCTTTTCTCTCCAGTTTTCATTTCATTGTTGTGGATAGAAGATAACAGCATCACTTCTTCCTTGTCTTTCCATCAAAGCACCATTATTTTTCCTCTTTGATACTTCGCCTTTTCTCAATTTTTTGCCTTTCAATCCTGTAGGCATGCCATTTCGTGTCTTGTGCACAGTCCTATAAGTGTCTCCAGATCAGAAAACTGGCAAATCGACCAATTCTGGTGATGTATAAAAACTGTCAGTTGTCAGACAATAACCTTTGTCAAACAAGGTGTCAATGGTGACATGACCACCTGAGATGACAGTGGCATATTCTCGAAGTCTTTATCAAGAATGGTCCCTTTTCCTGTGTATATAACAACAGACCATACATATCCACTCTTTGATTCACATAAAATAAAACTTTTTATTACAAACCTGGCTCTTTTTAGAGTGATATATTGATGCCAACATAGTCATCCCTTATGTAGCAAAAGACTTTCATTAATTGTTATATTTCTCTTTGGTGTGTATGGCATACTGACCTTTTCTTCAAACTTTTGATAAATAGGCCATATTTTATTCAACTTGAGATTGGGATGGAACAATTTCTCAAAATAGATACATGGGAGGTGTGGAATTAGCTGACCAGAAAAGGTCCTATTATGAGTTGGGAAGGACTGGAGTTAAGTGGTGACAATATGTATTTTGGTGGTTTATCATTGTATCTATCATAAATAGTTATGTGCTCTACACCAAGAATCAAGAGTCTCATAAAAGAAGACCAATGCAACATTTCCAATTTTGACACCTTCTGGAGATGGACAGCGCATCAGGCCACACACTATTTAAAATGCCTGGCAGGAAGCATGTCTGTGTTCAGTGTCTAAATGAAGGAAAGAAAGAACCAAAGGGTGAGAGCATACAAAGTTCCTTTGGAGGTGAACAATGTCAAGAAAATCTCTGTAAAACAACTGGATGCCATGCCAGATACCATGCAGCAATTACACTTAAATAAAGGTGTTTAGTAATATTAAAAAATTAAAATTTTTAAATAAATATAGAAATGAATGCGTAATTGCTTTTCATATTTCCTATTTTCCTACATCTGGTGGTCATCTTGTATTTCTCTGGACTTCTAGGGTCAACTGGCATACAGCGTATATGGTTTTGAGAGGGTTAATGCCATCTATAACACTGCAGAAGAAAGGTTTTTAAAAAATTTGTTAATGGAAGGGGATGCCTTCAAAATTTTCAAATTATGATTCTGAGCAAATGGTTAAAGATAGAAAGTAATATTTTTTAAATTAAATTACTTTTTCATATAATTATATTACTAAATTTATAAATAATTTTAAGTTTACAATCATAAATAAACCTCAATAAATAAAATGCGCTTTTTCATATTGCATAAACAAATGACACTCCAATTAAAAAAAATCTTTTCCATAAGCCAAGATTGTTCATGTACAACACACTGCATCCACAAAAAATGACATTATTAATAGCCCAATTGATTTATAGAAAGCATAATTAGTACTTGGTATTTAACCCTTCAATGTCATCCCATGTATTCTGCATGGGAAGCGAAACGTGACATGCTGTTATCCCATATATATGTGCGTCCAGAAAGTAAGTACCGATTGGCTGTAAATGAAAAAGAAAATTTTTAAAAAATATTTTTTTATTGTAACAAGTTTACACATACTTGAAGCTACTTCTTAACATAATCGCCCCCTGAATTGAAACATTTGTCGCATCGGGGCACAATGTTTTGTATCCCATCGTCGAAGAAGTCTGTCGCCAACATTTTGACCCAAACCTGCACAGCTGTCTTCACCTCATCATCGCTGTTGAATCGCTCTGCTGCTAAAAATCTCTTCAAGTGACGAAAAAGAAGGAAGTCACTGGGTGCAAGGTCAGGGCTGTAGGTTGGGTGTTTGAAGACTTCCCACTGGAATTGTTCGAGCAGTTGGCGTGTACGAGCAGCAGTGTGCGGTCGTGCATTGTCGTGAACCAAAACTCCAGAGCTGAGTAGGCCTTGTCTTTTGTTTTGAATTGCCCGCTGTAACTTCTTTAGAGTCTCACAGTAAACATCTGCATTTACTGTTGCTCCTTGACCAAACCACTTCTGTCCCAAAACACGGTACACATGGTCTTCCTGGCAGAAAGCGTCTGCTTGAATTTGTTTGCCTTTAGAGATCCACTATGCCACCACTGCATTGACTGCTGCTTACTCTCTGGTGTCACATGGGCAATCCAAGTTTCATTTCCTGTCACAATGTGGTCCAAAAACTCGTCACCTTAATTGTGATACCGTTCCAAAAAGTGACTAACGACGGGCGGCCACTTCAATCTTCATCGTGCACATTCATCCTCCTTCATTGAACAGCCTACACCATCTTCTCACTATTCCCTCACTCATAGCATTTTCTCCATAAACTTATCAAACTTGCCGATAAACTTCAGCCGGACGAACATTTTGGGCATTCAAAAATTTGATCACCGACTGTATCTCATAACTGGCAGGATTTTCGATTGTTTGACTCATTTAAGACAAGATGGCGAACTTATAAACAAAGAACGAGAACTGAAAGGGTGTCTGACGTTTCCTTCTTGACTCGTGAGACATCACTGCGTCGGTGTACCTCCACTCCCATCACCTGCATGGCTGGTATGCGCGATCGGTACTTACTTTCTGGATGTGCCTTGTACAATGCACAACCAGAAAGTTGCAAACTTGATTTATTTTTCGCATCAATGATTATTTTAAAATCTGAATAATCTTGATATGTTTTAATATAATAACCTTTGGACTTGATATTTTTGTTTAATTCATCAAGTTTCACTGTATTTTATTGCATTTTTCATGATTTGTTTAATTATTTTGAGGTTTGTTTTTCTTGTAGCTGCAAGGATTTTGCATAGGTATGCTTCCAAATCCCTAAATCAATGATTAGATTAACCCATTTCATGAACACGAAGGCACTACGAATTGAAATGAAGTGTAGGTGAGATTAATGAAGGTTTCATGTCACCTTGTATATCCTAAGAAGATTCTCTGGACCATGTGTTCTCTCTTCGTAAGCATTTCTTGAGAGCACTACATATGGAAAAAAAAGGTTCTTATAGGTAGTTGCAGATATCATTCAACACCAGCTGAGGTCTTTAGAAAACGATTCATAAAAGCTTCATGATGCTTGCAATGAAATGTCCCTGCCAACCTTAAAAGAGTTTGTTCACCATCAGAGGGAACATTTCGCATTTCTATGGCTAGTCTGAAGGAAGCCCCACTTTCCAAATTATTCTCACATTCCAGATTATGCCTGTCTGTATAGTAATCTTCAATACATCAATTCCATCAATTTATAACTAAGGCAATCTCACCATCTGAGAGGGAGGGGGTTTTCTCCGATGTACCTCTTGGAGGCCATCCATTGGAGCTGGTTGATACTAGCATGGTTAGCTCGGCCCCAATTTAGATAAACATCTGCATTCTGAAACGGGAGAATTAGTCTGCCATGATAGTTCAGTAGTAGAATATCCGCTCGGTAAGTGGAAGACCTGGGTTCGATTCCCGGTCATGGCAGATTTTTTTCTCCTGTTTTTGAATTATTCCTACAGAGGACAAAGAGAAAATTTCATTGGTTGATATGGACCTCAAAAAGCAGCAATAAATGTAAATGATATTATGGAATTTTTTAATCGTTTTTCAATAAGGAATTTGTTTAGAAAGCTGCAGAAGAAACTAATCAGTATGTTGAACAATATAAGAAATCAAGTGAGCATGTATTTTCACCAAGATCAAGAATTATGTCATGGAAGCTTGTGACAATAGAAGACACGTAGTTTTGGGATTAGTCATGCTAATGGGGATTGTTCAGAAGCCTCCACTTTGTACTTCACCACAAAAAGAATTATATACCATATATGCCAGCACATAAGTCGACCCGGCATATAAATCGACCTTGATTTTCTGGATTGTAAATACTAGACTAGACATATTTGCCGTATAAGTTGAACCCCCACTTTTTCGCTAAAAAACTTTGAATGAAAAATACAAGGAATTTTATGGTTTTAAAAATCTAAATGTAACCTTTTCCAAAAAATGCAGTGTCGATTTTTGAGTTATTATATCATTTGTTTAATTTCAGAAAGATCGGTCATATACCATATTTCCATCTATTGGCGGAATGTATTTCTACTTATCCTTTGTTCCTGTAAATGCAAATAGAGCATTTATATTTTCGAGATTAAGTAATAAAAACAAGCTAAAATTTTAATTTTTATTAACTATTAAAAATAATTATCTTAAATCTTCTAAAATAAATGACAGAATACATAAACAATGCAGCAGCTGATTCAAAATGGTGATCACCTACACCCTAAGATCAAATGTTTTCATAAATAACAATGTTTTTAATCTATTATTTAAGGGTCACATTTTATATTTGGCGTATAAGTCAACCTAAGTTTTCAGAATTTTTTTGAGCTTCAAAGGTCGATTTATACTAATAATGAAAGGATAACTTTGTAGTTTCCACAACTTTTAATATAAAATTTATACGCTGGCATATACAGTAAGTTATTACAAGAGAAATTTGAATTGATTTGTAAATTTTTTATTTTGCAGATAATGTACAATATGATAAATTCCATGGTCTTACAAAGCTAAATAAAATTTTTCCCATTATTTCTCATCTTATCAGAAAATTTCAGGAAATGTATTTGCCAAACAGAGACAGTTCAATAGATGAATCCCTAACATTATGGAAGGTTTATCTCGCCATCAAGTAATACCTTCCTCTTAAGACATCCAAGTTCGGGATCTAGACTTTTTAGCTGTGCAATGTAATAATTGGTTATGCTGTGTACACTAGAAAGGATACTTTAATAAATTTGCCTCATATCACATCAATCATTTTCCAAATTTCAAAAATTACAATTAATATTAAGAGAAGTCAAACTATTGCTATAATAATACAGTATACAACCTTCCCTCATTTTACAAACTTCCATTTTATGAGTTTTTGCTTATATGAACTGAGCAATTTCATATCTATTTCTCGATTTGTTGACAAATTTTCACATATACGAGTTCGCTATGTTTGCATGAAAATCCTATTTTTCAAATATCGAATATATTTTTGCTTATACATGCTCTATCCACTTCAGGAAAGTTTGGGAAAGCTCAGTAAGGTTCGTCAGATTGCATCACGCTGTTCCGAATAAGAACCATTATCTTGGTCTCATGCGCATTGCCTTTCTTTGTGAAATTTGGTTTGCTGAGTGGTGTGCATTTTTATCTTTTAAATCAAGATATATTTTTGTGAATCATAGCTCCTAAAAGTGCCAGTCTTTCAGGTATTGCAAGGGATAAAGTGAAAAAAGAGAAAAGGGCTTTAAGTGTGGCCCAGACACTAAATTTTATTCAGAGATTGAAGAAAGGTGAGAGGTCGAAGGACATTTGCGCTGCATTTAACCTATCATAGGATAACATAGACTAGGATATCAAAGGTTAATACTGTTAATATATAGAGTAAGAATCATAGTTTAATGACTAAGAATGTCATTTAAATACATTAATATATCACTAGTGATGTTTTTTCTCAATTTGGTATCGTTCTGTATTTTTTTAAAGTGAACTATGGGATATTTTTTTAATTTTGACCTTCGGAGGCAATTAAAATTTTTTACATATGAAGTAATAGAAAAATAATTTTCGTTTTACGAGTTTTTGCCTAACAAACAGTTTTTGTGGAACGAATTAAGTTCGTAAAACGAGGGAAGGCTGTACTGATGTTTCGAAACACCACACAAAACTGAGCTAAAAACTAAATTTTATAGATATTATTTATGTAGTTAACCTAAATCCTCAAAAAATTCAGATAAATCCGATGAATAGGTAAAATGTTATAAATTTTTATACAAGAGCATTCCTAAACTGCAAACTTTATTTAAATCGCCTACAAACATAGAGATGGTGGAATTTAAATCTCCTGTCACTGAAGGGTTAAAAACAAAGTAACGAAATATGACAAGTTACCAATAATGATTCTAAATTGAATCATGTAAAATACATCCATAAAATGACAATGAAAATATAAAAATTTCATAATTTCACACAAATATATTTGAAATGACCAAGGTTTAGTAGCAGAGCAACATTATCAGGTGAAAATACAAACTTTTAACAGGGCATATGCCATATTTTTTGGGCTATAAGATGCACCCCAAATATTTGGAAGATTTTTCAGGAAAAAAGTATTTTGGTTCTCCAAAGCATTTAGAAAGGGCCATGCTATGTATCATTTGTAGCCATGATTAAGTCCATATCTCACAACATTTAAAGAAAATATTCCGGCGTAGCAACAGTTAAATACAACATTTTATATAAGCTTAATTTTTAGAGGTAACTAGGTATGATTTAAAACATAAATAATTACTTCGAGATTTGTATAGCTAATTGTGCCCTGCATGAACTCTGCAGTCATATTAATTAGGTAGTCAGAGTGCACCACACACATCACAGTCTGATGTGGTCTGACTCTGTGGTCAACTCCGATGCGAAAAAACATCACGTGCCCAGGTGTTCCGAGCATTTCCCATTCAAGTTCATTCATAATAATCTGTTTTGATGTGCCTTTAAAATGAAAAGTTAATGAGGTGCTTATGAATTCGGTAACAAAAATAGTCTTAAATTGGACACAACAAATATAAAAGAAATTTAATTTTATATTTGTAACAAAATCAATAAATGGTCAGCAAGCTGTGCAATAAGGTTGACACTGAAAAAATTCCCAGGATTGCTTCTATAAATTAAAAATCCTGAAAACTCGTAAGAATTACAGGAACAATTGAAAAAACTGAGCAGCATTAAGAGTGGATTCCCAGCCATTTATTTTCTTGTTCAGATTCGATTTATCTTTGTGGCGAAAGTAAAACATCGCTCTTATTACATTGCTCTTTCTCACGTCCTGGGTTCGTATATCGATTTAAAGCAATTGTGGTATGCAAATGAATTATATACGCTGAGATTATTTCTGGAGATCCCATTCTACTCTAATCCAGAGTCGTGAACATTTTGGACCTCATTGCACCTGCATTATTTTGGGGTGAAGGATTTTTTTACGAAAAAATATCTTCCACCTTCAACACTCGCTGAATTATGAAAGTGGTTCTTTTATTTTTTATGCTGAGTCCCTCCCAAAGTCAACTCTTTCTGAATCTCTTGCTCATCACTTTTTGGGGGCATAACAATCTGCTGTTTTGGAATGAAGCAAACCCAATGGGGAATCCCAGGTAGAAAATGACAGATTTTTGGTCATTAATATCTAAATGATGCAACTGTGAAGCAACTCAAATTGAGTGGACGCAAATTGGGGCCTTGGTGTACATTTATAGTCAAGTGGATTTTGTTAGTTTTGTGACACAATAGCATCTGTGGAAAGATCATTTTCCTATTTAAAAACCATGAAAAATTACATAAGCATAACAATGACAGATGGTCATTTAACAGGTACATCAATAATGTAAATAATGGAATTTTTGAAGTATGATGACATAAATGATGAACTTGTAACAATAAAATGTCAAAAAATACATTTTAAATAAAGGAAAAATGTGCAATTCAAAACTAGTTATTATAGTTCAGTAGTCTTAATTAAAATTCCTGATAAATGTAAAATTAAAATTTTTAGAACAGTAAACCCTCAATATTTGCAGGGAATATGTTCCAGGAATTTGCCACAAATATGAAAACTTGGAATCTTAAGATGGGAAAAAAGGATAAGGTGGTTCATTCATTTGGAAGCCAAGGCAGATGTTCATGACCAATAAGAATAAAAGTATAATCAGTTCAATAACCAAGCTAATTATAACAAAAATAAATTAAAACACTATGAACGTCTTATTTACGAAGAAAAAATAAAAAGAAAATGATAAAAAAGCCATTTAACTTACCAAGAATGATGATATTGAAATGATGATGAGGATGATGATGATTTGGAAGGATGAGTTAGAAAGATGTGGAGTCCTCTTGAAGATCTTTCGAGGATGGTGACTTACAAGAGTCTGCAGAGGAGGATAGTGTAGCTGCGATATTCTTAAAATAACTTTTTACTGATGTTTGCTTCATCTTTTGTTGCAAATCCATGTAAGTCTCCTTGTAAGGGATTCCCAATCCTCTTTGAAATTTTCTATCGAGTCAATTAAAGGGTTCATTTCAAACACCCAGAGCCTCAGACATTTCCAGAATCTCTGCTACTGCCTTGAGCAATAGTTGAGGCTTTGAAATCACACCTCTCCTCCCATATCTCGTTCACTTCACTTGAGCATATGAGCTTCAAAAGTTCCTCCTCAGTACTCTTCTTTATGAGAGTCGAGGAGTTCTTCCACCTTGCTTTCTTGGAGGTAGTTAAAACCCTCTCTGCCATCATCATGTCCTGACCTTAATCCAGGCACCTCTTCCTCCATTGATGAAGTGACATTCAAGTCTTTCACCACATCTCCCAACAGCTTCCTCCATCCAAAATTCCATGCTGCTGGCTTGATTTCATCCAGTGATTTCTTTATATTTGCCATACAGTCAATGATGTCATACTATTTCCAGCAATTGCTGACTGACATATAGGAATCGCTCTCCATCTGGTCATGAATTTTCTTGAATGTGTGACTTGAATGTCACAATGATACCCTGATTAATCAGTTGGAGGAGGAATTAGGTGCTATGAAGGCTACGTCAACCTTCTGGTGGTAATCAAACTGCAGGCTTTCAGGATGGCCTAGTTCTTTGCCCAAGACAAGGACCTTAAATGCTAGGTTCTTGACTTCAAGGCACATTCCCACTTCATGTACAAAGCACTTGTTAAACCATTCCAAAAATAGTTCAGCAGTCATCCAGGCCCTTCTGTTAGCATGATCCTTATTTTTAGCCTACTTTCCAGAATGAAAATAGGCTTATAGTTTTTTTGTTGTACCTGATTGTCCCCCTTATTAACTCTTGAACCAATACACCAATTTTCATTACATATGGTGGAAATCTCTTGCTTTTGTTGCAAAGATTGAAAGTCCTGGGTTCAATTCCAGGAACTATCCTTTCCATTTGATTTACATGGGAAATCTGAAATCAATCATGCAGGTTAATTTTCCCTTGCAAGTTAAAATGCCTTAGAATTTTAATATTGAAGCAGGATTTGTACTATTCTTTGAGGAAATGAATGGAGATTCTAATTTTTATTGTTAAATTTTGCTTATCGATCATATTTCTTCGAAATTTGTATATTGTATTTACCCGAATCCAAGACGAGGTTTTTTCCAAATTTCTGCTTGCGAAGTTTGAGGGTTGTCTTAAATTCGAGTGGTATACCATCAATACAACAGTAAATTCCACACGTGTTAACACATCGCACAAGAAATTCATCACTCAAAAAATTCGTCATGAGACAAATTGTAAGGTGAGACACCATGACTGGTGTATGGTAGGGAGCAATGACAATAAGAGGAACAGAAACCAGATACCACAGAAAGAAAACAAAACCAACTAAAAGAGATGAACCACGAGACTCTACGGACTGCCCAAAATTTACAAGGATGGCATACCGCTGTGACCCATTGTCGGCGCCATAAACTCGCCAACCTACGGATTAGCAAGACACCTAGCCCAGGTCCTCAGCCCACAGATCGGATTAAACAAACACCACGTTAGAAACTCGGCTGAATTCGTGAAGAAACTATCGAGCCTCCAGGTAGATCCGGATGATATCCTGGTGAGTTTCGATGTGGTGTTGTTATTTAAAAGGTCCCCATTAAAGATACCATGGAATTGTTAAAACAGCGGTTCGAACCCAGGACTCTCAACTTGTTTCATCACATCCTGACGTCGACGTATTTTCAATATGCCAGAAAATTTTACGAACAAATGGATGGCGTAGCCATGGGGTCACCCCTCTCGCCAGCAGTAGCTGATTTCTACATGCAGGAATTTGAGGTCGAGGTCCTCAGTTCGGCCACATTATGCCCCAAGTGCTTTTACGGCTACGTGGATGACACATTTGCCATATGGCTCCACGGATGCGAGACCCTACCAGACTTTTTGAACCATCGCAACAGCTGACACCCTAACATCCAGTTAACGATGGACGAGGAGAAGAATGGGAGTCTCCCCTTTTTGGACATCCTCATTCAATGCCGTACTGATGAGAGCTTGGGACACAGCATCTATAGGAAGCCAACCCACACAGACCGCTACCTCAGCAACAAGAGCCACCACCACTCGGCACAATGAAGAGCAGTGATAAAATCCATGGCACACCGAGCCCATGCCATTTCGGACCGAGCGAGTTTACCAGCGGAGAAGAAACACCTCCGAAGGATGCTCCAACAAAATGGCTACAGTGCCAAGGAAGTTGACGGGGCCCTGAAAAGGGCCGTTCAAAAGACTGGAAATTCTGAAGGGACCCAGAAGGAAAAACCAAAAGCCACGGCGTCTCCCCCTTACACTTCAACACTGTTGGGAAAAATATCCAGGATTCTCTCAAAAAGAGGCATCAAGACAGTACACAAACCACCAGCAAAAATCGGCAAACTCCTACGGCCGGTCAAGGACAACCTGGGATTGAAAATGCCAGGGATTTACAAAATCCCATGTGAATGCAGCCTTTCCTACATCGGGCAAACAGGGAGAACCATAGAGACCAGGATAAAGGAGCATGTCCGGTGCATCAAGCACAACCACCCTGAAAAATCCGCAGTAGCTGAGCACTGCATCACCACGGATCACAGACTACGCTTCGAAGACACCAAGCGGCTAGCCAAATCCAACGGCTACTGGGATAGGATGGTTAAAGAGGCAATTGAGGTCCGGCTCAACCCAAAAAATCTCAACAGGGAAATGGGTTTCCCCCTGAGCAAAGCTTGGGATCCCGTGATCTCCTGGATTGGCCACTCACCTCCACCAATGAGCTTGGAGCAACGAGCGAGACGACAGTATATAAACCTGGACTAAAACTCACATCGGCATCAGTAACCCTGGAGATGGCGTCGAAGTCAGATGCCGAAATGTTGGTCCTGAACGACGACATGACCCGGGCAGTAAACCGAGAAAAATTTCTCATAGTCTGCTTAGTTTTCATGGAAACAACCTCTTTTCTCACCCATATTCTATAAATAAATATAAATATATATAAAGATATTATATATACACATAATTTAATATTGATTAAATATCATAACTAAAATAACAATGAACTTTACTAGTATGTGGGAAAACTGACAGCAGACCACAGCAGACTGTGTGGAAAACTGACAGCGGATGCATACTAGACAGGATTACTATGTAATGAGAAACATTTTAGCACAAGAGACAACTCATGACAATGTTGTGGAGTAAAAGGAATGGTTTTAACTGTCTTAAACTAGTTGTTTTTATGTAAAATGTCACACTTAACTGTGAATTTCAGTTTTCAGACCTGGGGGCGTAAAATGTCGGTTAATCTGGTAAGTCGGTTAAGAGGGCTTCTACTGTACTGAGATCCATTCCCAAAAGTTAAATATCTTGTCTAGTTGTGCTGTGAAGTCCCAGAAAATGATACCGTATGATTCCTGAGTAGAATTCACTATATGGTTTTAAAATATTTACACTTACAGTACCTTCGATTGTCCTTGTCATGAAGAATACACAGTTAAGTTCTTTTATGAATATCCCATGACAAATTTGTGATTTGTGAATCCTAAGAAATCAAGTTAAACTGATGTGTTGCAGTGACTTATTACTTATGCTAATGAGTCGACTTTTATTAATAAAACTCTTAAATATAAAGTTTTAGACTGATCTAATTATTAGTTTTTGAGTTTGAGTGCCCACAAAATTCCTATCACATACAGATAGACATCATCTTGAAAATAGTGAAAATGTACTCAACCTCAAAACATGAATTTCCATTGAAATCTTGAATTCGATTTTTTCATGAACAGAATAATTTAGAAAATAATAACAGAAAAATGGCATAAGTAAACCTCCACTTCCAGTTGACCAGTTTCAGCCAAACCTTTTCAGATCTTGAATTATTAATTAATAATTAATTAAATTCCTTAAAACTTCTCAACATTCAAGATGACCCAAAGGGTCAAGAAATTTTGAGGCAAAACTCTTGAACCAAGCTTAGTTCTTGTGCTGTTTGCATGCAGGACTTCTCATTGACAGATGAAAGGGGGCAAATGAGGCAGTTGCCTGGGTCCCTAAAGGGCAGTCAGGGTCAGATTAAGGGCAGAAAACAAAGTATTTATATAAGATTAGGTGCAAAATATGCCCTCAGTCATTGTGACTCCTAGGAGACGGACCTCATTAGCTAAGCGCTTCCTCCCTCCTCCTACCCTCACGCAGTAACTACCATCCTTCGCCCATCATGGCCATCAAAGCAGCCCTTCTTGAACAAAACACCTTGCTTATTGCTGAGAATAAGTCCATTTCAAACAAATTAGCTGAAGTTTTGTCAAAAATGGATTGTTTCAGCACAGATCTAGCCGAAGCTAAACAATTATCCGGTCCCCAATGTACGGTGAGTCTCACTAAGCTGGAAATGGAACTTAAAAGTTTTTGTGATCAGCTTATGAAGGAGATTTCGTCCATGAAATCTAAAGTCAGCCAGATGGAGGATCACCTTATAAACTTTTACAAGAGGCTCGACGACCTGGAGCAATACAGCTGCCGAAACTGTCTTCTCATTCATGGAATCCCCGAAAAGGATGGAGAAAACGGACTGGCAGTCATTGGTGATTTTCTTAAATCCACCTTAAAAGTACGTGTCAGTCCGTTCATGATGTCCCATGCCCACCGTATCAGGAAGCAGAACTTTTCCAGGCCTCGACCCATGATTATGAGGTTCATCAGTTATCAAGATAGGGATAACGTATGGTGAAATAAAAAAATCTCTAAAAAGCTCCAGTTTCATGATCACCGAGTCTCTCACCACCACCAGACTCAAGCTCCTCAACGAAGCAAAAAAACTAGCTGGCTTCGGTAATGTGTGGACGTACAATGGCAAAGTTGTCATTCTGCGGCAAAATGGCGTCCGTGCATTCATCTCCAACCTGAGAGAGCTGCATGCACTCCAACTACCTTCAACCGCACTAGGGAAATCCACAACTATGTAGGAGGATGGTTTTCTTTGATTAACGTGCATTTGAGCATTCTCGCTACATTTGTCCGCTGTCGAATAATTCTCCTGTCAGTGCCTACTCTTCAAATCGACCTCTGCCTGCCATCTGCAGCATTTTCCTACAGCATTATCAGTATACAAATGAAATGGTCTTGCCTGCAGGTATGGCTTAAATTTTTGAGTTGCAAAGTAACAGGCCATACATTCCAATTCGTAAGTGGACAAATGAGACTCTTGAGTATTGAGTGTTTTGCTAGCATAAGCCACCGGTTTAAAATTACCATCAATCAGCTGATTGAGAGTGGCTCCCAAAGCAATATTGCTAGCATCCACAAAGAGATGGAAATCTGAATTAAAATCAGGCAAGTGACAAACTAGAGGAGAGGACAAGACATTTTTAAGTTTCATAAAGGAATCAGAATGGGAATCAGTCCATTGAAAGGTGGCATTCTTTCTCCTCAAGGCATTCAGAGGAGTGGCCAATTTAGCAAAATTAGGAATAAATTTGGAATAAAAACCTGACATCCCAAGGAAGGAGACAACCTGTTTCAGTGAAGTAGGCACTGGAAAATTCGTTATGGGCTTCACCCTCTCAGGATCTATCTGCAGGGAACCACATGTTATCTGATGTCCCAAGAAGTGAACAGCTGATTGCGCAACTTTCATTTTATCTGGTTGGACAGTGAGACCTGCATGGCGGAGTCTCTGCAGTACCTTGCCGATGTGGTCCAGGTGTTCCTCATAAGATTTAGAATAAATACATAAGTCATCGATATAAGGAAATACACAATTATATTTCAAGTCCCCTAAAACCTTATCGATCAACCTTGAAAATATCTGTGGGCTTGTACAAAGTCCGAAGGGTAACCTACTATACTGGTAAAGACCAAATGGGGTAATAAATGCAGTTACAGGTTTACTCGGAGGTGACAAGGGAATCTGATGAAAAGCAGAATTGAGATCGAAAATCGAAAAGAACCTGGCAGAGCCAAGGTAAGCGAAGGCCAGCTCAATCAAAGGTACCGGATAATTATCATATTTAACCCTTTTATTAATTTTGCGGTAATCGATTACAAGGCGATCTGAGCCATTTGGGCTAGCAAATGGGGAATTCGATTCTTCGATCACTCCTTTCTCTAGCAGTGAAGTCACCTGATTTTTCATCGAGGCCAATTTGGGCGGAGACAATTGATACGGATGAGAACGAATTGGGGTAGAATCAGACAATTCGATTTCGTAGTCAACTAAAGTAGTGAGGCCAAGGTTCGGGGTGATGACGTCTGGATATCGCGTGAACAGGGAAGCGATTTTGCAATGGCCGTCCTTAGAAGGGGTACACATAGACTGCCGTTACATGAGTCATCCTTAGCCTTGTTGAAAAAATGCACGTTGGACGAGGAACTTTCTCCAACGGCATCTGAGGGGGAGGAGGTTACAAAGGGCATAGAAAATCGAGAATTGAAGGAAAAAAATGCCTTACAGGCACGGCTGTCAATTATGATAGAGGATTTCAGTATAAAATTATGGCCCAAAATGTACGGAAAGGGCAAGTCAGCCAAATAAAACCACTGCTTCCACGAAAAGTTGTGGATTCGAACTTTTAAATGAACCCTAGATCGAAACAGGAAAGGGTGAGCCGAAAGACCATTGCATTTAACGAAGCAGGTTTGAAGCGCTTGCTTTTTGCTACGAGTTTTTAAGGCGGCCAACTCCTTGCGATCTATTAGGGAAATTGACGAACCGGTATCGAGTAGAGCATGGCGTGGTTGCGAATTAATGGACACATCAATTAGTGGTGTGTCGGAAGGATCCGACCAATTAACAAACGAATGACCCGGGGGGTTATGGGGATCATGCCAAAAACGGCGGTTTTAACTAGGCTGGAATGTAGCCTTTGGCAAAGTTCGAGACGCTGTGGGTGGCGAAACACCCGAGAATATTCTCTTCTGGTCATGAGGAGTTTATCGGATTGCGTGAGTAAGTCGTCCAACTCGGCTAGATTATTAGGCCTCCCGACGAAAAGAAATGTAGACTGGGTCAGGGGATTAATACCTTCGAGTACGAGTTCCACGATCTCTAACTCCGAATAATTCAGACATAATACCGCGATTGCCGCCTTGACGGACTGGAAAAACATCAGCAGTGATTCATCTGGAGATTGGAATCTTTTGACTTTAAGCGAGACGAGGCGCTCTCTTCAAGAAAAAGGTCTCCCAGACTTTCGAAATGACCTGCTCCCAAGAAAGATTCCATGAAATAGTATTAAACCAGAAATCCCTTAGCATAACCGGGATTTTAGTAAGGGCGAGAATGAGAAGATAATTATCCGCGACGAACTTAAGTTCGCGAACGTAACGTAATTCAGACAAAAATGCGAAGGTGGCTTCAGCTGAAAGCTCTACAAAGGGAGGAAGCTTAGACAAAAGACCATTAACCACTTGAGTAAGATCAGACGGCGAAGGGGAGGAAATTGGAGAGGGTGGATTTTGATTCGACCCTGCACGAGAGCTCATTTTTTCAGTCCTATCTGAAGCGGTGGTAGAATACTGTTTTTCGTAAGCACCCTTAGACATTTCCATAGTGGAAATGGAACAGCACGAAACCCAATAACAAAGTGAAATATACAAGACAAGTTTATGATAATGAACTTTAGATTACAAGAGTACGAAATACACGAATAAACAATAACGAACCTATGTTCGAATCTCGGTGGGACCTCCAATAATGAGACGAAACTGTCTCATTTTACATTATTCTCTCATAATACTAAAAGTACTTTAAAATAGTTAAACGATACGATACCCTTGGTGACACTGCTGCTGCCAACCACAAATCAAATAGCATACACTGGATAAATGTCACGAAATGTACTAACAATTATATTGCAGTGACATAATACAAAGCACAAATATAGTACAATACTTAGTAGAAATGTCCACTTGAGAAATCACAAATGATATGGAAAAGGGTTCGACTCGCAGATAACCTTTCCACAGGTGCGTTCACTCCACTGTCTTCGCTCTCTCTCCCCATCTTATCTCGCTCTCTCCCTCTCCTTCACTGCCTCTGCTCATGACGACGTTGTCGGGTCGGAACTAATGCAGTTCACAGTGAAGTGCCGGTAGATTGTGCTGCACTTGCAAACGCTAATTGGTTCTACCCTCGATCTACTAGTGTCCTCTTCCGGGCTAATGTCTGTTGCTATAAAAGAAGGCTTTCCACGAAAAAGGGTGCGTCGCAGGCAGGGGTCGTCATTTGCTGGAGTTCGCAATTGGAAAAAGTTCGAACACAAAAACTTCTGGCGAACACAAAAAACTGATGGGGAACTCGATAAACTGTCAAAAGTAGGAAAATGCTGCATCTCCCCTCACTTTCGATGAGTTCACTCACTGTTTAGTTCAGCAAACAAAGTCACACTCCAGAGTTTACCAACGCACCTGGCTGTTTAATCACCCTAAACAATTAGGGAAAATTGGTCGCATGGTTTTAAAGCTGTCTTGTTTTTGTTTCACAATTCACCGTGTTTCTGCTTCTAAAAATAGGGCTGCTGATTGCTTGTCATGGGTTAGAATCTTGGATCACCATTCTGATCCAACCCCCATTGAAATTTCCTGTCTATTGCAACATGTTCCATTGTCCTTCACTAATATTCGCCATCATCAGGCTTCGGACAGAGACTTGTGCAAAATAATAGAGCAAATCAGATCAGGGAAAACCATTCCATATTATTCTTTGCAAGGCGACTTATTGCGTCACCATTCCCTGGGCTCTAAGAAGCCTCGAGTTGTAATTCCTCTTGCTTTAAGAGAGATGATCTTCCAATATTTTCATTCTTCTCCTATTGGTGGTCATCTAGGCAGTGTAAAGACTTGTGATAATATCTCCTGTGAATTTTGGTGGTTGGACATGAGAGCAGATATTTCAAAAAGGGTTAAAAGCTGTCATGATTTCAAATAACCAAACCCAGAAATTGTTTACCTCCTGGTCGTCATTCAGCTAAATTCTCGACTTATCCCTGGGAAAGAATATTTATCGATTTTGTAGGTCCATTGCCTAGGAGTAAATTTGGTCATGCCTATGCCTTAACCATAATTGATGGTTTTGGTAAATTTGTAATTATTCAACTGGTTAGAAACTCAACAAGTAAAGCTATTGTTGATATCCTAACCAGGCTTGTATTTTCTAAACTTGTGGTTCCCAAATATATTGTTTCAGATAACGCTTCCTCTGTCAAATCCAAATTATTTTATGACATGTGTTTTAGCCTAGGGATTAAACATATTTATACTGCCCCCTATTATCCCCGGCCCAACCATGCAGAAAGAGTTCATAGAAATCTGAAGTATGCCTTATCTGCATTCACACGTGATGCCCATGATAAATAGGATGCATTGTTCTTCATTTCCACTTGGAGGTTTTTTTTTCCCTGTCCTGTTGACAGAGTCACTGATTCCTATGAACCATTATTGTTCTTTGGTAATATTCCCACGTAGAGAATTAGCGACCTCATCACCCGTTGATTTATAATCATCGCAATCAGCCCCAGGTGCAAATCTGATAAAATAAATTGATATCTACTTGGCCAATTGCCCCAATACTGCTTGGTGCAGTCAATTTTCAGACATCATAGATGGATCCAGACATGTATGTATGTCTCATGGCACAAAATTATTTTAATAACCTTGCCATGTTATATCCATTGGTACTATTTACCACGGTTAATGTACTCCAGCCCCAATTGAGCTAGGATACTTTAAAATGTTTATCTATGTAATATGTATCTAAGTACTACCTTTCACAGTGATTTTTTTATATTTTTTTTATATACTGTGAATTTCATGGGGCCTCTACTTAAACAATGCGAGGCAAGTTTAATCTATTTACTAGTTCTCCAATTATTAAATCTCTCTTGCATTTTCATAACTGTCGGACAATGCCAGGGTTGGCATTCCTTTTTGTTCCTCGTTCTCATCTAATGGTTGCTATTAATTTTCAATCTTGCCCTGTTGGCAAATAATATTTTCTCATTAATTTGTAACTTTGTAATAATAATATTGTTAATGTACCTTGGAACTTTTGTGATTATTTTTGGATTCGTATGGTGTGCTTCAAGATGGTGCATCGGTAAACTCTGGAGTGTGACTTTGTTTGCTGAACTAAACAGTGAGTGAACTCATCGAAAGTAAGGGGAGATGCAGCATTTTCCTACTTTTGACAGTTTATCGAGTTCCCCATCAGTTTTTCGTGTTCGCCAGAAGTTTTTGTGTTCGAACTCTTTCCAATGGCGAACTCCAGCAAATGACGACCTCTGCCTGCGACGCACCCTTTTTCATGGAAAGCCTTCATGACCACCAAGGCAGCCCTTCAGGAGCAAAAGACCCAGCTCATGGCTAAGAATAATCCTATCTCAGACAAATTAGCTGAAATTATGTCTAAGATGGACTGCTTCAGCACTGACCTTGCCGATGCCAAGCAATTATCCGGTCCACAACGGATTGATAGTCTCGCCAAGCTGGAAACGGATTTTAAAAATTTCCTGGAAGAGCTTATTAAGGAGATCTCGTACGTGAAATTTAATGTCTTCCAGATTGAGGACAGTATTTTAAACGTCGACGAGATACTCGATGATCTGGAACAATATAGCCGCAGATACTGTCTTCTCATCCATGGGATCCCCGAGAAGGATGCAGAAAACGGACTGGCAATCGTCGACGAATTTTTAAAGACCACAATAAAAGTAAGTGTCAGTCCGTTCAAAATGTCTCGTGCCCACCGTATCGGGAAGAAGAACTACTTCAGGTCTCGACCCATGATTGTGAGGTTCCTCAGCTACCAGGATAAGGATAATGTTTGGCGAAACAAAAAATACCTAAAAAGCTCCGGTTTTACGATAACTGAGTCGCTCACCATCACCAGACTCAAGCTCCTCATCGAAGCGAAAAAACTAGATGTGTTTCTCGGTGTGCTTCTCATTTCCTCTAAACAGTGTCAAGTGCAATCCCTTTGCATCCCCCTTAATCAACCGTACCGTCCACTCCCATTTCAGTGCTCTTTATCCGATTAAGTTTAGTCGTGTTTAATTCCTACAAAGTGTTCTCTTATGATGCTTTATTTCATCTCTGCCTCTATTTTTTCTACCAGTGCTACTTTAGTGTTGTCTCTCATTCATTATTTCTTAATAATTAATTTGTATTCTTATTATTGTTACTTAGTCATTGCCATATACTGTAGCATTATTTCTCCGCTGTGTGTGCTTTTTCCCGTGTGCATTAATCAATATATTGTAGCCCTTCTCAACCACTTCTTTACCTAAATCATCCTCTACATTTTGCCGCTTACTCAACTACCCACAAGATGTCTGTCATTGAGCCTTCCACCAAAGCTTCTCTTCAGCCTAATTCTACTCTCAACCCAAATGCACCTGCTTTCATCCCGTCACACTGCAGGGTGCCATACCTAAACCCTAACACCCCTGAATTTTTCCCACTGGTCAGACCAAGCATCCACAGACGAACTCATTATCACACTCCTCATCTTTCCACCAACCGTCCGCCCCATCCCATAATGGCTTTCCTCGACCCATCCCAGTTCCAATACATTGTCTTCTTACAGAAGAACTTAAACCTTTTCCTCGATCCTTCCAACTTATCTATCTTAACACCCAAAGCCTTGTCCCTCACTTTGACGAACTGCGCTCATTACTCACGCCCAGCGATCTACATGCTATTACCATTTCCGAAATGTAGCTGAAATTCGCTATCTCCAGCTCTTCTGTTGAAATACCTGGCTATAACTTGTTTCGCAAAGATAGGATAGGGAAAGGAAGAGGGGGAGTAGGAATCTATGTCCGTAGAGACCTTGCTTGTAAAGTAATCGCCACCAGCGACGCACAATACTCCCGCAGACCTGAATATCTCTTCCTTGAAGTAGTCATTAATTCAAAAAAAATATTGTTAGGAATCATTTATCGTCCTCCAAAAATTGGTTATCTATCTGACATTGACGAGATCATTGCCAACTTAAGACATGATTATGAGCATTTAATCATATGTGGTGACTTCAATGCAAATTTTGCCTCAAGCTCATCTGATGCCGTCTTTTTTAAAAACTCTTTTACATCGCACAACCTCAGCATACTACCATTAAAACCCACAAATAACTCTAAAAATTCTTCCACTTGGATTGACATATTAGTTACTGCTAACCCAGATAAAGTTTGCACACATGGTCAACTACCTGTCCTGAGCATTTCCTCCCATGACTTAATTTTTCTAGCCTACTCCCTAAACTCTCCAAAATTTAAGCAGAAATTCATCTCCCAACGAAATTTTAAAAACCTTGACAATGATAGTTTAATTGCTGAAGCTGCGTGTCTTCCGTGGCACACTATTGAATATGCAGACTACATAGACGCAAAAATTGAAGCACTTAACACTTTTCTTTTACATCTACTTGATAAATACGCACCCATCAAAACCACACGCGTCTCTAAACCTCGCGCCCTGTGGATAACGGCCGATTTAAAACTATTGATGGCTCGACGCGATTCAATTTTTCGTCTCTTCAAATCAAATAAATGCCCAAATACTTTTTATACCTACAAAAATATTAGAAACAAAACCAAGCAACAGAATAGAAATGCCAAAATAAAGTTCACTTATTCTATATCCGGCTCCAATGTAACAACATCCGCCTTATGGAACAATCTGCGACATCTTGGAATTGGCAAGTCCAAGGATTCTTCCTTACCTTTAAACATATCACTAGATTCTCTTAACAAGAGCTTCTCGACGAATCCAACAACAATCGACATAGAACGAAAACGCAAAGTAATTAGTAGTCTTACTGCAAAAGCGAACGAGTCATCCGGTTCTCCACAATTCCACTTTAAAGCTGTTTTGCAATTTAACGTACTTTCAGCAATACGCAGAATCAAAACTACAGCCCAGAGTGCTGATGGTATTCCTATAATTATCATAAACAAATTAATACATCAATTACTCCCCGTACTTACTAACATTTTCAACCACTCCCTATTACAGGGAAAATTCCCATCACAGTGGAAACACGCATTAGTCTGCCCAATCCCTAAGAAATCTCTCACCGCAAACAATGACTATCAACCGATTAGCTTTCTTCCCACTTTATCAAAAGCCCTGGAGCGACTTGCACATGAACAGGTAGCAGATTTTCTCAACGTTAATCATCTACTTGACCCCATCAATCTGGCTTTCGGAAGTCACATAGCACCACCACCGTGCAAATTAAAATCACTGATGATATATGCAGACACATGGATGACAGAAAACTCACAGTACTAATATTGCTTAATTTTAGTAAAGCGTTTGACACAGTAGATAAAGACATACTCCTAGCAAAACTCCGCTGCATGAGATTCTCTTCACCTTAAATAGATTGGTTCTCTTCATACCTTAGCAACCATTCCCAACAAGTCATCTCCAACGATTCCTCGTCCTCCCGGCTTAATGTCAACCAAGACGTTCCGCAGGGCTCAATTTTAGGTCCTCTATTGTTCTTTTTATTCATAAATGATTGTTCTCAATACTTAACTTACTCCAAGCATCATTTGTATGCCGATGATCTCCAAATCTACTTAAGACACCAAACCCAATAACTTATCTCTTTCCATAGCCAACATAAATCATGACCTGGCCCAACTTCAAGAATGGAGCTACGATAATCTTCTCACCATAAACCCCTTGAAATCTCAAGCCATTTTAATCGGTTATCCAAAGCTACTGGCATCTATAAACCTTGCGGAATCAGTTCCTGTCTTTGAACGGCTCAGTTATACCCTATTGCAAAATCGTAAAAAATCTCGGGATTATAATTAATGAAACGCTCACCTGGAATAATCATATAATAAAAATCTGCAAGACGGTAAACTCCTCCTTACACACTCTAAGGCCTCTCATTAACATTCTTCCCTCGTTACTAAAAATACAGCTAGTGACCTCCCTAATTCTTCCTCACTTTGATTATTGTGATGTTGTATACCAGGACTTATAAAAGGAACTTGCCATTAAGCTACAACATTCTCATAACGCCTGCATCAGATTCATCTTTATTCTTAAAAAATCTGACCATGTCTCAGAATACTTCCGTCGACTCTCCTGGGTAAAACGTGATTCCCGAAGAAACTTTCACCTTCTCTCTCTATTGTATCAAATTCTAAATAACAACATCCCTTGTTATCTTTCATCTAATTTTGTCACCATTAATATAGTTCACCATTGCAATACCAGAGGATGTGATAAAATACTAACTCCACTTCACAGAACAGAAATTTACAACAAATCCTTTACCGTCACTGCTTGTAAACTCTGGAATGGCCTTCCAACGTTAATAAAAAAACTCTCTATCTCTAAGCACTTTTAAACGCTTGTATTACAAGCATCTCCTCTCACTCCCCATGCATTGAACCACGCTCTAACTTCTCTTTCAGGTTGTCACAAGGATGCGCTTATTAGGCATAAATTCATAATTTTATTTTACTTTATTTTCCTGTATCATAATTACGATGTAATCTCCCAGGCATATCTTACCCTACAATCCCTATTCCCCTCTCACCCCTCCCTCCCTTATATGGATATAAATGTATGTACATGTGTTTGCATTTATGAATGTTTTTTTTCTCTGTTTCTCATATTATTGTATTTTTTTCCCTTCCCCTGAACTATTTTAGAAATTTTCGCGGTTTTTTACACCTCTCTTCTCTTTGTAGGTGTTTTCCGCAGTGGGAATTTTTTCTGTGTTAAAACATAACTGATACACAGTTTTTTATGACCCACAAAACTAACATTCTTTGGTTATGCTCTGTTATCTACTAACAAATATATTAACTTGTAATTAATCTGTATTTTGTTGAAATCGGTATGCAATTAATTTCTCTTATTTTGTAAATATTGTAATTACCTATATGACGAAAGGGTTAAATGTAAGAAGGGACTACATAATCTCAATTTCGCCCTAATAAAGCCGTTTGTCTGTCTGTCTACCCTGCGACACTTCAATATTCCCTAACTGCAGGTAATGAATGGAAATAAGGATACTCAGAGCCAGGGTACCACTTGGAACACAAAACACATTTAACATGTCCCTAGACTTTCTCAATTTTTTTATTATTACACTTGAGAAAATATATTCTTGAACAAATACTGGGAACAAAATTAGTATTAAAATTTCAGTTGTACTGCTACAGTCAGTCATTTTGGCATAGCTGCAATCAATCATGATAAAACATAACCTTACTATCTATCTTGCCGTGACTCTCTAAAATAAGCTTCTTGTAAGACAATACCAAATACATAAATATTCTTCAATAACTTTTTGCTCTTGAGTTCATAGAAAAGTGATATGAATTGCTCCATGTATTAATATGTCATCCATAAGTGGAAAGAGTACATTTGCATATACCTACAGCCAGGAAGGATATAGGGCCAGGCGATCTAGGCGACCACCTAAGGCCTCACACCTAGAGCCTCTAGAGAGTGTTAACAGAGACAGGAGCTTAGTGCAAGAGAAGAAAGAAATGGGTTAAGTATAGAAAGTCCCAACACAAAGCAATCATAAAACCTAAATGATGACAAAGATCATCATAAACTATATTTGCTGAAGACCAGTCTCAGCTGATGGTTATCATTAGAACAATAATTATTTCTGAGGGCTCCACTCAAAATCTTTAAGCTGCAATCGCCATTGACCTCCAAAGAATTTAAGCACATTTTCAGAATTTGTGAGTCCTGGGCCCCACAAACCATACCGTCTAGGGGGCTCACATTCCCTAAATCCACACCGGCCTACAGCTAACCCATCATTCAATCCTGTGCAACTCAACATTAAACCAATTTCCTTCCTACTCACATGTTTAGGGATGATAAGGAAAGACTACCCTAACTTCCTTCCCTCCCATTCCCACTTGACAAGAAAGAAAGGAATTTATGCCTGAAACTAGGTTCATTTTATCCAGAATGTCTGCCACATTGAGTCCTACAATTCATTCTGTATTTCTTCCACAGGTGTAAATACTTCGCTTTGCTAGTCTGTTAGTGGAAGTGTTGGGTGATGTTAGGATTGACAACAAACTAACTGGAGCAGGTATAACATCAAATAGAAGATGCAGTCTCAACATGAATCACAATGTCGCCTCAACACTGTGTTGAATTATTTGAAGTATTGAGGATGAGATTACACATTTTAGCTGTTAAAAAAATATTGCACTATAAAAAAATTGTGTTGGGTTAAAAAACAGGCTTACGACTGTTCTAAAAAAATAGCCAAGTGAAACCTGTGGTTTTAGGTGTAATTTAGTATTCTAAATTACATTTGCCTAGATTATCCATGTCTTTACATTTAGTGTTCCCCTTTTCCAGTTCTTTAGACTGGTTTACCATTTCCCAGATTTACCCGAGTATACTCAGAAAAAGCAGTGGAGAAAATTCTGACGAGCCCAAGTATACTAAGTATACTACTACTGTATTTTTCCTATATGTGCATAACACCATCAAGTATTCTCAAACCACAGCAGTAGTTTACATTTTGACCATCAGGAGTTCAAAGCAGGGGCCGTTTGGATTTCTCTAAGCAAGTTTTTCAAAATTAGCATGTAATTTAAACACACTCTTTAACAGAGCTAATGGCAAACATTACTGTTTACTACCTAGCTGCTTCAATTTCCACTCCCTATATGCTTCATTGTATCAAGTATCCAAATAACTGCCAGCTCATTCCCACTCGGGATGTTTCCAAAAGCCACTCCTTTACCACATTTTCTCAAAGGTCATTCAAGATGCCACAGGAGGTGACAACGCACCCTTTCACAACGAGGTTTTGGAAGAGCCTTTCCCCGCAGTTATTTAGCATCTTCACTTGCATTTATGCTACCTTTGTTTTTTGATGTTACTGTATTAAATTTTGTCATATTAAACCATTTTTTTCTTTTATTATTCTGTACTATTTTTCATACCCCAAAATGGAAAAAATTCAATTATTCATTTTTATTTACAAGTACCCCATAACTTCTTTACACGGTACCTATAGCCTGGGCAACACTTACCATTATCTCAATAAAAATCTGTTATGCTAATGCTCTTTTGCATATAAAAATGACCCATCACCACTGTAGCTCCATTTCTGAATGAAAATTGAAATTAAGTTATAAGTTCATCTCCATAATCAAGGAAGGTACTGGTAGCTAGGGAAAACAATTGTAGAAAAACAAATATAATTAGAGCATTTTTATGGATAGCATGACAATTTTACCCATACTAAAACATTTACGGGTAAATGAAATATAATACAGAAAACTGTTCAAATCTAGTTGAAATCTGCAAGTTTGCTTATTCTTTTACAATTTGGTCATTCTGTACCAAATCGTGCAAAAGCCATTGCATTTGGAGAAGTTTGTCACATAAAAATGAACCCTTGTTGTGGGAAGCCACGTTCAAGGAAGTTTTACCATATTTTATTTGATTTAAAGCATTTTAAAACACAAATATTGTGCAAACAAGATAATTTCCAACAATAAAAGTTCCAAAATCATATGACATTCTTTAGTATAGTATAATTATATTGCAAAAGTACCGTGATTGTGAAAAAAGTTGATTTCAAGAGTTTGATGTATATATGGAAATTTTAGGTGCCTCCGAGAATTAAAAAGTGGTTTTAACAATTCTACATCTGTCATAACTGTGTGGCTATAGGAGCCAAACAGTTTAACAGATTCTAATGAAATCTTGTACAACCATACCTTGCTTCGCACGACAGATAGGTTCTTAAACATTTTCCATTAAGCAAAATTTGTGCAAAACAGGGTCATTATGTCAGTGAGGAGAGGCTCCATGAACAAAAAAGTTTTACATTAATAAAAGTACATCGTTAACTCGAAGAAACAGCTTCTTGTCATTCTTTCCATTCATCAACATCAGATGCAAAGCTTTACTCTTTTTCAATATCTTATCTTCATCAGTAATTTTTGAATAAAACTTCATTATAACCAGGTAAAAATGTAAATATTTCCTGCTGGAATGAAATCCTAAATAAATCAGCCAGGAAGTTTAGTTCAGAAAGTCACCTTTCTTTACAAATAATAACACCAAAATAAGTATCAATCAAGTGATAAAATGATATGCCGTCCTGGGGTTTCTTTTATAGTATGGGAATGCCAAATCCTGGTCCTAAATAGGGATCCAAAAACAATTTCGCTAAAATCCACAAGCCTGTAAATACAGTAAAACACCATACTTACGTTATCGGAATGTACGTTTTCCCACTATTTACAACATTTTATATGGGTTCCTTCAATTTTCCAATACAAGTAAAACCCTGTATTTACATTATTTCATTTTAAGTTTTCCTGCTATTTGCATCATTTTACGTTAGAATTTCCAATTTTTAAAGCAATTTAACATGCGATTCCCAACAGTTTTTAACATTTTTCGGCTTAGCTTTGCAAAAAATCCAAACTATTTTGAGCGAAGATTTCAAAAATGGTGGCAGAGTAGGAACAGTGCCCCTAGAGGCAGATATATGAACCATGGAAGGAGAATAGGAAGTGCAGCTTTGACCTTTATCCGAATACCTTTAGGTGTCTCTGGTGGTCGCACCTGCAGATATCATATCAGTTAACTGGTTTGATGAAAATACCCCTTTCTCACTCCTTATTCAACACATCCCAGTCTCTTGGTAAACGTTAGAAACCCCGTGCTTGAGTTGTGAGGTTTTTCGAATGTAGTTTTCTGTTTGTGTGTTGTTTGCTGTTAAACCATACAAATTAGATATATTGTGCAGGATATTGGTGTAACAACTTTAATGGTTGCAGGATAGATAGGAAGATATCACTTTTTGGATTTCTGAAGGGTATATCCAGGTGAGTTTCAAAAAGGTTTAGTACATTACATGGAATACCGGAGGTTAGTTGAGAATTATGTGTTTATTATTAGTTCTGGTGCCTAACTCTGCTTTATATTTTAGAGTAAAAGAATGGGCAAAATTTTGTCTTATGGAAGATTTGTTCATGAGAGATATCAGATGCTTGAAGAAATACAAGGTATACAGTGATTATTTTACTGATGAAGATTTCTGCAGCAGATTCCCTCGGCTTCTTCTAAAAGCGAATGCCGTTCCTAGTGTTTCTGAAGGTAGGAAAACAAATTTGAGTATTATATATCATCTATTAAATATTGACGCTTCTTACTTATGATATAAGATACAATCTATTATATATAGACGTTTATAGTATCGATATGACGGGAGGATATTAATATTTAGGCACTTCTAGATGAGCTACAGACTTGAAATTTTTTGTTGGTAGGATGTGCAAAACCAACTAGAAAAATCGAAAATCTCAAAAAAAATTATCAATACGGCCGCTAAAAAGTCAACTGTTTAAACAAACTTTCAATGTTTATGTATTTCTGAATGTCCTATGAAGCTGAAATTTTTTGTGAAGCTAGAATTCATGAATTAACTGGAAGTAACTGAATAGGGATTATAGAAATTCTGATGTTAACTGATTTGACTGTTAAAAATTCTTATAGTTTAAACAAATAGCTAAATGTTGAGGTACTTAGAGACGAGCTAGGGAGCTGAAACTTTTCACTTATTTAGAGGTTAGTGCAAATGCACAAATACACATTTGAAAATCTCCATGAAGTTGTTATTGCAGCCAATAAAATTTTTTAAATTTAAACCATTTGATAAATATTTCACTTCCAGATGTGCTACAACTGTAAAATTTGGCATAAGTGTGTTGCATTAGTACGCCACAACGGAAAAATTATAGTATTCTTCAAATTGCAAAATTTTAGGGATTGCTTTTATTACAATATTGTTCAGTAAGGAAATAACAAAAATTGTCGCAGAGGTAAAAACTTTTGAATTAAAAAAATATTTCCTATTATAAAATGTCTGAAAAATTAATACCTGTGTATTTAATTATATATGTTGTGTGTACCTATATGGTACTAATTTCTCAGATCTTATTAACTTATGCATCTATAACTTACATTCCAATTTTTGTAGGTGGGCTTAGGGTAGTAGAAGCTGAGTTAAATCCTCCCAGGGATGATGTATCTGGTTCTTTATTATAGCATTAATACTTATCAAGTTTCAATTATAAAATGTTAATACATAAAAATACTTTTTGTAAATTGGTATCTTATATTATTAGCAACAACTCTCCTAAGCTAATTAAATATGTATGTTATTTACAATTATTTATATGTATTTAAATGTTTTAATTGTAATAAATAAAAAAATTCATGCTTCTAGTCGTTTTGTTTTAATATGGTTAAACTCTAAACCTCTATATTAAATATGTAATCAACTTGTTAATTCAAATGTACCACCAAAGCCTGTTCTGCAGCTTGGGTTTAAATTAGTCGCGCTTTTGCCCCGGTTGGCCGCTCGATCGCACTGCCACAAATGTATTACCATTGACCTTATGGGAGCTGCGCTTTCTATTCTCCTTCCATGTATGAACTTTCTATTCGAAACAGTACTCGCCACACTCTCGTTAATGGATGCTATTCAGGAACAGAGTACTTAGAGACGGAAATATGAACTCTTTTGGGTGAAAACTTCAAAACCTCATACGTAAATTACACTAGGAGAGCATAAACATCGCACCTAAATACGGAAATACAGTCAGTCCTTGACTTAAGACACGACGCTCTGGACTTACGACATTTACAAATTTTGGAATGTGCTCTGGATTTAAGGCACTGCTCCACACTCAAGTTATTGTCTCCTTAAATCCCTTCTACACGAGTTATTAGATTTCAGACGACGAAAGACATTCCGAGTGATTCCGAGCGTAATTAAAACCAGAGGTAGAAGGGAAGGAAGTAGTAACAGTAAAATGTATTTTAAGCACGTAGGGTAATTTATATTTCCGCAGCTTAAGGGTTTAATCCCTGAGAAAAAGGTGATTACGTAACGGTAAAACCAAAGTTAGATATAGTACAATAAAAGGTGCATTGGCGCTAGTTTCACACTGCAAATTGAAGATATGCACGGCAGCCATTTGGGTGGCAAAAAAACTGTGGTAATGGTTAAGTGAAAATTTGTTGGAGCTGGGAATTGTTAGCACCGTTTACTTTTCCATGGTGAAAACATTTCAGTAAGTTGTTTACTTGTTCTATTGATATTTTCTACTGTGAAAAGAATGAAGTTCCATTCTCGTGACTAGATCAACGAGAATGATAAAACCTTTGAAGATTTTTAATGTTTACTGCTCCAAGGTTTTGTATACAGCGAGTACCGGGAGAATGTGATCATGTACATTTCAGATTATGTAGCCAAAAAGGAGGCAGAAAATTTTTAATGTATGAAATGCACTAATGCCCTGCTTTCTGATGAAAGTTTTTCTGGCTTGAAATTTTTGAAAATGAAAGATAGTGGATGTTTAAGCCAGCCATCACAGTGTCATTTCTGTATGCAGAATATCAGAAAGGGTAATAAAGGAATTCTTGCGTTGCTATGGGGATTTTGGCTGTGGTAAATTAAAAGAGAGATTGTTTGTAACAATAATGAATGAATGTAGTGATGCTGATTTGTTTCCCAAGCTAAGAAACCACATACTTGAGAATTTGTACCCATAAATCATGCTGTTTTGTAGGAAAAACAAATTATCAATCTTTAAATTTAATGGGCAAGGCCGAGACTTTGTGGAATTCCATAATCAAAAGTTGCAAAAAATACTAGATAGCATTTTTTGCATCCTTTGATTATCAATCTTTATATAAAATTAAGGTGCCACCACAATGCACGTTTAATAAATATGTCATTGGACAAAAACTATGTAAGAAGTAAGTTGACCAAAACAATCTTGTTCAAAAATCAATAAAATACTGTGTATCCTATCTTCTCTCTATTATTAATCTTTTAACCGATATACGAAAGAACATTCATGCAAACATTTCAGTACTTAATAGTAATAAAAAAGGTGTCCACTATGTAAGTCTATTATATGCAGTGTGGTACAGGGTAAAAGATTCAAATTTTTGCAATTGAATTTATTACTGTTCCATTTTGTAAATTTCCTGTAGTGGCTATGCTCAAGCCACTCCGCCACCGCAACCCCTGTACACATAATGTCAATATAGTCAATAAGACCTGCATGGATTTTGATTTAAACTGGTCCAATTATAAAGCTTAATGTCATAAACAGCAGTACATAAGCTACATTTCTCATAGCTATAGAGCATCCGACACTGTATATTAAGTTTTATGCCCTGCTACTGACAAGCTCCTCCCACTAACAGCAACAGCATTATCTACAAATGAAACTGTATGCATACATATTAATACAACAAGCAATATTATTCGGTGATGTAGAAGTGTGCTGATTAAAGAACATTTGTGCAATGCACTTATTTTCTTAATTATATTTTAGGACAACCTAATACATAAATAAATGAAGGGAAAACTTTTAACATACCAGTTTTTATTAGTTGCAAAATGTGAGCTGGGTTTTGATCCTTGGCAACATCATCAGATGATTTGCAGTCAAAAATACATGCTATATATAGACAAAAGGGGGGAAGTGAGGGTGGAGTTGGTAAAAAGGGAAAACAGGAAAGAGTTTAGTGCTATCTTGGATACTAAAATGATGGGAGGAGAGCTTATCATGGGTGGGATGGGGAAGGTATGACAGTGGGAAGAGATAAGTAAAGGGAAAAAATGGGGCATTAACCTGGCAATACACGTGCAGGGTGATGTTGACTGGGGCATCCACGGTTTACAGCAGGGTTCCTTCCACCTTATCTTATGACCCCTCCTTTTCAGTAGCTGGAATGGCACATGTTTGGAACCTATTCTGCTGTTCTATGGTAATCCTTTGTTTGGGTTTTTTTTTCTAAGATAGAGCTGCGCTGCACATTACGGCAATCAGCGCTTTTTTCTGTGTGGATGTTGTTCATATTTTATTCTGAAATTATTTTTACTATCTATAGAACTTTTATTATTTCACATAATTTGAGATTGTCTCTCGATAGTTTCTTCACTGATCATCATCATATAGTGTGTTATTTCCCATAATTGGAGATGGCATCTCAACAGTTTCTTCACTGACTCTAGTCCTACAAGGTTTGTAGATTTTTATTATTTCAGTGTTCGGTTTTTGTTTTGAAGCTCCCAGTAGACTGTTTCCGACTGATATTTGACAAAACTATTATAATTATTATAATGAATTGCACGTATATTCAAATTTAAAAAAGCACCTTTGATGGACAAATGCAGTAAGTACATCCAAATCAAAATTGCAATGGTGGCTGTTTGGCCATTTGGAAGCTGACAGCCAACTGTTTTTCAGAGACCTTAACTTGGTCAGCTAATGCTAATGACAGTAAATCATCTAATGACAATGGTAAGCATCGAAATTTACATAATATTTTGTGAATAATAAAATACTGGTATGTTAAAAGTTTTTCCTCTCATTATTTAGTTATGATGGACTACCACAAAGACCAAGACTGTTAATTCTAACCTAATACATTTGTGTATTTTAAAATGATAGATATTAACTAATAGAGAACTAATAAACTAAGAAGCAACAAACATAAACCACAAACTATTACCAAAAGTTATATTGAGCATTCTGGTTAAAACACTGAACTAAACCTAAAACATAAATAATATAAAAGTTTGTCTGACATTAAATTGCCTGAATTTTATGCAGTATAGCAGAGGTTTAAAAGTTAAAGGCAAAATTTTTATGTTAATTAAAATCAATATGTAAGATGACTTTGGTTAAGTATTATGAGGGATTGCTAAGCAGTAGTATCATATCACTAATGCATTCATAAAAAGCAATAAGTATATGATAAGTGGAACAGTAACTTTATTAATAAAATGATATACACAAAAATTCTTGAAGAAATATCACAAATGTACAGGAACTGACAGCAAAATTGTTTATTTTGCAAACATTCTCTAGAAAGATAAACTCATTCATAAGGATTAGCTGAATATGGTGTTAGTTCTAAAAAATGTTTTGAGAAACAAACTATTCTGCCTATAACTGTTTAAACTGAATTAGTACTTACAGAGTTGGTCAATTTTTATAAATTACGCCATACTATGTATTTATGGCACTTAAATAACCAAATGTTTGGAAATCATTACATGGATGACTTAATATACTGTTAAGTATTTAGCTATTTACTGATATTAAACAGTTTTAATTAAAAGAAAAGTTTCCTCTCTCAGATTTAATGAATCAGTTTTAAGCTCATCATTCATTTTTAAAATTTTCAATAGCTTTGGCACCTGTTTTGAATTAATTATATTACACCCTAGCTTGAAAATTATACATACCAACTCCTGCAAGGCCAATGGGAAGCGGTTGTACACCCGTCAAAAATATAACAATGTGATTTATAGTGTCTGCTTCTGGGATTGTGATAACAAACTGGGCTTCACCAACTTGTTGAAAATCAGTCTGCACCTGAAACAATTTTTTCATATTACTTCTACCAATTCTTTCTTTACAAGAACAAAGGGGTTCATCCATATCAGTTTGAGGAATTTTTATGTAACCAACTACTGTGGTGTCAGCTATATTACATTCAATTGTCCAATGAATAGCTAATATAATTTTCATAATTTAAGATTTACGGTATTTAAGACAAAAATCATTTCCTTATGCACAAAAAATGTACTTTTATCGTGAACCTTAAATTTACCGCTCCCAAGTTATCTTTTCTAAAAATTGGAATCGACATTTAATTTATTGGACTTCATCAGTAGTTTATCCTTAACGTCGGTACTAGGAGCTTTAATGCAAATTCCTGCTTACCAAATCTGTGAGTAAATGTATTAAGAACAATATGCAAGGATAGTAACCGAGGGTACATTATAATACATTGGACTAAGTTCACATTTTGCAGGAATGACGACATATTCTGGTGCGAAACGTCAAATAAATACTCTGCCGGAAAGTTGAACCTCGAATTATAAATTAGACGTACATGAAAAACACCTGCTAATTTATACAACTACGTTCAAAGCCACTATTTCATAATTCGCTCAAATAAGATGAGCCAGTCGACAGTACGAACGTAAATATATTTTTAGAAATGACAATGTCCTCGAGTACTAGCATACTTAGATTTCACGGAAATATCTAGTATATTTAATCTTACCAATCTTCCCGAGACAATGCAGCCAAACATAGACATAGTTGCCCTTGCTGGTTGTTGAAAACTTTTATAAAACGGCCCTTGGACTAAATATGTCTAAAAGAAACCAGGCAAATCACTCCAGATACCCACTATGCGTAGGAAAGAGGCGAATCGACTGGGCATTCAAACTCAAAAAAGTACGTAAAACATAGACATAGTTTCACTTGCTGCTGCTGAAAACTTTCATAAAACGGCCCTTGAACTAAATATGTCTGAAAGAAACCAGGCAAATCACTCCAGATACCCACTATGCGTAGGAAAGAGGCGAATCGACTGGGCATTCGAATTCAAAAAAAGACGCAAAAATCATAGAACTCCTGCATAAAATGAAAACATAACTTAAACACGGTTTCAGGGGGAGGGAACTCCCATGTTAAAATCGTGGTCTTAGCTGGCTAGTACAAAACGTTGGTGCAGGCACTGGCTAGCTGGCGCCAGGGGGAGGGAACTCTTATGGGGCGATTTGGTTCTCGTCAGATACATCAAGTTGGTGCAGGCACCGTGAAAGCGCTGTTGTCGCTCTAATTTGAATGGTAAGACAGCCAATGAGTGAGCGCCAAGCCGAATTTGAAGTGATCATGTTGAGAAGTTGTGACTGTTGTCCGTGTTCAGAAACGAGAGAAAATGTTCTGCTACGATAGTTCAGGGGTAGAATATCCGCCCGGCAAGTGGAAGACCCGGGTTCAATTCCCGGTCATAGCAGACTTTTTTCTCGTTTCAAAAATTGTTCCAAATGTTGAACTAGGTAACTGCAGGGGGAGGGAACTCCCATGTTAAAATCGTGGTCTTAGCTGGCTAGTACAAAACGTTGGTGCAGGCACTGGCTAGCTGGCGCTGCTGTTGCGTTGACGTCATTTTTACAGCCAATCGAAGCGGAGAACAGGCAGCTAGCAGACGAATTTCAGCAGCCAATGGCAGCTTCGTACAGACGGCGAGCGCAATTTTCAAAAATCATACACCAATTTAGTTTTATTCATTATTTTTCAATAAATGACGCTAATTTTTTTATTTAGCAAATCAAACCTTTTTACGAATAACGTAACCAGAGGAGTAATGGGTGAGAATAGAAAGAATAATAATTTAAATTTAAATAGTTTTATTGCAGAAGAAATATTGTACATATTTACATATAACAGATATTAAATGGAATTGAACCACATAGATCAATTATTGTTCAATAAATATAGGAAACATGCACACATTGAAAAAATAATACAGTAGAATGTTTGTAACAGACGAAAGAATAATTAACATATGAAAGCTGCAGAAGCCAGCCACCAGACAAACATCATAACAATAATAAAGAAACAAGTCATGACAAAGTATGAACAGAAGTGACTTTTGCCAGTCTCAATGAATCAATAAGCAAAGGAATCAAAGCAAATGTTGATTGAAATAGCGATGAAACATTCAAGTTAGTCACCAACCATTAAGTATATGAAGTATTTTACCACTAACGCACACCTGATAAAGTACATATGGACCAACATGAAATCAGCCAGTCAGCCTCAATTAAGGGAAAGGCAAGAGGGCAATTATTGTATAAGGTTCATGCAATGTCCATCAAGCATCTTCAATAACAGTGGCTTTATGTTTGCCAAGCTGAAGCCCTTGCAACCCATTCTCGGCACCTGGAATGATAACATTACAGAATTATTAACACTTCAACATATGCATCAAATACAACTTTGCTCCTAAAGAGCCTAAAGTGAAGATATGCATCACATGAAAACAAGACATAGTGAAGTATCTCGTTAAATGGTTACTATTATTGAAGTTGAAAATGCTGAGATACATATCTAACTACAGTAATAACTCGATATGCGAATAATCTGTACACTAAATAAGTGACCTTTTTACTACAGGTAGTCCACGATATACTCGCCGTATCTCGAAACGAGAGGTTTCAAGTTAAAAATTGCAATCCCATAACAATAATAATTGTTATTCATCCCAGGACATATACATATAGGATGTCAAATTGGCTGTACTTATTATGCAATAGATATAAGGCCACAGCCTTTCTTAGGAATAAACAAACACATCCGAGAGAAGGTTCTCAGTCACTTACTAAAGGATCAAAAATAACAACTAAGCTGAGTTGGGCGGTAGAACAAGGTTCGTGTGTTCCAAATTGCAATCTGGATATAATTTCACATACGTAAACACAACCATAGTAAGATTAATCTCAAAAAGAAACGTAACTCATTCTTTATTTTTCTCGGTACGTAATATTATTACACAATATGTAGTACTGTAGGTAATAAAATACAGAAGTACATTAATTAATCGATATATTGTTTCAATACTCGAAAGCAACTCACGGAGCGCTTCTACTTCGTATATCGAGGTATTACTGCATACAATTCTGTCGACTTACAAAAATATTTTTACAAATATAGCTAATAGTACTTACGTAGATTCCGTGCGAGGAAACGAATGTAATTTCAACTTTAGATCTCCGGTCGTTCCCCTCGTATGATTGCAGTTTAGTGCGTAGCACTTACGTGAACGCACCATCTTCTCTGGTTGATTCATTTTTGCAAGCTAGTGGAAACGTTGCAACGTACAGAAAATAACTTAATTAACACACACAGAGAGTCACATGTATCACCAGCATATATGAAGTTGTTAACCATTCATTCATATACTCCTCTATAGTCAAAACATCCTTACCTGTACTAAAAAATAACACTTTCCCAAGATTTCCTGTAATGGCGGATAAACTTTCAGTTACGCGGTTACGCAGTTACCAGGGGGAGGGAACTCTTATGGGGCGATTTGGTTCTCGTCTGATACATCAAGTTGGTGCAGGCACCGTGAAAGCGAAAGGTTGAGCGCTGTCGTCGCTCTAATTTGAATGGTAAGACAGCCAATGAGTGAGCGCCAAGCCGAATTTGAAGTGATCATGTTGAGAAGTTGTGACTGTTGAATAGCTGTGATTTTTTGTTTTATTATGACCTATTCCATGTCTATGTAGACCTACGGAATCAATAAAATTTCATTCATTCGTTCAACTGTAGATTTCTGCGTAATTTGATATGTAATTGTAAAACCCATCAGCTTCACAATATTCAGTTTTGGTGTCATCAGGCCAGCGAAAAGTTGAGGCATGCCATCGTAGTTAATGGTCGTAAACGAATAAACTGCGGTAAGAGATAAAAATTAATAACAGTACTTTTGATTAATTTATAAGAGTTTTGATATACTTTTTAACTATCTGAAACTTACCATAGCTTATTTTAAAAAATATTGTTGATATGCTACCTGCTGAACGACCGGCTTAGTCAAAGTTGCGGGAAAACTACGTGATGTAGGTAATATGCTGTCGCTGTGAAGATAGAGCATTATATTTAATTTGTGCTGACATGAAAATTTATCACCTACTCCCCGCAGTTTTTCTGTTACGTCGAATTATCTAAAACTCCGAAAATCTCGCGAATTTTTTTTTCTGAAAATAATAACAACATTAGCGTAGTGATTTTTACAGAGGTATTTGAATATAACATCATACGTTTATTGATATAGTGTTTTCGCAAGGGCTTGTGATAAAAAGTAGAAATTTAACGGAGATGTCGGTTGCGCTACCGACGACACTCGAGCATCAGCAAAACACTGCAGTTATGAAAAAACGTCAACTTGAGCACTTTTCTGGAAAGTACTTTAAACAAAATTCTGGAATGTTATAAAGTTTGTTACAGTTGATCGGCCTTTAATAAAGCCATGCCGTTCTTGAATTTTTATATGATTGACAAGTGGATAAATATTACCAAAAACCAGGGATTAAAAATACCTTGGCTATAGATTACTGTATCGCAATTGGTCGGTAATTTTTAATATCTGACTTATCCCAGATTTGAACACTGGCACCAATTGTCTCAATATGGTAGGTTAATAGGATACTACAATGTCTCAAGATAAGTGGAGCATTCATATTTATTCATTCCAAGATTTTCATTCCACAAACAAAGATCATCTACCATCAATAAAACCAACAACAATAATGCCCAGGAAAACAATCCAAAAGAGTCCACCGCAAACCCTAAATTTAATCCCTCAAACTTATCTCGCCCTTCCCCTGTACCTTTCAGTTCAAGAAATGAAACCAATGACATGTTGACTTGGGAACAAATTTAAAATCTTGCACTCAAATCTAGTGTCTAAGGAGTAAAATCAATCAATTACAATTAGAAATACAAGAACGGCAACAAGGCATTCTGTGCTTGTCAAAACATCGGCTAAGAGATAGTGAAATAAGTGCTGTTTGTCCACATGGCTATAGATCAGTTTCATCATATTCGAGAAACCTTAAAAAATTGTGGTGTTATTATTTATGCAAAGTTTAACATCATGTAGAATCAATACCATTTATATCCACAGAAAGAGACTGAATATGTTGCTGAGAAGTTCCAAATACAAAAACTTCAATTTCTGTTTATTTATAGGTCACCAAGTGGAGATTGAAATTCCTTTTTATCTAACAAAAACTTCAATTTCTTTATGTTTATTTGTAGGTCATCAAATGGAGACTTAAAATCCTTTTTATCTAACCTTGATAAAAGATTAGCTTCATATAAATCCTCGAAATGTAACCCTATCATCTATGGTGATTTTAATGTTAACTTAAATGTTGAGAATCACCAAAAATCATTATTTTTAGATTTAACATCCTCTTTTAACCTGTCCCCTACTATCTTAGTCCCACAAGAATAAATTCTAAATCATCTTCCACCACTGATAATATTTTCATTCCAAATTCCTTATATATAATAGCACCATGCTTAATCTTACTCTGTCTGGCCATTTAGTACAACTATTAGTGCTTCCCATGAAGACCAACTTCATTAACAATTTGCGAATCTACAAAGGAAGGTTGGCCCAAATGATGTACCTATATGGTTTTCTGACTAGGTTATCTCAAGTGACCTGGCAACACATATATGACCTCACCTCAGTTGATGACAAGTTTAACACTTTTCTTAACATCTTCATTAACCACTTTAATTTCTCTTTCCCCAAATCAAACTGGGTAACCCCAGAACTTAAAATAAAAGGATCCGAGTTGAAAACACTTCACTTTAAAATAGAAACTTTCAATGACAGTCATTTGCTATCTAATGCCCTACACATTCCCATTCTATTTATTTGACTCCTGGAATCCGTACTTAAAAAAGTATGGAAAAGTCACTCATCCGGAATAGATGAGGTACCAGGATATATTATCTTGAAATCCTCTGCATATATTATGGAACCTCTCCACCATATCATTAATAAATCTCTTGTCCATTTAATTTTTCCATCAGCTTAGAAACAATATAATTATTCCTATGTTAAAAAAAGGAAATAAATATATTGTGGATAATTACAGACATATCTTCCAGCTTCCTTCTCATAAGTATTTGAAAATGTTCTATCATTACGACTCCACTCATACCTTGATCATTATCACTTGATATCACCTTCACAGCATGGTTTTTTTTTTAAAGAAAACTATAACAACAGCTATTTTCAGCTTCTTATCCCAAGTCTTTCTTTGTATATACCAGGGGTCTCTAAACTTTTTACAAGTGGGCCACTTGGTCAATAAATCTTATGCTCGAGGGCCAGAGTGTCAACATGAAACTTTTTTTTAAAATATAGGAGCACAATACACAAATTATTAAAAGGTGGTTTAGTGAATTGGATAAATTACGATTTTCCTGGAAAATTTTTGACATGTCCAATCTAACTTTTATTTTTTCTTCACCGAATATGACCTTGGTAGAGGGGCGGCTAGCTCATTTGGCTCCCAATGCTAAGGTTGTGGGTTTAAGTCCTGCCTTGGTCATGGTTGTTTGTGATTGTCTTTGTTATTGTTTTATATTTTTAATCGATCTGCTGTAATGGACCTTGTGCTGTAAGCCGATTGTGTACAAATAAATATGTATCGAAATCAGACATAAAGGGAGCACAACTATTTTATCAAGTAGAAAATATTCAATCTTATTCATGGAATGAAAATGACTTAGAAGTAAAAACAGGTAATAATAAACAAACATAAATTGAGATAATGATGAAATACATTTAATGAGACCTGTGTTTCTGACCTTTGTCAGCTACAATTGTATCAATTTGGGGTTAAAGTTTTGTATTGCTGATAATTAGAATCGATTGCAAACAAGATCTGTATTTTGTCTTAACAAATTTAATTCTGGAAAAAGTCTTCACAATTGTAGGTAGTACCAAAGATGGATTTTATACTTCATGTGAAGCTCTGCACATTGAAAATTTTTCCTCAGGAAGACATTTATAGATTAATGGATATATTTAATTTATTTTCTTTCATTTCCAAATTTTCGAAAATATTTGGGTGGGGGACATTCCCACTCCCACCTCTCATCCTTTCAAAGTTGCTTGCCCTACTCCATAGGTCACCGACCGCCTCTGATATATATATATATATATATACACACACACACACCCCTATTTTTCACAACATCTCCATTAGCTTAGGGCATAAAACTATTAAAGGCAGATCAACAAAGCACAAATACATCCTGGATATATTCATTTTTTTCTATCCAAGTCCTAAGGCATCTCTGGTGCCATGACCTTTCCAAAACCCAAACTGGTCTGCACCAATAAAGCTTTTTGCTTTTAGCCTCCTGTTCAAAATCCTGAGAATTACTTTAGCTGTGTGTGAAATCGAACTGATTATTCTGTAATCTTGACATTCATTTGATTAAACCTTTTTCTTTATGAGAATTGAAATTGATATAATGAAGTCCTCTGTCTCCTCTCTCTCTCTTCATATATCTTATGACATAATTTACAAAAGCTCTGAAGAAATTATGGCTACAATAATCCAAAAGGTTCATTAGCCAGAAATTCCATACAAACAAAAACTCTCTTTCATCCTTTTCCTAACTACTTCAGCATTTTTATGGAGAAGTCATCAATACCTACTTCTTTCCTTGACATCAAATCCTGGAGAGTCTTTTCAATGTCACTAATCAATATTAGCAGTCCAACACTGTCGTTGTATCCACTAATGGCATATAATTAACTATATAAAACTTGGGCAAGTATTTGCGATATTCTCTACTCTTAACATAAATTTTATACATGCTCAAATTTTGACTTGCTTAATTGCACAATTGTATACAGCACCACCCATCAGGTAACAAATGCACCCATCTCTACCCTATATTTGCTTAATATCATTTATTCTCTATCCATGTTAGTAACAATTTCATGTTTTAAATTGGACCTACCTCATAGAACATTATGCACAACAAATTGAACAAGAATTAATTATATCATCTTTTTCTGGAAAACTCAACAATGCCAACTTCATCTTTTCTCGAAATTCATCTGCATCAAAATTATTATCTAAATCTTTTCCAGCAGCCAGACATCATGTAATAACTAATGAAAACTCCACAGTTGAACAGGTATTTCTGTTATGGATACTCTATTTCTGCTACTATCCAACCCACAGTGTCCATATAATCATCACCCAATTTCTGCTGATTTCTTTTCTCTATGAATCTCAAAAACTTCTCCAGGTATGTAACTGAATGTGGGTTTTCCTTGTGAAAGGGCCCATATAAATGAACTCCTTTGTTACATTATTGAAAAACAAAACAACCTAATAGTTTTGGTTGACTAGTAAAGGGAGAAAAATTTTATCTGCCTTTTACTTTCTCATATATGTAGTACATTGAGGAAGTATTGTGATCGTAAAAAAATTCGACTTCGAGATTTTGATGGAAATACACGTTTTAGATGTATCCGAGTCCATAAAAGTGGTTTTCGCCATGCCGTCTGTCTGTCGTCTGTTCGCCGATCTAGAGCCCAAACGCGTGCATGAAATCGAATGATATATCGTATTTGTGCAAAATATCATATTTTGCAGACTATTTTTTCATAAAAATGATATTGCGCAAAGGGTAGTTTATTTTTGGCGATTTTTAGAAAATTTTTATTTACTCAAAAATGGCTCCAGAGAATTTGATTTAAATCGATCCAATTGTAGAGCCTGATGTCACAAATAATACTACGTAAGCCATATATCTCTTGAAATCACTATATGGCATCCAGTGGCATTACAATGTATGCTAAGCTACCTTACCAATGCCCTATGACGTCACGCCTCCGCCGCTATCCACTAAAAATCTTATTACAGCCTAAACGGTTAAACCGAATCGAATGATATCTCATATTGGGGATAATATCATTCATAATAGACACTCTGAAGAGATGAACGATATTGTGCAAAAATTAAGGGTACTTTATTCTTGGATATTTTGTAACAAAATTTGATTTACTCAAAAATGGCTATAAGGATTTTGATTAAAATCCATCCAATCATACAGCCTAGGGTAGCCACATTTCCAGCAAGCAAAGTCGGGACATTTAAACCTTTCAAGTAAGCGAAGTTGGGACAAAAAAAAAGTATATATTGCCATCGCTGAACACATCCGAATAACTCATTTTTTAAAGTTATTATGACAAAATTTAATTATACTTATTATTTATGAATTTTAAAATATCACTGATAGAATACTTCGTTGATGTTACTCACAATAACATCACTGGTTGACTTATAATTTCTTAGAACTTCAAGCTATTTACTAGCATGCTTTAAACAAACTTCTGTAGGATTTATATCTGAATATGAAGATGTCCCTAATACATTCGTGACAACATAATAGGTATTATAGACATAAACAATCAAAGTAAAAGCTATATTTGTGAATCAAGTATATATCGATACTACATATAGAAATGAATTTTCAATAAAACATATACTACTATGTCGCACAAAAAAGTCGGGACAATTTGGGAAGAAGCAGAACATGTGCCAAAAATCATTCAAAAGTCGGGACTGTCCCGCTAAAATTGGGACAGGTGGCAACCCTAGTACAGCCTGATGTCACAAATAATACTTACTAAGCCATATGTCCCAAAAAATTACTAAATATTGACAGTGAAATTAAAATATACACTAAACTACAGTTAACTTTGATTTATAAGCATTTTTTATAAATGTACACAGTCGACCAAACGTATATGCGAAAGTTTGTGCAATGTATATTGTGCCGTTTATTTTAGCTGCTTGCTATTTTTAGGATGCTGTAGATGTAGAGTTTTTCGAAGGTTGTGTAATTATTGTTCACTATGGTATGTTTTAAAAATAATGTTCTCATTTTTCATCGATACAATCTCAGCATAGTCATCTGTTATAACATTACTTAGCCATTTCTTTCCTGACAAGGTGAGGAAATCAGTCGTCTCTACCGTAACTTTGCAAACATTGAAAATAATTGGTACAAATGCCAAAGATTCTTCATTATAGTAATTTGGATCTGCAACTACTCCATTATCTAATAGAGGAATCTGTCCATGCCTGTTAAACTTGTATCTTTTAGGTAATTTGATATCTTTAATTTTCTCAGCGAAAAATTTTCCTTGTTGATCTAAATCTAAATCATGTATTTTCTCTACTGTTCAAGTACTATTTTCAGTCTGGACTACCTCATTTTCCAAAACAAGACCCTGAATCTGTTCATTTTTTGACATGAATACTTCACTTTTTTCATTTCCTTTATTAGGAACCTTTTCTGAGTCATCTTGTTTCTTATTTTTTGAAATGCTATTGTAATCTACCTCAACCTTCATTCATATTTTATGTCACTACAACATTCTGCAAGACATACTTCAAAATACGATGTTTTTCTGACTTTCTTGCCTTTTACTCTACCTCTCTTACATTAGCCCAATTTTCCTTAGGATACTTCATGGTGTTTCCTTTCCGTTTCCTAGAGAAACCATCCAATGTGCCATACTTGAACAACTTCTTTATTGTCAGTATGTAAGACTTTAAATTATTAATAAATCTACCACATTTGATGTTCCTTTCAGTGACTAGAATTGAACTCTTAACTACCTTGAATCAACTCTCAACCATGGCATTGCTGATCCTGTCAATATTTCCATCCTTGACATGCAGAAGAAGGCTTGACCAGAGTAAGACAAATGGAATGTATTTCTTCTCTATATTATTATCAAATGAGGGGCAATAAAATGGATTATTAATCTCAAGAGCATCATTTTCCAATTACAAGAATGGTTTTGCCATTCACTATGATTGATTCATCAATCATAATAGAAAATTTAGATTCTTTGTTTATAATATTTTGAACTATTGCCTTAAGCATTTCCTGTCCTATATGGTTTGCAATATTTGTGTAATATTTTTGGGAATGTAAAACAAGACCCAAATCAATTCCGTTGATTTCTTGCTGTTCAATATCACATGGACAATATTATAAATGGTTCTAAAAATTCAGCATTTTTTTACCTCGTTTATCTTCAGTGATTTATAGATTGTTTTTTCTGTTATTTGCATATGTGCTGTATTTTCAATCTTTTGACATGCAATGTGAGTTTGACTATTTTTGTTTGAATTTTTTTTTTAATTCTTTCAATTGCTTGCCTTTAGTACCACTTACTTGGATTTCAAAATTACACCATTCTTGAGATAGATGTATTCCACATGTTTGTTCAGTCCCTTAATGAGACATGTTGCTGCACCCACTGCATCCTATTTTTTATTTTTGACACAATCCATGGATATTCTTGTTTCTTTGTTAAAAACATTTTGCGCCTCCAACAATCTGGAATGTCACTCATGGAATTTTCACAAATAGAGGGATCTTTTTCTGAAGACCTGTAGAGTTAGAAGTTGATGGCTTGGGACTGGAGGCTTGGGGATAAGGACGTCCCTGCATTCTTTCTCAATTAATTTGTTTTTTTTTCTTGGCCCATTTTGACTTTCCTTAACACAAACATTATCTGGTTCGGTGCACTTTTTCTTAAAGTATTTTAAAACACTCATTTTTTAGGGTTACAAAAATATGAATGTAAAGTTCCAACTAACCAAAACTAATGTCAACATAGAGAACCAAAATAATGACACAGGCTTGTTTTTATAGAAAAGACGAGTTGGACAATCTTGTTTGTTAACATAGTTATCATTACAAAAACTAACCTCAATTTCAGAATAGGTATTTGTTGTTTGCTAAAACTACTAGCACTATCTATCAACAAGTAATGCACAATTTTTTGCATATGAACAATAGTTCATCAACTGGTTGATAGGTGGTGCTAGCCAGTACTGTAGCAAGGGCGGTGCGAGCGATGCACCCACACCAGGTGCCAAGTTGAAGGGAGCGCCATTTAACATGATTAATTAAATTATTTTTATATATTAAAACATATAATTATTTATTTTTCGATAGAATTAGTAGCAGAGACTAGATTTGACGGTGAATGTTAAATTATAAGTATATAGTACAACCAGTGTCACACAGATGTCTCCCCTAACCACGCTACGGTTTGAGAGCAAACTATCATATGTTTTAACCAAGTGCGCATGTGTAGTTGTGATACACAATAATAAAGTAAGTGAAGCATTATTAGTGTGTTTGTTTAAAAATACATATACTTATACAGTTCAAAGTACAGTTATTTAAGTTGTGGTCAAATTAAAAATTTAAGTGTAATATAAACATATATTATTTTTAAAAAAATATTTTAATTATTAAAATATAATGGTTTAAAATGTAAAAAATTTGGTTTCCATTCTTTAATAAAGGTTTAGCCCAAATAGTTTGTTAAAATTTATATTCGTATATATGCAGGTACAAAAAAATGGGCCCTACTAAAAAGAAATCAGGTGTGCAAAATGTGAAGCAGAAGACATTATGGATGGAAAGAGATCGTGAATTGTTGAATCAATTACAAAAGTGATTCTCTACAGCTGTGACATCGGAAGCAGAAGAATCTTAAACATCGAAGCAAAAGGAAACTGATAAAGCTAAAGCCTTGAAAACAGATACTGATGATGCTAATGCTATGATAGCAGAAACTGATGAAGCTAATGCCGTGATAACAGATACTAATGATGCTAATGTTATGATAGCAGAAACTGATGAAGCTAATTCCGTGATAACAGATACTAATGATGCTAATGTTATGATAGCAGAAACTGATGAAGCTAATTCCGTGATAACAGATACTAATGATGCTAATGTTATGATAGCAAAAACTGATGAAGCTAATTCTGTGATAACAGATACTAATGATGCTAATGTTATGATAGCAAAAACTGATGAAGCTAATTCCGTGATAACAGATACTAATGATGCTAATGTTATGATAGCAAAAACTGATGAAGCTAATTCCGTGATAACAGATACTAATGATGCTAATGTTATGATAGCAAAAACTGATGAAGCTAATTCCGTGATAACAGATACTAATGATGCTAATGTTATGATAGCAAAAACTGATGAAGCTAATTCCGTGATAACAGATACTAATGATGCTAATGTTATGATAGCAAAAACTGATGAAGCTAATTCCATGATAACAGATACTAATGATGTTAATGTTATGATAGCAAAAACTGATGAAGCTAATGCCCTGATAACAGTTACTAATGATGCTAATGCTATGATAGCAGAAACTGATGAAGCTAATGCCATGATAACAGATACTACTAATGAAGCCAATGTTATGATAGCAGAAACTGATGAAGCTAATACCGTGATAACAGAAACTAATGAAGCCAATGTTATGATAGCAGAAACTGATGCATTAAAATTACAACAAACTGTACTTGTTGTAGACAAAATTGTGATATCAGAAGCAAAAGCTCCAGCATTGCAACAAACTGAACCTAGAGAATGCACATCTGTGATACGAGAAGCAAAACCAATATCACCAGAAGAAACACATTTGAAGGAAGTAAAAATACAAAGTATTACATTAAAATATGATGATCATGCTCAATGGCCGCCTGTTAATTATAAAATAAGAATAATCGAAATTGAGGGGATATGTATGACAGGAAGTATTTTGCAGAATAAAATAGGCAAAATATTATTGAATTTTGTTTGACTGCACACCAGATGTGTCTCACAAGGAGCAAATGGCTGAGATCATTAGGTATGTAAGAATAAGAAATGGCAAATCTTCAATTGAAGAAAATTTCGTAGATTTTGTTGAAACTCACGAAAAAACCAGCCACCGGCTTGCTAAAGAAATACTGGAAAAACTGACATCTGATGGATTACAACTTAAAGAATGCAGAGAATGGTTATGATAATCGCAAGAAAATTCCGTGGTGCACAAGCATATATAAGCAAAATAAATGAATTTGCAAAATTTGTTCCATGTGCAGCTGATAGCCTTAATCTTGTAGGGGTACATGCTGCTGTAGTGTCACCAATCATGATAACATTTTTTGGTGTAGTTGAAAGCAATTTTACATACTTTTCTGGTTCGACATCAAGATGGGAAAAACTTATTTCAGTGCTACATGTATCTTTAAAAGGACACTGTGCAACTCGATGGTCATCTAAAAAAATGATCAGTGACCACTTAATCAGCAAATACAGCAAGTATACCAAATTTTGAAAGAAATTTCTCAGGATTTAAGTTTCAATTCTGATAATGTAGGGTGCACCAAACCTAATTAAACAAATTGATTACAAATTTATTTGTCTGCAAAATTTTTGGTGTAATATTCTTACTTGCATTGATCGTGTGACTATTTGTTTGCAAACTTAAAGTTTTGCAGTTGATGGAGCTGCAAAGATGTTACATGGTCTAATGTCATCTATAGCCAAAATGCAAAATTAAGGGCTTGAACATGTTTTTGAAAAAGTCAAAAATACAGTGGAGCAGATGGAAATTGAAGCAAATTTTGCAGAAAGAAGGAAGCGAAAAGTAAAATGCATGGCATCAGAGGAAGCTGAAGATGAAGGGTACTTACTAATGTATAAAGAAGAATTCGTAAGACAACACTGTCTTCAGCAGCATTTTTACTCAAACTCAATGGCGATTCGAATCCATGACTGAAGTATCTTCAGATTTTGATTTTCTGACTGGCAAATCTTTATCTACCATGTCTGTGGAACAACTAAAAAAATCTGCAGCAGATCTTGCACTAAAATATGCAGAAGATTTCTATGCTGTGGAATTTTGTTTAGAGATAAAAAGTTTTAAATTTCAGTCAGATTCGTTATTAGAAAATTTAGTGTCAGCTTCTTCATTTGATTTATTACAATTAATTCATTCTTATGGTCTTCAAGATGCTTATCCAAATATAGATATTTCCCTTCGTATATTCCTCACACTACCTGTGACTGTTGCATTGTGTTAGTGTAGTTTTAGTAAGTTGAAAATAATAAAATCTTTTTTATGATCCACCATGAGCCAAGAAAGATTGACAAATTTAGCATCAATTTTGATTGAACATGAAATAGCAAAATCTCTAAATTATGATGTTTTAACTCGAGATTTCACATCACTAAAAGCAAGAAAAGTTAGAATCTGTTATGACATAAATAAGTGTGCTAAGTGTAATATAAATTTATTATTAATTTTGGATATGTTCAGAACTATAATGTTGTGATTTAATTTTGTTTGATTTTCTATTTTTCTAGTTTTATATGTAATTTTTTTGTTTCTTTTATCTAATTGAATAAACCTATTTTCTTGTGATTTAGTGTAGCTTTTTTTAAATTCTATACTTCCTGATATGTTTTGTTACCTTTTTTATCTGTCAATAAGAAATGCCAGCCTATGTATGGCAGCTAAATGTTATAAATATCAAAAAAATATTTGGCCCATTCTATTATAGAGGCACCTTATTTAGGTTCCTCAATGGGCACGAGCACCTTGCTACAACACTGGTGCTAGTACAGTGGTTTCCAACAGAATTTTCAGGTTCGCCACACTTGTGGCTAATGGATCAGCCTTTTCACCACATAATACAAAATATAAATATTATAAGTAGAACTTAATTTAAATAAAAGTTTACAGTGATATGCAATAATGATTTAAATTATTTATTAGTCAAATGAATCATTAAACTCAAACTAAATTTTAGTGTGATACTTGACAGTTCAATTATCCAAGTAGTGCACTAAAATTTGTCATAGAATCCACACTAATTAGCAGCAGCATCCAGGGGTGAGAAGGCACAAATCATTATTGTGTACACCAGGGCCACTCAGCCTGGTGCCCGTGGGTGCCATGGTGCCCTTCATAAAATTCCTTGGCGCCCGCTACTAGGGCTATGGCAAGTCATTTGCTGGGGAGGTGCAATAAGATAGTACAGAAGAAGTACAAATTCAATTTTCTCATTAAAAATTTCAAGATTCACCTTTTTTATTATTAATAAATTTTGTATTCAAATCAAAATATTTTTGTTTGAAAATAAAAAAATAATCTAAATCATTTCTTTTAGCTTTATTTTTCTGTGTACCCCCAATTGGTGCCTGCAATCCTCCTCTGAATTTGCAAATGCACCCTCAAGGCTGAAAAGGTTGCAGGCCCCTGGTGTACACTGTAACCTTGTTTTTGTGTAGTCCTAATATAGTACTTATAGAGGTATAAAAGAGGCTTCTGGAGAGAGAAATGGAGGCTGCAATTCAGCTGTAACCTGTCTTCGGATAGCAACATGATGATGGTGACGATTTAAAAAAAATAATATTTTGTATTATGTTGTGAAACAGCCATTGAATGTAAAATTTACACTACCAGATGTAAACAAATTTAGTACTATGTGATTTAATAATAATAATAAATAGTAGACAGTAAACTGTGAGCATTAATTTGCCACATATCAGTGGCTCATTCGTTACAAGTGGCAATGGGGTTGGACACCACTGTGCTAGCAGAAATATATTAATAAAAATAAAAATCAATATATCTAAAAGGAAAAGAGGTATATATATATATATATAATTTGAGTTTGCAAATTTTATTATTTAATCTACAATTTTTCTTGATCTCCTGAACTAGGGGGACGCTATCCTCCTGCATCCTCTCTCATTTCCAGCCCTCTGAGTTCCTCTTTTGTATACCACAAATTGTGTTCATTTAGCTTTTACAGTTTTTTCACAGTGTTGGATTGAAATGTTAGAGGTTTGAAAGGAACACCATGTATTTTATATATATGGTCACTATCGCTGCAGCGGAGGAAGAGACACTGAGGCACTACGGCCGGCGTAATTACAAATTTTTAATTAGGAGAGAACGACAAAATCTTTAGAATGGTAGGTCGAATAAGAAATATACGCAGCGCTCTGTTGTGCACTTGGGAGCATGGCAGAGTCTGTCCGATAGGTCGGTTTCCGATAAAGACAAAAGTCTTTGGTATCGGAGGAACCTTTTAAAGGGTATGATTTTCCATTTCTCGAGATTATCAATTCCCTTTTCGTGGGACTTTGTTGAACGAGTGTAACACGTTATCACTAACTTACACTCGCTCGTATATGGGCCATTCCACGTCAAACCGGTCGCTTTTTTGCGGAAAATTTCCCTCGATGTTTTAGATTTTTCTCAAACTTATTTAACAAGTTTTTAGCAAGAAAATAAACAACACTGCACTTTCTTAGAGCCACAGCATTAATAGTTGAGCGATGACGTAGGGCCAAAGTTCGCGAAAAAGTCCCAAAATCGACGCGCGCGCTCACAAACAAACAATATATTTATCTTAAATGGGTCTGCATATGCTCATTTTAAAGCTCTTGAAAGGATCTTTTCTACAGTGTACTACATTATATTGTCATTTATGAAAATATACGCTTTATAGGTTATTCTATAATTTTATTTAAAAGTACACCATAAATATCCACTTATAAAAGTTGGAAAAAATATCACCGTAATTCGCAATTTATTCTCTATAAGTGACTAAATTTTCAAGATGAAAATCCGACGGAATCTATTTTTAAAATATCTTTTTCCTTCTTTTCTGAGGCCCCACGACGTTAAGCGCGATGATTCATACCCTTCTTATCTTCGTTCCTCTTAATCCTTAAACAAATTTTCAAGAAGGGGTTGAATGAATCATTTTAGGAAGACATTTTCTCGGAGGCCGAATATTCACTTAGTTGCCGTTACGTTGTATGGTACTGGAATTAATTTTTCAATAGAACACAAAACTTGAATAACATTTTATTTAGGTAGGCATTATTTACAGTTCCATTTCTACCATATATAGGTACATAATATAATTCTTTTAAATATTTTTTATCTACAGTTCGATTTCTACCTTTTATAAAGTTGAGATTCTCTCTCAATATTTACTTATTTCGAAACATATGCTGTTACTGCTTCAAGTGATAATGAAAATATTTTAGCATGTATTTGGTTTTTCGATATTGGCACAAAAGAATGTGTGCCACGAACTTGTTTTGCCTGTTCAAAGCGAGTCTGTAGAACCTTAGCCACTTCTTCATGGTTTTTGTTGGTGAAAAATTCTACCTTAATGTTTCTTATATTTTCTACTGTCCAATCGAAATATTTCTTTGGCGTTGATATTTGATCTTGAACTCGTTGAAGACTGGCTTTCGCAGCCAATCGTTTTATGGTTCCTCCTATGCCATCTCAAGCCATGGGACGTGGCAAAGAAGTGCCATTCTGCGCTGATGCAAAACTCTTCCGCATAATGACAGATTTATAAAAAATTTTCTTGTTTTTGTAATGAGCTCTGGCTCCATCCGAAAAGTAAATAATTTTTTTTAATTCCCCCAACTGTTCTTTTAGGAAATTTATTAGGTGACGTTGAAATAAATGGACGGAAATATTATCATGTTTCAAGAATTCAGAAATTGCAACATAAATTTTGTGATAAATTTCCATGTCATTTTTGCAGTAAATGACAAAGCGATGCAGTATTACTTGATCGTTGTTCCAATGAACTTGACGTAGAAACAAATAATTTTCTGAGAAATCACAAATCCCAATGTATTCCCCTGCCTGCAATTTTTCATTCTGTTCAGTTAGAATGATTGACTGTTGTTGAGCACAGGGCATCAAACCGAACCGAAACCGAAAAAAACGTTATTTTAGCTGGAGTGAAACCGAACCCGAACCGAAAAAAAATATTTTCTGAACCAGAACCGAAACCGAAAACCGTTATTTATTTCGTTCCATTTTTTCGGTTCACATAAACTGGGAGCAAATGAAGGGTTTCTCCTTTTGCTTTAATATGAACACCGAATAAGGTATTCTTGAGAATACATGCTCCTAAGACTTCGTAGAGCTACATCTAGGTGATAATATCTGTTGGTTCAATAGTGGGATTTTTCCATGAACATCTCTATATATAGGGAGAGGGTCAAGGATACGTCCTTCTGAGGTTTCCCAGAACCCTGTTTAAACGAAGCTAATGGGAAGGAACTTAGTAGTAGGTACATACATACTTTGAAGACAGTCGCTAATCGTCTTGGTACACTCCCCCTGAGCCTGCCCCATGGAGTGTTCGGGTAAAAATATTTTACTATTCTTAACTTGGATTTTGCTTAAAGTTGGAGGTTATTGTCTCCATAAACTTTCATCCCTTCCCCATATGCACTGAACCCTTATATCCTGGTAATCTTTCTGTACAACTTATCGAGGAAGGATCGCTCCGCAGTTGTGCTTTTGTGATATTCTTCCTTATGTTATCCTATTGTAAAGGTTAGTAAATTTATACAGTGCATCTTAGACAAAAAGTTCACACATATTAGTATTAGTTGCTTAAAACTGAATAAGGATTAGAGATTAATGCGAATTTGTTATTTTTAGTGAAGTATTTTGCCGACTGCAAAAACGCACATTAGGGACTCCGCTTAAAGAAAGACAGTTCATGAAGCGCAGAATATGTAAGGCTAATTTTCTTTCTGTGTGTGTTTGATTTCTAGAGGATATTTAGTACAGCGATGTAAATTCGGTTTCGTCTCCATTTCCCATGGAAAAACGTAAAAGTCTATGTCCTGACATGCAGACTTTTATGATTATTATTTTAAAAGATATTGGAGCGATATTTACATGACCTTAAAGATAAAAGATTGTAGATAAATTTTCTAATCATCGAATTTTATTTCTCAATGGCGTTTCTTCAAAGATTCACGTTTCTATTAATTTTATCATTGTAGGTCCTTGATAACAGGTATAGTTGGATTCTATTGTTATCATAATTTTCCTGCTTTAGATGCATACATTTAAAAAAGCAACTATTTTTTCTAATCGTCCTAATCGTCTTCTATGAATCTCCCCGAGTTGTGAAGGAGGACCGAATAAATAGGAAGAGGGAGGGGATTGCAAGTGAGGATGGAAATAAAGCAGAATGGTAAAGAGAATATAATAGGCTATTCAACTCTAGGCTCGTAGATAATAATAGCAGTTGTTGTATTTCAACTTCATTGAATTTCTCCTTCTTGGAAAAGTTTTACGTTTTGAATTTCAGTGGACATATTCTCTATTATGTACATAATATCGCAAGTACTCGTCCAAAATGACGGCAACGGTAATCAATTTTTATATATTTATCTATATAGGTGCATTTAATTCCCTATGTAAACATCCCTTCTCACTCAATACTTCCTCAATCCCTCATCTCCTCCTTATCTCATTCTCTTCACCCCCTTTCCTCTTAAGGCTCTCCCTACTGCTCTTCCTTACTATCTCTTTCCAGTAGTTATTCCTAGCAGTCACTATATATCCATTCCTTCCTATAAATCAGTACCCAATTGGAGGGCATTTTATTAATTAGATCGAATTTTGGTTGCTTGGAGTGAATGTTACTGTGTCCATATTTGTCATCTTAAGAAAATTGATGTAGTTATTTATTGTATGGTATTTGTAATATTAACATCTAAATTATTGTACTTAAAAATAGTTAAGTGGCTCTTCTTTGAACAACTCCCTATGAATTACATTCTACATTCAAATGTGAATTAATATTATTGTACCTGTTCAAGTACGTGCATAAATACTGTTGGGGTAAATTGATTATAAAAATGAGAATATCTGCTTATATTGTAAATGTAAAATCAAATAAATGTTAACTTTTGAAAGAATAAGAACGGTTTTACATCAAATTAAAGACTAAAAAATAAATAATATTTTTAATAGTTTTTATATGCGCTAACAAGGAAGAAATAAATTTTAAATTCTTATAGAACAGTATTAGATGGAGTCGTATAATAGGAGCCGTTTACAAATTGAATAACGAAAAATGTAAGAAGGGAATTCATACAATGTTTTACTGTTCGTTACATGCTGGGAGGAGGCGCTTGCACGATGTTACGTGCGGATATCTATTTTTGTCTTCTTGACTTGTGATAGTGAAGACGTATTTGGTTTAAATAAAAAATAACATTAATTAATAAAGATTTTTTTGGAATTATCTTGAAATTTTCCTCAAAAATTCAAAGTCAGAGCGAAAAAATCAGGTTCGGAACCGTACCAAAATATTTTGTTTTGTGTGAACCGGAACGAAAACCGGAGCGAAAAAAATTTCGGTTCGATGCCCTGGTTTGAGAGCGCGCGCGTCGATTTTGGAACTTTTTCGCGAATGCTGTGGCTCTAAGAAAGTACAGTTTTATGTATTTTCTTGCTAAAAATATTTACACGAAGTTATTAGAAAAAGTGTTTATGTCATGTTTTTCGGCGTCCGGTTTGACGTGCAATTGCCCATATCGAGAATTAAAAACAGGCATTCATCCCTTCTCAATAAATGTAAAAAATAGATTAAACGTTCTGTGGCACTTTAAATATATGAATCGAATGAAGAAGGTGCCAGAAAGACTAACCGAAACCAAAATGTCTTCAGCCGGCTCTCGTCCCACCTAGACGTACGCGTCCCACCCTTTGAGAAACACTGATTTAAACCAGTCTTTAGAGAAGCAATATCTTCAGCCATGTTTACGATATGCATGGTTCTATTAGTTACATATGTAATGCACTTCAAAAAGATTGAATTCGTTTCGGAAAGAATCATAATGGCACTTTCCTTTAGGCCAGTGGTCGTGCTGTGGAATATCCTTAAGCAAAACCCGGAAGAACAATAGCCAATAAAGCAGGAGACACAATTTGGCGTGATACACTCCGCCGCCATCTTGGAAAAAATAGTTCTGTTAAATAAAATGCGAACATTGAAAAACGAAATGACGTCACCGATACCGGAGCCATCAGTCCTCTTGGTCAACTTCGATGTCATCCACATGGAATTTAAGGCTCACATGAAGCAATAACGTGTAGTGTGCATTAAATCCATATTGCATATTATACATTTCTCGAGAACTATAAACGATAAAAAATTTAAATAAAAAGCATCTTCATGAAGAAATACTGAAGACTCCAGTTATATGTTTTTTAATGTATGTAATTTTTGTGCTTATGCCAGGTTATACGAATGCAATTTCAAAAAAATAATATAAATAGTAAATCATGCTCCTTTTATTTTCTAAATCGCTTCCCAGAAACATATTATAGTCTTGCTCCGTCCATTTCTCTGCCATTATGAAGTGAGAAACAAACACGAAATAACTGCAATTATTTCAAGAAACGTGCAAGAAATGTTACAGAAAATTGTGGTTTTGCCCTATGTCGAATCAAGAACTGAAAACAAAGTCAATTCGCAATTTAGCCTAACACTCACCAGTGTGAATGTCAAACATGAGTTAATTCTAGTCAGGAAAGAGTGTAGCGAGAACAAACGTATACATACATGAGAAAGTTTGTGCAATACATGTACCCTGAGCGTTTTTTAGCCTCAGTCCGTCTGTACGCACGCATGTTCGTTCTCGGCTTCTGCGGAAAAAGTTTCATGAAATTTTGTATTAAGTATTTATGGCCAAAGGCAATAAGGGAATGATATAAATGGTTTACGTAACCCAACAAAGGATTCCACTGAACTAGAAATAAAATACAAATGTACCGTCATATCTCGTAAAATATTGGTCATGCTAAAAACTTTTTAAAATATTTTGTAGAACTACTCAAATAAAATGTTTCTTGGCAAATACATTTTTATCGTAGGAGTAGCCGTTTTCAAGAAAATCAAACAGGAAATCATAATGCACTTAGGTTTTTTAATTGTTGGTAACGAGAACAATCTTCGTAGCAACTAAAGTTTAATTTCCTTTCGTGTGTATTTACCTATCATTTAGTAAACGAAAGAAACTGGATTATCTAAGACGAAGAAATGAACGTAAATAGATTTTCCTTACGTGCACACAGCATTTGTAAGCGAAAAGAAATGAATAATTTACAAACTGGAATGACCATAAACGTGATGATTACATTAGATGATTACTTAACTCGAAGCAGGCACGTTTGGAATAATTTTCGATTGTTCGATTAATTACAACAGATTAGAAAATAAATCATAAGCGAAGGAAATTCTCCACAGCCAGTGAAACTGATAAAACTCGGTTAAAAGGTCGGATAAACACAGATGAACCCGGATAAATACCCAATACGTATTTCGGTTACAAAGTAACCATCATCAGGGGCTAAAAAAGGGAGAGAGAGAGAGAGAGGGCGACAGGAACCAAGTCAGTGGCACGCTCTCAAGTGGATGTTCGGGGCTGTGTGTGTGTATTTATACCTAGTTGGTGGGCAAGAGGGGGGAGGGGAAGGAGACATAGATGACCTAGGTTGTGGGGGAAAAAGGGGGCGAGGTCAGTTTAAAAAGAACGCTATTTATTACTCCTAACTCATTATTTATCAGGGTGTGTCTGTGTTTATGGATGTATAAGCTTTCTGTCGCGTTTTATCAGTTTTACTGGCTTTGGAGAATTTCCTTCGCTTATATTTTATATATTTGCCAGTATAGTTCGCTCCCCCTTTTACTGCAGAAAATAAATCGTTAAATCAAAATTTTATGTTTCCTTGGGATCATTTTAGATATCGTTTTACAGTTTTTAGTCATTTTACTAAGATCTCGGAGATACGTTTATTGAAACACCAACAATCGGATCGTGGCATTTTGCTGTTTTATGGCGTGCGTTCGTTCAAATTATATCGTTTAGTTTCAAATACTCCACCGCACGATACGCGTTTATATGTGATACACTTTCCTAACTTGCTTAAGGCGGTTGCAGCGCTGCACCGCTGCCATGCGTATCATCGTATCGCGTGCTGCACATGGGGTGGGTTCAAGCAGGAGAAAGCGAAGGGAAAATCAGGTCGTCCTGAGTGGCTGGCAGTGAAAAAGAGAGAGGAGGAGAGGACCGCCGGCCGGCTGCGCTAGCGAACGTAGTCAGTAACAATACAACTCTCGTGGCGCGATGTCCGACTCCGAAGATAGGTCTGCAGGATCACCACTGCCACCCGTGGTCGTCATACACGCCCTCATCGGGTTCATCGTGGTCGCTTGGCTCGTCATTAAGAATGCGTGGGGTGTTATCAGCGGCCTACGCACACACTTCGCACCAGTTTCTCTAGTCCCCTGCTCCAAGGACCTGGCCACGAAGTTTGGACCGTGGGCGGGTAGGTGAGACCGCCTTATGAACCGCTTACCCTTTTCCGGTGCCGTTTGTTTGAATTCATTTTTTCACCGAAGTAATGTATGTATGTATGCGTATGTATATGTATGTAAATAGGCGCCGCAATATTTTTATCTAAAATATTCCCTCGCCTTAAGTTAAGTTCCCTTCGCTATGCTCTCGTTTACCGAAGAAAATGCGAAAAATTTAATTTTATGATTTTAAATAATGCGCAAGGTTTTCGTCAGCGCGCCTTTTTTGCCGCACCTTGGACTTCGTTTTTGCCACGCGATAAACAGATTGATTAATTCGGTGCAGATAAAACGATATCTCCGATTATGATTACGATTGAAGAAATCACGGCATTGCGATAAATCTAAAAATACGATACAGGATGTGCGAATAATTACCAACAAAACCTGCTCTGCTTCAAGGTCTTTGGCTATCAAGATATTTCTTCCTCGATCAAGATCCTCGTTTTATGCGAATCGCGCGCTCCCTTTTTTATCGAAATCTTAAAATGCTGTGTTATGCCTAATTTAATTAGAAGGATTGGCATCATAAGAAATTCGTTATCGGCGCCTGGCAAGGGGTTCCATCGCATTGAAGAATATCCGCGCGTAATGGATACTCTCTTGAAGCTGCCCAAAATCGAACTTAGACATTTGTCTGGAAAACATATTTTAGGATCACAACTCCTAGCACAGATAGCAAAATTACGACATTTATCGAAATTTTGCTCTTTTTTTGATCAATCCATTTTTTGACGACTGCCAATCATCCAGTTAAAAAACATCCCAGCGCCACATTTTCTCGATAAAATGATTTTAAATAAGGAAATATTCCGATTGTACTATATATACTATAAGATATTTTTCTGATGCGCAATAAAATCTATCGAACATAGCACGAAGGCGAAATTTGAAAAAGCCTTATTTCATTCATGTAAACCGTTCAGTTTGTAGTAGACAACTCGAATTATTCTGCTTGAAAACAATGAAAACTAATAAATAGGCTTCCATTTAGTCCGAAACCGTAGATTCTGGAATGGCTTGCCTGAAACGTCTTTAGCATTTAAACGACCTTTTTTGGATAAAATTTATCGCAATGATTTCCCTCCATGAAAAAACTCGATTTCAAAATATATTACGGAATATCTGATGAAGAAACCAAAATGCGAGTAATTAATGTGGAATTTTTGTAATTGTATTCTCGCAGGGAAACACGCCTTTGTAGCAATAAATCGATGTTATCATGTGTGTGAACAAGATTTATCTTGGAGTTTTGTGGGTTTACGCTTAGCATATATGACGTACGTTCAAACATTTTATGCTAGATAGTTGTTATAATTTTGAGCGGGTGTACATCAAGGTAAGTATTCTGACATTATTATATTATATTATTATATATATATATATATATATATATATATATATATATATATAGAGAGCATATAATTCGAATTTTCTACTACAAACTTTCAAATGTCGCCTTCGCGCTATGTTCGGTAGATTTTATTGCACATCAGAGAACTATCTTAATCATATATAGTACAATCGGCATATTTCCGTATTTAAAATTATCTTATCGAAAATATATGGGGTGTTTTTAAATGAATGATTGGCAGTCGTTGAAAAATAGATTGATGAAAAAAGGTAATGTTTGAACCAGTGCTGGCAAACGAAAAAATAAACTATTCGTTACGTTTTTTGCTACAGGCAAAAAATCGATTTCGTTACGCTAAAATCTACGTTTCGTTTTCCGTTACGTTTAACGTTATAACGAAATAATTTGGTAAAAAATAATGAAATGTAGTTACTTTTTTATTTTTTTGTTTAGAGATTACGTATCCACCTTAAATGCGTAATTCTCATTTAGAATACTAATTGATAGGCACTTCTAAATATATGCTGCAGTTCAAGAACGTTTTTCAGATTTCAAAGTATTCGGCACATTTTTCGTTTTTGATGATCATGTATGAAAATTCGAATTTTCATATTCAAAATTTTATATTCAAGTTAATAAACTTAACACATATTTAAGACTAAAATATTAGTGTTCTAACGGTTACGCCCTATATTAGAAGTTTTTATAGGTAACACAAAAAGTACACTGAGAACCCATGGACCCATAATTAAAGATAATGAAAGGAACCCGTCGGTCGGTTGCACCGATTGTAACTCGGAGAACATGCTCCTGCTACAAACCTAAAATTTGATAGAATGATCGGTCATCAGATAAAACTAAAGAGACTTATTCAAATTCCAATATTTTTCCTCTTTAGGGCACGTTTTTGATGTCGTTCTTTCTTTTCACATCCCCCATAAGAAATACATGAAAATCATGCATAGGTTTACAATATTACATTTCAAGATTAGTTATATTTCAGATATTAACCCGGGAATAGCTTTATTTTGTATATGAAAGAATCAAGTAAATTATTCGTTAGACGAAATTTGAAACCTCTCCATGAATGAAGGCAATTTTTCCGATAAAAGAAAAATTTATAATTCAATTGCTGTCGTGACGAAAAGAATACTATTAAATTTTAATTAATAGCAAAATTATTGTGAAATCCTTAATTGAATGCTTTCAGTGGGATCTGACTACGTTCATACGATTTTTTTAGTTTGTAGTCTATTTCCAATGCAGTTGATAAAAATGAAGAACCAATTTTATAAATTCTCTAATTTCTGTTGATTAGAGGGTTTATCATTTTGATAGGGCTTATGCTCGACAGTTATGAATAAAAATTTTTAGGATCGGAAAATACATAATATTTAATAAAATGAGGATAAAGGATATTGTCGCATTCCGCCGCAACCTCACCGTAAATCGCGAATCCCAACGCGATCTCTCTTCGCTTTCACCAACACGCTCACTCACCGCGTTTAAGCAACGGAACTGCGTCTCTCGCTCCCGCTATAACTAAAAGACGTTTAATATTGTCGCGAACGCCATATCTCAACGTCAAGTGTAATATACTTTATATATTAGTTTTTAATGCTTATTTTATTTTGCATTTGAATAGAAATACGTGTCAAAATTGAAACATTTTCTTCTAAAATAGGTAGCTCCTACTTGAGCTTGCTTACGTGGAATTTGAATAAATACGTTCGAAAAGCAAAATTCTGTTAACAATTGAAATCTTTATTACTTTTCGCAGAAAATAGTACAAATCCCGCCCCAATAGTACGATTCTCTTCTTTTAACACTTAAGGAAAAAGGCATTTCATGGTGGTTTTAGCATTTCTTATGTAAACCGAATGAGAGGAAAATTTCTGGAATCGAACTCGCGCCTTCAAATATCAGAAAAAATTTTCCTCGACAGGCCGTCCCCAGTGGTCATAGATATCCACCAAATACCATGAAAATCGGTCAATCGGTTCAAACGTTAATAGGAGGACAGAAAGACTAAACGACGAAACAATAAGCCTATTTTCCATTCTGGAAATTACGGTAAAATGCACGATTCAATGCTTTTTCAGAGCAATATTTTGATGCTAGCTTTGAAAACTATAATGACCAAAATTGTCCTTATTTACACCAAGAACAAGAAATATGAAAAAGTTTGAAATAAAAAACAGGGGATGGAGGAATGGGAAGAAAGATAGAGGAAATGGATAGGGGAAGAGAGAGGGGGGAGGGAGAGCATGGGGAGAGAAGCAGACAAGTGTGATGTAAACTGAGAGAGGAGTAAGACCGCAGGAGGAAGACGTGCGGGTTAGAGAGAAATGGGAAACGAGCAGAGGCGTAAAAGTTTACGCATTGTGTGAGGTTTTATAAAATAGAATAAAATTAAAAAAATTGCCTAATGAGGAATAAGAAAATAAAATAATCCATTGCGCACTGCTGAGTTTATCCTAATCTCTTCTCTATCTATATAAAACTCAACCTGTATGCCTGGCTGGGAGTCTGCCGTTTCATTCAAATATTTCTCGCTTAATATCTTCAGATCTACTAAGCCTATCGAGCTGAGATTTTCGCAATCGTTAAACTCCCATAAGGTGGTCCCTATAAAAAAACAAACATCCCGGTCAAAGTCCCAGATTCGACTCCGGGAGACAAGTATATTTTCCCATAGGTTTACACGGGATTTTCGATTTTTCAAGGTGCAAGATGTTTTCTTTCCTTATCAAAATACGTAAATATCAACCAATTTTCTCCATTTTTTGCTTTATTCCACGGATAAAACTATAAAATATTTTATTCTTGCAATGTTTAGATGTTATACGAAGGAATTTGTCAGAAATACGCATTTCTTTTCGAAATTTTATCGCTTTTTCGTACTCTTTCCGGGCGTTGCCAAGGCGTCCCGCATTGTTGTCTCCGATTGAATTAGCTTCTATTAAACATTCAAATACACGAAAGAATTACGTTGTTTGCTTCGCGCTTTTTATGAAGCATCGAAATTATTGTTGTAGCAACGTCAAACGTAATAGATTGCAACTTAATTAATTGCAGATAAGGTTGATTGTATGGTTCACCCGTGTGTATTACAGGCAGGAAATTTTGGATTTTTAAAAAAGTGGTAACCCCGAGAGTGCACCAGTCCTTTTGAGTGTTACATTTGTGCCATAGTTGAGGAATAAATCCAGGTTAAATTTTTATTTTAGATTTTAGCCCACGTAACTAAACCACCCTACCACCTGGAGGAAAAACAACAAATATTGCTTACAAGGAAGTATTATAAACGAAAGGTAAAGTATGATGATATATTACTATTTTAGATTTTTTCAGACAGCCTCCGGTACCTGTGTTTTATTTCGTTCTCGGACTTTTTTTTCAGTTATGTTATTTTTACCTTCAACAAAATAAATACTGTGCCACTTTAATATCCCGAGCGGAGCCGGGTACATCTGCTAGTTCATTATAAAATCAGATGCAGATGGTGGACATTGCTGTCTTCAGAATTGAACCCAGTACCCAATAGTATTTAAAATGGCATTTTAAAATATAATAGTGAAAGCCGCCACACTAAATTACTTGACTTTAATTAATACTAAACAAAATATAAACTTGAAATATGTATGAAAATGGATCTTACTTCTTCAACACTGAATGAACTTCGTTTCTCTTACGGCTGGCAAAAAGTCTCCCTGTGACTGTCTTCGATAATTTGAAATAGACTGAAATTATATTAAGCTCTGATTGGTCTTCATTCCCAGGGAACAATAACTAACCACTATTACTATAAACGTCTCATAATAATAATAAATATGAAGCAGTACTGACATCTAACGAACGACGACAACACGTTCGAATTGCAGATTCACTTTGCCCTTTCTCAAATACCTTGTTAAGTTAGACACGAGAAGTGGATAGAATTCGAGATTGGAGTGGATGATGGGATTGGAACATGCAGAGCATCGACCTTTAAAAGAGGAAAAACCCTCTCCGTTGTAATATCTAAAAGAATGTTTTCGAAGTACGAGGCACTGTGAGGGAGGATATTGAACTACAAGTGGCACATTTTCATCCGCCATGCTCCTTATCTTGTGCTTCCTGGAGAAGGATTAATACCGTTCATTTCGCAAATGGAAGGAAACCCCAAAGAACAATCTGGATTTTAGGCCACTTTCCCTTGCTCAAGACACGCCGCCTGGGACGAATGCCACTAGAACGTAACCCTTTACCGTCTGTTAACGAAATACTAAATTTATTTTTTCGATTTCGTTACGTTTTCCGTTACAGCTATTTAAAAAATTTCGTTAACGTTTTTCGTTACGTTAATCCAAAATAATTCCGTTATTTCTTTACGTTACGCGTAACTTTTTCCAGCACTGGTTTGAAGAAATTAAATAAGTTGAATTTCACATACAGTAAAAGCTCGTTATAGCGCGAATTTCGGAGGATATGTTTGCTTGCCCGCGGTGTAAAGAAGATTTGCACCATCAGGACGCTGAACCTTGTAAGGTAGCCTTATATTTAGAATCTTTTAAAGAACATAACACGAAGATAATAATTAAAGAAGCGTAAGGAAATGGAAATAGAAAATCATAAAAATAACAGTAAATAAAGAAAAATGTTTAGGGAAACAAGATATATTTTTTATTGTGGTTCTTTTGAAATAATTTAAAGTTACTTTGGTAGAATAAATGTTTTTTTCTGCAGTAATTTTTCAATTTTAAATGCTATCTCAATGAGTTAATTGGGAAAAACTCGTCTCGCCCGGCATGTACACACACAGAAACACATACACTGAGTTACTACGTACATAACATATATCGGTCATAATATTTTCTTGAAATTTACATACATATGTATTTCGGAGGAAAAGGTTTGTCTCGTGTTATATCCGAATCCGTGTATTAACGAGCAGCGCTATAACGGGCTTATACCGTAATATTATTTCATATAAAATCAATTTTTTGTTGAACCGAGTCATTGGACATTTTTTTCTTATTGCAACAAAAATGAAACAAACATATTAATGGACTCGATCAAAGTGTAGTATTCTTAATATCTGAGAAAGAAAACATTTTCTAAATTCGTCTTCAAATAAACATTCACAAGCAATATGGATAATTCCTTAGGCTACCTTTGAAGTGCTTTGGGTATATCTCTGCCCTTAAGGAGGCATTTTTTCGGCTTGTCATGGCCAGGTAATTCTCTTCCACGCGTCTGTCCATGCCATTTGTGGTACACATACGCAAGATCAGATTCCCGAATAACGGCAGCATAATACATGCTAAACTTTATAATTCCCACTTTTATTGAAAAAGGTGGTGACTAGTCTCGCCGTTGTCGCTTATCTTTGTAGTGTATATCCTCGAAGTTAAGGCTTTCATCAGTAGAGTATTTCTCGAGTTATATTCACTTCATATCATCAGGTAACAAAGCCGCTATATTTTGTTTTCGCATTTTAACCTGCTACAGGCCATATTAATTCACTATTCTCATTTTTTCGGCAAGAAACTTATCTTAATTTTTATTTTTCTATGAAAGAGACAGCCAACATTTTGGTATAAGCATTATTTCTAATAATATGCTTTCATTGTTGAATAATTTATTCCTGTAGTCTTGAATGCTTCATAGCTCTTTTTCTATGAAACCCTTTATCATGTTTTAGAAGTTAAACATGATAGTTTTTTATTGTTGATATTAATGAATCAATAATTTTGACAATTTAATCTTCAATATGGAAGTTTCATTTAAAAATGAACTTATTTAAGAGCTTTCGTTTTTACATAAACATTTAAAACTATGAGGTAAAAGGATTCTGATAAAAAATACGATTAGTTTATTTAATATGTGAAAATAAATTAACGCTAAAATAAGCGAGAATATATCTACTGTTTCAGTATTTATTATTCATAGATCTAAGTTATCCTAAAAAATTAATATTAATATATATATTAATATATCCCCTAATATTTTGAAATCAACCGGCGTGTCACAAATAGAGTCTTTCTGATAGTACACAATGATTTTTATGCATATTTTTAAATCTCGTTTGTGTATTACAGAAATGTTGTGGGACGCCTAAAATATTGCTTATAATTAAAAACAACGAGTTTCTCGTGGTTTTAACGTACATACATTATTTTTTGCTCTAAGACTTATGTCGCTAGATTGTGCGGATTTCAATCAATTTAAAATGGTCTATCGTTTATAATTTATTTAGGATTAGAAGTACGTTCTCGTTTCGTTTTGCAAAATTTTGGAAACAATGCTCAACTTACAGTAGTGATTAATCGAACGTGCTTCATTTAAACTCTGAACTCAATTTATTGGAGAGAATTGCCCTATATTTATCCAATATTTGTAAAAAGAAATGTTGAATTATTTAATTTAGCCTTAGGCAGTAGTCTTGGGATGCATGCGTTTTTATAATTACATGAAACTTATAGGATTTGCGAAAACTGTTAGACAAAAATGGGAGCTTCATTTGCTGACGAAGTATGAAAAAGCGCATTTTCATTGAAGTTTATTTGTAATTGTAAAGTTAACATTCTTTATAAATTTAGTAATATAATTATATATCGAGGTAATTTACTCGATAATTAATTTAAAAATTTTAACATTAACCATTTGTTCAGAATCTGCCGCCCATAGATTTCTCCAACAAAATCTTTGCCAGCGTAATAAATAACATAGTGGAACACAAACAACCTGCAAATTTCACTCTCATCTCTTACCGTTTATTTGCTATTTTAATTTAATGACTGCACAGACGGATAAACAGAGCGAAAACATAAGCGCGTTTATAAAATCAAACCCGTTAAAAAATTGCAATGCTGAGTATTGTTTTGAATAAGTAGTCTAATTACGGAAAATAATAAATTAAAATATATTCCTTCTTTCCGAAAATACCATTAAAAAGTCTAAATCGCCCCATATGAATACGTGGGTGTATTTCATCTGCTCGACACATGAACGATGCTGAGAGAAATGAGAGTGCATAAATACCACACTCGGTGTGTTTTTTTTCTGGCGAATCAACCTCTTGAGCTATTATAACTTAACTAACCCAACTATACACGGAAGGGTGGAGGGAAACCTGGTGCCGGGCATTAGCCTACTCTTTACGATGGCCAGATGACCAAGTGTGCTAACTTCCTAACATCTCTTCCAAAGGACTGAGCGTTTACTGGTTGAAAAATCCGACCTTTGAAATGGAGATCGCTGGGTGTAAGGTCAAAGATGTAACCACTCAGTCATCGCAATCCCACTCTGCGAATCTTTGTTAGCCTACTTTTCTGAATGGAAATAGGCTTATAGTTTTGCCGTTGTGTCTGTCTGTCCGTCCCCCCTATTAACTTTTGAACCAATACAGCGATTTTCATGAAACTTGGTGGAAATCTCTTGCTACATGGGCCGAACTCCCGAGGTTAGTTTTTGTTACGAAGATTGAAGTCCCGGGTTCGATTCCACGGAAAAATCCTTTCCTTTTGATTTACATGGAAAATCTGAAATCCATCGTGCAGGATAATTTTCTCTTGCGCATTAAAATGTCCTAGAAGTGTAATATCGAAGCGGAATTTACACTTTCCTCCGAGGAAAGGAATGACGATTCTAATTTTTATCGTAGAATTTTGCTTATCGATTGTATTTCTTAGAATTTCGCGTAAATACTGACGTTTCTGCAGCTTTTATCACTCATTATGAGAGTGTTGGCATAGCAACAACTATTGTTGGACTCGGAATCGGTATAGTCTAGTACATACACGCGTTACTTTTGCAGCACAAATACGCGTGATCAATTTAATATTCTGTTCGAATGTATTTATAATATTTTATAACGCTAAATTACGAAATTTGTGAACAGAAAAAGCAACATATTTTAACATATTTTAAAGCTATTAAAGGCAATAGAAGTCTTACATAAATGATTAAATGGTAAATAGGCGTCATAAGTTCCGTTTGGATCAACTTCTTTCTTCTAAAAAAGTCTTGGATTTCATCAACGGCTTTTAACGACTACATGTATGGTATTTGATATTCATAGGCAGGCTCCGAGAGATAAAAAATAATTCTTATTTAAACGAATGGGCTATTTGAAAGCATTTCTCCCTTTTTTATCCTCATCCCTAGAATAGCTTTTCAGGCGAAGAGAAACTCGGTGTCCTTGATGACGTTGCTCAATTTAATGCGTTGAAGGCACCTTATAAAGTTCCTTTCACCCATTTCTCAGCGTCTCTTTGTTCCAAGCAGAGAGGAGTCAATATTGTTTCATTACCATGCGATGCATATCATCAGAGTTTTCTTATTATTTATGGCGATAAAATTTATTTACAAACCCTACTTACAGCTATTTTATCGCTTCATTCTCAGTAATGATGAATACATTTATTCAACTACAACTGGAGTAATAAATTTAGGTTATAAATGCTCTAACGGTTATGATAACCCTAAAGAAATATCTCTTTCTTATTTTAGATTATGAAATCTCATGCAAAATGAGGATTGAGAACCGCCTAAATTGCAGTTATATGTTTTGTAAAGTATTGATTAAAAAGTGTATTCATGTAGAGGACAGTATTTGCTACAAAAAAGTCTGCGATAGCACACATTTCCCACTTATAGTTTCCGAGATAAGAATTATTAAATTGTAATAGTCATATTAAAATCGTATAATAATCGAATTTTGCATTCACTAACCCTTATATGATCTGTAAGGTATTGATTAAAATATTTATTCAGGTCGAAAACAACATTTGCTACAAAAAAGTTAACAACAGCACATATCTACGATTCATAGTTTCCGAGATCAAAATTATCAAAATTTAATAATATGTATAACAACATTTGCTGCATAAACGTCTGGAACAGCATGTACCTACAGCTTTTAGTTTCCAAGATAAAAACTATCAAACTTTAATGTACAAATGGGGTGAAAACAACCCCTTAAAAAAACAATTTTGAAATTTTCGATGTGTCTGTTTGGTTGTAACCAAAAACCTATAATCGTGCCAAATTTCATGTTTCTAGCTCATCAGAAAGTGCCTAAACATTAGTATCCTCGTATATGTTAATAATGATATACATATCATAAGTAAGAAGCTTATATATAGCATAGAAAAACGAGCACACTGAGGCAAATAATTCACGGAGAAATTATAACCGTTTTTCGGCACAAAATCAGTACAGCAAGATAATCAGTGAAAAATCGTTACAATCAGTATAGTATTCAATAAGCTACGAATGTCCCAAAAGTAATGATTCTGGTTTCTCACCGAGAAATGTTTCATTATAGTTTAAAGAGACAACATAGTAACAGTTAGCAATAACGTGTTTGGAAAATACCTTTAAATTAATTTTCCACATAGTCTCGCATTTGCGCCACAAAAAAATCGTCAAACATCGAAAGCAACGATGTGCTGGGCCTTCCTTCCTCATCCGGTTTAGAGCCCAGACCTTGTTCTCCCTTACATTCTTTATTTGGTTCTTTCAAGGTTGCTCTACAGAGGCGAGGTTTTGAATCTGTTGATGGTGTGAAGACAGCGATTCGTCGCCTACGGAATCATCAAAATTAAACTTTCGGGATGTCATTACGTCACTGCTTCCAAGTTTACGCAAATGGAGCGTAATGGAGGCTATTTCTAAAAATACGTTTATAGGTATTTTCACACATGTTCTCGCTGTTATTGTGTTATTACTTTCAATTGTTAATAAACTTATTTAAGGAAGAATTAGGAATCAGTAATTTTTGGGCGATCCTCCTCACTTTATTCAAAACGAAATACCTTATTTGACATTCGCTATATGTTTCTATAATCAGTGGTATGAAAATTTATTGGTTTTCAATTAAAATTTACCCTTAATTTCCTTTACAAGTAGGAAACGGTTGCCATCCCAGAAAAAGTATTCTTCTGTGCAAAACTCCTTTCTATTATTTTTTATATTGGAGAACATGATGATCATGATGATGTAAAGCAATCAATCCAACTTATTCATCCAAATTACAATTATTCCGCATAATATTCTATCGCAAACGTGAGCGTTATTGCGTTGAACTAATTTTAAATGGCTAGATTGCTTTCGGTTGGTATTTTCGTTAATGTTACTCGGAGAAGAAAATTAAAGTTACGCACTTTCATTGCAAAAATGCAAAGGTATTCCCGAGTTCCATTTCGATGAATTTTCACTAAAAATGTTTCGTTGCTTTAGTACAGGGGTGCCCAAACTACGGCCCGCGGGCCACATCCGGCCCGCGCAGTGATTTGATCCGGCCCGCCTTATCAGCAAGAGTATTCATTAGATATCGTTTATGATATCTAAATGACATTTTCCGAGTGCTTGGGTGAAATCTACCTTTAATATAAGCTAATTACATATTACAGAATCGGAAAAAATTCTCAAAACTGGCTCTGAAATTTTCACACTGCTCAGTACTCAGTCATTTTAAATACCGTATGTGGCCCGAACAGTGGATCATGAAGCCTCATGTGGCCCTTTCAGTAAAAAGTTTTGTGACCTCTGCTTTTAGTATATAATAGTGAAGGATCGTAGAGCTGTCGCCTTTAAGGGTCCCCATAGACAACACATGAATTCGCCTAAAATACTCAGCAATGAGGGTTTACTGAGGGAGCAGGTACTCGAAGAAAGTGTAGCGCACGTTACCGCCAGAGTCCATATTCAGTAGAACTCCAATTATCCGAACGCCGGTTATCCGAACGTCCAATTATCCGAACCAAATTTAAAATTGCTGCATGTTTCTTAACACGTTGGGACATTCGGATATAACCGAATCCGAATTTATGACCCCTCCCTGCGACATTTGGATTTTCCACAAGACCTTGGAAAAACTTTCTTTCGATACTCCTGCGTTGAGGACCCTCTCTTTGGCTTCAAGGAGTCCCCCAAACACTTCCTGAATGCTATCCACTGCTGAAATACCGACACAATGCGCCCCACCGACTTTAGGACATGTGTTTTAAGATTATAAATACAAATTTTGATGGCCTTTCCTTTCTTTTGGAGAGATTAGGGTAAACGCTCTGGTGATGGTTCGAAAGACATTTTAGAGAAAATTGTTAGGTAGTTTTTGGTCATATTTCTTGATCATCAGCCGTGAGTTCTTCCACAGCTTTTTCCATATACGGTGCCTATTCGTATTAAAGATTGCGCTTTGTGTCACCTTGAAAACTAAAATCGTTTGCTCATCTTTATAACTCACATTTGCCCTTTCTTTTGTCCAACTTTCCGAAATTTCAGTAATCCGAATCACCCTTTATCCTAATTACTTTGGGCAGTCTGAGTTCCAGTATGCATATATAAGTATATATATATAATACACATAGTGTTTAACTGCTGGCCTTGGTAGAAGGGTGTTCAGTCTATCTGCATATGAATTCCTGGGTAGCGCCTTCAAATCCTCCCGAGGTCATGGTTGTGTTTTCGTCTTTGTTACCACCGTTATGCTCGTTGTGAAAAGTCGGTAAAGGCTGTTTATGAATTAGTTAAAATTAATGAATAAATATGTGATATGAGAACTTTGAAAAGGTTTAGCACGTCGGTTTAAATCAAGGATTATTTTCTTAATTTGAACGAAACTAACATAATCTTTCCTTATTAAATTAACTTTAGATTATTTTCATAGCTTCACTATGAAGTTACATATATATCTGAAGGGAATGCGAGAAACAGCGGAAGAGGTCTTTACATTTAAAGACATGAAACTCTAGTCTTCAGCATTTTACTCCTCCGAATTTTGTACCGCATTGACGAGAATTTTTTCCCAGTTACTGAGCGAATTGATCAGTTTCGCAGAAATATTTCAATGGTTTAAAGTGTTTTATTAATTGCCTTGGAAAGAACGAAAATCGATGCAGAGGTTCAAACTTTTGAATCAAAAAATATTTATAATAATGAAATATGTCTGAAAAATTAATGTGTAGGTGAGATGAAAAGCTTGCAGAATGCAAGCATCAACTACTTGTACGCTTATAATGTTGTTGCCTAATAATAGTGCGTTTCGCTGGAGAGCACCTTTTTCTAAAATTCTCCATAGCTAGTGGAGGTAAAACCAGAAATCACACCGACTAGCAGTCGATTGGTAGGCATTCCTGCCGCTTATAAAATGAGGTTACTTCCGTGAATGGGAGAAACCAGTGGGGCGAGATGCGTCACATGACGTAGGCGGAAAGCTAGTTGCTCGGATGATGACCGAGTGGGACTTTCGCTTTCCAGATGCGGCCGCGCTATCCATTCTGGCATCCCTATTCCTACGCTCTCTCTCTCTCTCAAGAGAAAAACAGCAATGCGTAAAAAGTAGAGGAAATACGGAGTCGTTAGCGATTGTGACGTAGCGTGCGACAACTAATCGCAATGTTGAGTAGGTTAGATTAATCGCAGCCGTTTACTGAGAAGATATTTGCCGCCAACTGTCCATTTGTCAGCTTCATGTAATATTATGTAAACATCCCTATAACGGGGGTCCTCAAAGAATATTTTTCCGTGGCCGCTGCTGCTCCAAGCAATGTTGTGGCGACCGCATTTAAAAAAATAGGCTATGGTGATATTTGGTTTATTGTACCTTAGCAGTTATATGGGTAAACTTTAAGATAACAGCAAAATGATATTTCACTAAAATCTTTTTGTTGTATTCGAGTCCAAATTTACGCATAATATGTAAAAAGAAATTAGTGGTAAGGCCTGATCTCGGATTTAAATTCATCTCTCAGGAGGAAATTGCTACATATTTCCTTTTGTTACCAACTAAAGATATCGATTAGCACTCGAGCGAACTCAAGCCGCCACTCGGCGCGGAGGTATCCCGCGGAGCGCCTGGCGTGTCCCATCCGTTCACAAGACCCTTCGGCTCTTTCCGCCCTGGAGCAGAGCTCGGCAACTAACTTCTCAGGCTCTGTATGCCGAGCCTGCTAGGACTCTCAGTCGGCAGCAGCAGCAGAGAGAAATCGAAGGCCTTTGGGGGGGGGGTCATCCTATTTCACCAGACTCAAGTTCTTACAAAATAAAAACAAAAGGTAAAATAGGAAATTGTAAATAATACGGGTCTAAGATTTAACGCAGCTAAGTACGCGGGTAAGCTATACGTGAGGCGTACGAGAAAATGCCAAACGCAGGTATAAAGTGAAAGGCGTAAATAGCACAAGCAAGGTTAGTTCACACACAGGAGAAGATAGTACACAAACAACATAAATATATATAAATCCTATGGACCGTAAAAATAAGACAACCTTACGAAAATAACAAATATGCCAATACACAATAACTACCATGGTATAAATATTATTTTTTAAAGGAAAGTATAAAATTTCTAACAAAAACTACGAGACTTAAAAGTTAACTATTACGGTAGAGAAAAAAACTATAACGTAGATGACATAAAAGGTAAGATAACTTAAAAAATGTTAAATAAACTTTACGAAAGGATAACAAATAGAATAAAATAAACGTTAGATCTACTTAACACTACAGCTACTTCTACTATGATGCTATCGCTACAATAGTCGCTAGAAGATTCGTAGGAGCAAGTGAAAGGCACGTCCGTTCTCTTCGACAGCCATGTAAAGAATTTTCCTTTTTAGATAGGAAATTATTTCCTTCGCAGTATTTCGGGATCTATTAATTACAAAAAGAGTGGCAATAATTGTCAAACCACTATTTTGAAGCTGACGGTATGTAGCTGAGTTATCTTAAGATATCTTGTGGCTTATGGCACTTATAACTGTGGGTCCCCATTTCAAAATCTAAATACAGTATCACTGCGTTAGTAATTTCCAATAACATAACAAAATACAATTTTAGAATTAATAAAGAGGGGATTTTACATAACAAATTTTATTTAGAGATGTAGAAAATACATACATTTTAAGCGTGCATATATGAATAGGAAATTACTATTTACTTTCACAAAATTGACATATCACAGAAAAAAATCAGAATAATGTAAACATAGAAAACGAAGAAAAGCAATGCAGAGTTTCGTTCCTGCCTTTTTGCTGGACAAAATCATGAATTATTTCAGTAAAATCAATTTGATCCAAAATTTCTGATTCGATGCTCATGATTCATTGATCCTTTTTTGAAGGATGTTATTGCGTAATTCATTTTTATTCATTTTAGTTTTGAAAAGGAACATTCTCCAGTGCAGTTTGTAAGTACATCCTTGCTGCGACTTTTATATTCGGAAATGTTGAGTCCAATTTACCAGTTTTGATTTTAAAATAAATTGCTGCAATCGTAACTTCTTCCGTATTAGACATGTAATATTTCAATTGAATAAATTAAGAGATTCTTCTTTACACACATCTTTTCAATAAAATGGTACCAATGTTTCAGCTTACACTTTCATTTCTTCCGTATTTCGATCTTTTAAGATACTAACATTTTTAATTTATGCATAGGCTTCATTTTGCCCGGATAATCCGCTTACTAACAAATCAGCGATGGGTAAATAATTATTTACTTTAATGTTCTCGCGCCAATATAAATCGTTTTTTGAGCAGATACATCATGAAATAGGCTACTTCGTTTTCCCTGTCGTTTGTTAGTATCAGTATGGTCAATATTACTATTTTTCATTTGTTATTAGCTAGGGTTGAACAGTTGTATAAAACTCCTTAAGCCAAAAAAATTGTAGGGTAAGCCCTATGCATTTCGCCCACTAAGTGGGCATCTTCAGGGGAGAACCTGCCTTGGCAGTGAACAAGGTTGAACCTTGTTCACTGCCAAGGCAGGTTCTCCCCTGAAGATGCCCACTTAGTGGGCGAAATGCATAGGGCTTACCCTACAATTTTTTTGGCTTAAGGAGTTTTATACAACTGTTCAACTTGGAGCCAAAGTGATTACGAGCTACCATCTACTATTAGCTAGGGTGACCATACGTCCCGGATTTTAGATGTTGTCCCGGCGTCCCGTCCGGTTTAGTATTTGTCCCGGTTAAAAATTCTTTTTATTTTCTATTTCATAAATATAGAATAAATAAATCACATTCTACAAGTTATATGTTATTTCACATGCAGTCCATTTATTAGGAATCAAAATCTTATCCTTCAAATAAGTTTAAATAAGTACAATCCGTAAGGGGTGCCTATATGTGCGAGGGGTGCAGCGCACTCCGACAGCCGAGTTAACGCCGAGCACGTTTAGCTAGACGAGTTTCGAAGCAATTATTTCTGTTTTAGATCATCCCTATTTACTATAACGAATTAAGTTTATCTAAAACGTTACATTTAACTGTTATCACGCCATAATATTTTCTTGAATGTTGCCTAGAAATGGCTAGAAATGATATGCGACGTGGCCTTTCCTAAATGCTTTGGTGAACCAAAATACCCTTTTTTCTAGAATATTTTCTAAAAACTTGGGGTGCGTTTTATAGCCCGAAAAATTCGGTAAATATGACTCTAAAATATTTGTTCCCTTCAATTTTCTGACCAATTCTGTAATAATATTGTGCACAGAATGTTAGAATTTGAAAGAATTATGGGCTACTTTGTCAAGAAAATCATGGCCACGCTACGCGGAATTTATCTATTTGGCATGTAAGCGACAAAAAACTAAATATCTTATATTGTCCCGATTTTTCTTCCCCAGAACACGTTGTGTCCTGGTTTTACTTCCTCAGAATCTGGCCAGCCTACTATTATCTTATACTTTTCGAAACTGTTTCTCATAGACTTGAAATTTCGTATCTCGAGATTAACTAGCATCGTCTGCTAAGATTTTACGAGCTGATTTGATTAATTTGTATCCTCCATATAAAGCACCGACGACATCCGCGTGAGCTATCTAGCGACTGACAAGAGCTTTAATACACGGTGTGTTGTTCCGAGAGCAGTTACCAGTACGTATATCCCATCTATATGTTGACTAGACAAAAATGCGTATAATTTCTGAACGAAGTTAAAATTAATAGTTATTTGACCGATCTGGGTAATGGCATGCATGCCTACCAAGTTCAACGAATGTCCAGCGCAAGGAGGAAACATTGGCAATTCGTTTATTTCTTTTATTCTTGCTTGCGGACATATTTGTCACGTTGTCGTAAGACTGACTACGACGATTTAATATATCTATCTCGTTATCTTTCAAGAACGAAAGAACGACTTCAATCAAATATTTTGCTCCATGACCATGAATCTGTACGAATTCAAAAAACCGTTCTATTGGCAAACAATTTTTCACACATTGTACTGTAAAACATACCTGGTTAACGTGACACATATTGGGTGATGAATCAACTGTAATGGATTAGTACTTTATCGTTTTCAACTCGCTAGTTGTTACTGATAATATGTTCTTTCCCATCAACGAAATATTAAATTAATCGCAAATATTAGCGGATAAATATGAAGCAAGGACGTACCCGGGGGGGGGGGGGGGGGGTCCGGACCCCCTCTCGGTGTAGAGATATATGTGGAATCTGCGATAACCATGCGACAAACTTGCTACGTTGCCCCTTGCTACGCTGCCACTTGCTGCGTTGAGTTATGAGATCTAAAACATTATAAAAGTTTATATTATTTGAATAGGACATTTATTTAATCAGTTGCTGGAAATTGGTTTTCGGTCTCATACACCCCTCCCCCCCCCCCCCCCCCCCCCCCCCCCCGAAGTAAATTTCTGGGTACGTACATGATATGAAGGAATGCCTTTACCTGCATTTCCAAATTTTTTATGTGCTGAGAAAGAAATGGATCAAACTAACTTATCAATTCCAATACACCAAGGTAGTTACCATTTTGCATTGACCCAATATTTTGATTGCTACCTCAGAGTAGTAGTCCTCTACTTGCTAAAAGCTTCACTACTGAAACTAATCCTTTCAAACTTTCACACCAGTACTTTAACTTGAGTAATCTATGTAGTATCGATTTGTGAATTTTTTTCGTTTAAAATACGCTAGCATAGAATTGTGATGCTCCGAATTATTATCTTGTAAAGAAATACTATCTAAGCTATGTTTCCAGTCATTGAAATCAACAGAAACAAAGTTACAGAACGCAGGCAACATACAAAACAGCCTAGAGATCCTTTTGATGGAGAATACAATAACCATGCATGAACCATTGTTTCTCAATTACACAGCGTACGCTTCAAATGTGAACTTGATAAATGCCTAAGTATTGTTTCCCACCTTCGGCAGATTTTATGAAACTATGACTATGATTTTGACAAAATCCCGGAACTTTATTTATCGAATATAAAAAAAAAGAACGTTATTAATAGAATTCCATAAAGCAGGATCTGTAGAGAACGTTGAATCTTGTGCTGGTCCCGGTTCTGATAATTCAGCAATCACTTTATTTTCTTCATGGTCGTCAAGTACGTCACAATGTGATGCTTTTCCTGAAGTAATTGCAAAAATTTCACCTATTGAAACATTTTCTGGTTTCTATGTGGACATTGGTATCAACGATGCTATGGAAGTAAAAAAGTCGTTCGTTTTGGTACCACCATTCATTCCAAATAATTTCATCCCACCTCACACAAACGTGCTGCTTGCCACACCATGATACACCGGTTAACCCACATCCAACTATCGGGCAGACTTCACCAAAGAACTCAATATTATTAAAGAAGCAGCTAGCACCAACTGTTTTTCACACGAACTAATACACACTTATACGGAAAACAGAAATTTAACACTTAAAGGTATCCGCCTCCAGACACAAAACCGCGTTGGTTCAAGATACCTTACATAAAATAGGTTGAGCACTACGGCAATTTTATAATGTTGAAAAAGAGGGACTCTAATTACCGTAAAAATTAAAGAGAATACACACCGGGGTGGCATCACACCCCAGGGTGACGCGAGAGTTATTGAGGGGTGACGCAAATATTTGATAAATTCACAGTGATCATATTTTGGCTTCTAATAATAAATAAAACCAGACGAATACCTTCCTCTGCTTCTTTAAATGCATAAGTTTTTGTCTTTATATGTTAAATAAAGCCCAATTTACCTTCAAAGTTGACTTGAAGGAAAGAGAACTGTAAACAGGGTGACGCAAAACTGAAATGGGGTGACGTAAACAAGAAAAGGTTGAGAACCACTGCAAACGCAAAGGTTTACGGGACGTTACTCCTCTCTAGGGACAGTCACACACCGTGCACACTTTCACACGAACCAAGTTCCGCGGATTTATTCACACCGCGGCATACAAAACACTCGGGTTTGCGGGAAAGTAATTGTTTTCTATTTTGTATGTAAATTTTATGGTGGGAAAGAAACGGTTAAGATCTAGAATTAAATCGGTGAGGTTATAGCAACTTGGGTCAAAAATATCAAAAACGTAATCTAATATGTAAAGCAGATTCTGGGAAAATATTTAAATTTCGTTTTGCATATATTTTAAAAATAAGATATTAATAGGTTCGTCAAGAAGGGGGATAGACGGTTGCCCATTGTAGTGACAAGGTTCTGCTTATAGAATTTTTGATTAAATAGGACATAATTTTGTTTGATAGACGTACGTATTCGCCTACTGAATCTGGTGTTAGACCTTTGTTAAAGAGCCAATTTTCTAATACTGAGATCGTATCAGGTATGTGGACACTGGGAAATTGATTTATTACATCGAAAGAAATTAAAACTTGGGTGTTAGTCCAGATTAAATCTTTAGTTTTTTCAACGAATTCTGTATTATTTTAAACCAAATGCTGGATAATAAAATTAAGATTTTTCAATTGTGTATTAAGCTACTGAGACAAATAGTCTCATCGGACAGTTGGTTTTGGGGAATTTTGGGAGGCAGCATGATTTAGGTAGGGACTGATTCGAAGCATGTAATTTGAATTTCTGTTTCTGATGAAAGACGTTTGTGCAACTTTTTAATTTTGTTTATTTGGCGGATGAGTGAGTTAATCGGATTTTTGTTAACTACAGTGCACAGGTCGTTATTTAGCATATTGGAGACATTTTTTAAAGATTCAGATTTTTCCATTATCACACAAATTTACTCGCTTCAGCTAGTATCTATTATAAATGGCACCTTTTACATAGGATATAAACATAATATATATAGCGCTCAAATTGGAAAAAGTTAAGAACCGAAATGCCGATGTTCGAAATTTCATGTAGAAATTAACAATTACTATTCATTTTTTATGTATAACAGAAAAAACAACATGTCTGATGACTTTATTGAACTCTTGGTATGTTTTTTACGTTAAAAATACAAGTAAATCACAAAGAGCAGACACAAAATTCAAGCAAAAATTCATGTAATTATAACTCCACAAAGATTCTTGAGTGATTTAAGCTTTGCCAATTGGTTTTTGGTCGGGGAAAGCTGTTTCATCTGCTGATTGTCGACCCCTAGCTAACTATGGTCTAACATATTTTAAAGGATTAAATTGGTTCAGAAGTGGCGCTATTAAATTGCTAAAAATCAAATTAGCAACAGTTTGAATATTCAACGAGCTTCTTTTTTCTGTGATAATATTGTTCATAGCACAAAAACCGCATTCGTATTCACTATTAGAAATTGAAATTGTGGAAACTGTTTCAAATCTTTTTGTATTTCATCTCTGGACATTTTATATTCACGGAAACCAGTAATTATCCTTCGTCGATCTAAAGAAAAAATTTAAACGAGATTTGGAAATTAATCTGTTTTGTAAATTATTAGCAATCCTGCGGAAAAACCGGCTTTAATTAATTATATGCACTTTATCTTGTCGTTTTAGAGAAACGCCCTTTAATTTTCCAGTTTGGATAGTTTTTAAACCTAATAACTTTGGACCAGGAATGGTAACCATTGATTGGAAGACTAAGATTAATTATGTTCAAATATTTTTTCTTAGACTAGATTGTTGATTTTCTTTGTGTTTCCATTGTAACTTACAAGGCATTATTTCCACTTATGAAGATAGATGAATATGTTTTGCCCCATTAGAAGCTGACACTTGAACATTTTTGTAACCCGAGCATCAATATATTGGTCGTTAACAAATAACCGCGTGTTGTTACTTTTAAAATTATTGCATTGTTGCTCTCTATAAAATATTTTACTTTTGCCTATGTCAGTATTAATGTTATTTCTCTTCGTTTTGGGTACTGTTGAACTTTTATCGTGTTCTTTCTGATTCTTGACTGCCTCGCTTTCAACATCTCGCTTATTCTTTTCCCATACTGTTTCATCATTATTTAATTATTCTTCAGCAACCATTTTTGCAGGCTCATTTTAGCAGCATGGGAAAAGTTAGCCCCAAGAGATATAATTTTAATGTATAAATAAAAGGAAAAATTTGTTTACAAAAAGAAAAAATCTTTAGCGTTACAAGTTCCGCAGTTAATGATCGGTCTATTGAGTAGTTGAAATTATGCTCAAGCGCAACTATTGTTTTATATTTGTGACCAATAAATGCTATTTGAAAATCCATAACCTAAACGCTAAATTATTTCCAACTCCAACTGAAACAGCAGTCAACAGTGCTTCGTTAACACATATATTACAAACGTATACAACACTGGAAATATTATTATAAATACCTCTAATATTATAATAACGCTTATGCTGATTGAATGGGTGTTGTGCTAGAGACTCCTGAGTCTTACGTTAGACTCTATCTCCAAGCAAATGTTTTTAACCAGTTGCCTTTAAATATAAAGTCGAATTAAATTAAAATAATTCTTCGAAATCTTTTCTTTTTTCCATTCCTTTCCTTTTTTCCATTCCGTTCCATTTTTTCATTCCTTATTCCCATTCTTGTCCTCTTTCCCATTCCTTTCCTTTTTACCATTCCTTTACTTCTTTCATTCTTTTCCTTTTTTTCATTCCTTTCCTTTTCCCATTCCTTTCCTTTTTTCCATTCCTTTCCTTTTTCTATTCCTCTCCTTTTCTCCATTCCTTTCCTTTTTTCCATTCCTTTCCTTTTTTCCATTCCTTTCCTTTTTCTATTCCTCTCCTTTTCTCCATTCCTTTCCTTTTTTCCATTCCTTTCCTTTTTTCCATTCCTTTCCTTTTTCTCAAACTCTTCCTCACTTCCATTCCCCCCCCCCCCCGGGATTACAGTCAAACCCCGATTTAGTGCCTCCCTATATAGTGCCACCCCCGCATATCGCCCATGAATCGTTATGAACAAAACTTCCATTTTATGAATACATAGAGCTAGCAAAAACCTCGATTTACGGCCCCGCCCGCTTTAGTCGCAATGTCAGTGTTAGACAAACGGTGGTGATAATTCGGGGTATGACAATATAAAAATCTTACGTACAGAATGATTATTTATTTGATAAACATTACGCTAGACAACTTTTATATCCCCAAAACTATTTTAACTTTCTGGATCATACTGTTATGTGAATTGCATATTTTTAGTTCGTAAAAGACGTTTCATTAAAATAAATTACAATTTTTTGTGTTTATAGTGAAAGATGAAAAACTTACTACAAACGGAATATTTATTTATTTCCGTTACCGTCTTATTTTTTATTGCTACCAATGTATTAGGAAATGGAAAATATAAAGTAAAAATAAAGAATTAGTGCATTTTTTTCTTTGACGTCTGTTCGGGCTTCGCTAGTTTTTAGCGAGCTACGGGGGAGCGAATATTAACGTGAATAATAAAATAAAAATCTGGAGTGTCATCCTCTTGAGCGGTAAAGAAGGGAGAAGAGTGGAGGGGAGCGTAGAAACCTTCTCTTTCTCCGGCGGACTGTCTTTCGATCGCACTTGTTTTCTCCGAGTCGGTAACTTTTATTCCTCCATCTCCTAATCTTGTCAACAGCTCTGACGAAACGCGGTACTATCTAAGCTCCCTCCCCTCCTGGGTGAAGCTATCAACTCTCACTCTTGCTTATTCGGCTTGCAATCGTTAAGGCTCGTGCGCAGGGGGTTAGTAGAGAGGTCAGTCAAGTAGGCAAGTTAACTTGTCCGATTTTTTGTAAGACAGTGGCGTAAGCAAGTGCTTGCTGTCCACACGAGGGGAAGTATTTCAAGACAGTTCAGTAGCCTCCATGAATCGCTCTCATAAGAAACGAGTGATTAGAAATGTTTCTAAATTATTGTATGCTGAGATTTTGGAGATACTTGAGGATGAGGTTAGCGAGATAAAAAGAAGACCTGGCTTAGGAAATGGAAGGCAAGAAGAAATACGCGCGGAGGTTCTGCTTTGCTTATGAGAGAACATTATTTGGAAGTGAAGTTGATAGTAACTTTGTTGGATGATTCAATAATTATAAATAAGAGAAACGGAAGATCCAGCTGAGTAGAAACTGCTGGAGGTGGTCACGAAAACGTTTTAATACCCGACTAAATTTAATTACTCCTGAAATTCAACGCTCAGACACTGTAATAAGAGAAGCCGTACCAACAAGAATTAAATTGTAAGGGACGTTGTCGTACTTACTGGAAACATTTACGCTAGTCTACAACATTTTTTTCGAGTTTCAAAATCGGCAATTTCGAGATTCGTAACTCTCGTTGCCATGGTGGCCAAATTTTACCATTGTTTTTCATTTTTAAAATTCCCATTTTTGCAGTTAAAATAAAATATTTCAACTAATTCGGCATGGATCCGTATTCTCTTTTCAAGAAATATTATTGTCATTTTTTCCGTATTGTAATTTGTTCCCTTAGGGCTCATGCACACGGGGATAGTAGAGAGGACAGTCAAGTACGCAAGTCATTTGCCCCTCGCTACCATCCCCTAAGGCTAAAACATAGCAAAGAAGGTCGTGGTGGAGGACGAGGTGGAGGTCGCGGTCCAGGTTTATATCGCGGTCTAGCTCAATGGAGTTGCGTAAACATAACGAAGAGGCCGTCGTTTACATTGTGGTCGAGACTTTTTTTCCGTCCATCTAATGACTCTTGGAAGGGAGTATCGGCGTCAAAAGTATCCCGAGTTTGAGACTAAATATCTCCAAAATGGCTCCATGGATTTTGATAGGAGACAAATCAGCGTATAGCATATTTAATTCCGCGTTGAATAGGGGTAGTTTTTATTTTTTTTGATTTTTTGAAGGAGACGTTTTCGGGGTGAATGCAAAAAGACCCACTTTTTAGAGCTCTGAGACGGAAGGGTCACTTTGCCGGTTAATAATTAAGAAAGGGTTCATCCGATTGCGGTTAAATTTTAATAGCATATGGGTCATAGTCCTATTATTACGTGTGCATGATGTAAAAACTCCAGGTTTATTCGTTTACAACATTTTTATGCTATTTAGGAAACCGTGTTATCTCCGCAATTATAAGGGGGTGGGACATGCGACGCACACTGTCGCCTTCGTCTTTGGGTCTTTATTACGAATCAATTAATTTCGTACGTCTGGAATGAACGGAATATTTTATAGTAAGTTTTATATTTGTTGAAAGCGGTTGAGGAAGAAAAGCATGTTTCGCGGGAGCTTCTCGGCGGAAGGTATGGTCGCGTAACCTTGAAAGGACCAATCAGATTGCTGGATGGGTGTCAGCGGCGCGGAAAGCGGCGATGTGAAACAAACAAATTTGGTTCCTTCTAAATCGCGATGTAAACCTCTACCTCGACCTCCAGCTGAATCGCTCCGCTATGCGCACTCCGGTTAAATCCCGTGTTTGATCCCCTTTGGATAGACCGCTATATAAACTTCGACCGCGACCTCCACCTCGACCTCCACCTCGACCTCCACCTCGACCTCCACCTCGACCTCCACCTCGACCTCCACCTCGACCTCCACCTCGACCTCCACCTCGACCTCCACCTCGACCTCCACCTCGACCTCCACCTCGACCTCCACCTCGACCTCCACCTCGACCTCCACCTCGACCTCCACCTCGACCTCCACCTCGACCTCCACCTCGACCTCCACCTCGACCTCCACCTCGACCTCCACCTCGACCTCCACCTCGACCTCCACCTCGACCTCCACCTCGACCTCCACCTCGACCTCCACCTCGACCTCCACCTCGACCTCCACCTCGACCTCCACCTCGACCTCCACCTCGACCTCCACCTCGACCTCCACCTCGACCTCCACCTCGACCTCCACCTCGACCTCCACCTCGACCTCCACCTCGACCTCCACCTCGACCTCCACCTCGACCTCCTTGCTATGTTTTTGACTTAACGCGATAATTTGTCAAGTTATTTGAAATATAGAAACATGCAGTTTTCGTAGGTACCTTGCGAACCTCACCCAGACTATTAGAAAAATCGAAAATCCCAACATTTTCCATTTTAAGAGGGCTTTTTCGACCCAAAACTTCCATTTCAATACGCCATAAGAAAGGCCTTGAATGTGATGCAAGCCTTTTAAAATAACATTTTAAAATTACTTAAAATTAAGGTATGTACAGAACTTGAAATATAATACGAAAAAAATATAATAATATTTCTTGAAAAGATAACACGAATCCATACCGAATTAGCTGAAATATTTTATTTTAACTGCAAAAAATGGGAATTTTTAAAATTTAAAACAATGGCAAATTTTGTCTACCATGTCAACGAGAGGTACGAATCTCGAAATTGCCGATTTTGAAACTCGAAAGAATGTTGTAGACTTCCGTAAATGTTTCCAGTAGCTAAGTAATCTTGAGCTCTGTAATGCGCTTAGCGGATGCCAGCACGGATTCCGGAGAGGTAGATCATGCGAAACGCAGCTCGGCCGGCCTGTTCGTGGATGATTTGTTGCGATGCGGAGAGAAAAATACTCAGGTCGATGCCATATTAATTGACTTCAGGAAGGTGTTTGATAAAGTATTTCATAAGAAATTAATTGCGAAGTTAGGACAATGTGGTATCAATCCGAAAGTTGTCGGTTGGGTGAGAGACTTCATCTCGAATAGAGAACAGATATTGTCATCGATGGGAAATACTCGTCCCCCGTTAAAGTTGCGTCGGGTGTTCCTCAGGGAAGTGTATTGGGCCCTCTACTTTTCTTAATATATGTAAATGATATCTTCTCGGTAGTTAGTAGTAAAATTAGACTTTTTGCCGATGATACCGTTCTATATAAAGAAATAAAAAACCAGGAGGACCATCAGTCGCTGCGTGAAGACTTAAGAGCCATTTCAGCGTGGTGCAAAGAATGGAAAATTAAAATTAATTACACTAAATGTGCCGCAGTTACGTTCTGGAAAAGTAAGAACATAGAAGTGGGTTTCGACTATAAAATAGATGGAATAAATATTCAAGCAGCCGGGCATGTAAAATATTTAGGAGTAACCATTTATCGAGATCTTTCGTGGGACGTGCACATTCGTCGAGTTATAGGCGCGGCCAACAAGAAACTGGCTTTCATAGGAAGAATGGTACGGACCACTACAGAAAAAGTACGTGAAACATGTTACGTATCACTGGTTAGACCACAAGTGGAATACGCCTCATACATATGGGATCCGTACGAGAAGGGACATATAGTTCAATTAGAAATAGTGCAGCGCAGAGCAGCCAGATTCGTAAAACAATAGTACGAGCATAAGGAAAGCGTCACCTCATTATTGAGGAATTTGAACTGGGTATCACTAGAGGTTCGTAGATTGAACTCAAGGTTGCGGCTTCTGGAGAAATATAGATCGGAACATAGGCGTACCCAGGATTTTTGTTTGGCGGGGGCCCACAATGGTGAACACTCATTTCCATGTTTACATTTTTATATGTAAACATGCACACACATGCATGTATTCACAAACAAACTTATACATAGGCAGTGGTATATTTAGAATGAAACTCATTGATTTGGTGTATGAAAATACATATTTCTAACAACACATTTATTATCCTGTGGATAAAATATATTTAATTTAAAAATTACAACATTTATACCATTACAGCCAAAAGAAAATACGTTGATTTACAAATAAAAAAAATAAGTTGTCATAAAAAATACAAGGTCCCCAGCTAGCGCCTATGCATAAATCAGCCTCTGCATATAGGCATTCATAAAAACATATAAAATGAAAAACTATGTTGGTTACAAATTTATGTTATTTAGAACAAACACTCTCAGTTTCTCGTAGAAATATGTATATTAACATTGAATTTGAATATAAATCTTTCGAATTTTCATTTAATGAAATTAATATTTATAGGTTTTGTTTATTAAAACATAAAATAAAAATTAATTGGGTAACAATTACAATTTTATATCTAATCTTCGGTCTTTTTTGTAATTCATCTAATATGTCTTTGGGGAGCAATTCCATTTCCCTATAAATGTTAAGGAGCGCTAAACCATTCAGTCTTTCCTGTCCCATGGAATTACGCAAGTACGTTTTCATTCTTCTTAACGTTCTCTCTGCTGTGCTGGTTGATACCGGCAGAGTTGCAAATATTTTTAATAAATAATGAATGTTTGGATATATATTTTGATTGCATTGCATTAATGCTTCTAATGCATTTGTAGGGGGTATCCTGTTTTCGTACCGTTTTTGCCAAAGCTTTAGTTCACTCTCTAAGACTGAATCGCATACTTCCACGGAATAAAATTTTGCCAAAGTTGATAGGCTATCTACGTCTGATGTAGAACTGCATCCTTTTGGAAGGAGGCACATGAAGGATTTTAAAATACTTTTATGAGCCAAGAATCTCGTCTTTAATTGTGTCACAAGACAATCCAAAAATGGAATAAACATAGATCGCCTGTAATAAACTTCCGCTGATTCAGTAGGAATATTATTTCTATTTTAAGTGAACTTTTACCTCGCAAATGTAGTGGCCAAATGAGACTAACACTTTTTCAATGAATAAGAACGGCTATTCCGTGGAAACGTGACACCTGGACACAGCTTACTGAAAATATGCACAAATTTTACCTTTGAAATATATAATAGTTATATTTTCAAATAAAAATTTACAGTATTTATTTTTCAACAGTAATATGGAATAACATATTCGCGGGCAGAATAATAAATAATTGAAATTCATATTATCATAAAAAATAATTTGGCGTGTAATATATGTAATAAAAATAATCAATATAGAAAGATTTTTCCAATCTTTGAATCCAGAATTTGAAATTTTGTTTTTAAAATCAGAAAACAACTTGCAAAAGAAGCAGAAAACGCAGTCAAGTTTTTAAGAACAAACTAGCCAACGACGATCGATGAATTCACCATTTAAAAGTTTCCGGGTTTACAATTATACAGAAAACGCCTATTACTCTCATTCACAGGAAAGTCAAAGTTACTATCCCTGTTTGGACCTTTATCAATTACAAAGACTAGCTGATTATCAATCAGAGGTATTGGCCACAGACCAATATCACTACAGTTAATTTTACATGATTCTGACTTTTCAAACCGAGTTTCTGTTAAGGATATAGATGAAGCTGATGTGAGTACTGGTAATTCTACTAACGGTGTTGTTTCAATGTGTTCTTCTAATAAATAAAATTACGATAACATTTTATTAAAGTTTTTATAAGTTTAATTCAAATTACTTTATCAAAATCATCCAGTTACATTACGGAAGGGTTTTCAGTCTCCTAAAGGACATTATTATTAACAACGAAAATTAAACAAAATTCCGCATCATAAAATAATTAGCTTTACTTACCAAATACTGCTAATTGGGTACTGCAAAAAGTGGCCGCTTTGGGAAAGTATCCGGGAAAAAGAATTTGTCGGCAACCAAGAACTTCCGAAGCTGTTCCCTTCGTCTGTAGAGAAACACTCGTGATCAACGTAAAATGTTGAGATCAAACCATGAAAATTAATTATTTCAGAAGAATATCTTAATCACCTTTGCGTATTTTCAAACGAATTATCCAGTGTTCAGTCTACACGAAACATACGAACTTGAACTATTGATGTTGTTTCAAAGAGAAAACAAATGAGACTAATCCTCTCAAATAGTTTCCCTCTTTCAAAAAGGACTAGGAAACATTCCTACATCTGGAAACCATTAAAGGGGTCATTTCCTTTGGCCCATTCGTGCGGAGAAAAGAGAAAGACCCAAGTAAGGGACCCGAGACCCTCTCCCTCCTCCTACGGTCAACGTTCGGTCGGAATAGCGGATGGGATAGTAAGATAAGCTTGAAGGAATCTGTGAGAAAAGAAACGCTTTTGGAATTTTGTGAAGAGCAAGTGTGGCAGAATTAATGATAATTCCATTTACTCGATCACTGTTATTTTTACAAGTCCTTATCTAGCACAGGTATGTAAGTACTAGCAGCGGCCTCTGTAACTGGCGGATCTCTTGGAATTGGCGGCCCTAGCTGGCCTATGCAAAGTCCAGCCCTGCCAGTAACTAATAAGAAATAGTAGTATTGGAAAAACAATGCTATTACATATTTTGAATTAAATGTCAATGTGAACATTGGGAACCTTCAGATTTTGTGGGATATAAGTTATTTTAACAGCAATATTCGTCACAAAAATTCTTAAAGCATCGTGAAAATGTTCGTCAGCAAATTAGATTTTGTGAATGTCTTTCGTAAGAACTTTTTACGAAAATGTAATCGCATCCAAATATCGTAATCATTTGTGAGACAAATCGGCTAATTTTTGGCAAGTATTGCGGCATATAGAATCGAATAAAATTCCACTAAATCATTTGCTTCATATGAATTTTTACTTTCTCTATATACGTAGATAGAGAAAGTATTGTTGCCTTTTTCATTTCTCTCAATATATCTAAATTTCAAATGCAGTGTTTAAGCCACCAATACAGTTTATAAGCCACCTATACCGTTTTTAAGACAGATATCTCCTTTTGTGAATCGAAGTAGAGTTAATACCATAATGGCATATTGCCATAATTTACAAGATATTCTTCGTTCGTGCTCACATAGTGTAAACGCACCTTTAAAAGCCGATCTATTGATCGATTCGACGTGTATTAAAAAATCTATGGCAGGAAAACAAACTTCCATTATTTATGCGTACGTTGTTTCATGTCTCGAACACCTACGATGATTCTGTGATTTTAATATGCGAATAATTAATGTTCTACATTCAAATTTATTCCTTCTCGCATATAACGCAACGAATGTTGTTTAAATTGGTTGCCTAAATCCTCTTTCAAAACATGAATTGCCCAAATTTATTTTGGGGGGGGGGGGGGCACGGGCCCGGTGCCCCCCCCCTCGGTACGCCACTGGATCGGAATGTCTAAAAGACGGGGTCGTAGGAATAATTGAAGCACCAACGTATATAGGTAGAAACGACCGTGACGATAAGATTCGAGAGATCGAGGACGGATCGTTATCTAGGCTCGTTTTTTCCGAGGACAACACGAGATCACAATAGAAAATTTCAACCTGCGATAGACAATCTTTAGATAGGTTTTGGTGCATTGCAGCCCCTGCCACCCACCAATTAGGCGAATTGCAGGGTAACATGTAGATGTAGATGTATGACAATGTCCCTTCCAATTATTATTCTTGCTGGTATGGCTTCTCTTATTACAGGGTCTGAGCGTTGAATTTCAGGAGTAATAAGATTTAGTAGGGTATCAAAACATTTTCTTGACATCCTCCAGCACAATCTCTACTAGGACTTATCAGAAACCCGACGTATCTCGGAAGGCATGACAGCGAGGATAAGATTCGCGAGATCGACTGTAGAACGGAGCGATATAGATGATCGTTTTTCCCTAGTGCGATAAGAGAACATAATAGGAAAAGATAACGTAGGAAAACTGGGGGCCTTTGGTGCACTGCACCCCCTGCCATCCACCAAAAAGGTGACTTGTAGATGTAGATGTACTCAGCTGGATCTTCCAAATAAATCAATACGTTGTTCTTCCGTTTCCGTTATTTATAATTATGGAATCGTTCAACAAAGTTACGCTCAAGACTATCAACTTCACTTCCAAATAAAGTTCTCTCATAAGCAAAGCAGAACCTCCGTGCGTATTTCTCCTTGCTATCCATTTCCTAATCCAGGTCTTTCTTTTTCTCTCGCTAATCTTATCCTCAAGTATCTCCAAAATCTCACCATACAATAATTTAGAAACACTTCTAATCACTCGTTTCTTATGAGAGCGATTCATGGTGGCTACTGAACTGTCTTGAAATACTTTTCCTCGTGTGGACAGCAACCACTTGCTTACGCCACTGTCTTACAAAAAATCGGACACGTTAACTTGCCTACTTGACTGACCTCTCTACTATCCCCTTGTGCACGAGCCCATATAGAAAGAGTTACAAAGGGACAGAACAAGGCTTTTAAAGATTTAGGATAAAAGATCCTAACGACCATCAGTCAGTGTCGAATCCAGACATTGTTGACCGGGAGGAAAAATGAAAACTTCTGGGATGTTTTTTTAAATAAACATTAGTTTGAATGACACAAATAGTTTTGAATTATAGTTATAAAAATATCTCATAAAATTCAAATCACATTGTAGCAGATATTATATAATTATAAATTTTACATGACGCTTCAACAGACTCACTACTAGAGATTGTGATTTCTCGACTTTTTTCTCTTCTCGCGATTTCTCCTTTTTCGCGATATTTTTTCTCGAGAATTTGAGAATTTATCTTGCCGTCTCGAGAAATCTCGAGAACGAAAAAATTGCCGTGTGAGAATTTTTATTAAATATCTTTTTCTTATTAAGTAGTATTGGAAAGTAAGGATGCTAAAATATTTTTAAATTAATTTTAATTAATATTTCCCGTACAAGAGTGAACAATATTTTCCCTTTAAAAGTAGATTGCATACAAAGGCGGATTTATAGGTGTGCGCAGTACGCGCAGAAGTAGGGCCCCGTGGGGCTAAGGTGGCCCCTAGTTCCAAAATTAACAAAAACTTATTTCGATTTTGTAGACCTTTATTCAACTCTGTGGAATTCAATAAAAAACGGCAATTATTATAACTTTTGATTTCATCTCTTACGATAAAAACAGAGCTATGACTGTTAATAATATGCACTAATGTAGCACGGGGATACGAGACAATAAACCGTTTGGCCTTACTCTTTGGGTAAAAAATCGCATGGAAGTAGGAATCCCTACTGATTGGGAAGCATAATGTCTCAGGGACACACCGTATGTAGGGACCAAGTTCCCCCTTCACCCTCATAAATAATAAACCTTTTATGGGCAAATAAATGCAAAGGGAAGAATTTTTGAGTCTTGAGAGGGCGCGAAATGACACGATCCAGAGCGGTGGTCAGTCCTCCTCCACCTCCTACTAAAACCCATTACTCCAGGTTTTCCCAGCTTGATAGAAGGGAAAGTGCCTTCAAACAATAGAGGTATACATCGTACCGCACGTGACGAATAAAATGGCAAAAAAACCGACGCCAGGACTAGAGGACCTCAAACCGTAGTGATTTTTCCTTCCGCCTTTCACAGTTTCAAGTTACACTTTTTGATACAAAACTTACCAGAATAAATCCTTTCCGTCCGCGTCTCGCAGGTTCCGCGTTACAGAGGGGCATTCCTATGAACTATGGTATCATTATGCAGTACACATTTTAGATTTCCGGTTTTGGCAGGTTTCCGCCTTATACAGATTTCGCCTTTCACAAATTTCACTGCATGTGAAAATCCACACCGGACTGGCTTCTTATGTCTCATCCCTGGCCAAAGAGCCCGGAATATCCTAAGAGAAACTGAATATGAAATATGAGCCACTTGTTCATAGCAAGTCTATTCACACTCTTTGTAAGAAAAACATTTTGATTAAAATTTTCAACCATGTCCCTCAGATAATGACTACGCCTGAATTGAGGGAGAGTGCTATCGGGGAAAATGGACGTCTTAAGAAGAATCAAATAACACGCTTCAAGGAACACATGGCTCACTATAAATATAATCGTTTTGAAAAATCAAGCGTGGCCAACCACATCTTTGAAACAGGTCATAGTATACACGTAAACGATTTAACATTGATAACTTCAGCCAATAACTCACTAAACTCGTTAGAAAACCTTCACATTTATAAAAACCGCGATACACTTATGAACACGGACACAGATTTCAACAAGACCCTATACAAATTGACAGATTTAAACGACACACACGCCGAAAAATCTTTCCACGTTTCACTTGTTTCTCGGTCGTCTTCTTAATACTTTCCGTTTCAAACCTGGCAGTTGGCTTTCAGTCACTGTTGAAACAGGTTTTATCCCTGACGATGCCCACCTTGTGGGCGAAATGCATTGGGTTTTGTAGCCCTCTAGTTGTTTTGGCTAAAGGAGTATTTCACCTTTGAAAGGTTCCTATTGTTAAATTCATAGAAGGCGAGCGTCCAGAGGACGGTGAAAACAAAGGAGTTGAGTTTATTGATGGGAAGAGACGGGTGATATCTCGCCACCCATTTTTGAAAAAACGCACCGAATAGAATGAGTGGTCGTGACCAAATGTTGGGCTATATTCTGTTCACAACAGACACAAAGAATCAATGTGTATAAACAACGTGATAACAACGCCGAGAATGGCGCAAGATAAGTGAAGAATCAGACCGCAAAACAAACGAAGCTGTGAGACTGTGAAAATGTATAAACTGCTAGAGATTGCACTGCTATGTCATTAGAAACTTATCACAAAAGAGGTCACACAAACATCCCACGGAAAATATGCTAAAAATGTAAAATGCTTTATGGCTTAAAACGAAAAAATTTCTCGAGAATCTCGAGAAAAGTTTTTCGAGACTCGAGATTTTCGAATTTTGGGGGAAAAATTTCTCGAGAAATGAGAATTTGAAAGAAAGGGAATTATATATTATATTTTTTAGTTAGCTGGTGAGTGTCTAATTTATCTGCGATCTCATGTTCAATTGAAATGGTTGCCAAATTACGTAGTCTTTCTTGAGCCATTGTCCACCTAAAATAATTTTTTATAAGTTTTAACTTAATAAATGACCTTTCACTTCCCACTACTGGCATTGGTAATATAAACAGAATTCTTAATGTGACAATGATATTTAGAAATACTATATGCAAATCATTTTCCAATAAAAAAAATTTAAAACTTCCGATGGAGCCATATTAGATCGCACCATAACTTGCAACATATCAATGTCATTCATCAGGTCTACTGCATCAATGTCATTGTCACTTTTTTCATTATTAGAAAGTTTTGACTGTAAAATTTCAGTTTCTTCTTTTTTCATCACTGCTGGCGTATTTCAGATCGAAAAAATTATGCAGAAAATCAAACGCTTCGTTATGCTGCTGAAGTATCTCAAGTCTTTCACTCAGTTATTTTAGATTTTTGTCCAAAATTAAAAAAATACATAAACGGCGCAATATACATTGCACAGACCGTCTCATATACGTACATATATACGTTTGGTCGACTGTGTATGCTTATAAAAGAAAACGTTTCGAAATCAAAGTTAACCGTAGTTTTGCGTATATTTTAATGTCACTGGACAGAATTTAGTAATTTTTTTGGACATATGACTTAGTTAGTATTATTTGTGACATCAGGCTATTCGATTGGACAGGTTTTAATCAAAATCCTTACAGCCATTTTGAGTAAAACGAAGTTTTTTCAAAATAACCTAGAATAAAGTACCCTTAACTGTTGCGCAATATCGTTCATCTCTTCCGAGTATCTACGATGAATGATATTATCCACAAATATGGTATATCATTTGATTTAGTTTAACCGTCTAGGCTGTAGAAAGATTTTGAGTGGATCGCGGCGAAGGCGTCACGTCTTAGGGCTTAGGCAAGGTAGCTTAGCGTACATTGTCATGTCACTGGACGCCATATAATGATTTTAAGAGATGAATAGCTTGTGGAGTATTATTTGTGACTTCAGGCTCTACAATTAGGTTGGTTTTAATCAAATTCCTTAAAGCCATTTTTGAGTAAATCAAATTTTGATAAAAATCGCCAAGAATAAACTACTTTTTATTTTCGTGCAATATCATTTTTATGAAAAAAGGGTCTGCAAAAGATGATATGTTGCATAAATACGAGATAAAATTCGATTTTATGCGTAAGTGTGGACCCTAGAACCGCGAACAGACAGACAGACGGCATGGCGAAACCCACTTTTATGGACTCACGGACACCGAAAACGTGTATTTCCATCATAATCTCGAAGTCGAATTTTTTCACGATTACAATACTTTTTCTATATAAGTAAAATTTAATTTGAAATCTCTTTGCGGATCCCTAATTGGTTCAGCAACATGCTCATAATTAAATTGCCTAGCCTTTCTCCTGAAACGTACAGCATTTGTTTGGATCCGCCTCAATAGTTGCAGCTAAATATTTGCTTTGACTTGCGTACTCTTTAAGCCCTTTATCTGAACGCTTTTCTTAAAAAAAAAACCGATTAAATTTTTTAAAAGTTCAATGCAAGTTTTGATGTTTAGTTTCGGCTACTGCAGCAATTCGCTAAGAACACTGGCGTTAGATAGAATGTCGTACCATATAACGACTCAGCATACAAATTTAAAGCTCTGAAGTTTTGCAGCCAAACATTGGGTCTGGTAGCGAGTGGTCGTATCTCCATTTGTGCCATCTATCAACTCGCTAAGACTCGTATATTTCTGCTATTTCAAATCTCAATGATTTTATTGCATCTATCCTACTCTCCAACCTGTTTCTGAAACTCGTTTCAGTGTTAATTTTTTAATATTTTTCTTTAGCTTGTTCCACCTTCGAGTAGAAGAAGAAAAAAAAATATAATTCCTGCACAACAATGAAGAACTCTACAGTTTCGAGGATGATCTTTGCCGAGACGGCAATCAGTGGTAATTTTTTAATATTTTTCTTTAGCTTGTTCCACCTTCGAGTAGAGGAAAAAACATATAATTCCTGCACAACATTGAAGAACTCTACAGTTTCAACGGTGACCTTTGCCGCCTCATTAATGACAAGATTTAGGCTGTGAGAAGCGCATGGCACAAAAAAGCCCGTAAATTGATGTTTAAAATTCTTTATTGTAAGCCATTAATATGCTTACCATGCATATTGACAGCATTGTCGTAACCCTGGCCTCTGCTATCCTGAACATTTAAATTTAAATCAACATTTAAAAAACAAATAGTGTTAATCCCTCTCCAGTTGATTCCGTAATTGTGTTAAACCCAAGGAAGTGCTCGAGAATTTCAGCTCTTCTGATTTTGGTACTAATTTCTACTAAACGGATTACTACGGTAATTTGTTCCGTATGACTTAAATCCTGGGTAGTCAAGGATTATTGAAAAATAACTCGCTTTTCTACGCATGTCTAAATTTACTTCAATAATTTTCTCTGAAATGAGATTTATAATTTCATTTTGAATCAAATGTCCTAAATATGAGCAATATTCCTTCTTCTGATTTTTCATGCGTCTTATGTGCACAGACATTACTGTATCCAATTCAGCACCGGGTGAATCGCCCCTTAATTTGTCGGAGGAAACGCCTAAAGTCTTGTCGGGCGCCCGTGTGTGGTGCACACCTTGCACCCGTGCACGCGCCCCGGCCCTGGTGAGCAATGCTTTTCTCATGGTCATTTTTACATAACATGCTCAAGAGTAAGTAGTGGAAATAATTTGTGTATTCTTTCGCAAAGTGGAATGATCCTCAACATAGTGTATAAATAATTATTGCAAAAGTTTTTCAGTATGTTATACAAGACAATCGAGTTCAAGGACTAGAAATTATTAATTCAAAACCATGAAAGAATATATATTCTACTAGTTTATTATAAGAATGAATTAGTGCAAATATTCATCCACCCATTTATTGAACTTGTTTAAAAGAAACAGACTAATGTCTGTTAAGTTGCATAATATATTAGTTAACATGTCAATATCTGTAAACATCTCTCCTTAATGCTCTCTTTAGAAATTCTTAAGTGTATATTTTTTATTTCACACTGGACCTTACGTTTTTAATCATTTTGTTGCATGCGCGTTACTTTACATTGCTGGATGATTCCATCTTCTATATCAGTATTTCTTAAACTATGGGTCGCGGCCCTCCAGAGGGCAACAAAATTATTTTGGAAATAAGGTCAAATGCAAAAAAAAACTTTTTTACAAATAGCAAAATTTTATCAGGGAATTTTTGGAAATAAGTTATAAAAACTATTAATAGTTATTTATATTGAAGACATTTGTATTAATTTTTTTATTTTTACTATGCTCTTTTTAAAAGGAGTCTCATGATATTTAAGGGGACCGCGACTGTTGAAAGTTTAAAAACGACTGTTCTATATCATTCAGTCAAGTTAATTATATTTGATTACTCGTTTATTTTCAGTGATCACGGGATCGACCGATGGAATTGGAAAGGCATACGCGGAGGAATTGGCGAAAAAAGGTCTCAATATAGCGTTAATTAGCCGAAATCCTGAGAAACTCAAGCAAGTTGCTCATAATATTGGTGAGACAATTTTATTTTTATTTAACTGCCTGAAATTCATGCTATTTATCGAGATTAATTTGCTACATAAGGCTATTGATTCTCTTTTAAAACTTAAGATTTCGTTCAAGACAGTGGTTTCCAATCTTTTAGTTATTCAATTAATTTTCCAACTTAATTCGATGCTTCGAAAAATTTTTCATCTATCTTTATATACTGAAAACATTAATTTTGAAGAAACACTATAATAAATTTTAATTAATATAACGGCATGGAAAGTGTGGATCGTATATTTACATACTTGGACGAGACTGCTGGACAGTTGGAGCTCATGGAAAGCAGGAGGAAATTTCTGCCATGACCGGGAATCGAGCTTGGGTTTTACATGGGCTAGAGGGATATACTGCCCCTAACCTGTCAAGATAAGAGTATTTTAACAATGGGATATTTTGAGTTTAGGTAGGGTTAGTAATGCTAAACTTTTCTCAAGATATTTTCTCTCTTTAGTGTCCCAACCCAACCCCAATTACACCTCAAAGGTGAGATAGCCAGTAATACACGATGGAAAGTGTGGATCTTATGCTTGAAGGCATATGCTGGCCAGTAAGAGTTGATGGAAAGCAGAAGAATAGCTATGCCTAGATCGGTAATCGAATATCAGCCCGGTTAGTAGATGACCCAGGTTCGATTCCCGTTCAAGACAGAATTTTTCTCCTACTCTTACATTACACCGATATGGTGAAAAAATAATTCATACAAGTTGTGTCTCAAGCAATGCTACTCACGGATAATTAAAACTTTTCTTGGTACATTTCAAACTCTAGCTTTACCTGAAATACAGTTCGACAAAGTCGTTGACCTAACTTCTAATTGCGACAGTGTGTGGAAACCACTCTCCAAAACGAATTTGTGATGGAATAGTATTATTCGTTATACTGACAGGAAAATTTAATTCTATTTTGATGTTTAATTCAATCTTTAAAATTAAATTTGATTTTTTCCTTGATGTATGCACATGCTTATTAAAGTAGTTACTCAAATTTTTTAACTAATTTTATTGATTATTAATCAAACATGTTATTACTGAAACTATTTTGATGCTAGAAAACATGCATCGGGTTCAGACGAAGATAATCGTCGCAGACTTCAGCTTTGGCCCTCCAGTTTATGCTGCAATTGAAAAGGAATTAAAGGACATAACAGTTGGAATTTTAGGTAATTAATTATCAAACGATACGTTTGATAATTTGATTTTTTTTTTCATTTTGTTGTTAGAGACGAGATCCTCAAACTAGTGCCCACTGCGTAGTGATCTCATTTCACCTGCCTTATCCGTTATCAATTGTTTTAAAATAATGCATATACGTATCTGTGTCTGCAGTGGATGTCGTTAGATGGATGGATGATATTTTTATAGTATAAGCATACAATATTCTTTGTATTCTAACACGTGTATAATGTGCTGTATATTTTTCAAAATTCTCAAAGCTAGCACTATGAAATTTTCACAGGGGCCTTATCATTCCTCATACTCGTAAATGAATAATGTGGCCAAATTAGTAACATTTTTGGTGACATCTGTATCGGAATATTTGGATTCCAAGAATTCATGAACGTTTTTAGTTTCTGTTCTTTATAGTGGCAGTTTCCAAACTTTTCTTCGGCTCAATTGTTCAAAACAAATTTCACTCCGCCCTTCATCAGTCTGGTGTACATTGGGCACTAGTTTTATAGTAAATTATTGCCATTTACCATTTTATAGACGTAACCATATGTGAATGTGAAACGTCTAAATGAACCAACTGAATTTTAGACGGATGAATGAACTCACACATAATTAAATCTCGCTGCTATGAAAGAATAATTCGATGCTCAGTTTCGCTTACCAGCCCAGAGCACTCACAAGGCTGTGAATGTTAAAAATTCTGATTTACGTAAATACGGTTAAATAAAAAAAGAAATGAGAATTTTAAAAATCTTGTCTGAAAAGTAATCTCCTCACATTGTAACTAACAGATTTAGTAATACCATTTAACAGAATGGACTATCGTTACTTATCTTCGTTTCACAGGTCTAAAATCTTCGGTCAACGTTAAAAATTCATGAAAATATCATTATTAAATAGATTATGTATTCACTGGAGTTTTGCACAATTTTTTATGTGTAAATTTTAAACATCGTCTAATTACATTGGCGTCTCAGCGCGGGTGAGGCCAGCTTCGTAGCAAGGAAGACTGAACAACACCGTCCCCAAATTTTAGTATATCGTACATATCACTACTTCCAGCTGTGTTCCATATAATGAAAATGTTAATTTTATTACAACTTTGCAATTAAAAACTTTTCAAAATATTCTTTTGTAAAATATGAAAAAAGAAATTAACTGTTGGCGCCCCTTTGCTTCTGCGCCCGGGGCGGTCGCCCCACTCGCCCCTCCCTCGCTACGGCACTGCGCGGGGCACAAGGTTTCCGAGTATCTACAGTGATTTCGGGCGGGGGTGGAAGTGTGATATTGGCTATATTGTACCATTGTTCATTGTATATAATGTTTCATAAATAGCTTTTGCTCATTATGGCGTGCTAATTAAATAAACAAACTGCTCAGCTGATCCGGTAACAATTTCAAGTTAAATTATGTATTTACAGTCATCTTTTGATTACCAATACTAGACCAGCATCACTTTCCGTTGATTTTGATCACACTCGATTAAAAATAAACAGTATTACTCTATGGAATAAATTTGCATTTTAACTGGAAATTAAAGCAGTAATTAAATAACAAGAGGAATAATTAATTAATAGAGGAGTGATAAAATGACTTTCATGAAATATGTAAGAAAATATTATAATACTCTGTATTCATTCGGAGCTATAACGTCCTATTTCTTAATTCTAATACTGAAGTAAACAACGTGGGGTGCCAGTATAGTTACCCCATGTACCTGGGAGAGGTTCCTCAACAGGAGCTGTGGGACATTATTAATGTTAACATCGGAGCTACGACAATGATGACCAGAATGGTAGTTGGTGATATGGTACTTAGGGGCAAGGGAGCAATAGTGAATGTATCATCAGGGTCAGAGCTGCAGCCACTTCCTCTGATGACGGTGTACGCTGCTTCCAAGGTGAGTCTCTCATGATGCTTGTAGTATGGTTTACAACCGCACGAGATCGTTTTATATAGACTTGGGTTTCCCAAACCCAAGGGTCATAGCCGCACCGAGGGTGCTTGGCGCCCGGGTGCTAAATATTTCACCGGCGCTCCCCCCTTTCCCCAACATAAACACAAGCAAAGCTCCGGGTCACGGAGCGATGTTTACAATTTAATAATAATTTATCATTAATGATTTAAGTTTGATTTAAACAAATTGCTGTTTAATTTCGCTACGTTCGTAAACTTATAGTTTTCCCCTACAGTGCCAATCGGGCGAAATGGCCACCTTTACTATATACATCTACATCTACAAGTTACCCTGCAATTCACCAAGTTGGTGAGTGGCAGGGGGTGCAATGCACCAAATCCTACCTAAAGATTGTCTAACGCAATTCGAAATTTTCTATTGTGATCTCGTTTTGTCTTCGGAAAGAACTATATGTTACTATATGTTGACGTCCGCCAGAGAAGGGTCCACTTTTCCGATTCTAGTTTCGGAGATATCAGCATTTTTGTGAAAAAGGTAGAAAATATCGATTTCTATAAAAGTGCATAGAATGATTCTCTGGTTTATTAAGAATAATCGTATCTAGGAATTATATCCATAAGTTAAGTAAGAGTAGAACTTATTTTTAATGTCGTGATTTTGGCTTCAATTTTCTCAAAACACTGTTTTTAAATATCATCCGTAATATTCAATAAAAAATTATTTTTCAACATAGGAGTGTGAATTTTTTTATTTTACCCGTAATTTATCACAGAATACCGCTGCATTCATAACTGCATACTGGCGGAAGTCCACTTATATTCATAAGAACACTTTCATGATGGGGCAGCTATTTTAATTAACGATAAAGAAATGGGATTTAAGGCAAGAATTCATGAAATATCATGTTATTTTCATTCATTCTTCGGTGTTTGGCATTCCCAGAATTCCGGAGTGGTAAACGCCTTGCAATCGTTTTGCTGCATACTTAGAAGCTATTGAAAACGTTGATTCTTTAATTAAATCGAGAAAGGAATAGCTTATGGAATCGAAATCTTTGCTGTCATAGGCTCTGCAACCGAAAAAGGATTTTATTTGAATATATTTAATAAATTCTGAAAATTTTCTCGAAATCGAACGGAAAATTGAAATGTTAAAATGCGTTATTTATGATCATAAATTACGAAAAAACCACGTACCGCCTTCAACAGGGAACAACCGAGCTGGTTATATGGCTGAAAAAAGTCAAGAACAAGCAAATTAAAAAATGTACTTGCCCATAGCCCCAAGAAGATTAAAAAACCATACAAAGCAGCCATCTTCAGTGGTAATTTACCGAAAATATATTCTAGTTTTAAAAATTACTATTAATAATTTATTTATAACAGAAAAACAACAATATATGATGACTTTATTGACCTCTTGGGATTTTTACGTTAACAAAATACAACTAAATCAAAAAGAGCAGACACGAAATTAAAGCACAAATTCATGTAATTTTAACTTCCACAAAGATTCGTGTTTTTGACTTTGCCGATTGGTTTTCGTTTGGGACAAGCTGTTTTATGTGCTGATCGTCGCCCCCTGCCAAACCATGGTCTAACATATATAACAATTAATAACAATTTAATTACTTACTCAAACTTAATTTCAAAATGATATTTTAATATAATGAGATAAATAACAAATGGAATGCATATGTAATAAGGATACGTACGCTCAACTAGCCCTTTCTCTTCTGCAACTTTTTTCCTCGTCAAAACGATTCTGATTGATACAGCAATACCAAATTTCCTCTGTTCTACTATCCGTCACTTCCTCCAGTTGTAGCCATTTAGGACCAACCTTACGAAGACTATGTTTCTCTTTTCCCGTCAACTTCAGTATTTGATCGTTTTCTCCATTCGCGGATCATTTCTTTTCTGTGGGAGGTGGTCCGATATGACGTGCTGTTGCTCGGTTTCCTTGGGTTTTTGCGTATTGAATCACCTAAAGCTTATAGTTTATAGTGTACACATATCTTATTATTCTTGTTGCTATTGCGATCTCAAAAGACGAAGTGTTATTTATCCTGGATATGTATAAAATATTTATGACATCTACACGTACTCTACTGTTCCGTGTCATTAATCGCGCAATTCAACGGGCGCATTAGGAAGTAAAACATCACAAACGCGCCGAAATTGTAAACACTGTGAGGGGAAATGTATTAAAGAGTAATAATGAAAATGCCTCCTCGGAATTCAAGTTGCATAAGGTATTACTGTATATATTTTTAAAAAATTACTATTAATTATTAATGATATATATTTTAATGTTTTTACGACAAATGACTGACACTTATTCCATTTTGGGGATGTGTGTGTTCGTTTGGGGGTCATTTTTCTCGAATAAAGTTCGTCTTATATGCCGAAAAATACGGTATTTTCTTAGAAAATGCAAAGCGTATTTTCCGAAGTTTTATTCTTGGAAATCATATATTTTAGGATCAATTTCCTTGAAGGTTTATTTCTAGAAACCAATATTTAGTTCAAAGAAAAAGTAATATCAAAGCTTTATGTTTAATTACATTTAATGAAAAATGGAGAAACCTCCTAATAACCATACAAGTAATAAAAAGGAAGTACTCCTACGCCGGTTTAGGGGAAATTACTCCACGCCTTGGACTCTTTTTCTCACACACGCACAAAACTTAAAACACTTGGATGACATCGATATGGTTCAAAACTTGTCGCAAGAAACATTAGCTAAACCAGACCTCAATCTCTTCAGCATAGAAATTTACTTTTATCTCCCTCACAAAGAACCTTCTTTGGATGATATTATACACAGGTGTTGAGTCATCCATTAAAAACCTGAATGATACTACCAAAAATCACGTAAGAGCTGCTTGAAAAATACTTTCCCAGTCCCAATTACAAACTCACGAAAAATTTAAAATTAAAAGACTTTTCATTTGAAAACCGTTATAAAAAATTGGAACACGTGGCACAGGTACGTTGATGATACTTGCGCTATTTTTTACATTAAAATTTGCAATTTAGACTCCTACCTAAATGATCTCAAGTCACTATACGCATCGATTAAATTTACTTTGAAATAGAAAACAATAGCTCCCTAGATATTTTTCTAACAAAGAAAAATAACCGTTTAACATATTCTGAAAACCCACGCACACGGACAGATTCATTCCTAATGACTCTCAACACTATCAAAACCAAAAAACCGCAGCATACAATTCCCTTGTTTACGGATTGCTCCGCGTGCCACCCAGATTTCCAGAACGAATTATCATTCGATAAAAGCGGCTTTAAGAAATGATTGTCCTATTACACTTATAGAAAATTCAGTAAGGAAACACAGATATGAATTAAACGTTTAGCGTTCAAGAACCCTATAAGTCACCATCACGCCACAGAAAATTACACACGGGGCCTTAAAAAGATATCCCAAGATTCTAGTTTAAACATTGCATTTTCGTCCAAAAATCATCTTTTCTTTTCAAGGAAACACAAAAGATCCGATCACGATTAATGGAAATCAGTTGCGATGAGTGGTGAAGCAAAAGAAAAATCGCTACTAGGTTCAAAGAATATTTTAAGCATGGGAAATTTGAAAAACCATATCTTTCACATCTAACGCTCCATTTCCTTGGATTATCTTCAACTAATAAAACCGATTTCCATTCACTACCTTCTAAACCAGTGGTTCTCAAGTGCGGCCACCAGAAACCTTTAATGCAGCCGACAGCAAAACTATATTTTAAACATAGCAATAATTTATATGCAAACTGCGATGAAGACTGTGATGTCGCATTTTTATAATTAATATTTGCTATTGTTTTTTTATCTCGTTGAAATTCGTAGAACTGCGAAACCTCGTAGCAACTGCGCATTACGTAGAATAACAGATATCATTTGGACCTTAAATTTAACAATGCGGCCACCACAACATGGCAAGTGGCCGCAGCGGGAAGTTTAGCCATTCACAAAACAAAGATATAAGAATATAAAAAAACAAAACTGTTAACTTCGGCCAGGATAAGGGTCTAACAGGAGACACTACGCTGCTTTCCCTTCAATTGAACTATTATTTCCCGTTCCCTACCTTTCTTCTCCTCTCACTTTCCGCGTTTGTATATATACGCTACACAACGTGTATTTCCTTGTCTTTATGATCTGAAGGTTAAGTCCGAAGTACGTATTTAGTTTTTTTTAATGAAGAAAACGTGTGTGGATGATTGCTTGCGCGATCTGTGCGTGTGTGAGAAAAAGGGTCCCTGGCGTGGAGTAGCTTCCCCGACACCTGGAGAGTGTGTGAGACTGCGTCGAGTGTTAGGTACAGTGAACCCCTGATTCAGCGCTCTCCCCTGTGTTTCGCCACATCCCCTCAGCATCAATGAAGTTTAGTAAACGTCCTCCATGCATGTGTCGGCAACATACGGACCGTGGGCCACAAGAGGTCCTCGAAGCAGTAATGAAAAATTGATCGGGACGATTTCATACGGGTAATATCATATTTTTAGGAAAAGTCGTGCTCTAAAAGCCCTTTCTGGGGAAGTTTTAGTGCTAGTAAATTGTGCGGACTCGATTTTCGCTTATATAAGACCACAGAAACTAGCTAACTTCTGATTTTATCACCCATCCGGCCCGCAGAGGCTTTCTTGACTTCCAAGGCGGCCCTCTTAAACAGGCGTCCCCAAACTACGGCCCGCGAAAATGTTTTATTCGGATCGCGGAAATGTTATTAAACATCATAAAATCAGTGTTTCCAATTTAAAAGCAGGCGCATTGTTCGCATTAGAATTTTTTCTTACGTTTATTCACGTTTGCTTATACTTATGCTTATACTTATATATGCATGTATGCTTAGGTAATTATAGAATAAAATATTTTAAATTTTGAAAGTTTTTTTTTTCGATCCAGCCAGCCTAGCACTTTAAATATTCCTATGTGGCCCTCCTCTCAAAAAGTTTTGGGGACCCCTGCTCTAAAACATTCACAGCTGCGAATGCGGCCCGAAGTGCAGAAAAGGTTGCCGACCTCCGTGTTGTATGACAGGAGTAATAGAGCCGACCACTTGATGGCGCCAAAATCGGCGAAGAAGAAAAATTTGCGTTAAATTTGGGGATTTGATTAATTCAGTACTACTGTACTAAAACTGCATCCTTTGAATACACTGGAAGTGTAACTTACTATAAATTGCGATAAAATGAGCAATAATACATACTTCCATTGTTGTTTACTTTGTTTTTGGTTTGAGGTATTTTAAGTCACTGTTTTATGGTTTTGTCTTGTCTGTGGAAAGAAAGTAATTCCTTTCTTCCTACATTTTTGAAAATGGCCAGCTATTCATTGCGCTGCCTCTTAAATATCCATTGCTCGTAGACAAGAGGGAATCAGCTGGTCGTAGAAAAAAATATTTCACAATCAGAAGCGAATACTACAAAATATAATAAGATTCAATTTAAATGATTGCCGGATTTGATAAATTTTCCTCCGATGGTAAAAGCAGCTGCAATTTCAGCAACGCCCATAAACTTGAACTTTTATTTAATATCGTTTAATTAAAACTTTGTCACTGATTAGTGTTTATGTTTTCATTATATTCACAGTGTTATTTTATTCAAGCAAAAGATGTTTACAATTATTTTTCAAGCTTTTTCTCAAGAGTTTCTCAGATGCTCTCCGATACGAGTATCAAGGTTCGGGAATCACCGTGCAGCACCTTTCCCCTCTCTTTGTCAACACTAAGATGAATGAATTTAGCTATCGACTCCGGAAATCCAGTCTGTTCGTGCCAGATGCTACAACATATGCCAAGAACGCAGTCAGGACACTTGGGGTGTCAGATCATTCAACAGGATACTGGGCTCACGGAGTACAGGTAAGGACAAGACAGAATCCTTCGACTTTTTATAGGTCTGTACCAAGAAGATTAATTATTGTTAGAAATCTATAGATATATTATGCATTAAAGAAATCGTGTAAATTATCTAAATTCATATATGCATAGTGGATTATATTCGAAAAAGTATACCTTGACGGGATAGATCGTATTAGCTGCCGTTTGGGCATGCCCCGCTGGGCTGGTAGGATGTACGGATTCCACCAGGCCAAAAACGGGAGATTTTTCATTACCCAAAGACAGAAACGGAACAAGCCAATTAAATAGGTAATTGATAAAACGCGGAATACAAAATACTAGTGGATTTTGTATGGGAGCGAGGGTCACGATGCAAATTTTGGAGAAAAGGATAGTATAAATCATAAATTATGTGAACCATCATGCAAAAATAGTTTTTAAATAAGAGAATTTCAGATAATGAATTTTCAAGCTAATTTAAAATATTCTACGAGAGTGGCCCTAACTTTTAGGTGAAAAAATTTTGCTTTGTCTTACACCCTTCACTTTACACAAATATGCCGAATTAGCGAAATTATAGATGAAGGCAACACCCTGGGTCCAGAAACTTCCCAAGCGGGGAGAGGGGGGGGGAGACGATCGCCAGCATCGCTCCTCCCCCTCTTGAATCCGTCTCTGCCGACGACCCTACATTTTGAAAACCTCGACCCCTATCAGAACCTTTCTTTCCCTTGCCATACTGATCTAAGCTGTGACGTAGAATCAAGCAATTTTTCGCAGAATAAATTTAAGGGTGGAGGGCAATGGGGCCATCCAAGGAGGGGGGAGGGGCGATCGCCCCGCTCCCCCAGTGATTCAAAACTGTCCTCATTCATTGGAGACACTGGAGTGCGCCGAGACCCATGGCACATCAAGCAACTTGCTTTGAACTCTCATACGAGACCGTTTGAATATGGGAAACATTGGGTTCTTCTCCATTGTCATCATTCTTTGACATGTGCCCCGTCCCTTCCTTAATAAAACACCCCTTTACAAAAAAGCTGGCACCTATTGACATCTTTCTTAGAAACATCTCGGATAAAACCTCCCGCCTATTATTTATGGGGTCTTAAACCCTCCTTGGTGAAGATTTACAAAAAAATTTGTGTTTTCACTTCCAACGAAGTCTCTTTTTTCATCGCCTTCGAGGTCGAGGGTATGTTTTTCATTACTTTTCAGCGATTCTTTTCTTAGGGATATTTTTTCGAAGCTACAAAATTAATTTTATGAGTAAGGTAGAGAAACCCAAAACTAGCATTGTGAAGCGTTATATTTTATGCTACCTGTATATATAAAGTATAAATACGTAAGTAGCTTTCCCTTTGTTAAAGCTATAGTTGCATTCTTAAATAGAACTCATTTCGTAAAAATACGTTAAGTGAAGGAATATTCCCCATGGGTAAAAGCTAAAACTATAAAATATATTTCTATAATTCTACCAAATTTCAATCTTCTATCTTATCGGAAAGTGTGTTGATAATGCCATTATAGTCAGTCATAAATAGTTCTCGATTCTCCAGCTCTTTTAAAACGACTCTTTCAGAGCGGCGCCACAGTCGGCACCTGGCACATAACCAAGAAAATTATATAGGGTGATGATGATGTTCGGAGTGTCTTATAAGACCTCAGGGTTTGACACTTGGGCCAAATATCTCATCTGAAAGGAAAGTTGCAACCAAGCATTGCGCATTGAATTGGACCAAGCCTATTTAACGACTAATTTTGGAGACTACGGTAGAGTTTAAATGTGGAAAGAATCCCTCGTTAACTGTAAGTTATGAAATTTAGAAATTCACAAGAAAGAGAAAGGAAGAGATAGTAAAGGATAATACCAATCAAAAAACGTTATGCTTAGTTTTACGAAAATTTATACCGCGCCAGGGGTCAGGATTTCACACAGTTGTTTGGAGTGAGTCAGGACCCCTGAAGATGGCGTCGGCAAAGATCGTCGAAACGACCCGGCTAGAAATCCGAGAACGCTTCACCCATAGGTGTTATTTTTCTAATGAAATAAAATATTTTAATACATCAATATTTATTAGTTAAATCAGAGAGAATGGAAATTTTTTGATGATGAATGCTTCTCACTTCAACTTTTTAACTTTTGGTGACGGGTATCATAACAAGAGAAGCAAAATGTACAGATGAGATCAGAACTAGAATAGGAAAAGCAAAAGTGGCTTTCAGAAGAAAGAAACAACTACTTACGGGGAATATAAGGGAAGATATCCGCAAGAAGTTCATAAAATGATATGTATGGAGTATAGTTTTGTACGGGGCAGAAATATGGACGCTAAGGAAAAATGACATCGAATACTTGGAAAGTTTTGAAACGTGGACTTGGAGGAGAATGCTGAAGATAAAATGCACGGATAGGATGAAAAACAATGAAGTGCTACGAATAGTAGGAGAGAAGCGAATGATTATATAGAATATTAGAAAGAGGAAGGCAAACTGGGTTGGACATTACCTGAGGAGAGAGCTTAGGATTAAAGACGTGTTAGAAGGAAAACTAGATGGAAAAGGGGAAAGTGGTAGGAAAAGGTTCCAGCTGATAGAAGATTTGAAAATGAAAGTTATCAAGATATGAAGAGGACAGCAGAAAATAGGAGTATATGGAGAACTAGGTTTAACCATGAATAATCACGGACCTGTTTACGGACAGACTACCGATGATGATGATGTTGATCACGAAATATGCTGAAGGGTTTTAGACAGCCTTACTTTAAAAAAGTTTGGGACCCGCAACAGTAGATGAGCGTAATATCGCCTCGACTATGCCGCAGCTTCTCGACCGCTGGACTGTTTTCAGCGAGTGCATACCGTGGTTTTATTTGTATATTCGTATCATGAGAAAGAACATTGTTATTGGAATGGACTTTAAAAAAATAAATTTCTGCATTTCTGCACATTTCGTTTTTTTATGCACCCGTCTAAATGAATTAAGGAAAAGTTTACCCAAGACTAAACTTTCAGATCCCAAATTTGGGGTAAGAATAACTTTGTTAAATTTTTAAAATACGTTTGATCAATGTTATGTATTTATCGTTTATATAATTATTATTCACAAACTTTTAACAGGCATAACAAAATAATGTCACTATTGGATCAATAGAAGCCGAGATATGGCGTTGAATATTGTAATAGTAATAAAAAACTTAGGGCCAAATTTTAACTTCTCTAACTTTTAATATTGACCCCAGGGATTCGATATTATACGTTACGACTGCATTGATTTATTGCTTTTGATGGGAATTAATGACGTCATAACAAATTACCGTGGAACTTCCATAACTCGAATCTCAATGAAAGTGAAAATTATTCGAGTTATAGAAAATTCAAGTTACGGAAATATATTTTTTAAATATTTGTATATATACAGTGGAACTTATATAACTCCAATCTCAAGGGAAAGCATAAATTATTCGAGTTATAGAAAATTCTAGTTACGGAAATATATTTTTTCTAATTTTTCTTGAACTAACTTAACATCAAGTTTATTCTCTTTAAGCAAATAAATTGAATCACTCCCATTATCATTATCACGCATATTATGAAAACAGAAACGGATTTTTCCTGCCTGGACCAGGGGCGCACTGATAGGCCCCGCAACCCCCACAATGCGGGGGGGGGGGCGAGATTTAGGGGGTCCCAAATCATTCAAACCATACTGACGAAGGCATGAAATACCCCTTCCGCATCCCAAAAGACTAGCCATGACCTTGTCAGCTAACTTCTACTAACATTGCGTACCTAGCGTGGAATGAATATGCGTTTTCTTCGGTAGGCACAATATGCCGTGAATTTTATTTCCCCGATTTATAACCAAGGTATTTTTTAAATGCATAGAATAATATAATAAGCACGATATTTATCAGGTATGTTTAAAATTCCTTGCCAGCTGTCAGTAGTAAACCTAAATCACGTAAACATTCTATGTAAATAGAAGAATGTCATTCATTCTCATAGAAAAGGTGATCTAAGAGAAATAAACAACTGAACTGTATATATTATTAATTAAAGACAAACGAATTCTGTTAGATTGCCTTGTAATTCGTGACATGCTCAAATCACATTTTACCGTAAGTGCATTTTGGTTTATTTTTGGTATTGTGTGATCTCCGAGGGATTTGACAGGGGGATTTATTTTGAGCATGAAAAGTTTACGTTTATATATGTAAATCTTTTTCTCGGCGAATAATGGCTGAGTTAGCGTAATTTCGCTAAATTAGCGAAAATTACTCATTTTAAAATAATTAACTTGAGAATGTGCAACGGCTCAAAATTGAAAATTTCTGCGAGATCAAGGAGCTCGACTCCAAAATAGGTTTTTGAGTTGTCTCCGTGTAATATAATGGCAATGGATGTAAAATTTCATGTTTACGTACGTTAAAAAATTATTAAAAAATCTTATTTGAAATCATTTCTTAAATATTTGCTTGTTGACATTATTATATCATCAAACTCGGCTTCAGATAGATTATTCAACCGATATTGCTTTAAAATATCAAAATTTTGCAAGTGCGGACATGACACGAATTTCCAGATTTTAACTCTAAAAACGGTGGTGCTGACATTATACGTGTGCAGGTATTAAACGAGTAAATAAGGTATATGACAATTATTTTTAAATAATTATTTATTATGAACTTATTGGTGTACAACAACTTTAAAAAACTAATTGTTTATAATGGAAAATTATCACTTTCTAATAACATTTGCGATGAAAAACGTATTATAAAAAATGAGATATGCAAAATATCATACGTAATTCTGGTATATACTTGGTAAAACATCAATATAGTGTACTATCTCGACATGTTCCTAAAATTCTTTATGATTACAAAGATCTTTGATTATGATTGGCCAGCGCAAAAGTAAACAAAAACTGAATACGAGTGTTATTACGATTCAGCGGCGTCGCCGCAGTTTCAGACACGTAACTGTCGCATAGGTACCAACAGAAAAATAAGATCAGAACAACAAATGACTAACTATAGCTAAAGTTAGAGTTATCCTGAACCTATTCTAACCCAATCTCAAGCAAAAACCCATCCAAAGCTAACCCAATCCTGCGCATCTCAACAGTAACGTTACCAACTTTAAAACTTTCGATGTCACTACAAAAGACTAGAATTGCGGCATACCAATGTAAAAAACATAGTAAAAGTGTACGAGTGGAATAAAAATAAAGCTAATAAACGTATAAATAACAACAAATTTGGAATGACTATCACTGAACAGTGAGTGAAGTACGAATGAAGGTAAGTGAGAAAAATGTTGGGACCATAATAAAGGACCATAGCATAGCATTTAGGAGCATTATTTTTAAAAATTTCAAAAATTAAAATTTTAGTCCCGAGATGCCAACCGCGCTATATCAAAAATGCACTAAAATACCATGCGCTAAACGAGGCATACCTATATGCAAATGAGCAATCTTAGAATTTAAATCTGAAATAGCCATTCTTAATTCTTGCAAAGCTATGCTTAGAAAGTATCAAACTTCTCACTCACACATGGCATAGTGGTAACTTAAAGAGTAGATGAGAGAGAGAAGGGGTAAGAAGGGAGCTTTTCTAAAAAAAGTCTCCTGTATCTGATTTGTGGTTCATCTGCTGAAGTTACCTATATGATGACATCCTTGTAAAAAAAGGTTAGATCTAACGACTGTCCACCAGGATAGAAGAAAAAGCAGGATCACTTTCAGAAGGCTGAAAAAAGCAAAATCACTTTCTTGGTGCAAATCATTGAAATGGGTTTCTTAAGATATTCCAAAGGAGACAATACTTACTATTATTCAATTAATAGGAGGAAAATATAAGGAAGAACCCTAATCCAAGATCTAAATTTTATCACATAATTAATGACACATTTCAGTTACAGATAAGTACTAATATGTTAAAGGAACAAGATAGTTACTTTACAATGAGTGAGATTAGGAACTATGCCAGTTTCTAAATTTTACAAACATAATTTTACTTGGTTATATATATTACTGTGATACATAGATAGCTGTTTTCCTGTAGAGAACATTAATAAAATATGTATAAACCAAAGGTTTTTTCTGAAAATTTGTTTTAATATCTAGAAAATATAGTAGGTATTCTCAGGTTGGTGACATTATCCTTTGATAATCATTCATCAAATCGAGTTTGGTTGAGCAGTCCTTGAGGCATTAACCCTATAAAGTGCCAGCTTTAATTTCTGTAGTGCCAGGCCTAAATTTAGCAAAATGCAAGTTGAAATAAAAATGCCTATAAACTCTTGAATAATTATATAATAATTTTTAATTTGTAAGAAGTAATATCATCAATAGTCATTTAATATTTATAAAAAGTTCCAAATTTTCATCTTATAATTTTTTATGGTAATTATTCTATATTCAGCCAAAGATTATTCAAGGAAGTAATTCCAACTTATAAATATGATATATACTAAACATTTTTATGTACTTACTCTCTTTAAGCTAAATTTCAGAACAATTTAATGACTATTTTATTTATTTATTGTTTTGTTATAAAGGAGAAATTCTACAAAAATTGCATATTTTTCATAAATTCTGGTGGAACAGCTATCTACCAATACTTCCATGCATCATGTATATGTACAAATAAGTAAAGTCCTGCTTAATCCATTTCATCATATATTCATGCTTACACTGTAGTGGTATTTTATTTTCCAAAATTTTTTGTTAACTTACTTCTACACTATCAACACTCTTTAATTCACCAATGACTCTTATATCCCTCAAATTGGAATATAAGCTACTACTAATTATTTCTCCATCATCAATATCACTTTCTTCTTCAAACATTCTGGATAATACTTCAGTTTCATTAGACAAAACAAACTTACGAGATGTCATTTTAACAACTAAAATTTCACATGGGTAAAAACATATGAAACACAAAATTCCTTGGTCATCTGTTGGCACAGGATGTAATAAAATACTAAAGATGCACACGGATAACAAAAAATGCTAAAATATTGCACCTGATGTCAATAAAAATAAAATATTTTGTGGGTGGGAACTTTTGACTCTGGTACTAGAGAAGATTGTATACCATCAATAAATTCGATGGATGGCACTTGTAGGGTCAAGTGTGACAATATTTGGTATGAATAGAGTAGAATATTAGAATAAATTGTCCTGTTAAGTATTACATTGATGTCTGAAATTTTGGTAATTATAATGACTTATTTTACACAAATTTAATGATATGATGTATTTTATTTCAGTACTGGTTTACTGTCATTGCTCCTGTTTGGATTCGGACATGCATTGGAGGAATTATGAACCAAGGGTTCAGAAGAGATTATTTTAGATCATATAAATTAACACACTAACAATTTTCAAATATTATTCATTTGCTAAGGTCAGTAAACATTATAATTTATGAACGGAAGCATGTAATATAAAATCTGTCCTTATTGTGATATCTGAATTGAATGTATCCATGTAGTAGTTTTGACATTTTACATATTTACTGATACAAATAACAAATCTTCTCATTGTTAAATGGTTAAAATGCTATCTATAAAATGATGTCCTTATGAGACAAAGACTGATTATTACAAATATAATGATTTAGCCTAAAATATGGATAAAATAATCGTTCTGTATGTTACATTATATACGAATATATGTTGGATTGGAAACCAATAAATTAATAAAGAATTAAGTCTTGCTTTTTTCTAAAAAATCCAAAAACAAAGTGATTTATTATTTAAAATCTTTTTTAATCTCACTGAAGAATCAGCTGTACCAAAATTGTGTGAACAAAACATTTTAAAAGCTCTTTGACTGCCAACTAAATTTTGTTCAGCTTCAGTGTTACCAAAATATATTTATTATTATTTACATTATTTTATAAACAAGAAATTTACTAGGAAATAGTAAATTTTACAAATCGCGTCCATCCAAAGGTTAGGGATGGACAATAGACAAACTTGTGAAAGACAGAATCCATTCGAAAGTTGGGTGGTTGGCAATAATAATAATAATTTATTTATCATTAAATGGTTCAGACCACAATAGATATCGTCAGTGGAAAAAGAGGAATATTAGACAAAGATAAAAATACAAATATAAAGATACAAACATAAACATACACATAATATGGGAGCAGTATTCAGAACACCATGTCTTTAAAGTCATAATCAAAGTATTCATCAATAACAGAAGCTCGAGTTTTGACATTGTTGCTAAAGTAGCAAACGGTTAAAAGGTAAATTTTTTCATAATTTTTATGTGATTTAAATCAGTGTTTCTCAAACTATGGGCCGCGGCCCCCCAGGGGGTCGCCAAACTGTTTTGGATGCAAGGTGAAATGGGAAAAAATAAAGTTTTCACGAATAAGAAATTTTTATCAGGGAATTTTTGGAAAAACGACGCGATCACAAGTATTAAGTATTACATAAAATGGAGAAATTCGTAAAAAAGTTCCTTGTTTTTACTATTTTCAATTCAAAGGGGGCCGCGGCAACTGAAAGCTGAACAACCACTGATTTAAACGATACATTTGAGCGATTTCGAATCGATGACACAATTCGATGAAAATAATAAGAAACTTCAATTATTCGTCTTTAAAACAGTCTCATTTCGAAAATACATTTCTTCTAACGTTAATTTACGAAAGAATGAAAGCCTGCACGTCGAGAAATCGTTTTTTTCGTGTTATACGGGAAAAAGAAATATCCAGGAGTCGAACCCGGATCTTTCTTCGGAGATTTTCATCGTCATGGACTTAAATGCGTGATTGAAGCATTCCTGTCAAATTTTAATCTTCTACCTAGTCGGGATGTGCGTAAGAACGCGTTATATAAAAAAACGTTTATATGGAGGATAATGACACTAATTAACTTTTTCAGAACGGAATAAATAGCTAAAGCTGTCAAAACCGTTATAATTAGGCATCTGACTGATTTTGAACAGTATATCAACATATGAGAGGGAAAAACTAATACTTACTCTGGTGCGTGGGGACATTATGTCCTACCTAGCGTTTGGGGACATTTTCTCCCACATCCGTAGTGTACGCCTCTGTTTAGTAAGTTCATGTTTAAATATTGCCCCCGGCATTTTAAAAAATATGTATGTACGTTTTAATGCTTTATATCTTCAAATAAAACTATATTAATCAATTCACAAAGAGCCGAAATAACCATATTGTGTTTTATAAGCAAAGAAATGGTGGTAATGTAATTTTTAAGATTTTACAAAACAAAATTTCTGGGTGGAAATTGGGAAAGTGGCTACAAACTTGATCCTGACCGAGAAAGTTAAGAAATCGAAATTGAGAAAGACAGCGCTACGCAACTGATTACTCTCGCCGTGTTTTTATTGCGAAAGGCAGGCATAGGAGTTTGATGTCTGAGAAGTTGTGTGCGACATAAGTGGCTCGTATACGATATCGAAATAGAAAAGAAGCATCTTAATTTTTTTTTCAACCTTACAGAAATTAACTGAAAAACGTACAACTACATGAGACAGGACTGCCCACTCTCTCCAGCAATGTTTAATATTTATGCCGAATAAACGATAAGGGAGGCAAGAGAAGATGTAAAAACGGGTCAAGTGTTAGGGTGCCTGATTAACCCTTGCTCTACCAAGGTATTTTACAACTTACTCCTCCCAAGGGGGATAACTCAGTTACCCCACCATTCTTTTGTCAGAAATAGTTGTTTATTGGGAGAAACGTCTTAATATTAGGATATATATATATATATATATATATATATATATATATATATATATATATATATATAATATGAATAACATAGAATAGATATTTATAAAGAAAATAATGAATATTTTATAATTACTTCACAATTGTAATAAAAGTTTTGCTACCCTGAGTGTTGAGCACAACCAGAGGAGAACATGAAGCTGAGTTGTATTTACAACAGTCTTGCACTGTAACACACATTCACATAAGTTCATTCTTTCGTAGTTCAACACGCAACTTGCCATAAACAAAATGCTTTGAAAAACTCTTACCTATTTCAAACATGAAGAATATAAGCTGACATAAACGCGTAATATGAAAATAATTAATATTTTATAATTACATCGCAGTTGCAATAAAAAGTTCTTAGTTACCTTGAATGTTGAACAAAACCAGACGAAAACGCGGTACCGACTAGAAATTACATCGGCCTTTCAAAATTACACAATAGCACATAAGAATTTTTTGTAGTTCAGCAAGCAGCTGCTGCTCACCAAAATGTATTATTTTACATTTTACACCGATAGACTGAATAAATTACACACATATGTAGCCATATGTATAGCAGAACTGCATTTAAAGTAAAATGAGTTGCCCCGACAGTGTTTTTATTTAAAAAGTGGCTCTAAAAATTTTGTAAATCTACACAAAATCCAACAGCAATGTTCATAAACGGTAAAAAACGATTACATTAGGGAATATGAATGAAATCCCAAAAATAACCATTAAAAAAAATAGAAAAACGTCGTTGGAGTAACTGAGTTACCACCCTTGGGAGAGGAAGGGTTAAATCGGTTAGATATGCGGATGGGAATAATTTTGAAACAAGAAAAAATTCTGCTATGACCGGGAGTCAGAACCCAGGACTTCCACTTGCCGGGCGGATATTTTAGCACTGAACTAACGTAGCAGATTTTTTCCCCGTTTCTGAACGCGGGTGTACATTTTCCACTTTATTCCCGAAAAAGACGTAACTTTTTTGGAAAATTATATGAACCTTTAAAAAAATTACTGCATCTCTATTTTCTAATCTAGGGCATTGAAATTATTCATGTAAATTAGGAATATATTTTTATTTGTTCAAAAATAATTTTTTTGATACTTACCTTCTGGTTAACAATATAAAAATAAAAACTTCAGCATTTTTTTATTTGAAAGAAAAAACATATTTCAAAGTTGTATACTTTACATTATCTGTTGATACTAGGTTATAATATACATTTTCAGAAAGACCTTTCATTCTTTATTAAAGACGCAAGTTTTATTGACATAACTTTGTTATTATCGTATTTGAGATATTGAATAATGTGTAAAACAATGTAACTCATTTTTGGAATACAGTCACTATCACTTTTGTATCCTAAATCACCTTCTGGGGGAAACAGCGATTTACTAACATCTGCAACATTATCTAAATAGTTCATAATTTCATGTTCATTCACACTTTTACGTGAGATAATTTTTTCTTTCTTATAAAATTTACAGTTTGCAATTTCTATAACACAGAGAAAAATCTATAAAGCACTCAAAAAGAACCACTGAATGAAAATAAATACTTGGGTACAAAATAGAGAACAAGTTCTTAGAGTAAGACTAAAACCTCTTCTCGGTGGAACGTCTGCATGAACAACTGGATCGTCTTCGTATAAAAAATATTTTCTTTATGCTTACTACGAGAAGCACCAACAAAAACATGCATCAGCTTTCGAAACGTAGCAATCTGATAGCAATGTATGAGCAGACAAAAAACTGTTTGGCATAGGTTAGTAATCTGCTTGATGACAATGGTGTAGCCTATAAATAGTGCTGTCTAGGCGAGAGAAATGACTCATCCTTGGGAGGAATAAATAAAATTAGGTTGAAAGGAATATTCAGAAATTTTCTGTAAGATAATAATATCATCATTTCCGTCATGCTTAAAGATAAAGTTTAAATATTTGCCGTTTTTTTAAAATAATTCGACTGGCAATAATTCGGGAGCGATAATGAGGAAAAGTGCGCAGCGGACAGCATTATGCTTACTCGGCGGAATGTCTGCAAGGCCAACGGGATCCTCTTCTTATTAAAAAATTTATTTAGCACCTTCAAGTGACAAACATGCATCAGGGTTCGTTAGATAGCTTTCTGATAACAATGAACTAGTATACATCGAATACAAGTGCCTGGGAGAAGAGTGGGATCACATAATCTACGAACGAGAAACCCGAATCATCCTCGGGAGGAAAAAATACAATAAGGTTGAAATAAATATTAAGAAAATATCTTTAAGATATAAAAAGAGCATAATTATTACCTTTTTATTTCTCGGGCAACTGGTTTAAACATTTGTTGATGTTTTTCAATTTTGAAATCTCGGCGACAATTAGCTGGGTTTATAGTCGCAGAGGAAGGTCTAGCAAATATCATCGCATAGAAAAAATACTTTAACGTAATAAAAATTAAAAATTTACACGAAGAATATGAAATAATGGATAACCTTCCATTTACCAACAATCGCAATGCAAAAATAGTGTCCTTTTGTTAGTTATACAAATTTAAACCTGGAGCCGATATATCGGCCGCTTGAGCTTTTTCAGACAACCACGCGAAGCCGATATATAGGCATATTGAACGTCCTGGTCCGGGCTAGCCAAGCTAGTATCAACCAGCCCCAACGGACGGAGATACGTCGAAGAAAACCCCTCCCTCTCAAACGGTGAGATTGCCAAGCTAGAAAGTGATGGAATATTGTGATCTAAAGATCCTATGCAGATAGGCATCATCTATAATTTTGGGAATACATTCGAAGCATGGAAAAATTCTGCTATGACCGGAATCGAAGCCGGGTCTGCCACTTGCCGAGCAGATATTCTACCGCTTAGCAGATTATTTTTTCCGTTTCTGAACGTGGGTGTTTTTCTTAGTTGAGTCGGTTGTGGCTGGTTGATGCTAGCGTGGCTAGTTTTGTTTGTATATTAAAGATTACAAATAATGGAAAATATAGGCGATTTGGAGACTGCAGATTCGTGAGGCGACCCCTCCGTCCGGGTGTTTGGTCGCCGCGACCCCCCCAAGAATATTCGAGAAGCAAAAAAAAACACTCCAGTTTCTTCTATACAAAGAGTGGTCAAAGCCCTTCCACCGTGCCAAGGTTGTAATCCAAAGAAGAGGGGCTTGAATAGGAAAAATTAATTTATGTAGATATTGACGTGGTTGACTTGCCAAACGTTTCTTCATTAAATGAAACTTTAAATAGAAATCTAAAGAAAATTATCCACAATTTACTAAAATGCTACCATTCTCATGATTTCAAGGGACTTGATCTTACTCTTGGCAATTTATATTAAAATACTTAATAAGGTGAATAAGGTAGGTTGAAGCAGGCGCGCATCCAGGGTTTTCTCTCAGCCCTAAAAACACATGGGTAGATTGCTAGTTGTTAGAAACTTCGCACGATATAAATATGCGTAATTCAAGGAGTGTTTGTATAATGATTATACATTATAAGCTGAGAGAAATATAAAAAGTCAAAATAGTATATTTCCTGTAAAAATACACAGTTACAAGGCTAGTAAGAGATTTTATAAGGGAAGCTGAATCCCGTTGGTGCGCCCCTGGGTTGGAGGTCCAGTGAACATTTACTGTTTAGCAGGAGAGACATTGGCGATAGGTTACATAGATGAATATATAGGGAGCTTTAAAATCCATTACAGATTTTTCTTAAATATAGTAAGGCATTAGCCTTTAGCTATCTTAAATGTAATTTATGTTGACAATAAGTTATAAATAATTTAATTAGAACTTCAGCAATCTTAATGCAAGCTTTGTGATAAGATTCTGAGAAAACTAAGGAAGGGAATCTTCTCACGTATACGTATATTTAACCATTAAGTAGGCGCGTGGGGTCTTTAAAGAATCCACAACTTTAAATATGCTATAATATTTCTGTACTTATTTGCACAAAGCTGATTTTTTCAGTACCTACCCTCCTAAAACATTTCTCTCCTTTTAGTCTCTTAAACATTTCTGCTTTATTTTTGTAGTATTTCATGTAAAATTGCATTTATTACCTATCGCTGGGGTCATTCAAGTCCTCACGCGCTTACTTACGTAACAATTTCGGACTAAGGATATTTTTCTCCTTCTTTCCGGCAAACATATCTATTTTATTGTAATTTTATTGTATCTTATTGTAATATGAATGGCTTACTTTTAAGTTTCGTACAACACAGTGATCGGACGTAAATACCTTTAAAATCAGTACTCACCTAATTAAACAAATTCGATTAATATTTTCCTCCCAGAAGCATATTTTCCATCAATTTTGTCAACCGATCCTTTTGAAATTGACTTTCAGATATTTCTATAATTGTATACTATATCTGCACCATTCGGCAATTAACCTTTCAAAGATAAGAGGGAATATGTATAAGAGACAACGTCGTACGCGAAGACTACAACAAAGGTGGATGGTGGATTTTCGGGACCCTGGGCTAATTTTTTGGGGCCCTCAAAATAAACATAATAAAAAAACAAATAATAATAATAGATGATGACATTGATAACCATTTCTTACGCAGCTCTGTTGTCAGGGGCAAAATTGCCTTTCCTAGAAGCTCTTGTCAAACGCGTCACGTTGTTGCTGATAAATTTGACGGAACTATTTGGAAAGCAATTTAATAATAGTGATTAACATACTAAGACAAAATTAGAGTATTTAATGAAAGGTACCAAAATATAGAGAACTTTTTCAATTCAAATTAGAATTGTGTGTATCGTACGCAGGACGCAGAAACAAAAAGTGACCTTGTACGCGGAGACCTTTTAAGGGGCACGCGAGCATGGATAATTTTAAGGGAATCAATTTCCAGATCCTTAACTTCTATATGTACTCTTTCCAAAAATTGATAAGCCTGAGAACGCGCATCTTTGCCTTTCGAACTTCTTGTGAGAATAGAAAGAGGGAGGAAAGAAAGTAAGAGGTGCAGCCGGGAAAATAGTTGCCACCTAAATATTCTCCTTCGCCCACCCGCTGACATGGGTTCGTCAGCTCCCTTCAAGTACCTTCCCTGGGTTCACGCAACTAGACACTTGTCACCCTTCCTCTTCCCACATTCCCAAGGCAAGGAAGAATTGCGGCCGAGGCCCTTCTTCCCGTAGTCCCCTTACTCACACCCTCTGTCTCTCAACACCTCTCTTTTTCGTGACCTCGATAATGAGCAACTTCCAATACTCGCATAGCTATCATTACTAATGATATGAAACTTATATTAGCCGAGTTATATACATTTCAGGGAAATATTTATTATGGATTAATTATAGCAATTATTATGTGTATGATAGGATGCTGCAGTTTTTATTGACTTAATCGAGAAAAGTATTCTTTGCAATACCTCGGGTGAAAAATTATTATTGCTTGTTTTATGAAGGAATACATTAAATAAATTTACTATTTACACAAAATGTACACATGTGATTCTTTTATATTATAGGAATTTATAAAATTTCCCGCGTAGTTGGTATCAAAGTCAATGTTAGAAGCGAGCAAGCTGATATTTCATTCGAAGTCACCATACTTTACAAACTACACGGTAAAATCAGGGATTGTCGTATAGTTTTTCATGATTTGCCAGATTTGATTATAATGTTAAATTATAAACGTCATATGTTTTAGTTGCAGTATAAATAGGGCTTGTGAAAAAAGATAGTTGAAGAGGCCAGTTTCTTCCCAGAAATCTTCCTGACTGAGGGAGAGGAGATGGAAGAGAAAATTTTCCTCGTTTTAGAAAAGAGGGGATGGTGAAGGAACAAAGGGTAGATGATTTTAAGAAGGAGCTCGCATTACGAGGGAAAAGAACACAAGTGTAATGGGCGAGGGTTAAGCTCGAAAAGGGCATGGCACTGGGTGAAGGATACGAAACAAATTAGTTACCATTCATTGTTGCAGAGTGATTTGTCGTTCTTAAAGGAATCCTCACCATATGGGCTTCAGGCGTTTAACTCCACCCGTTGTATCTACAGAGACATACTCTCCGTTATTCTGCTGCAAGATTTTCGTCGGAGTGGTTATGCGTGTCAGAAGGCTTCTTGGTGTGAAGTTGTCTGTGAAAAGTGTCTTTATCTTCTCGAGACCTGTATACATACTTATTTTCATAAGTTTCTCCGAGGCTGTGATCCCAGCAATTATTTTCAGCTATTCTCAATATTCATCCTCAGGAGGTACCATTAGCTTGAAAGAAAAGAATCTTCGAACAGCCGAAGCGGTACAGGTTGGTGAAGCTTATTCTTTTAAATGTAACTGGAATGTTTTCCAGGACTACCAAAATTTTCAAGATACAGCGGATAAAACCCGCAGATAAAAATTTAAGTGAATTTTTCAGATTTGGTGTTCGTTATTGAAAAAATGGCAGTTAAAATTATATTTTATCTAATCAAATCAAGAATTATTTTCTAATTACAGTAAATTATTATCTTATTTCATCTTATAAAATATTTAATATTTTCTACCTCCTATTAACAAAAAATATAATTATGTGCTAGCTATCGGACCGATTAGTTTCTAGCAGTACCTACATACTTTTTTCCTCCATTGGAAAAATTTTATCATAATGCCTAACGAAATTAATGGGGTCATTTCTGATTTATTATATATGATTCTGATTTAATCATTCCCAAAAGCCGAACACCAGAGTTCGATACACAAACACACACATTTAACGAAGGAATACCATGCCATTTATCATACTCCTCGCCTGAAACTTATAATTTTATCTACATTTTACATTGCATTTTTACAAATTAAGTAATGAGAAACGGCATATTGATTTATTATCTTGTTTTTATAACTTATCATAAAAACGAATAAATTAATTATATTAGATCTCCTTCGTTTTAATTTTGACTTGACTGCTTTTAGTAATCTATCTTACAAGATATATTGCTCAGTGGTTTTTATAACATTCCTCGAAACCTTAATCTAAATATTAGGATGTATTTCTTGAATATATAAAATAAATTATTCACTAATAAAATATACGTTGTTCCTGAACTACATAAAATAAAAATTCTTTTTCGGTTAGTTACAATTTAGAAATTAGTTTGAAGCAATTTTTACCTCATCTGAAGAATTCAATAGTATTTTAATATTAATAAAACTTTGATAGTAAAAATTCACTTTTTGGTATAATTTTTTAATTAGGTGTATTTCATATAAATTTGCTTTCAGTTTCGAATTGCAGTTGTTGCTTTCTGGTCAGAAGAAATCGGTGTTGTATACGATTTAAATTTTTGAAAACTCGTCAGCCCATGGATAAGTTTCTAATAAAGAGGAAACGGGAGGTTGAAGAAAACAGAGATGAGAATTCCTTTGGAAGCAGTAAGGTGGCAGCTGCAGTTTCTCAGGAAACAGACTCAAGCTGTGATTCGAATATAGTGGAGATTTATCAACCAAATAAAGTTCCAAGGGCTACCAAAGTTGAGTTTAAAGAAAAACACCGATACTACATAAAATATGGATTTGTTTCCAATAACAGTGATCCTCCTTTACCACTTTGTCACCAAACATTGTCAAACAGTAGTATGAAACCTTGTCTCTTGCAACGACATTTATTTACAAAACATCCAGGCTCTAAAAATAAAACTGTTAATTATTTTATGAGCAAGACTGAGGATATTAGTAAAAATGTAAATAAGCTTCACATTTTCACGCAGTCATCAAAGTTGGCTTTGGAAACCTTATACGAATTAGCATTGCTCACTGCGAAAGTTAGGAAATCGTGCACGACTGTAGAAAAGGTGTTAGATGCCAAGTCCATTACTGCTATTAAATCGATTCCCTATTCAGACACCACCGTACTTCGTAGAGAACATGAAATAGCAGAAGATGTTCTCCAGCAGATTGTGGCAGAAATTGCGGTTGATAAAAGATATGCCATACATATTGATGAATCCACGGACGTTGCCAATCATTCCCAGCTAATAATTTATGTCCGCTATTACAGCGAAGAAAACGGCATTACTGATGAGATTATGGCATGCAAAGACTTGCCTAGGAATGCAACTGGTGAAAAGATTTTTAAAACTTTAGATACTTTTATTCGAGTTGACTCGGGATTACTTTGGAAATGGTGCATATGTATCTCTACAGATGGGGCCGCTGCAATGACTGGGCACAAGAGCGGCCTTATTGCTCGTATCCGCGCTTTAAACACTAAATTATTTTGGGAACACTGTGTTATTCATAAGCAAGCTTTGGTTGCAAAAAAGTTGAGTCCTGATTTGCACGGAGCATTGGATATTGCCATTAAAATGGTAAATTTTATTAAGTCTAGGGCGTTAAACTCGCGTCTTTTTAAAGTTGTGTGTGAGGAAATGGGATCAACTCATACCCAGCTTTGTTGCATTCAGAAGTGAGATGGTTGTCACGGGGATGCGTATTAACACGTTTATTTGAATTGAAAAATGAAGTCAGACTTTTTCTGACAGAAAGTAAGTCTGATTTGGCTGATTGGTTTGAAAATGAGGACTGGATATGCCAATTAGATTATATGGCGGGCATTTTCCATAAATTGAATGAGCTAAATCTACAGCTCCAAGGTTTTGACAAAAATATATTTAAGACACGTGATAAGATAAAAGCGTTTTATCAAAAAATATTGTATTGGCAAAGTTGTATGGAAATTAACAATATTTGGATTTTTCCATCCCTTTCTGAGTATATTGGGTTAAACAAGGTGCCTCTAAGTGAAAGAGTATCAGGTAATCCAAAAATTGAGAAAGGGAATGGCTTTGATGACTGGGTAACAAATCTTTTTGCAAATCAAGTTGTTTCCAATTCTTTGCTTTCAACGAAATTGTAGGAGGACCTAATCGAGTTGTCAGCTGACAGGTCATTAAAAATAACTTTTGATGGTATGTGACTTTTGGCATATAACCCGGAAGGAGTTCAATGAATTGGCTGACATTGCTGTAACAAAACTCCTTCCATTCCCATCTACCTATTTATTTGAACAAGGTTTCTCAGCACTTACATCAATAAAAACGAAAAATAGAAATAGAATTGATGCTGAACCGTGTCTCATTCTAGCAATAAGGAATATTCATCCACTGATACATAAACTAATTGAAAAAAAACAGCCCTATCCATCTCATTAAGAAATACATTGCCAATAAAATTTTACTTTGTATGATTAATAATTGTTAAATACAATTTGTAATATATTTATATTGTTTCGCTCAATTGTGTACTAATAATAATTGTAATGATAACTCAATCCAAAAGAAAACTTCAAAATTTGAGCCTTATGGTCACATAAAATAAAAAAATGAAAATTTTTCAATTTATGTACATGTTTTTCAGAGATGTATGATCAGTAAAACACATTCAAGCAGGGAAATATATTACTTTAGGATAAAATTTTGTGGGGAAAGGTGAATACGAGTTCAAGGAGAAAAAAGAACGTGTAAAATTTCCGACTTTTAAAGAGATTGTTCTTGTACTTCTTAAATGGATGATGGTGCGTGTCAAATCGCTATGGTATTTAGATTCCAATGAATACATTTAAAAGAGTGATGTAAGTGTTTCATTTAAAAATTTCAATATTTATAATACGCCGAAAATTAAATCCTTTGCAACTATTTAAACTTATGATGAAAAATATTAGATGTTAACTTTAAAAGGTGTGAGGGGGTACATAGGTCTTCAAAATTCTTTTAGGGGGTACACGAGCGAAAAAGTTTGAAGACAACCGGGGCCTCGGGCTACAGCCCAATTAGCCCATATGTAGATCCGCCCCTGACTATCAAACTCTCAGAAAAAATGGCTACGGTGGAATGCTGACAGAAATGCTTTATTTCTATTGTTAGAATTCACTAGGTTCTTGTCACATGGACCCTATAAAAACATCCTGCTGCCTTCTTTGATCACGAAATGAGTAATTCTTTATCAGTATGGAAGAATACCCGTGTGGTTGACTCGAATGAAGGACATGACCGACAGCACACTCATCCCGTGTGGGTGTCTCATGCTACTATCTAGAGACGATTCCAATGGACAAAAGGAAGTCAAAAATCAAAAGAAAAAAGAATCCATCACCAATTCTATAACTAAGTGAAGCCTTACAAGCAAAATATAAATCAATTGTAGAGAGACTTTTGTGAGAGAAGTAATTTATCTCTTTCCCAGGGTGAAACATCTAATTGCACTTATAATTTTTATAGGTGTTTTGAATTCATTTGCAGTATACATGTGAATTCTTGTGTAAAATACTACCTCTGTATGATAGTTAAATCGAATCAAATGCGATGGAATGTATTTTTGTAAGATTAAAAAAGGTGTATAATCAAGAGAAAAATTCACTTATTTACTGATGCGTTAAATGAATATAATGAATTCATTATTACTAGTTATTGCTTAAAGAAGATGAATAAAGAAATTAATTTACGTATTTAGCTTTTTTTGCAATAATACTTGTCAGCGTCTCACGAAAAGAGAAACCAAGATAAAAAAGCACACTCTAAATGGACACACTAATATATTAATAATAATGGTTGTATTTTGTTTTTAAAGGTAAGCTTGTAACAAAAACTAAAAAGAAAAAAAGATAAGATAATTTAAAATTTCTTTTGGGGTACTTATGGACCCCACGCGCCCTCATACGTTACGAAATATAGTGCGCCTACTTAAGGGTTAAAATTGCTTTTCCTGGGTTCATTGCATTCTGAGGGTATACACTAGAGATCTGCTTCATTATAAGCACATATGCATGGCCGTGAGGCGGCATGGCGCGGTGGAGCGATTGCACCAGGCGCTATAGCTTTAAGCAAGGTGTCGAACCGAACCGATCCTGAACCGAAAACCTCCTCCAAACCGCTCAATTTTGCGAACCCGAACCGTGATTTTGTTTTTACTTTGAACCTGAACCGGTTTTAAAACGGGATTAAAATCTTCCAGACAATTCATGTAAGTATATATAACCAAATGAAAAGAAAATATTTCTTACTGAAGTTTGGTGGACGAGAGGGATGTTATATCTCGAATTTTCAGATCTCTCAAAAAGCAGAACATTTCTCTTCTGTTTATAGATTTGATTTGTTGCTCGATCTCCTCACACATAGTGAATCAATGGCGGTGCCTAGTTTTGCTTTAAATTGGACCTCTGCAGGGGCGCACCCAGGATTTTCTCTTGGAGGGGGCTCAGCCATAAGAAAATATATCCCACCGAACATATCTAATACTTTACGTTTTAATTTGGGATAAAAACGTAGTGATTCTCGGATAGAGAATAGGGGGTATTCACTAAAGAAAAGAAATGCGATTGAGATTTGCAGTTTTAAGGACCCAAAAATTTAATGACAAAAGAAAAAAATGAAAATTTTGACATGGTTAACAATAATAAAAAGCTTGGTACAAATTTGACAAAAAATACAAACTATTTTCAATTATTAATTACATCTTTCATGAAATGCGATTGAGATGTCCAGTTTTAAGGATCCACAAATTTAAGGACAAAAGAAAAAAATGAAAATTTTGACATGGTTAACAATAATGAAAAGCTTGGTATAAATTCGACAAAAAATACAAACTATTTTTAATTATTAATTACATCATTCAATACATATTTCATTCTAGATTAAAATGTCAATTTTTCTCTTTGATTTCTGTAATTCGTTTAAAACATCTTGAGGGTTAATTTTAATGTGTCGATGTATATTTAAAAGCGCTAAGCCATTTAAACGGTCTTGAGACATGGCGTTCCTCAAATATGTCTTCAACCTTCGTAAAGTCGAAAATGATCTTTCACTGGTGCACGTAGTAATAGGAAGTGTGGCAAATATTTTTAGCAATATGAAAATATTTGGATAAATTACTCTATCACACTGATTCAATGAATAAGTAAAATAATAATATAAGTATATATATAATTATTATATATTATATATATAATAATATATATAAGTATATAAATAAGTAAAATGAGTTGCCCCGACAGTGTTTTTATTTAAAAAGTGGCTCTAAAAATTTTGTAAATCTACACAAAATCCAACAGCAATGTTCATAAACGGTAAAAAACGATTACATTAGGGAATATGAATGAAATCCCAAAAATAACCATTAAAAAAAATAGAAAAACGTCGTTGGAGTAACTGAGTTACCACCCTTGGGAGAGGAAGGGTTAAATCGGTTAGATATGCGGATGGGAATAATTTTGAAACAAGAAAAAATTCTGCTATGACCGGGAGTCAGAACCCAGGACTTCCACTTGCCGGGCGGATATTTTAGCACTGAACTAACGTAGCAGATTTTTTCCCCGTTTCTGAACGCGGGTGTACATTTTCCACTTTATTCCCGAAAAAGACGTAACTTTTTTGGAAAATTATATGAACCTTTAAAAAAATTACTGCATCTCTATTTTCTAATCTAGGGCATTGAAATTATTCATGTAAATTAGGAATATATTTTTATTTGTTCAAAAATAATTTTTTTGATACTTACCTTCTGGTTAACAATATAAAAATAAAAACTTCAGCATTTTTTTATTTGAAAGAAAAAACATATTTCAAAGTTGTATACTTTACATTATCTGTTGATACTAGGTTATAATATACATTTTCAGAAAGACCTTTCATTCTTTATTAAAGACGCAAGTTTTATTGACATAACTTTGTTATTATCGTATTTGAGATATTGAATAATGTGTAAAACAATGTAACTCATTTTTGGAATACAGTCACTATCACTTTTGTATCCTAAATCACCTTCTGGGGGAAACAGCGATTTACTAACATCTGCAACATTATCTAAATAGTTCATAATTTCATGTTCATTCACACTTTTACGTGAGATAATTTTTTCTTTCTTATAAAATTTACAGTTTGCAATTTCTATAACACAGAGAAAAATCTATAAAGCACTCAAAAAGAACCACTGAATGAAAATAAATACTTGGGTACAAAATAGAGAACAAGTTCTTAGAGTAAGACTAAAACCTCTTCTCGGTGGAACGTCTGCATGAACAACTGGATCGTCTTCGTATAAAAAATATTTTCTTTATGCTTACTACGAGAAGCACCAACAAAAACATGCATCAGCTTTCGAAACGTAGCAATCTGATAGCAATGTATGAGCAGACAAAAAACTGTTTGGCATAGGTTAGTAATCTGCTTGATGACAATGGTGTAGCCTATAAATAGTGCTGTCTAGGCGAGAGAAATGACTCATCCTTGGGAGGAATAAATAAAATTAGGTTGAAAGGAATATTCAGAAATTTTCTGTAAGATAATAATATCATCATTTCCGTCATGCTTAAAGATAAAGTTTAAATATTTGCCGTTTTTTAAAAATAATTCGACTGGCAATAATTCGGGAGCGATAATGAGGAAAAGTGCGCAGCGGACAGCATTATGCTTACTCGGCGGAATGTCTGCAAGGCCAACGGGATCCTCTTCTTATTAAAAAATTTATTTAGCACCTTCAAGTGACAAACATGCATCAGGGTTCGTTAGATAGCTTTCTGATAACAATGAACTAGTATACATCGAATACAAGTGCCTGGGAGAAGAGTGGGATCACATAATCTACGAACGAGAAACCCGAATCATCCTCGGGAGGAAAAAATACAATAAGGTTGAAATAAATATTAAGAAAATATCTTTAAGATATAAAAAGAGCATAATTATTACCTTTTTATTTCTCGGGCAACTGGTTTAAACATTTGTTGATGTTTTTCAATTTTGAAATCTCGGCGACAATTAGCTGGGTTTATAGTCGCAGAGGAAGGTCTAGCAAATATCATCGCATAGAAAAAATACTTTAACGTAATAAAAATTAAAAATTTACACGAAGAATATGAAATAATGGATAACCTTCCATTTACCAACAATCGCAATGCAAAAATAGTGTCCTTTTGTTAGTTATACAAATTTAAACCTGGAGCCGATATATCGGCCGCTTGAGCTTTTTCAGACAACCACGCGAAGCCGATATATAGGCATATTGAACGTCCTGGTCCGGGCTAGCCAAGCTAGTATCAACCAGCCCCAACGGACGGAGATACGTCGAAGAAAACCCCTCCCTCTCAAACGGTGAGATTGCCAAGCTAGAAAGTGATGGAATATTGTGATCTAAAGATCCTATGCAGATAGGCATCATCTATAATTTTGGGAATACATTCGAAGCATGGAAAAATTCTGCTATGACCGGAATCGAAGCCGGGTCTGCCACTTGCCGAGCAGATATTCTACCGCTTAGCAGATTATTTTTTCCGTTTCTGAACGTGGGTGTTTTTCTTAGTTGAGTCGGTTGTGGCTGGTTGATGCTAGCGTGGCTAGTTTTGTTTGTATATTAAAGATTACAAATAATGGAAAATATAGGCGATTTGGAGACTGCAGATTCGTGAGGCGACCCCTCCGTCCGGGTGTTTGGTCGCCGCGACCCCCCCAAGAATATTCGAGAAGCAAAAAAAAACACTCCAGTTTCTTCTATACAAAGAGTGGTCAAAGCCCTTCCACCGTGCCAAGGTTGTAATCCAAAGAAGAGGGGCTTGAATAGGAAAAATTAATTTATGTAGATATTGACGTGGTTGACTTGCCAAACGTTTCTTCATTAAATGAAACTTTAAATAGAAATCTAAAGAAAATTATCCACAATTTACTAAAATGCTACCATTCTCATGATTTCAAGGGACTTGATCTTACTCTTGGCAATTTATATTAAAATACTTAATAAGGTGAATAAGGTAGGTTGAAGCAGGCGCGCATCCAGGGTTTTCTCTCAGCCCTAAAAACACATGGGTAGATTGCTAGTTGTTAGAAACTTCGCACGATATAAATATGCGTAATTCAAGGAGTGTTTGTATAATGATTATACATTATAAGCTGAGAGAAATATAAAAAGTCAAAATAGTATATTTCCTGTAAAAATACACAGTTACAAGGCTAGTAAGAGATTTTATAAGGGAAGCTGAATCCCGTTGGTGCGCCCCTGGGTTGGAGGTCCAGTGAACATTTACTGTTTAGCAGGAGAGACATTGGCGATAGGTTACATAGATGAATATATAGGGAGCTTTAAAATCCATTACAGATTTTTCTTAAATATAGTAAGGCATTAGCCTTTAGCTATCTTAAATGTAATTTATGTTGACAATAAGTTATAAATAATTTAATTAGAACTTCAGCAATCTTAATGCAAGCTTTGTGATAAGATTCTGAGAAAACTAAGGAAGGGAATCTTCTCACGTATACGTATATTTAACCATTAAGTAGGCGCGTGGGGTCTTTAAAGAATCCACAACTTTAAATATGCTATAATATTTCTGTACTTATTTGCACAAAGCTGATTTTTTCAGTACCTACCCTCCTAAAACATTTCTCTCCTTTTAGTCTCTTAAACATTTCTGCTTTATTTTTGTAGTATTTCATGTAAAATTGCATTTATTACCTATCGCTGGGGTCATTCAAGTCCTCACGCGCTTACTTACGTAACAATTTCGGACTAAGGATATTTTTCTCCTTCTTTCCGGCAAACATATCTATTTTATTGTAATTTTATTGTATCTTATTGTAATATGAATGGCTTACTTTTAAGTTTCGTACAACACAGTGATCGGACGTAAATACCTTTAAAATCAGTACTCACCTAATTAAACAAATTCGATTAATATTTTCCTCCCAGAAGCATATTTTCCATCAATTTTGTCAACCGATCCTTTTGAAATTGACTTTCAGATATTTCTATAATTGTATACTATATCTGCACCATTCGGCAATTAACCTTTCAAAGATAAGAGGGAATATGTATAAGAGACAACGTCGTACGCGAAGACTACAACAAAGGTGGATGGTGGATTTTCGGGACCCTGGGCTAATTTTTTGGGGCCCTCAAAATAAACATAATAAAAAAACAAATAATAATAATAGATGATGACATTGATAACCATTTCTTACGCAGCTCTGTTGTCAGGGGCAAAATTGCCTTTCCTAGAAGCTCTTGTCAAACGCGTCACGTTGTTGCTGATAAATTTGACGGAACTATTTGGAAAGCAATTTAATAATAGTGATTAACATACTAAGACAAAATTAGAGTATTTAATGAAAGGTACCAAAATATAGAGAACTTTTTCAATTCAAATTAGAATTGTGTGTATCGTACGCAGGACGCAGAAACAAAAAGTGACCTTGTACGCGGAGACCTTTTAAGGGGCACGCGAGCATGGATAATTTTAAGGGAATCAATTTCCAGATCCTTAACTTCTATATGTACTCTTTCCAAAAATTGATAAGCCTGAGAACGCGCATCTTTGCCTTTCGAACTTCTTGTGAGAATAGAAAGAGGGAGGAAAGAAAGTAAGAGGTGCAGCCGGGAAAATAGTTGCCACCTAAATATTCTCCTTCGCCCACCCGCTGACATGGGTTCGTCAGCTCCCTTCAAGTACCTTCCCTGGGTTCACGCAACTAGACACTTGTCACCCTTCCTCTTCCCACATTCCCAAGGCAAGGAAGAATTGCGGCCGAGGCCCTTCTTCCCGTAGTCCCCTTACTCACACCCTCTGTCTCTCAACACCTCTCTTTTTCGTGACCTCGATAATGAGCAACTTCCAATACTCGCATAGCTATCATTACTAATGATATGAAACTTATATTAGCCGAGTTATATACATTTCAGGGAAATATTTATTATGGATTAATTATAGCAATTATTATGTGTATGATAGGATGCTGCAGTTTTTATTGACTTAATCGAGAAAAGTATTCTTTGCAATACCTCGGGTGAAAAATTATTATTGCTTGTTTTATGAAGGAATACATTAAATAAATTTACTATTTACACAAAATGTACACATGTGATTCTTTTATATTATAGGAATTTATAAAATTTCCCGCGTAGTTGGTATCAAAGTCAATGTTAGAAGCGAGCAAGCTGATATTTCATTCGAAGTCACCATACTTTACAAACTACACGGTAAAATCAGGGATTGTCGTATAGTTTTTCATGATTTGCCAGATTTGATTATAATGTTAAATTATAAACGTCATATGTTTTAGTTGCAGTATAAATAGGGCTTGTGAAAAAAGATAGTTGAAGAGGCCAGTTTCTTCCCAGAAATCTTCCTGACTGAGGGAGAGGAGATGGAAGAGAAAATTTTCCTCGTTTTAGAAAAGAGGGGATGGTGAAGGAACAAAGGGTAGATGATTTTAAGAAGGAGCTCGCATTACGAGGGAAAAGAACACAAGTGTAATGGGCGAGGGTTAAGCTCGAAAAGGGCATGGCACTGGGTGAAGGATACGAAACAAATTAGTTACCATTCATTGTTGCAGAGTGATTTGTCGTTCTTAAAGGAATCCTCACCATATGGGCTTCAGGCGTTTAACTCCACCCGTTGTATCTACAGAGACATACTCTCCGTTATTCTGCTGCAAGATTTTCGTCGGAGTGGTTATGCGTGTCAGAAGGCTTCTTGGTGTGAAGTTGTCTGTGAAAAGTGTCTTTATCTTCTCGAGACCTGTATACATACTTATTTTCATAAGTTTCTCCGAGGCTGTGATCCCAGCAATTATTTTCAGCTATTCTCAATATTCATCCTCAGGAGGTACCATTAGCTTGAAAGAAAAGAATCTTCGAACAGCCGAAGCGGTACAGGTTGGTGAAGCTTATTCTTTTAAATGTAACTGGAATGTTTTCCAGGACTACCAAAATTTTCAAGATACAGCGGATAAAACCCGCAGATAAAAATTTAAGTGAATTTTTCAGATTTGGTGTTCGTTATTGAAAAAATGGCAGTTAAAATTATATTTTATCTAATCAAATCAAGAATTATTTTCTAATTACAGTAAATTATTATCTTATTTCATCTTATAAAATATTTAATATTTTCTACCTCCTATTAACAAAAAATATAATTATGTGCTAGCTATCGGACCGATTAGTTTCTAGCAGTACCTACATACTTTTTTCCTCCATTGGAAAAATTTTATCATAATGCCTAACGAAATTAATGGGGTCATTTCTGATTTATTATATATGATTCTGATTTAATCATTCCCAAAAGCCGAACACCAGAGTTCGATACACAAACACACACATTTAACGAAGGAATACCATGCCATTTATCATACTCCTCGCCTGAAACTTATAATTTTATCTACATTTTACATTGCATTTTTACAAATTAAGTAATGAGAAACGGCATATTGATTTATTATCTTGTTTTTATAACTTATCATAAAAACGAATAAATTAATTATATTAGATCTCCTTCGTTTTAATTTTGACTTGACTGCTTTTAGTAATCTATCTTACAAGATATATTGCTCAGTGGTTTTTATAACATTCCTCGAAACCTTAATCTAAATATTAGGATGTATTTCTTGAATATATAAAATAAATTATTCACTAATAAAATATACGTTGTTCCTGAACTACATAAAATAAAAATTCTTTTTCGGTTAGTTACAATTTAGAAATTAGTTTGAAGCAATTTTTACCTCATCTGAAGAATTCAATAGTATTTTAATATTAATAAAACTTTGATAGTAAAAATTCACTTTTTGGTATAATTTTTTAATTAGGTGTATTTCATATAAATTTGCTTTCAGTTTCGAATTGCAGTTGTTGCTTTCTGGTCAGAAGAAATCGGTGTTGTATACGATTTAAATTTTTGAAAACTCGTCAGCCCATGGATAAGTTTCTAATAAAGAGGAAACGGGAGGTTGAAGAAAACAGAGATGAGAATTCCTTTGGAAGCAGTAAGGTGGCAGCTGCAGTTTCTCAGGAAACAGACTCAAGCTGTGATTCGAATATAGTGGAGATTTATCAACCAAATAAAGTTCCAAGGGCTACCAAAGTTGAGTTTAAAGAAAAACACCGATACTACATAAAATATGGATTTGTTTCCAATAACAGTGATCCTCCTTTACCACTTTGTCACCAAACATTGTCAAACAGTAGTATGAAACCTTGTCTCTTGCAACGACATTTATTTACAAAACATCCAGGCTCTAAAAATAAAACTGTTAATTATTTTATGAGCAAGACTGAGGATATTAGTAAAAATGTAAATAAGCTTCACATTTTCACGCAGTCATCAAAGTTGGCTTTGGAAACCTTATACGAATTAGCATTGCTCACTGCGAAAGTTAGGAAATCGTGCACGACTGTAGAAAAGGTGTTAGATGCCAAGTCCATTACTGCTATTAAATCGATTCCCTATTCAGACACCACCGTACTTCGTAGAGAACATGAAATGGCAGAAGATGTTCTCCAGCAGATTGTGGCAGAAATTGCGGTTGATAAAAGATATGCCATACATATTGATGAATCCACGGACGTTGCCAATCATTCCCAGCTAATAATTTATGTCCGCTATTACAGCGAAGAAAACGGCATTACTGATGAGATTATGGCATGCAAAGACTTGCCTAGGAATGCAACTGGTGAAAAGATTTTTAAAACTTTAGATACTTTTATTCGAGTTGACTCGGGATTACTTTGGAAATGGTGCATATGTATCTCTACAGATGGGGCCGCTGCAATGACTGGGCACAAGAGCGGCCTTATTGCTCGTATCCGCGCTTTAAACACTAAATTATTTTGGGAACACTGTGTTATTCATAAGCAAGCTTTGGTTGCAAAAAAGTTGAGTCCTGATTTGCACGGAGCATTGGATATTGCCATTAAAATGGTAAATTTTATTAAGTCTAGGGCGTTAAACTCGCGTCTTTTTAAAGTTGTGTGTGAGGAAATGGGATCAACTCATACCCAGCTTTGTTGCATTCAGAAGTGAGATGGTTGTCACGGGGATGCGTATTAACACGTTTATTTGAATTGAAAAATGAAGTCAGACTTTTTCTGACAGAAAGTAAGTCTGATTTGGCTGATTGGTTTGAAAATGAGGACTGGATATGCCAATTAGATTATATGGCGGGCATTTTCCATAAATTGAATGAGCTAAATCTACAGCTCCAAGGTTTTGACAAAAATATATTTAAGACACGTGATAAGATAAAAGCGTTTTATCAAAAAATATTGTATTGGCAAAGTTGTATGGAAATTAACAATATTTGGATTTTTCCATCCCTTTCTGAGTATATTGGGTTAAACAAGGTGCCTCTAAGTGAAAGAGTATCAGGTAATCCAAAAATTGAGAAAGGGAATGGCTTTGATGACTGGGTAACAAATCTTTTTGCAAATCAAGTTGTTTCCAATTCTTTGCTTTCAACGAAATTGTAGGAGGACCTAATCGAGTTGTCAGCTGACAGGTCATTAAAAATAACTTTTGATGGTATGTGACTTTTGGCATATAACCCGGAAGGAGTTCAATGAATTGGCTGACATTGCTGTAACAAAACTCCTTCCATTCCCATCTACCTATTTATTTGAACAAGGTTTCTCAGCACTTACATCAATAAAAACGAAAAATAGAAATAGAATTGATGCTGAACCGTGTCTCATTCTAGCAATAAGGAATATTCATCCACTGATACATAAACTAATTGAAAAAAAACAGCCCTATCCATCTCATTAAGAAATACATTGCCAATAAAATTTTACTTTGTATGATTAATAATTGTTAAATACAATTTGTAATATATTTATATTGTTTCGCTCAATTGTGTACTAATAATAATTGTAATGATAACTCAATCCAAAAGAAAACTTCAAAATTTGAGCCTTATGGTCACATAAAATAAAAAAATGAAAATTTTTCAATTTATGTACATGTTTTTCAGAGATGTATGATCAGTAAAACACATTCAAGCAGGGAAATATATTACTTTAGGATAAAATTTTGTGGGGAAAGGTGAATACGAGTTCAAGGAGAAAAAAGAACGTGTAAAATTTCCGACTTTTAAAGAGATTGTTCTTGTACTTCTTAAATGGATGATGGTGCGTGTCAAATCGCTATGGTATTTAGATTCCAATGAATACATTTAAAAGAGTGATGTAAGTGTTTCATTTAAAAATTTCAATATTTATAATACGCCGAAAATTAAATCCTTTGCAACTATTTAAACTTATGATGAAAAATATTAGATGTTAACTTTAAAAGGTGTGAGGGGGTACATAGGTCTTCAAAATTCTTTTAGGGGGTACACGAGCGAAAAAGTTTGAAGACAACCGGGGCCTCGGGCTACAGCCCAATTAGCCCATATGTAGATCCGCCCCTGACTATCAAACTCTCAGAAAAAATGGCTACGGTGGAATGCTGACAGAAATGCTTTATTTCTATTGTTAGAATTCACTAGGTTCTTGTCACATGGACCCTATAAAAACATCCTGCTGCCTTCTTTGATCACGAAATGAGTAATTCTTTATCAGTATGGAAGAATACCCGTGTGGTTGACTCGAATGAAGGACATGACCGACAGCACACTCATCCCGTGTGGGTGTCTCATGCTACTATCTAGAGACGATTCCAATGGACAAAAGGAAGTCAAAAATCAAAAGAAAAAAGAATCCATCACCAATTCTATAACTAAGTGAAGCCTTACAAGCAAAATATAAATCAATTGTAGAGAGACTTTTGTGAGAGAAGTAATTTATCTCTTTCCCAGGGTGAAACATCTAATTGCACTTATAATTTTTATAGGTGTTTTGAATTCATTTGCAGTATACATGTGAATTCTTGTGTAAAATACTACCTCTGTATGATAGTTAAATCGAATCAAATGCGATGGAATGTATTTTTGTAAGATTAAAAAAGGTGTATAATCAAGAGAAAAATTCACTTATTTACTGATGCGTTAAATGAATATAATGAATTCATTATTACTAGTTATTGCTTAAAGAAGATGAATAAAGAAATTAATTTACGTATTTAGCTTTTTTTGCAATAATACTTGTCAGCGTCTCACGAAAAGAGAAACCAAGATAAAAAAGCACACTCTAAATGGACACACTAATATATTAATAATAATGGTTGTATTTTGTTTTTAAAGGTAAGCTTGTAACAAAAACTAAAAAGAAAAAAAGATAAGATAATTTAAAATTTCTTTTGGGGTACTTATGGACCCCACGCGCCCTCATACGTTACGAAATATAGTGCGCCTACTTAAGGGTTAAAATTGCTTTTCCTGGGTTCATTGCATTCTGAGGGTATACACTAGAGATCTGCTTCATTATAAGCACATATGCATGGCCGTGAGGCGGCATGGCGCGGTGGAGCGATTGCACCAGGCGCTATAGCTTTAAGCAAGGTGTCGAACCGAACCGATCCTGAACCGAAAACCTCCTCCAAACCGCTCAATTTTGCGAACCCGAACCGTGATTTTGTTTTTACTTTGAACCTGAACCGGTTTTAAAACGGGATTAAAATCTTCCAGACAATTCATGTAAGTATATATAACCAAATGAAAAGAAAATATTTCTTACTGAAGTTTGGTGGACGAGAGGGATGTTATATCTCGAATTTTCAGATCTCTCAAAAAGCAGAACATTTCTCTTCTGTTTATAGATTTGATTTGTTGCTCGATCTCCTCACACATAGTGAATCAATGGCGGTGCCTAGTTTTGCTTTAAATTGGACCTCTGCAGGGGCGCACCCAGGATTTTCTCTTGGAGGGGGCTCAGCCATAAGAAAATATATCCCACCGAACATATCTAATACTTTACGTTTTAATTTGGGATAAAAACGTAGTGATTCTCGGATAGAGAATAGGGGGTATTCACTAAAGAAAAGAAATGCGATTGAGATTTGCAGTTTTAAGGACCCAAAAATTTAATGACAAAAGAAAAAAATGAAAATTTTGACATGGTTAACAATAATAAAAAGCTTGGTACAAATTTGACAAAAAATACAAACTATTTTCAATTATTAATTACATCTTTCATGAAATGCGATTGAGATGTCCAGTTTTAAGGATCCACAAATTTAAGGACAAAAGAAAAAAATGAAAATTTTGACATGGTTAACAATAATGAAAAGCTTGGTATAAATTCGACAAAAAATACAAACTATTTTTAATTATTAATTACATCATTCAATACATATTTCATTCTAGATTAAAATGTCAATTTTTCTCTTTGATTTCTGTAATTCGTTTAAAACATCTTGAGGGTTAATTTTAATGTGTCGATGTATATTTAAAAGCGCTAAGCCATTTAAACGGTCTTGAGACATGGCGTTCCTCAAATATGTCTTCAACCTTCGTAAAGTCGAAAATGATCTTTCACTGGTGCACGTAGTAATAGGAAGTGTGGCAAATATTTTTAGCAATATGAAAATATTTGGATAAATTACTCTATCACACTGATTCAATGCATCTATAGCATTCTTCGGTGGGGCTATTGTAGATACCAACTTATCAAAACGTTTGTACCACATTATAAATTCTGCCTTTAAGACAAACTCATTTGTTGAGAGAATATCGGTATTGTAGAATTCAACTAGCCTAAAAAAATTCTCGATTTCAGATTGTTTTTGAAGTTCTCCTTTAGGTAGAATACTGCTAAATTGAAGTAGTACGCCCTGATGTTTAGAAAACCTTTCATTCAGCTGGCTTAGCATGTGATCTACGAAGGGAATGAATATAAACCTTCGGTAATATTCCTCCGTAGTTTCAGATGGAACATCTTCACTCTGACGGCGTTTGCAGCTTATTAACCTCTTTACTTCAATACCAATCGATATTGCTTTTTCAGAAGCTTTTTGAAATATAACCCTAAATTCATTTTCTGAATTAGTTCGCATACTTTCTATTTGTTCTACAACATCACGCACATGATTAAGTGCTGAGTGAAGGTCACTATCAACTTTTTGCGGTAATCTGCACAATGCTAATGTATAGGAAAAAATGCCTGTACTGTATATACTGAAATAAGAAAACCAAACTCACAAATAGAGTTTAATAGCATTTGGGCACCGGATGAAACTTCTTGGTTCTGCCAGGAACTTATTTCATCAAGAGCAAAATAAATCGCGACAAAGAGTTCAATCATTACCATTATAGATTCATGCCGTTCAACCCATCTTGTATTAGCAAGTTGTCGTAGTTTTTTCTTATTTGATTCAGGGCAATGTTCATTAATTTTTCTCGTTAATACTTCACCTCTTTTAGGAGTATTGAAAAACTTATAAATTCGTTCTACTATACCCAAGCAATTCTTTACTTTTTGCACTTTCACAGCATTTCCAATTGCTAAATTTAAACTATGTGATGCGCAGTGGACATATAGTGCAAGGGGGTACAATTTCCTTATATGTGTTTGAACTCCATTGAATTTCCCACTCATTGACGCAGCACCATCATAGCCCTGACCTCGTAAGAATTTTAAATCAATTCCTACACTTTTAACCGATTCAATTAACGTATTTGATAGTTCACGACCAGAAGTATCTGATACTGGAACAAATTGTAAAAAATCTTCTCGTATTGACAAACTCCCTTCTTTATCCTCATCTATGTATCGCGCACACAATAAAAATTGCTCAGTAGTCGATATATCACAGGTTTCGTCTGCAAGAATTGAGAAAAATTTTGCAGCATTTACCTTCGCAACAATTTCCCTCAGTATTATGTCGTTGCATGCTACCAGAATTTGATTTTGAATGTTCCAGCTGAGAAACGTTGCATTTTTACCACAATTTTCTAGATGTTCTCTTAATTCTTTGTCGCCAGCATCAATTCTGGAACGCAATATTGCCCGAAAGTTACCCTCATTTTCTTCAGGCTCATTTTCAACACAAAACTGACCATAATCTCGATGGGCTCAAAGAGGTATTTCTTGTTTTCCACAAATAATTATTGTTTTAATGATAGTTTTTATTTTTTTCCTATTTAGTTGAACTTTTTGTGCCTTATCCTTATCTATTTGCTTATCAATAGATGTAACTTTCTGATCACGAATGTCCTGCATTCTTTGAAAAGTCAACATAGAACTGGTATGATAAGCAGTTTTTTCGTGTCCATTAAATGCTTCGATTGCGTGTTTCCAGTCAGAAAAACCATTTGAAACTAAGTATCCAACAGCCTGTGCCTTAGACTTACCGACTTACACTGGCGCAAAAAATGTACAGTACTTACAATAGGCACTATTTTCAGATTTAGAATAACATAACCATTGATATTTTACCAGCCATGAGTGTTGAAAACTTCTTTTTTGATTTTTAAAGATGCAGGAAGGAAAATGATAGTCTGCTTTAGGTTTCCAAAGGATTCTTAGAATATCTAACTTGTCATCGCTAGACAATGGGTTCTTTTTTAAAAGAGCTATATCATTTTGATCAATATTAAAGGAATTAGAAGAGGCTGCCTCTGTTTCATTGAGATGTATTTCGCTATTTTTTGCACTTGGTCCATTATTACTAGTACCGCAAGACTTGTCTTCCACCTCTTCAGAGCCTGTCTCGGTCTTCGGTTTTTTTCCGAAAAATTGTAACAAATTGCGCACATTTTTTCGTTTTTCTGCCATTTCTGTTATGGGTAAAATTAAACGCAATTATTTAAAAACCAGTTTTAACAGAGTTCTTATGTACAGCAGGCAAACTGTATACGATTTCAGAGAGTCCAAATTCAATTAAAACAATGACATTTATGATTACATTAAAACCGTTCATTTATATGGAGAATACATAAATAGGTTGGCTTGCCATTCTTAACACGAAACATACTTCTATTCACTAGTAACATAAAAATATGAAACATTCCATTTTGTGAAATAATTAACTTTACTTACCAAATGCTGTAAATTCGTCGCCGTTGAAAGTTCAGGAAACTCAGGATAATAAGATGAAACACTCGAAACTTACGGTAACAAACGTTCTGAAATTAAGATTTCACTCCTCGAAAAAGAAAACTATCCGGAAGCAACAGGATATGGTGAGCATAGCCGGTAACTTGAGATTTTGTTATTAAGGTAACTTATTGTCAACTTTTATGATTTCTAACGAATTATCTTGCACTCAGAATACACAAAACAGAAAAACTCACAAATGCAGTTGCTTTGAGGAGAGACAATGTGAAACTGACCCTCAAAAATGCGTTCCTTTCTCAAGATGTGCTTTAACGTTCTTAGAAAAACCTTTCCTCGAAATCGTGCAAACTTATTAGAGACACACTTGAAAATATTCTGCTGGTCCGTATGAATGAAAAGTTTTTTTTAAATTAAAATGTTGTTTATTTTCTGTTATATCTTTTAAAAATGATATTTAATTTGCCAATTGTTGTAGATGTTGCTCAACATTTTTATATACAGTTGCGAATTCTACCAACATTTGTCATTATTTTTGTAATTTATTTTGTTTGTTATTAATGTATTTTTCGATGTTGATTTGCGTTTTTTAAATGAAGTCATTTTATAATAAATTAATGAATTTTCAATTTAAAGTGAACTAAAAATTTTTGAAAACCCGAACCGAAATGTCAACAAATTTTTCATGAACTGAACCAGAACCCAGAAAATTTGAAACCTTCTGAAACCTGAACCCGAACCGAACCCATAAATTCTCCGGTTCGATATTATGGCTTTAAACCGTCTTTCATCTCGGGCATTTTTCAATTTTTGTCATGAACATACTTTTAAAACGCCGCCGAACGAGTGAACTTCATGAATTCTATTTGGCGCCGCCTACATCCCTACACCGCACACGGGCAGCCGATAATTGGGGGCGACCGACAAGAGTTTAGGCGTTTCCTCCGACAAATTGAGAGGTGGTTCACCCGGTGCTGATTTGGATTCAGTAATGTCTGCGCACATAAGATGCATGAAAAATCAGAAGAGGGTAGTTTGCTAATATTTAGGGCATTTGATTCAAAATGAAATTATAAATCTCATTTCAGAGAAAATTATCGAAGTAAATTTAGACATACGTAGAAAAACGAGTTATTCTTCAATAATCCTTGACTACTCAGGATTTAAGTCATACGGAACAAATTACCGTAGTAATCCGTTTCGTAGAAATTAGTACCAAAATCAGAAGAACTGAAATTCTCGAGCACTTCCTTGAGTTTAGCACAATTACGGAATCAACTGGAGAGGGATTAACACTATTTGTTTTTTAAATGTTGATTTAAATTTAAATGTTCAGGATAGCAGAGGCCAGGGTTACGACAATGCTGTCAATATGCATGGTAAGCATATTAATGGCTTACAATAAAGAATTTTAAACATCAATTTACGGGCTTTTTTGTGCCATGCGCTTCTCACAGCCTAAATCTTGTCATTAATGAGGCGGCAAAGGTCACCGTTGAAACTGTAGAGTTCTTCAATGTTGTGCAGGAATTATATGTTTTTTCCTCTACTCGAAGGTGGAACAAGCTAAAGAAAAATATTAAAAAATTACCACTGAAACGAGTTTCAGAAACAGGTTGGAGAGTAGGATAGATGCAATAAAACCATTGAGATTTGAAATAGCAGAAATATACGAGTCTTAGCGAGTTGATAGATGGCACAAATGGAGATACGACCACTCGCTACCAGACCCAATGTTTGGCTGCAAAACTTCAGAGCTTTAAATTTGTATGCTGAGTCGTTATATGGTACGACATTCTATCTAACGCCAGTGTTCTTAGCGAATTGCTGCAGTAGCCGAAACTAAACATCAAAACTTGCATTGAACTTTTAAAAAAATTAATCGGTTTTTTAAAGAAAAGCGTTCAGATAAAGGGCTTAAAGAGTACGCAAGTCAAAGCAAAGATTTAGCTGCAACTATTGAGGTTGATCCAAACTTCCCGGAAACAAATGCTGTACGATTCAGGAGAAAGACTAGGCAACTTAATTATGAGCATGTTGATGAACCAATTAGGGATCCGCAAAGAGATTTCAAATTAAATTTTACTTATATAGAAAAAGTATTGTAATCGTGAAAAAATTCGACTTCGAGATTTCGATGGAAATACACGTTTTCGGTGTCCCCGAGTCCATAAAAGTGGTTTTCGCCATGCCGTCTGTCTGTCTGTTCGCGGCTCTAGGGCCCACACTCATACATAAAATCGAATGTTATCTTGTATTTGTGCAACATATCATCTTTTGCAGACCCTTTTTTCATAAAAATGATATTGCACAAAAATAAAGGGTAGTTTATTCTTGGCGATTTTTTCAAAATTTGATTTACTCAAAAATGGCTTTAAGGAATTTGATTAAAACCAATCCAACTGTAGAGCCTGAGGTCACAAATAATACTACGCAAGATATATATGTCTTAAAATCACTATATGGCGTCCAGTGACAGTCTTTGTGTAAAGACTCGCAAAATTTCCATTTTATATGTATAGTTATTTCGAAATCCATCAGAAAAATTCACTTATTTTCCTTAAAGTTGATATGTATTAATAATGAAAAAATAACTTTGTAGTTTCCACACATTTTAATTTAAACACGTCCGGTTTCACTACGATCGTAGCATTATCAGGTGATATGTATTAATGATCAAATATATGTATTTGTGAAGTGGTTTTTATAGTATTAGTTTTACACTGTTTCAAAGCAAATGAAATATTGTTTGTTTTTCATAATTCAAGACTTGTGCATGTATTACCCTATAATAATTTGTAAATAAACCTATAACGTTTTTGTTATTACTATTGGTGCGATTATAAATAAATACGTATAATCCTATTTTTTATGTTATTGCTTTCATCAACTATATTATACATAATTTAATTTATACCTCAGTTAAAAATCTACTGGCAAATGTAACACAACATCGGGAGTAAGGTTTCTGCCTTATCGGTTGGCAGTAGCGCGGTTAGTAATACAAAAGACTTAGTAAAGAACTAGATTAGGTAGAAGTTCCAAACTTGGAGGTCGCCATGGTCATATTTTCGGTCGTGATCTAGTCTGATAAATATTTACTTTCTCATATTTCTATATCCTAACGAGAGAAAACCAAACTTATTTCTCGTTTTATATTTTCGGTGTACGATCCTATTGTAATTTTGCAAGAGCCTTCTTGTTATGCCGTGAATCGTAGAATTTACATCTTCATTGTTAGAAATTTAGTCGAGCAGATGTGGGGGAACATCTCTTCTATTAAATGGGGGAGGCGACGATATCTTTACGCAATCTACCTAAAACGGGTCGGCGATCGACGTCTTGAGCATCCCTGCTATACAGAATATTCAGCACGAACACTCGGAACAGGAATTGAAAATCCGCTGATGGTAATGGAGAGAGGTACCGAGATGTGTACTTATTGGGACGAGGGAGTGGGGGGGGGATTTTTTTCCGCGCAAGGGCGGCTAATAGGCATGCACCGGCCCTGGGGGCGGGCAACGCGGAAGACCGCCCGATGCCCAAGGGCCCGGAAGGGAGCCACTTCTCTTCTTTAGCGTACGACGTTCATCATGTGACGATGCAAAATATATTCCTTCACGACTGAATGTTCTCATATGAGGACGGAGAGTCAGCTAGTGATTTAAACATCGCAAACTCCGGCGTATAACACATACTAGGATTTCTACTTTATGAATAATGGTTAATTGGGTTTTGGATATTTATTAAACACATTATCCGAGCAACTGTTTTTTAAACATTAAAACTCGTTTCCATGGTAAAAGAATTTCACATTACAAAAATGTTGAAAAATAATCCATTTTTCTGACATCAAAAGAATTATTAAGCTAATTCGGAACATATTCGTATTCTCTTTTCGATAAAAATATATTTCTATTTTTCGGAAGTACAACCCGGCTCAAATACAGTCTTAAGTTGTATATCAATTTTAAGTAATTTAATAAAGTAAAGTAATGGTATAAATGGTAAATTCGTTAAAAATTACGTTAAGCTGGGTACAGACAGAGCGAACACTGCACGCCAACAGCTCGCGCACATGCTCGTTGAAATGTGCGAGAGCTTTTGATGAATAGCTGGTGTGAAAGACAGGCCTCCGGCATCCACAGGGTTCGACCATTCGTTAAGACCTCCCATGAAACAGCATATGTAACCCTACCATAAAATATCACTCTTTATGAGAGATTTAATTTCTGTGGTTTTACAATTAGTTTGAAAATAATAAAACACTGGAAACCATTTAACACAAAATAATTTTGGGTCTCTTACCTTACCTATAGTTTTCCGAGTACACATATTAAATCGTTCCACGAGAAACGGATAACGCGAAAAATATTTTCGGCACCTATTAAGAGTTACGTCACTGTTTAACCTTCTGGGTGAGACATTTGTTTGACCAAACCTGTTCCCAGGGCCAGCGCAAGGCCGTTTGGCGCCCTAGGCAAACTTTTTTTGGCGCCCTACTCCAATCTAAATTATACTCAAAATCTAATAGATGAAAATTACTTTTAATAGTAATTAAACAACGACGTCTATAAGCAACAGTATTACTTAAATATAATATTAATAAAATATTGTTTTTAATATTATTATTTTTATAATTACTAAATCCAATGTTTTTCAGATTAAAAAAGCTTTATGGCAAGTAAAAGCGGTAAAAATGGGCCCCAAGAAGAATATTGTTTAGCAAGATATTAAGCAAATCATAACCTTATACTCGTAAGTTAGCTGGAACGTCAGCTTCCTCTTAAGAATTACACATTCTCCAAATCTTCCTCAGACCGCTAGTTTAAACTTCCTATACTTTTATGATTGGGGCAGTGCACAGCTTTGAAGAGGAATTGAAATCATTTTATATATAACGGTTTTCGTTTATTGTACGCGAAGTTCATACAACACAAATGCACGTGAAAAAATGTAGCATGAATCATAAAAGATGAAAGTTAAGTATACATTACTGTAAAAAAAGAATACAGACACACACATATACAGTGTCGTGAAATCAATACATTGACTCTTCATGGTACCCCTCAATCTCTGGCGCCCTAGGCAGTTGCTTGTTATGCTATCCCGTTCCGCCGGCCCAGCCTGTTCCTACATGTCATCTACCACTGGGATTTCTTGGTATGTTTTCCCTGTAGGATTCAGATGAATTTTAGATGACCTTTACCAATAAAAGTGTATGACATTGGTGGCTTGCGACTCTGAGATTATTAGAAAAGTTACACTCGCGACAATACGAGTATACTCAATTGATTTTCTAAACATAAATATCTTGTTGCAGTAAGATTCTAATATTTAGACATTTTACAAGAACCATCAAATGTAGTAGTTATTAGGGAAATACCTAAGGAGGATGTTGAAGCTTTTAATATTACCATGTAATTAAAAACGTGTTAATTCATATTTTCAGCAGTATTTATTACTTGAACTTACAAGAATATATTTGCGTGATTTTCAAATGCTTAAAAAGCGAAAATACGATGTTAGAATAACTGCAAAATTGCTACATGACGTACATGTCCGTGCGGTGGCATGGTGTAATCTAGCAAGCGCACCAGGTAGCAAAACTTTAAGATGCCTTTAATTTTGGGCATTCCTCAAATTTTGTCATTTTCAAACGTCTCCGAACGAGTAAAGTTCATGAATTCTATTTTGGTGCCGCCTACAACTCTACACGCCTTGAGCAATGGCGCACCATTATCTCTATTCTCTTTTTGAACACCAGTATCATTTGCATGACCTTCGCATGGGGCGGGCAACGCGGGTGACCGCCCGGTCGTCAAGGGCTTGGAAGAGGGCCACTTCTCAGAACATGTTATTTATTCTTTGGCGTACGGCCTTCAACATATGACTATGCAAAATATATCCCTTCACGGCCGACTCTCCTCGTATGAGGACGCAGAGTCGGCCAGTGATTTAATCATCGCAAAATCAGGCTTATAACATATAATTTGTATTATATTTTATGAATAATGTTGATAAATCTTTCCTTTTTGATATTTATTGAACAAAACATACTAGCGAGTGTTTTTAACCCTTGACTACCGACACATTATATTTTCACGCTAATACCGACGCCTCGTCTCACAGACTACTTCATCTTCTCACCCACATAACTCGGTGACAAAGCATGCGAAGAGCGCTAAAACTGTTTTCCTTTGTTTAAGATCTAATTGCCGATTAGTTTCCTTTTTTGTGCAAAAAATGGCCAAACCTAACCATTTAAATTGGCAATATAGGTAAACAGTACCACAAGAAATGAAAGAAAATAGTTGATCCAGTATTTTTTAATGCAAATTTATTTAGTCTTAAAGATACAAAACTTATTGTAATAGTATCTTTTTAAGGGCATATAAATATATTATAGCTAAAAAGCTTACAAGAAAACAAAAAACATCGATAAAAATAATTTCAACTACGCGTCGTCTGTGAGACTTTGACGACTGCTGCCACTCAACTGTTCGTTTTGAAACACTACAAGCTATACTAAAATACTCCATCCATAGCCATTTGAAGGTACTATGACACAGGAGGTTCCAAGAGGCGGATTAAGGCTTACAGAGGCACGAGGCGCAAAGATTTTAGTCCCCCTCCAAAAACGATTCATTGATTTAGGGCAGTGGTTCTCAACCGAGGTGCCGTGGCACACTGGTGTGCCGCGAACATTTCACAAGTGTGCCGCGAGACATTGAGAAGAGATGAGAAGAGATGTTACTATTTTTTTGAAACAGGGAAAGTGATTTTTGTGAATATCTTAGCTGTGCACTTTGGTCCGCCAAATTAGCATATTTGGCAGAAAGATTTATGCATCTGAATAATGTGAACACCAGCATGCAAGGGCGGAATGAAAACATTCTGACTTCTACGGATAATCTACTGACATTGCAGAGAAAAATAGTTATCTGGAAAAAGAGAGCCAGAGAAGGTAATCTTGAAATGTTTCCTGTTTTCAAAAACCCATACTAAAGAAATTGTTGCTCTCGTGGTGGAGCATTTAGCAATTCTACAGCGCAATATCGAGCGCTACTTTCCATCCTTGACTACAGAGAAATACGGCCCATTCACACCGGTGACAACAGACTTATGTGTTTTTACTCTCTCCGAAGAGGATGACTTAGCTTCTCTTTCAACTGACAGCACTCTTAAAATCAAGTACGCCGCATTGTCTCTGGATATGTTCTGGATTTCTGTTAGAGAAGATTATTCATAAATTGCGAAAAAAGCTTTGGCAGTTATGATGCAGTTTTTCACATCCTATCTGTGTGAGTTGAGTTCTCGACACTTACAAACATTAAATGCATAACAATGGAACGGCTAAACTGTGTTGAAGATGATATGAGAGTCTGCTTATCACGCATACGTCCTAATATCAGTGCAATCATTAGAAAACGCCAAGCTCAAGTGCCACATCACGTAAGATTTTAAAATAGATTTTTTAACAATGCTTCATCATTTGTTCTGTTTTACGATATCACAACTTAATTTGGTCGATTACATATACGGCATAATATAAAAAATATATGTACTTTTACGATAAATTTTAGTTCTCTATTCAAATGTAATTCTTGTGTGCGCGAAAAAAATGAATATTCAAAGTGTGCCGCGAGCACCAAAAGGTTGAGAACCACTGATTTAGGGTACGAAAATATAAATCTGACAAAAATACACGTTGTTAACAAACATATTTAAATCCAGTTTTAAAAAATAGATTGCAATTTTAAAACTACAACATTTATTCCATTAAATTAAAAAGAAAATACATTGATAAAAAAAGCTAAAAAATCAGTTGTCATAAAAATATATAAATAAATATATAAAAATATTTTTAAAATAACAAAATGTAGGAACATAAGTGGCAGATTTCTATGTAGGTGTTTATTTGCATTACATTTATTGAAGCTTCCTTCCTCAAAATTCTCCTATGCTTCAGGAAGGAAGATGACAGATAAACAACAGGGAAACTTTCCCATCATAAATGGAGAGAACGAGCCAAGGAAAATCGGAGGTGGCTAGGGTAGCATGACTTTGTTTTGCAGCAATGTCCTAGGACTGGGCTTCGTCGCTCAACGAGGGGCAAGTGTGGCTGAGGAAAAAGGGAGAATATTTGAGCTTTTCGCTTTTCGGAAAATAAGGGGAAGAAGAGGTTTTTGGCTAAAATCGACCTTTGGTGAGGCCCTATTTTCGACGAGGCCTCCAGCTAGCGCCTCATGCGCATGTGCATAAATCCCCCTCTGCCAATAATAGAAACTTGAAGTGATTCGTAGCATCTTAGTAAACTTCACATAATTTACCGAATATTTCGGCATATAAGACACCCCGAGATATAAGACGCACCCCGATGTTTAGAAGATTTTTCAGGAAAAAATATTTTGGTTCATCAAGGCAGTTTTACAGGGCCACGTCGTGCATCATTTTCAGCCGCGATTAAGTCTGTATCCAACAACAATTACAGAAAATATTCCGGCATAATAACAGATTAATATAACTTTTTGGTAAATTTAATTCCTAAAATAAATAGGGATGATCTAAAACATAAATTACTGCTTCGAGACTTGCATATCTAAATGTGCCCTGTGTGAACTCGGCAGTCGTATTAATTAATCTGATGGAATGCGCCGCATACGTCGCACATATAGATAACCTTTACCAACAGTAATTAATTAAATTTAAAGGCAAGATGATTTTATAATTTAATGGGATAAATAATACATGGAATACATGCAGGGGCGGACTGGCCAAATAACCTTCCGGTGCAAAGGGTAAGGCAAAGGGCCGGTATGCTGAAACCTTATATATTAATTATTTTGACAATTAGTCTTTCTTTTTTGTGATAAAATTTTCTCTCCATTAGGTATATTACTTGATTTTAATTGAGATTTGATCCACTCTCCGCTAATAGTGCGATGGGACGGCGTGCTCTTCACAAATTACCCCTCAGTCCGCCCCTGAAAGCAGATGTAATAACGATGCGTACGCTCAACTAGTCCTTTTCTTCTGCAGCTATTTTTGCCTTGTACATAACGATTCTGATCGATACAGCAATACCAAACTTACTTTGTTCTACCATCCATCATTTTATCCTCTGTTTGTGGCCATTTAGAACAAAGCTTACAAAGACTATGTTTCTCTTTTCCGTTCGCTTCAATTTTTCCTACTCCTCGGTTTCCATGCGTTTTCGGTAATTAAATCACCTAAAGCTTATCTTTCTATAAAATAAAAGGAATCGTGTTTTCGTCAGACGCTTTTCTTAAGCCAGTGCGCAAATCTACCGCGCAGCTAATCCCCATTCCTGCAGCGCAGCTCCTCCCCACACCTCCTGGGTCCGAAAATGGGCCCTCGGAGTTCACGTTGCATGAGGTGCACCTGAAAGCCCAACTTGATGAAAACGAAATTGACACTGTAGAATACAAAGTTGGGCAGACAACAGATTGTACGACACTTAAAACAGAGATCATGGCTTCCGATGACTTTGTTCAGAATTTAAATGAAAATCTTGCCATACTTAGAACACATGACTCCATAGCTAAAAAGTAAGCACTGTACTTGGCACACAGAAAGGCCACATTAAAAGATAAAGAGTTCGTAGTTTTATGTGACTTTGCGAAAAACTATGCATTTGTAGCGCAAGACGCATTTCGAGCATTCCACTGGAACAACGAACAAGTATCCATGCATACTGTTGTTCTCTACTTCAAGGAAGGGAATAAACCATACTCTCGGACAATATCTCCCACGAAATAGATGCCGTCTACCAGTGCAAAAAGATAGTAGTTAATTATCTGAAAGAACACTTCCATCCCAAAAAAATTATTTACTTTACTGACGGTGCTTCCCAACATTATAAGAACAGATACAATTTCGTACACCTACTTAAACACAAAGAAGACTTCTCCATACGCGCCTAGTGGCGTTTCCATGCCACAGCTCATGGATAAGGGCCTTGTGATGGGGTCGGAGGAAATCTGAGAAGACTTACGATACTTTTTCAAAATTTCACTGCCTGTTATATTCTTCCTTTTTTGATTTTTTCTTTTCAGGAAAGTGGTTTCCATCCAGCCGACAACAACCCCCTCATGGCAAGCAGTGCATTCTGTCTTCTGCGCAAGAATAATTCTTACCTTGTAGAAATCCAACAGAAAATACCTCCAGATTGGTGTTTTTTTGGCAACAATGAAGACATGTTGAACTTTCTTTTAAGAGGTTTTGTTGAAGATAATAATGGTCATACTTTTGATAAAATGTAAATTTATTTTTCAGAGTCGAATTTCTTGTTGAAAATTAGAAGTTAGCTCAACGTGCGTTAAATGATGCGAAAGCGCATTAAAAACTTTATAAAATACGTTAATTATCCTTCCTGATTACCTTTTTAATTAACTGATTTATCGCTCTTAACAGTATACCACCGCTCCAATTATAAAAACAAAATGCCTGATTGGTAGGCAACCGTGCCTTACAGGGGCGTACTGTTTCTACGTAATGTACTACAGCTCCAGGAGCCCTACAACTCGAGTTGCCACCTGTTCGGTTTTCACCCGAACTGTTCAGTAATCGGACAAACTGTTCGGTGTTCGGTACCGATGCCATACCGTACACCGAACAGTTAGGTAATTTGGAAAATTTTAGGTGTCGGATATATTCCGACCATCGTACGTACTACCCCCATAGATTGCTTGTGTAGTGGGAGGATAAGTGAAGAACTGAGAAAATCATCTACGCTAGCATTCAAGAAATGCTACAAAATCAGAGATTCAAGAGGTAACTTTAAATTTTTCTTTGGGCAGTTGTGTTTACCAGGCTATTTATCCTCTTTTGTGACGAAGAATAAATCAGGAATTCTACTTTCCTCGGTTAAATTACATTTTTATTTTTCTTATAAAAACATGATTTTCATTTAATTATTTACTTGACAAATAAATATTCATTTATTATATGTTAAGCGATAGTTTATCACTCTAGGTCAGTAGTGCCCAACCTATGGCGCATGCGCCACTTTTGGCACATCCGCCTCTCCAATGTGGCGCGTGGCGCTTAAAACAATTTTAAAGATAATTTCGTTTTTCCACCGTTAAAATATCTGAAATTTAAAAGAATGATCTCAAAAATTTATTGCATTTGCGTCGATATATCGGTTTAGTTTGTGAGGTTTGAAAGAATAAATAGTTTTGAAAGTGAATAATTTAGTGGGCGAGTGATTATAAGGAAACCTTGTCATGTCTGATGGCTCGGGTACCCAAAAATTCCACCCGACACATAAAAAGTATTGCCGTCCCTATTCTCTTCCCACCATTGTTTACTCATCATGGATCGACTTCTAAAAATTAGTTATTTTGTTGCCTCATTTGCAATTTCCGCAACTTGGAAAATTTGCTCAGTGTCACATCTGCCAATTTGCAAGCAAATACTCGTATGAACAAGTTTTCTCATTCATGTAACATGCTATAATAAAACCTCTGCCAATTATATTTAAAAACAGACTAAGAAATTGCGAGTATAGACGTGAGGCGACCTCCTCAGGCGCCTATCCAAAGGGGCACCAAAATTTGATTCCAATGAAAACTTATTTCGATATATTCATTTCTAAAGAATGTTAAAAATTTTTCTTTTGAATATTTATATTGGGTTGTGTAAAGGATTTCTACAGCTTACTCGGGTAGAGCAGTTTTTTTTATACAAAATTAAAGGTGTATTTTATTTGCATCAATCCTGATTGCAAAAGCTTTCTTTTGTTTCCCTTTAAAATATTGAATAGTCTCGGAAAGGTGTGTGTAGAAACTTCTAAGTAGTATAATTAATCCAGTTAGTAAATGTAATTTACACTGTTCGGTTATGTTCGTGATATGTTCGTAGTTTTTTAGAAATTACATTAGAATGTTCGAGAATCGGATAAAAAAAGGTGGCAACCCTACCTACATCATATCCCAATTTAGTAAACATTGAAGACATCGAGGGAGAAAATTGATCCGGTTGACATGGAATGCCATTTCAATGAAAGAAGAAATACTTGGCAGGTCATAATGATCAATATCTCTATAAATTTATTCTTCCTATTCAAATCCATTAAGTAACGCTTCCATTATTAACTTTCTCTTATTTTTTAAGGCTGGTTTCCAATGGAAACATAGCCTTATGAAATGGTCATGTCTGTGTGCATGTGTGTGTCCCCCGCTAACAACACTTGCATCAATAGACCGATTTTCACGAAACTTGGTGCTGCCAGGGCCCACCTCCGGGCTATATTTTATTTGGCGAAGATTGAAGTCCCAGGTTTGATTCCAGGAACTTATTTCCTTATTCTTTTTACATAGAAAGTCTCAAATCCATCGTGCAAAAATGTTTTCTTTAATACTTTAAAATATCTTAAAATTGAGATATCGGAGCGAGTTTTGTAGTGTTCTAAGGGGAAAAGGGTGTAGATTCTAATTCCTTTCACAGGAGTTTGGTAATTGATCATATTTTCTTGAATTTCTACTAAAACGTATCGTTTTTGGGTTTTTAATCGCATTTTATTGGATTGCTGCCATGGAGACGATTATTACCAAACTCAGCTTGAGCATAGACGAGTGAACAAATGGATTATTTTATTTTCCACTAGGCTATCCTATAGCAATGAACAGTTGATCTATACATATTATCGTATAAACAGTAACCTTCATTCAATTCGTTTATTTAAAAAATACACGCAAAATATAATGTCAGAGAGATTTTGACATTGCTTTTAGTATTTTAAACCTAATAATGCTCTATTAAATTGGTTTACAATTTTTCACTATCATTGTTAAACTATGAATTACAAATGGTACCTATTTATGGTTTGAGAATTCCTTGGAATGACTAACACATACTGAAAGATTTCCTGTAAATATAAATAATCAATTCGGGGACGTCAATTTTGGGAAACCAGCCTGCGTTAGTCCTGCTTTGGACTTATTGTGGAATTCGTAATGGAAGATTGAGAAAGAAATGAAAGGCACTAATGGAGTATTTCTTCATATTTTAACGTAGATAATACTAACAAGTGTAATTATTAAGCAAACTATAGTATTAAAATGTAGAGATAAGAGAGTCTAATGTGCAAAAGTATTAGTATGCATAAATCCATCAAGGACATTGCAAGTTTATCACAAATTATTTGAAAAATTACCACCTAACACATCTTGAATTAGAGGTGAGAGTGATGAGGCTTAAATGCTACATGAGCACTACATTTTCATTAATTGAATTGTACTAAATAAAAATATGTTTCCAAGAACTGATGCAGCTTCTTATTATTAAATCTCAAAAGATTTAAAATTTATTCACTTTTAGGAAATTGGTTTTGTAAAATATATCATTCTTATCGAAGCTGAAATTAAAATTTATGAAACTAGGCAAAAGAGAATGATATTCACACTTAAAATAACACAAATATTAAGGTTAAGAGCAACAATGATTTAAATAACATTTGGGGAAAGATTGAGAAAATTGATAATGGATTCACAAATCCTTTTAGTATAGCTTTAGTAAAACAGTCATTAAAAGGTAGAAGTTTACATCAAAAGAGGAAGTAAACTATCCTTTATCATAGCTAGCAATACAACAGCATAACAAATTGTGTACTTACAAAACAAATTTCTAATTTCTGCGACCAAGATAGAGGAAGTCACTGTGAGTTTTAGCTAAACATGAATTAATCAAGGTGCAAATACTCAACATGGTAAATATATACAGTAATGTTTGTGAAAGTAATATTTAAATATTTTATTTTTTGTTTTCAGCATGTGGTTCTGTCGTTTTATGTCTGAATTTTTTTTACAGTGCTGACGCGAAAAATTTGAATAAATTACGTCATGACACTTTACACGCCGTAAAAACCACCTGGGGTAGGCGGTAGCAAAAAGCAACAATGGACGCTTAATGTAGTACTCTATGTACTGCAGCTATTCGCTAACACTTATGTACATTGCGTAGCTTTTTGTCAATCGGTCCTTTACCGTTTTGATGACTCTCGAGCGCGGCCGGCGTCGAACCAGAGGATCTTCGCAAAAATATATTTTTCGAGGAGGAAGGTAACTTAAAATGATGGAAAATCACTAAGCTAATAACAGGTACCTGCACATCTAGTCACCGTCTTCCTGCAGCGGTTATTGGTTGGAGAAAAAATTGTTGATTTCCGTGGAGAGAATCGAGCGCGTTTTCGGCATTTTTAGAGAAGCCCGCTTGTCTCAAAAGCCACGGAAGGTAGGTAAACACAAATTACACCTTCGATCGCGTAACTTTAAAGCTCGGTTGGCACAAGTACCGGCTATAACCTACATTGCGCAGTAATTGCATAATAGGCTACGACGTGCGGCGTCGACCTCCCACTGGATCCGATAGCCCATCAGTCATCGTAGATTTAAAAAATACTTATCGAAAGGGTAGCTGACGACACCTATATCGACAAATCAGAAATACTATGAGATGTGGTTCAGATCAAAACGAACTTCCTACATTGTTTAATTAAAAAGATAAAATATTTGTATTACTTAAATATGAGAGCGCGCTGTTTCCATTTTTTTTTTTTTAAATCGACATCTGACAAACAACGCCGTGTAGGAGGCAGCATTATACAGGGTGTTCCTTTCAAAACTCCTATATTTAAATCCGTCACTGTAGAAAAATTGTAGAAGCTAAATGAATACAATTGGTGTCATATGAAAGAGAAATTCAGAAAATTTACTTCCGTGACTTTAAAGTTGCCTCTCCGGCCGTTGCATATTGTTACTGTCGCTAGAATGAAAATGCGACTCCTCAGCAGTGAGCGCAGTTTGTTGTATGGCGTTATGGTAGAAAGACAATGGCGACTCTCAGCAGGGAGCGCAGGTTGTGTGGTACGCAGAAACAAAGCTGTTCATTATGGTGCAACAGAACTATCGGTGAGTGTATGGAGGTGATACCTCTGAGATGAAAACCATCAAGGTCTGGTTTGACAAGTAGACTTGACATTCTTCGTGCAACCAATGTGTCACATATGAAAGTGTACTAATCTATCAATTATTAAACAAATAAATTCTTTGAGTCACAGAATAAAATTCTCTGAGTTTCTCTTCCATATACATAAATTGCATTCATTTAGCTTTTACAATTTTTCCACAGTGTTGGATTAAAATGTAGGAGATTGAAAGGAACACCCCGTACATTATACGTAATTTAATGTTCTATTCGTTCCAAGTATTGCCAATCACCTACACATTTCATATTTTGAGTAATCATAGGCTAAGCTCGAGAGGCCCACAGCGCATCCGGAACCCTTACTTAAAAAAATGTTTGGGAGAGATAATTTGTTGAAACATACATCGAATAACAAGGAATGTAACATTTATCTGGCAGAGTTGACGCCATTTACCTACCTTGCGTCTTTCATCTCTATTTTTTTTTCAAGTTTCACCTCTACGATTTCGGCGTTTTTGTAAAAATCTAAATAACTATCTGAAAAACGACGGGGGTAGGTGAATGCAATTAATATTGTCGAACGCTAAGTTTAATTGGTGACATTTTGTTCTTTATCGTAATACCCTACTTTGCTTGGTTTGGTGGATGTAGTTGATTTTGCACCTTGGAGACTTCCGGGCGAGGCCGAACTGACAGTGGGGATTTCTGAGAAAACGTTTTTTTAAAACACTCCAGATCCAAATTGACAAGGCCGCGATGGTGAATATCAATTTCGTACGCCATCAAATTTTTCTGTCAATGAGTATTTACCTCGAATAAGCCCTTCGATACGACGCGTTGGCATCTTCGAACGTAGATAAATCCGTTCTCTATCCCCGGAAGCCGTAGAAAAATACAATTAAACAAAAATCACATGCCTAGCTGTTGCTATAAGCAATATTATCCTACCTTGCTTCTTCACTCCACAAGACATTTTTACATTTCACGCCAAATTCAGACCGAGGCGCGGAAAGGGTCTAAGAACCCGACACAGCGGAAAAAACAAGGATGGGATTTGGTATAATCTGCAAACGTGGTATGTAATGCATAATTACGCTGATGGTCTTCGAGCACATTTCGTTGTTCCCGAAAAATCGTACTTATTTCGACTTATATAAGATACCTCAATTTTGTTTGCATCAAAAACGTATTAATATATTCTTTATCATATATAAAAACTATTGCGCTAATATGATTTAAAAATATTTTTTAGTTTTTACAGTGACGTATGAGCGACGCGTGGTGAAGGTCGGATAACCATTGATAGTGGAAAATCTAAGAGGGGCAGGTGATAGCGGTACATATCATCAAATGCAAATTATGATACTTCATAATTACTGTTAGTGGCTATTACCTGCACCTTGTAGTTTTTCATAATTGCAGATTGTGTGATTTACCGTTACTTGAATGACGTCGGTAGCGCATCCTAAATATCCGTTGAGTTTCTTGTTTTTCGATTATAACACATTGTCAACAATTTTCATAAACGTATGATAGTATATTCAAATATCTCTGAAAAAATTACTTCGCTAAAGCCATTATTTTCAGAAAAATATATTCCTGTCAAGGTGCCTTACGTGCGAGATATTTTAGAGTTTTAGATAATTCGATCTAACAGAAAAAGTACGCGGGGTAGGTGATTAATATTTATATCAATACACGTTAAATATAATGCGTTATTGTCATAGCGACAGATAATTATCTACCCCACGTAGTTTTCTCGAAATCTTGCAATAAATAACCTTTCGACACGTTTCAACTCTTTTGTTGGTCACTCCGAATATCGATATATCGTATTTGGCATATCGTACATAATTTCACAGACAGGGAGTTTGTTTTGAATGGCTTTAGCTTGTGATTCTCCGGTATTGCTGTGGAGGCAAATTAGCCGCACAGCTATGATGTGTGACGAGTTATTCACTGTTGTAGGGTATATTTACGTCGGAAAACTCCTATTATCTCTATCAGTAACTATCTTTAGAGAAATTAAGGTGATATTTTATTCAAAATTTTTGCCTGTTGATTTGGTGTCTCGCTACGGTAAATGGGCTGGTACGATTAAAAAGTTAAATTTTTTTTGACGTACACATTTGGAAGCTTCTGTTGATTAACAATATTTTTGCTTGTGTAATTTGATACTATCCAAATATTTGTAAACAATCTTTGCGTGCAGTAGTGACTGGGTCAACTGATGGCATCGGTAAGGCATACGCTCAGGAGTTAGCTCGAAGAGGGTTAAATATTTTTCTTCTCAGCCGAAATCCAGTAAAACTTCTTAGAGTCGCAGGTGAAATAGGTATGTTAATACAGGATTTAAGGTTGTTTATAATGAAAGAAATTACTCAATAGTTAAAGGGAATTATAGTGCATTCTGCATAGGAAACCGCAGCTAGAGAAATGTTAAAATCAAATTATTATTTCTTAAAGATGCAAGTGAAAGAAAAAATAGTGCCTAAAATAGTATTAAACAGTTTCTTGGATATTATGAATTTCATATCTGTTGTTTTACCGAAGGTTATTTGGTGCATGCTCTCATTTGAATTATATTCATGGTTTTGAAAATTACAGTAATTAAAATTTAAGGATCAATTTAATATGCTGTGGTATGACATGCTGTAGCCTTTATAGGAATGCTTCTGCATTTAACTTTGAAAAGAGACTGCCTCTTGATTTTTCATTGTTATTTGTGTATTCAATGCTCTTGAATACACTCCTAGATTGTGTTATAGAGCACAGTTGGTTCAGGGAGGAGAGTAGAAGTGTAAGAACCTGTAATATGGACAATTTTCTGATGTTCAAATCCAGCTAAGTCAACGAGACCCAAATGGTGTCCATCAAGTGGTGATCCCTATTCAAGCAAAAAAAAATTAAAATAGTAAAAATGGTAAATTAAGCTATTTGTACATGGTATCTTCATTACTTACCATTTTCGTATTTTATGGAAGTTTATGCATATTACATAGCTTTATCAGCAAGCAACTTGGGATCCCCTTCCCATTCATGCTACTAGGAGTGTTTACTGATTGAAATATTTTACTAGAATGCCATTCCAGCCCACTTAACCCATTCGATACCAAGCACAGTTGAAGGTGAGAAAATGATCAATCCTCATTTTCTTGTGAACTGTATTTTTGTTACAAGAAAGGTATAAAATTTTTATCCTCAAGTTAAAGTATTCAATAACATGAAATAATTCTCAGGATTCTTAGACTTTTCTTCATTGATATTCGTGTGTCTGAGTGAAAAATATTTTATTTGAAGTTGAAAAATTTATGAAAGCTATCTATACTAATCAGGTGGAAAGTTTGTATGTCTGTCTGTTAAAGTCTAGAGCACTTCTGCTTTACCTAGATGGTTGAAATTTCCAACATTCATTGAAGGGAATAATCTGAAATCTCCATACTTATTAGTTTAAGTAGGACAAAAAATTTTTTAAAATCTTTGAAAATGGGTTTCAGTTTTTCAATGGTTAATGGTGCTGATGAAAGTTGATGTATTTCGAAAAATGAATTTTATCGTTGTTTTATGAATAATCGTTGTATGTACTGCAAAACATGTTTTAATATATAAATTATTAACAACATATAGTTGTGAATTTATTAATGTGGCATTTACACATCTGACTTTAACCTGTATTGTTGAAAGTTACTGTTAAGTATTACAGGATTATTTCTAAAAGGGAGATTTTTCCCTATAAACATCTGGGAGTTTTACTGTACTTGAAGTGTTCAACTTCTTGAGAAATGTGGAACTACATTAGTAGGACATACTGCTGGTTGGGTCTGATAACCTATTGCAGTAGCTCAACCTTCTCATCAGCTGTCTTGCTTAATTGGGTCTAGAAACCCATTGCAGGAGGTGGAGGATTGCAAACTTAGCTCAACATTCTCATCTGCTATCTTGCTTAGTTTTTATCAGGAACCACACATACATGCACACACACCTGATTATTTGCTGTAAAACTTTTGGAGGACCACATTGTAAATCAGCAGTGGCATAGCATTTATGAAGGCAACTCATTAAGTACACCATGATGTCCTTACCGATACAACATTTGGTCATATGTTATTTTCTCTATTCTCATGTAGATTTCAGTAGAGTGGGGCTGTTAATTATTTTTAAATACTGAACACCTTTTTCCTCTTTCAAAAGTATTTTTTATATTTTCTTTATCTTTTTAGAAAAAAAATCTGTACTTTGTTTACTGCCCTTTAACAATGATTTCTTTCCTGCAAGGTGATCTCTTTCTATACTTCCCCTGCTGCAAGCAGCTTTACATGAACTTTATCAAATGATTATCTTTCAACGGACCAAATGACAAAATTCAATGAAATTTTGTCTGCCATTTCAGAATATCAGCCTCAAGAAGTACTACTATATATTCAATCAAATTCAACCTGTCAGCAAACATCACATTCAAATTTGGCCTTCAGAGGCGTTAGATTGAGTCACTCATTGTTTATGTACATTCTATGATAAAAGACATATATATGACAGTGCTCAAAGGAACGATAATTTAACTGAACACCAGCCACAGTACCTTTGCAGATTATTTCCTCGTAAGCCTCCTGTGGTATTTGAAGATGTCCAACAACAACAGAATTGCTATGACTGTTGGGTATTTGCCATTGCTTTTTTTGCATTTTCATGTATTTTTGGCTAATCAACCTCTTGGATTATTATAGCCATAACTCCTTACACACAAGACACACTCACAAGGGAGGAGGGAAACCTGGTGCCAGCATTAGCCTACTCTTAACGAAAAGCACCAAGGGGACCAACTGCTTAATGTCTCTTCCGAAGGACAGAGCGCTGACTTGCGTGGTCTCCTCAGAGCACACAAGTGGGGGATGGGACAATCCCAGGTTGGAAAATCTGGCCTCTGCCAGATTTGAACCTGGGACCGCTGCATGGATGGCTAATGCTCTACATACTCCGCCACCCCTTCACCATTGCTTTTGCTGTTTGCATTGCTAATAATATAGATCCAACCAAACAGACCTTTGGCTTCACTGCTATGCAATCATATTTAAGAATTATTTACGAGAATAGAATTATAACACCCTTTCCTACTATTCTACAGGATGAAATTCCTTTTAATCCCAAAAGAGGTAGACCTAAGGAAATAAAAATGGGACATCCTAAATCAGCTGGAAGTGAGTTGGGGATTTTTCAGTCAATGATAAAAGAAACGTTTGTCAAGATCGAAAGAAAAAGGTCAACAAAGAAATCAACGTGCGCTTTCTAGAATTGTGGATACCAGTAATGAAAGAAATATCAGGCTGGAAAATATGCATCAAAGAAATGCACATTCTACAGCTAAAGAAACTATTGAAAACAAACATTTGTGGTTAGCACAGACTTGTAAAATTCAGAAAAAACAAAGGAAGTTACCCTGGCAATGTAAAAAGAATTCTGCCTTTAATTACAATCCATTTATTTCTTTTGAAAAAGGATAGAATGGTATTTTTGATATATAACCTCTGCCATGTGCTGTGCAAATGAGGGAAGTTAAGTGGGAGCCACTACAAGAACCGCCTGAACCATTTTGAAGTCTTTTAAAGGGCAATGACGCAAGATCAAAACATTTTTGGAATCTATTAGGAGCTAAAATATTCCATTTGTGATGACTTTGCTCAGTGCATCAAAAAGAGTGATGGAATGTAATTTAATGCCAACTTTTAAAATTTGAGGGCAGGTTTATCATTTAGCAAGGTCATTATATGAACCCCTGCGACTGATGTGCGTAATGATTTTCTCATGCTCAGGTTTACGCAGCATGCTCAAGAGTAAGTAGTGGAAATAATTTGTATGTTCTTATTCAAAGTGGAAAGACCCTCGACATAGTCTATAATGAATTATTGTAAAAGGATTATAGGTACCTGCAAACAGAACTTTACAAGATATTAATTATAATTACTCCAGATGAAGAATGGGCTATTCTGCTAGTTCATAATGTTTCAATAAATTTATTGGTATTGGCAGGCTTTTCAAGATAAAAATTTCACATGATTGTGAAAAAATGTTGGCATAATCTTAAAATTTTTGTACTATTTCAGAAGTTAGCCCTTTGCACTTATATGTCGGACCTCATCCAACATTGCATTTTTACATATCTGCTCATCTGTTCACCTTGAATATTTCACAACTTTTCACTTTCAGGTTTGTCAATTCGTGACTGTTTGTAGTATATACATCTATAATGCTACTAACTGACACAAAATGGATACATATTATCATAAATTATTTCGGTTAAAATGTAACTATCTTCAGGCTTGCTCATTTAATAAAGCGTCATGTGGGTTGCATGCACCAATTTTCTCCCGACGAGTTTTCATCTAGTTTTCTAGTGATTGTTCTCCTAATACACCACGTTTGCTTCTTCCATCCTGAAAGATTGATATACATATTGCTTTGAATATAATATTATATAACTATATATTATAATATATATAACTTGAGCTGGCTGACTACCACTATATGAAAAAAATCTGAGTGCAAAGGGTTAATCATGTTAGAATTTTTTATCATTGTATATAAGATGCTAATGCATAATGTTGCATTGTACCTTACTGTTATTTAAAAGAGCGTTTATAAATATGTTTCATTTTTATAATATCCTAAATGAAAATTTGAATAATGCTAATGAAATTCCGTTTTTAAATTTCACAGAGGCAGAATTTAATGTCGAAACTAAAACGCTTGATGTTGATTTTAGCATGGGAAGACCTATTTATGATCGAATAGCATCTCACTTGGATGGAATGCAAGTTGGAATACTTGGTACTTTCCTTAATTGAATGTTATAATAAGTTGATTTAATGTGATATTTATGATATTTCTATCAATATAGACTGGAATTTAGTAGTCAGAATTTTTTTTCAGTGAATAATGTTGGTCTCATGAATGAAGTGGCCCTGCCATTTGCTAAATTTCATGAAGATGAGTTGTGGAAGATTATGAATGTAAATATAGGAGCAGCTACAATGATGAGTAAGATAATATTACCTTCAATGATAAAAGCAAAAAAAGGAGCAATTGTGAACATTTCATCTGTGGCAGGAATGCATCCTCTTCCTATGATTGCTGTTTATTCATCTACAAAGGTAAAATGTGGTAAATAAAGTCACAAGCTCATTTAGTAATTAAATTTTTGTTTGACCTTGTTTATAGTTAAGTAAAATCTTGCTACTCAATTAACTTTTTGATGTTTATTTTATTGGCAGGCATATTTATATTATTTATCTGAAGCTTTGAGGTCTGAATGCAGGTATTCCAAGGTCACCATCCAGACTTTGACACCTGGATATGTGAATACAAATCTCATATCTACTAGCTCCTATCTCAAAAAAGGCGGGTTATCAATTCCTACAGCTAAAAAATATGCCCGACATGCCATAGCTACTTTGGGTGTTGTTGACACCACTTGTGGGTATTGGATCCATGAATTGCAGGTACTAAATTGATCAATAGTTTTCTAGTCTTGACTTTGCGTGTTTATGCCTTACTTTCTTACAGTAAACCTATTTTGAGTACCATAAAATCTGCATATAGGACACTTTTTTCCAAAATGGGGTGCATTGTATACATGTTCATACTTTTGGATTGTCCCCAGTGATGTTTTCACTGTAAATAAAATCAAATGCCATATTTTCAGCATATAAGACACTGGTTTTTTAGAAGATTTTTCATGAAAAAAAGTATTTTGGCTCACCAAGGCATTTAGGAAGGGCCATGTCATGTATCATTTCAAGCTGTGATTAAGTCCATATCTGACAACATTTACCGAAAATATTACGCAGTGATAACAGTTAAATACACCACCTTTTTGAATTTTGCGAATAATTGGTTCCGGAAAACTGACACGAAATGCTAATTCATGAAGTGCAAGTCTTATTTTCCCGTAAGACAATGTCATAATGGGAGTATGGTTCCCAGTCAACCTGAAAAATTCACTTTGTTATAATGAATAATGCAATTTAAAGGAAAATAAAAGAAAATGTAGCCTCATAAAGTGAAAAACATTCATTTAATTATCTTCAAAATGCATAATAGCAAATGAAGACCCAGCATTAAAAAGTGATTGCACTTCTTTCAGCAATAGTGCAGTTTACCTCCAGTACATTTTTGCATGTGAATTTTGGTCTTTTGTTCATTCCAAGGAAATACTTTTAATATAAATTGATGAGCTATGGAAATGGAATGTTGAGTACAGATGTATTGAAAGCTTATGGCACCTGCGCACAAACACGGATTCGGCATGGAAGAGTCCATTCTCAAAAGCGAGCTACGCCGGGGTGATGGTATATATGCATGGGATAATCAGTCATTCTCATTTGAGACTGTCGCCTTGTGCCTTCGTTGTCGATCTTTCTGCTTTGCTCCACTGAACTTCAGTTGTTTCATTATTATCCACTCGTTATTTCTTGTTATTGTTCATTTGCTTTGCAGTTATTGCTTTTTGTTTTCATTCCCGTTATTGCTTCTCATTTTTTGTTGTAAGAGTTCATTGCTGTTTTGTTTTCACGTTTTCTCATTGCTTATTATCGTTTTCTGATTGCTGTTTTTTATCATGTATTTGTTATTCACTGTTACTCTTTGATTCATTTTCCTTTGTTATTTTGTACTGTTAGCCATGATTTTTAATCTTATTATCATGGATACAGTTCCGTCACCTTCCAAGTTAGGGAATGAAAAAGTGATCCATGGTCAAGCGCGAGAAATCATTCATAATGTTTTGATGTTTATGAAGAAAGAAGCAGCCGAAGGGATCAGTATTCCTATTAAAAGTGTTCATGAGCGGCTAATGGCAGCAACTGGTGTTTCACGTCGAAGTTTAATTCGTATTTCGAAGGAAGGAGGACAGGCAAAAGGCACTGAAGCGATATTTAAAAGTCCATGGAAGAGAAAACCGCAGAAAATTGACAGTGGATGATTTTGATGTGCAGGTGATTAGAAGAAGTGTTCAGCAATTTCACTCCACAGAGAAGAAGTATCCCACACTTGGTGCCCTTCTTCCGATGATTAGAGAGAGCACTAATTTTAGAGGCCAAATCAGTTCACTTAGGGTTCTTCTGCAGAAAATTGGATTCAAGTACGTATAATGACAATATGAGAAAATTACTATAAGTCTTTTTAGATAAAATATAATACGTACCTAATTTATAATGTAACGTTGAATTCATTTTCTCGCAGATAGAAGAAAACTTCCAATAATAAAAGAATTATTTGCGAACGCAGAGACATTCGCTTGAAACGGATGGAGTATTTGAGAAAAATACAAAAATATAGAGAAGAAGGATGGCAAAATTGTCTACACGGACGAAACCTACATCCATTCAAACCACGCCGCAGCTTATCAGTGGTCCAGCGGTGATGAATATGGCCTAAAAGCACTGATTTCCAAAGGCCAGCATTTAATAATTGTTCATGCAGGTATTTGCAATTTACTTTAAATGTTATAGACATTTTAAACAAGTTTATAACAGTTTATATATGTATTCGATTTTTCTTAAAGGAGAGGACTTTGGATTTGTGCCTCATGCTCTCCTTCTGTTCAAATCTGGACTGAAAATGGGAGACTACCATGGAGACATGAATAAAGAGAACTACACAAAGTGGGTGGAAAATAAGCTTATCTCGAATTTACCACCCAATTCCATGCTCATTATCCATATCACAACATGGAGCTTAATCGACCGCCATACAAGAAAAGGTGAAATGAAAGTATGGCTGGATTCAAGAGGGATTGAATATTTAGTTACCGATACTAAAATCGAATTATATGAAAAAATAAAGAAATATAAGCCGCCTAAAGAATTTTTAGTGGACAAATTGCTTGCCGAACATGGACACTCTGCTTTAAGATTGCCACCTTATCACCCAGAATGAAATCCAATTGAAAATGTGTGGAGAATTTTAAAAAATTGGGTGGGTTCAAGAAATATAACTTTTAAAATGGATGAAGTGAAAAGGTTAGTGGAGGAGAAGTGTTTAGAAATTGGAGTGAATGAGTGGAAGAACGTATGTGAATGTGCACAGAGAGTAGATAGAGAATTTATCACGACTCTTTGCACATTTAGGTGCCATAAGCTTTCGATACATCTGTACATAATGCACGGATGTTTTCTTGGATTCTGCAACAAACATTTCCAAGCCACAAAATAAACACTAGCATTATAAAGTAACATTTCTTTTATAAATTATGTTCGAAATTCATAACAGAAAATAAAAATCTAGCATACGGAAGTGATAACATTTCTTTTAGTAATAACGTTCAAAATATGTCACAGAAAATTTTACGTTACAAGATAATAGCAATTCTTAGATTTAAATTAAAAATTCGTAATAAAAAATGAGAACCTAACAAAACAAAATAACGTTTCCCTAAATTACATTCAAAATACAAAGATAATAGCAAATGAAAACCTTACATTCCAAAATGATGGCATTTCTTAAATCTTAAACTAAAGTATCATTGAAAATAGTATTGTTGGCGGTGAAGTTCAACCTTAGCTACAAAATAATTAAGTCGAGAGTTATCACATATGTTTACTTCAAAAACTGCTAATAATGAGCGTTATAAATATAATATAATAATAAGTCCTCTAGAGCACCAAAGTTCAAAGTGAACTTCTAAACAAAAGAGTAGAGGGAGTTCACGCTCACAAGCCCACGAAGTTCAAAAAGGTAGTGTACACTACATTTTTGAAACTTGCGTGGTTGCAGTTTGCAATTCGTGACAAAATCTTTTATGAACGTCTGTTTTGCACCGATAATTTGCATGTGCTTGTGATGCCAACAAGCATGAACTCCGTCTACTATTTTGTTTAGAAGTTCAGTTTGAACTTTGGTGCCCTAGAAAAGGACTTATAATTATTATTATATTATATTTATAATGCTCATTATTATCAGTTTTCGATGTAAAAACAAACTTGATAACTCTCGACTTGATTATTTTGTAGCTCAGGTCAAACTTCACCACCAACATCGCTATTTTTAATGATGAAACTTGTTTAAAATTTTAAGAAATGCCATTATTTTGGAATGTAAGGTTTTCATTTGCAATTTATTATATTTGTATTTTGAATGTCATTTAAGGAAATGGTATTTTGTTTTGTTCGGCTTTCATTTTTCATTATGAATTTTTGATGTAAATCTAAGAATTGCTATTATCTTGTAACGTAAAATTTTCTGCCACATATTTTGAATGCAATTACTAAAAGAAATGTTATCATTTTCTTATACTAGGTTTTTATTTTTTGTTACGAATTTTGAATTTAATTTATAAAAGAAATGTTACCACTTTATAATGCTAGTGTTTATTTTGCTGCTTGGAAATGTTTGTTCCAGAACCCATGAAAACATCCATGCATCACATACTCAACATTACATTTCCATAGCTCATCAATTTTAATTAAAGTATTTCCTTGGAATAAACAAAAGAAGATCGAAAATCACATGCAAAAATGTACTGGAGGTAAACTGCACTATTGCTGAAAGAAGTGTAATCACTTTTTAATGCTGGGTTTTCATTTGCTATTATGCATTTTAAAGATACTTAAATGAATGTTTTTCACTTTATGATGCTAGGTTTTCATTTGCTGTTGTTTTCTTTTAAACTACATTATTCATGATAACAAAGTGAATTTTTCAGGTTGACTGGGAACCATACTCCTATTATTACATAAAAATAGGACTTGCACTTCGCGAATTAGTATTTAGCATCAGTTTTACAGAACAAATTATTTTCGAAGTTCAAGAAAGTGGTGTATAACATTTTAGATAAAATTACTTCGTATAATAAATAGGGATGATCTAAAACATAAATAAGTCCTTCGGGACTTGCATAGCAAAATGTACCGTGTGAACTCAACAGTTGTATTAATTAAGTTGTCCGAGTGCACCACACATGTATAGATACCCTTTACTGATAGTACTTACTTAAGTGCAGGAATATATTTTAATGGGATAAATAATAAATGGAATGCATATATAATAACAATACATATGCTCAACTAGTCCTGCAACTCTTTTTGCCTCATACAATACAATCTTGATCGATACAGCTATACCAAACTTCCTCTGTTATACTATCTATCACTTCTTCCTCTAGTTGCGACCATTTTAGACCAACCATACAAAGACTTACTCTTATTCCTTCAGCTTCAGTATTTCCTCGTTTTGATATTTATTTAAATATTATTAAAACAAATTGAATTAGTAAAAGTCAAATTAAAAAAGCAAGAAATTCATGATCGCTGGCCAAGGCATCCTTGATGATTTTGTCATCCTTGTCCAAATTATCATGGGTTTCAGAGGTATTAGATTCTGTTGTCACAATTGTCATGGTAGTTTTTGTCACCTTTCTGCCATAGTATGTTGTCTTTACTGTCATGTAGTCTATTGCAGGGCTCAACCAATTTCGGGCGCCAGGTCGCCATGGCACCTAAGATTTTCATACTGGTGCCTAGATATTGTATATGCATGCTGTAGTTAGGTTTTGGTTATACTGTAGTCACATGCTGTATTCATATTATATTGTCGGGCTCAGCAGTAGGAGCAGCAAATATAATAATATAATATATCTCTCGGAAGCATTCAAGTTCCTGAAAATAAGTGCAAATTCTTTATTCTTGTTTGTAAACTACATGTTTTCAGAATATCATTAGACTTTTTCAGATGTATAAGGCTCATTTTATTATGTTCTGCTACATAATTTGATGGAAATAAATGTGCGTGCCTTAATTATTGTAGCAGATTCGTGTCTAAGATATTAAACATTTATTTTTTGAGGGTGATAAAAATATCCGCCCAAATTATGTAACGTCTGTGCTGCCTCCTATGTTTTGAAGCTGGCGCCTCGATTTTTAGAAAATTTGTCGAGCCCTGTTCTATTGTATATGCCAGTGTTTCTCTATCTTTCTGGAGATTTGGACCCCCTATGAAGTCTCACAATTTCTGCAGACGCATTCTCCATGAAAAGTTCATGCACTATCTTGGTTTTTTTCACTTTGAAATATTATTGAGTGCCGTGTGTGGGATCAAACTAGTTATTAGATAAAAATAACATCATCCTACTCAACTTGCAGATCCTCAGTTGAGGAACACGGCATTACAAAGGGCACAAATTTCAATTTATTTATTTCTTGTAATACAAAGAAATTCAGTAATTTATTTTCAAGTTTCCCCATTAAATGATAAAATACTTGTGACAAAGATCATTTGTTAATCATATGCGCCCTATACACTGGTACATAAAATATTCCTAGAATTTGAGATTAAAAAATCGGATGTGGTCACCACATGACTTTCCCCATACCTGTAATATTTCTAAAAATTCTAAATAGGTTAAATGATAATAAATATTTTAAGGAACTGTGAGAAAAATTTAAAGCCTTTACAAAGAACAGAAATAAACTAAACCTTAGCCTTCTGATATTGGATATAGCCAGCAAGATCCAACAATTAAGAAAATAAAAAGGAGCATTACTAAGACATAACTAAGCGTCAAGTGTTTACAGTAGTTGCCAGTAGATGGTGTGGTGGTGGCAGCTAAAAAAATTAGCTTTCAGATATCTCTTAAACAATGAATTATATGGAAAAATGTTTTGAACAAACATTGTAGAAAATTAAATTTCCTACACCTTTTATTCCACTACTTTTTTACATTGATCAAGTAATTAAGCAAATATTAAAAAAATGGACAAATGATAGGAATAAACCTTCACTTCCAGCTGACTGATTTTTACCGAAAACTAATCAGTTCTTGTGCATTTAACAAAAATATTAAATATAAAGTTTATGTTGACCTGATTGTTTTCTAGTTAAAAGCACCCACAAATTTTCGGTCACAGACACACCCATAGACATCAAGGAAAGAGTCAAAACGTGTTCAGGGGACCTTAAAACCAGTATTTCTGTCAAAATCTCGAATTCAATTTTTTTCATGAAAACAATATTTTCTTTATACTTTGTATATGGAGAAAGTAAAAATCTTCCTGCATCCTATATACAGGTCTTTACGGTCATTTTTATATTTAAGGTTGCAAAAAATGAGTTAATGATTCTAAGACAAAATTTCTTTGTTCAGTGCATCATAATGAGGAAGGAAGTGACAGAAATCTTAAACAAATTAGTATTTGCTAATTCATTAAATTTTGATATTTTGCTGTATAATTTACTCTGAGTTACTGGTCATACTGTAATTAAGTACAATTTATAGTTCTGAGAGCGAACGACAGAATTTTGGCCAAAGAGATTAAATACAGCAGTGTAACGACTCATGTCAAATGACTAGGGTTCATCGTAGAGGGAGCAGTGAAACCAAAGAAGCAAATGAAAGGGTTTTCGTTCAACAATTTGAATGTTCCTCATACATCTATCGATACTAGCCCCACTTCCGTACATCACTACGACCTGCCTCTCGCCTTCATTCGTACCACGCAACTGCCCACGTCCCTCCTTGCTTGCCCCCAAGCATCCCTTAGCCCTCCACTGTGACATTCTCCTATTTGTCGCTGTGCAGGGGAATTCCCTCCGCCTTTGCAAGTGTAAGGCCTCGGCAGAGGGGTGGCTAGCGCGTCTGGCTCCCAATGCTAGGGTCGCGGGTTCGAGTCCCGCCTTGGTCATGGTTGTATGTGTCGTCTATTGTTACTGTTTCCGCTGTAAAATGGCTGCCAGAGCTGTATGTGAAATTACTGAATAAATAAATTTCTAATCTCTCCATTAAATCCCTTGACCTGGTAAGAAGAATAGCCGTTTGTAATCTCAGTCCCAACTCTCGTCCACTATAACCACTTGTGTTCACCTGTTCTCAAAATACCTTCGCTAATACTAATCACAGCTTTGTATTTTTCTAAAAAATCTAATCCTAAAATATCATCAAAACCCTCTAAATTGTCCACTACTTGCATAACAGTGTCATATTTGTGTTCACCTGTTCTCAGAATACCTTCGCTAATACTAATCACAGCTTTGTATTTTTCTAAAAAAATCTAATCCTAAAATACCATCAAAACCCACAAAATTGTCCACTACTTGCATAACAGTTTCATATTGTACACCGTCTACTAAAAACCTAACTATTTTCTCTCCAAAATTCCAGTCTGCTCCCAGTGATACCTTTCACTCTATAAGGCTATCTACTAGTGCCCTTTAAACCACACTTGACGCAACACTAAAGACACCTGAGCACCTGTGTCAGTAGACTACACTAAACGTCCTATATCTACTGCCGCCATTAAATCACCGGCGCCTTCCACTCGTTCCACGCGCGGAAACAACACATTTACCAGGGGTCGGATTCGGCGGCTTCTCCGGCCCCGGTGCCATTTAAATCACCCGCCCATGTTACAGGTCGGTGACCTCTGCAGTCTCGCGCCAGATTCCCATCTTTTCCGCAGGAAAAACAGCTCCTCGCGCCACTACACTGCCTGGCCAGATGACCCGGCTTGACGCACCGGACACAGGACCTCCCTCTTGGGGCACGGAACACGCATCGAGCAATCGGCTCTCCCGTCGGTCTTCTTTCCACCTCCTATATGCGAATGGCGGCTTTGATCGCGTCCTGAAAGCTCTCAGGTGCCGTCAGGCGACATTGGCGTCCCAGCTCCCCGGGCAGCCTGTTGAGAAAGGCGTCCGACGCGCGCTGATCTGCTTCGTGTCGCACCGCGGCCAGATATTTCGCTGTTCCACTCGATTCGTAAGCGTGGGCGTTTACCACCCGCACCCGGTCCGCGAAAACCTCGATCTCCTCGCCGTGCCCCTTGCGAAGCGTGGAAAGCTGCTCCCTGTAGAAACGGGCGCTTCTTTTTGTGCGATAACGATCCACGAGAAACGTCTTGAGAGTCTCGTAAGTCGTGGCATAGCGAATTTCCTCCTTACTCCTCACGAATTCCGCCGCGTCTCCGCTCAATCTTAGCACAGCTATGCGAAGTTTATCGGCGTCTGTCCACCCGTTGAGCTCCGCCGCCCTCTCCAGCTTATCAAAGAACGCCCTCCCCCGCGGCCCCCGAAAACCCCTCGACAGACGACCCTTTCTTCCGGTCCTTTGACCTTCGCACTTTCAGCCCTCATCTTACGATTTTTTGCTTCCAACTCACGCAACCTCTCTTTAACTTCATTGACAGCTTGCTGCAACTCCACTTCGCGCCCGTCTATGCCTACCCTCGCGGCCATGGTAATCACCTTTCACTCCCTTCGGAATGTGCGACCCTCTTCGATACCTCATAACGCTTGTCGCGACGCGATCCCACTTCTGACACCAATTGTAACGACTCTGATAGCTCTAGGGTCCGTCGAAGAGGGAGCAGGGAATCCAAAGAAGCAAACGAGTTTTCGTTCAACAATTTTAATGTTCCTCATACATCTATTCATACTAGCCCCACTTCCGTACATCACTATGACCCACCTCTCGCCTTTATTCGTACCGCGCAACTGCCCGCGTCCTTCCGTGCTTTCCTCCGAGCGTCCCTTAGCCCTGCACCGTGGCATTCTCCTAATCTCCGCTGCCTCTCAGCATAGATAGCCCAGAGCTTGGGAACTGCAGAGTTGCAGTTGGAGGTACAGAGAGGAAGCGGTTGGTGGGTGGGTCAGTGGAATCTCGCTGTCAGCGGCATTCCTCTGACACCAGCAAGTTAGCACTGGGAGGGGACTTCCTGCGGCTCCCCTCTTACAGCAGCATAAAAATTATGCCTTAGAACGGTTTATCAACTGGTGGGTTGCAACCAGTGGCGGCTGTAGCTAAAATTAGTGGGGGTGCTGCTCCAGAAAATTTTTAGCCTTTGTTTTAAAATTGTGTAAAAAGAAAAAAACATGTATAAAAAGAAAATTTATTCAGGAACTTGATAAAATCTTAACAAAAAAAAAAAACAAACATTTTTTACTTACTTTAACTTAAATTGTTACAGTTCAAGCTTGATCTATTCATTTAAAGATGAAATCCATTCTTCTTGTTTTAATTTGCGCAAAAAGTTCAATAATTTTCTCCTTGATCTCTGGATGACAATTGAGGAAATTTTTCTCCATTGAAAGTACTGCAAGCGCATTTAGTCTTTCCGAATTCATAGTTTTTCTTAAAAAAGTTTTTATTCTTTTCAATGTTGAAAAGCAGCGCTCTGCCTCTTATGTAGTCATGGGAATTGTCAAGAGGATTTTTATCAGTTTCGTAATTTCACTAAAAACATCATCTAGATTATTTTCCAAGATAAATTTCAGCAGCTCAATTAATTTGCAATATTCATGAATATCAGTCCTACAATAGAATACTTTTAGTTCAGTTTCAAGCTTTTCTTTGTCAATCATGGGATAAGCTTCAGTGGTCAGCACTATCTCTTTTGTGGGATGTTCATTCTTAAATCTAGTGAAGCATTTCTTGTTGAACAATTTAGCAGCTACTAAGTGTTTAGTGGAAGAATATCTGTCCATTATATCAACACATATATAGTCACACACTTCCTTAGCTTCTGCCATGAGTGTCTTTGAAGGATTCTCACAGTACTTTGAGTTTCTCAATTCTAAAATAGCAGTTTTGAAATTTATTATGCTCATTGATTGAAAGTCTATATGCCTCACTATGTTTCTCCTTAATACTTACGGTTCCTAAAAGTGACAGTGAAACAACATTATCAACGTGCTTCTTTGACTTCTCATGCTTTTCAGTTTTTTCTTTCATTTTGTTTATATTTCTAAAACCATCTTTTGTCCACGGTACATCACCTCCAAACAGCAAACACGGGAAGCAAAACTGCATTTTTTACTTCACAGCCGCAAAGCCAACTTTTCCGTTGGTACCATTCAGAATTAAAGCTACGAATATATTTCTTGTTGTTGCTTTTGCCTGGCTGAGATATTAGAATATCAGGTGTTGAACGACCTCTTTTCTTAACTGTAACTTTCTCATGGAGAGATAGCTGTGAAAACTTAAGCTGTTGAAGTTCACTTACAGTCACAGAACTTATTTCTTGGGGATGCAAGGCCATGGTTAAAGTTTTCTGTTAAATAAAAGAACCGAAAAAAAATGAATCAAATAGAATAGCTGGAAGCAGAATAATAATCTAATTCTACACTCTTCTACACTTTATCACATTCAAGAATATGGTACACGGTTTTTAAGCACAACACACGCTGAGTAAAAAAAAACTTCCTTCCACCATCACGCCAGAGCCGGCACTGCGAGAGCAACAGTGCTCTCTCTACCTGGCAGTCCCGCCTCCCTCCTCACCCCCCCTCCTATGTGCGCATGCGCACAACAGTCAAACACCACGTCGCTGGCACTGTGAAGCGCACAGTTCCATACAAAGATTTTTGTATCTTTTTCATAAACTGGGGGATGGCTACTGAAGTACTGACATTAAGCTTAAGGAATATATATTGTACTACAAAAATAAAGAAAGAATTAAAGAAAAAAGGACTCATTATATTAAATGTTATCGATTATATCAAGTGGAAATAGGGGGTGCTGCAGTTCCTCAGTGCCTATACACGAGCCGCCACTGGTTGCAACCCACTTGTGGAATGGGGAAAGATTTGTAAATAGTTCATTTTGATAAATTTTTCCATTTTTACTTGCTCCATATACGAAGTATAGAGAAAGTATTGTTTTCATGTAAAAAAATCAAATTCGAGGCTTCAACGGAAATACGTTTCAAGGTTCCCTGAACACTTTTTGACTATTTTCTCTATGATGTCTGTGTGTCTGTCTGTATGTCATAGGATTTTGTGGGCACTCGAACTCAAAAACTTACACTTATATCAATACCAAATTTTATATTTAGAAAGAGTACTATATAATGAAGAGCTGATTACGTTTTGGCAACAATCGCTCAACCGGAAGTGGATGTTTACTTTAGTCCAATGCTTCCCAAACTTTTGAGCTCTGTGTACCACTACAGAAACCCTCTGGCCCACCTCATTTCTTACAGAAACGTACTTACTGTAAGTACACTTAAGAAAAGAGGTTAATTGGATACGTAGTTTATTTGAACATTTTCAAATGTGTTACACAGGTTTCTGTCTGTTTGAGGGGCATCTGACTAGTTTTTGTTTTATTCCAAGAATTATTTTCAAAAATTGTAGGAGAAATTCATGAAATATAAAATAGTTTTACAAGCATCATAATAAACATATTACAAAATACATTTTATTTCTAAACTATGAATGTAATACAGAAGAGTTGTAAATACAAAAAACATTATTATTAGAACAAAAATGGATGTATTGATGAGAACCGTGATGTTGCATATCCTGCATAAGTTCATTAATATTTGGAGTCAAAGAAGTCGGAGATAACCTTAATGCTGATTGCAGGTTTAATAACATTATAGCATTAAAAATATTTTACTATGAAATATTAAAATATTTAAGATATTTTACTTTGGTATGAATTATTGGAATTGTAAAAGAATAAAAAATATTATGATGGTTTGAGTTGAGAAGCTAATTGCTCTCATTTTTTACAGCTGTGGTTTGCATCCCTTTTTCCCAGATTCATAATAAGTGAAGTTTGTAAATACCTCCAAGTATTCCTATATAAAGATGCAAAGCCTGAATGAGGATCATTTAGCAATTCTTACTTATATCTTCAGCTATTGTTAATTATAAATCAACAATATTGTAACAATGTAATGTAATTTGCTTTGCAATTTAATATATGATATAATATATTGTAGCAGAGCAGATCAGTCAATTTGTATTTTATGTATTATTTAAGGCATTTGTACTTTTTGAAAACTATTTTGATTTTTGTAATCTATTCAATTAAAATGATGTTTTTTCATAGACTCACAATGAATAAAGGGATATTACTTTCAATTTGGTGGAAAAAATCAGGCTTTATTTTGCTAAGAGTTATATTTGATCCCTAAGGCTCTCTGAATGCAGCTTTTTCCATAGCATTTAAAAAATTGTTTACATAATGAATAAACATTCCAAAAATGCAAGTAAAATAATGTTTAACAACATCAGGGAAAATATTCAAATAAAAGTTGTCAGAACATTTATTGTACTTTTTTATTTTCCTCAGAAAAGATTTTAATGAACCTAAAATGAGGGAGATACCACAATTAACCCTTACTACCTGTATATACATATAAATTTAAGCTGGGTGCCGAGTCTACTTATACAAATTTATAGACCCATGATATCGTCCAGACTCAGTGGTAATTTGATGTCCTGAGATATGATAATTTATACAAATGTAAACATATAACACTTAAATACAGTATGATAAGGGGTACAGGAGTGAAGTACAGCATTACAAAATGTTGAGAAGTGGCCCTTAGTGAACATTTCACATCCTATAACATTCTCACACAAAAATGTCCAGAAGGAAGCTTATAGCCTCTTTGGAGATGAGGTTAGCCATTTGAGTGAGATGAGAAAGAGGAGTTGTCCTATGGTATATGTCTTGTATGCAGTTCTTGCTGCGATTTCATCTTTGTTTGCACATTCGGTTCTTTATTATAAATTAACTCCTTAACCGTAAAATTCAAAATTAGAGAGACACAATGAAAAAGGGGGGAAGAAAGGAAGGAAAGGCAAAAGACAATAAAAATTATAAACTTACAGGTTTAGGGGTTGTTACTTCACGCCAGGGACCTGGTGTCACTCACACTATTGTACAAGCACTAATCCTAAAGGTGGAAAGGAATCGGGACTGGGCACAGAGTAATTTCTCGCACCCCTAAACCTGTAAGTTTATAATTTTTGTCTTTTGCCTTTTCCTTCCTTTCTTCCCCCCTTTTTCATTGTGTGTCTCTAATTTTGAATTTTACGGTTAAGGAGTTAATTTCTATTTAATATTTTATTTAACTTTTGTTCTTAATATTTTTCTCTCACAATCAGATGAGTATTTAACGATATCCTTGCTAAGCACATTGTAAAATACAAGTAGGTCTTCATGTAAAGTGGTCTTAATTATTGTCCGATTTTAACCAAAATTGGAATCGGTCGACAAATTTTAGCAAAATGCCCAAATACCAAATTTCATTGAAGTACGTCCAGCAGTTCCCAAGCTCAAACATGCGGATGGACAGATGGATGGAAACGATCTCCCCTATATGTGTTCACTTCGTGCAGAAATGCATAATAACCAAGAACCGGAACCAGATTAATATAACCAAACCGGGAAAAAGTGGAATCGTCCATCACTAATTATGGGAGAATGATTCCCAGTCAACCTAAAAAATTCAGTTTTTATCATAAATAATGCAGTTTAACAGAAAAGAAAATGTAACAGCAAATGAACACCTAGCATCATAAGTGAAAAATTCTTTTAATTACTTTCAAAACATGTAATAGCAAATGAAAACCCAAATTACAAAGCGATAATGCTTCTTTTGGCAATTGTGTAGTTTACCCCCAGCACATTTTCGCATGCAATTTTTGATTTTTTGTTCATTCCAAAATACTTGACATTAATGAACTACTGAAATGGAATGTTGAGTATGTGATGCACAGATATTTTCTTGGGTTCTCACAAACATTTCCAAGAAAAAAAAACTAGCATTATAAAGTGGTAACATTTCTTTTATTAATTACGTTTGAAGTGTGTAACAGAAAATCAAAACCACCTAGCATAAGAAAGTGATAACATTTCTTTTAATTGTTCAAAATACGTCACAAAAATAAAAACAAAGCATTAAAGTGATAGCATTTCTTTTAGTAATTGCATTCAAAATATGCAGCAGAAAATCTTACATTACAAGATGATCACAATTCTTAGATTTAAATTAAAAATTCGTAATAAAAAATTAAAACCTAACAAAACAAAATAACATTTTCTTAAATTACGTTCAAAATACATAGATAATAGCAAATGAAAACATTAAATTCCAAAATGATGATGTTTCTTTAAATTTTAAACTAAAGTTTCATCATCAAAAATAGTGGCGTTGGTGGTGAAGTTCAAACTGAGCTACAAAATAATTTATTTGAAAGTTATCACGTTTGTTTACTTTGAAAACTGCTAATAGTGAGCATTATAAATACAATATAATAATAATAAGTCCTTTTCTAGCATGCCAAAGTTTAAACTTCACTTTGAAACAAAAAAGTAGAGGGAGTTCATGCTTGTTGGCATCCCAATGCATGACGCAAAATGTAAATAGAAGTAATGGTCATAAAAATTTTTGTCACAAAGTGCAGATTACTGAATCGCAAGCACATGAAGTTCAAAAGTGGTGTACTGGAAAGAACACTATCTTGAGTGAAAAATATAAAGACGAGAAAATTAAATTTAGTGGATATTCTTTTAGATAAGTGGTATACGATATATATGGACAACTGGTATACTAGTCCTTACCTGACAGATAAACTTTGTGAGAGAAAGACTGATGTTGTTGGTACCACAAGAATGAATAGGAAAGATTTTCCCAACACCATAAAAGTGGTGAATTTGGAAAAAGGGTAAGTGATAGCTGCTTTTCGTGGGAAACAAACGGTGATGAAATGGAAGGACAAGCGAGATGTCAGTGAGTACTTTCCATGGTACTGAGATGTGTGAAGTAGAAAGGGGGGAGGAGCATTATAGAGAAACCTGCTGTAATGCTAGATTATAATAAAAATATGGTTAGTGTTGACATAAGTGATTGACTAATGAACTTGTACAAGATAGCTCGAAAACAACTAACAAAAGTATTACCAAAACATTTTCAGACGTCATAGATATGGTATGCCTCGTTGCTTTCATTATCTATAGGAAAAAAGGTGGAAACTGAACAGAAAATATTTCCAGATAACATTGGCTGAGAAGTTGATAGAAAAATATGGGAAGGAATCCAGTTTGAGTAAAAAAAATACCATCACAAACACCATACCCCATGAGACTTGTAGAGAGACATTACCCTGATTTCACCCCTCCCACTCAAAAGAAACAATCCAACAATATGTGTTTTGTGCTACAAGGCAAGAGTGCGCAAGGAAGTATGATACTGGTGCTCTGAAATCATCTTGCATTATTTTTAATACTAGTCATGAGTAGTGATGGGAAAAAAAACATTATTTTCATGCCTAAGTTTTAAAACGTCCGAAAAATATTTTTTTTTCAGGAAAAAAAACGTTTTTCTCACATTTTCTTCTTTTTATGATATGTTGCTTTTGGATTTTACTGCAGATTTTTCTTACATTTAAAACTTCCAATATCAAAGTTTTATTTTGTCCCATAACATAATCTAGAGCAAGTAAATTTTCATACAAACATAATAAGAGAAAGTACTGGAATAGCCAGATGGCGATTTCTTATTTGGAAATATTTGGTAACACCAATAATGTGACCCCAAACTCATATTGCCTGGTGAATTTTAAGCTTAAATAGCCATTAAAGAAGGCCTCATTGCTTAATTTAATATTTCTTATGGGTACATAAGATGAATTTCCTTTCTACTCTAATGTCAAGTGTAATTTCCTAATAAGCTTGGAGGCATTACCAAATTTTTCGTTGTTTTATAGCGAAAAATTTGGAAGATCATTAGGTAGGTTCAAAGATACGGATTACCACTAATAAGCAAACCGAAATATCCATTCGTTTGTATCATCAATATTTTAAATGAAAAGCTTATGGCCTTTCCTTATTCTCTCCTTTTAAGATTTGTGTGTTTGTATGTCATCTTTCTCTCTATAACGGTTGTTTGAGTGAATGGATGTACACAAAATTTTGCATAATTGTTTTAAAGATCATTCCACAGTAATCAATGAACCTTTATATATAAATATAATTTCTCTTCCTTTAAACTCATTTTCCACGACAAGTTACTACTGAGGCCACTGATCACACAGATCTACTAGATATAAGAACATACCTGTGGAGAGGAAGGCAGCTTATCAATATTTCTGTGAAGAACATTTTCAGTCTGGCGAACGTTGTAAAATATATGCATGTGCAAATGGTTGATCAAACAAACTACAGTTTTTTACTTTAATTTCAAGCTAGTCGAACTTTATTTTTTGGTTCCAGTTTCCTTAAAGGTCCCTTATCAAACTAATATTCACTTTTTCCTCATAATAATACCTTCTCATTGGATTACTCACGATTTGATGACCTGTCATGTACATTTGCTACATTCAAGGATCTTGGAAAACATGAAAATTACTTTTGAGGGTGAAATAATTGGGAATGAGTTTCACGGCACACATACAATGATAAAGAGTAAACAATCTCCAAATGCCGTCATAAAATTGAGGTACTCCACTAAAGTAAGGTAAGGGGAGAAAAAGATTTTACAAATTTAAAAAAAATTAAAAGATTAAAAATTGAAAACATAAAAACCTCACCCATACATCTAGACACTCCAGCTGATGTTCCTTAATTTAAATTTCTTCAGTGAACATTCCGTAAAAAACAACACTGATTTCATTGATTGAACCAAAAACATAGTTTTTAGCAGCAACGAGACTCTAGTATCCTTTGACGCAGTGAGTCTATTCCCAGATGTTCCGATCACTGAAACCATCTCAATACTTAAAGATTGGCTAACCAGTAAAGGTCTAACAACAGCTGTTGTGGATGAATATGTACGTCTTACAAATCTGGTCATGGGGCAAAATTTCTTCCAATTTAACAAGGATACTTCGAAGGAATATGTAAATCTAAATTCCCCTATTTTCCGAGGATATGGGTAAGATATGTCGATGATATTTTCACAGTATTTGACACAAACTGTTGTCAAATAGATGATTTCCTTAGGAGTTTTAACAGTTTATTCCCGTCCATCAACTTCACTTACGAATTAGAATCTAACAATAGTTTACCTTTTTTAGACATCACCCTTACCAGAACCAAAAACAATAGAATAGAATATAACATTTACAGAAAACCGACTCACAGTAACAATTACCTACCGATAAACTCCTTTGACCATCGCAAACACAAAATGGCCACTTTTCATGCCTTAATATATAGATTATTGCACGTCCCCTTAAACAAAGTCAATTTTCAAACAGAACTAAAGTATATAAAGAAGATTGCCACTGAACATGGATACAGGGAGTCCACCTTCAACAATTTATTAAAAAAACAAAAATAAAATATTATTGAAAGACGTTACCACATTTATGAGCGATAAACCAAAAAAATATATTAAACTACCATATTATCCAAAATTAACTAAAGGCTTTGACAGTATTTTCAAAACCGTAGATACACAAATCACATACACCAGCAACACAAAATTAAGACACGTCTTAGGTAACATGAAAGACAAATGGAAAAATCAGGCATTTACAAAATTAATTACGCAGATTGTGGATTAGCCTACATAGGTCAAACTAAATGCAGTATTTCTACCAGGTTTAAAGAACATTTAAGCCACTATAAATACAGAAGACCTGAAAAATCTAGTGTAGTCGAACATATGATCAATACCAACCACAAAATCAGTGATGAAAATCTTAAACTATTAAAACACATTCCAAACAATTTACTTGACCCGTACGAGAGTTTATTGATTTGCAAAAATAAAAGCCACCTTTTAAATCAAGATGGTGGCCCCATTCCAATAAGGAACAAAATCATGGACAAAAATCTAACGTAATATCAATTGCACCAAAGTCTGTACCAGTGTTTACTTAACAGCTTCCCTGACGTTTTTTCTACAATATAGGATCTAAAAAAATGTCATATTTTTTTATTGCAATTTCGAAAAAATCATACTGATACAATTAAAGAAATGCATTCTTTTTTTAACAATAAATTTTAATAAAAATGTTATCGAACTTTAAAATTTTTATATTATTGATAGATACGAGGTACTTGAACTTGATTCATATTTAAAAGTTGCATTTCTTTGGTGCAAACTACAAAATTAAGAAAAACTTATGTATAAAACCTACTTATATGCAACGTAAAACATTTCTATGCAATAAAAAATACATAGGTATATATGGTGTAAATTATATATACACTTACGTAATAAACATGAAACAATAAAATAATATACAATAAAAAATAACTAATAATAGGTAAAAAGTACTAAATATTAAACATAACTAATTCACATACGTAACAAATAAACTATACAAAATATACAATATTCATATATTTGAACTTGAATGATAAATTCTAAAACACGGCACCACGCATAACGGAACATTATGCGTCGCACAGTAGAAACGGTCTTTCCTTATCCACTTTCCCCGGGCATCTCGCTTTCATCCACACAATGCACACTGCTTCGTGGGGTTCTTCTTTTCAGTAGTAGTAACAAGGTAACAGAATATAACAACAAAAACAAGAGAAAAATAAAAATGCTACGGAGCACAAATGGAAGGAAAACTGCTAGACGTATTCACTCAAAAGCTGTACGAATAACTGACCCAAAAATGTCTTTGAAAGGCCGATCCTAAAGGATGCATACTTATCTCGAGGGGCATCACCAAGGAGGGGAGGCAAAGGACCTTCCAGGAACTGAGGAACGAAAGAGTAGGTGGGCAAAACCCTCTCAGGGCGAATGACCTAGCAATGGAAGTGTCCTTGGTAGGGTAAAGAACATCTGGAGTAGCAATTGAAGCAACTGGGTTGTAAAGAGAAATTTTGGCATCAGCGGTGCAAATGACCGTGTGAGTTCAGCACTCCGATATTTCGAAGAACCCGCTTCGAGAAACCCTCCGAGAAATCTAATCTGTCTCTCTGAGTGACCTCTAACGGTCGGAACGTAAACTACTAGGAAGGATCAAAAAAACTTGGTTGCGTTTCTAAAGGAAAGGAAAAAATACAGCGGCCCGAGTATACTTGGGCTTGTCAGAATTTAACCCTCGCCTCGATCCGAGTATACTCGGGGTAATCAGGGAAGTCAGAGAGTCATCAGTAGCTAATCAAGAACTTTATTTATGTTTTTGCTTTCATATCAATAAATTTGAATAAACTCTCAACCAATAAAAAGCAACATCACCAATATAACTAAGCGTAAAGACCAGAAGGACCAGGCTCCTCTTGGTCTATTTCACTTCCCCCATCCACCTCCATATCCGTCTCTCGCAGGAGTTCCTCCAGACCAGTATCAGGATCCGATTCATTGCTTGAACTCATAGATGTAAGAACTTGTCTTTCCACTACCCTAGGTGGAACGACTTTGGCTTCCTCGGAAACATTTTTTAAGATAGGAGTAGTTGAGATTTCCGTATCTTCATTCTGGAGCAATTTCAAATTATGTTTTATAAAAATAAGCTTCAAAGCCCTCTTGTTTGTCAAGAGATTTCTGTGAACGCTGTGAATAAGTTCGTGAGTGCTAAAATTTCTTTCGGTTGCAGAGTATGTGGGTGGAAGTGAAAGAATCTTTGAAGCAACTCTGGAGACTTTAGTTCTTGAGCAAATTCCTTTCCAAAATGTAAGGGGTAGAAGCGTTTTTGATACTGATTTGAAATATGGTTTCCTCTACATATCTTCATCAGCCATGTAGTTTGCCATCTCGGAATGTATTTGAATTATATCCTCTTCATTGAAGGTTGGATCCACTGTGGCAAGATTTTCAACAAACTCAAAGACATTGGAAACTTCCGATAGTTTCAAGCTGGAACCTTTTCTTGAAGGATCAAAAAAATTAGCTGTCAGATGTGCTTTTGTGACAGCTATATCTCTTCTCTTTTGGACCATATTCACTATAGCACCAGTGCGATCTGCAGTAATTTCTGTCATGTTCATGCAAAACTCCTTTACCTTTTCATTAAGGTCAGAAAAAATGCTGCACACTTTGCTCAGCTGTGGTGCATCACTTTCCATATCATTTATATAAGCCTTTATTAGTTGGAGAAGACTTTGCAAATGATTTTAAAATGTCCAGAAGTCTTCAGATAACACCAATGATTTTGTTTGGCCACGGAGGCGCAATGATGGGTTCTTATGATCCGCATCAATAACCATCTGCTGCAGCACACCCTTATTACAGATCAGAGAATGCACAGCAATAGCTGTGGATGTGAAGCGAGTTGCTCCTGGATTTTTCAAGCTAACAGAAATTTGCTTGGCTTTTTGAACCTCTGCAAACCAGGAATTGAGAGAATTTGAACTCCTTATCTCGTTAATAATGTATACCGCCACCTTGACTTTGGGATCAATTTCAGGAATGCCGCATATGTCCTTCATCAAGTGCTGAAGAATATGGTCAACAGCCATACACGCAAAGATGGGGATATTTCGATTGAATTAATGCCTTGGCACTAACCATTGCAGAGCAGTTATCTGTGACGCACCCTATAACATTCATGACACCAATTTCTTCAATTACGGCTTCTTTTGCCATATAATCAGCTGTTTGACATTCTGTACCCGGCATGAGGCTTTTGTACAGCACAGGTTGAAGGGTGATGACAACAATGTTGATAACCGACTCCTTCCTGCAAAACAACGTGGAATTTCTTTTAAAGTAGGAATAAGCTCATATTTTCTATATTATTGCATGGTTATTAATGATTATTTAAAAATAATTGTAGAGCTTCTTTTCTTAGTTTCAAATATTTAAAGTATAAATATGAATGGTTAAACATTAACGTATATATCATACCTCACGTTTGAAAATGCATCCCACTGAATACATATACAGCTGGAATTAGCTATTTTCTCATTAACTATTGCTTTCACACGGTTATATTCATCTTCAAGGAATTTCTGGCCAACCTCTTCCCTCCGTGGAACTTGGAGTGAGTAGGTATTTGGCGAATAATGCCTTCCAGTGTGGGTTCTCCACCATGCTTAATGGGCACCCAGAGGCAAAAATAGCATGGGCCAAGTCAATTTTAAAATTCTCCTATAAAACAAGAAAATCAAAGAAACGTTAATAAAAGACAGACATGTCCATAGCAGACATGGCTGAAGATACCCAACTTAATGGTCCAATTAAGTCACAAATTGTAACATATTTAACGGAACGGTTTTAATGGATTAAACGGGAAATTAAATCGAGTCTCCGTCATTAGAGAGATTTTTTCCCATAAGGTACTGCCCAATAAACGGTGAGAATAATGCCTTCATGGAAAATAATGCATAGGGTGATTGTATAAAACTCTCGATTCCTTTTAGAGAACTTAAACATATTTTCATTCTTACCTGCTTCATTTTTATCTCAGAAAAAAGCTTGAGGCACACTGGGCCAACTTCTTCGGCTGTAACCGAATTCACTCGCAGTTGATCCTTTAAACGAAGTTTGAGAGGCATCTGCTTCCTTGTCCTCAATAATGTCTTCTGATGATGCTTTCAATATAGGGGATGGTGGTGAGGCATCAGAGGAAGCTTTTGAGGTGACCTGCCTACCCTTGCTAATGTCTCTTGTGAATATTCCACTTTTACTTGAAGATTGTGGTGAAAATAATACTTTTCTCTCTTCTAATTCATTAGGAGCTAGATCATTAATCAAAGAAAATGTCATAAATTTCACATCACTTTATTAACCTATGGATGGCTTTTACTGTAAGATTAAAATATTCCTAACACATGTAAGTCTTCTACCTACTCGATTGTTGCCTATATTGGTCAAAAATAAAATTAAAATCCATCATAAATAGCTCTTGATTCTCCCGTACTGTTAAGGAAACACAGATTTCTTTTTATATATTTGATGGTCAAAAACAGAATAATCATATCAACTTACCGTACTTCTTAGTAAGCTTGGCTTTTGCATTTTCCTTGATGTCTCTTGTAATCTTTTCACAACATCTCACATGAACTTCGAGGTTTTTCATGTTGCTTGAAAACAGTGTCTTACAGTATTTGCATTTCATTTTTGTCTTATCATGTGTATAAAAAAACTTCCTAAAAACACACTAAATACTGTCAATCAGGAGACTCTTGACTTTGCCTGTGTAAAGTAAAACTCTACGGAAAAACTTAACAAAAAATCAGCCAGTCTCTCTCACTTTGGACTTAACACACTGAACTGAATGCCAGCAACTGAATTACTGTGGCATTATCAGCTGGTATCTATTGAATCACTTGCATTTTAATTACAGTATGACAAACGGGGCATAAATTCTACTGATGAAAATGTAACGTAGATGTATCACTTTCGCACTAATTTATTGTTTATCTCAGCATTGTCTTGATGTTAATTAATATTAAATTGCATGTTTACGGATGAAGCAGACTTTGCGAGGACAGCAAAAATATTTGCTATAGGATCAATAACGCAATTTGGCGACGATGTAGGTATGTGAATCAGTTTCGCTACATTGTGCGGAGGAACCTTATCTCCGCTAAGCTAGCATAAAAAAGTGTATTACGCTCTTTTAAAAGTACTATGAAAAGTAGAAAAAGTACTATAAAAGCTGATATTGCAGTTCACTACAAAACCTACTATTAAAACAATCGTGGTAATGGCCGCGAGGAAAGAGAATGCTGTTTTTACATTTTACGAAAGAAACGTTTTTTTCACATTTTTTTGAGTTGAATGAAAAAAACGTTTTTTTCAAACGTTTCGTTTTTTTAAGGTGTCCATCTCTAGTCATGAGACACGGGCGGACCCAGGGAGGGGAGAGCTGGGGGAACTCAGCCCCCCTTAATTTTGGCCCTGCCCTGCACTGGAAAATTTTTTTTTGTTCAGTACTTGTATAATTGATAGTAGCTCAATAACTTTGGCTAAGATTAATAAAGGTGCAATACTTCTTTAGCCAAAACAATTAGAGGGTTACAACACCCAATGCATTTCGCCCACAAGGTGGGCATCGTCAGGGGTAAAACCTGTTTCAACAGTGACTCCCAGTCACTGTTGAAACAGGTTTTACCCCTGACGATGCCCACCTTGTGGGCGAAATGCATTGGGTGTTGTAACCCTCTAATTGTTTTGGCTAAAGGAGTATTGCACCTTTATCAGTACTTGTATGTTATATTTATCTAATAAGTACATTTTTTTATTCACATTATCAACTAAATTGAGCACAGCAATGATAAGGTCATGTGATGCTTCAATCAATGTGAACTTGAGCCCCCCATAAAAAAACCCTGGCTCCATGAGCCCCCTCTTTATAAAAGCCTTGCTTCGCCACTGTTCATGTGTATTTTTACATTTTTTGTTTGTCTAATTAAAAAATATAGTGATCGGTGCACTATCTTGAACCGATCCATATTAAGTATTACATTATAAACTGTTTGTTTAGTGTAAAGTACTTTTGGAATGAATCCTTTGCACTAAGCAAGGCATGACTGTATGTGAATTATTTTACTTATTGCTTTGTCTGATAGGTCCCTGTTGTTGCCAAAAGGCACATAAACCTGCAGACAACCATGTGCGATACTAGGTCCCTGGTACAGTTTAATTATTATTATTCCCTTTACCTCTTGGTGTGTGCTTGTGCATGTTTGTGGTTGCCTAGTAGACCTCTGTCGCGGTCGTACAGACACACCAACCTTCTAGCAACAGTGTGATTTTCGGGTCCCTGGCACAGATTAATCCCTCACAAACCTGACCTTTTTATCCTTCTTCCATCTTTAGGATTAGTGCTTGAGCAATTGAGTGAATGCATGTGTAAGTGACATCAGGTCCCTGACAAGGAGTAACAACCCCTAAACCTGTTTGTATTTTTTGTTTCCATTTATTGTTCTGTCACCCTCCTTTATGCTGTTTTCTCCCTTTACTTTCTTTCTCAGTATGTCTCTAAATTTTGAATCTTACAGTTAAGGAGTTAAATTTTAATTTCAACAACACTCTTCTTGTTTAGTCTTTCTCTCATTTATATGCTATATAAACATTTTACATAGCCTGATTTTAATTTTTCAAAATGAAGCAAATAATTTTCAAAATTTAAACAATACTTACACAGCATTATAATAAAATTGGTCGGTTAATATGGGGGAATAAATATTTTAGTCACTAATACATATTACTGAGATAATACTGTATCGCAGCAAAGTAAAATCAAATGCAGTAGAAACCCGTTTATCCAGTTCTCGATGATCCAGATTTCCAGATTATCCAGACCTATAGACGGACGGAACAATCGACACTATGAGTGGGCGAGGTTCAAGGTCATACATTCTAAAAGTAACTACATTGTAGGAAATGACTCACTCGCTCTCCCGTTCCCACCCATCTTCGCCTCATACTCTGCCAAGGAAAGAATACTTGACGGCTTCCGTTCCCACCGTTTTATATTTGTCAGTTCACAGCTAACTTTATTTAATGCTTGTCATTTTTGTGGGTTTACTTCACAGCCTTTTATCCAATGTTTAAAAAATTGTATAGTTTTGTACTGTCTTTTAAAACAAAACTATATTATTTAAAGCAATTTATAGTTTATCATTTTAATTTTTAACATCCTATACGATCTGAAAAACAAAAACGTACATTATGAAGAATTTCCAGATTATCCAGATTTTCGGTAATCCGGACCGGGTCCAGCCCCATCAAGTCTGGATAAACGGGTTTCTACTGTAGTACAAATGTTTAAATAAGAAAATACAATGTCTCAAAAAATTCTTTTGGGTCATAGCACTGAAAACCGGGACAAATTTCAGAAAACTGGGAAGTTTGGAAACAATATATGTATCTTATAAGCTGTTTTAACTAAGATTTTACACTTTCCAAGCTGACTGTGGTATCTTGTGAAATTTGTCATGCTCATCATTTTCATAAAATTACCAAGAATATAGTAATGTATAGGTCAACAGCCTGTGAACACAAAAATGTATTCACATGATTCTGATATTTAAAATGATATATTACAAATATTTTAAAATTTGAACAAAAGCATCTTTATTGTTTTCTCAATTTTTATATATTTAATTTTTAAATCCTTATGTGAATAATTTGTATTCTTATAAACCTGCAACCAGAATACTGATATAAACTAGATATTTAATTTCTAATTGATTTTTTCTAAGCTGAATGTAGAATTCAACACAGCATTAAATATAAATTATGTCAACAACCAACCTAACATGATATAAAAATTAAGTAATTTCACACTGAGTAGTCACTGCCCATTATAAACCCATTCTGAGCCCACCTTGTGGAAATATAAGGAGATGAAAGGTGCTCCAACTTCCTGTCGATTTCTCTCCAAGACTCGCTGCTGATTCTCAATCTAAGAATTATAAATATTTTTAGAATTTGTACTTGGATTTTATGTAAATGGAATAAAAATTTATAGTTGATAATTTGAGCTTACATTAATTTTCACAGCTGTGGCTTTTTCAAAGTTTCTTTCCTTTATAGCTTGGGTTACATTGTACCACAGTTTCCGTGACTCATACTCTCCTTGTTTTGAAATTTTTCTCAACTTTTTCCGATAGACAGGCAAGGCAAGTAGGTTGATTTCTTTTGTTTTTCCCTGTTGTTAAAATTTTATTATAGCATAATTTTATAAAAATACCACTAGTATACCTTAGCTTGTCCATCACTACTTACATTAGCAGACATGAACTCGATGCATTTGTTCCATTCTCCATTAAATTTACACACATTTAAGTTGTTTTTGTCCTTAACTTCTCCTGAAACTTGATTTATTTTTCCACCATAGAAACTCTATAAGGGAACATTTATTAAAAATTAATTTTGCTACCTACATTAGACCATTAAGAAAATTTAGATTAATATGGATAAAAAAAGCTGCTACTATATATGGACAGAAACCAGGTTATTATTTTGAAAAAGATACAGTTCCATATACAAACTAACAAAACTGTTCAAACAAGAATTATATTTTCATATTAAATGCAATTTTGAATATATAATATGTAAAAAAGTGAGGAGACAGTAAATTCTCTCATGTCTGACATCCTTAGGTCTAGGAAGAAGTGGTTGGAATTACCTACTTGAATTTCAGAAACCAATTCCAACAAAAGAATTTAAATCGATTCCTAATTAGTCCAAAAATTACTTTGGAATCCAAAAGCAGAAATTATGCATGCTTTCAGTAATTAGAAATTTTTGCTTCCATTGCAACCTGCATTGTCACCTCATTTGTGAGTTCAATGCTTTTACGATATATAGGAAATGTTCGCCATAATTCCAGTTATCATTTACTTTACACAGTTTAGTCTTTGTGTTGTTTACATAGGAACCAACAATTTGTTGATTTTATTTTTAATTGTATCTTTGGGTTAAGTCGTCCAAAGAAATAGATCTGGAATATTATGCCAGAAATTTAATCATTGTTTAAAAATCATCAATACAGTAAAAGCTCTGTTATTCAGCACTTTACTAACTGGGAAGCTCTATTAACCACTTGACTGGGCATGGCAATTTTGAATTGTAACTTTGGGTTAATTCGTCCAAAGAAAAAGATCTGGAATATTATGCCAGAAATTTAATCAATGTTTAAAATCATCAAGACAGTAAAAGCTCTGTTATTCAGTACTTTACTAACTGGGAAGCTCTATTAACCACTTGACTGGACATGAAAATCATACTTGTCAAGAGCAGTGCCCACTATTTGGGCATGACGGTTGTTTTCATCAAGATTTTTTTCATCTTTCTCTATGGGGGTGATGAGCTATTTCATCATGAGCTTCCTTTCGTATTCCTTGGTCATTTAGGTTCACATTCATGCAAACAGATGGCGTTTATGCCAAATTTTCTGAGATTTAAACCCCTCGTTGCGAAACCCTGCACGTGTTGTGTGGGATTGCATATATGCACCGTCCAGTCAGCAATTCTTAGATCTGCAATAAAATCTATTTCGCATGAACATGTGAACTCAGACACCAGGAATTTTTACCCATTTTTCTTCTTTGAAACATCTGGTGTTTTTACCGATTTTGCTTCTTTGGCACATCTGGTTTACCAGTGCTAATAAACTTGGAAAAACATTATTTTTAAGATGCGCTTTTTTCATAGGGAGGTTAGTTTTCCTGTAAACTTACAGTTAGTAGTACTAACATCGAAAGTTAACAAGTTAGCATTGGGAAATTTCAGTGTAACTTTTCTATTTGTTTTTCTGAAAAATCTTCGATAAATTTTAGTTCTTCTAATAGTGAATATCATGAAATAGCTTCTACAAGTAAACGGCCAAAGATTTCAGATGAAGATATTCCTAAAATTTTAGAAGAAAGTGATATTAACAAATTATTTTACTCTTTTAATACATTACTGTAAATTGATTGAACTATTTGTGGGGTACCTAGACAGTCTGCATGTACGCGAATGCATCATATTTAGGACTTTCGTTTTTAACTAATCCCACAGTTTTAATGTTATTTCATATCTTTTGTTATAAAGAATTGTTTTCCTCATTTTTCTTCAATACCAAATAGCATATGGTCTACTGCTTTGTAATTGATTCGTCTGTAAACATTAAGAAAAACTTGGGTTAAAAAAGCATTAAAAATTTAATTGTTTAACAAGTTAATTGTTAATAACAAATTGTGAATTGACGAATTTTTAATGTTATTGTAAACTGATTAAATTCTTTGGGGAAACCTAGACTCTATATACAAGCAGATAATTATAATTGGTAGAAGTACAAATTTTATGCTAAATCCAACTTTTACTGATACATCACTCCTTTGATTGTTAAATATTGCTTATCGTAAAAACAAATTCATTAGTGATTTTAATTTATTCTACTAGAAAATTTATGAGAAGTTTTAATTCAAAATATTTTGACATTTTTTAACTGCTCACAACAATTTGTTAATAATAAATTATATTAACAAATTATTTGAAATTGGAGCATTCTGTGCCCTTTCCTGCTTAAACCAGACAAGCAACAAAGCATCTAAATCTTCATTCTTTGCTGTACGTAGATGCTTCCGTTCTGATTCAAACTTGCTTCTCTCGAAAACAGATTTTCATTTTTCGCGAGTTTTAATAATTGTCGACAAAGTTGAATCTGGAATTGGAATTCTTTGCAAATTTCTGTTTTGGATCTATCACTGGTATCAACCACTTCCAGAAGCTGCAATTCCACTTTTAGCGGTAGTGCATTTTGCTTATGGACTTCATTGGCCATTTTTAACATGAACTATTTAATTTTGATAAAAATACTAGGACGTCTGTTGCAGCTTTGCTTCCAAAGAAATCAATAAAAATTAGTTACATACAGTAGAACCTCGATTATCTGTCACCCTTTTATCCATCACTTTCTGTTAACCGTCACCCCACTCAATGTTTTGTTTCAAAGTTTGAACACATTCATAGTACTAAGAACTACATTCATCCATGTAAAATTTCTGTTATGTAATGTTTACTTGTGCATGGCATTATTTCAGCCATTCCTAGAAAAAATTCGTGTTCACTTCTCACTAATGATTCTTGGAATCAACACCATGCGTTTTCGCATACACAAGCAATTATCGGAATTAACATCCCCTACTGTTTCTGTTTGTAACTTAAAATTTTCTGTCAGTTTTCAAAGATCAACCTGTGTGGTCAATTCATATGCCATACATAAAAATGGCAGAAAAATGGACAGGTATCTTTTTGGACTTAAAAAATTTGAAATCCTTCGATGTTTAACAGAAATTTACGATGTTGCCAGAACTACCATTAATGATTTGGAGCGGGATGGTGACAAAATTAAGGACTCTGTAAGCAAATTGGAAGTGAACTATGGAATCGTAACTCAAAGGATAATGATGAAATGTGCCACTCACAACCAACTTGATATCGCAATGCTTCGGTGTTTCGTTCAACAATGGAGTAAAGAAATTCCTCTAACAGGGCCAATGATAACACAGAAGGCGCTAGCTATGAATGCAAAACTGAATGGTGATCCAACTGATCTTATATTCTATCTCTCTCTCTATTATCCGTCTATTTCTCAAATTCACCATCCTCTTGGTCCTGAACCCTGACAGAAAATCAAGGTTCTACTGTATGTGTTCAATCTTTTTATTATCTGTTATTTGTATTTATTTGAAAAGAATAATCAATTTTATTATTTCACATTTTATTTATTTCACTTTTCATGTGGTCGCGTATGAACGGAGGGGGAGAGATAGAGAAGGGAGGGGGAAGAGAGACAGAGATATAACTCGAGGTAGAGCAGGGGTTCCCAACATGGGATTTCCAGGCTATGAGGGGTCGGTGGGGGCAAAAATGTTGGGAAGCCAACTTTGAGAAAGGGGTCGGACCGAGGTGGTACTGGGAGGCCATATGCCGTGTTCAAAATTTCAAAAGGTCCCAATGTAATTTGTGCATTTACCCACATTAAGACAGCCCAAAGGAGGGGCATAGATAGTCCTCGAGATAGAGCAGCGGTTCTCAACTTGGGGTTCTCAGAATGCAAGCAGTCCCCGCTAGAGAAAAGGTTGGGAAGCCCAACTCGGGAAAGGGACACGACTGAGGTAGCGCTGCAAGTCTGTAAGCCAATGGTTCCCACACTGGGTAGTGGCCCCCCTGGAGGGGCATAAGGTGCTTACAGGAAGGGCATGAGGCCATGAGAAAAAAATCAATTTTTAATGTGAAATTCAGTAGAAAAATACCTTTTTTTAGCTGCATTTAATCATTTCTTTTGTTAGCACCCATCATAATTGTTAATTCAGATGTTAAAAATATAGGAGTAGATTTCAGTATTTGTCAGAATTATTCATCGCCAAAGATAGAAATCCTTTCTGTGCAATGCATGATATTTATGCATCTGATATATGGATAAATAATTATGAGTTAATTAATCATTTACAATAATATAATTCTGTTACAAAATATATCACAAATGTTACAAAAAAGTATATAAACAATAATATAAGTATGCGTGCAAATGGTTAATTTATTTCAGTTAAATAACTGAGGGGGGCATGAGGGTTTCGTGAAAACCAAAGGAGAGGTGTAATGTCAAAAAGTTTGGAAAACATTGCCGTAATCAATATTCAAAATATCAAAAGGTCCCAATATAATTCGTGCATTTACCTGCAATAAGATGGTGCGAAAGAGGGGCAGAGATAGACCTTGAGATAGATCAGTGGTTCCCACCAACTTGTGGTCCTCAGACTAAAAAGGGTCTGCGGGGATGAGAAAAGGTTGGGAACTACTGATTGTGAGATCAAGGACAGCTTTCGCTTTTCAGGTAGCAAATGACACTCAACACTCAACGTTCAATGCTCAACACTCGTTATGAAATTAGCTATATAGATAAAATTAAAACTTAAAATTATCTCGATGAATAGGAAATATTTCGTATACTGGTTCATTTAAAATATGCCAATGGTTTCACTCAGAAATTCACAATCAACTGAGGGTATAAGATTTCAAGAATGTTATTTATAGGGAATGGAAAGGTATGACCAGTAGGTATTGGGAGAAACCCACCAATAATAACAAAGATAAGAGGCCAAGTTTGCAAACCTGTTTCTTTTGTTCACAGATGGCAGTTCTAGGATTGTGTTTACTGTGGCGATGATGCCCAGAATAAAGGATACTCTCAGTAGGGGCCCCCTCTCCACAGGTGCATGCAAGTTGCCATGAGATCAGAAGTGCATAGTTGGAAGTCGCTGCCCTACTAATGACTACGGTCAATGACAGAGAAAGGCGTAGAAGGATGGGTAGATGAGGTAGTGGGATTTTCTGTACTGGTAAGTTAATGGGAAATCTTGGCAGGGTTGGGGGTTTTGGGAAAACGGCGGTTGAGAGACTGTGGGAAAGCTGTTTCAACTGCCATTTCATGATAACCAAAGAATTTCCGTGGATTTATTTTATTAGGACCAAAAATTATTTTTGAGTTAACCGATATTTCATGTTAACCACCGTTTTGCGTTAAGCAAATAAATATACACTGAAAAGCATAGGCTCTGGAATGGACCGAGCATGCCTTTCGTGTTAACTGATATTTCGTGTTATCCGTTTTCGTGTTAAGTAGTTTCCACTGTATATCTTAAATATTCCGAAATTTCAGGTGAAGATTCTAAAAAAAAACGCCTTTGGAATCTGCTTTTGCAGTTCTTTTTTAACTTGTTTACAGTTTTGCTGGCCTATCACCATTCAAGGTCTTCAATTTCGACACTATTAATTCAATTATGATGCGCCATAGTTATTTTGCTTCATTTCTTGAGCCAAATAAATATTTACCAGTAAAGAAGGGAAAAGTAAGTTAAATTAATCATTAATAATACAGTAGAAGATAGTTTATCCAAAATGGTCGGAACCTGAACCATTTCGGATAGTAGATATTTTTGGATATGGAATGTTTCAAGCTTTATATTGCACATAAAGCAAAAAAATGTTTTAATGAAAAAAATGCAGGGAATTTTTAGGCACATTTCCCTTGCAGTGTGAGCACCTATTTGCTTCGGTTCGTCCGTCCATACACATTTTTGTCCTCAGCTTCTATAAAATGGATTTTCATGACATTCTGTATTAAGGACTTAAGGGCATAGGCAATTAGAAAATGTTATAAATCCCCCAATCAGGAGTGCCTCTTTACTAGAAACAAAAAATAAACCAACTTTCCGTCTATCAATAAAATCAAATGAAGTTGTAATTCACTTTGAACTTTAGAAATTTCTTGCATGGTTATTTAATTTTTGTCAACAAAAACAATCTTCATCGAGACTGAAGTAAATGAGATCTGTTATAATTACAAAAATACATTTAATTTCCTTTTGTGTATGTGCAGCATTTCTTAAACAGATGAAACAGGATTATACAAGACAAATGTAAATGTTTATTTATCTATCATGCGCTTAAAGATTTTTGTAACAGAAAAAAGTGGATGATTTACAACAAAGGAATAAACGTAAACATAAAGATTTCAACTACATAGTGAGATATGTTTTAAATAATTATCGATTGTTTGATTAATTACAACTGATTAGATAATTTCAGTAAAACCTTGTTATTTCGAAGTTCAAGGGACTACAAAAATACAATTTCAAATTATCTGAGTTCCAAATATACGAAAATTAAAAAAAAAATCAAAATTTCTTACGATTCACTCGTTGGATAGTAAAATCACAATATAGTCTTATCTATCCACTCTGCTACAAAACGTATTGACCTTACAAGTTCATACACATGGTGAATTCATGAACAGCTTAAGTGACCACTTAATTCATGATTCACGAACATCACTGCGTGTGAAAAATAGGATTGAATGAACATCCCAATTTTTCTAGTATGTATTTCAAGTTACTCTTTTACACCATGTTTCAAAAGAAAAGATTTGCAACTGCGCTTACTCAGCCAAAAGATTAGTAAAACACTTGTGTGAAATATTGTATAAGTAATAGATAGGAACCATCACATATTAATTCTCTCCAATTTTGTTCAAACTTTCCATGCCATTGGTCTGGTCAAAAGTAAAATTAATCCTTTATTAGCTCTAGGCAATTTCATACATTGCATTGTAATATATTTTCAACCATATTAAGCAGCTGTAATAAAATATACATGCTCTTAAAATAACGTTGTAGTATTTGTTATGGCAATTATTTACTTACGAATTTTTTTCTGCAATACATACTAACGCATTCTTCCTTTGGGACTGCTGGTGAGAGTATTTAAATCTATGAATTGCATCATGCAGGCAGGAAGGAGAGGTAGGGGTCAAGCTTAGCATAGCACACCGAGTTTTAGGCTGTTGTTACACGAGCCACTCGGTGGCGCCACTGAGTCATGCCACCGAGTAGCACTGCTAAGCAGCGCTACTCAGTGGCTGAGATAGGCTTCTCAGAAGTGATTCAACACCATCTCATGGTTCAGTTTGTGTTTTGTTTCATAATGGATTTCGAGGAGGAAGTACTTTTGCTCGCTTTGCTTTTAAGAAGAAGACTAAGAAAACAGCGTAGCAAATGTTGGGTGCATCCAATGTTAAGTACTCGACTGCAAATATGCCAGTTTCATATGCTGTATAGGGACCTAAGAATGGAAGATATAAAATTTTTCCAATATTTTCGTATGTCAATGAAATCTTTTGACGAATTATTATCATTTTTACAAAACCATATTTATTACTGTATTCCTCTGACCGTGAGTCCCAAACCACACAACGAGCCTCAATTTCGGCAATAAGTAATTCCGTATCAAACAGAAAGAAATGTAACTTTCTAAAAAAATAAAGTCAACATCCGCAAGCTGCAGCGTCTTGACGCATACTGAAGAGTGGCTCGTGTGTCAACAATCAGTGCAACAATTGGCCGCCACCGGTCGCGGGGACGGGACACTGACAAGATCAGTGGTGCCACATGCGTGGCGGTGAATGCCCGTGTACCAAGCTTCATATAAAATAATATAGGACTTGGCGGCACGACTTAGTGGCGCCACCGAGTGGCTCGTGTAACAATAGCCTTAGGGAAGGGAAAACTAAAAATCCTTCCATACAAAAAATTTATTTTCTGACAAAAATACATGAAAATAATAATTCAATCAGACCAATAACTTAAGGCATAAGCTCCCTAACTTACTTTCTTTCAAAACAGCTAAACTAGCAATTCACAGACCTTAAATTCAACAATAAACACTCCAAAAATTCACTAAAAAAGTCAAGCTTTTATCTATGAAAGAGAGAAATATTCAACTCCTTAAATGTCTATTCCCTATTTCCTAGTGTTTCCCTCAAGGAAACGTTAGAATTCTTAAAAAAGAAATAATAATGACAATAAGAGACAATATTACGAGCAAACAGAATACAAAATTAGATTAATTAATTGAAAATACATATATAGGACACAGATATATAAAATGTACAAATACACATTGAAAGCTAAGCGTTGCAGTCACTTGAGAATACAGGTATACTATAGTATGCTTTGCACAGAAGAAACCTTTTCATTTGAATCTAGAAAGATGACATGGAGGCTACAGATTTAAACCTAGTTGGGATATTATTGTAAATAATAGAGGCTGCATGGTGAGATCCAAATTGACAGAGGGATAATATATAACTGTCTATGTGAACATCATGGTTATAGTATGGTATGGATGGTAGCTACAATTTGTAGAGAACATCTGAGGATATTGTTTCACAAAAATGGCACAATTTAGAATGTAACCTGATGGAAGGGTCACAATACCAAGTGAAAGAAAAACAAGTCTACCAGGAGTACAATATGACATATCAGAAAATAAGATAGATGGGCATGGATTTTTGCATAGTACAATAGTTTTAGAGTGCTAATAGAGACAACTGGGTCTGGCCAGGTTATCCTGCCATGGTAATTGGGTAGACCGTGCAGCCAGGGACCCAACACCGAGTGCCAGGCGATGGAAAATAACTTGACGACCCTAGGGGGCCAACGGCTTTGGGCAGCTGAACCTCTTAGGGAGGGTGATGGTCCATCAGGTGGAGGAAATGCCCCTGGAACCCATCTAGTAGCATCTGTACCCCATGTTAAGGACGGCTACAAAAGGCGTCTGTACCCCAGGTTAGGGGTGGCCTCTCTAGGCAGCGGAAGGCAACGGGAAACCACCACTGGAATTATTCCATGATGCGGAGGAATTAGAAACATCATGGATTCTTCACAAATTAAATATTCTGGAGTTAGTTAGTCTCCCAATCGGATCTCCGGGGGAGACAGTTTACGAAGAGTCTAGAGAATAAAGTGAAGTCAGAGGAAGGAGGAAGATTAAGGTTAGCAACCTGGAATGTATGGACGTTATTAAGAGCTGGAAAATTGGAAAATCTCAAGAGAGAGATGGAGTTAAACAAGATGGACATTATTGGGATAAGCGAGGTGAGATGGGAGGGAAATGGTGAGTTGAGGAGTGTCGATAGCAAATTATACTACTCGGGGAATACCAGGGGGAAAAACGGGGTAGGAATGATAGTTAATAAGAAGATTGTACCGAGTGTTACCAGGGTCATTTATGACAGTGATAGAACTATTGGACTGAAATTAAATGTTAAACCAAAAAACATGCTAGTCATCCAAGTGTACATGCCAACCGGCGACCATGACAATGGGGAAGTGGAGGAAGTGTATGAGAGAATAAGTGCCATACTGGACCAGGAAGGAAAGGGATGCTGTAAAAGAGTGAAGGGAGACTGGAATGCGAGTGTGAGAGAGGGACGAGCTGATGGAGTTATGGGGCAGTTCGGGCTGGGACAGAGAAATGAAAGGGGAGATAAACTTATCAAGTTCTGCAAGGATAGGAACATGATAATAACCAATAACTGGTATAAAAATCATAAGAGAAGGCCATATATATGGAAATCGCCAGGTGACATGTACAGGAAACAGATAGACTATATATTGGTAGAAGGAAGGTATAAGAACGGAGTGAAAAGAGTGTGTGGGCTCCCAGGAGCAGACATAGCAAGCGACCACGTGCTGCTAATGGTGGAAATGAAAATCAAAATGAAAAGAGTTAGAAAAGCATAGATGCCTAAGAAATGGAATCTAGAGAAACTGAAAGAAAAGCAGAAAGAGGAAATCGGTTATGATATGGCAAACCAGATGACTAGAGGAAATACACAGAACAAAGGAGTAGAGGAAAAATGGAAGAGAATTAAGAATGGAATAGTAAATGTGGCAGAAAGGGAAATAGGATACAGGAAAGGCAAGAGAGCTAAGAAACCCTGGGTAACAGGGGAAATGATAGCAAAGATAGAGGAGAGAAGGAGATACAAGAATGTAAACACAGAGGGGGGAAAAGGAACTACAGGCGATTGAACAATGAACTGAGGAGGGAGACGGAAAGGGCGAAGGAAAAGTGGCTGGAGGAGGAGTGCAAGGAGATACAAGAGCTCAAGAAGAGGGGAAGGTACGACCTAGTGTATCAGAAGGTCAGGAGTATTACTTGGGATGGACAGAGATCTGGAGGAGGCTCAAAAGAAATTGAGAGCAAGGATGGTAGGATACTGAAGGAGGAAAAGGAGGTTATGTGCAGGTGGAAAGAATACATGGAGGAGTTGTATAAGGCGAAAGAAAAGCTGGCAGAGCTAGAAATTGAGGAAGAAGGGGAAATGGATAGGGAGGAGATGGGGGAGGCAATACTGAAGGAGGAAGTAGTGGCAGCTATGAAGGAAATGAGGGAGGGAAAGACAGCAGGAGTAGACGGGATACCTGTGGAACTGTTCAAGTGTCTGCAAGACGAAGGCATTGAAGAGGTGACCAACTTGTGCAATGCAATATATGAGAGTGGGGAGTGGCCGGAAGAGTTTGTCAGAACAGAAATGATACCACTACATAAAAAGAAAGGGGCAAAGAAGTGTGGGGAGCATAGAACTATTAGTCTGATAGCTCACGTGGCCAAGATAATGTTGAGAGTGATGAATATAAGGCTGACGAAGGTAATGGAAGAGAATGTAGCAGAAGAACAATTTGGATTTAGGAAAGGAATGGTACGAGGGATGCCATAGGGATGGTAAGGACAATTGGAGAGAGGTATTTAGAACGGGACAAGGGTATCAGTCTGTGCTTTGTGGACTTGGAGAAGGCTTTCGACTGTGTGAGGTGGGAAAGGATGATGGAGATATTGAAGGAGAAGAAAGCAGATTGAAGAGACAGAAGGTTGATAAGGAATCTAAACATGAGACAGGAGGCGGCCATGAGGATAAGGGAAAGCAGGACGGAGTGGTTCGAGATTGGGAGAGGAGTTAGACAGGGCTGCTGTTTGTCACCAACCCTTTTTAACATCTATACTGAAGAAATGATAAAGAAGTGTTGGGAGATGAGCACAGGAGTAAGCGTTGGAGGAAGAATTACATCATCAATTAGGTTTGCTGACGACATGATACTGTTTGCTGAGAGGACGGAAGACTTGAGGGAGATGCTACAGAATCTGGTGAGCATGGACGACAGATATGGGTTGAGAATAAATGGAAAGAAAACGAAAGTAATGAGAATAGGGGGCAAGGAAAAGATGGAAGTGCAGGTGAGGAGGGGAGAGGATAGAGCAGATGGAACAGTACAGGTACCTTGGTACGTTGCTGACAGAGAACTGGAAGAAAATTAAGATGAAAATAGGTTTGGCAAAGGAAGCGTTCAATAGAAAAAGGAAGCTATTTAACAGCAAGATGGATTTGGGATTGAGGAAGAGATTGGTAAAGTGTTATGTTTGGAGTGTGATGCTATATGGGTCGAAGACATGGACATTGAAGAAGAGAGACAGGGAGAGGGTGGAGGCATTTGAAATGAGGGTGTGGAGGAGGATGCTGAAGGTTAAATGGACTGACAGGATTACATATGTGGAAGTGCTAAGAAGAGTAGAAGAGGAAAGGAGTTTGATGGACAAGATAGTGACTAGAAAAAAGAAATGGATAAGACATGTTTTGAGAAGAGAGGGATTACTGAAGGATGTTATCGAAGGAACGGTGGAGGAAAGAAAGAAAAGAGGAAGAAGAAGAATTAAAATGTTGGATATTCTAAGGGAGGGAGGAGGGTATGGGGAGATGAAGAGAAGGGCACAGGATAGAGAAAGGTGGAGGAGGAGCACCTGAACCTGCAGATATGCAGAACACTATTTATTATTAATAGAGACAATAGATGCTTGCTTTCTAAGACATCAATGAATGTAAATCCCTCATCAATCTATGAATGACATAAACATTTCCAAATCAACGACCAAATATATGGACAAACCAATGACACTGCAATGGGAAACCCATTATCCCCATATTTAATGTAAGAGAAAATTCAAATACAGTAAAACTCGTTTATAACAAATTTGAGGGGGCCGACAGTTTTTTTCCGTTATAAGCGTGCCTTCGTTATATCCGAAAAATGCTATTTCTGCCGTCTGAAACGCGAGGGTAGATTTTTGCTTAATGTTAACTGGCCACAATACATTACTATGTATTCTATGGAATCTTTGTCAACTTCCAAGCAAGCTACGTTCATGTTTTTCGAAGAATAATGTATGGTACATACGTAAAAAATTGTTCAACATTTTACAGATGGTTATAGATGTAAAAGTATTTCACGTACATTTCTGATGAATGGAGATCTTAGTGAACTACTAATCCAATTGTTTTAAGGACTTGCAATACATTTTTTCACATACGTTTATTTTTTTGTGCCTATATCATTATTTCGTGCTGATTGCGTTTACTCATGCCATGACGTGTATACCAGCCACCGCTCTTATTACGCAATTTTAGATGCCGCTACTCCCCAGGAGCCAGTCTCACATCACACCTGATCAGCACTTTTGGCCTACAATGCATTTAAGGGACAGAACCTAATTCGTGAAACCCGATGCTATTGGCTACTTTACAATGAGCCATTCGCTATCGGGTTTAATTTCGAGGGGAGGGAGAAGGAAAAATAGGCAAACTGAAGCAACAAGGGATATGGAGAAATGCTTGTCACTGATAGGCACATAAGCCTTTGGAGACTTTCGAGCGCTGGAAAGGCATCCAGATCTCTTCGTGCATATTGAAGTGAGGTGAGCATTTGGACTTTTCGTGTGCTCAAGTGTCGTGTCTTCCATTCAGCCAGCAGGAGAGAAGAGAGCAAAGCTAAAGAGAAAATCCCTTACCATAGAAGAAAAGTTAAAAATTTTAAATGACCTGAGTAGGAATCCGTGCAATCTTACCAAAAAGGATATTGCTCATAAATATGAAATCTCTCCGTCAACCCTTTCCACTATTTTGGCCCAGCGAGAAGCCATTGAAAAGGCAGCTGTTGAGGGCAGCGCAAAGAAAAAGAAACTGAAAACTGCAAAGAATGAGGACCTAGAGGACATGCTTGCAGAGTGGTTTCATCAAGCGAGGGCCCAAGATATCCCTCTGAGTGGGGAGCACATTAAAGAAGAAGCAGCGAAAATCGCTACGACACTAAGTATCGAAGGTTTCTCTCCTAATAACGGATGGCTAGATCGCTTTAGGAAAAGGAAAGGAATAGTATACCATCAAATTAGTGGCGAATCTCATGCTGTCAACTAAACATCAGTTGATCTATTGATTACTGAGGTTCTTCAGACCAAACGCCAGGGATACGCACCCAAGAACACCTTCAATGCTGATGAATTGGGGCTGTTCTTCAATCTCCTACCAAGAGCATGGTGTCGCGTACGGAGTCTTGCCACGGCGGTAAGCGCAGCAAAGAGCGAGTCACTGTGTTGCTATGCTGTAATATGGATGGCTCAGAGAAACTTCAGTCCTTTGTAATTGGGAAATCTGCGAAACCAAGGTGCTTCAAGATCATAAAAACACTTCATGTGAATATAAGCACCAAAAAAAGGCCTGGATGACGGGATCTATTTTTATTGAGTGGCTAAAGAAGCTAGATCGAAAGATGGGCGCGAAAAACCGCAAAATTCTTCTATTCATTGATCGCTGCCCTGCACACCCGACAGATTTGGAATTCCTGAAAAATGTGCGAGTGGAATTCTTTCCACCTAATGCAACATCAACGCTTCAGCCTCTCGATATGGGAATTATCAGAGCAGTGAAACATTACTTCAGAAAGATGGTGGTTTAGCGGCTATTGAATTTAATTGACCAGAAGAAATACAAGGAAGCCATGAAAATAAACATCTACCAAGCCATGAACTTTCTCACTGTGAGTATCATTATTTTATCCATTAAGTTTGTTATATTATCATCCATGTGAAAATATGGCATTTGCTTATCCATCTTCCCTTTTCTTCCTGTAGGAGGCATGGGACCAAGTTAATCCTCAAACAGTGCAGAACTGCTTCCGAAAGGCTGGGTTCGGGGAAATCAACGATGCCGAAGAGGTTATCCCTGATACAGACTCCCTTTCAGAAGCAGAAAATAGCCCAGATGTCACTGATAGGTGCGATAATATCCTGTCACTTTTTGAGTCATCTTTAAATTTTGACGAGTATGTGTCGGCAGACGATTCCACTCCCGTTGCAGCCATACAGACCGTCGAGGAGATACTCAATTCTCACGGTGGGGGTGGCTCGGAAGGGGACTCGGAGGGTGAAGACGAGGATGACCACGACAAGGAATGTCAGCCAGTTACTCGAGCTGAGGGAATGGAAGCTTTGGAAACATTCCGAAGTTATATAAGCCAGCTGAACGTAGATGACCAAATGTTTAGAATGATTCACCGCCTTGAAAACGCAGCCCATGCAGCATCAAAGACAGCCGCTTGTCAATCAACAATTGATTCATTCTTTAAAAAACTTGAAATATTTGTTGTTTAATATTATGTACCTAATAAGATTTTAATTGTATTAAAAGTTCTTTATAATATGCAGTGTTCTCAATTTTCTTGCTTATTCACTGCGTAAGACCTTTTTTGTTTCTTTCTGTCGGATTTAACATTTTTATTGCTATGATTTTATACCATATTTTATGATATCATGCAGATTAAGTTTATTTATCGCATAAATTAAAATATGTAGTTATTAATAAAACCTATAAAAATGAGTCTCACACGGGGAATGGGACGGAACAGCTTCAGTACGGCCATGGCCGTACTCGTTGGCTTGCCAGCTGGGGGGTGAGGGAGGCAGCTTGAGCAAGCGTGTGTGACGGCTACAGAAGGGAGGGGCAATTTACGGGGCTATGAAACCATATATGAGCGCAATGTAACAGGGTCTCTCAATATTTTACTTTTGTATCTGAGCTTACCAAATTCGTTATAAATGGGACATTTTTTGGTCGAGGGACCAAGAAATACTTCCTTATAGCCGAGATTTCATAACATTCGTGTTTGTTACACCCGTGAAATTTAATTACTGCAGTTATGGAGAAGTCCAAGGGACCGAGAAATTTTTTCGTTACAGACGAGATTTCGTTATTTACATGTTCGTTATAAACGAGTTTTACTGTGTTGTCCTTCAACACAGATTAGATATGCCGATGATATCTGCATCATTTTTAACACCTCGTCACACAACTTAGAGGACTTCCTACCAACTACCTACTTGTAACAAAAGAAGACAAAATAGAATTCGACATTTACAGAAAACCCATGCACAAGAAGTGCTACAATCACAATAACTCATTCCATCATTACAGACACAAAATGACTGCCATATACACCTTGGTTCACAGACTAACCAATGTACCACTCAGTCAAAGAAACTTCCACAAAGAACTCAATATAATTGAAGATATCACCACAGAACACAGGTACAAAACAGAAATCACAGACCAAATGGTCAATAAACAGAAACACTGCCAACATTAAACAACTCACCCAAAACAAAAAGTGAAACAAAACAGAAATAGATCAAAATTCTGTATTTTCCTCTGCTCACTAGAAGACTGAACAAAATATTTAACACCACCATCAATTCTATTGTTTAGACTAGCAAAAACAGCATTGGAAAGATTTAAGGAAACATGAAAGATAAAATTCCAATCTTAAGAAGTCTAGAATTTACAAAATAAACTACACACACAAGTGTTATATAGGGCAAACAAAAAGACGGCTCCAAACATGCTTAACGAACACAGTAAGCAAGGTACATTTGAAAAATCAGGCATTGTTACATATTCAAGAAAAGGGACACTACAGAGATAATATAGATTTGAAATTAATAACACTGGCAAATCAAAAACTGAACGCATTGGAGAGCATACATATCTTCAAAAATGAAATCATGTCCATTTACACTGATCTAGGACCTATCCCGCACTGTATGCTGAATTTCATTGCAAAATATGTGATGCCGATCTCTTAGAAAAAATCTTTGGGATTTAACCTAGGCTACCAATCTCCTTTCCTCTGGCAATATACCTTTCATTCCCTTAGGTTCAAATACCTTCCCTTTCAAATTTTCATGCCCCAGATTCCCTCCCACATGTACACCCTCAACCCCAGACTCCTACAAGCGCATCCCTAATGGACACCCACCTAGATATTCCCTCTACCCCTTTTTGTACACATTAAAACAACTACATATATATATATATATATATATATATATATATATATATATATATATATATATATATATATATTTATATATATATATTAAAGCTATTATTATATACAGTTCATCAACCCCCATAATTGAAAGGAGTAACGTTCTTTTATTTAATAACATATCATGTTTTAAAATTATGATGTTATCATATGTGTATGTCTTTGGTTGAAATCAATGGGACAATAAGAATTTCCCTACTAAAAAGCGTTAAAGCGATGCTAGTATAATACGGATTGCCAATTCCCATTGAAAAGTATTTACCTGGTTGCTATGGTAGCTGAAGTTCTTTATTGTTGAGCATCTGCTTTTTTCCGATTAAAAACATTTTTTCGTCAATTCTGTGTCGATTTGAATTTAGTCTTCAATTAGAATTGTTTTTGTCCAAAGTTTCTATCTGAATTATAACTAATTTAAAAATGCAAATTTATGAAACTCTGCACAGATTTCCATGTCTTTCTTATGGAGTATCGAAATGGAACATTGGGGTCAAAAACACCTCACTAAAATGAAAAAATTTGGAATTTTCGATTTTTCTGGTTGGTTGTACCTAATAACCTATCATCTTGCCAAATTTCAGGTCCATGGCATATCTAGAAGTACCTTAGGTTTTATATATTATATATATATATATCCTCCGTAAGAAGCAGCTATTTATAATAGATAATATATAGCTACTTGTGCCTCACTCACTCACTGACACAAAACTCTTAGGTACTTCTATAACGGCTAGAAATCTGAAATTTGGCATGTAGGTAGGTCGAGTACCACAACCAACAAGAAAAATTGAAAATCACAAATAAGTTAATATTTAAGGGGTCTTTTTTAACCCCAATGTTCCATTTCAATACCTCATAAGAGAAGCATGGGATTCAGTGCAAGGCTTTCTAAAAATGCATTTTTAAATTACTTAAAATTGGGATACGAATTCGGGAAAAGAACAGTTGTCTAGTTGAAAGAACCGAGTTTTTAATTTTTGAAGGCAAAATTAAAATACATGCTGAATTAGTGTAAATATTTGCTTTTAATCAAAAATAAGTTTGAATTTTTCCTCTTTTCAACAATGGAAATCTTTAAATACTATGGCAACAACCTCAATGCTTTTAAAGGGATCTGGTAATATAAGTTACAATTGCAGTGATTTAATGCTTTTAATGGAAATTAATGCCATCATAACGAACTTACATAACTTGAATCTCAAGGGAAAGCAAAAATTTTTCGAGTTATAGAAAATTCGAGTTAAAGAAATATATTTTTTCATTTCTCTATATTTGAATTAACATCAAGTTTATTCCCATAAGCATATAAGTTAAACTTATTCTAATTTCCAATATCATGCATATTATGAAAACATTATCATCAATATTTTCTTCTGATAATATGTAAGATTTTACTGTATCCAAAACACTAATTGCATTACGCACTGTGATTGAGGGTATCATAGATAATTGTAATTCCCACGTAGGTACTACTGAAAGCCCAAACACGGTGATTACATTTGGGATATTGATTATAGGAAGGAGCAAATAGTTTTGTTTTCTCTTGGACTATAAGGGATCACAATAGCAGTGACTGTAAAATGTGAAAAGTATTTTAATGTTATGTTTCGTGGTTTTTGAAGGAATTTTAACTTTTCAATTGTTAAATATGATGGCGATCTTTGCGATATTTTTATCTAAAGATGTGTTAAAGGCACGAGGGATTATGCCATAATCTTAACACAAAATATTCTAATTTTTCCATAATTTTAGTGTATAGGGTATTGTCTTAATGATGATTATTCTTATTGCTCACACAGGGCGATCTGAGTCATGAAACTCTAATTTTTCCATAATTTTAGTGTATAGGGTATTGTCTTAATGATGATTATTCTTATTGCTCACACAGGGCGATCTGAGTCACGAAACTTGAAATACAAAAACTTGGACAGGAGCTGATTGCCAGAGAATTTGAAAATAATGGATAGTTGCCTTAATTTCATGGAAAATTATAAATATACTGCTATTACTCATGGAATTTATTATCTAATACGAGGGTCATTTTTAAAGTAAGAACCGTTTTGTCATAAAAAAATAAAAACTTCATATATCCAAATAATTTTATTGCTACTACTACGTACAACATTTCTTTATTTTTCTACATAGTCCCCATAGAGATCCAGGCATTTGTTCAAACGTGGCATGAGCTTGGTGATCCCCTCATCATAGAAGTCGGCCACCAGTCCATCCAACCAACCCACAACTGTTTCTTTCACTTCTTCATCAGTTTCCATCCGTTTGCCGCCCAAAAACTCCTTCAGTTTTGTGAAAAGATAGATGGAAGACTGAAGGTGCCAGGTCAGGACTGTAGGGAGGATGGTCGAGGATTTCCCAATCAAATTTCTCCAACAGCACTTGCGTTTTTTGTGCAACATGTGGCCGCGTGTTGTCATGAAGCAGACACACTCCCCTGGTGAGTAGGCCGTGCTGGCGGTTTTGGATAGCACGCCGTAGCCTTGACAATGTTTCACAATATGCGTTTGCATTGATGGTTTCTCCACAAGGCAAGAAGTCAACCAAAAGAACGCCTTTCCTGTCCCAAAAAAACGGTGGCCATGATTTTCAGAGTTGAAGGTGTCTGCTTGAATTTTCGTGGCTTTGTCGGAGTGTGGGGGTGATGCCATTCAAGAGACTGCAGGTTACTCTCTGGCGTGTAGTGTGAGACCCAAGTCTCATCTCCCGTCATGATATGGTCCAAGAATTCATCACCATCTCTGTGGTAGCATTCCAAAAACGACAGAGCAGCACCCATGCGTTTCTGCTTGTGTGCGTCTGTGAGCATTCTTGGAACCCACCTGGCACAAATCTTTCCATATTGGAGGTGAACTGTGACAATCTTATAGAGGACAGATCGCAAAACATTTGGAAAAGCCTCATGAAGCTCATCAATAGTGAAGTGCCTGCTTTCACGGACGTGAGCATCGACCTTGTTTTTCAAGTCCTCACTCATGACACACGGGCATCCAAATCGTGCGTCATTGTGCACATTTGTCCTTCCACCATTAAACAGACGACATCACTTTCGCACATTCCTTTTGTTCATTAAACCTTCCCCATACACTTCCACAAGTTGGCGATGGATTTTGGCTGGGCGAATTTTTTTCGCGTTCAAAAATCTAATCACCGAATGCACTTCACAATCGGCAGGATTAGTGATAGACATGGTTCTTTATAAAGCACTGTGAAAAATCAACCAACTAACTCAAATGCTCAGCGCACACTGAGGACATGGCCAGGGCCCTAGAGAGAGCATTCAACCTTGAGACGTCTCCGGTCAATGACCTGCGCGGGTAGGGTGGGAAAACAGTTCTTACTTTAAAAATGACCCTCGCACATATAGGCTCCACATGGCTGAAGTGCTATTTCCCTGGAGATTGCTTTGGTTTATTTACTAGTTTAGATCTTGGTATATGGTGATTTATATATATATATATATATATATATATATATATATATATATATATATATATATATATATATATATATATATACACACACACTAGTAAAAGCCGCTTGCATTTTCAAACATTTCAGAACACATTGTTTATTTTAGATTGTGAAATCTCATGCAAAATTAAGATTGCGAAAAAATTACCTTTAAAACCTTTAGAACAAATAGTATTGATATGCCGCAGAGAGTGATGAGTGCTTGTTTTTTGTTGTGATCTTGACATCTTGATGACATCCGCAAAATCGTGTATCGACTAAAAAATTTATTCAGGTAAAGGACAAAATTTGCTGCAATCAAGTCCATGACAGCACGTACCTACGACTTATAGTTTCCAAGATAAATATTATTAAAATGTAATAACTGTATAATAATAATATTTTCCATTCTCTAGTTCTTATATGATCCGTAAAGTATCGATTAAAAAAATTATTCAGGTAGAGGACAGATGACGCTATTCCGGTGGCTGTTCTTACCAATTTTTAAAGGATTGCTGGTGAGGCCAATGTAAAATGTGGGACATAGGGTGCAGGTAAGGAGGCAAATGACATTATTGGTGGTGCCGTTGTGTCTGGAGGTGAGGAGGTAGGTGGTGTTGGTGGAGGGGCTGGAGAAAGATGATGAGGGTAGGTGGATTGGGCAAGTGAGGCAGCGAGGTGTGCCACAGGGGTTAAAGACAAAGAACTCACATCTATGAATACGACCTGCTACGCAAAATGGTTGCACACCCCTGCTCTAGAAGATTCCATTTACAATGCATTGTCTCTTAATTTTCAGTTTGGTGCAGGTTGAGTTGTGATTTCTGAATATATTTTACATATATAAGCCATTAAATAATTAAAAATGTATTCTAATAAAAGGAAAAGTGTTGGTTATGCCTCTAATTGTTAGAAGAAAGTGAGGAAAGCAATTAATTTAGAGCAGGGGTCTTGCACTCACGGCCCCTGTGGTACAGTTCTGCAGCTTGCGAAGTAGGCTAGTATACAATAAATGGGCAAAATTCTATGTATTTCTTATAAAATATTTCACATAAATCTAAGAAATTTAAGATGCATGTTAAATCAGCACTTTAAAAATATATGTAGTTTATTTCTTATTCCGATTTATAAAAATTCTGCACAGGTGGGATACTAAGTATGTTCTTCTCGCTGCAAGCATGTTTCTTGCATGTCTGATGAACTTAACCCTCAACGGCAATTCTATTTTTGGAATTAATGGGTTTAAGGCTGCATCATAGGGTTGGGATGATTTCCTTCTTGTGGAAGGGAAGAGTGAAAGAATATGAAAAAATGTGAAGACTGGGAAAGGAAAGCCTTTTATATGATGCCTTAATGTGGCCCGTGGGTTTAGTGGATGGCCTTAATATGGCCCGTGCACCAATGTGAGTTTGAGACCCCTGTACTATACAATTTCCTAACTTGTTTCCTGAAGAATGAGTTTCATTTTCTGTCTCTTCTATCTTCATACCCTACTTCACAGAATCAAAAGCATTTGTGGAAAGACATGGACCATTACATTGATCTTTTTATCTGCCAATAGGCATACATTCAACTATCTAATTCTATTAAATCTTTGAATCAAATCCGGGAAGAATAACGAAAATATTACATCTTTGGTTTCATAATATCATATTAATAAAGGAGTTATTCCACCACGGAGTAGCTGAAACGCAGTATGCAAGCCTTTTTTTGTTATCATTTTAAAATTACTTATAATCATCGTTACAAAATCGGGACTTGAACCAAAGAATGGCTAAAAGAACAAAATTTTATTTTCACATACAAATGCATCAAATTTTCGCGTTAAAACTAATTTGTGGACCGATTCAACTCCTATTCAAAAATCAATGGCAGGAAACTAAAATTTCATTCTTTTATGCATTCTTTTGTTCAAGTCCCGAGATTACATGTTGTTTATAAGTATTTTTAATATGGTAACAAAAAAAGGCTTGCACGCTATGTTTCTGCTACCGGCTCTGATATAGTCCAGAAGCACACTAAGACCCATGCTATAGAGGATAAATTAAGTATGATTAGAAAATGAGTGGCATTTCGATAACTAAAAACTTTTCTAAATTAACTGTGGACACGATACTGAAACAGAAAGACATTATTTTGGAAAATATTTGAGGATTGGCACCAATGATGTTGAAACAAGGCCTAGGGGTTCCATTATGCTTTTCCTGTGATATAAATCCATATTTTATATGATTTTACACTGATCGAGAGATAATATGAAACTAAATGTGCAAAATGTGAAAATTTGTCCTTGCCGTGCAAAGCTCACTTGGTAACAGAATCATCTGTATGCCACTTTTACATGAGAATGTGCCTGCTGGACCTTGCTTATTTTTTGGAATTCTCATGGTGCCAAACCACTGCAGGTAATACTATTGTTGAACTTTTATTTTATTTGCATTCCATTCCTTCTTCGCTATCAACTTTTCATCAAAAATTTTGGGCCAAGGATTTGAAACACTCAAATTTTTAGCGACTTGAGAAACCGGCCAGCCACGAAACAGCTCTTTGACTTTCTTTGCATTTGAAACTATTTATGAACTGTTTATGTATTAATTATTGCTTTTAGTACTTAATATAACACTTTTGGGGTTTTATTGACAAAAGCCTCATGTTTAGGCTTGACTCTGGATCCTAACCTCCCCTTTAACATGTAATTCCTATACTCGCTTACTCTACTTTCGCATTACGTACCGAAACCATGGGACGCCGGGTGCCTGTCTAGTTTTAAAACGAATTATTTTATGAACCTCAGTTTTTAAGGTCCAGTGCAACTCCATTAGAAGTTTTTCAAGACTACCCATGGAATTGTTACTCACAGGTTGAGAAGCAATGCTCTACATCAGTGATTCCCAACCTGTGGGCCGCGAGATTATTTCTAAAAATCGGCAAATTCACATAACTTCGCACCAAGTCTTCCTTCTCCAATCAGCACTTGGTTTCCTGTTGTTTCTACCACTGAGAACCAGGCATCTTCGAATTTGGTGCGCCAAGCAGGAGCTTGTTTCTCTCCGCACCTAGCTAGATTACCATCGAGCAGAGGTTCTCAAAGTGGAATGTGCGACGGGTTGCCAGGGGAGATACGAGATTTGTCTAGAACAGTGTTTCTTAACCTGTGGTCTGGGAGCATTTGTCAGGTGGTCCACTTCAACTGATTAGAGATCAATATACTAAAACTGAAAAAAATTTCCGAGTATTCTGAGGAAGTTTTTTTTTAGTGATGTACCAATTATATTTATTATTTTAATGATATTATAAGGTTCTACGGGTATTTGGTGGTCTGCAGAAAACCCGTTTCATTGAAAGTGGTCCAGTGGCATCTAGAATCTAAAGGTAGAAATTTTCAAATAGTTTTTATTAAGTTATTTTATTTTGGAAAAATTATAATTTTTATTATATGAAATTATTATGAATTGTTTTCAATTTCTTCAGTTTTTTTACATTTTAACACAATATAACCTAAATTTGTTCTTTTAGGATCGAGTCTTCTCGAAAAAACTTGACAGACTGTTATTTTCTCGGAACAATTTCAAAATTCCAACCTTCAATATTAGTTCATCAAACCAGCGGACAGTCATTTCTATCACTAATACGGCCGATCAGCTGTTTGCATGTGTCACTTAGCTGCTTTGCTCTGCTCTAAACCTGTGAAAGTGGATTTTCTGTGCTTGTTGTGCTGAAATCAAAGTACAGAAACAAGCTGGATGTGGGATCAGATTTAAGGCTGAAACTATCACCACTTCAACCAGACAGTCAAACTCGGACGTCTGCAAAACAGCACCAGCCATGCCATTCAGTGACTATATATCTAGGTACTTAATTCTTATATATATATAGTAGTACATATGATGTTATTAGGTACTATTTATATATCATTTTGATGAATAAAATGTGAATTTTCTTTTTTGATATTATTGGCCAAGCAAAGCGAGGTCTCTCCTATTGAGTCCCTGTGCATTTTATCTGTTTGTGTTTCCTACGATAACTGCTGTCTCAGTTGTCTGATTTTCACCAAACTTCGTGTGCATGTACAAATAACTTACAGTTATAGTTATAGTTTTTCTAGAACACCACCCTTATAGTTCATGCGCAACTTGCATTTGTGCATTGCACTAATTTCAAAATCTTATCCAATCAAAACGAAATTTAATATACATATGGAAAACATCAACTGATGAAGAAAATATTAAATAAAAAATTTCCCTAAAATGTAGAAGGATCCTCCCAGAGGTATTCAATTTGCATTTACTCGGTCTCTCCTGTTGAGTCCCTGTGTACTTTGTCTATCTGTTTGTCTGTTCTACTATATGCTGTCATGCTGTCTCAACAAGGAGACAAGGCTCAGGTTCATTTGCCATTAGTTCCTTATTTGGTGCATTTCTTAGATTTACATTTCTTTCATATATATTTTACTGCCGAGGGCAGCACTTTCAATTCTATACAAATTTTACATCCCCACTGTATGAGATGCAGGAGAGCTATGAAGACGATAATAATATTGAACATGTGATTCCCCCCACCAGCCCTAAGTGGTCTGAGCAAGGCCGAAGATCTCGCAGATCCCCTAGCATATTTTCATAATTACTGAAGCCTATAGCATGTGGGGGGCCGCGAAATATTTTGAAGTGAAGAAGAGGGCCTTATAGTCGAAGAGATTGGGAACAACTGCTCTAAATGACAGATTTTCTGAAAATGATAGATGTCTTACTAAGGACAGCAAGTGATACAGTCAATCAACAGATATTTATTACAACATGAATCTTGTCCTATATGAATAAGAAATACAGCCAAAACTTGATCTGTTTTGAAAATTCACAGCTATATTTTGCCATAATTGAATAAAGACAACAATGTAATGACCATAAAAAAGGGATTAAGAGAAGTAAACAGTTAAAATGCTGAAAAGCATCAAGCAGTTGTTGGCTCAGGAGAATGCATGGAAGTTGTTTATCTTTAGTACCTCTAGTATTTGCGTCATAAAGGGAATTTAGTTTTCAGAAATCATGTTAGTAGGTAATTGCTGGCAAATCCTATTCCATGCATGGAATTTTCATTGTAAATTTAAATTTAGCTTTAGTTCACTGAAGCATAATATCAGAACCTACAATTTCAGCTAATAGCATTACCTTAGTATGGAAGACTATAGATGATGAGTAGCCTGTAGAAGGACAAAGAATGTTTACTTTTCCACCCATTTCAATCCATGGAACAGATATAATTGACCTGGCATACGTAGATGGCAAGTTGAAAACATACTGCTCATTGTGAGAAGAAAGAGTAAGTTTAAATTCTCCATTGAAATTCACTCCAACAGACATTCCTGAGAAGTTTGATTTAGTACACACTGATGCAGTCAAGTACAATTCTTTTTCAGGACATTCCACATAAATAGCTGATACTGGGAAAAAAATGTACAGCGTTCAAAAACAAAACAATGAATGTTAGTTCAAATATGAATCCTCATAATTAAGTAAAATAATGAAGTTAAGTCAATTGTTATTCGTGCTTTTTCAAGTTGAGGTAATACCTGGAGGATGATGTGACACCTGTTCTGCTTTGAAACTGACTACCCAATATTTTCTGCATTCATCAGATTCACTGTGACAGGGAACTTCCCAGCAACATCTAAAAGTTTCTCCTAAGACTGGGTTGTAAGGTTTCTTGGCTAAGGAATGCTTTCTACCAACATGGAAGCATGACAAGTACCATTCTAAAACTGCTAGCATCCTTTTTTCTGGAGTTTTTTCATCAGAAATTCTGCATTTTAACAAAAAGACAATAAAATTCTTATGAGGTCATACATCACAACTACCAATTATCACAGGTCTATATTTAAATAACATTATACTGAAATATAGATCTTACTGTTTTATCAAAGTTGATAAAATCATGAAATAAAACATCTTAACATTAAACTGAATATTACTTTGTAATATGGAACAAATGACATAATTTTTAGGAATATGTAACATTTTTAAAAAGGCAGTGAAATTTATACATTTTAAGATATGAAATGGAAAATCATTGGAGGGTATTTTCATTTCAGGTTTCCATCCAATTAAAGAATATATATGATAAAACTATTTGTTATTCTTTTAAAAACTAATATATGTAGAATTATTTCTCAGGTGAATAGTTTAGAGCTAAACAATTGACATTTTTCATTACAATGAAGGAGCAGCCTCTGATTGAGTTGTATGAAATAAGAATACCATTTTTACCTCATGCTATAAAACATGGTTAATAATAAATTCCATCACTACTAGTTCAATGGTAAAGAGCCTGGATAAGTACAGTTATGCTATAAAGTATAGGAAAAATACAGCATAGACTCCCATATAAGCTGGACAATTTTTTACAAATTTATGTTTACAAAATGAAGATGTGGCTTATATTCAAGGAAAAACATTGGAAGTCTAAATGTGAGAGGTAGGTAGAAAGGGAGAAGAGAGGGAAGGATAGAGGGAGGGATAGGGAGAGGTGGAGAGAAAGGGAGTGAGAAAATGAGGGAGAGATGGAGGGAGAGAGGGAAAGAAAGAGAGGAGAGGAGGCAGGGATACAGTGAGGGAGGGAGGTAGAGGAGATAGGGAGTGAGAAAGAGGGAGAAGAGTGGCATCTGAGCATGACAGGCATCTGATTTGTCATGAACAAGGACACAGGATTCCCTCTGACTCTTGTCGCAGCATCCTCCTCTCTACATCCAGAGAGAGTGAGAGAAAGGAGGGAGAGGAGCATGATTCATGCCTCTCCTTCAATCCTTCACTCTCTCCATTGCCACAGCAATTGCCCACAACGCCTTTTGCCCCTTGCACACCACGCTATTGTAATCTGCCATATGGGATCTAATTATTATTCTAGTAGACATTAGTTTCTTGGGCATTGTTTTTTGTTTTAGGATAACATATGGTGCTAAAACAGTCAACATTATTGTAACTTGCGTTTTTTCGTTAACTGTCGTTTTTAATTATCACAGATTTTGAACCTTTTTCATTGATAGTATAGGCATATCGAAGAAAACTGGAGTTTCATCAGCATTACTTTATCTCTTCACATGATCGGCCATTTTAAGGTTGAGAGTGACGTATTTAAAAGGAATGTAAGACAAAATCACAATTAAATAACTTATTGCGTAAAAGTGTTGAATATGTAAATTCCGGTGAATTACGCGGTCATTTGTTTTGACATCTGCGAAATGATATTCGCCAACAGACAAGGAAAGTTAAGTTCACTTTTGGGAATCATTCACGTAATAATTGTTCACTGGACGTTATCGATGTTAAAAAATTAAATAAAATAGATCTCTAGTTCGTTAAATAACGTCATTTGTACGTATTCGGCATATATTTCGAACGCACGTAATCAGTATAGGTATAGTTCGTTCATTCATTGAAATGGTTTGTTATTTAAAAGGAATGTAAGACAAAGTCACAATTAAATAACTTATGGTGTAAAACTGTTGAGTGGTAAATTTCGGTGAATTACGCCTTCATTTGTTTGACATCTGTGAAATGATATTCGCCAACAGATAAGGAAAGTTAAATTCACTTTTGGAAATCGTTTGCGGAATAATTGTTTACTGAATGTCATCGTTCAAAAATAAAATTCAATAGATCTTTACTTCGTTAAATAACACGTCATTTGCAAGTATTCGGCGTATATTTCGAACACACGTATTCAGTAAGGTAGAGGGTAAGATTACGCAGGCGGGTAAGAGTACGCAGCATTTTTTTTCAGCCATTGGCAACACTGCGAGTGAGTCTTCATACCTAGATCATGAGGCATTAGTGGAGTCGTAGATTGGAAAAGCTGGTTTGTGCCTCCGTGAATTTTCGTGATTTTGATAGGTAAGAAACACTTTTTGGTACTTTCATTGTAATATTCTGACTTTGGAAGTTACGACCTCCAGTTTCTGCGAAGGACTTTAATGAAATTACTTCTATATCAATGCAAAGTACTATTATTCGAGCATGAAATATCACTGTCGTGGTTGTGAAGTGAGTCAAGTGCTGTCGTCTAGCGTGAGAAATGTTAAACATTCTCAGTGGAGGGAAAGAGTACGCACCCAATTGAGGTGTGCGTACTTACCTGCCCTACGAAAAACTGCACTATGTATAATTAATATCATAATTATAGTCAGTTTTTCCATATTATTATGCTTCTTCGAGCATTAACAATTCATGGACGACGCGCCTGATATGTTGTGGATTTTATTGCACTTTCAGATATTCATAATTATGGGAAAATATCAAAGAAAATCCAATAGAACAGTGTTTACACAGAAACAGTTCGATGAAGCTCAAAAATTCATCAAAGACGGGTATAGCCAGAGGGCTGCATCCAAAACGATAGGAGTCCATGAAGCCACTCTTCGGAAAAGATTGAAATCAGTGAGTTTTTGTCTTATTTCATTCTATGAAAAGTTACTATAAAATCTACAAAAATCAATTTTGTAACATTTTTTGTTTTGACGATTTCAGGGCACTGTTCCTGCATCGCTTGGTCGATTTAAAAAAGTCTTTAGTGAGAAAATGGAAGCAGAGTTAGCAAAACACATCCAAGACTTGGATGCCAGATTTTATGGCATGACTAGAAAGACATTAATGAAAGTGGCTTATGAATATGCATCTGCAAATGGATTGGGAAATCATTTCAATAATGAGCTAAAGCAAGTAGGAAAGGACTGGGTGTACAATTTTTGTAAAAACCAAAGTCTTTCTCTTCGATCTCCAGATAAATGCAGCTTAGGCAGGGCCATGGGTTTTAACAAAGTTCAAGTGAAACTATCTTTCGACAATCTAAGGAATTGTTTTGAAAAATACAAGTTTCCTCCCTATAGAATGTTTAATATGGATGAAACAGGAGTAACCACTGCTATAGATAAGACACCCAAAGTTTATGCCAAAATTGGGAAAAAGTCAGTCCGAAAAATTAAGTCAGCAGAGAGAGGTGAAATAATTACAGCGGTTCTTTGTGTTAGCCCAACAGGGAATTTCATCCCGCCCGCTTTAATTTTTCCTAGCAAACGGAATAAACCGGAACTTTTTAATAATGCCCCAACTGGAACCCTTGGTATGATTGCTGAGTCTGGTTACATGAATTCTGAACTTTTATTGGATTGGCTGCTGCATTTTGTTCAACATGTGAAACCTTCTGAGGATGATCCTGTCCTCCTAATTCTTGACAATCATGTGTCCCATTGCTCCCTCTCTGCTGTAGTTTTTTTCAGAAAAAATTACATTGTTCTCTTGTCATTACCGCCTCATGCAAGTCACATGTTGCAGCCATTAGACAAAGTAGTTTTTGGGCCCTTCAAAAAATTCTACGCAGAAGAAGTTGATAAATCGATGTGTTCTCACCCAACAATGGCCATTACTCAGATGGAAGTTTCTGGTCTATTCAATGCTGCGTTTAAAAGAGTATCAACAGCTGCAAAGGCTGAGAAATCTTTCTCTGAAACCGGTATCTATCCGTTTAACCCCGATGTTTTCTTAGATGAAGATTTTTTGGCTTCAGAATCCACTCATGTTAAAATAACAATTTGTGACGATGAAGAACAATCACAAGGCGTAGAAAGAGATGACGAACACATAGAGATGAAAGATGGGGAAAACGGAAAACTATCAGTAGAAATGAAATGGATGTAGTTCAACAAGAAGGTAGTTCCTTTAGTGATAAAATACCAATTTCTTTTATTTACCCTTTGCCAAAATGCCAGAGACAAAAAAAGACAATTAGAAGGGGGCAGAAATCAAAAATTTTGTCTTCATCTCACTACAGGAATGCACAATTGGAGAAAAAATTAAAAAGGATGAAGACCAGCGTAAGAAACTAGAAAGGGCGAGAGAAAGAGCAGAAAAAAGACAAGAAAGAATGAAAGAAAAAGATTGAGAAAAAAATGCAAAGACAAGGAAACCAAAACCTTCTGTCAAGCAGAACCTTCAGTTCGAGTTCTCGCAATCTAGCGATAACCCGACCACTTCTGAAGTGACAATTTGCCCAGGATGTGATGAATCGTTTGACCATGATGATTGGGTAAAATGTGGAGAATGCGGTACCTGGTGGCATGAACTTTGTACATCCTATGAAGGAAATGGAGAATTTATTTGTGATTATTGTTAAAAATCGGTTTTCTGCATGTTGGCAAGTATTTTTTAACTGTGCCAAACACTATGTACTGCCTGAAATATCAAAATTGCATTTACTTTTGGTGTATATCTACTTCTTGTATTAAAAATAAATTAAAAGTAAAAATGTAATAGATGCGTACTCTTACCAGACATTCTGCGTACTCTTACTCGCATAGTGCGCCTAAGAGTACGCATTTGCAAAGCTTGAAAGAAATGCACGTTGCATTTAGACTACTAAATTCTTAATTATTCCTTTTACCCTAAATGGTTCTTAGATAATATGTCTTTCCTCCTGCAGTGTTAGTATTTGAAAATCCATAATAGAAAAAAAATTACGACCCAAAAGATACTAAGTGCGTACTCTTACCCGCCTCTACCTTATAGGTATAGTTCGTTCATTCATTGAAAAGGTTTGCTACAAATTTTTGCTTGATAAAAAAATCGTTTTTAAAAATGTATTTAAAAAAATATTGTATTAATTTAAATCTGGATCGTTGTTTTCAATGAAAATTTTCAGTAGATATAATTATTTTATCTTATGTTTTATATGTCCAAAAAACTTAGATTAAATGCGTAATCCTACTTTATACCCGAATTTAAGAGACCTCAGATTTTCGCATGATATTCGGAAAAAATATCGTCTTGGATTCGAGCAAATACGGTAGTTTAGTAAGTACTAAATCTTAATTAGTCCCATTCTGGAGTGTTTTAAAAGGCACTTCATTTCTCGCGAAGCGTCTTTTTCACCATCAGCCCCTCCCGAGACGGCAGCTCGCTTCGAAGAGTTCTACCTCAGCTGGGAGGAGGGTGACAAAAACTGTCGCGTTTTAATCAAAGCACTAGAGAATGTCCCGCAAATTGTTTACCTTACTTCGGTATCAGTGTTTATTCCCACCCAAAATATTGTATCAATATTATGAATCCCGTCAGCAATAGTGATCTATTTCAATGACCCTTCTTAGATGAATTTGGTACTGGAAAGAGGAATTGACGTAGATGGATAACATCTGACCGCATGCACTGTCCACATGAGACCGACGAGAGTAACGGTTTGAAATATACCACCCGAAGTGCATGACCACATTGTGACAAGCTTTGTCAAACTATGGAAAAATTACGTCTTGACTGCATCCCATTCCAACTGCAAATCAGGAAAATGCAAACTTCTCCCATATTGTCAGTTTTAAACGCGAAATATTAATGCAAATCAAGATGGCCGCAAAGCTCCCTTCTTCATACTCCTTTGTTCACGAAGAACTTCGCTACACCATTAACTTTTCGACAAAAATGACTTGCTTTAATTGCAAAGAAGGGCATCTTTCAGCCAAATACCCCAAGCGAAATAGAGACAACGAGGCTACGCACGGAGAGAATTCAAATAGACCTACCACCAAAAACTAAGAAAATACCAAAGACATACCTGATGCGGCCGTCCCTACTGCCTCTGCTTGAAGCGAGCTAAATTCTACCGACTCTTCCTCCACTCAAGTGACCTTGGATACGGCTGGTAAAAATGAGGAAGCAATATCCCCTCTAACCGACCTCCCAAAATATTCAACCCCGCAAACCGAAGACCCTTTCTTCCCACCTTTACCTGAACCTGCATGTTTGTGGAGTGAACTACAGGCTATTTCATGATGACTTCCAAAACGTTTTACAAAATTCAATTTATTTCTGAACATAAGTTCTAATTTTTTACCCAAATATTCATAAGGACTTTCTCTTAATTTTAAACAGACAGTATAATTGTGCTAGGGTTAATGTAAAGTAAGAAAATATTGATTAGAAATTATTTTTGTTATATTGTTCATGTTTAATAACATATAAATATACCCGAGTGTTATTTCTAGACTATTTATTTTTCTCTTTATTGGATGTGATGTTCGCCTAGGTCAGTGGTGCCAAAACTACAGCCTGCAGGCCACATCCAGACCTCTGTCTTCATCCAGCACGCCACGAATTTAGTAATTAATGGATACAATGTAGCAAAATGAAAATATAAAATTATAAAAACAATATATTTTGTAATATAAATACACCACCTTTTTTAACTTCGCGTACTTGCGGTTCGCGAATTTGCACTTTGCGACAAACTTTTTTATTACCTTTACTTCTGTTTTGCGCCGATTATTTGCATTTAGCTTCCCGAGTTTGTGATGACAACAAACGTGAACACCATCTAATTTTATATTTCGAAGTTCAGTTTAAACTTTGGCCCTCTAGAAAAGGACTAATTATTATTACATTACATTTATATTACATTACATCAGTTTGACGCCATCATTTTGGAATGTAAGGTTTTCATTTGCTGTTATCTTTGTACATATTTTGAACGTAATTTAAGGAAATGTTATTTTGTTTTGTTAGATTTTCATTTTTTATTACGAATTTTTAATGAAACTCGAAGAATTAAACGTAGGATTTTCTGCCGTGTATTTTAAACGCGATTACTAAAAGATATGTTGCCACTTTAATGCTTCGTTTTTTGTGACATATTTTGCATAATTAAAAGAAATGCTATCACTTTCTTACGCCAGGTTTTAATATTTGTTACGCATTTTGAACGTAATTAATAAAATAAATGTTACCACTTTGTGATGTGTGTTTTTTTGCAGCTTGGAAATGTGCACGACGTACTCAACATTCCATTTCAGTAGTTAATCCATTTAAATTAAAGCATTTCCTTGGAATGACCAAAAGATCGAAAATTGCATGCGAAAATATTCCGGAGGTAAACTGCACTATTGCCAAAAGAAGTGTTATCGCTTTGTAATGCTGGATTTTAATTTACTATTATGCGTTTTGAAAGTAATTAAAAATTTTTATTTCATTTTATGACGCTAGGTTTTCATTTTTTTGTCACGTTTTCTTTTATTTTCTGTTAAACTGCATTATTTATGACAAAGTGAATTTTTTTAGGTTGACTGGGAACCGTACTTCCATTATTACATTGCATCTTATGGGAAAATAGGACTTGCACTTCGAGAATTTGCATTTCACGTCAATTTTCCTGAACCAATTATTCACAAAGTTCAAAAAGGTGGTCTAAAAACAATTGGTGTAATCTCCACTAAATAGGAATTTATTCAATCGGTTTTGCCTGTTACAGTATCATCAGGTGACAAAAGCTTTGCAGAGGGATATATATATATATATATATATATTGTACATGGGAAAGGATGGAGGGAGGGTTAAATGAATATTGGGCAGGAGGGTGAATATACAATCAGCATTGATATAATTGGAATACAATCATTAAGTACAAGTTACAAAATAATACGGCATTAATTCACGAGTTATAACATAAGGTTGATAATTAAAAAATGGAAATCATTAACAGAAGTTACAAATGCTGTAAGAGGCAAAACTGGTTGAATAAATTTGTGTCTAGTGGAAATTACAATAATTGTGTTTATTTATATTATAGAATCTTTCCCAAGTTGAGCCTTCCCAAGTGAGGTTAAATATATTTTGTCTTTGCCCATCTTTTCCCATAATAGATAAATACAATTTAAACAAATCAGGTGATATTGACCCATAACTAAACCCTTTAGTTTTTCTTAAATTATTCTTCATCTCTATTTTCCACTGGGTGGGGCCTGGAAAGAGGGCAGAAGTGAACCATGTGGCCTGCGACAGTGGCGGATCCAAGGGAGTGGTGATGGGGGCGATCGCCCTCCTCTTGCCATCCACTGGGTACATTCTTAAATTAATTCCGCGCAACATTCCTTGTTTCTACACTGAAGATTAAGTCTGTAAGACAAGCAAAAGAAAGGTTCTGATGGGGATAGGGATTTTCAAAATGTATGGTCGTCGGCAGAGGCGGAACCAAGAGGGAGGAGGGGCAATTGGGGCGATCGCCCTCCCCTTGGGAAGTTTCTGGATCCGCCCCTGGCCTGCGATGATGGCAGCAATGGGTTATGTGGCCCTCAAGCTGAAAAGTTTAAGCAATACTGGCCTAGGATGTCAATTACCCTTGGACCGGCCCTGGGGAAGTGTCTAACATGTTTCTATGTATCCTCTTTTTCTTTAATGAATAAGAACTAGTTACCTGCCCAACAAAAATGATCAGTAGGCATGACTAAAGATATAAATTAAAACTTCTCATTCTCTCTCCCTCTATCCCATTCTTTTACCTTTCTCCCTCCCATTCTTCCTCTTTCTGGGACAGCGATAGAATATATCCCTGTATCTAATGCCACTGGTGATGAATAAACTGTGACAGACAGACAGATGGGCATTTGAGAATTATTATACAGTAATACTCCATTTAACACTGCCCTGTACAACGCTGATTCGTTATAATGTTCTTTGTTCTCGGGTAAATTTTTACTTTCATCATATGTTTTTGTGGGCGCTCTAACTCAAGAACTAATTACCGGATCACCACAAAATTTAATATTTCCCATTTTTATTATAGGGACAGTTTTGTTTACATATCTCGTGAAATTGGATATCTATTGGTGGTATTGGGCACTGATTATAAGGGGAGGGTGTGTGGAATATGTTAGTGTGAGAAAATGACAAAAAAGCTGCAACAGTTATTATATTGCAGGATTTCAGCATATCTGCTACATTGCACATTTAAGGATTAATTATTTATAGTACAGTTTTAGAGTAACGGAGAGAAGAGCGGCTATACTAATATTTTGAAAATAGGTAATACATTACGATTTTAGGAATGCATCTCCATGAATACTATACTAAAATAACCCCACATAACACTGATTCAGTTAGAGCTCCTGTTTTCAAGAACGCATCCCCAGTGTTAAATGGATTATGACTGTATAAGGATATTTCTGCTAAAAATGTTTTAACCTGTCAATAGCTGTTATAAATTAACACCAATTTCTCTATGGCAAAGTAAAAATGAAGTTGTGGGAATTATGATAATATCTTAATCTATAAATCTGAAATTGTTTTTTTTTGTCCGCTATACATTGAAGATATTGTTACGAAACTGCGCATAGGTATATAATTTTACTCTGTGAGTAACAGACTATAAAATTGGGGTGGGGGATACTATATTATAAGCGCACTGTGCAATTACACTACAATAAATGTTAGCGCCACCATATGGAAGCCGCGTGAACTACATTAGCGCCATTGGACTGAAGCCACGTGAACTATGTTAGCGCCGTTAGACAGAAGCTGTGTGAACTACACTTGGTGGTGGCTTTAAATGGTCCCGGGCAACGCTGGGTACTTCAGCTAGTCTTTTATAAATATGTATATTTATTATACTATACAAAAATATTAATATTAAAATAGAATTATTAAGTTGCCTTTATAAATAATGGACATGCATGGAACATTCATTAGTACAAAACCATTAGCATAATTTTAAAGTATTTTTGCTTTATATTATTAATATTATAATATATAGGTATTAGTAATGTTATTAATATTAAAAATTATTTTCTAGTTTTCAAATGTAAACCTTGTTAACTATGAACCTCATCTTTCCTCTTTAGGATAATAATGAACCACTCATTATTTGCACTCTAATTGATTTTATAAGCATGCCTACCGAATCAATAAATCAGGATGATTCAAACAGTCAGCAAACAACTCTAATAGAGATCTTCCTTCCAAAATAAATGCTGGCAAGTTAACACGAGTTAAATCCATCCCAAGTTTCATTTGTGACAATATCTGAAGAATAACAGCTTTATATTCTTCTATATGTACATCCTCAATATCATCAGATTCGTCGTCAGTTAGATAATCATCTGAAAATTTTGATAAATGAATATTGTATCAGCATTTGAAAAAATAGACTTTTTTGAAGAAAATTATAATCCATGCAATGATATATTTCATGCTAATCACTAAACAGAAAATTTATTTAGAATAAATATTAATGATTTGAAACAGTGAGCAATTTAAAATGTTATGTTATTTATAACATTCTTTTACTTATCACCTTGGCTTCCTTGCTCTCGAGGACAGGGTATAATATTCATATCAGAAGATGATGATAAGCTATAAAAAAAAATAGTTAAATAAGTACACATCATCATAAAATAAAGAGAAACCTATAGCAAGTGATAGTAGCAAAATATTATGTAAAACACATATTATGAGGAAAGAAAAAGGTAACTTACTCTAGATCAAGTATTTAAAAGAATAGGAAACAGATATTTTATTCCACTGAGTGTATTTTGTCCACATCATGCTCCTCGTTAAAAATGCATCTCAAAAATAGATTCTATGATTCTTATGTAAAAATTTGTTAGCTATAACATTAGATTTTGCCTTTTCATAGATGAACTTCTTAAATATGACTTAATTCCTTTTGATGAATTAACATATATAAAAATTCAGATGCAATATTTATAAACTATGCAACTCATATTTTAACGAACTTCAGAATTTAACAAAACAAATTAACATAATCAGTAGCTATTGGGCAATTTTAAAAAACAATATTTTCAAAAAAGGTATCTATAAGAAAGAGAACTTATAAGAAAGCCCATTTATTTCACTGAGTTGCAATTAATGGAAGGGTGTCACTGATAAACAGGTTAATTTGGTCTAGTGAAGGGTTTTTCAAGCTAATGTTACTTGAAAAAGATATGTTACCCACCACAGAACAGAAATATGCTGAAGAAAATCTATATTTGCCAAAATACTGAACCTTACGCTATATGAACCATGGAATGGAAAATCAATCAAAGTAATCATATAATATACTAAAAAGAAAAAATACATCAGGGGTAATAGTACCACTGAAAAGAGTTAAGGGAGAGTTAGGAAGAAAAGTAAGAGGGAAAAAGTTAGATGAGATGAAGTAAATGCAATGAGATTTACTATAATATTTGGGTCAAGTGAAATTTTAGATGACCAGAAGGGAAATGATGGATATAATCACTGAATATCATGAAGTATTAATGTTGTGTGAGAAGAAGAGACTGGATATCTTTCGGGAGCATGGTTTGTATGACTGAAGTTTTGTTTTCCCTGTGACAATTTTGGAGTTTTTAATTAATGGTGATAAGTGATTTTAATGAAAGGCGTGATAATTTAAATAACGTATAACAGAACTTCTTCTTATAATAATTTCATATTAACACTCATTACATAGATACATTGGGTCTGGGCTGGTTTTAGGCCTGAGTTACATGGGTGACCGCGCAGGGCTGCCCAGCTTTAGGGGCAGCAAAGAGGCTACCCTTGGATGTTTCATTCAATTGAAACAATCTTTCCCAGAGTCCCTTTTGGATCAGGGCCCAGGCATGACCATAATAGTTATGCTTCTGAGTGCCACTGATAAACCAAGTTGTAAATGCTCCAACTGTATTTTCCTGTTAGAAGTAAATAGGTATTATTGACTACAATGAGCTCTGTTCAGATTATATATAAAATACTGTTGTTTCTTCCAGGAACATGACATAGCTACAAAAAATTTTTAATTTAGAAAATTTGTGCCTGGAGTACACTCAAGCTAGCAAAATGCTCTGCAACTGATGGCACACTGGTGTGCTGCGACAAAGCACTTGGTGTGCAACAATACATTTAAAGCTGTTAGAAAGATATGAATATCTTTGTTTTACTTCCACAGAAAAGAAATCTCTTTAAAGAGTGTGATCTCAATGGTTAAATTTGTTGCAATGTTTCAGTTATTATAAACTGAAAAACAGAAAAATTAGCAATTTTTCTCTTTGAATTATTTTGTAATCCAACTGAAATAATTAAACAAATCTAAAATGCAATTTTTAGCCATAATTTTTTACATCTATTTGGATAAAGTGGTTATTTTCTTACACTTTTGCTGATTACTGATCAATAAAAACATTATGCACAAACTCATGTAATTTGGTTAGTTGTGCCTTAACGGATTATGGATGGAGCACCACCATGGTGGTGTTAGGGTACTGTCCTCTTCTGCCCTCTTGTGTGGGGCATGTTAGTTACCTGTAGTTCCTTTTTTTTTGCTAGCAGCTTACGGACAGTTTTATGTTTTGTTCTGTGAAGTCCCACGTGTTTTTCTTAAGTGGTTACCATTTTACGTGCTTTTAAACTTAGCCCTTTTTAAATTTGACAATGGCGACCTAGAGAACACGGTGTGAGGATCACAAACTGGATTTAGTGTTTTCTATACCAGATGATGGAGTAAAAAGTGATATATCCTCTATCGATAGTGATATTCAAGAGGAAGAAATTCCTGAACCCTGTGAAAATATTTCACCTATAGCTTCAGACGATGAATCTGATGGTGAAACTGAAGAGACAGTTCAACAGGCTAAAAGAAGCAGATAGACTTGGTCCAGAAGAGGTTTGATAAATTTAGGCACTAGTCCCTCTCAGTTTACACCTGGTCCTAATACTTACTTAGCAGAAAATTCTTTGCCTTTAGATTATTTTATGTTATTTTTTACGGGCGATATGTTGGACCATTGCGTCAAGCAGACTAATTTGTATGCCTCACAAAAAATGTCAACTGCGGGCAGAGGTGGAAATATTTGGGAAGATCTTGCATTAGATGAGATGAAAGCTTGGTTAGGTGTTATTTTTATGATGGGATTTCATGATCTTCCAAACTTGAAAGACTATTGGTCCACAAATAGGGCATTGGATGTACCAGGTGTATCAAAAATCATGGCAAGGGATTGATTTTTGTCAATTTAGCAGAATTTTCATGCAAATGATAATTCACAGCAGCCTCTACAAGATAGTTTAGATTTTGATAAACTCTACAAAATTAGACCTATTCTGGATAGTTTGGATTGCAATTATAAAAAATATTATAACTTTTCTGAGTATCAGACAATAGATGAAGCGATAGTGAACTTTACTGGTCGCTCTGAAATGAAACAATATATGCCGAAGAAACCCATCAAAAGGGGATTCAAGTGGTGGGGAAGAGCAGATGGAACATCGGGATTTGTTTTTCATTTAGAATTATATATAGGGAAAGGGACAATTAAAAAGAATAATTTGGGTTTGGGTGGAAATGTCGTGATGCAACTTGCAGAGCCTCTCTTTGGGTCAGGCTGCATCCTTATTTGCGATAGATTTTTTACGTCGCAAATTCTATTTATGGAACTCTCCAAAAAAAGGTTTGAGAGCCATAGGGACTGCAAACACTAACCGCGTTGATTATCCCAGAGAATTGGTAGCAAACACAAAGGACTGGAAGCAAAGTAACCAAGGGGACTGTGAGTGACTCTCTTTCGCCCCACTCGTTTCCTTAGGCAGCAGTGTGTGAAAAGGAAGGAGAAGGATGGGTCGAAGGTGGATGTGTGCTGTCCTGAAATCGTGAGGTTATACAATCAATTCATGGGAGGATTAGATCGAAATGATCAATTATGTAGCTATTACAGTTTGCACATTCCTTCAAAAAAGTGGTGGCATAGACTGATGTTTGATTTAATAAATAGGAAGTTAGCAAATTCTTATATCTACTACAACCAAACTACCAATAAGCCAACTTTTCCCCTTCAAAAATTCTATTTGAATATAATCAGAGACCTCATTGGAGGCTACAGTAGCAGAAAGGCACATGGACATAGGGCTCCAGTTCCTCCTTCACATAATTTTGGAGAGTGCCACTATCCAGATCAAGTGAAAAGAAATGAGAAGAATAAACTTTTGCATAAAGAATGTGTGGTATGCCAGGGAAAAGGAATTAGGAAGAGGACAATTTTTTTATGTTCTGTTTGTGAAAAAGGGCTGTGCATTGACACTTGCTTCAGAGAATTCCATCTGAATCTCAAATAATTAAGAAATAAAAAGCCTCAGTAAGCAGTTTACTAGTTAATATAGACTCTTAGTATGGCCCAGTGAACGTTTCAAGCAGATTAGAGTTATCATTCTTTTTCTATCGGGCTTTTCCCAAAAAGGTAACAAATTGGCTATTTTCTGGCATTTAATTCCATCCCTAATGGGTTAAGGATCAAGTGAATTGGTAAGTGTGCTGTGAAAATAAAAATGTTGTGGATCACTGCACTACACTATTTTATAATGACCAATACTTAGCTCAATTATCTTGGTGATAACATGGACTAAGACATTGGTATGTTGAAATAGATGGCTATAAAACAATCGATGCAATGGCTGTCTCTATATAACTACACTTGGTAAAACATTTTATGAATAAAAAGTAGACTGCTTATTCTGTCCCATTTTTTCTCATATCAATTACTGATTGCATCAAATTTGTTTCTTTAGAAAGAGTAGCAGCTGCCAACATGGAAAGGTCAGTAAGAAACTAGGTTACATGATAATAATGCATTTATTGCTGGTTTAGAGTACATGATAACAGTCAGCAATTTAAATTTATTACTTGCCACATTGGAAACTTTTAGGGCTTCAAAAATGACTTTCTGTGATTAAATTTAAACATTTTCTCAAGATTACGATTTTAAGCACCTTCCAGAAAGACCTAGTGCTGATATTAAATTTCTATAAACCTATGTAAATTACATTTTAAGATGCAATTACAATTAAATAAAACTTCATTAAGAAAAGGTGATAAAATTTTAAAATGCCAGATACATGCATAAAAGCAGTGGAAAATTAATAGTAATAAAAGAATTATTGTAATTGTTATTTCCACTGAGAAGTAAATTTTTTCAACATAAATTACAATAATTCATTTATTACTATTATGGAGTCCTTCCACAAAGTTGAACCTCCCCAAATGGATTTTTGTTAGTAGAAAAACTATTTTAATGAATGAAAAAAGACATGCAATTCTGAATTAGATCGATAAAAGATTGTAGTGCTTATAATGGATAATGAATAAGGCATTGTAGAAATTTAAGAGCAAACTAACCAAACTGATCAACACCAACAAAAAGATCAAGCTACAGGTTTAAATACAGCATTAATGACTCATTTAAGATCCCTTTACAACCAAAATTTGACTTACACAATTTGTATCATGAAATACTTTGAATACACTATAAGATTATTAAGATTAATTTATTTACCATTGGAAAACATATTCGATGCATACAAAAAGTTCAACAATATTTCAATACATTGGCCAGAGTGAAAAAGTGCAATAAATACAGTTGAAAATCAAATGAAAACTCCATTGCTTTTTTATTATTTTATTCATCATGATATAGTGAAAAATTACCACTTGAATGTTATTATCTTATAAAACCATTTGAAAATAGTTTTAAATAAGTGATTGAAATTATGAGAGCATAAAAGGTATAGGAAATTTAAACCACAAGGTTTAAATCTGTCTAAATGATATTAATTAACCTTCCTATTAGACCTTTCAGTAGTACAGTTGGACACCCAAAATCGAGCAAGGGGCTGGAATAGTGCCAAATTTTAGCATTCCCTGGATTTTGGAAGCATTGAGCCGCTATATTTATTTTGCTATAAATAGCTGATTCATAGGATTCAAGAGGAAGATAGAGCATGGAAATCAATGTAGGTATGATAAAATTGCATTTCTATATTAGGTAAAATTGAGATACAAAGTCAGGACTTGAACATTTCTATAGCTGAAAGAATGGGTTTATTTTTGCTGAAGACAGAATTCAAATCCCTCCCAAATAAGCATAAAAAAATTATTTAAATGACATAAAAATGGGAATTTTTCAAGGCTTTAAAATGAAAAATATTAACTACTATAGCAACAAGCCCAATGCTTTTAAATATTAATCTCTATTACAATAGTCTTGATTTAATGCTTTTTAATGGAAATTTATTGTTCATCTCTATTAATAAAAGCCTTACTCTGTGCCTATTGCTGACATCATCAATGGCACTTTTTAACACGTTTTTAACAAACTTCCCGATTAGGTGGAAGGTTGAAATTTTGCAGGAATGTTTGATTCAGATATAAAAATTAAATGATGAAAAAATAATAAGAAAAAGACCCGGGTTTGACTCCAGAGAGGAGGGGGCAATTTCCATTTACTGTAAGTTAACATGTAAAAAGCGACTTTTTAAAGTGCAGGCTTTTATTCTTTTTGAAATTAAAATTAGAATGAATTGACATACAATCTTCGAATTTGAACTATGTTTTAAGAAAATTAATGAAGTTTCTTATTCTATTCATCTTTCATATTAAACATTTAAATTGCGTATTTTGGGAAAATATTGACTTTTAAATGGGATGTTGCCTTGCCGACCATGTCATTGTTGAACTTCGAGAATCACTTGTTGTCTCAACCTGCATATGTGTAATATATATGAGTGCATAGGTTGCCTTAAATTATAGTAGGATTTTTCACAAAATTACGTAATCCTAATGGGACTATATAGATGTAGTTTAAGAGAGAGGGGGATGCGGGGAGGGAGATAGGAAAGAAGGGATATAGAATGGAAGGTATGTACATAGATAGTAATGGAGACATAGAATCGGAAAAGGATGGGAGGAAAGAGATAAAGAGGGAGACGGAGAAAAAGAGGGAGAGCTATGGAGTGGGACAGGAGGGAATGAGAGAGGAGGGAGGTGGGAGAAAAGAGAGGCAGAGAGGGAGGGGGAGAGAGAGAGGGAAGGAAAGAGAGAGGAAGGGAGAGAGAGAGAGAGATGACGAGAGGGAGGGAGGGAATATTATTGTTTATTTGTTATTATTACGTATTTTCTGGTCTATAATGCGCACCTGATGGATAATGCGCAAGTGATTTTCTTCAAACCTGGTACAAATGTATAGATAACACACAGTAAAAAAAAATCTATTTGAAACAAGCGCTTCCTGATAAAAAGAATCAATTAAAATTTGCTGTGGCTTTCCGTTATTCAGTTGTTTTCACTGTACACCACGTGGTCTTATTGAGACTTGAATTAACTTGGCATCGGTATTGAAAATTTTTTTTAGTTTACCATGGAAAATGAAAATATGCGAAAGTAAAAATCATACACTTCGCAATTTAAATTAGAAGTCGTAAAATTAGCTATAGAAAAAGAAAATCGTGGGGCTGGAAGAAAGTTTAACGTAGTGGAATCAAGTGTACGAGAATGGGGTTAAGGCAAAATGGTGCTAAAACAGTTGCATCGGAAAAAAAAGCAATGTGTTTTAGAAAATGCTTTTGGCCAGAACTCGAGGAAGAACTGTATGAGTAGATGATATGAGAAAGGGCAAAAGGCATTAGGATTTCAACAACGAGGATCTTATTGCAAGCGAAATGCATTGCTCAAGAGACGGACATCGTGGGCTTCAAAGTGTATCCTTCCTGAGGATTCCATTTCATGAGGAGGAACAATTTGTGTGTTCGTACATCGACAAGCATCGGCCAAAAATTACCGATGGAGTGGGAGGTGAAAATGATTAAGTTTAGACAATATATGAAAGAAAACATGTCTGGAGTTGATGCAAAGCATGTCGGTAATATGGACGAGGTTCCGGTGAGTTTTGATCTTCCTTCTGCTAGAACTGTGAACCTTAAAGGGGTGAAAGATGTTTCCATAGCAACTACTGGGCATGAGAAGTCGAATTTTACAGTTGTTTTGTGTGCATGTCTGATGGTTCTAAGCTTCCTACCATGGTGATTTTTAAATGAAAGACTGTGCCGAAAGAATGCTTTCCTATGGACATTGTAGTAACCACAAATGAGAAAGGTTGGATGAACCAAGAAATGATGAGGGTTTGGTTGGACAGTGTGTGAAGAAAGCAAAAATCTGCCTTTTTTAATCTGAAATCACTGTTAGTCATGGATTCATGTCGTTGTCATGTGACACCTGAAATTTAAAAAGTGGTCGGTAAATATTCAAAGCTAGCTATCATTCCAGGTGGTTTAACCAAAAAACTTCAACCACTAGATCTGTCCGTGAACAAGTCATTCAAATCAAAATTGTGAGCTAAGTGGGGGGATTGGATGTTAGTGGGTGTGCATCAATATACTAACTCCAGGGAAGTGAAAAGACCATCCTATGCAGAAATGTGTAAATGGATTGTTGAGAGTTGGGGATCTGTAACAGCTAGTTGTGTAAAAAACGGTTTTGAAAAGGCTCTTAGGGATCCACTTATGACAAACAGGGAAGAATTTGAAGATGATGAAGGTGATTCTTGTGAAAATGAAGTTTCCAATGTGCCTGACCAAATTATGAGTGCTATTAAATCATTTGAAATTGACTCAGACAATGATTTTTATGGCTTCGAGTGAATTGTAAAAGTTAATATGCATTAATTTCAATAAAATTCTATTTTCCTTTGTATAACACGCACAATGTTTTTTCCTGATTTTTATATTTTTTTGTATAGATAACGCATGCGTTATAGACCAGAAAATACGGTACTTCATTTTTGACAAGGGGTTCATCATTGGAGAGAACAAGAATGAGAAAGAAATTCTCCCGAATCTCTATTTTGGTCAATTTTATACCGGCTCTTACTCATAATAACAGCTGTTATTATTCATTTCTAAGCTCCCCGTTGAATTTCAATGAGCAATTACACTTGAAAAATAAATTAATTTTGTGATTATCCATAATAATGAGTTATGGTTACTTAAGATGAATAGTTTCAACAGGATTACCAGTCTAATGACGGGTTTTTCAACTATATAGTAACTGACGCCCGTGATATGACGGGCAATACACTAGTATTATAATAAAATTTATTTCTACCAATGACATAAACATGAGGATGTAATAATCTTAACCCGAGCTGCAAACCGAACCCAAACACAATCATTTTGCTGAACTGAAACCAAAGATTAATTTTTTACTCAACCGCCAAGCCAGAATTTTTTTACAGAAGTGGTTTGGTTTGGTTCACCAAGCACGAATCAGTACAAGGAACTCACATCTCCAAAAGTGTTTGAAAAACCATCGATGCACAGAAGTTTGTCGAAAACCGATTCTAAGAAAATAAGAATGACACCTAGGCATACTTTTCCCTTCCCTCCCTGCTACTGTTGTTATTTATGGGGAGAGTTAATGGTAAATGACAGCACCTACTGTGACATCATGCAGAGGACCTCTAGTGTGCTGAAGCCAACCACATGAATATATTCAGATTATTTGATATCAGGTAAAAGGATTCTTTTATGGCACCCAAGAAAGTCGATGAATCTCCTTTGATGTAGCACAAAGATGCTATGCCCTCTGTAATAACTGTTCACCCACATTTGTAATTAGTAGTCCCGAGAATGTGCCCCATGGTGTCTTCCACTGAACACTATTTCCTATCCTCTGTATTCTTTCCATTGGTAAAATTCAAAATAGAATTCTTAACGACTTGGTTCCATCATTCTTTCTCCACCCCTGTTACAATGCCCTTCCACAACAATTTCCATATTACATTATCGATTGCCATCCAACAAACATTGTGGAATATCCTTGAGAGGAAGATAAAGAAAAGGCTCTTCAGTGTATCTCTTGGAATGGATATCAACATTTTCTATGAAACTTGCAGAGATATCTTAAGTAAGTCTATAATTATTTATTCTATATTATTATTCTTTTTAATAAAATATATTGAAGAGGTGATTTAGATAAATTCCACAAGTGTCACTTGAAGAGGATCATATTTTCCACATTTTATTATCATTTGCTTTGAATCAAAAATATCTGAACTTCATATTTTGAATTGCATGGTCCACTTAATTTTAATTAGTTTTAAATGTGCTTAACAGTGATGTAATCTAAAAAATTACATAAGAGTAATGTTTTGCTCCAAAATTGTTGGTAGGTTGGTGTAGCCTGTTTGGAATTTTATCATTTAGTTAGTATTTAGACTATTTTTGTCATCTATATACTGTCAAAAGCCTGAAAGATTCAATTCTTCAACATTATTAATTTCAACCAGAAATATCAAATACTTTCCTTTTTAGGGAGGTTTTCTGACACCACCATAAGAAATGCATTCGAATCAGTTTCAGACATTATAAAATTGCATTTAAAATTTAATTAGCATCAACCTTTAAATGACTGGCATGCCCGTGCGGGCATGCAAAATGGGTCCTATTCGGTGCGTGATGTGCCCGTATGGGCACACTTAGTTTGGAAGTCACAGACAGATGTTGCATTCATCATGGATGCGAGAAATTGGGGAGAGGTACTCCAAGAGGCCTGCTCTCAAGATGTGTTGAGGCAAACATGTGGTAGATCCAGCTACTGGAGGCAGGGAGACCTCACACCGAGAGTAAACAGAAAACAGAATGAGAGCGTTAGCCTATCCTTTCCGACTCCGACTCGGACCACTCCACAGCCCAAGGATGTTGGAAGAAGACGAAGAAGTTCTTCTTTCATTCCCTCAAGGTCACAGTGCTCAATAGCTACCTTTTACTGAGGTCATGGGGAAGGCTAATGACGCATCAGCATTTTTGCCTTGCTTTTGTGAGAGAACTTATTGAAGAAGGGGCATCAGCTATTGCCTCGAAAAATTCCCAACAGGGATGACTAAGTACATGTGGAGCCCCATTGCGTTGATTGGAGGTGAAAGAAAATAAACATTGGCCCGTAAAGGGAAATCACCTTGAAAAAAGTTGGATCACATGAAGAATCTCTCCTCCCCAGCACTATCTGGAGGGGGGGAGATTCTTCAGGTGGAGCCGGCAGGGGAGGAGATTCTTCAGGTGGAGCATTCTAACCACCAACCACTTAACCCAATCCGGAAGAGGAAAATGGAATGAACCCAACCCCCAATGACTTAACTCATCCCGGAGGAGGAAATAGAACGAATCCAACCCCCCAGCCACTTAACCTAACCTGGGAGAGGGAAAAAGATGGAACCCAACCCCCAATGACTTAACTCAGCCTGGGGGAGGAAATAGAACAAATCTAACCCCCAACCACTTAACCCAACCCGGAGAAGGAAATAGAACAAATCCAACCCCCAATAACTTAACCTAACCCAGGGTAGAAAAATGGAATGAACCCAATCCCCAACTGCATAACAAAACCCAGGGGTTGGAAATATTGAATCACATGAAGAATCACCCCTTCCCCCAGCACTACCTGAGGGAGATTTTTAGGTGGAACAGGCTGGGGGAAGATTCTTCAGGTGGAGTACCTAGGGGGGGACATTCTTCAGGCGATTCTAAAAGTCAAGTGTTGAAAGGCTTGAGGTGGAGTTAGGATGCCAACTTTAAAATTGTGAGGCAGAAGCTTTGAGCAATAGTAAAGCTGCCAATATATATGGTATTACTGAAAATGATGTAAGATGGTGGAGAGGTCAAAAGCAATCTTTACTAAATACTCATTTTTGACAAACATTTTTGAGGGCTAGTTTGATGAAATCGAAAAACTTGTTGCCAATTTTGTAATTGAAAAATGAAATGAAGGAATGCCAATCATGTGAGAAATAATTCAATTGAAAGGCCTTGAAACCAGTTAATCCTTAAATATACCACATAATCAGTTCAAAGTTAGCTTAGGGTAATGCAAACAAATGATGTGCAGGAACAGCCAACTGAAAAACTGATTGCATTCCGTTGTTCAATTTCATTACATAAGCAGCATAAATATGCCTTGGAACATATCAGTAATGAAGACCAAACTCGTGTTTTTTTTCGATATGCCAACTACTGTGATGATTAGCAAAAAGGTTGAAAAATCGATGACCTTGCGGTCAACAGGCAATGAAAAAAGGCTTATTACAGTGATGTTAACTGTTCTAGCAGATGGAACAAACTACCATCTTATGTCGTTCTCAAGTGTAAGACAATGCCCAAGGAGAAATTGCCAGCCTGTGTGATTGTGAGAGTTCAGGATAAAGGATGGATGGAATCAAACCTGGTACTGGATTGGTTAAAAGTAGTATGGGGAAGAACACCTGGCTCTTTGCATAGAAAGAGGGGTATGCTAGTGTTAGACGAATTTCATAGGCATTTAACTGAAGAAGTTAAGTATCAACTAAGCAAATGAACACAGACTTAGTGGTCAGGGAGCATGATGTTCCAGTTACTAGTATAACATTGTTTAAAGACAATCTCTCTGTAAAGCCTACTTTAACTGGTTGATAACTGTGAACATACCCTAACACCGTCTAGTAGGATAAAAAAATCTGTGATGCTGATGTGCCAGTGGGCTTTACAACCGTGGGAAGCAATCTCCAGTGACATATTTATTAATGGCTTTAAGAAATGTTGCATTTCTAATTTGATGGATGGCATGGAAGATATGCTTTGGGAAGAGGAAGAAAAAGATAAGATTGACGATGACGAGAAGAAAGAAGATGATGAGGACAAAGAAGATGATGATGAAGACAAAGAAGAGGATGACAATGAAGCCAAATGCTGTGATTGGAATTAACTAGTGACAATACAGAAAATATAAGATTAAAAAATATGTAATTTGCTGAAAAAATAAATGTTAATTTTACATTTTAGTTTTCGTGTAAATTCCTAGATTTGAGTTTTCATATACTATATTTAGTGCCACCTTATATTCAGGCAACTATGATAGATTGAAAGTTAAATTTTTTAATTGATTACTTTATGTGATATAATTATATAATGAAATGTATTAAGAATTTTAAGTTTACAATTCTAAACAAACCTCAATACATAAAACACATTTTTACTTTCTCCATATACATAGTATAGGGGAAAGTGTTTTCATGAAAAAATCGAGATTTCAATGAAAATACATGTTTTGAGGCCCCCTGAACATGTTTTGACCATTTTCTCGATGTCTGTATGTGTGTGTGATAGCTTTTTTATGGGTGCTCTAACTCAAAACTATTAATCAGGTCAATGTGAAATTTTATATTTAACATTTTTATAAGTCACAAGAAATGATTAGTTTTTGGTAAAAATCGGTCAACCGGAAGTGGGTGTTGTCACTTATCTGTATTTTGAAATATTTGCTTTAATATTTGATAAATGTAAAAATGTATTGGAATAAAAGTTGTAGGAAATTTAATTTTCAACAACCTTTGTTTGAAACATTTTTCCATATAATACATTGTTTAAGAGATATCTTATATTTGTAGCTGCCACCACCACACCACCTACTGACGACTATTGTTAACAATTGATGTTTAGTTACATCTTAGTAATGCTACTTTTTCTTTTCTTAAATTTTGGAGCTTTGTGGCTATATCCAATATCAGAAGGCTATGGTTTGAGTTTATTTCTGTTCCTTGTAAAGTCTAAAATTTTCTCGCAGTTTCTTAAAATATTTATTATTATATAACTTATTTGGAATTTTTAGATTATATATTACAGATATGGAGAAAGCCATGTGGTGACCATATCAGATTTTTTTATATTGCATCAGCAAATGGAGCTCTCATTTTTACTTTCTCCATATGTAGTATAACGGAAAGTATTGTTTTCATGAAAAAAGTTGATTTCGAGATTTCGACGGAAATACACATTTTGAGATCGCCTGAACACGTTTTGACCATTTTCTCGATGATGCCTGTGTGTTAGGAATTTTGTGGGTGCTTTAACTCAAAAACTAGTAATCAAATCAACGCGAAATTTTATATTTGGCATTTTTATTAATGACACGAGTTGATAAGGCTTTGGTTAAAATTGATCAACCAGAAATGACACTTTACTCTTGCTCTCTTTTTCATTTTTATCTATTTTCTCCATTAAAACTTCATAATTTCAATAAAATTACATTTAAATATTGTAGATAAAGTTATTCTGCACATTTGTTTGAAATTTTTTCTTAAAATGTATTGTTTATGAGATATTATAAAATCTATATTTTTTAAATGCCACCACCACACCACCTTGTGGAACTTTTGTAAACACTTTACACTTAGTTATGTCTAAGTAATGTTTCTTTTTATTTCATTAATTGTTGGAGCTTTGTGGCTATATCCAACACCAGAAGGCCACAGTATGAGTTTATTCTTGTTCTTTGTCAAGTCTGAATTTTTCCCCCAGTTCCTTAAAATATTTATTATCATTTAACCTATTTGGAATTTTTAGAAATATTACAGGTATATCAAAATCATGTGGTGGCCACATCAGATTTTTTGCTTACATTTTGATTTCAAACATTGTGAAGAATAAGTGTTTAGGCATTCTTTACAATAAGTTAAAACATGTTACATCTCCGAATCTACTCGGCGGATGTTTATGAAATTTGGTATTTAGAACATAGGGGCAAAAAAACTAATAAAATGATATAAATAGTTTACATGACCTAATTGGGAGTGCCACTTCACTGGTGACAGAAAATGAACTTTTCTATATATCTCATACAAAATCACTTATAACAAATACGTCTTTAAACGACTTTGTAGGACTAGTGAAATAGCATATGTTTTGTTTAGTACATTTTTATCGAAGGAGTAGCTGATTTTAAGAAAATAAAATGAGAAAGTCCTAATTCACATTGGACAAATATTTTCTCATGTTTTTTAATTGTTGTCAATGAAAACAATCTTTGTGACAACTGAAGTAAACAATATATGCTGTAAATACCTAATTAATTTAATTTTCTGTGTGTGCAAGCAACATTTGGAAAATGAAGTGAAATGGATAATCTACAACAAAGAAATGAATGTAAATACATCTATTTACTTTACATATACACAGCATTTGTAAGTAAAAAGAAATTTGTAATTTACGATGAAGGAATGAATGTGAACATAAAGATTACATTACTACTATTCGAGTGAGGTAAGTTTTAAATAATTGTTTTTCTTGATAATTTAAATCCCACTGGGTTTCCGCCATATTCTTTAAATTTAAAAGTAGGATGTATCGTTATGCTTTTAACCCTAGAACTGCCAAGGGCCTCCGAGGCCCACACCTTATTTTTTTGTATGTTTCTCTTTTATAAACAAAGGAAAAGTCTGGATATTTTATTATATTGTACAGAGACTTATGTAAAATAATTACCCAAAGTTTCTCATCAATGTATTTTAATTTTCTGCAAATTATCTAGTCATTGGCTGCATGCCTGTACATGTGGGTAGCCTAACTTATAGGGCACCATATGTGTGGAAAGCACAGTGTGAAGTGCACTATTTGTTTAAACTGTTGTGTCAGATGAATCAGATTAAATCATTTTTCTAATCAATTTGTTATTATTTCTGTAAATACAATCTTACTGCAATATTAATCTGATCTTGAAAACATAATGAGGAAGAATGTAAAAGAATTGTTCTAATGGAAATATTTGTCTTCATGCACATATAATTTCAAATAAATTACTAAAATTGTATAGCTGTATTCCTATGATGTTTTTAAATGTATAACAATAGGTTTGAAACATTATTACACCTTTTTATTGTATTTTAGGTGGTGGGCCTCTGAGGCCCCCCCTTGGTAGTCCAAGGTGGTGAAAATCGCTTGGTAGTTCTAGGGTTAAGAAATCTGTCAATAAGTAAAGGATTACTGTATTAACTTGTGTAACATGTGCCCTCATGGACCACATGCACCCTTATTCTTGGGCCAGTTCAGAGGTAAAAAATAAATTCATGCCGGAATAAGTTGACATCTGGAATTTAATAAAAATCTTCACCAATTCTCCCTCCCTGAAATAAGGTCTGCCAAAGTTAAGCATTTTCTCCCTCCCTCCTACCTGTGTGGCCCAATTTATTCGGTGATCTCTTTATGCCAATGCTAGCAGAAATCTCCTCTTCAGTAGTCACCCCTCTTATGTTAAAGGAACATCAAGGGCTCATGATGAATGTGGCGAACACAAATATCAGATGCCAACTTATTCTGGCAAAAGTATAACTGGTGCTGTGATTGGAAGTTATTTCCTAACATTAAAAAGTGTAAAAGCATTTCCTTTACTTTGAAGAAACATCCTATCATCTAAATGGCATTAGCCTCGAATGTGTCCATTCTATTGTAGACTTAGGCATCACACTTAAGTCAAACCTATTGTTCAACATGCACATAAATATTGTAGTTGGGAGAGCCCTAAAGCTCTTCCAATTTATTAAACGAAACACCCGGTTCAGTTCAATGAGTACTGTTGTGACTCGATTCGTTTCTCTAGTGAGGCCCCTATTCGAGTATGCTCCTTTCATTTGGAATCCTCACCACAAGTGTAAATCTGATAGACTTGCAACACCCCAAGTGTGTCTCATAAAATGGCTCTGCTTTAAGCAGGACCTGATCTACCACTGTGATTTGTACCAGGAAATGTGGTTTGTTCCCCTCCAACTGAGACGCTTGGTGATCGACTGCTTGCAGCTCTACAAAATTCTCCATGGGGAAATGGATGCATCAATTTTGCCGCCCCAGTAAGGAGATCAAGACACACCTCCCTCTTTGCTGTCCATACACCCAAATTGATTCTTTTAAATTCTCCCCACTTGTAAGGGTAGTCAGGCACCTATAATTGTATTTGTGATGCGTTGGACTAAATTATTGACATTTTTAATGAGTTGATAGCCAAGTTTAAAACTAAGGCCTACCACTGCTTGTTACGGGCAACTTAAGTTTATTTCCACTAACTTTTTAGTTTCTCATATAAATAGTATATTGAGAAAGTATTGCTATCGTGAAAAAAATTCAACTTCGAGATTTTGATGGAAATACATGTTTTAGGTGTCCCTGAATCCATAAAAGTGGTTTTTGCCATGCCATCTGTCTGTCTGTTCTAGGGCCCAAACACGTACATGAATTTGAATGATATTTCGTATTTGTGCAATATATCATTTTTTGCCGACCAATTTTCATAAAAATGATATTGTTAAAAAACTAAGGGTAGTTTATTCTTGGTGATTTTTAGAAAAATTTTATTTACACTAAGCAACTAATATTTATAATTTTCAACATGATTGCATAAAACGTAAAGAATGCCTCTGCCATGCATGCGTGCATCTTTCCACTTCTGTTGCTTGGGATTGGGTTAGATTAGGTTCATGACTGAATTTTAACTTTTGTTGGGTTTAGTGTATAACTTTCACAATTGTTATTATGCATTCTTTGCACAAAGTGAACGCATATAGAGGAGGTCTCTGCAAATTCACAAACCACAAGCACGCGAAGTTCAAAAAGGTAGTTGAGTGACTTTTTCAATAAATACCTGTGGCCACCAATAAGTAAAACTTTTTGAGATATATGAAAAATTTATGCATTTTAAGGAACTTGAAAAATTTGATACCCTGAAAAGGGCGTATGCTATTGAAAAAATGTAAATTAACTTATAAAATATAAATGAAATATAATATAGATAAATGCTTACTTCATATGCATTTCATATACTTTTAAACATATGATAAAACTCGGCTCATTCATTGTGCTGTTACAGCTAGTGAATAATTTTTAAAAATATTAATAAATTAATTACATTGTGTATAATATTTTATTTTTAGTGTTTCTTCATGAAAATAGTATTTCCCTACACTTTCCATAAAGAAGGTCAAAACAAAAAATTCCAATTTTGTTTGAACCAAACTGAACCATAAACCAAACCAAACCACTGTCAAAAAATAAACTATAAACAGAACCACCATCAAAAATTGCGAACTGAACCACTCCAACATCCAACATTTAAAATGGTTTTCAGCTCTGACCCTAACACATGAAATATATTTATTTCTATTAATTTTAGTGTAACATATAGCCAATGGTCATAATGATTTTTATTATGATAGGAAATTAGGGTTTAAATTGTTGAAAATTTAATGCCATATGATTTTTTAACAAAAGACTAAAATGCATAATTATGTCATAAAGATTTTGATCAATGTACCTGAATAAAAATTCATTGAGGATATTCCATCATTGCATCAATCATTTTCAAAATAATATGGGTTCGAGTCCACTGTAGAATCCATAAATGCATCAATATTTGGTGGTTAGTCTTTTTTTTGTTTTTATAGTATTTTCTAAAAACATATTATCCAGACTATATGCTTCTTAACAAGATGGTTGGTGTAAAAATGCAAAATAAGGGCATCATTAAAATTATTAAAATGTTATACAAAATCTATGGATATGATGATTTGGGCAATGAATTACTTTTTTGTGTAGGTGACTGTGATGAAGTTTTGCTGAAAACCTGATTGAGTTTAGACATTGAGTTTTAATGACACAGAATTTTTTATGGAATAAGACAAAAAATTTTCCAGGAATAGAAATGACTGGTAAGTTTGGCATAATTGCCAGGGGAAGCCTGTAAAATGCCCGATTTGGGAGTTATGATTTTGTGTGTCTGGTTCTATAAGGTTTGCTAAAGTTGTTTTATTGTAAAATTTTGTTTTCTGAGACCAAGCAATTAGTTAAGTTCAATTTCTACTTAAAGATGTTACCCCATTTCCAAAATATTGTGTTGGACATATTGTTCCTTATGGGAATTCGTGAACAAAAATGTACACACATGGCATACATAAATGACACAATTTACTTATAACAAGAGTTAAATTATCTGAAAAATGAGAATGCCCATTCCTGATGGACATAGAATGTAAATATCTCGAAGATAATGAAGAATTTAATTTTCTCTGTTATGGCTCCTGACACTATCACATCTGAAGAAAATTTATTTTTTCTTTACAATTACAGTAAAACTTGTCAAAGACAAAACCTGTATTTGGTGGAAATCTGCCAAAGGTGGAAATCGAAAATATAACTACCAGTGATACTATTTTTCATGTCTCTCTGTAAGGCGGAACCTGTGAGATGTGGACAGAAAGGATTTTTTCTTGTAACTTGTGTCTTACTATGTACATATTGAACCTGTGAAAGACAGAAATAAAAAGGCATTCTCTTTAAAGTTTGTCTTGAGGGCCTTAAATATTTTCACTTTATTTGCCATTCTGCACACCTCATGGGGTGTCATTCCAAATTTGTTTTGAATGGTTCTGTCTCATTTTGTAAGCTTAGATAATGGGTTTCAGCAGGGGGAAGTCTGTGGATCATCTCATTTCATTGTGCTGGCATCTATGAACTCGGAAAACTCCTTCATACACATTGCTTTTCCAATGCCATGAAACTGCCCTTACAAGAAGGGGGTTGGGAGTGATAAGTAACCACATCGTGGTTATTCAGGAGGTTGATTCTATTTGTTGTTCTTGCCACATGGTGGTTCCAGTGCACTCCTTCAAAAAAAATTTCATTTGACACTCCCATCTGGTTTTTTGAGTATCAAAGAACACTATTGTTTTCTAGAAAGATTCTGCTCCATTGACATCTATTAAGTGTGCATGATTTACCACTCTCAAATATGAAATAAAGATCCAAATATTTTCTTCTTCTCTTTTCAAGTTGGTCTGAGTGGATGTGCATGGTTATCTTTTTAATTTGTTTCAATTTCCCTTTGTGTATTCTTCCTTAGAAGTTGGTTTGTGTCATTTTTTATTAATTTCTGTGTCAGTCAGCATGCATTGCATTTTGCTTATTAGACCTCAGCCGAAAAATTTCTTTTGAGATTTGTGGTTTGAAAAATAGCACCGGAGCGATTTTCACCAAATTCACTACCACGAATATAGCCTGCTGGCATTTAATCTCGACTGGATTGAGGGGTCTCTTCTGGGAAGTTAGAGAAAACCAGGCTGCAAGTGTATGTGTAACATTGGTGAGAATTGTTTGAGTCAGAGTAATTAATAGTGTGATCTCAGTCTCTGGTTGAAACCCAAAGTTTGTGCATTGGTGTCTAAAAAAATGCTCCTTATGTGGTGTGATCAATCAAGTTTCTTCCAGTAACTCTTTTTAGCTTCCAATAGACAGCAATCAAGATTTCAAATTCTTTAAAATTAATGGACACAGCTGAGATTTGGTGGCATTGTTAAAATTAAAAACAATAAAAATTAAAACAGCAGTTAAATCACACTTCAGCTTATTCCACATATATAAGAACGACCAAATTTGATGAATAAACAATTTTTAATGGAAGATTATTAATTTATAATAAATGTAGGATTTTGCATACATGCAGTTTCATGTTTACGTTCTCATTTATTGTCTATATCAATTTATTTGTGAGGTTAACTTTTATTTCCACGAAGACTTACAAAAATATCTATTTTCTAATTAAAATCTGCCATAAATAAAATGTTGTGTAAATTATTTTAACCTCTATATGATGGATGGAAAAATAGGCTGGTTGTTTGAGATTCTGCCTCTTACAAGTTTTACTGTAGAAAGCTAAGCCAACCTAAAAGTCACAAACATTTGAAGACTTCACTCTACAGGCATCTGTGCTATCTGGAATCATAATTCACATCTAGCCTTCTAGCAATAATTTACCTGTTTCAATGAGATAATTCTCATTAGCTTTATCTCAGGGGTCTCAAACTCAAGTTCTAAAAAGATAATTTTGAAATATATGTCAGGCCACATGTGATAATTTCAAAATATTTGATGGGCTGCATACCGCAATGACCGTAATTTTTTTGTTGAGACTTTAAAAACACAATTCAAAATGGTATACATTTTAATTAAAAATAACTTATCATCCCAAAGTATTAAGCCACTATATAATGTTTAGTATCTATTTGTTACTCTATGATTGTTTCATACAAGCTCTCTTTTCCATCTACTTATGATAGATTCATAGCAATGACATAATACTTTTTGAACTGGCCAGGGCCACATGTTCCAGACCCCAGGTCTTTCTGGTTCTTCTTTCTAATTTCAGCATGAAAGCAAAAAATAAATATTTGCTGCAATATGAAGTATATCACAAAAATTCAATATTTTAGTTGTACATCAATTTTGTAACTTTTTTCTTGATCATCAAATCAACGCTGATATATTCAATATTTCAATCTGAGTTGCAAATTTTTTATATTCTTCCCTAACCTGTATCATTCCATACTCAGCACATTTAGCTCCCATGGGTTTACAAAATCTGACAGAGGAGTAACTACCATATTTTTAAGGCTATAAGATGCACTTTTTATCCAGAAAAATGACTCCCAAAATCAGCCTGTGTCTTATATGCTGAAGGTAAGATTATTACTGTTCTCAACACTAATACTAATGAACATACTCATCCCCAAATTAGAATTAGCAGTAATTCATCACAAAAACATTAAAATATACATTATAAATAATTAACAATGAAATTTTTGTAAATATATAGAGTAATACCTTATGCAACATGAATTCCAACTACGTATTTTCATTGTTGTGCTTTATTACATGTCTGCTCACAGTATTTAAAATTTTGGTGCGCTTTTGAAATTAGTCATATTTTTTACTTCTGAATGGATCTGTTGAATAATGCAATTAATGCCATGGAACATTATAATAGTTGTGATAAAAAGTTTGTAAATACCTATGATAATTACCATTACATTTATTGAAATCTCAATGGATACAAAAGTGAAAAGATATGCCTATGCTATTAGTTATAAGCTTCAAGTGATTGAATACACAAAGCGCATAGAAATTGAGTAGCAGGACGTCATTTCGGTCTACCTCCCACAGAAAAAATTATCCATGAATGGAGAAAACAGGAGGAGACTGAAGGCGATAGGGAAAGAGTAACATAACCTTCATAAGTCTGGCCCAAAATGGCCAAAACTAGAGAAGGAAGTGAAAAAATGGATAGTAGAACAGAGGAAGTTATTGTATGTATTGATCAAAATGGTTATGTACAAGACAAACAGAGTTGCAGAAGAAAAAGGACTAATTGAGCCTACATATTGTTATTACATTTGCATTCCATTTATTAGGAATTAAAATCTCATCTTGCACTTAAGTTTAAGTAAGTACTATTGGTAATGGGTGTCTATACTTGCGACATGTGTGGCACACTCCGACAGCTGAATTAATAGGACTGTCAAGTGCACACAGGGCACATTTAGCTATACAAGTTTCGGAGCAATTATTTATGTTTTGGATCGTCCCTATTTACTTTCATGAATTAAATTTATCTAAAATGTTATCATGTCATAATATTTTCATTAAATGTTGCCAGATTTGGACTTAATCACAGCTAGAAATGATGCATGACGTGTAGGCTTTTTCAAATAATTTGAAGTGTACTATAAATAATACATCATTGAAATAAAAACTAGTTCATGACCAATACAATTGTACATATGATGACATTTTTACTTTTGTACTTTTCTGACTGATTTGGAAAGCTTAATTATAAATAAATTTATATGAATTCAATCATCATATATTTTACTTAATAAATTTTTGTAGGAAAGATTTTGGCATTCTGCAATTGAACAAGACATATTATTGGACTATAACTTTTATTCTATGATACAGAGGGAGAAATTTAATAGAAATAGACTGAACATTGGCAATATTACACAACTAATTACCATGATCCTTGCTAAAGTAGAACCTCAATTATCCACAGCCAAATTAACCAAGAATTCATTTAACTGTACATCTCGTACAAAATCAGTACATAAGGGTTGTTCCATCTCTATGCAAACATATACAGGTATACCCAAATTTACGTCTGAGACACATTCCTGAAAAGTGTCATAAATCGAATCGATGTAAATCAAAGAAGTTTTTCCCATAAGAATCAATGGTATGAGAGCGGGATGTATGCAGGAGTTAAGGACAGTTTGGCACACCCAATTACAGTAGCCCTTCAATGTTGTCACTAAGTACTTCACAAACCGGGTCAGAGTTCAGATGGGAAAAACCGCAGGGAAACAGTAATAGGTGGGCATGCAGTCAATGTTTGTTTGTGTGTATTTTTGGGTAATCAACCTCTTAGATTATTATATCCAGAACTTCTTATACACAAGGGAGAAGGGAAACCTGGTATCAGCATTAGTCTACTCTTAATGAAGAGTACCAGGGGGGCCAAGTGCCTAATGTCCCTTCTGAAGGATGGAGCACTGACAGGTCAATCCCAATTTGAAAAATCCAACCTCAGCCGGATTTAAACCTGGGATCTCCGCATGGAAGGCCAATGCTCTAACCACTCGGCTACTGCCACCCCAATGAGAATTCCGTCTTAGTTAACGGTAGTGCCGGTTACCCATAATAGGACTGCAACACTGTTTTGCTTCTAATCCGAATTTCTGACCTAGTCACCTGGTCAAGGGTTAAATGTAAGAATGGACCTTATGGTCCAAATATCACCTGAATAAAGATGATTATCTATCTATCTGGCTGCACCAGGGGATTCACATCATGCAGGCTTTGTTTTGTTATCAGAAAACATGTACATCTTATCGGCAGAGAATTATTAATCATTTAAGTAGAAAAAGTACCTATTCTCTAGGACAGTGGTTCCCAACCTTTTTGTAGGTGCGGCACCCTTTCAAAGATAAACAGAATTTTGCGGCACCCCAGCCTTCAAGCAATGTTTTTATATTTTCACAAACAAGTATTAAAACCTTTGGACACATCCATTTGTTGGTATTACACCATAATCAATTTATTAAAGGTAAAATTGAAGCCCTAGTTACCTGCAAACACATCCAAATCACTGATTTACAAAATTAGTTTTATTGTGGCTCCCCTAAAAATCGGCTGCATCACCCCAGTGTGCTGTAGCACCCAGGTTGGGAACCACTGCTCTAGGATAATAGTGTTGAACCCTTTACATGTTTTTGACATAATATTACATCATCTCACTCCAGTTTCACTCGGTCATTGATATAATATTACGCACTGATGCAGACCTAAACACATTGCTTGTTTTTGATGTAATATCTCGATCTGCAATTATTGCCTGTAAGGCGGAGCCCTCTATTGAGGCACATGGACACAATTACAGACTTTTTTTATATAGAGACCCAAATTTTAGAAAAGAAGAACGTATTTCCATTTCATAAGCGAAAATAAGATGACAGCCTCCAGTAAACATAAACTGAGTATGGATGCAATTATTACGCTATTAAGTGAATAAAATGATGGTATTGATGAAGAATACTTATTAGAGTGTAGTGAATGTGATTCAGATAGTGACAGTTCAATCAGGGATTCCGATTATTATGCAAGTGACAATGATAATGAAAATGTGCAGTTAATTGACAGGCAGCACCACCACAACGTGAGGGAATTAAAATGGAAAGACCGTGATAATTTGAAGCAGCCAATAGCTAAATGTGTGTTCTCAAGTAATCCTGGAATAAGTGTACTTGTAAAGGACATGAACAATTCTCTTGAATTATTTGAGCTATTTTTAACCAATGAACTTGTAGAAATTATCATAAAAGAAACAAATAGGTATGCTGCACAGCAACTTTCCGACAAAATTTTGTTGAAAATTTTCAGACTCCACAAATGGAAAGATACCATCCCAAGAAATTAGAATTATGATTTCTGTATTTCTGATGATGGGAAAAAATTGGAAGCCTGAAATTAGCTCTTATTATACAAGGAAGAAATTATTTGAAACACCTGCTTTCAGTAGAATAATACCATATAATAGGTTAGTTTTACTGTGGAAATTTTCGTATTTTGTAGATAGCTTGAACATACCACACTAAAAAACTACAAAATTCTACAAGTATTTGAGTGTATCAATAAATAGTTTAGTGAAGTGTACACACCCACACAAAACTTAGCAGCAGAAAGTCTCATGCTATGGAAGGGAAATCTCAGGATTGCACAATTTATCAGAATCAAAAGAGCAAGGTTTGGCATAAAGACATACATTCTTCCTGAATCTGATTCTGGATACATTTGGAATATGACTATATATTGTTGTATGGGAAGTGAAATAGTATGAAGAGAAAATTTAGAGCATGCAATGGAAGTTGTTTTGACTCTCAGTGAACAACTTTTGGGTAAAGGTTATGCCATCTATTGTGACAACTTCTATTCAAGCCCAGAATTGTTCCTATTACTCAAACAAAATCAAATTGATGCTTGTGGAACTATCTGTACAAACAGAATAGGTCTTCCAAAGGATGCTGTTGGAAAAAAATTGAAGAAAGGGGAGATGGAAGTGCGCTACGTTGAAGACAGTTCTCTGATCTTCATGAAATGTTGAGATAAAAGAGATGTCACAATTCTCAGTACTTTTCACACAGAAGAAGAGAGAGTTCCTGCAATAAGGAAAGGAAAAGACGTTAGAATTCCAAAGGCTGTTGATGATTACAACTGCAACATGGGGAGAGTGGACAACTGTTGACTGCCTACCCTAATGAGTTAAAAGGATGAAGATTTGGTACAAGAAGACATTTCACCACCCGGTAAACGTGCGCATTCAATTCACATGTTTTACATCAGAAGCTAGGAGGTAAAATGGACGCGCTTGAATTCTCAGAGGATCTCATTGAAAGGATTATTACCAAGTATCACCCCAGCATTGGAAATGCTCCTGTGAAATGTGGGAGGAAGGCAACAGAAGGCTAGTTGAAAGACATTTACCTGAATATGTGCCCACAACAGAAAAGAAGCAGAATGCTACAAGAAGGTGCAGAGTTTGTGCAAAGAAGAAAACAAGAAAAGAATCACGATAACAGTGTGCTGAGTGTGATGTAGGTCTCTGCAGCGCCATGCTTCAACACTCAAAAAAAAATGTTTTCTTTCTTATAATGCTATTATTTTTTAAATAATGTGTAACTTTTGATAAGAAATTAACAATTTGTTCTAATAAACTATTTTAAAAAGCAACAAAATTATTGACTTCTATCCAAAACCTTGATTTTAAAGTTTAAATAGCTGCATGAATTAGAACAGGAACTGGAGGGAAATAAGTCAGAATTGAAACGGTTAAGGGGTTAAGAATATGGAGATAGAATTAATAAAGCGACTTAGAATAATTAATAATGTTACCGTGCCAATATATTTAGTTTCTCTAATAATTCTCCAGAATTTTTAGAAAATTATACTATCCATAATCAGATTCAGTGTGAAATTTACTACAATTGAGCATCATCATTTAACCTAAATGAGAAATTCACCATAATCACAACAAATTCTAGAGGTGGAAGCTAATAGTTGGACATCATGTGACTCCACGGTCAGCTCGTACATGAAAAGATGGCTCTTGTGCCTGGGTGTTCCGAGTGTTTCACATTCAAATTTGTCAAATTTTTCGATCGCTAGGTACCCTCATTACAAAACCCTTCAAAGTCAACATATTAAACAAGCATTGGCCATATTAAACAAGCATTGGCCTGAGTTTGGAGTGATGCAATATATTTAAGATCGTTGTTTATGGAGATGTTATATTACAGAGAATCGATATTTAGATCCGAGTATGTGATTTTTATTTCGTACTTTAATCAGATAATAGCTTGAGGAAGGTGGCAACGGAAATTTTCAAGAAACTTAGACCTCTAATGATGTAACTTTGCATCAAAATGACATAAATCGATACACAGGTATTAACTGATCTGTAACGTAACTTCAAAAAGACTTAAATCGGGGTGACGTAAATTGGGGTATACCTGTATTTTCAAAAGATTTACCAGAAATAGTAATGATACTGTTGGAAAACTCTTTTTTGCACCCCAATGAAATTGTGCTGGAAAAAGTGAGTGATGGATTTTCATGGCATACCTTTTCCCAAATGTAATGCCTCTTCTGTAGCTCATGGATCAAGGGTTTACAGAATCCTTCAAGAACAGTTCTTTTATTAAGATTTGAAACAGGATGCTAAGACTCAGTGGCATAACTAGGAGCGGAAGGGCCTGTCATCCTTCTCTCTCTCCCAACAAATACATATGTTCAATTAAAACTGAAACCCATTGTGAAATCTGAGAGGTTGCACTTATTAATTAATTAACAGGAATATACTGAAAAGGTTACACTTTTTAAATTACTCTGTCCAAAACTATCGATTAACTGGAAAGTCATTCAGAAATTAAAATAAAAAAGAGAAATTAATAAAAAATATTTATTTTTTCTGTATTAGAAAAAATTTGATACCCTACAGGGCCAGTTCAAGCCCCTGGACCTAAGGCATTTGGCCACCCATACCACCCTACTGTTATGCCACTGTTAAGACTTAAATGAATTTTATGATAAAATGGATCAAGAAAACTTTCACTCCTTCAAAAAGTTGGAATGGCATCACTACTCTGAGGGTGAAAACTGAGAGCCAAGAAGATCAATAAAAGATAGCCTTAATTGGAAGAAATAGTGACTTTCAATTATTTATAAATATTGCTCAGCATCCAAAGACTTTGAGAGGATCAATGAAGATTATATGAAGTAATGGCTGGCATTAGATCAAAACCATCCAAAGTATCACCTGAACGGCAATCATACTATAGCTGCAGAATCCTCACAAAGCATTGATTCTGTGTGAGGGAGCAATGGTGAGGAGAGTTAATCTGGAGAGAATTTAATGCCTGTGAAAATAATCTTCACTGAGGAAGCCTGGGATAGCTCAAAGATATTGCTATTGTATCTAGAAGAAGATTATTATACATCAAGAGACATTTGCAAATCCATTAAGATGATAAATTGCAAGAAAACACTACAGCTGTTACATAAATATAACACATCAAGCATCTTTTATGATTAGACTTGAATTCAAGAACAAGTAATTTAAAAAATATAATTGCCCCAGGTATCTCCAATAGCCACAACTTAGTTAAAAACCATATGAGCATTTTGGCTACAAAGCTTTTAACCCTGTTGTGTTAGAGATACCTAAGGCATATTTTTTAAATTACTTGTTCTTGAATTTTTTTCAGCCATAAGACGAGCTCAATAGTTCCCTGTTGGGTTAGACTTGAACTGATTATCTAGCACCATTCTCTCCATCATTAGCATAGATAAGCAAGTTTCTATTGAACTAACCAATGAGTATCTTGCTGGTAATAAACCAACCTTTCCTCACTTATATCTGTAGTAGTTCTCTCCACTTTCTTATTTCAAGATCATTTCCTAATTTCTGCTAAAAATATTTTCCAGGCTTTGGCTGTGACTGGGAAAGCAGCCCTTTTAACCATATAGGACCTAGTCTTTGGTAATGCCAAATTCATAAGTTGTGACCTATTCAAGGAGCATATCCATTACTATGAAAACATGCATGATATACTAACTGGAATTGAGTCAGGAAACCCAAAACAACCAAATAAGTTTTCTTGATAAAGGCAAATTTAAAAATCCATGTTTAGATTTACATTTTAAAAGAACATTTTTCCCATTCCTATTAATAAAAATCAAATTCAAATATTAATTTATAAATTATAGGGAAGCAATATAAGGTGATGCAATAAAATTGCTGCTGATTATCAACCCTGAGTTTCAATGATATAAGAGTGCATTCATGAATATAATTTAATGAATCAATAAGCATTTCCACTAAATTTTTACAATGAAAATTGATTCTATAATAATGAGAAGTTATAAAAAGAATGTGGATCTAAATATAAGCATTTTAAAATATCAATAAAAGTCCTCAAATGAGATGAGTAAATCCAAATCAGTAAAATATCTAATTAACCTGATATAAAAACACACCATTGAGGACTACTTTAGCAGTTTAAACAGAACAGAAATCTTGAGAAGGTTAAAATTTTTTTTAAATACTCCTTATAACCACATACCATCAGAGAAAATCAGTTAAGATATTTTGAAAAGTTTGATAACTTACAGTAGTTTAGAATGATCTTACATTTTACCAACTGTGCCATGAGCAGGTTTTTTTAGAGCCATTGAAGGAAAACTTCTAAAAGGCATTGGAAAATTTGACGAATTGGCTGTAATTGGAAGCAGCTGCTGCTGTTGCAAAATGGATAAGCATCGGCTTAAACAGGTGAGTGTAGCAGAAGAAGTGGCTTTCAGGATGAGGAGATCATGGTCTGTGCATGTGCTGCCACCTGAATGTCAGTCATAAAAGATTCATCACTGTTACGTCGAACAAAAGAAAAAATACTAGTAACTTATCCAAAATATTTATCCCTTACCTGACTGAGGGAGATCTTCAATTGCTTTGGAAAGACCATAGCTATTTTGCTCTGCTACAAATAGCTGTTCCCTCACTTTGCTGAAAGCATCTAAGACAGCTAGAGTACAATGGACTCGAGATCCTTGAGATGAAGATGAATGGCTTTGCTGAACTGAATGGTACTCACGTGGTGGAAGTGGAGGATTGCTCTGATGTCAAACAGGAGAATTCAGATACAGAATCTTAACAAGAAAAATACACTTTCCCTTACAAAGACAGATCAAATCAATTTCTTATAATTTAATAGATAGTATAGGGTAAAAGCACAAATTAAATCAGAAAGCAAATAAAGTTATATTATACACATGACATTTCATAGGACTACCTGTGTATATGATGAGGTTTGATAACCTACAGTATGTGGTGCAGTTAGGGCTTCAGAAGAGGATTGGCTAACTTAACATAACACAGACTTTCTAGAAGATTTACAACAAGATCAGGACTTTCATGTTGGTTAACACAGTTTTGTAACATGAAACAATTCAGGTTTACAACAACAGAGAAAAATTACTCAGCAGACATTAATTTTTTAAATGCATTTTATAGAATAGGTATACCCTGATTTATGTTGCTCCAATTTGAAGTTACATCAATGATCAATTAACACCTACGTATCAATTTATGTTGCTTTGCCTCCAAGTTACCTCGTTAGAGGTCTAAGGTTTTCTAAATTTTTCATTTCCATCTTCTTGAAGCTATTACCTAATTAAAATACTAAACAAAAATCAAATTTAAAATATACTGCAATTTAAATATCTACTCTCTGTAATATAACATCTAAATAAGAACGATCTTAAATATAATCACTCCAAACTCAGGCCAACGCTCTCTAGGTGATTATTTGATGTGTTGCCTTTGAAAGATTTTGTAATGAAGGAACTTAGTGATAGAAAAAAACTGTAATTTTGGGCATGAAATGCTCAGAACACTTGGGCAGAGGAGCAATTTATTCATGTTCGAGCTGACCAAGGAGTCGCACAACATCTGACTACTAGCTATACTGCATTCTTCCTCTATAATGTGTTTATTGTAAATTTGTTATTTACTGTATGTTCACGTGTACCACATGCACCTTTATTCCCTTAAATCCCCATCAAAAAACTGGGTGCGCGTCTTACAGAAGTATTTCATCTTAGGCATTGAAATGCAATGTATTATACAAACTTAGCTGAAATCGTGTTTCGGTATGACAATGATGCAGTTGGTGTTGATTACTAATTAAAATACCGGAGAAAAGGTACCAATGAAATAGCTACAAAATTCTGACTTCGTCGATTTCATTGAAACAGAATACGTAAAAGCTGGATTGAGTAGGTTATACGAAATGTTGAAATCATGTACCTACATAGCAGTTATCTTTTGAATGTTTGGCACTGCCAGATCAAATTTCTAAACGATAATGCCTATCTTCTGAAACAGTATGCGTATCAGTTACAGTCTTTTCTAAGAAGATAAAAAAATCTCTGTTCCCGATTCCTTTGCACCCTTCACTCCTTTTACTCAGTACGTCGTATTTGGTTTGTGCGCGCGCGTACCATTTGCTTTTGCTGGTGGCCACAAATTCAGGTTATCTCCTCTTGCCTTATATCCCTTAAAATGAATAGTAATAAAAGATTGCGATCTTTTACTGCAAGTGAAAAGCTGAAAGTGATCAAAGATGCAAAAGATATAGGAAACCGTGCTGCAGGACGAAATTATGATGTGTCAGAATCATGCATAAGGGATTGGAGGAAGAAAATGGATAAACTTCTCACTAAAAACAGGGACAGAAGAGCCTTTAGGGGAAAATCCACCAGATATCCTGTCATAGAAGAACAGCTAGCCGAATACACAAGGGATAGACGGCAATTTGGCTATGCAGTGTCGACAGAAATGTGTGTCATAAAAGCGCTACAGATAGCCAGAGAGTTAGGTGTAGTCAAGTGAGTTTAAAGCTAGCAAGTGATGGGCACATAAGTTTTTTCGTCAGAATGGCCTTTCGATAAGGAGAAGGACAATGATTTCTCAACGCCTCCCCGAAACTTATGAGGAGAAACTGTTAAGTTTTTAGCGATATGTTATACGCCTGAGAGAAAAGTACTCATACTTATTAGGCCAAATAGGAAACTATGATCAAACACCTGTGTATTTCGAAATGCCATATGATACGACAGTTGCTGATATGGGTACAAAAACGGTTCAAGTGATCACTGGTGGAGGAGAAAAACAACGATGCACTGTCATGCTTGCAGTGTTGGCAGACAGAAAGAAACTACCACCATACATCATATTCAAAAGAAAAAACTTCCGAAAAATGAAAAGTTCCCAGCAGAAATTGTAGTAAGGGCACATGAAAAGGGTTGGATGAACAGTGATCTAGTTTTAGACTGGATAAAGTGTGTGAGGGAATGTTGTCCAGGTGCCCTTCTCAATCTCCCCAATATGTTGTTGCTGGACAGTTTTCGTGGCCACCTGACTGAAGACGTGAAGGAACGCCTTAAAAAGAGAAAAACTGACTAGGTGATCATTCCAGCAGGAATGACGTCCGTGCTTCAGTCACTGGATGTTTGCAGGATTGAAGCAGACATTCGAATGGATCATCACATCTTTGAACCTAATTGAAGAGGAGGTGATAGTTAAAAGCTTCAAGAAATGCCGCATCACAAATAAATCGGACGGTAGCGAAGACAGAATTGTTTGGTAAACTAGTGAGGAGGAAGGCGCGAGTTCCGCCGAAAATGTTGATAGCATGAGTGATGAAGATTAAAAGTCAGTATAAAAAGCTTTCTTAAATATATTTATACATTCTTCTGCATTTATATTGATTTGTTTCATTTCTAAATCACATATAATTTCTTCTACCACAGGGGAAACCTCGAAATTGACCAGACAGTGACAGCTAATTTCACTATTCACCAGACGTTTTTAGTGTAAAAAAATTGACACAATCGTAAATATTTTAATTTCTTCAAAAAAATTTGTTGTTCCTTTCCAAAGATTCTTAAATAATAAATGCTTTTGCTTTGTTATAACGTTTTTTAATTCTTTGCCGATTTTTTCGCAAATTATTTTTCCCCTATATGCTCAAAAACAGGGTGCACATTTTACACGAGTGCATGTGGTACACATGAACATACGGTAAGTGAAATTATGATGCTCATCCACAGTAAATTTCATGCAGAATCTGATTATGCATATTATAATTTTCTAAAAGTTTGGAAAAATGATTGAATATTGGCACAACTAAGCTTTTTTATCACATTGTTAACATACAGTGTCATATCTTGGCTTCTACTGATCCATTAATGACAAATATTTTGTTATGACTGTGATAAATATATAATATTAATCAAATGCATTTAAAAATCTCTTATTTTTTCTGGATATATGAAAAACTTGTTCTGCAGAAATCTTTTCACTTATAGATTTAGAGGAGTGCATCAAGTAAACAAAATACAGCTAACTCTCGATCTAACATTTTTTAGTGGACCATGCTAAATCAACTTGAGATGTGGAAAAATGTAAGTAATGGAAAATAGAGATAACGACATGCACACAACCTACGTTTTCATAGTTGATATATTATGATCAGAAGTTATATTAAACATTGCATGATATTTTGCAATCACTGTATAATACAGCAATTTATGTAATAAAATAAATCAAAACTGTTCATAATCAGGAACAAGATATTTGAAGAAAAAATGAAAAAGAAATAAATGCGAATAAAAAAATATAGAAAACACTTCCTATATAAGTGACATTTTAATACATTTTGAAAAAGTCATATATTTTATAGAATTTTTTCTTTTGACTGAACAGTATCTAGTCCTCTTTCAAGCTCATCTGTCCCTTGAAGAAGGTGATCTGTTCCATTACAAGACCATAGGTATCTCTCTTGAGCAGTGGCAGATTTGGAAATATCCCACCCCTAGGCCAAATTATTATTCTGTCCCATTTTTGCCACTTTTTTCCTAAAAGAATCACTCATGTATATGGTTTATCTGCCCATCCCTCTGTCTGCGGTTCATCCAAAATCTATAAAAGCATACTTCTGTCCCTTTGTGGCTCCCTCTGTCATACTATAAAAATGCGAATAACTCGATAAAAGATGGAGATATATTTTTATATTTGGCAGGAATACACATATTTCAAGTGATGACGAAAAAAATATTGAAAAATGTCCTAGGTTCGACTCCAAGGAAGACATTTCCATTTCCCATAAAATAACATGTAAAAATTGACTTTTCAATGTGCAGGCTTTTATTCTTTCTGAGACCTAAATTAGAAAGAATTAACCTACAATCTTCAGATCTAAAACATTTAATCCTTAATTAGTTGTGTGGTGTCCTATATGACCCCAAGCCACCTATTATAAATACTTTCATTATTTAGCTTCCTAATTATGATTTAGCATTTTTGTTAATTTTTAATTATTAAAGATTATGCACAATATAAAATTAAACATTGTAAGAAAATTAAAATATTTTAATTTCATTTTTTTATGGAAATAATCTCTTCAGTTATATCCGCATTTTTTTGCACCGTCATCTGTCTGCTTGTCATTTATTCCTCTCTTAAGTTTTATTCTGCTTCACACATAACTGAATACAACTATTACTTCTGACATCCAAATAAAAACTCTGAAAAACTGGGGTACATATTTTCACTTTATTTCTCTAGGGATGTCTTAACTCCATTTTTGCTCTTCCAATGACCCCACAACCTTCCCATTGCAGCAATAAACTGATCCCTAAGCAACTGCATGCATCATGCCTTGGACCATGCGGAGCACATGGTCATCCACCCCCTGTATTCAGTACCCTCAGAAACAAACGCATGTGTTCACTCTAACTTCTTTGTAAATTTTTCCCTAGAAACAAGGACATAAAAGTGAAAAATAAATGTGCAAATTGTGGTGATTTTATATGTAAAAAGTATATGATTTTGAAATGTTACGAATGTTAGGATAGCAATGGCAACTAAAAAAGAAAGTAAAATTTTGTTTATTTACAAAATTTGTTTTTGTTTTACTTTGTCAAAATACTTCTTAAACTATTTCATTTTAACTTAAAATGATGTACTTTACAATATGATGAAAATAACCTAACATTTTATTATTAAATTTCAAAAAACATTTTGGGGTTTTAAAAGACCCTACGTGATTAATTAAGGAATTTTCTTTTCATGTGACTAACTAAGGGTTAAAAGAAAAAATTATAGTTTCTTTTGCTGTCCATCGTTTTCCGCCTAAAGTTAAAAATTCCTCAAGTTAAACATTTAATTAACATATTTTGAGGAAATTTTGCCATTTTAACGGGATGTTGCCTTGCCAACCCATTACATTGTTAAAACTCAAAATCCTATTATTTCAATCCTTATGGATAAAAGCATGGTTTGAATGCTTTTAATACGAGAGAGAGAGAAGGAAGGAGAGGGAAATGATTTTTATAGCTACCAATGTAAACAACATTCGCTGCATTATTAACGAGAAGGAATAAATTTGTAGGAGTTCAAACTTGAAGCAATGAATGTTTAAAAGAACGAAAATTTGTTTTCCTAGCATCGATTTTTTAATACGCATCGAATCAATCAACAGATCAGTTTTAAATGTGAGAATTTGACGAATTTTTAGTGATTCGAATTGTTGCCGGTCTGGTGTAATTGAGTACCATTGACTAGGATAATAGCTTCACATCGCATCTATTCACAGAATTTATAAAAAAACTTTCACGTTGAATTTCAATGGGCATCTCCCTAGTTAAAGTATAATTCGTCAAATGCCTGTGTTATATTATTTTTTTTATTCCCACCCTGAAACCCCATTTTTATTGGTCCCAAAATCTTGCCATTCCTTGGCCATTGCCTACTTTGGCCTTATTTCAAATCCACTACTGCTCTTGAGGGTAAGCAATGCCTCCTGTGCTCAAGTAAAATTTGGTGGTTCACTTTGCAGAACATTACTATCTTCATCACCACTTTCAACACATTCATCAACATTATCATGTTGCAAATGACAAATTTCATTAACTGATAGGACACCACATGTAGCAACATCAAAGGTAACAAACTCATCAAATGTCACTTCAATCGTGTACAAGTGCTCCCATTCTTAGGTATCAATTACTTGAAGTTCATTTTGGCCTTAAACTTCAACAAAGGCCTCACTGAAGAACCCAACATTTTTAAAACAATTTTTGGATACTGTTCTAATAACCGGGTGAAGGTTAAGACAGTGACAATGGTGCTGTTGATGGCGAGAAAGTGGTGAGAAACGGTACTATTGTGGAAATGGTACTACTATGGTGCAGGGGCAGTGGTCCAGTAGAATGCGATCCCTTGAACCAGTTTCCCACGTGCATCCTCAGTCTATTGTTGCATGCTACATTGCAATGCCATTGGAATTTATAGCAGAAGTAGAGATGCATTTCGTGGCCTATGGTGCACTTGCTTTCACTAGCGAGCACTCCATGTTCCTGCAGAAACTTCATGCTTGCTTCTTCTCTGACTGGCAATTCGTGATACTTTAGAGGCATTTGAAGCTGAAATAATGAAAAATAGTGAAGAAACGAATGATGTTCAGTAATATTACTGAAGATGAATGCAGCACAACCCAACCCGTGGGGAGGGACCAAACTGAATGTGGAAAGGAAACCAACCCAAAATTAACTAACCCAACCCGGGAGGAAGGACCAAAGTGAACATAGAAAGGAAATAATTAACCCAACCCAACCTGGGAGGGCTGAGGAGGACAGGGAATCCCCTAAAACAGGGTTCACCAAACGCTTTACTGAAAGGGCCACATGAGGCTTCATGATCCACTGTGCAGGCCAGATACAGCATTTCAAATGACTGAACAGGCCATGTGAAAATTTCAAATAGCAAGTTCTGAGATTTTTTTCGATTCTGATATATGTAATTCACTTTTATTAAAAGTATACTTCACCCAAGTACTTGGAAAATGTTGTTCAGATATCATAAATGATATCTAATGAATACTCTTGTTGATAAGGCGGGCCAGATGAAATCACTGCACAGGCAGTAGTTTGGGGACCCCTGCCCTAAAATAAAGTGCCAAAATTTCTCGTCGTCAAATTTCCATAATACGTTCATATGCTGTAGTAGTACCATTTCTCGTTGCTTTATCGCCATTGACAGCACCACTGTTGCTGTCTTGACCTTCACCTGGTAAGGATTATGCTTCAAAGATCACATACTAATGTATGTTCCCAGCTGATTCACGCCATATAGTGATTTCAAGAGATATATGGCTTACATACATCAGGCTCTACAATTGGATTGATTTTAATCAAATTCCTTTGAGCCATTTTTGAGTATATAAAATTTTTCTAAAAATCGCCAAGAGTAAACTACCCTTAATTTTTGCGCAATATCATTTTTATGAAAAAAGGGTCTGCAAAAGATGATATACTGCACAAATACGAAATATCATTCGATTTCATGTACGCGTTTGGGACCTAGATCGGAGAACAGAACGACAGACAGACAGACAGCATGGCGAAAACCACTTTTATGGACTCAGGGACACCTAAAATGTGTATTTCCATCAAAAATCTCGAAGTCGAATTTTTTCACAATAACAATACTTTCTCATATACTATGTATATGAGAAAGTAAAAATAAAACCTTAATATTCTGTAAGCTGGATGTTTCAGGTGGATGAACTGCATAGAGATCCACAATCAGCAGTACTTATCTTGATGTGAACCCCATTTTTGCATCCAAGTCTTGAAGATACTCCATGAAAAATTTTGATGACATCCATGCCTTGGAGTTGTTTTTACATTTACATCGCAGAGTCCGCAAATTCTTGAAGCAATGTGGTTTGGCATATTTTCCAATCACAAGAGGCTGAATTTTTTTGCTGCTATATGAATTACAGCATAACAAGACCATCAGATGCGCCTTGCTTTTCTTTCTCCCATAGCAAGCCTCTCCTCGAAAAGTTAGGGTCCTATCCAATAGTACTAAAGAATAATCCTGATTCATCCATGTTGAATATATTGCATAGTTCTGTATTAGTCCTGGAAGCTCTTCTGTCTTTCAGTGATGATTTCGAGGCGAGGTCCACACTTGAATTTTCCTCAGCAGCAAGTTCATATACCATACCATGGTGATTTTTAAGCCTATCAAGCCAGCCACTGGATGCTGTGAAGGTATGAAAACCCAGATGAATTGCAATTTGCATAGCCTTGTCTTGAATTATAACACCACTGATCTGGATGTTTGAAATTCGGGGCTGCTGAAACCACTGCAGCAATGATATTTCTATTCTTTCATATGGCAATGTTCGAGAGTTCTTCCTTTTTTCTCAGCTATTCCACAATTGTTGACAGCTTTTAGGATTGATTCTTGGTGGGTCATTATGGTGTTCCACAATGTTGCTGGCAGACCTAAAGTCCCATTTACATGAGGCAACCAATGTAGAACGACTTGGAGCATGCAACACAGGTAGAAAGCAAAAACTATTTCGACTGTTCAACCAGAGTTGATTCAACAGCACGTTACTTTTGTTAAAAGATATTCAAGTAATGTCAAAAAATTTTTTTAGCCTCATACAAAGTGAGCTATCGAATTGCTAAATGTGGAGAATCATATACAAAAGCTGAAAAATTAGTGATATCGTGTTCTAAAGACATAGTTGAATGTATAATCATTGAGGATAGTGCAAAATACCTTCAACAGATTCCACTGTTGGACAACACAGTATCTCGACGGATAAACAACATTTCAAATTATATTCAAACTGAATTTATACCGAGTTTTTCAGCCTACAAAGGGACTAATCAACTGATATGTGAGAGAAAGGAGACTATGTTGAAAAAGTGAGAACTTATAACTTACAGCTCCTAAACCATAGGAATCTCAAAAAAAAATTTTTTAGGTAAACAATTAAAAAATACCAAGTTTACGGAAAAACTTTTTCATGCCAGGGACTTGGTATCACAAACACATCTGATGGTTTATGCACCTCACGACAATGACAGGGACCAGACAGACTAAATTCAAACACAAACACACTCATACTCAAAGGCAAACTACATCAAGTTTATGGAAAAAATTTTTCCCTAAACTTGTTATTTTAAAAATTGTTTATCTCTAAAAAAAATTTTTTTGAGATTCATACGGTTTAGGAGTTTGTTGTAAATTCTTAATCAACTGATGTTTCCAATCAAGCTACACTTTTGGTGTTTATCCGCTTTATTTATGAAGGAAGGATTGTAGAAGATATTTTATTTTGTCATAGATTAAAAAATCTTGCCACCAGAGAAGAGATATTTAAATTGTGCAATGCTTATTTCAATGAACATGAGATTGATTGGAACTATTGCATCAATGTATGCACAGATGCAGCTCAATCAAACTTGCTGGTGCAGTAAATAGTGCAGTAACTTCCCAGAAATAAAAATGAAATGTGTAAATAGAAGTGGTTTGAATGGTTCCTTAAAGCACCTTAAGTTAACATCTTTCCTGTCCTGCAAAACAATTGATATTGGATAACAGGAATACCCAAAAGTGCTGTGTGTATTGAATGTGAGCAGAGCAGAAGAAATTTGGCTTTTAGCCAAGGAAAACTCATCTCCTTGTGCTTCAAATTTTAGTGTATTGCATGAAATTGCTGTAGAAACAAAGGAATGGTTATTATCCTTAAAACCTATTAATTTTCAAGGAAAGCATAAATTTTAGAGCATTTGGTTAGCGTAGAAGATAATGGCTTCATTATGATCCAGGAATAAATGTTTCTAGATGCACTACATGCAGTTCATTTCCAGAGACTAGTCATTAAGAATTGTACATTGGTACTGCCTATGCTGAGTTCACTTTGGTAGGTGTTTTTCATTACGACCCCAGAATGCGAAAGTGTTAAGATGTTTTACTGCACTTTAAGGAAAATTAAATCTTGAGTTGAATCCCATAGCAGATGAGAAAGAGAGCAACTGCAAAACAACTTCTTAAATATTACACAAGTTGAAGTGATGCTTTGTTTACATAGTTGCACAGTTTCCAGTGTCCAATAGATTGCATTGATTCACAATACAAGTACTGCTCCCTATTGTAACAAATAATAACTATTAGGAGCTACTGTTGTTAGATACTGTTGCTATACGGCTGAAATAAGTTTTTAATTGAATTTCTTTTGTTTATATTTTGAAGTTGTACATTTGTGCATGTGATTTAAATGCAAAAACCATACTTTTTATTACTACATTTAGAAGAAGACTATATATTAGATTCAAATTATAGCATTGTAGCATAATCCTAATACAGTGGGTCCCAAGTATTTGCGGATTCGGCATTCCTCATTTAACTTACCTATTCGTCATTCATGTATTATAAAACAATGTTTTGGTATCCACGTTTTTTAGTTTTGCTTATTCATCACTTAGACTACTTGCTGTGATGGAGTAAGTAGTCGACTTGCACACTACTTGTTCAACAGTGACTGCCCTATTAAACTCATTTTATTTTGTTTTCTTGGCTACTGATAATGAATATACTATATTGCTAATTATTTTTTACTTTTGATTTGCTGTAACTCGTGTAAGGAAGTGAACTAACAAATCATCTTACCATCTTCTGTGTGTTATTATGCACCAGCATCATGTGCTTTGTTTTGGAATTGTGTTGTGAACATCTTATCTGAGATTCTCGCGAATTTTATCCAGCAATATCTGTGTTTATTCTGGTCATCATGTTTACCATTTATACTTATGTAATTTTAAGTTATTTTCATTTATATTAAGATTAGACAATGTTCAGTGTATGTACTGTACTGTATATTAACCCTTTTCTGACCGGAACTCCCGTAAACGGATTTGCTTTCTTAGTTCAGATGTCATAGGGTACAGTGGCAACACCTTAAACCTAATCTCCCTTATTGCACAAAATCTTATGAGGGAAAAATTCCTCTTTTTTCGTCACGAGTGATTTTAGAGGCAAATTGGAATGTAATCCCCTTTATATAATGTATTTTAATGGGGAAAAGTTCCCCAGTATTTGCAGTCATTTTCTGGTACGTAAACCCTGCAAATAACAGGACCCACTGTATATGAAGCATTACATATGGAAGATAGATAAATTGTTGTTTTTATTTCAGTAAATTAATATGCACCGTACTGTTCAATTGCTGCCCTACAGCAAAAGAAACGGATAATCTTTGAATAAATAAATCAACCAATGTCAAAGAAATAGAAGCATGTATAGGATTTTTAAAAGTTAAAATTAAAACTGTTTAAAACTTTAAATAAAAGCAGGTCCTAAGGAAGTACCAATTGTTGCATATAACATAGCATGTAAAGAAATTCAGTAAATAGAGTAATACAGAAAATGAAATAGGTCCCCAGTTTCTTAAAATATAATTAAAATGATCTTTTACCCTTGCAATAGCCAAGGTATGCATTTCTGCAACAGCACGAAGACGATTCACCCATTCCTGCCTTTCACGGGCATCAGTAGCTCTCAATTTATACACTTCACCTGTTGCAGGATTGACAGTAAAGGTGCTTGAATCTTCATCACTTGGTGATATGACTGCTCCTGCCAAGTGGACAGAGCCCCTTGGCCTTTGTCTATGCTCACCATCATTCTAGGAATGAAGTAGAAAATAATTAATACTCTGAATACCTTGCCAGGTTGTAGCTATGATTAACCCTCAGAGTGCCAGATGTCTATATATAGACGATTGGTGCTTGAGTGAGGGACAGCCAACATGTAATGGTAAAATACTTACAAAACCACCAGAGAGAGAAGGAGAGTGGTAAGTGCCAACATCTATATATGGATGTTTATATAGCACTGAACTCAAACTCTAATATTTTATCTTAGAGATGAAAGATCGCAGCAAGTTATGAATCATTGTAAAATAGATGGAAAGAATATTCTCAACCTCATGCTAGATGTCACATGAGCCCTGGAATTTTGGAAAAAATGATTTTTTATTCCAGCACCTTTTTATTTTCACACATTTGTGCCCTGAGAGTGTTGTGATGGCATTAACCACGAAGGAACTGTTTGTTGAGGTTAACAAGGGGATATTTGATACTGTTTGTCAATAATCTAAGTGACAACGAGGATTATATAGTGTTGGCATCCATCTCCTTTAAACCTAGTCAGACAATCTCGTCTTCAGACCTAAGAAGACTGTTGTTGTGAGTCCCACTAATTGCGCTAGTCGTAATCTCATAATAAGTAGTGACAGTGAGGCTATGACTGATGATAAAGGTGTTATTGTTGACCATTCCCCTGAATATTCAGAAGTTAAGTCCTCAAATCATAAATTGCATTATTCATAATGAAACACAAGTAATACTTTTCCAACCTATCCATTTGAATTTATGCAAAGTATGGGTTCCAAGGATACTCCACCACCTGACGCTAAGCCTATTGCTTATTTTTTACTGCTACTCCCTGGGATCTAATGGTGCTGTAGACAAATAAATATGCAGAAGAATTTTTAAAAGCCCACAAGGACCAATACCTAACAGCAGAGCCATAAGTTGGCACAGAGTGACTTGTTCCAAAACAAGTGTATGTTGTGGTGTAGCATGAGATGGGAATAACAGGAAAGTCTACATTATTCCCCTATTGGGTCAAAAACTCAAGGTGCATCCCCATCCCCATATTTTCAAGGAATCAATTCCAACTCATCCTTAAGTTTTTTCATCTGGCAGACAACTCAAAACTTTTTCCTCCTGGCCATGTAAGTTATGATCCCTGCTGTAAATTTCGACTGCTAGTAGATCATGCTAATCATGTTTTCCGTTTTCACTACACTACCCATCAGCACCTAAGTGTAGACAAGACACTGGTAGGCACTAAAAGTCATTCCCAATCATTATAAGAACCTACCAAACATCACCATAGGTGGTGAATAAAGTTGTGAATGTTGTGGAATTTGGTGGTCAATTACTGCCTTGCATTCTATTGCTACCATGGGGCATAGAGCAGGCAGGACGAGAAAGAGTTAAACAAACATGCTCTCAGTTATATGGTAGTCACTAAACTTACGAGTGTAGGTAATTATCTACTAAGGGATATCATGTTGTGATGGACAATTTTTTTACCAGTATACAGCTTGATCGTGACCTGTACAAATAATCTACTGGAATAATAACTGGAATAATCTACTAGACTTTAAAGATCAATGGTCAAGTTCAACAAACAAAAACAGATGACAGGACATTTCATTTCACAGGAAAAATGTTGATGATGCTTATATGCTTCTGTGAGAAAGGAAACAAGAATTAGATAAAAATCTACCCATATACAAAACTTTTGAGTTAGCCAAGTAAAAACTAATTAAAATTCAAATGAAAACTGGAATTTCTGACAAACCCTTACCAACTATGTAGAAAATTGGTACAATCATTAATTGTTCATTTAACTTTTAATTAATTTTGTTTATTAGATAATATAATTAAAATCAAATGTTATCCTTATTACAACAATGTTTATGGACAACGATTTGTGGCAGGAAATTGCTTCCAAACAATGAACATCACATTTTGAATATGCAAGAAACTCCAGTAGATTAAAGTGTATACAATCACAGATTCTAAAAGAAAGAATATACCTTTAAGATTTTTCTAAAGCATCGAAACCGAGTATTGGTGCTGGTGAAACGAAAATTACACAGCTTGTCAACCTAAGGAGCAGCAAATATACATTAAAATTTTCTTTCATTCGAGAATTTTAATTAGCTTATAAACATTATCTTAACCTGATACAGTACCATCTAAAGCTTTTACATAAACTCCAAACAAAATAATCGCTTCCACACAAAGTATAACGAAAATTTTACCATTAATCATGCTACCCATATATGGCCAGAAGACGTTTCAAGATTCATCATTACGTAGATAATAAAAATTCTTCTCGAAGAAAATGTCAATATACACTAATATAAACGTATCAAAACTTCCATAACATTTTAGTCGCTTCATGCTTAATTATAGCTATGACCATGAAGACTGAATATTTACCAAAAAGTAATCCAAAAGACCTGTCTCAGGGTCTAAAATGAACCACCTGTACTGCCACCCCTTCACAACATTCGTATATTTGTAGAGTTGTCCTTCGAATATCTGCCTTAATCTTTCTGAAGACATCTTTAAACTAAAAGATTTTTTCTATGACTATGAGTCTAAAACACTTGAATGAACACTCAAGACAATACTAATGACATATCATCTTACCTTTTTTATGCTTACTAAAACATCGCTTTCATTTAATGAATGTTACTTTTGCGCAAAATGTAATGATGATGGCATAATAAAGAAATCTTTTCACTGCTGAATTAAAATATTATAAGCTTACTTAAGAAACTTAAATTTTTGTCAGCGACAAAATTTATCTTGTTTCAAATTATTTACACTGATTTAACGACTGCCTTCCAAACCACTATATACTGCGAACTTATCCCGACAAACATCAATTAGAATGAAATTAGATTATCAGCTAATCTCAGTGAAAATCTGCAATGCGTTGTCTTTAAAGTTATACACAGAACATCATACTATATGAAACCAGATCACACTATGTTTACCTTTCGATACATCGATGTTTTGACATGTCAGTGTTTCGAGTTTTTTACAACATCGACACATCGATATTTTTGTTTTTATGTTTATGAACTAATTATTATTTCGTAGAATATGCCCCCCTCCAAAAAGCAATGTGTGGCGGTTTTTTTGCGAAAAATAAAGACATTAAGAGTTTTATTTATTCAATGATAAATTACTTAGTGGAAGTTTAAATTGTATACCAGTAAGTTTTATCAATAATGAATTCGTGCCATTATAAATATCTAGAAATAGGGGGTAAACAGAATGGAGGACGGATAATTCAGTGATCTATATTGTCAAGAAATTAGGCTATATAATAGGGTTTATGGCTAAGATGAGGGAGTTTTTCGCAACAGAGGCTATTATTGTGTATAACATTAATTTTGCCACTTTTTATATATTAAAAATCATATTCGTTCAACAAAATAGAGTAATAAGAACTATTTTAAGAGATTCAATTGAGTAGTTTTAAAAATATATTCAAAGAGCTTAATGCTTTAAATGTACGTAATGGAGTGCCTTATGTTTGTAAAAATTGTTTGTCATAGCTATGGGCATGGCTATCAGGGCTGGAGTGGGATGCAATTTCGCACCAGGAAATCAAGATCAGGACCCTAATTCTTCCTCCCACCTCCTCTCCTACCCCTTTCCGCTCGGATTTTTGCATTGTAGAACTGTATAAGTTGTATTCATTTAATACTTTGAAACGACAAATTAAACAATTTTTACAAGGTAATTTTATCATCATTTAGAAACTCAAAAATGTCATAAAAATTGTCTTCAAATACATTTTCTTCATGAACTTCAGAAGTGACAAATACAGAGGTTATATTTTAAAAAAGATGTTTTGCGCAAAATCGTTGTTCTCTGCGATTAAATCAGATACTCGAAAATCTTTGTAAAATTTTTTCATTAATTTTTCAAGATTAACAAAATAGGTTTTCTTAGCATCATTCTTGAAAAAAATTCGGATTAAAAAATTTAAAATTCCTTCATCTAATCATTATTATTTAAAAAGCGTGTATGAAAGTCTGAAATTTCGGCAGTACAAATACGTTTAAAAAGTTTTCTTCGAAATTTTAAAATTAATTTCTTCAATACTTATATTTGTTGTTTTTGTTTCGAGTTACCTGACAATTTTGTTGGACTTGAAAGCATGAAGAACTTTCAGAATCGTTTTCTAGATCTTCATTTATAAACTTGACGAATTTAACACTCACTATTTTTATTTCTCTTAATTTATTAATATCCTCGGATATTGTTTTCACAGTTGCAAGAATCATGTTTCCTTACCGTCTGGATTTGATCTCTATCTCTTACTCCTCCTCCGTCTAACTCAGTCTTAGTACTATGCTCGTGAGAATCTGACGTGCCTTCAGGTAGCTCCGTCTCTTCACTTTTCCTTTCAAATTAATACCTTAGTCAATGCTCGACGATGCCGCCGAAGAGCCTGAAGAAGGACCTCGACTCCCATAGTACGGATCTTCGTGCCATGATGGAGTCGATGTTAAAGACAATGTCCTCCTTTCAGGATGAATTGAGTCTGATGCAGAAAGACGATACTCCTAAGAGAAAGGAGAACCTCTCGTCCCTGGTGGAAAGGTTTACTTCTTTTAGAAGGAATGTCATGGAAGAAATCAGACCACATTTCGGAGTCTCTTTTTAAAGTTAACTGACAAAATCTTGAGTCCCATAGATGCCTCCACTTGTTTTCTTTGCTTTACCAATTACTTACCTCCAACAATTCAACAAATCCTTCACTGTCTCAGCATGTAGGCTATGGAATGAACTGCCACAAGTAATAAAAAGTTTGCACTGATTCACCTCTTTCAAATGACACCACTACCAATATCTGTTATCATTCCAAAGGAATCACAATGAATGCTTCAATTTTTCTTAATTTATTGTGTATATATAAGGTTTGACAAAACAATATCTATTGTACTTAAATTATATTTAATATTTTCTATTATTACTATTGTTTTAACATTATTTATGGATAGATTTAGTGTATCTCTGTACGATTCACAAGTTTATACATCCCCCTTCTTGTGCAGGTGTTTTGCTGTAATGTGTCTATTTTATCTTTTCTGTTCCTTTCCTCTAGTTTCTTTTCTTTCTTTTATTTTTCCTTTCTTCTTTTATTGCTATATTTTTATGTAAAAAACTTCAGTAGATTTCGCAGGTCCATGCCCCCCCTTTCCTGTGTGAGTGTTACCCTGTAGTGCATTTATTTGTTATTTTTTTCTATTTCTTTCCTCCATTTTTCTTTTTCGCCTATAGTCTGTTATTGCATGTATTTTTATGTATGGTTATCTTATATATTATAGTGCAACATATGATGATTTGTTTAGTGAGCTTTAGTGGGTTTTGCAGGTTTTTCACACCCCTCTTCTATGTGGGTGTTTTCCTGCAGTGGGTTTTTTGTTATTTTTCCCACACAATTATTATCTTTTTACAGTTACTGTATTATTATTATTATATTATTGATAATTCTTTTAATGTTTTATTATATATGTGTCATGATGAGGGGTTAGGTGGAGGATAGATAGGACTTCCTAGTCTCAATCTTGCCCCAAATAAAGATCATATCTAATCTGACTCCTATACTGTTGTCTCTTTCCCTCGAACATTAGGGGGGAAATAACATTCTTAGTTTATAGAGAGATACTACTTACAAGAATTGATCTAAAAGGTTTTTTAAAGGACATATCTTAGGTAACTTATAGCGGATGTTAGCCAATGCCGGTTTATCGTGCAGCAAATCCCCGTACTTAAAAGAAAAAAGTAAATCGGACTTGCCTGTATTCTGGAGTTCCAATAAGAAAACATGGATTACTAGTAAACTGTATGAAGAATGGTTCGAAAACTGTTTTATTCAGCAAATGAAAACATACCTGGGAAATAAAAATTTATCTGTTCAAGTGCTGCTCATCCTTAACAACGCACCTGGACATCCAGTATCTCTCGCGGAAAGTCATCCAATGTCTAAATCATGTTTCTACCACCTAATACCAAGTCACTCCTTCAGCCAATGTACAAAGGAGTGATTGCAGCCTTCAAAGCTTGTTACATCCGGCGCAGCTTCAGCCATATTCTGGAGGCAATTGACAATAATCCTTCGATTTCTGTTCATAAAACTTGGAAATCATATAAAATTCTGACGGCAATTGGAATAATAAAACAGTCATGGGATGAATGGCTTCTGGAAAAAACTTAAGCCCAAAGTTGTTCAATTTATAGGGTTTCCCAACACTGACAGCGAAATTATCAAGATCGTTGAGTTGGCTAAAATTATTGGAGGGGAAGGATTCAAGGATCTGCAGGAGGAGAAAGTGAAGGATTTAATTGAGACCCTCCATGAAGGATTAACTAAAGAGGAACTTTCAGAACTTCTGCTGTCAAGTGACAGTGATGAAGAAGATTCAGATCATGAGGAATCAAAACTTACTGCCAAAGCGTTATCAGATATCCTTAACATGGCAAACGAGCTAAAAGATAAGGAAATAGAGATCGATCCATTAATGGAAAGGAGTTTTAAATTGAAGAGAGGCAATGATACTGTGTTAACCCTTTATGTTGAGATTTATATAACTCTGAAAAAGGATGGAAGGCAGCTTCAAATAACAGAATCCTTAAAGCCTACATCTTCTTCCTACCTCAACTGACGCCAATCACCGTCATTCCAAGTTTTTTTGCTGATTCATTCATGTAAGTCTGAAAATTTTAACAAAATTTTTCCTTTTTTCACTTATTAGGATCCTATTTTACGCCTATTTCTCAAACCTTCTATTATATTTGATTGTATCTTAATCCCGATGTTTTTTGTTTATGCGAGTAGCCCTTGCGAGTTAGAGAACCGTCGCCAATTCGTATTCTACTTCGGAAACTAAATAACATTTTGTTCCGTTTCCTTTATATTTTCTATATATTTTTCGTCTCTGTCTGTTCTGCAGTCGCCAATTTAACAAAAATAATCATGCTAAGGATCGTTCTTGCTAGGATGGGAACCTAACCCTGTATTTTACATCGCCTAAATTACTTCTCTTTCGCGATTTTGGCTTTCGTGGTGTTTTCCGGGAAGGTAACCCCCACGAAAGACGAGGTCTACCTGTACTATGCACAATTTGCGATCAAACTTGTTCATCTGGATAATCCATGGGAACCACATCAAATTTTCCACATGGGTTGAACAATTGAAGAAATTGACTAAAGGTAAGAAGAAGTCTCTTCCATATGCTATTCCGATGGCTTCAACAATGTAATAGAAAATTTTCTGAGTAATAACAAGGATCCCAATTTTAAAAGGAAAATAGGAAAATATGCTCAAGAAAGTTGAAAAATTAGGCTGCAATATAATTCTGAAGGTTCATTTTTTGCACTCTCATTTAGACTATTTTCCTAAAATCTCGGTGCAGTGAGCGAAGAGCAAGGCGAAAGGTTTGACTAGGGCATAAAGGAGATAGAAAGAAGGTACCAAGGAAGCTGGAACGTCAGCATGATGGGGGATTACTGTATACAGATATCCCTCGATTTACGCGTTCGGGGAACGCTTTTTCGCATAAACGCGATTTTATTTTTACGACCATTTTTCGATATATGCGTCGCGATTTTATTTTTACGGCCATTTATCAATATACAAGTCGCGTATTTGCATTTATGTGCACAGTATGTACTCTTAATAGTTTTATTATCTATTAAATATTTCATAGATTCTTGCTCGTCTACTATTACCTTTATCGCCCCTTCATTGATACCATTCATTGCATCGTACGGCAGAGCAGGGTTCTCCGGGAGTTGCTACAGCAGTAAAATTTATTTCCCTCTTTGCGCAAATAAAGCACTTGAACCCACTTTTTTGTGTTAAAATATTCATTGAGTTGGGTGAAGAGGATATATTTGTATAGGAAGTTCACTGATCGAAGGAGCTTCGAGAAATCTGTGATTTATGGCAGAAACTTAACGAACAAAAAATTAAGGAATTGTAAAAGAGGACGCTGCACAAGACGCCATATCACGTCGAAGACGCTTAGAGGGGTTAAAACGGTCATTATATAAAATTTAAAGACGTTTAGAACTGGAACACATCGGCTCAGGAACGAAAGCAACGTATATTACATTATTTTCAAAGGTAAAAATATTTTCGATTTACGCGTTTTCCCTTTACGCGACGATCTCCAGGAACGCAAGTCTAACGTAGATAGGTGGATACCTGTAATTTACTTAGAACAAAAGGTTACTAGGTGTCGCTGTTTGGCCGTGTGAAGATCGTTCTTCTTTAAAGAGTTTGAGAAGCAAAATATTTCGTCCATTCTCCTGCAATTGTTGAAACCTTCGTAATTAAAGTGGGTTGCTCTGCGCATATTTTGCATAACTGTATCCAACATGGAACAGATACACTGAATGTGGACATCAAGTCAATTGTTATAAAGATTTTTCATTTTACACTGTGTGTGTTGAAATTATGAAACAATTTTGTGAATTTGCCCAAGTAACTTATAAAAAGCTACTATATCGCAGTAAAACTCGCTGGCTTTCACTATTACCTGTTATAGATAGACTTCTACATATGTTTCCAGCATTATAAGTAAATATATCATAAGATTTCCATAGAAATATTTCATGCTGAGATTAAAAGTTAAAATTCAGGAAAATATTTTAAATCATAGGTTCATATGCTGGTGCTTCTTTATTTCAATTAAATTTTTTTGACATTTTACTGCATTTCATAATTATGATATCAATCTAAGATTTAATTAAGCACTAATATGTGTGAATTCTGTTATTATGAGGAGTGGCAGATTTCAATCAATTAAGTTATGGTTTGTTAATATATTATATTATCTGTGAACTTAAATTCAAACATTTGCTTTGAGTGTCTCTTAAAAATATATCAAATATATAAGCCCTTCTGTAACTAAAATCAATGTATGTACGTACATGGAAGGTTAAAAAAATACAATGTCGGTTAGGTTGTAAAGCGGGTTGTGGTATCAGGGGAGAGAGATATCCTCAAAAGTCCTCATTTTTGTCATCAAGTGTCCTCATTTCTTGGATTGGGGACATGGCAGCCCTCATTACTTAAAAGTACGTATGAAAAGAACGCCTGATGGCTAGGTCATGTCCGTCCGTCTGCCAGTTTATTCTAAAACTATCTGGCAGATTTTCATGAAATTTGGTACTAAGTATTTTTAAGCCAAAAGAGTAAGAAAATTGTCTAAATGGTTCACATTATCCAATCAGAGGTGCCACTATGAAAGAAACAAATAATAAAAAAAATTTCTCCTTATCTCGTAAAATATTAGTCGTACTGAAAAAGTTTTCAAATAAAATTTTTAGAACTGATGAAATAAAAGATTTCTTTCAAATACTGTTTTGACATAAAAAGCCGTTTTCAAGAAAATCTTACAAAAACATTGTAATATACTTTCCCTTATATCTCGTAAAATATTATCCATACCAAAAAGTCTATAAATAAAATTTTAATTAGAATATTTATTTTCATATGCATTTTTACCGAAATACTATCCATTTTTATGAAAATCTAACAAAATCGCAATTTATTTTAAACTTTGAAAATCCTTTGCGTGGTATTATATTGTAGTCAACGAAAACAATTTTATTAGCAACCGGGGTGAACAAGATCTTACGTGAATGCATTAATTTTTTTCTCGCGCACACAGTGTTTAGTGAGTAAAAGGAAATTCATTTATGTACGACGGAGAAAATCCACTGACTAGGTTTATTTTAGTTTCGTGAGCAGACAGCGTTTTGTTAGTGAAAAGAAATGGATAATTTACGAAGAAGGATTGAACGCAGTGGCGGATCCAAGGGGGGAGGGCGATGGGGGCGATCGCCCTCCCCTTGGACGATCCCAATGCCATCCACTGGGTACATTCTTAAATTAATTTCGCGCAACATTCCTTGTATCTATACCGATGATTGTGTATGACAAAGGAAAGAAAGATTCTGATGAGGATAGGGATTTTCAAAATGTATGGTCGTCGGCAGAGACGAAATCAAGAGGGGGGAGGGGCAATTGGGGCGATCGACCCCCCCCCCTTGGGAAGTATCTGGGTTCGCCCCTGATTGAACGTGAGCGTAAGCATCACATTACTTATTAAATAAGTAAAGGTGGAGACTACGGCGAAATTGATGTTAAATAGAATTAACTCCTTGACCGTAAAATTCAATTGGAATTTTACGGTCAAGGAGTTAATTCTATTTAACATCGCATTACTTCTTAACTCGAGTGAGGTATGGGGAGTGGGAGGGGGGCGCTGTATTTTCGCCTCGCCCCGGGCACCAAAGTTCCTTGCTACGGCCCTGCTCTTACGATACCAAAGAACCAAACCATTTCTCTTGACCATTCCGCGCAACACGTACTCATCACCCGACATAACACCGGTTTTGGGTCGAACCCTCTGCACTCCTTACCCGAGTTAATGACGGTAGTGAGGTCTATGCAGCGGTCGGTTTTCAAGTTGGTCCCAGCTATTTAATATGAGTCCGTAGAAAAAGTAGTTAAACACAGAATTACCTGCTTAGTTATTTCTATAAACAAAATTATCTTATCTTGCTTCTTCCCTCCGTAAGAAATTTTTAACCTTTACGCGAATTTCAGAACGCGACGAGGAGAGGATCGAAAAACTCGACACAGCGCTAAAATTAAATTAAAAAAAGTCTCATAAAATGATTAAATAATCATTTAATTTTCGTTTACCTACCCCATTTATTCTTTTCAATAATTCCTGCTTATATCCATTGGTGGTCTTCCAACACATTTCGTTGTTCCCGAAAAGTCGCATTTAATTTTATCTTGTATTCGATACATCAATTTTGTACGATTTATACACTTTTACTTAAGTTTAATTAGAAAAAGTTCAATTTATAAAAATTTTCTTGGTAAAAATCGATAAAATGTATTAAAATAAACACCGATTTTTATGGAAAATAAACGTTGATAATAATGCTCATTTTTAGGCGCGTTTCGTTCCCACCTTGAGCGCCTTTATGAAGAGCACCAAGGGGACCAACTGTTTAACGTCCCTTCCAAAGGACGGAGCGCTGACTTGCGCGGTCTCCTCAAATCACACAAGTAGGGGACGGGACGATTCCAGGTTGAAAAATCCTGGCCTCCGTCGGATTCGAACCTAGGACCGCTGCATGGAAGGGAAGTCCAAGGCTCTAACCGCTCCGCCACCGCCACCCAACATTATTTTCAACCCCCACACTCAAATCTTGAATAAAAACGGACGTCTTTTACATACTCATTATTATTGTTTTTACCATTAATTTGTCTGTTCTTATGATAAATATTTTAACAGAAAACGCAAATAACCTGTGATAAGTACTGAGGCAACCATTGCGCATGAAGCATGTACTTCCGCGAACAGTGGTGAAAGGAAGAAGAGAGACTGGAAGAATGTGACGCGTAAATTTCAAGAAGGTTGGGAGTTCTAATTTGCAGTGAAGGAGATGAAATAAAATCCAGTGTGCCTTTTGTGCAAAAAAGTGTTCAGTGAGAACAAAGCGGACAGTGTGAAAAAGCATTTTCGAAATATTCACAGGGAGTTTGACCAAAAGTTTCGAGTTGGTGCTCACAGCCGCGTCAGTGAAATTGCTCTACTGAAATCAAATTTTCTGAAACAGCAATTAAACAGTTCCTTTCTTCATTTGAACTAGTGACGAGGGCTAGCTATAAAGCAGCATGGATTTTGGCTCAAAAAAAGAAACCATTTGCAGGTGTAGAGTTGGCGAAAGAAATTCTGAGCTCGGTAATGGAAATTTTGCTGTAGAATTATGAACCGAAGATGAAATCCGATATCATGCAGAAAGCGCGGAATCGTCAGCTAAGTTGCAGAACAGTTGATCGCCGAATGCTGGAATTGTCTGAAAATGCTGAAAACCTATAGCGTAATCACTTGATAAACTGCTTATGTTTTCCCTTGGCGCTGGATGAATCAACCAATATTAAGGACACGACTCAGCTCGTTTTTTTGATTCGTTTTGTATCGACCGACTTGAAAATTTATGAATAATTATTGGTAGTTTGTGGACTGAGACTGAGACTTGTGCAATTGACATACATAGCAAAAAGTTTGAACTGGATTTGGCGAAATTTGTTTCAGTGACAACACACGGTGCACCAGCCATGATTGTAAAAATCAGGGTTTGTTGCTCTTTTGAAGAGGCATTTGGAAGAAAATGGCAACATCAATACCATTTTGTCTTTATTCCACTTTATATTGCACCAGGAAAATGTTTGTGCACAAATGACAAAAATTGACACCTTGAGTGATTTGATGAACACAGTCAATAAAATCATGAATTACATTCATAGTATCAGTGCTCTGATCCATCTACAGTTTGTGGAGTCATTGAAAGACAACTGTGATTTCGACGACGTCGTCGACTTTGCAAATTTGCGGTAGTTGAGACACGGAAAAGTTTTGGAGCGATTCACCGTCTTGTACCCTCAAATTCGAGACTTTCTTGTTGAGAAACTACAAATCGAGAAATTCTCTGAAATTGAAAGGGAAGCGTGGCAATGCGACTTACATTACTTGAGCAATACTATGGCTCATTTGAATTAATTGAAAACAAAACTTCAGAGTATAGGAAAACTGATTTGCGATCAAGCGAAATACGTTCGAGAGTTCAAGTCGAAACTAAATCTTCTCCTCGCACAAGCGCAGAAACAAGATTTCACACACTTTCCAAATATGGCTAGTTATCTTGACGGATTTTGATCAGCAGAACCTTCAGCACTATGTGGACTGGTTGGAGAATTTGATTAAAAAATTGAGTTGCGCTTTTCTGAATTTGATTGCTTCAACTTCAATTGTTGAAAGATCCATTCCAATTTGACATTGCAAATTCGACTCAAGAACTAGTCACTGCTTTGTTTGGACAAGCGTGGATTTGAAACTGAGATTCTTCTGCTGCAAAGCCTGAACACAAATTCATCTCAAGGATCGACCTGTCAGAGATATGTTGGAAAAGTCTTCTGGAAGATGAGAAGCTTTCTACTCTGAAAACTGCCATTTCAAAATTATTTTCAATATCCGGTTCAACATGGCTTTGTGAATCAACATTTTCTTTCGTAATTTTCATCAAGTCAAAAGACAGATCTCGAATTCTTGACATTAATTTGGAGGCAGAGTTAAGATGTGCATTATGTTCAGATATTCAGCCATATTTTCTTTAGTTGGTCAGGGGAAAAGATTGCCAAATGTCACACTGATTTCTCTCGGTTATTGAAAATGCTTGATTCTTTTGTGTTTTACTCATCAGTGTGCCAGAATAAAGTTCATTCAAGCAATGTCTGGAGTTTTTCTTTGATCAGGAAATTCACCGTACAATTAGAAAGCATTTTTACCTGGTGTGGCGAATTTTATGGCTCATTCGGCAAATCTATGGCGTGCCTCAAAATCCTGTTACCAACCCCTGCTAGATTTACACGTAGTTCACGTCACTTGTGAGTCGCTGCAGTCGCAGCCACAGCAATCAAGACCATCAAGACTCACGGCGGTGAGCCTTGAGCGTCGCACACAGTCGACTGCCGCCATTTCGAATGAAAGAAATCCTCCATTGCTGCTTGAATACGGTTTTGGTATATTGGCGAGTATCTATCTTAAAAACAGCTTATATTTTAGAACGTTTTCTGACAAAATAATTCTACGAAGTGTGTATGTGAATGCGTTTTGTGCGTTTTTTTATATTTTTTTGGCAGATACCTGCATTGGATAGATCTCCTAGGAAGTTAGGAGGGAAATTTTTCTCGTTATCATGTGTGCGAGAAGCATTTTGAGAAGTGTTTTTCATTTGTTGGTGTTAAGCCTTGCTTACTTCACTTAGCTATGCCATCCATTGTCCTGGGCGTGAATATGGTACGTATCAGTTTTCCACAATATAAGCCGTATTACCTTCACTCACCTTATTATGTGTCTTATTTTTAAATATTTTGAATTATTTACAGAAATTGTTCTTGTTAATTTCTTGTTTCTCTTTATGCGTTTGTTTGTATTCCTTAACGTTAAGATAATTCTTCTGTCTCTGTTTCAAAACGCATTTAGAAGTATCTGTTTGTTTTCAGAGCCGGGCCCAGACAGTTTGTCGCCTGAGGCAAGATATAATATGACGCCCCCTCAATTTTTTTACTGAGCTCTTTTAATTAGACGTAGATTAAAAAAGTAGAAAATACACAATAAAAATGTATTTATCCATATCACATAATTACTTTTATTAAAAAACAAAATGAGGTGCATTATTTCTAACAAATCCCTCATGTATTCGATTTGTTTGGCCGTCTCTACGAACCATATCTCTGGACTCCTGCAACTTAGAGAAACCAAATTTCCAGGATAGATTTTCTATATGAGCATTAGACAGGATATAAACTTAGTGAATGTAGGATTTGCTTCTAGGGATTAACCGGAAAAAATCGTTAAAAAGTACATGGTGCTACAGATGTAGACAACCAGCAATAAATCTCATCTGCTATTCTTTACTCCGCTAGAAAGACAGCAGTTGTTGAAAAGAGCGCCTCATGTAATTTGCTCTGCCATTCCTCCCTTGTTTTCATAAAATTTTCATTAGAATACATTAAATTCTATCTTTCATCCAACAAAAATTGACAAAAACAAATGGCAAAATTGCAAAGTACGTATACCCCTTTTTCAATTATAAACGCTAAGGATTAATATAATTTGATTAGTATATACAATAGCAAAAATTGGTGAAACATGTATTGCACAGACTTTCTCATATTCGTGTATAATGCATACTATGCATCTGGCCTTACTAAACTCTTTCCTGACTACAAAGAACTCTTACTGCTACAATAACAGCATAACCGCTGAAAATGTCTTCTTCACGTAAATGGTATTAATATTTTGATTGTGTGAATTGTGTGAAAATCAAACCTAATAATTAGTTATACCATACATAAATATCAAGTATATATAGATTGATGAAGCCATATAGGCACTGAAGCATTATTGCTTGACGATGATTTCCGAGAGAACTGAGGAGAGCTGGGTGGTAGCTGGGCGTTAATATATATATATATATATATATATATATATATATATATATATATATATATATTACTAGAGAGATGCCCGTTGAAATTCAATGGGAAATTTTTTTATGAAATTTAGTGAATAAATGCGATAAGGAGATATTATCCTGGACAATGGTACCCAATTACACGAAACCAACAACAATGCATATCACTGGGAATGCGTAAAATTCTCTCGTTAAATACCTCTGTTGATCGAGTCGACGCGTATTCAAAAACCGATGGGAGAAAAACATATTTTCGTTCTTTTAGGCATTCGTTGTTTCATATTTCGAACTCCTACAATGATTCTAAGTAATTTTAATGAAACAGACTTGTTTATAAACCACAAGTGGCCTTAAGTTAGATTTAGGGCAACATTTTAAGCATGCCCATTGCTTCCTGCATCAACTTCTTTAGGTTTAACATGTAGATAATTGTTAGGTATACATATTTAGAAATTAATTTTCATTCTTCTTACAGAAGGAAGAGAAGATTCTCGTACGAACAAGGTACTTTCACTAAAGAACGCCGAAAAGAATGAAAAATAACTTTACCTTAGATTTTCGGTTGATCCACAAATTCATTCTTAACGTATAAGTTTAACGTTACCCGTCATTCACGTGAATTTCCCTTAAATAGGTATCCATGAATTAAAGGTATTAACGTTTTAAAAGTTGGTAACAATTATTCATTTTTATATGTATTGTATTAATATACAAATAACTCGCTGTTATGTACTTTGATAAAGACTTTGTACTCTCGCAATGTGTGACATACTACGCCAATAAATTTGATTTCTTAAATGCAATTCAACATTCCTTTATTTAAGTCCATTTCTTCTATTCATTTGTATTTGATACGTTTACCGTATTAAAACGGGAGGGGAAAAGGGTGAGGGACATCCCGTGGTGACGTCACGATACCAGTAGCTCATCGTGAACACAGTTCCAAATATTTCCGCAGAACCTAAGTGTCGCCTTTTGTGAAAACCTGGGAATCGCTCTATTGCATTAAGTTACCGGTCTTTCCGTAGGGGTAGTAGTCTTTGGCTACTAACAGGGGTATGAAACTCTTATGGGAGAATAGATACCCAGGTTTTGCACGTAGTTCACTATGATGTTATGGGGGCCACCAACTACGCTGCAGTCGCAGCCAGCTCTCTCTCTCTCTCTCTCTCTACCACATCACCACAGCGCCACACGTTCCTTGTGTCTATTATCATAGCGGAACAGCGGTCATTTTGCTTGATAGAAGTCCGCCATTGCTTATTTAGCGGTTGACAGTTACTCTGATTTTGTCGAGTAGATATATAGTAGATATGCATTCATCACTGTTGGAAAACGTGACAGAGTGAATTTTTTCTGATCTCCAATCAACAGAGCCAGGTAAGTCTTAAAAATAGCATGTATTTAAAAAAAAATTCTGACGAAATAGTTCTACGAAGTGTTATGTGAATGCGTTTAGTGAGAATGATTTTATATTTTTTTAACAGATACCTGCACTGGATAAATCTCCTAGGAAGGAAGGAAAGAAATTTCTCTCGTTTTTTGTGCGCGAGAAGCATTTTGAGAGGAAATGTTTCTCATTTTTTGGTGTTTAGCCTCGCATACTTCACCTAGCACCTTCATCCATTGCCCTGGGCGTGAATATGGTAGGTGTCAGTTGTTCACAAAATAAGCCGTAATTTTAGATTGAGTAATTCAAATTTCTATTTAAAACTTCTTGTGGTTATCAGTAGATTATAGTGAGTTCTTTGGAAGTTAAACTACAACGTAGACGCCAGGGAATAGAATTGAGCTTGTAATAGAATTAAATAAGTATACCATAGTGATGTCTCATTATGTTTTAATTTAAAATATTTTGAATATACAGAAATTGTTAACTTGATTATTTCTTGTTTCTCATTATGCATTTGTTTGTATCCTTAGACGTTAAGATAATTCTTCTATCTTTGTTTCAAAACGTATTTAGAAATACATAGGTAAGTATATATTTTTCGATCTAGAAGTTGAAATTTCCATATCAAATGTTTTCCTTGTTATTTTATGAATACATATAGATCTTGAATAGTCTAACTGTAACTGCTACTAACACCTAAACGTCAGCAAATACAACTGTGCTTAGAATAAATTATTAATAAACAAAGTGGACATTTTGTAGTTCAATGTGCTATGTGTTTAATTTTACAAATGGTAATGTGATCTTCATAGAAAAATTGTTTATGAACCGCAAGGGGCCGTAAGCGCATTTGCCTTATTTTACAATTATTGCAACATTTGACGCATGCCCATTGCCTCCTGCATCAATTTCATTAGGTTTAGCTGATTTAATGATTAACATTCTTAGAAATTCATTTTCATCCTTTTTACAGGTGGAACAGAAAGAGAACTGTGTTCCAGAGCCGAAGAAATCACTTTACAATAGATTTTTGCTTGATCCACAAATCCATTCTTGACGTGAAAGTTTGACGTTTTTCGTCGTCCACGTGAATTTCCTTTAAATACGTTTCGTGCATAAAATGTATTAACCTTATAAAAGTCGGTTAGAATAATTCATTTTTATATCTTTATTGTATGGTATTTATGTACAAATACCTCACTGTTATGTAATTTGATAATGACTTTGTACTCTCGCAATGTGTGATATACGGTAATAAATTTGATTTCTTATATGCAATTCTTTCGTTTAAGTCCATTTCTTCTGTCCGTCCAATTTATATTTGCTACGGTTATCGTATTAAAACGGGAGGGGAAGGGGGTGAGCGACACCCTGTGATGACGTCACGATAGCCATCGTGAGCACGTAGTTCCAAATTTTCCCGTTGACCCATCTTTCATCGCCTTCTATGGAAAATCTGGGAATCGTTTTACGTACTGCGTACGTACGTACGTACTAGTCTTTGGCTTCTAATGAGCCTAGGAAATTGTTTGGTCTTTGGACAAATGTTTACCTCCTCGAGCGAAGCAAGGTGTTCTGACCGCCACCTGCTTTACCATTGTGAGCACTGTTTTTCCTTCCCCATAGAATTCCCATTTAAAATGGGATATTTATATTTGGTCTAAAATGTCCTGACCTTGACCTTTCCTTCACTGTGAACCAGCCTTTCGGGTAAGTTCACACTGGACGCGTCTTTCATCATGTGTAGAGGGTAAAGAGTCGCATAATAATAATCAATAGCTGCGATTTTTTGAAGGTGTTCACATCGCACTCCACTTGCTGCTCCTCTCCAAAGGCGTCTTTTTCGACGACTTAGCCTTTTGTTTAAAATTACTCTCTACCTAGCGGGAACCGACCGACCGTGCGAAATTTCACACATCCCCCAGTCCCAGATGGGAAACGAGGTTCAGAGAAGGGTCGGCTCGAAGTACCGGCAGACAGGGCGCCCAATATACATTTTTGTTACTTTAAATAAAAAATATTTCTGTTTATAAAGATAGATATTGTTTTAATTATCTTTTATACATAATTACTCGATGTCTGTCGGTCCATCCGTCTGTCCATCTATCTCTCGTCCTCCCTTTTATCTGTCATAGAGAAATGCTGTAAACGACCATTTTGTTTCTGTCAACTAGGAGACCACGAGAAAACTGTTTTTGTTTACAGAAGTGTTCGACTCCAGGAGACGATTATAGTTTCCCATAAGTTTACATGAGATTTTCGAATTTTCAGGGTGCAAGATTTTTTTCTTCATTCATTAAAATACGTAAATATTAACCAATTTTCTCCGTTTTTGCTTTATTCGACGGCTAAAACTATAAAGTATTTCATTCTTGCAATGCTTAGATGCTACATGGAAGAATTTGTCAGAAATTCGCATTTCTTTTCGAAATGTTATGGCTTATTCGTACTCTTTCCGTGTGTTGCCAAGGGGACCCGCATTGCTGCCTCCGATTCAATTAGCGCCTATTAATCCTTCAAATAGACTAAAGAAAATCGTTATTTACTTCGTGCTTTTTATGAAACATCGAAATAATTGCTGTAGCAACGTCAAACTTAATAGATTGCAACGTTAATAATGGCAGATAATTTTTATTCAGTATACTGCTTGGACTGCCGGTATTTTTAACGATTGGCCAAAAGAAAACATCTTTTATTTATTTCAATACTTGAATATTACTTTTTTGTGAGGAAGTAGTAATTAAAATTACACATAAATTATAAAAACAAAAATAACATTCAAAATGCCAGTTGTCTTATTTTATAAGGAAAATATGGAATCGTGCTGTAATAATTCAAGAGCAAATAATGAAATGGTTGAATTAATTGTATATTAAAAAATTGCATATATTTCAATAAAAAGAAACAATTTTAAAGGATTAATAGCATAAAACTGAAAATAAGTGCTGTATCAAAATTTCCTCTCTATGATGACTTTTTAACATGCAGATTTCTGACTGACTTCGCAAAAGTTTTTGCGGGTAACACTAGTTTCACTAATTGCGAAACAATGAAAAAACAAAAAAGGAGCATTAATCAGTATAAGATTAATCATATTATTCTATTTCCAGCAGTTTATGTCAAACCCTATTTTTAATCTAAAGTTATATTTAAAATAGACAATTTCGTGTAAGTAAACATTTGTTGCTTTTATTTGCAGAAAATCCAAGAAATTTATTACGAAGAAGTTTCAAAACACCAACAAGAACAGTTCGTCATATTTGTGTGTGCTTTAAATAAATCTAAGAAATGAAACTTTAAATTAAGATTCATTATTTCTCATCATTTTCTATTTTTTGTAATCCTAAATAGTCGTGTGTGACCGCTGTAAACGAAAGGACTATATGAAACTTTATCATGAAAAACAATTAAGGGAAAACTTAATGATAAATAAAATTTATCCAAAGAACCACCAAACTATTCTTCAGCAAAGGCAAGAATATTATTTTGCTAGTCGTGTTTTGTAAATGTAATAGAGCAAACGAAAGGTGAAATTTCCTTACCGCACAGTTACCCGCCATTTTCAAGTTTACATGCATCCCTCACACATTAATTTACAATGATAGTAATTCGTCATTTAAACAGTGATAGATTAGTCAGATTTTAAGGATGAAATTAATCGTTCGATGTGATCGAAGGTTGGTTTATGTTTTCTTAGCGATAAATATAAACTTCGTTGTTTGATCCTGTTTATGTTAACGCACTGAATTCGAATCCTGGGGAAACATAACATTAATTTATTTGATATCCTTAGAAAGTTACCTATATTTTATATTAGTCTGGCAGTTTGAATAATCTTATAATAGAATAAGCTATAATACTACGAAACGCTTTTTTATTAGCAACGCAAGTTTTTAATGTGTATAAACAAACCTTCGAACTAGGTAGAAGATTCAAATTTGGAAGAAATTCTTTATTCGAATATTAAATGGCAACAGCGAAAACCTAAGAAAGTCCCTGATTTGACTCCAGGAGATAGTTTCTATTTCCCATAAGATGACACGTAAAAATAAAACTTCCGACTTGTAGCATATTAATCAATTTCGATTAAAATGACTAAGAATCGCCATAAGGAACTACGCTCGCCTAAAAGAACGAAATGTCATTTTCCTGCCTTCGATTTTCAAATACAGGTCAATTCGATTCATAAATGATTTTTACGCGAACATTTGACGAAATTTTAAGCTTAAATCTTTTTTTTCCGTGAGGGTGGTTTTAATTTTTTCCGGTTTCGTGTCATGTATAACAAATATATCTTTTGTGTAAATAAGATGTTCATATATAATGTTGGGAGAATTAACTATATTTTTGAAGGGAGAAAGAGGGGGAGGGAGGGAAAATGGGATATATCCTATTTGTAATACTTTATTCGTGTATACTCGAAATTTTGGATAGTATAATAACAAGGATAATATAATTTTTCTAAATGCAAATTAAGCTAACCCATCAAAATCATAATCTATTATATTATTTACTTAAAATTTACATCTCCAGCTCTTAAACTCTCTCTACAGATTCCTCAAGCAGGAGTGTCTCTTTATACTCTTAAAAGGTTGCTATTCTTGGGCGTCGAGATTACATGTGAGCTTAAATATCTCAAGTATTAGTTGTCGTAGAATTACGTTTAAAAGACTCTTAATCAGCGCAATTACCCGAATTCGACGCTTGAGTTACTTTCTCACTAATTTAACAACATAAAAAAGTTTAAATTTTATGGCAAATGACTTGGTCGGCTAGAGAGCCCCTCCTGCGAGCTCGGTTTCGGCTCGAACCCTCGAATTCTGCAGCCCTGTAATCCGAGTTAATGACGGTTGTGAGCAGTGGCGGAACGGGCCCTGGGGCAAGAAAGTTTACCGGGCCCATTTAAGTGACAACCCGTACTGATTTTCATGACTTTGGACTGTTTAACTTTTTGTATTGATTTCTTTCTGTTCGGATTTTTAACAGATATATGCAGAGTCAATCCAATAGACGCTGCTACTCTAAGGGGTGTTTTATACCAAGGTGACTGGTGAAGGTAATTTACCATAATTACTCGTGTACCGCGCGCATCTTTTTTCCCAAAATATCGGTAAGAAAAAGTGACTGGGCGTCTTACATGAGGATTTCTGAACAGGTTATATAAATTGCGAGTGTCGGTAGTAAATTCATTGACACTCGCTTGCGTCTACGTCTATAATATGAGCAATTCTACGAAGTATACGCGCAGATCTTGTTTCAGAGAAGGGGAATCGGTAAAGAGCGCGACTTTTTTAAAACCCCAGATGTCAACTTATTCCGGCAGGAATTTATTTCTCTTCCTCCGAACTGGACCAAAAATAGGCGTGGACGTGGTACACGAGGGCGCGAGGTACATGAGTAAATACGGTAATTTTGACGTGAGGGCAACTTTAGTTGCTTTCCGATGGCACATGCTTTTAAATGTACCGTATTTTCCGCCAGATACCGCGCACCAGCAGATAACGCGCATCTTAATAATTTTATCGAATTGAAAATTGTATACATAACGCGCAGACGAAATTTTTCTGTTTCTGATAGAAAACTGAATCAGCGCAATTTCTTCTTTCAATTTTTTAATCCAACTTCAAATTCATCACGTGATTAGTCGTTCATTTGTTCTGGTTTTGGTGAACGGTATGAACACGTGCTCAGTTATACTAATTACTAAAAGTTTTATAATAAAGCCCATGGAAAACGAAAATAAATTATGACGAAAATCTTATACTGCAAAATTTAAATTAGAAGTAGTGAAAGTAGCCCAAGAAAAAGGAAATCGTGAAGCCGGAAGAATTTTTAGTGTAGGAGAATCCAGCGTCCGAGAATGGAGAAAAAGTGAAGCAATTCTCAATTGCTTGCATGAAAGAAAACGTTCAATGCGTTTCGGTGCGTTAACGGTGCTTGTGTGTTATCTCCATGACCCTTCTAGTCGTTCTATTCGTTTATTTTATGCTTGTTATTATTTACAATACAATCAACTCAAAGAAAACGTTCAATGCGTTTCGGTGCGTTAACGGTGCTTGTGTGTTATCTCCATGACCCTTCTAGTCGTTCTATTCGTTTATTTTATGCTTGTTATTATTTACAATACAATCAACTCAACTGCGAGTATTTTCTGTAAAAGAGAAAATGCGTAAATGAAATGATCGGACACGGAGTTGGGTTGTTTCGGTTGGTTGTATTGTAAATAATAACAAGCGTAAAATAAACTAGCGAGTATGTTGAATTACGTTAGAACATTTAGTGATATTGTTTCATATGTTGCTTTATAGACTGATATATTTATAGGTATTACTAATTGAAATTGTATAATATGGAAATGCTTTAATTACGTGGTAAAACGTGTATTTTTTTAATTGAATAATTATTTTCGCTAGGAAATAATTTAAATTGCCATTTGATGAAAAGAACGTCTGCAAGTGTTTTTAAAATGTGACGAATTGTCGTAAATTTCCATTACTATAAGAAAAGCATAACAATTACAACGAAATAACGTTCGCTTTGAAATACAATTTTTTTCCTGCGTATAACGCGCATAGTCACATTTGCTCGATTTTTATATTTTTTTGTATAGATAACGCGCACGGTATCTGGCGGAAAATACGGTAATCCTTTATCCCAAGTTGACGTCAACGCGCTGGCGATGTGACGCGGCAACTAAGAGTTAAAACGATACATATTTATGTATGTTTGATTGAACTTACATTCACAGAGCGATATAGTGAAAGAATTACCTTTTTGCCATACCTGTTAACGCATTTCTGCAAATGTTTCTGTTTACCTGAACCTGATCTTTGGTTAGCCATCTGCCCACTTCTAGAGAATCATCAACACATTTTTCAAACTGGCGCGAACTAAATATCGCATTATGTCAAAATTGACCACTTTGGAATGGAACTTCAGGTGACGATGACTTTCTAGTGACTTAAGTTGCCGTCATATTAAAATCAAATGATCGTCACGGGTCACCATGGTATAATAGCTCCCTATGGATGAAAAACAATATTTAACCTTGAAGTAGTGTTGCTTCGTTGCTACATATGATTGAATTAGATAAACCGTTGAAGGCAAATAAGGGCCAGTGTGCTACCAGTGCCGACGCAAGTATTTACACGTCCGCGAGTCAGCCGTGCCATATTCGAACAGTGATCTTATTGCCGTTGGCGGATGCTACACACATTGTCGGGCTGACGGCAACAATACTGTCCGTGTCAGTGCCGTGACACTGGCTGTGAAAACTTGAAAAATATCGTTGCCAACGATATCTAAAAGTACGGTATGGGCACTGTTTCCGGACGCCACGACGCCGGAACTGCGCCGGATACGTGTAAATGATACGTGTAATGATTCCCAAGGGTATTTCATTAGCTACTAATTGAAGACTATCAAGTGGGTAGCAGGACGGGCCCCGGGGCGATGCCCCGGCCTAGTTCTGCCGCTGGTTGTGAGGTCTGTACAGTGGTCAGTTTCGGATGTGGTCTCAGCTAGTTAACATGAGCCATTATTGCTTTCTTACGGTCCTTAAAAGGACTGGAACTATCCCTTCAATTATAATGTAAATATAAAACCCAGTATTTGCAAATTCGGTATCCATAAGACTTTTGCAGAACACACCCCTCATGGATACCAAGGGAATAGTGCATATCATATTTTTATTGCCCAAAATGTCCTTCTACTAAAGCTGATGAAAATCTCTTGAATAGGTTTATATATGAGATATGACGAAAAGCTCATTTTTCGTTCATAGGAAATTGGCACACCTACTTGTATTATGTGAACCGTTTATATCATTTCCTTTTTGCCTGTTACCCAAAACGTCCTACAGCCAAACTGCATAAAAATTCACTCACTAGTTTTGGAGATGAAACATGTGGATAGACAGGAAGACATGACCTGACCATAAGGTGTTCATTTTTTACTTATTTCACCTTAAAATTGCAAGATATCAAGTTAGGGGATATCGAATTATCTGTGAAACAACATGTAGATATGATCTGCCAGGAGACATCTTCCCTCATATATGGAGGCTTGTTTCTTGCTTTGATACTACCTAACCTTGTTTTCCTTCTGAAAATTGGATTTTTGATATACACTTTATTCATGATCCTATCCGAATTCAAAGCAGTTTGTCCTCCAACACTCCCTCCTCCCTTTTCAGGTATCAACTGTAGCAGTTTATAATAAAAGACCTTAACTGGCACTTAATTTAATTTAAATTTTCTCTGAAGTTATATAGATAATCAACTACTTATAACTTTTATTAGGTTCTTTTTGCATCATACCTCAAGACAATATTTTAGCATTTTTAGCATGCAGCATTAAATACCTCTTAATCCTGAAATATGTCCTTTATTTTAGCATGTGCTTTTTTCGAGAAGGAAAATATATGGAAAAGGTTGATGCTTGATTATGCAATCAAGTCTACTGACAGAGAAATGCAAAAGATCTGTATCATATTCTATGTGATAAATAATATTTTGAACATGGGTATAATTATTCTGTTGAGATCTATGGAGGATTTGTGAGCATATCATTATGGAAAACTAATTGTCTGAATATTATTTTTTATAGAAAAATTTCATGCCAGCATTAGGTATATCATGATATTATAATTTTGTGAACATTAAAATTAAAAATGTCTCAGATTGGTAAATATGAAAATGAAAGTTCCTAAGTGATAAAACTACAATGTTTATAGATAATACTATTCCAAATACTCTTGTATAGAGTTTTCATCTTTTTTGAGCATAGATATCTAGTATGATATATTTGAATTCTATTATGAATTAGAAGACCTGTTAAAGATACTCCAAGTAGATATAAAATATTGTTAATCAAGAAAAAGTTTATAAATTCCATGATATATATATATATATATATATATATATATATATATATATATATATATATATATATATATATATAAACTTAGTTTATCTCTGTTACCATTATGTACCATTTCATGCGTAACTTAGTGGAAATTATTTATGCTGAAAATAAAATAAAAATAAATTTCCAGCCAGCTTTGCTGCATTAGAGCATTTTCGGTAGAATTAAATTAAACTACATAGTAGTTGTTACACTTAGTTATTTATTTAAACATCCACAAATTCAAGTGCTGTCTTGGAAATTTGTGCTGGTCCAGCATTACATTCATGTATGTATAGCACTTACAAAATGTGATACAAATTATATAAGTAGGCTTAGTAGTTTTCGACGCTAACTTTTCTGAAAAATCGACGACTCAAATCGAAGTTTATTTTTCCTAAAAACCAGCGACGAATATCTACGTTTATTTAAATCTTATTACCTTTGCCAAAAAATCTTAAATACTAAACTTCATGAAAATTCCTACTATAATAAAGAAGCCGAGAACGAACATGCGTTCGGACGGACGGATAGAGCGAAACTAATAGGCGCTCAAGGTGGGAACGAAACGCGCCTAAAAATAATCATTTATCGAAGTTTATTTTTCATAAAAATCGGTGTTTATTTTAATACAATTTATCGATTTTTATCAGGAAAAAATTTATAAATTGAATTCCTTCTAATTAAACTTAAGTAAAAGTGTGTAAATTAAAATGAGATTTCTTGTGTAGTACTGGTTTGTTTGCTGTAATCTAAATTTCATGACCGTGTTGCTGTTGACTTCAACCACCAACCTGGAACAATTAATGTATCGGAATAAATCAGAAAGTACATTTTACTCGTTAATTTGCGCCCCTTATTCATGAAATAGTGAACATTCGTGAAAAAATTAATGTGACGTGAATATATTGTACAACTAAATGAATGAATGAATATTTTTATGAAAAAATCCTATCTTGTTGAGTAACAAACAACTATGAATGCAGAAAAAAGCCTGAATGATGATGCTTCGACAGCAATGCAAATGAAACTAAGCACGAGGGATACTATCTCTATTGGAGGATGGGTTATATAAATTTCATGACGGTGGATCTGAAAATGCCACAAGGAAATCTGACGAACGGTACTAATTTTTTAGTCCGGGGAAACCTTTCTTTTCGCCTCTTATTGTTAGAGGTGGGCAGATCTTGTTGCACAGAAGACACAATAGGCATCCCATGACTTTCCGGCAAATGGAGTCCAAGGTGCATAGGGATTATCGGATCTGGTCGAGGGTAAAGACAGTGCAATAAACCAATCATATTCTTTTGTCACCTACCCTTGCCTTTGGACCCCACAGAAGCTCATTATGTGTTCCTCTGACTAGGACATAAGCGACATTAGAGAAGAGAGTGTAGTGGATTCCGAATGCTATGCGGCCGTCTGGTATGAAAAATACCGACTCTTCCTTCTGTTTTGGATGTTTGACGGTAGAATGTATTAAGTTTGAGTGTGGTACACTAAATTAAAAAATCATGACGCATAAGTTCGTAGAAATTTAATGGCGAAAAATCGACTGTTATCGACGACAAGTAATTTTCGTCGAAATTAAAAGTTTATAAAATTAGATTTTTATCGACATTTATGGATTTAAATGGAATCCTACCAAGCCTAAATATAAGGCATGCTCTATGTGCTACAGGAACATTTATGGATTTCAATGGAATCCTACCAAGCCTAAATATAAGGCATGCACTATGCGTTACAGGACAAATTGGAGTAAAATAAAGAAAACATGAGTCCCTTTCATTTTGTTTAAAAATATATACCTATTTTCATGTATTTCAGTGAACTGTCATGTCATGTAAAATCTCTTCTGGAACTAACCTCTATCATACGTGTTTTAGTTTGGCCATCTTTGCTGTAGTATGTAGAAAATTTAGAGATGCAGAAACCTCATTTAGCCAAGGGGGCTCCCTAATAATTCCTCACCTACATATATAAAACTCGATTCTGCTTTTTTCGGGTGACAACCTCATGCGTTTTCTTTGTTAGATGACAGTTTTGCTATCATTCCAGGGAGCATCTTCAGGTAGACCTGAAGATGCTCCTTGGAATGGTAGCGAAACTGTCGTCCAAGAAATACAATGCACGCGGTTGTCACCCGAAAGAAAAGAATAATCATGTAAGGAAACACCGCGGAGGCCTTCGTAGGCATAAGTATATAAAACTTGTTGTACCAGCCTAGTATGTAGTTTGTATATCTAATGAATCATTCATTATCATTGATTGGAAACATTTAGTGTCATCAGTAATAATTTTTATGACTTTATATGAAGATCCATCCATTCATTATTTTACGACAAGATGTATGAATTAAACTAATTACTCATTGGTGAGGAATTTCAGGTAATTAAATGAGCAGGACTCACTTTGCCTGATTTTGAAGCTCATAGAACACACATAGAAGAACGAGTCTCAACTTTATGGAGGAATGAAATTGTCACAAAGATCAATATACTTCCTTGTATCATCTTCTTAATAGAACTATAATTTAACTCAGCAAACCATGATGATGACAGGAAGCAGCGAGGAAAAAAACTTTATGGAAAGTTGTGGTAATTTTTTTTCTATAAGCTGCTGGCAGATATTAAAATGATGTCAATATCTAGTCCATCCTGAAACTAGATACTCATCTGGATGCTGATTCACAAATATGAGCTATATTATCAAAGCACCATTTTTTAGAATGAAAAGTTTTCTCATCATTGTCCTAACCTTTACTTATATAATATATCATTAGAAAATAACACTTGACTAAAGTGAATTTTATGGAAAAAATACCAGAGGCAGCTGATGGACATGCTTGAATGCATGTTAGAGTTATCTGCAGAACAATTATATCATATCTTTCTAAGGTATGAGGGATAGAGTTTTGACTGTATTGAGTTGTTATCAAGAATATGATTGTTTCATCAAGTCATCCTTATGTCTATTTCTGAACAACATACATCTATTTAAATAAGGGAAAAAGAAGAAAAATGGGTGTGCCTCATTTTAGTACCACAATTTAATTTTCATTTTGATTCTCATAGGTTATAAAAATGACATTTTTTGGTTAAAACAATTATAGAGGTACAAAAAGGAATTCAAATTTACTTATGATATAGGTTGGAATAATCAGAACATGGAAAAAGTTAATGACTTAAAAAGAATTCAAAAACATTTTCCCATATCATCTCTAGATTTCTCTTTCATTTGATGAGTTTAAATTAGGTGCATATCATCAACGTAATAATTAAAATTAGTCATATGCTGTGGCTTATTCGTGTCACTAACTCTTCCATACAACATTCAAGGTTTTCTGGTTAGTAAATATCTTAAAAAGCACCTTTTTCATCTGACAATACTCAATGCCACATTCATTAAAATTACAGATAATCACAATTTTTTGTAAAACAAGTATTCAGTTTTGAATAAAATTCAATTTTTTAAGTTAACAGGAATGAAGACAGATTGGGAAATAATCGGTGCTTCCTCACAGGATATATGATTACATACACACACACACATGCACTCCGGCACGCGCGTTGAAGTAGAACATCACGTGACGCGAATTCTGACAATGCATTTTCAGTATTGCACAGATTTTATTTGTAAACCACTTTTCTTGCAATGTGGTCCATTTTCAGCCAACGTTATGGGACCCGAGAAAAATCCCAGAACTTAGTGACATTTTAATTTCGCACGCTGCCTCGTGCATCTCAAAAGTTCACTCGGTGACAAAATAATACCACAAAAATAATAAAGCAGCAACCATGCTTCAGTCATTTTGCACCCAGAGCCTGCTCAAGGTACATGCTTACCTGGCAGTTCCCCCGGAAGACATCGGGTAATAGGTGCCGAATGGCCAGAAATAAAAAAATATATGTGATATAAATAAATTTTACTTTCATTTTTTAAAATATTTTTGTTTTTGATGATGGATATTATTTGACCTATATCAGTCATTATAAAACAATACGAATCCACAAAAATTACATTAACTAGAGTCGAGAAGAGAGCAATGCTGCCGCATTGGAAATAATAGGTAAAGGGCAAAAATCTATGGCAATTGATTGATTTCAAGGAGTTGCATTATGTTTAAAACATTATTTTATTTAGCATACAAATAGTATATGACTTCCCAAACTCCGTGAGCGTGACCCTATTTTCCCCATAAGGTATTCATTTCACGCAGTGCGTTTCCTCCTCAGAGATTTCAGGAGTGTAACTATCGCATTGCGTGTAAGTCAACTGTGTGTGTGTATATAATGTATATTTGTATCAGTGTGGATCAGTGGATATGCACACGTTTATGAATAAATGAAATTTTGTTTGAAAAGAATTTTGAAGATTCTGTGGACCCCTTCCCCTTTATATGACAGTCAAATGCGAATTAAGACAATATTGGAGTAGAAACTTTTGGGTGCCCACCCTCAATAATTGGAAAAAATATTAAACATGTTTCTCGTTTCACTGTGGACGTCAACACCTATGCATGTGTCCACTACTTCCCTTTCATCAATTTTTACTATTTCTTGCTTTTCAATAATACTTCTACATAGTTTTTATTACACACACATACACAAACAACTGTGTATGCATGTGTGTGTGCATGTATTACATATAAATACAATAGTGTGTTGCTAATTTTAAGGCTTATTTGCGTATATACAGAAGTGCATACACACTATATATACATGCATACAAGCGTATCAGCAGTAATAACTGTAAAAAAGGAACTGCTTGAATTATTTTATTATCACCGCAGAGAGCACACCGTAATAAACCGTATGCTTGCAGTTATTTTAGTAGATATGATAATGCCTTCTATAAAATTTTAAGTTCACTCGTTGAATGTAAATTAAATGCTTAGCAAATGGGATAGCAAGCCGAAAATGCATATACATTATTTCATAATATGCTTAAAATTCTCTCAGATTTAGGTTGCTAACTTTTTCAGAGTAATACGCTCAATTATTTGCGGCTTAGGATATACTCACTTTTATAAAGGCCCAATACATGAAACCCTCTGTAATAATCTCGATTCAAAAAGTGTAAGTTATAACATTCGGTCCATACTCTCCCTCGTCCTCAATATATCTTTTCATTAAAGCACCTGATGAGTTAACAGTCCGTGAATAAGGCAGACAAATTCATACATTCAACGAGTTAACCTACATTCAGTGTGGACGATAGTGATATTTGGCAGGATCTGTTATTGCCAATCGATATGTAACTTGATTTGAATTTTAGATGAATAACGGGCTTGGTAGATGCCCGTACCTCGGCTAAGAGGCTTGCCTTCCCCCTGCTATGCCAGCACAGCCAACACCTTGGCCCACGCCGTCCATCGGCCTTCCACTCTCCATTTCGACGCTTGCTATACCGACTCCCGCTAGCCTACCACTACCTCCAGCCTCTTTCATCACTTTCTCTGTGTCCGTAAGAGCGCTGGCTTCGAAGTCACACTCGCAAGGGACCCCAGGCTCTCTCGGCCCTACTTCGTTTGACAATGCCCCGACTTTTCCTATGGGCCGCCCACCTTCTGGCGACAGGACCACAGTTGGCAGCAAAAGCTCTGAAGTGAAGGGGGAGCATTGCAGTTGAACTTCCAACGAGGAATCTCTGCATGTTCGCCGAGGACTGCTTTTTGTGGAACTCGATACTGATTCTGGATTTGAGAAAACAAGGTGACGGTTGCATGCATTTCCATTACCGCCACAGCTCATTGACTGTCAAGAGCCAGCGCTTGTAATCAGGGGACTATATAGATTGTCCAATGGAATATTTGACATGACGGAGTTTTTGTCAGGGCTCTCATAAAAACGATGCCTATATTTTCTTGCCGCCAATGTAACGAGACATATCACGACAACGACGCTGGCAGCAATAATTCCAAGAACGAGACCAATTGCTATGTTAGAGGTCCGCTGTATTCCTTGCAACATGAATTTGGCATCCTGTGTCTTTGCTGTCGTGCATGAGATATTGATATAAAAGCCCTGTTTATCTTCGAACGTGATGCAAAATTTGTACCACGTGTCTGGCGTAAGGTTGTTGATTGTATAGGAACGACCAAAGGAACTCACGCTGACTTGATCGTCAAGCCACTTGCTATCGCTGCCACTGTCTCCGAGTAGTTTATACAAGATTTGGTAGCTTGGGAAAGCGTTTCTTGCAGTACCGTTCCATACAAGGGTGACGAACGTAGATGATACACCAGTTGGGAAAAGGTGTATGTCTATCCCCGTTACTGTGAGGGATATTGAAAGATCGTCGGCCCCAATTGCGTTTTCTGCTACACATGTATAACGGCCGCTGTCAGTAGCCTTTAGGTGATAAAATATGAGTGTCCCAGGATTTCGAAGTCGAACTCTCACTGAATTAGACGTTGAATTTAGAACAGTCCCATCTGGCAGTATCCAATGCAGTTTTGGTAAAGGTAAACCAAGAGCACGGCACTCCATAGTCAGCGGATCCCCCAGTTTGCGAATTAAGGTTCTATTTGAACTAAAATCTATTATTGTTGGTGCACATTCTTTCGGAATGTTTCTGTTTTCCATATTTTTGATAACCTTTAGCCTAGTTTCCGGTGGCTGATCGCAGATAATGTGGTTATCCTCTTTAAAACGTACTCTATACTCAGATCTGGGTTTAATCATTTCCTGACGTATCCAACGCATGTTACAATCACATAAAAGTGGATTTCCGTACAGAGTAATTTCAGCGTCTGCTGGAAGATTATCCACTATTCTCTTACTCACTCCAAGGAGATTGTTGTTGTGGAGATACAACTTGCGCAGAGATGTTGTGTTGGCAAAAGCTTCGGGATCGATGAAGGATAACTTTTTGTTATCATTCAATCGAAGTACTGTCATATTGTACATGTTATGGAAGGCAAATCCATCTACAATACGAAGATCGTGTAGATTATGCAGGCTTACTTCCTGTGCGACTATTTCACTGAATGAGTACGCTTGAAGCTTACTAATTGGGTTCAAATCCATTTTTAGGTTTCGCAGATTTGGCAAATTTTGTAAAGAAGATGTTGGAACTGCTGCAAGAAGATTTCCATCAACACTAAGAGTTTCTAGCTTTTCAAGGCCGTTAAATCCCAAAGGTTCGATACCGTTAATCCTGTTACCAGTGAGTGCAAGTTCTCTCAATTCTGAAGCAGTACGAAAAACATTACTGTTAATGTGATGGATTATATTATGGGCAAGGCTGAGATTTACCAGAGCTTTGAGGCCCAAGAACCATTCTTCATAGAGCGAACCGATCATGTTAGAATCAAGATAAAGCCTTTGCAGATTCTGCAACACTCCGAAAGCTCCGTCCTCTATGTATGTTATTCTATTTTCCGACAGAGTCAGTGTCTCTAAATGTTCTAAACCGGAAAAAGAATCACTAAATAATGTTGACAGCTCATTTTTTCCCAAGTTAAGATACTTGAGGGCACTCATATTCTGAAAAAGGACTCCTCTCCCTAGCGTTTTAATTTTGTTTCCAGAGAGGTCAAGCTCTTGTAAGTTAGCCAGAAATGGGAGGTGGTCATGTATATCCTTAAGCATATTCCCTCTAAGTGACAGTGCTTCAGTTGTGAGACATATATCGGTCGGTACACCCTCGAGGCTCTGGTACGAGCAGTCAGTTGTTAAAAGGCGTCTGTTTGAGAAAGCCGAGTTAAGGTACGTGCAACGGCAGCTGGAAGGACAGGAAGTGAGTGACAGGAACGCGACCTGGCTACTCGCTTCTGCCGTTACCCCTGACGATAGAGACAAAGCTGCTGTGGAGGTGATCCGTTGGGCAACCGTTGACGCTTTGGATATGGCAACAGCTGTAGCAAGGAGCGCGTAGGCGACGCCAATAAACAGGGTCCTCATTCTCTGGCTACGCGGCCACATGACGCTCGCGTCACTCCGGTATAGCCGCCATCAATGGGCTAGGAATAGAAAGGAAAGAGAATTTTGTTAGAACAAAACAGATTGTATAAAAAATAAGAGCATCTTTTTGCGCCTTTCACGGAGATTCTACATCCTACGAAATATTAAAATATTTAAGGAATATATGCAATTTCACTAGCATAAGTGTTGGCTTAAATAAAATTAACATTGGCGCGGCTCTGAACATATCAATTTGGGGAGCCGCTGACGTAACATACTCGACGCTATAAACACCTAGTTTTTGCAACTGCTACAAGGTATAAAGCTCTGCATTTTTGTGAGTATAGGATTAAATACGGCATGATAAAATTTATAAATAAAATAAAATATACATATTTCAAATAATTCATTTATTTGTCACTTTCAAAAATAAACATTAGTAATGATATGTAATGAAAGAGATTTTAAAGTTTTCATTTCATTGCACACTTCAATTCGAGTACGAAAGGTGTTACACATTTGCAATAGTAACTATATTAGTGAAGTTGCAACTAATAACAACATTGTTTTTAATTTTCAAGTGTTCGTGGACAGATTTCGTACACTATTCATAAAGCAACCTCACAAAAACGTCTGACGTAGACAAGTCCGGGGAGCGTGGTAACCATTTCATCGGGTCCAATCTTTCTCTCCGCCAACCAGGTATGTTTTGGCTCATGTTAACTAGCTTGGACCACGCCTGAAACTGACCGTTGTACAGACCTCACAACCGTCATTAACTCGGATTATGAGTGCGGAACTCAAGGGTTCGACTGGAAACCGAGCACAAATACCCCTTGTAGCAGGGGATCTCTAGCCGAGAAAATAATTTGAAGTAAAATTTAAACTTTTTTATGTTGTTAAATTCATGTAAAAGTAACTCAAGCGTCGAATCCGGGTAAATAAATAATAAGTTATTTAAGCTCACACGTAATCTTGACGCCCAGGGAAACCAACCTATTAATAGTTTCTGCGACAAGTCGTACGGGGGTGCCGGTGGTGTAGTGGTTAGGACGCTGGCTGCTACTCGCCCGATGCTTGAAAAAGTCATCGGGTACGAATCCTGCGCGAGTAGGATTTTTCTCAAAGTCGCCCGGCCCCCTGTCTGTGTGGTTTGAGGAGACCGCGCAAATTCAGCTGTTTCGTCCTTCGGAAGGGACGTTAAGCCGTTGACCCCCCTGGTGTTCTTCGTAAGAGCAGGCAAATGCCGGCACCGGGTTTCCCTCCTCCCACCCCGGTTATTCATTGCACTGCCTCTGAGATACCCATTTGTGCAGTAAGAGAGGCGAATTGACTGGGCACTCAAACAAACAAACAAACTAGTCGTAGTTGGAGGTGCCGGTGGTGTAGTGGTTAGGACGTTGGCTGCTACTCGCCTGCTGCTTGAAAAGGCAGCGGGCACGAATCCTGCGCAAGTAGAATTTTTCCAAGGTGCTGTAAGAGAGGCGAATTGGCTGGGCACTCAAACTCAAACTAGTTGTAGTAACAATTCTAGCCCATTCTGTTAATATATATCTGGCCACCAAGTTTGTGCTGCAACCCAAACCAACCAACTTAACCCAACCAACAAACCCAACCTAGTTCAACCAACAAACCAACCCAATTCAACTTCCATATAATACACATATTTCAATAAAATCCCGTCCCAGAAACTCTTATAAAAGATGGTATTTCTGAGCGTCAAGATTACATGTGAGCGTAAATATCTTATTATTTATCGTAGAATTACTTTTAAAAGACGCTTTAAATCAACGTATTTACCTGGATTTGACGATTGGGTTACTTTCTCACTAATTTAATAACATAAAAATATTTAAATTTTATTGCAAATGATTTGGTCGGCAGGAGACCTGCCGCAAGGGGGCAGGTATGCGAGCTCGGTTTCGGCTCGAACCCTCGAGTTCTGCAGTCCTAATCCGAGTTAATGACGGTTGTGAGGTTTGTGCAGCGGGCAGTTTAGGATGTGGCCCCTATCTAGTTAACACGAACCTGTGTTATTGTCATATGCTTCAAGAACCATTGCTGAAAAAATGTGGTGGGGCACTTTTACTACTGGAATAGAACTTCATTCGTTTCAACAAGCTTAAATTATCGAGATATAGACTGGCAGTGAGCCGTTTCAGAGCCAAATTATATCCTCCAATCACATATCCATCACAGCATATTGGCCATCAAACTTTGGCACCATGACTACCGCAAAAGGAATCGACAAAATGATTCATTTGGAAATGTCATTACATTACATCCTGATAAATTTCGTCTGTCCAATACACGTTCTTATCTGTATCGATGTATGCATGGAATTGAAACAAAGTTTAATCGCCAAAGGAAATTGTTTATGGTAGGGTATGCTTTGAGGCAAATGTTGCTTCTAACCATTTGTTGGATATTTTCCTTGGAAATTGTTTCCATGCATTAGGGCGACATGATGTGAGTTTAGGTTATTAGGTTTTAGAATTTTAAGTGCACTTCGGAGGCTAACGTATTTTTCTTGCGTAGATGAGTTAACAAACAGCCTGAAATCGTTAAATAAAGCAAAAGCTCCAAATATAGATGAACAAACCATAGAAGTTTAACTGAAATTTTGAGATAACCTTGCAAAACCATTTAAAAGGGTAAAGTTTTTTACAAGGGCAATTGCCACACTATGAGACGTGCCGTAATTTCTCTGACATATAAAAAAGAAGACAGAATGGATATAAAAAACTGGAGAACGATATCCATCACCACCAATGACTACAAGATAATCACCAAAGCCATTTCTATTTTAGATAAAGTCGGTCGACTGGAAATGGATGTTTATTCTTGTCATTTTTTCGTTTTTTTTTTTACTTTCTCCATGTACGAAGTATAGAGAAATATTGTTTTCATGAAAAAAATCGAATTAGAGATTTCAACGGAAATACATGTTTTAAGGTCCCCTGAACACGTTTTGACTATTTTCTCGATGATGTCTGTGTCTGTCTGTCGGTCTGTACGTGATAGGATTTTGTGGGCGCTCTAACTCAGAAGCTTACACTTATATCAAAACCAAATTTTATATTTAAAAAGATTACTATATTATAAAGAGCTGGCTAGATTTTGGTTACAATTGCTCAACCAGAAGTGGATGTTTACTCTAGTCATGTTTTGGTCTTTGGCAAATAACTCTTTTAAATCTTCATAAATATAAATGTTGTTTATTATAAACTTCAATGATAATATTATTTTATGTAATGTTTATTTGAAGTATTTTCTCATAGAATGCATTGTTAAGGAGATATTCCAATTATTTGAAATATTTCCTTTAATATTTGATGAATGTAAAAAGGTATTGGGACAAAAGTTGTTGGAAATGTAATTTTGTATGACCTTTGTTCAAAACATTTTACCATACACTGTTTAAGAAATATTGTACGAGCTTCATGGATATATCCAATATCAGAAGGCTACATTTTGAGATTATTTCATTTCTTTGTGAAGTCTAAATTTTTCTGTTCTTTAAAATATTTATTGTCATTTAATCTATTCAGAATTTATAGAAATATTACAGGTATGGAGAAAGTCATGTGGTGGCCACATCAGATTTTTGTTACATATTTCATTTTACATTTATATTACAATAATTATACATTAAAATAATAGCTAGAAATAAACTCATTCATTTATCAATATATTTCCAGCATCTCATTTGATTTTCTGAATGTCAGCTTTCTTGACGTCTTTGACCGTGCATGTCTGCAGTCGAACGATGATTTTTTTAACCAGTTTTTAATATAATACTCTACATTACACTGATCTACAGGTTTTTCACACATTAATTTTTAACAAATTTGATAAATGGGGAATGGTAAGTGTAGACCTTCTTTCATTGTAAATTATATTCATGAGGCTGAAGCCTCTTTCACCTTCCACGCTACTGATTGCAACTGTATTTACGATTTTTTTGCTCTTATTATTGTTGATGGGAAGTTTTGATTTTTTTATTCTAAATTCATATAAACAAAATCTCTAAAATCATTTACATCAACTTCATATTTTATGATTTTATAAAGGCATTCCAATTTATTTTCTCCTTCTTTCCATGGAGAAAGAATATTTTGTTAGTTCCAAGAATTGGGGTCGAGTATGTTAAAAAGTTCCAAAAATTCATCAGAAGTATACCTGTTAGCTAAATCCTTTTTAAAGTTTATGTGACTGCTTTTTAGAAGTCAAGCATCCATGTATTTGACTAAAATGTCAATTAATTTATCTTTAGGAAAACTTTTAAATTATGTCTGCTCTTCAAATGGAATATCTTTGAAATTGTTGCTAATCATTAAATTTTCAACCCTTGCCTCATTTTTGCCATTATCATTTCTCAATTGTTTTATGGCATTGATTGTACACTTAATTATTTTGTCCGCTTTCTGTATAGTAATTTTTCTTGATTGTAATGCATTAGAAAGCAACAAAAATTCATTTAAAATGTCAATAATTAATGATAAATCTTTTATAAAATTCTTGTTTTGCAATCATTTTGCCAAACCACCATACTTCTTATTTGCTGAAAAATGGCGATACAAAGCAGGATATGCTCGACAAACAGCAAGTGCAGAGTGAAAACTACATGAAGTCCATCTCGGCCCGAAAACTCTTCCGATTTTAATAATTTCAATATCAAGATCTTCTGCTATAGCTTTTAATTCATACTGATGTTTGTCAGATTTGTGATAAATAGAATACATCTTATCCAAGAAAGACTTAAAATGATTGATTTATGCTACATCATTGATGCTATCATCTAACACATGTTGCAGTCTATGATTTAAACAATGCCAGATAATTTTGTATTTAGAAAATCTTGTAAAACCCTGGCTGCTACACCAGATTTAACACCTAGCATAGCACCGGCTCCATTTGAACAAAACGCAATTAAGTTTTTTGAGAAATAGTCTTTGGAGAATCTATTGTTTTCCAAACAAAATATTAAAGCATCATATATTGTTTCAGCCTTTGTTGATGCCAATTCAAAAAGATATAAGAAAATAAATACTGGTTCATCACACATGTTCAACTCATACTTAATGAATATTATTGGAACACATTTGCTAGCAATAGTTCATTCATCAATTATTATGCTAATTTTGGCATTTTCATTCATAATTTTCTTAAAAAAGATTAATTTCATTTCCTTGGCGATGTGCTCAACAATTCGAATGGCTGTAAATCGGGAATGCAAACGGATACCAATGTCTACTTTGTTTCATTTTTGTAGCTGTAAAATTGCATCCATATCAGACATTGGTCAGTTTCTTTTCTTTTCATAAGGTGTCATTATAAATATGTATAAAGTAAACATTTCCTAATTTTTGATTCACTTCTGATATCTTCTTCAGTGTCTTAAGCTCCACTGGTAATTTATTTAAAATTGTTTGTAATATAATATTAAGTTGGTTTTTATCTTTCATGTTATTGTGTGCCTAAGAATTTAACATTGATTCCTATTTTGGTTTCCCATTCCATGATGCTGTGGTCTTGGTACCTTTTATTTGATATTGAAGTAATTATCCAATATTATAATATATTTATATAGCAGATCAATTGATAAAATAATTAATTTTTTATATATACTTCCCAACCCCTCAATTTTGATGGCTTCATCGTCATTTACTAGGTTTACTATTCTATTTTGTAATGAAATAACTTCTTTTTTATAATATGTTGGTGTGGTACCCCAGAGAGTTAAGCCATATCTTAATATTGACTCTACAAGTGCATGATATACATATTATCATTTTTGTTTTAAGCAGTACTTCTTACGTAATAAAATTGTTATGCTATTTTTTAGTTTATTTGCAATTTTTAGTATAGGTTACAGATTTAAAATTTTTATCAATAATTACTCCTAGATACCTATGAATAAATGACTAATGACTTGTTCAAGAACTGGACACTTACAAATTTTCTATCTATGCAGTGATGGTTATGTAATATGCAGCTCACTTTTTTGGTATTAGCTATTTTATTTATAATATGCATTATTTCTGTTTTTTTTTGTAAATTATTAGCAAGTCATAATTATGACTCCGACTATTTGTTTTATTTAGATTCTCTTGCCGTTTTACTTCCTCATATACGTAGTATATTGAGAAAGTATTGTAATCGTGAAAAAATTCGACTTCGAGATTTTGATGGAAATATACTTTTTAGGTGTCCCTAAGTCAATGAAAGTGGTTTTTGCCATGCCATCTGTCAGTCTGTCTGTTGGTATGTTCGCGGTTCTAGGGCCCAAATGCATGCATAAAATTAAATGAAATCTCATCTTTATGCAACATATCATCTTTTGCAGACCATTTTTCCATAAAAATGATATGGCACAGAAATAAAAGTAGTTCTACTTGTTTTTTCACTGTTGTCATTTCTGGATAAAAAATAAACAGAATCCATAGCTAATGTCATTTTTCATTAAACATTAAACCATTATATGAATTTTAAAGAAACGGTTATATGTTTATAAGTTAAAAATTTGTGATCAAAGTTTGATCAAAATTTATTTCATAAGGTGCAAATTTATTATACCATTCAAAATTGAAATTTCAATTAAGCTAAACAAATTTGCATAACATAAAATAAATATAACATATTAAGTGGAAAAGTGGCATCATCTTGTATTCCATAGCGGATTTACCTTAAGGCAGAGGTAGGAACTGCATAAGGGTGCAAATGATTAAGAAGCACAATCATATCTCCTCCTTTGTGTAGGGTTGCCAACAATATTATTTTCCTAAATTTATGTACTGGATATGATTCCAATGGTAATTTTAAGCAAGTGGTGAAAATGGAGACTTAAATCAGGTTAGTGAAGAATGGATAATAATAATAACAATAATAATAATAATTTATTAGGCCATTAAACAGATACAATCTGAAATAGGCATTGTCACTGAAAAATACAATAGGTATACAAAATTCAAAAATTAAAAAAAAAACAAAAAACACAAGTATAAAGAAATAAGAAAATACAGAAAAACATAATGAAGTAAAAAGCAGTCACGTGTAAACATGCATTCATAACACAATGTCCATAAGGTCTGCATTGTTTTCATTCACAGAAGAGTAAGCTTTTTCTAGTAACAAACTGTAGAGAGCAGATTTATACCTGCTCAGACTGACAGTGCTCATTATATCAGGTAGTCTATTAAATAACTGGATCATGATCATACTGGAACTGAATTATTACTTAGTCTCACTCACCAAGTGTAGTACTGTGAGTATGCACTTCTGACCTTAACAAAATCACCAATATTTTGTTTTACATATAGGAGATTGGCATAAATATAACAGACATACAAAGTATTAATGCTTGTATGAACAAATAGAGACCTGCAGTGCTCCCTATTGGATGCACCAGTTAGCAGTCTTACTGTTTTCTTTTGCAGCAGATAGACTACTTAAAGTTGAGGCATTGTCCCATAAATAAATACCATAGTTTGACAATGAATAAATGTAAAGTACACACATCTAATATAGGATATGTATACACATGATTTCAGCTTTTTTATCACGTAGTGCACTTGAGACAGTTTCATCGTGACACTAATGATATGTTCACCCCAAGATAATTTTGGGTTTACAAAACGTAATAGTTTCACAGGACCTTTTGAAATGTGCACAGTAGGGATATGCTTTAACAACATTTATCAAGAGTTTATTGGTATCAAATAAAGCCTTGGCAGCTGCAAGGGTTGAGGATGACATTTGAAAATAGCCATTAATTTATTGCGGCCATTAAATATTTTAAAATTTAAACAACTAGATAAATATTATTGCACTTCTAGATGTGCTACAACATCAAAATTTGAAAGAATCTGTGGAATTAGTACCAATAATGAAAAAAGTACAATATTCTTAAAATTACAAATTTTAGGGATGCTTTTTCTCCAATATTGTCTCATAGGGAAAGAACGAAAATCAGTGCAGAAGTGCAAACATTTGAATAAAAAAATATTTCTAATAATGAAATATCTGTCTGGAAAATTAATGTGTGTTATAAGGTGAGATGAAATGCTTGCATGCTTGCACCAACTACTTGTACGAGTATGGTATGGATTAACATACAAAATATAGGCTGATATATGTTTAGGCACTTCCAGATGAGCTAGAGATTTCAAATTTTGTATGATTATAGATTTTTGTTCAAAACCTAATAGAAAAATCGAAAATTTTTAATGTTTATTTTCGGGGTTATTGTTTTTGCCCCATTTGTTCATTACAGTTAATAATATTATCTCGGAAACTATAAGTCATAGGTGCATATTGTTGCAAACTGTTTCATAGCAAATGTTCTCCTCTACGTGAATGCATTTTTTTAATCAATACCTTACGGAACATATAAGTGCTAGGGAATGCACAACCCGATTATTATACGATTATAATATTTTATAATTTTTATCTCGGAAAGCATAAGTCGTAGATACGCGTTGCTGCAGATTTTTTATAGCAAATGTTGTATTCTACCTGAATAAATTTTTATTCAATATCTCACATATCATTTAAGGTCAAGGCAAAGCAAAAGCGATTTTTGTAGGTCGCAATTAACTGAGGCAAGATATCGTCGATACTGCGCTACGGCGCATACGAAAACGACGAGGACAAATGACTTTTCTCAGATCATATAAGGGCTAGAGCAGGGGTCATCAATTACTGTTCTTCACGGTCCGTATTAGAAAATATGTAACTCATCGTGGTCCGGATCCCTTATTGGCAAAAATTAATAAATCGTCAAATGAATATTATTAATAATATAATAATAACATTATTAATTATTACTGAACACTTAAAGGAAATATTCATAATTATATTGCAAATGTATACACATACATTAATGAGAAAAATAAAACTTCTTTTCGATAAGGCCGCATCATAGGTCGGAAGGGGAGAATTAATGTCCATAAAATATGAAACGGTGTGAGAACAGGGGCGCGCCTACCCAGGGTGTAGTGCGCGCAATGCACCCGGACGCCGACTTGCTGGGGCGCCTTGCCATTAAAGTATTTGTATCTATATATTGTTGCAATTCGAGTTGTATATTCTGTTTGGGAATGTTTCTTCCTTGGTCAGAGTGAAAAGGGAAAGTTAGTTGGAGATACTAAAATGACGCGAAATTTTCCAAGCAAAATTTTTCCGATCTCTTGCGATACGCGGTCGCATGACTCAAGGCCGCTAGAACACGTATCAGTGGCGACCGAAAATGGGTTCACCGTAGGAGTTGCCAGGACGTGGGGGCGCTACTCTGCCAATTGCTATCCCGACCCTAGCGAGGAGCTGCAGCTGAGGCGGCAATCCTTTCTTAAAGTACCATCAGGGCCGGCCCAAGGTAGGGGAGAGTCGGGAGGCCGCCCGGGGAGCCAAAGTATTGGGGGCGCTAACCCGATCATCTATGTATATTATACTTGCAAGTGAATACATTTTGGAAACAAATTTACGTCGCGGATTAGGCGAAAATCTACATGAAATTCCCATTTCCTTTCATTATCAATTATTTTAGAGAACAATGGATAAATGAAAAGTTCTTCTAAAATTATCTAAACAAAATTTACGGACAGGGGCACTGGAGCACTTTCTCACCCGGGGTGTCTAGAGACCACACGTAATTCATAATCGAAAAAAATCACTCTACTGAGCTGATGTTCCGGGAAAACAGAATACGTATTCAATAACTTTCGGTAGACTGAAAATTGAAATATTCTGCTCGAGAAAATGTCTAAAAAGTTCAATCCATCTATCTGCAAATTTCGTACATTTCTCACCCAACTTCTCTTTCTGTCATAATGAAACATAAATTGCTTTGCCAAACTTACTTCATCGAAAAGATTTTCGATATGAATTAAAAGCTTTCCATATCTTTGATTAATATTTTGCGCTGTTTTTCAACCTCGTGCCAATTAAATGTACTATTTACCCAATTAAATGATTTTGCTTCTTCGAAACTGTTTTCCCACAACGATATGTATGATAATCATCTAACATAAAAACCGCCAAATTCTTTGATTAACGTTTTAGAAATCGCATTCCCAGATTCGTCGAATTTCCTTAGTACAATTTTAGCCTGTTGTGGGACGAAAGAGTTACCCTTGCGTTCTTGAAAATTAATTTTTAAATTTCGTAGTTCACAAGCTACGTTTGTTGCACTAGCGTTCATTTCTTCCAAAAAGACACAGGAGTGTTAGAAGCTGCATTTTCGGTTTCACTGAAGATATCACAACAGTCTCCTATGTCCCAGCGAAAAACAGATCCGTGATACTTATATCAACCATGCATCGCGATGATAAAATTGACGACAGCACCGAAGATCTTCGAAAACCCGAGATAATAACAATTTACAATGCAACAAAAGGGGGAGTATATACATGCCACCAGCTTTGTGTCACTTATAACGTCGGCAGAAGAACGAAAATGTGGCCGTTAGCTGTTTTTTTAAATTTTTTGAACGTTGCCGCCATCAATACTTTCAGAGTGTATAAACAAAATGTTAAAAATGAAATGACGAGGCGAAACTTCTTAAAAGTACTAGCTACAGAATTAGTGAAAGAGCAACAAATTTCGAGGTCCCAGAGTCATTTTTTACCAAGAGATCTCCGAAAGCGCATTCGCACTCAACGGGGGGAGGGGGCTTGCGGGACCTTCCAGAGGAAGAGGAAAATTTTGCCCTAGAACTAAGGACAATAAAGTGCCATTTAGACGTGCCAATTGTGGGGCTTTTATTTGCAAAGAGGATATGTTAATGAAATGCTATGATTATGGGGACAGAGGAATATATATGTACTAGCAACATGATTTCACTATTGAGGTACAATTACGAAATATAGTATCATTGTAATAATATAAAGGTTAATAGTATTATCCTAAGGCCAAGACTTATTATCAAAATAATTGTGAAATAATATATGAATTAGCAAATGATTTATACGATTGTATTTGTTCCTGCAGATAAATCCCACCTTAAGAATTTTGGGGGACTGAGTGAACATGTAAGTACTCTACAGGCATGACTTGTTTAGCGCATGCTCGTTTAGCGTATTTTTGATACAGCGCAATTGGCATCTCAGTTTTTATTTAGGAGAGATAAACCTTAAATGGTTACGGTCTGTTAATACAATCCAAATTTTTCTTACTTACATTCACTCCATTGTTCCAATGATACAATGATAATGATCCAATGGGCAAAATTTTGAAGTACAGAGAAAAGCTGAGAAACTAAGATTTTCAGGCTAGTTTTAAATAGTGACAGACCTAAATACTATTGATTTTGAAGTGCTTTCGTCCATTTATAGACCACCTAATTTAAGCATAGAAAAGCTTATTAAATTTTGATTGATAATTTAATTTCTCACCCAAATGCTTGTTATATTTATTGGTGATATATATTAATATTATAAATAAAACAAGAATGCTATCTATCATACATAGAGATAGTTTATATATCCTCGGTTTTGGAGAAATAATTAAGGGATACATAATAGAAACTATGCAATGTTATAAGATAACTAGATCTTGCATTGTCATATCTCTGATCATTACCTGATTGGTGTAAACATAAAAATAAATAAAGATGCAGGCTTTGAGACTAACAATAAGACAAATGTACAAATCCATAATTATATAAATGATTCTATAGTAACAAATATATTAATGATACAGATTGGTCCCAACTTTTGGTAATTAACCCACCCAGAAAACTGTATTGTAAGGTAGCAGAAAAGTTCATTTATATTTATAAGAAGACATTTTCCAAAAATGTTAATATAAATACATTCATACCAAGTAAGGAATTGATGACTCACCAACTATTTAGAGAAACAAAAAATAAAGACAAATTGGACAAATGCTGCAAGAATAACCCCACAAACCAAGGTTACTGGAATGAATATAAGTTGTATAGAAATAAAATTAAAAGCATGATAAATAATGCTAAAAATGAATTTCAGATTAATAAATTCTTAAAGTTATGTAATAACAATAAACTACTTTTGAAAGGGATTAACTGGCTAACAGGAAGAACAAAGAACCCATATATGATTAAAGTATTATTATAAAATTAATAAATTCCAGTTTAACACAAGGAATAGGCTCACATTGGCTGTAATTATACCAATCTTTAAAGATGGTGAACAGGGTAATATGAATATGAAACCTATTTCAATATTATTTACCATTAACAAAATTATGGAAAACTAAGTATAATATTACCTGACGAGTTTCCTTGATAAGCATCAAATACCAAGAAAACAACAATTTGGCTTCCAGAAAGGCAAGGGAACAAAAATGATATTAAAGGAATTTTCTGAAATAAAAGGAAATTTAAACGAAAATAATAATGTAGTTGTTTCCTTCATTAATTACAAAAAGCTTTCGATACTTTATAGATGACCTAATAGATTGATAAATTACAAACAATAGGTGTTAGAGGAATTATATTAGAATGGTTTAAGAGCAACTTATTTAATAGAAAAATGGGTACTTTTTGGTTAACATGGCACCACCTACACAGCACCCCAAGGGGCAAGATATGAAACTACAAGGCGCTGAATGTGGCGAGATTTGGAATTACGTGGAGCAGAAGGGAAATTTGAACATGAAGGAACATTTTACGCATCCCCACCGGGTTGGGTAGGTTGGTGGAAGTGTTTTTCATTCCTCCTCACAATCACTGTATTCAGAGGCGTCTCCATTCAAAGAAAAAAGAAGGGATACCATTATAAAAATTTCATTTTTAATGGTATCCCTTCTTTTTTCTTTGACTGGAGATGCCTCTAGACATAGTGAACATGAGGAGGAATGAAAAACACTTCCACCAACCTACCCAACCCAGTGGGGATGTGTAAAATATTCCTTCATGTTCAAATTTCCCTTCCCTGGCCCATCCAAGTTCCAATGGAGTACAACTCCATGTAATTCCAAATCTTGCCACATTCAGCACCTTGTAGTTCCATATCTCGCCCCTAGATGGGCACTGCAGAGGTGATGCCATGTTAACCACAAAGTACCGAAAAATGTGTTAAATTAAACAAACATATAAGCAAGATCAGAGTAACAAAGCATGTCATTGTAAGATCCTTAAACAAGTATATGATTATACGTATCTTGGAATGGGGATTGACAAAACCTAAAGGTTGACAAGCATATTTCTAAAATAAACAGTTCCTTACAAAAGTTTAACTACTAATTTTACCATATTAAAGCTTTTGTAGCAACAGATTTAAAAAAATATATTTATCAGAAGTGAAGTGTCTATTAAGGTATGTCTTAATGATTTGTGGCAATGCCAATAGTACTTACATTAAACTTTTATGTATCAATCAAGATAGAATAATAAACAAATTGATCACTAAATATATTTGCACTATAGAAAGTGTGAGTGATGACAACAAAAACTGTAACTTTGATATATACTATAATTTGGGAATATTACCAATTATGTACTGTATTTTACTACTTTATAATGTATATTATAGCCCAGATTAACCTACCTTCAATTATATGACATTTTGTTTTATCCGACATGACAAGTATAAGAATTTTTAAGAATGATTCACAAGTGTTGGCATGTGTGCAGATGACATATTTATAACATATTTTCAATCATGCAGGCATACCTGTGGAATTGGAGGCATACTATTCCCCATAAAAAATGACAATTACAGAAATTATGCACATTTCGCGATTGCCATGACTAGTGAATATTACTATTGTAATTAGTGTTCTTTTGTGAGTGAACTTGTAATTACATGTTAGTGTGATGGCAGCTGTCCGGTATTTTCATAAAAAGTAAATTACTTATCATCATCTCAAGTAAAAAGAGAAAAAAGTGGTTGTTTCCATGGAGCAAAAACTTGAAGCCTTATAAAGGCTAGATAAAGGCAAAACTATGCAAAATGTTGAGACAATACGGCATGGGGCATGTTACTGTTGGTGATTTGAAATGGAAAAGAAGTGAAATCGAGAATTGGTGCTCTGCTAGGGCTTCAAATGAAGATCTGAAAGAAAGAAAGATGATGAAAAAATGTGAATACAAATAGGTTAGTGAAGCTTTATTTTTGTGGTTCACACAACAAAGAGAGAAAGGCATGCCAATAACTGGACCTATTATACAAGAAAAAGCACTGGCTTTTTATAATAAATTTGATGAAGGAGAATCCGATTTTACAGCTAGTTCAGGCTGTCAAGATAGCTGGAAAAAACATTATGGAGTGAGGCAGCTCAACATCTGTGGAGAAAAATTAATGGGAGATTCAGAATCATTTATAAAATTCATAGAACAATTTCAGTCTCTTATAAAAATGAAGAGTTATCAGATGAACAAATATACAGACAGATATGATGAAACCAGCATAAATTTTAAAATGCTTCAACCAAAAACCCTGGCTTCCCGTGCCGAATGTTCAGCTCCTGGCTTGAAAATATGCAAAGAAAGAGTGTCAATTCTTGCCTGCAGTAACATCTTAGGTAACCATAAACTTAAATTTGCTTTAATTGGAAAATCTAAAAAACCACAGGTCTTAAAAATATAGCTCCTACAGCACTGCTAGTTTGGTATAACTGCCAAAAAATGTATGGATGAGCTTTGAAATTTTTCGAAGCTGGTTTTTTAGTAAATTCGTTCCTTCAGTAGAAAGTTTATTGAAATGAAAAAACTTGTTAAGGAAAACAATTCTTCTTATTGATAATACATCATCTCATACTAATGAAGATGAACAGAAGAGTGGAGAAATAAGGGTGATTTCTACCAACAAATGTTACCTCAGTGTGTCAACCTATGGACGAGGGTGTCATTGAAGCATCAATGAAAAAAATATCATCATAGGCTTCTTAAATTACATACAGAAGTTACAGATAACGAAGATAGCATGGTAGAAACCCTAAAAGATGTCATATATTAGATTGCACAAGCTTGGGAAGGAATTTAAAAAAACATTGCTAAAATCATGGAGAAAGCTACTGTGAAGATTAAAACAAAATAAATGGAGAACAACCTACCATCAAAGAATCGGTGCAATAAATTGTGAAAATATTTTGCCTTTATTGAAACTAATATCAGGCTGTGAAAATGCGAGTAATGGCGACATACAGAAATGGATGGATAAAGATGGACAACAAGAGATGACTGATAATAACATAATAGAGCTTGTGAATCATGGCGATGATGAAGATATGGAAGAAGATAACACCAGAAAACAGAAAGCAGATAGAATGAGGCATAGTGAGAGATTGATGGCTCTGGAGGGTGCACCTGATTACGTTGAGCAACAAAGGTAAGCGACCGCTACAGACGTACTGCTCTTCAGACGCAGGTGTGACCTTGTCTCAAAAAAAAGAAACCTCAAAAACTAATGCTAATCACCCACTACTTTAATAAATAAAGTTTTATTCACAAATCTATATATAATTTTCCAAAAGCGAGAGATTTCGGTATGATGTCCCGGCACATGGCGGTAGGTGTGTAAAAGAGGGGAGTCAGTTGCGCGGAAGAGGGGAGTGAGATGCGCGAGACAGGTCATTACCAAAATAATACTTCCGCAGCATACTACATTGTTGTCCCGGCACACTTTGGTAGGGGCGTTAAGGAGACGAGTGAGCTGCTTTGTTGCTACATTGTTGTACCGGAGCACGGTGGTAGGGGTGGTTAGGAGGAGAGTCATCTGCTCGGAGGAGGGGAGTGTGTTGCGTGAATGAGAGGTTGAAGGGGCGGCGAGGAGAGACAGCCTTGCGCGGAAGAGGGGAATGAAATGCGCGAGACAGGTCGCTACCGGTTGTATAATACTTACACAACATACTCCATAGAAGGGATCGGTCTATCCCGCTCTAAAAGTTTAAGCTCCGTCGTTCTTCCTTTATTTCCTTTATTGTTGTTTGTTCTTCTTTGTGGTTCTATCATTGTTTTTTATTGTTTGCTATTTATTTGTTGTTCGTCATTTTTTGTAATTTTGAGGCTTTTGTTGTTCATTTTCTTCTGTCGTCGTTTTGGTCCTTTCGTTCACCCGTCTTGGTTGATGTTTTTTGTTCGCCGTTCGTTGAAAGTAGTTCATAGTTTGTTGAGCGTGGTTTTATGTTGTGTTGATTTTGTCGATTTATTTGTAACAGCGTAAAAAATTAACGTTATTTTGATGGAGAATTTAATTAATGAAATCGAAAACGGAGATTACCCTTATGGCGATCATAATAATCGTTTTAACGAGATCCTTCCTGCCCAATACTACCAATTATAGCCAGTAAAATGTTTTTTTCATTGGAGTCTTAGAGTATGCAAAATGTGAATACGATACTCAGGTACAAATTATAAGCACAAGCAACCCTAATAACGTTGATGGAGTGGCGCAATCGCTATGCACTTTTTATGATGGCTCCACTCTGTACGTCTATGCTAGCTTAAATCAACGCTGCTTCTTCATATTGGAATCGTATGTTACCTGAGAAAATGGGCTTGCTATTTCATTAAGTGCATCGGCAAATAACATCGATTGCGTAGTGTTTGCTCTTGCATTTTCATCCTCACTTTGACAGAATAGATACCCTTCAAAAGAAATATATAATGCCAGTGCAATGCGGGCTCATTTAATTCGTAAGTTCACTAACGCTGTCATCAAACCCTTTCCAAGTATTTGCGAAATAAAACACCCAAGCGTTTGGGCAAGGTATGAAAGAGAACGTGCGCGGAAACGTGAAGGTAACATGGCTGACGAGAAAGTTTAACAGCAAGTGCTCTGGACTGTGCGCGTAAAAAACTGAAAAAGGAAAATGTAAAAACTAATCGACATGAAACGGATGGAGAAAATGAGACAAGATTACAGAAAATGAGAGAAGCACTGCCAAAGAAAAGATCGCAAGAGACCATATAGCAAAGAGAAACCTAAATACAGAAACAGAAACAAAAAGCACAGAGAAAATCACAAGAAACAAATGAGCAAAAAGAAACGGCTGCAGATGAACAGGGAAAGAAAAGCAAAGAGAAATCAGCTGAAATCATCCCGCCAGCCTATAGTAGGCAATATTGGGGAACCTCTGCAAAACAGGTTTCCCTCAATCTTACGGCATCGGTGATTTCAAGGACTTATGTGATGACTGTGAAGTCTTAAATTTTAATTACGATATGCCAGTGAATCCTCAAATCCCAAATGTATCAACAAGGAGACTTAACGAGTCTAGCATTTCCTGTCAGAAGGGCAAAGTGAGGAGTCCTGATACACGTTATCTCGACTTTCTACGAAAACTTCTAATATACACTGACAAATTAATTTTTCCGCGAAAACATCCGTCAGTAGAATATTTCTTTGGCATTTGTATCAGTTGGAGCAAATATCAAATTACCTGCATGTAGTGATCCTTACTGCTTCCGCATTCATGGAATTAGTCCTCTGTATCCAGTGCGTGGTCAGACACACTTACGGGCATCTCTACATGATAGATACTGGTAAAGCTAATAATATCAGAATGAGTCGTCCTGAAAATCAATCACTCGATAGTGATCTTCTAAACGAAAGAGTTGATTGCATTGAACAGACGTATCAGCATGCACGTTTCTATAAAAACATGAGCTCGAAACTGGAAGAAGCAAGTCTTGCTGCTGTAACTGAAGGAAGACGTGAGATTGAGATTATAATTTATTTTTACAACCCTAATGACGATTCGAGAGTTGTTAATCTACCTCAGGTTTCGGAAGTAGCAGGCGTTTTTGTCCCCGGGAAACCGATACATTACGGGTTTTCCACGTCATGGCGGAGTGAAAAACCTGTCGACTGACAAGGCCCACTGCGATCCGCTTGCATATCCTCTCCTCTAGCCTGACGGTGAAAGCGGCTTTAGCTTGAACTTATAACACATCTTTACTGGACGTGCTCCGGTGGAAAATTCTTTCAAAATGCGAGAGTATGCATGTTACAAGGTAGCAAAACGTTTAATTTTTAACCCAATTCATCACGCCGGTAAGTTCAGTCAACAGTTAATTATTGACAACTACTGTAGAATAGAAAGCGACCGTCTGCGCTTTGTCAGGAGTAACCAGAGCCAACTCCGCGTTGACACATACTTAGGTCTTCAAGACGCTCTCAACAATTTAGCAGAAGGTGAAAACCTTGAAGCAGACCGCGTAGTGATCTTGCCATACTCATTCGCTGGAAGCCTTAGAAAAATGATGCAACACAATAAGGATGCGATGGAAATCGTCAGAAAGTATGGAAAACCTGATTTGATTGTTACAATGACATGTAATCCAGCTTGGCAAGAGATCAAAGATAATCTTGAAGGTGAGAGGCCGGAAAACAGACCTCAAGTTACTGTTAGAGTTTTCAAAGCCACAGTAGTAGAACTTATTTCTTTAATGACAAAAGCTCATTTTTGGACATTTTTGTGAAAGAATTTAAAAAACGTGAGCTTCTTCACATTAATCTCTTTATCACACTCTATGATGTTTAGAAATTTCTTAAAATTGAAGATATTGACAAGATAGTACGCGCTGATCTGTCTGGCAAGAACTCTGATCCAGAAGGTTTGAATTAGTATCTAGACTCATAATTCATACACTATATGTAGCTTTAAATCCGAGTTCACTGTGTATGAATGATGGAGAATGCAAAAAGCATTTCCCTAAGGCATTTCAAGACTTTACAAAAGAACAACTTTAATGGTTAGGTTACCCAATATACAGACGACGCAACAACGGGAGAACAACAACTAAATCCGTACACGGATCTTTAATCGAACTTCACAAAGGGTACGTGGTACCTTATAACGTACTCTTATTGAAACATTTCCAGGCCCATGTTAATGCGGACATACGCGCAAGTGTAAAGTCAGTAAAATATTTGCATAAATATAAAGGCATGGCAAATGGTTGTTGCAAACGGGACAGCCGACCACGATGAAATTACGTCATACTTGTATATGAGCTATGTTGGTCCAGCCGAAGCAGATTATCGTATCTTTGAGTATGACTTGAACATACAGTCCCACACCAGTGTTAGACTTACTGTTCAATTGCCAAAACAGCAAAACGTGAATTTCACTGAAGGCGCCACCTTAGACGATCTACATCGAGGTTCGGCTGCTAATACCACATTAACGGAATTCTTCTAAATAAATACCAGAGATGTAAATGCCAGAAATACACTCTATCCAGACTTTTCGTCTCATTACACGTGGAATAAAAAAAATGGCAATCCAGAATGGGCGGTGCTGACAACGTAATCGGCCAAATATACACTTTCCCCAACCGATTCTGAGAAGTTCCACTTACGCCATTTCCTGCTCAATTTAAGAGGGCCGAGGTCGTTCGAGAATTTACGAACAGTTGATGGAGTTGTAATTCCTACTTTCAAAGAAGCTGCCCTGCGTAGGGGGCTTCTTGCTGATGATCCATTGTGGCAAAACACGTTAGAAAAAGCATCAGGCTTTTAGATGCTTTGTGCTATAAGACCGCCTTTCGCTCTTATTTGCGCTATTTAGCAGCCAGCAAATACCAGAGAACTATGGATGATGTATAAAGATCCTATGTCTAAAGACTACACCGACGAAAATAATTCAGAGGCACGATACGCAAAGGCTTTGCTAGATATTGTGGAGATCTTGGCAATGCATAAATATGATCTAGAAAAAGCTGAATTCCCTTTAGTCACCATGGTTCCAAACGAGCACGATCTCCACCCAGACTGAAGTTTCCAAATTTGCTGAGGTAGCTCGATTGCTAGAAACAGCTAATACTGAGTAACTTTCAATCATCAAAGAAAATATGACTGATATTTATGAGAAGAGAGCAAGGTCAACACCGTTTTTTGTAGATTGCCCGGGAGGAACCGGGAAGACATTTACATATTTGTCACTAATTCATATGCTGTCAACAGGAGGAGGAGACTGTGTTCTTCCAATGGCATGGACTGGAATCGCAGCCATGCTTTTGAAAGGTGGACGAACTGTTCAAAATAGCCTTAAAATTCCTCTTGATTTTAACAAAATATCTACCTCATCAATGACCAAAGGTAGTCGAGGCGCCAAATTTATCCGCATGGCAAAATTATTATATAGCAGAAGGCCCCTACGGTGCCATCTCTTGCACTTGGCAGACTTATGAATGACATTATGGACAGCGAGCTTCCTTTTGGTGGAAAAGCGATAGTTTTAGCAAGAGACTTCAGGCAGATAATCCCTGATGTTCAACGAGAATCGCGATTTGCTACTCTTGCAAACTACATCAAAATTACAATTTGTGGAATGCAATTAACGTCTTGCAGCTATCTATAAATATGAGAGCGCTAAAGTCCGAGAGAGAGAGAGAGAGAGAGAGAGAGAGTTTGCATCTTCTTGAAGTTGGTGATGATTAGTTACATAAGTTTTCGATATATCTGGGACTGCTATAAGGCTACCTGAACAGTGTGTTGTCTCCGAGATTGTTAAGGCTGTATTTGGAAATGTCTTCATAGTAGGGCCCCATGGACTGGAAGCCCTGCGGGAATTCAGAATCACCAGAATGGACAGCATCCCAGCCTCCAATTCACAATGGAGATGGAAATAGACGGCTTCCTCCTCTTCCTGTATATAGTCATACGCCGCAAACCGGAGGGCAGTCTAAGCCAAAGTGTTTACAGGAAACCCACACACACTGACCTCTAACTAAATGGGTATAGTCACCACCATTCCGCTCAACGTAGGTCAGTTTTGTCAACTCTGGTGGACCGGGCGATGACAATCTCCGACAAGGAAAGCTTTCCGGCAGAAATCCGACACCTCAAACACACGTTCCGACAGAACGGTCATAAGGAACTAGAGATAAACATGGCCCTGAAAAGGGCAGAGCACCAACCCAACAACAAGAGCACGGAGCAGGAAAAACCCAAAGCCACAGCGTGCCTGCCCTACACCTCAACGATATCAGGGAAAATCTCAATGATTTTAGCTAGACATGGGATTAAAACCGTTCATAGGACGTCTAGGAAAACTAGGAGTTTCCTGCACGGACTTAAAGATGATCTGGGCCTAAAAATGTCGGGGATCTACTGGATCCAGTGTGAGTGTGAGAAAGATTACATCGGACAGACATGCCACACAATCGAAACGAGACTGAAAGAACACGCCCGATGCATAAGACTGAACTGCCCGGAAAAGTCCGCGGTGGCCGAACACAGCTTGACCACGGACCATCGCATACAATTCACAGAAAAAAAAACAAATTTTGAGGGCGAATGGCTATTGGGATCGCTTGGTGAAGGAAGCTATTGAAATCCGGTTGAACCGCAAGAACTTCAACCGAGACACCGGGTCCCTTCTCAGCAAGGCGAGGGACCCAATGATAGCTCAATTAGCCAACGAGCGCCAAGGCAATAGGACCACACCACACGACAGCCAATCAACGGCCAGCTGCCATCCCCCGGCAGGTATATAAAGAGGGCCAGAAAATTCCACGGCACTCAGGATTCAGATTCAGATACGGTTCATACCCTCCACGTTGCGGATCATTCCTTTAACATTAATCTATTAGTCATTTTAATTACTAACGTAGGAGTCCGTCTGCCTGGTGCGGGAAAACCCCCTTACGGGGGGAAGTACGTAAGTCGCTGCGGGACTCCCTAGGGTTTCCCGGGACACAGCCAGGTACCGCCCAAGAGTTGACAGCACGTCTTGCCGGGAGCGGGTCAATCCCGGGTGGCCGCCACTGCACGGTCGGCCCCACTTCTTCCGCGGGGGGTGGCTAACTTGCCCCACCTTCTCACCCGCTCGTCTTCTTCTTTTACTATTTCGGCTAGGTGGCAGGCACTAACACCGCCCCAGAATGATCCGCTCACCGCCCCCAAAAAAGGACGCAGCTCCAACGAGCGAAGCAGGCACCTCGACACAACCGGGGAGAATACCGATCCCGTCGAATATACGTTCAGTTCTCTTCCAGAGAGAATCTGAAGGAGTACAGACAAAGGAACAAAAAGACGCGGCGCCAGCAAATGTCAGCGAGGCAGTAGACCTTGAACCCGTCATCGATTTTAACAATGATGACGCAGCCATCTTCACAACGGTGGAGAGGGCCGAGAAAAGGAATAGATACCAGCCGTTGGTCTTCAAGCCAACAGAAACCGAAACTGTAAACAGATACGATCCATTAATAGACGCTCCAGAAGAAAATCCACGGAATAGCAACCAAGAAAAGAGACCATCGGCAATCGTAATCTACGAAATAATCAATAATGCAGCTTTCGTCAAAACAATCCGGAAGAAAACCGGTAATAACGATTTTACGATCACGAAAACAAAGGACGGGTCAAGGCTACAGCTGAGCAACATGGACGAATATAATAATATCAGACAGTATTTAATGGAGGCTGGCGCCCAGATGCAAACCTGGGAGGGAAAATCAAACGCCACCGTCAGGTACCTGATAAAAGGGCTGGATGAGGGGATGGACCTGGGGTTCATCAAAGATGAACTAAACGAACTAGATGTTCCGTGCGTTGCTGTTAGAGTACTGGCACCTACGAGGAAGGACCTCTACGTGGCGACCATTGAAAAAAATGAGAATTTTAAAGTCACCTCCATGGCCAGCATTAATAAAATATGCAGCCATATAGTTTACATTGAGTCCTATAAGTATCAAAGGCCGCAGATGTGCTTCAGGTGCAATCGATATGGACACGGGTCCCAGAATTGCACCGCGACCCCCATATGTTACAAGTGCGCTGGGACCCACGAAGGCAAAAACTGCCCGAATGACAAAACTAAAACAAATGCCAAATGTTGCAACTGCGGCGGGGAGCATGTCTCCTTCTCTCGTAGGTGCCCAGTCTACGCAAAACATGAGGAAGCACTAAACGCAAAAGAAAACAAAATAGACAAGACGCACAAACCAACCCGGGTCCCTCCACCACCGCCATCAGTCTGGATTCTCCCAAAAAATACGGAGAAAGGGATCGAAGTAAAAGAATTTCCGCCGCTACCCCAAAATGAGACTAAGGAGCAGCCCAAAAGGGAAGATAACAATTTAAACAATGACTCGGATATTAAAACCCTTGTCACGACTATGGCCCAATTCACTGCCACTATCCAACAGCAGATGACGGCCATGATGACCCTTATACAGACCCTAGTGGCCGCCATAACTGCACAAAATGGAAATGGACGCTAGGGTCCTAAAAACTACTACGATCATCATGGCCCATTGGAACGCAAATGGGGCCGTAAGAAGCAAAACGCCGGAACTCATTGAGTTCCTTAGTAAACATTCAGTAAATATTATTTTAATACAAGAGACGCACCTGTTACAAAATGAGGTATGGGCTGTTCCTGGTTAGAAGGTATTTAGGAGGGACCGAGAAAGTAACACCCGAGGGGTCGGAGTGGCGATCCTCGCCCGTGAAGGAATTGCATGCACACCAATAGACGACAGGAGCTCTGGCCCAATAGAGGCAGTGGGTATCAGAGCTGGCACAAATATGGGAAAAATTTCAATAATAAGTATATATATACCACCAAATAAAGTACTGTGCATGCAAGACCTACACGGGCTCCTTAGCATGGACGATGCAATTATAATTGCAGGTGACTTTAACGCGATGCATTGGGCGTGGAACTGCAGTAGAGACAGCAGGCGTGAAAACCTAATAAAAATATGGGCGCGGGATAACCAGATTAGGGTAGTGGCTCCAGCAACGACGACGCGACCAGGACCAAAGAATACAGGAAGCATCCTTGACTTTGCCCTGGTCAAGAATTTTAATCGACGGACAGTGTACAAAACAGTTCCGGAACTCACTAGTGATCATTACCCTGTGATTCTGAGAATCGGGACACAGGTGTTTTATCAACAGGACAACCGCCGCATGTGCTACGGACTTGCGGACTGGGCTAATTTTAGAAAGAAAATCACGGAGTCACTACCAAGTGAGGTGCCCATGCTAACCACCGAGGAGGGGATAGAGGAGGCAGCAGAATTGTTAGGAACGCAATTAAGAACGCAGCGGAAGAATCAATTCCGCGAAGGGCAACTAAAGCCAGATAAAGCCTGGAGATCCGTGATCAAATCAAAGAACTCATCAAAGAAAGGAACAGTGTCAGGAGGAGATATTATCGCCTCGGCACTGCTGAACAGAAAGGGGATCTCCAGGAACTAAACAGAAAAATTAGGGATCAGCTGAGGCGCCTGAGGAAATATTGATGGGCGATCCGACTGGCGGACCTCAGCACAAAAGACAACACCATATGGAAATGTAGGCGTTCCCTTACCAATTCTGCCAGGAGAGAGTCCAGGAGGAAAACTTACCACGCCTGCAGACAAAGCTGAATATCTAGCGGCTCATTTAGAACAGATTTTCACGCCCAATGCAGCGACGGAATTTACACCGGATATTAAAATAGAGGAAATAGAATCCATGCTAAGGGAACAAAATGATGAGGAGCAAGCCACTCCGGTGTTCACCATCAGAGAATTGGCAGAAGTCATTAAAAATTACCAAAAGGAAAGGCGACAGGAAAAGACGAAATTCCATACGAATTGATAAAGCGACTGCCAATCTCTGCTGGGGAGCAACTTATCTCGATTCTCAACGCTTCGGTAAGGATAGTCCATTATCCCATTTGCTGGAAGCACGCAGATATTATATGCATACCCAAGGTAGGAAGGAGGGTATTGAAAGCCACGGACTTCAGACCCATATCCCTCCTCTCCTGCCTGGGAAAGGTGTGTGAAAAATTAATATATCCACATGTACTGACACACGCGGAAGGGCATGGTGTGATCCCCCAGAACCAGTTTGTATTTAAGACAGGACACTCCACTACGCACCAGCTGCAGAGGGTTGTTGATTTTATCACGGACGCCTTCAACAGGAACAACGTTTCTGTTGGAGTAGCTTTTGATATAAGTAAACCATTTGACAAAGCATGGCATCTAGGCCGACTGCAAAAACTACCAACAGCAAGATTTCCCTCATGGCACATTAAATTTATTAAATCTTATATCAGTGACAGGCCATTCACAGTGAAATGGAATGGTGCCGTTAGTACAATGAAAAGCACGGCAGCTGGTGTCCCACAAGGGAGTGTCCTAGGACCTTTGCTATTTTCGATATATACAGGTGATATCCCGACAACTGAGGGGGATTGGAATTCCACCATTGCCCTCTACGCGGACGATTGCGCTATAGTCACAAGTAGCTTCCAGCCGGGAATGGCTGTCCGATATGCAACAAAACTGATAGACAAACTCATCAAATATTATAAACAGTGGAGAATCGAGATTAACCCCCAAAAGACACAAGCGATCCTCTTCGACAAAAAGGATGCCAATTCTCCAAGGAAATTAACAATCGAAGGTGTAGAAATTCCCTTGGCGAAAAACATTAAATATTTAGGTGTAATCATGGACAAGAAACTACGGTTTGACGAACATGTAAAAAAGATCAATTTATTGGCAGCAGGGAAAAGAGCTAGACTTTTTCCCATTTTTAATTCAACTGACGTGTCCAGGGAATTAAAAACACACGTATACAAAACGATAATCAGACCGACACTTATGTACGCAGCACCGGTATGGACCGGATTTATCATGCAGAAGTCCTGGAAAATATTAGAGATCGCGGAGAGAAAAATTTTAAAGCGTATAAGTAGGACATGGGGTCGGAAAATAGACTACCACGAAGTACTACATATAAAATCGATCAGAGGCACAAAACCTGGCCATTACGTACAAAGCGACATTAGAACATAAAACAAATGACGTTCTCCGCGGTCTCGCGATAAACAAAGTGTCGGTCTGGGATAAATATAAAAGGGCATTGGCATCCACAGGCGAAGAGGAGTGGGTCCCTCCAAAAAAGCGGCGGAAATGAATTTTTAATTCTTGACTAGCATGTTCTTAATACACGGGTGAGGTGCCTGTAAAACCCATATTCATTTTATCACACTACGACGTTGAGTAAAGCCACAACTGGAAAGGCAACTCAGAAATATATATACCACGGGAGGATATGAACCACAGACGGCACTCAGGATCCCTGAAGATGGCGACGGAGATAGTAGCCGAAACGTTGGATGAGAAATCCGTAATAACCCGGCTGGAAACCCGAGAAAAGTTCACCATGATGTAGTAGAGTATATCGAATCCGAGTCCAACAATCGTCGTTTCAATGGCAACATCCTCGTAATGAATGATAAAAACTGCAAAAACGCCAGTATTAACGCGAAATTCGAAGAAATGCTGTCGATAAGCAATATTTTACGATAAAAATTACAATCCCCATTCCTTTTCTAAGAGAATAGTACAGATTCCGCTCCAGCATTTCAATTAATTCTATGCTATTTTAATGTGCAAGAGCAAATTACCCTGCACGATGGCTTTCGGATTTCCCATGCAAATAGTTCCTGGAATTGAACCCGAGACTTTCAATCATCGCAGCAAAAACTATTACCGGGAACTCGTCCTCAGTAGCAAGAGATTTCAATCAAGTATCAAGAAAATCGATCTATTCGTTCGAAAGTTAATATGGGGAGATACATAGACGTACACAGACACAACGAAGAAACGACTAGCCTATTTACATTCTGGAAAGTACGCTAAATATCACAAATTCCTACCGCCTGCTAAGAACTAATATTTTTTGTAATGGAAACAAAATGAAATCAAAGCTACAAAAGGAAAAGATAATCCACAAGTCAAAGCATTAGGTCCTGATAAATTTGTAATGAAATTGTCCCAACTCAAATATTTTAATACCTCCATGGTGAAATTGGAAATGTTAATTTTTGGAGGTACTTCTGACGTCGACGTCGAATTGTTACCTTCTGCAAACGAGGAGTTCAAACATGTATATGCCGCTAATTAGTCAGAAATAGCTTAGTATGATGCCAATTTATTGAGTGAGTCATCCTAAAACAAAAGAAATTCATACATGAGATAATTAAGTCAGCTAGGGCAAACACAGCAAGAATACTCCAGGAAGTATTTCAAATTGTCATCATTAAAGACACGACAAACTCGAATTTATTTTTAAAATTGAATTAACTCAAAATAAATAGTCTCTCTCTCGGCCACAACAAATCTAATGGGCTGTTCCAAAGATGCTGTTATGAATGTTTACAATTACTTGGGAACTGAGGGCAAGACAGCGGGCAATCATAATAAATTTGGTGGACAACAGAAAGTGCAGGTATTGAGTAAGAGAAGGGTACGTCTCGTGCGGTGACAGTGGAAAAACTGGTCTCGGAGTACAATGCGGGGCAGTAAAGACCCATATTCTGCAGGAAAATGCGACGAACCTTCCGCAGGATGGGGTTAAACAGCAAGCGACCAAGTCGACACCCCCGCCTGACCCCAGACATTTACACTTCGCACGGTGCCAGGAACATCGAAATGGGACTTCCGAAGATCGAAAAAAGATCTTCTGGGCTGACAAGCCTCCTTTCCGTTTGCATCACACCGACGGTGAGCTACGCGTGTGGCGACAACAACATGAGACAATGGATACTACGTGCATAGTAAAGACAGTATACAGGCTGGTGTGGACGGTGTCATGGTTTGGAGAATGTTTGGTTGGGATTCTTTGGGTCCTGTGAAACAAGTGTCACAACGGATGACGGATTTGGAGTATCTGAAAATATTTGCAGATCAAATACACCCGCCAATGTTACTGTTTCCCCAATGGCGGTTGCGTCTTTAAACAGCACAATGCACCATGTCACCAGATCCGACTTTAGCAAAACATTCGGACGACGTCGCAGTTATGCCTTGGCCCCGCTACTTCCCAGATCTCTAATCCATCGCTCATATGTGGGATGAGGTTGACAAGTAGATCCACCACCAACCTTTGCCTTGCAATTACGGGACGCTCTACGGGCCACATGGCAGGCCATATCACCAGATGTGTTTTGAAATCTCGTTACACTCATGCCACGGTGTGTTCAGACGGTTATCCGAGCCGGGGGAGCCCCAACAAATTATTAGGTAGGTGGTTATAATTCAGAGGGTATTAGGGAGGTTAGAAATTTACATGAACTAAAACATATTACCTCTGGATGGGGAAAATCGAAAAGAGGAATTTTTATACTCCAAAATATCAAAATCGTAAGTTTGTAAATAACCACAGATTATTATTTTAATTGTATGATTGACTGAGAAATCAGAGTGCAAAACATATCAGTGTTTGCGAAAATCCAAATTTACGATATTAAGAAAAATATACAATTAATTTAAAATAGCCGGTGAAAAGCGTTCCAAACAGGCAAACTGTACGATGCTATGTAAGTATACAGCAAACTCCTGATTTACGAAAATTCTTTTCATACACTGTAGAACTCTCGAACAATAACTTTAGACACCACAAAGGATCTTAAGAATTGTTCGAATTATCTACGCAACATTTTTGAAATCATAATAGGTAAACAGAAAATACTTATTGCAGATTTGTGCATTTAACCAATATCTTCCATATCTTCCTGTGAAAATGATGAAGTGATTGCAAAATATACATCTGCTCCTTCCTCCACATCTCTTCAACAATTCCACCGCCACCAAACGTCGCTTGAGGCAAAGATGATACACAAACGTAACACGGAATCGCTCAGTTATTTTTCATTTTATTTCAGATAAAGGGACTCTTCCCCATTGGCATGCATTTAAGGGATCGAAATTTTCTTTTTGACACACTCCTATTTTATCCTTATAACGTCTCACGGTACAAATAGCAAATCATGCACCTCTACTCCAAAGAAATTCATTAACGAGGAAATATCGTAATACTACACTGAGATCTCTCTTATTCGAAAGTGTGTTAAAATTTAAAAGTTTGTTACGCGTTGAATAAAAAGTCGAATCAAAATAATCCGTGTTAGACAAATGCAAAATTACAAGAAATGAAATAATATACTGAAAGAGGTTACTTTTCAAATAAAAATAAATTAAATTCCGATGCACTAAAGCTTATACCGATTTAAAGCATCATATGAATGATGTGTGATTCTTTCATATAATTAAACAAATTTGACGGAAACTGATAGTAATTTTTGAATATTGAGATCTTAAAAAGTGCATCGAAAAATATATTGTAAACTTGAAAGATATCAGCAGGCCTAGACTTAAGTTCTAAACTCGTTCGAGATTGGTTCGTTTTGTAATGGAGCAAATAGATGTAACAGAAATAATCACGCGTGTCAATGGAATACCAGAAACTTCGAAGCGATACTGATGAGTCATCCGACAGGATCCAAAGGGAGTCACCAATACGCATGAACGCATAGGATGATTGTATGATATTGATTATTGTGAGTGATGTCTTTTCGCGTTTTTTAGAGAAGCTTGAGAGCATTCCGAGTACAAGTCAAAATAACATGATCTTCATATTTCGAAAACATAGTAATTGCTGAATTCCAATGCAGAGTGGTATATTAGAACTGCTGTTAACATGAGGTTTCACGGAGATCTCAAATCAGGAGAATGGAAGAAAGAGGAAAACGAGTGGATTAAGAATATAAAGTTTGGGGTCTCTATGCCGATGGGAAAATGGAGGTGAAGGGCAAAGAGAAGCAGCAAGCAGGGTTGTGGTGGGGTGAGGGAAGAGTTCGATCACGTGCCCTTCGCTCGCTCCAATTTCGGCTAATTGTAAGATACGCGCACATCGGTCCTCCACGACTTCCATTTCTCTAGCTGTGTGCCAGCCACATCGAATGGCGGATTCTATTTTATACGCATTAATATATTTCAAGACAGTCGAACGGTTGCAGTAGGTATTTTATTCGGAACGACAGAGTAGGAGGTAATGAGATTTCAACGAGTTTGATCGATTGTCCCTTGTGGGAAATAAGATCGAGGGAGAGAGAGAATAGAGGAAAGCGAGTAGGGCGAGGTTCGGTGGGAGTCCGAGGCTTACTAGATGCGGTAGGCAGTTCAAAGAGGGCAAAAGATTCGACCGCGTACGGGTGTCGGGAGAGGTAGGAGGAGTATGGGAAGAGTGAGGAGGGAGGGAGTGTGACCTCTCTCTCTCTCTCCAACCGCCCCTGCATTCGCACCGAGGAAATCGATAAAACGAGCCATTCCACGCTTCCATTGCCAGCGCAGCATCCCGAGAAGAAGCGGCATTTCTCCCTCCGAGCTAGCCCTTGAGGAAGCGGCCTCCTCTTTCCTTCCTCGCCCCACTTCCTTCCCCCTCCCTCCCTCCATCCCTGCACGGCACTCACTGACCCTTTCTCCGATCCCTCCCCTCTTCCATTCCCATCTCATCTCCTCGCGCCTCTCTAACAGCTCCACCTGCCTGTCCCCCTCCGGTTCCCGCTCTTCTCCTCCCTTTTCTCACAATTCCCTCTTCTTCCCTTTTCTCACAGCTCCCTCTTCCTCCCTTTCCTCCCACTCCGCACTGGCGATGTAAGCCGACGGAATAAATGAGATAATATAAATTCGAAATTGACGATCTCAGTTAGCGATGGAAGCAACAACACTGAGTGACCTATATAGGAACTTAATGAAATTTTCACCCCTCTTCTGAGTTTTGTGATCTTTCCAAAGATGCAGGCACAGCTGAGCTGTAGAGAAGAGAGTAATTTACTCTTTTAGAGTCACATTTCTTTTATTTTCAAACGTTTCATAATTCTTAAGTAGCATTACATCCTTTTTGGCGTGTTAAGAAAAACTTCGACGGCAGAATTGTGAAACACGCTTAAAATATTTGATCATTTTACCTAAATGTAAAAGTTTTTAAAAATATTTAAAATATAAGACAATGAGAACTATGATGTGTCAAAGAAAAACAACGGGTATATGAAAATAAATGTAAAGCCAAAATTCTAATTGTAACTTTAAAGTTAGCCACATTTATATCAATCCAAATATAGGATTTTTATAAAATACTTGACAAAAAATCGAAAGAAATTATTTGACGTAAATATAAGAACGGGCGATATAATCGAGTAACAGTCGTACAAAAGAAAGAGATTTTTCGAGAAAATGATTTTAAAACCAAGTTCACTTATAATCTTAATATGAGAATTTTGTATATTATTTTAGATAAGAGTGCAATACTCTAATCCAGGGATGTCAAACTCATGGCCCGTGGACCGCATGTGGCCCCCGTAGTATATTTATGCAGTCCGCAATGGAGTAGTACACTAGACGGCCAAAACTTAAATGCATTTTTTATAAAATATTTCACGTAAATTTAAGAAATATATTAAATCAGCACTTTTAAATTATTTCACGAAAATTTAAGATACATTTTATTTTAACTTAATGCTTCAATAATATATACGTGCCATTTTTTATGGGCAATCACGCTTGTGTAATTATATTATAACATAATTTGGAATTTTTAAAGCAAGACATCATATTGAATTTTAACCAAAAACCATATATAGATCTTAAAATGTGACAATCAACCCAAAGATCTCATACGGGATCTGGCAAGTTGGCTGTGAAAATTTCTATTTTGTTTTCAGTAAAGTAGCAGCCTTGATAAGTGATGACTTCAATGCGCTACTCGAGTTAGACAGTAACTCATAGAAGAACATTTCCTAGATACAATAATATTTCCTAGATAAAATGCAACGTTTAGTAAAAGAATTCTCAAGAACAAGCACTTATAAAATACTTGTTTCATGTATCTCCAATAGCAACGACAAGGTTATATGTTGAATCAAAAGATTGCTATAAGTCAGAATAATAAATGCATAAAATGTTAACATTTATATTCGGAGTACTGAACAATATTCAATGCTCATCGCAGTTTTCGGTGATAGCTGCGTTCGATACATGATTTCCGATGTTTCGCGACCGTTGCAGGTAGCTTCATTAGGGAAAAGTGAAATTGTTATGATTAGATTAGATTAATTATAGCCGAGGGGATAGACCCCTTCTCCTCAGACATAGGTCTCTACAGAGTTCCTCCTTTATTCGTGGAGTCAGTATTCGTTTCACCAATTCTATTGGTGCTTGTCATCTTCCCTCCTGGCTGTTGAAACAGTCTTTTCCGCATTTCGCTAAGTTTCCACCTGTCATCTCTGTTACAGTTGTAGGGCGGTATTTCTATTTCGATCGCTTCACGACTTAAACTAGGAAAATAAACATATTCTCTCACGAGTACCCTAGCGTCTTCCATTCTTATCTGATTGCCCTTCCCTAATGCTGAATGTTCCACTATCGATGCTCGTTGTTTAACGCTCTACAGTGTCCCTTCAGTCTACACTCAATTGAGTGACCCGTTTGTCCAACATACACTTTCCCACAATTGCATCGGTGTATAAAGGGTGGGGCAGGTCATTCGCTGATGACAATTTCCTTTAATTTTTTTGAAAAGGTGCGAAAGCGTACGTCGATGTTCTCCTTGCGTAGGATTCGTTCAATACTCTCCGATGTTCCAGCAACGTAGGGAATTTGGCTACGATGCGGGATTGGGTCAGTTTTCAGGTGTTGGTTTCTTTTTGGAAGCAATATTTTTCTTATGAAAGATCGTGTGTTGCCGTTGTCCAGCAGGACTTTTGTAATGGATGGCTATTGTTTAATTCCACTTGGAATGTCTTGGGGTTCATTCCTGTTATTGTCAATCGTTTCAGCTTTTCTACGAAATCGGCTTAATTTTGGATGCAGGAATCAATTTGGACTACATACTAACCGAGGTGGTAGAGGAAATGATGTGCCAATTCATAAGTCGGAGATTCAATTGAAATAACAATCGGCCGCAGAGGAATGCTTTCTTTATGGATCTTTGGTAGGCCATAGATATGGCAGTCTGGAAGCAGAGGGAAGTAGTCTCCTTTGTTCTTCTTTTGGTATGGGTGAGTTCTTCATAAGACTTCTCATTTGCCGCTCTATCTTTGGTGTTGGATCCCTATTGAGTATTGAGTATGTAGATTTGTCCAATAATCTTGAAATCTGTTCCTCGTAGTCAATCTTGGATGTTATTGCTGTTGCATTGCCTTTTTAGCGGATAAGATGAGGATATCCCGGTTTGATTTTTGGTAGAGTAAGGCCTGTCGTTCCGTCTAGGAGCTAACTGCAACGGTCGCAAAACGTCTGTTACATGGTGTTCCGGACGCAGCTGTCACCAAAAACAGCTATGAGCATTAATTCAACCCTTTATCATTATTTTCAAATTCAGTTCCATAAAGTTTTGCTCCATACCTTAGGATTTCAACAATTTCGCCATCAGGTAATTTAGAAGAAATGAGTTAATTACTGTTGCACGTACAAACTCCATACATTTTACCTCACTTGGGACCCCCGCGATATCAGTGACTGATGTCCATTATGGAGGGTCGAAAAAAGTTTTTTTTCGAAATGTGAAAGTTGTTCAAAAGTTGTTTTCTTGCACATATCACATGGTTAAAATTCCAATCATATGTGACGTCTTCAGGCTCCGCAACGGCCTTGAATTTTAGGAACATCAGTAAAAAATACTGTTTTAAAGCTGCGCATATTTTTTTCTTTTCGGACTTTCGATGCTGAAATTAGTCAAATCGTTTTTTCAGTCTCCACTGGGACCAGAAAGATTATGCCTTCGCATAACAGTGACGTGAATGGACGCGGGACAAGGATGTCGGGGACGCCAAAATCCATTAAATTTATCACGGTCGTAGAGCACTGGAAATATTGTGCTAACGCGCAGCTCTTTGTTAGTTTGATACTACTCAAAACTCATCACGAGGTAGCTGCGCATCGAGTCCCGCCCGTACCCACCCAACCACCTGACCAATTGAGCACGTGTTTAGTTCATCTGTAATTTATTGTACTTTGAACTTATACTTATGCTCAAAACTTGGCATTAATTTTCTGTCCAACGGTAGGTATCTGATAAGACCGTCCCGAACCACTGGCCGATACACGTTAGAAAATGCTTCCGTGATTATCTTTACTACCCACTCTACTGCCTGAAAGTGACCAGGTAAGCTGGAAAGACGTAGATATAGGCATTTAACACCGCGCGCGATACGTCGAAGTTCCTCGTATATCAAGTTAAAAGTAAGTGTTACGCTGCATTCTTGCCAATTGGTAAAATTGATGTATTCTTCACAGTCAAAACACAATTTTGGTATGCGAAATCCTCTAATGGTACCATGCTCTGCAGATTTCCTGGCCTTGACAATGCGTCTGATAGCAAGCTGCCGCACATGCTCTCTTTCATCATACAGCATCGCAAGGAGAAGATTCTCAGGATATGCAAAATATATATATTTATTTATTTATTTATTTAATTAAAAAAAGCTCCATAAACAGCCAAATTTTGGCCTTTTACAATGGATCCGTAATATAACAACATAAAATAATAAATAAAATAAATTAAATTAACAATCGTGGAACAGATATTAAATTGTTCCAAACAGGAAAATGCAAAAACAGAAACATATTCAAAAGCGTTTAGACAATAAGAATTATGGGGGTGACCGGGCAACTAGTGCAGAAAAGGATGAGATGGGGGAAAACATATCAATAACAGGGAACAAACGAACCAGGGAATTAAATGTTTTGGGGCAATCGATAGAAGAGAGATCTTTTGGTGATGGAGAGTCGGCATTTGGGTAAGTGTAAGGGGTTGGGATTGCGGGTGGGACGAGGGGGGACGTGAAGAGAGAAGTAGGTAAGAAGTTCATTTGGTCGGTATTTACCATTCATTATTCCATGGAGAAATTTTAGGTCTGATGTTTTCCGACGCAATTGCAGGGAGGAAATACCCATCACTGAAAGCAATTCCTCGCGAGACAAGTTACGGTAAGTGGGGACTCGATGGCGCACGATTGCTAGGAAGAAATTTAGAGGGCGATTTAGGAGTTTAAGGTTGGTGGGAGATGCCGTGGACCATATAGGAGAGCAATATTCAAGTAGTGGTAGGACACAACCGGAAAAAACTGATTTTAATGCCTGAAGGTTGTTGATTTCTGTGAATCTGTACAACAGGCCAACAAGGGACATGGCTTTGGATGAAATTTTTCTTATATGTGAGGTGAAGGTGAGCTTGGAATCGAAGAGCACTCCAAGGTCACTGTGTGAGGAAACTTCGGGTATGGGTTGGGCGGAGTATAAATAAACTGAAGGGATGGGTTTGGTTCGAAGGGTGAACTGTATAAATTTAGATTTGGTGGGATTAACTTTAAGTTTCCATGCAGAGCTCCAATTAGAGATTGAATGGAGGGCAAGCTGAAGCAAGTGACTGTCATTGGAGTTGTCTATTTGCTTAAATATCTTGCAATCGTCGGCGTATAACAGTATGTTGCAGAAATGGGGAAGAACGGAATCAACAATATCATCAATATATAAAGAGAAAAGAAGGGGACCAAGAATATGCGTTTTATTGAATGACTTTGTGCACAACTTTCAGGAGATCATTTATCAGATATCTTGAGGAAAATATAGTACGCCAGACGTATTTGGGGGAGTCTTTGTATTTTGGGTGGAATGTAATTGTAAACCCCATGGGAGCGTAGACAGGCATTATGAATGTAGTTTGTTTCTGTAGCTGTTGAGATGGAATAGGTGTTGCCACATAAAGCCGGAGTTTGCAGTTGTTAGCCAACGAGAGTGTGCCAAGTTTCCAGGATCCCGATGGCTAGGCTGTAAGGAATAATACCAGGGGAAACTGCGTGACAAATTTTCAATAAATATTTTTGATCTGTACTTAATTTTCCCATGTCAACTTACGGAAAGTCACATTCAACTGCTTCAAATTAAACGGGCGGAAAGTTTTTGCAAGTGCAAAGGCTCTTTCCAATTGGGCCAGAGAACCCGACAGGCCCCGAAGTCCTGCCATCCAATGTATGTAGCATATGGCGTAAAGGCAATTCAATGAAATGCAACATGCATATAAGCCACTGCAAAGGTCTTTGGAGTTTCTCCTCTAGGCGACGGATGACACCTGTATGTACTCCAGTGTTTGGCGGTTTTCCATCACTACCAGTGCAGGTTAGTTCAGATAAGTCAAAGTTCTTTTCCTGGAGAAAGTCATCGACGCCACTGCTTATGTTCTTTGCAGATTTAGATATTGGACTGGCGTGCCCTATATAAGAAAGTCCAGGTTCTTCCACTAAATAAATATGCTCCTCCCATCGTTTTCTTCGGTGTGACTTGCCGTCTTCTGTTTTACAAATATACAAAGTTTCATCTCTTCTACCATCGAAGTATAAAGCACGAAGTTTGTTAATTTCTGGACATTGCTGCTCTTGAATTACTGCATGGCTCTTTCTGCGTTATCGCCTTACTTTACTCTCAATGACTGGAACCATTTCCTTCCGAAGACGTACGGGTCGGTTCGTACAATCTCCTTTTCAGGAAAATTTGGATATTTGATTTAAAGATATTTGTATTCCTGCAAAAAGCACTACATGCCATCTTCTCTCTCCGGTTGATTTCTCCTAGAAGTGATCTGTTAGTAGTAATGAGTTCACCAAAGTAAACGTAATTTGTTACTTCTTCGATTTCTGGTCTCTCTTTATCGATATTTTCTCGGGATTTGTGAAGGAGTTGAACATGTCTTTTGATATATTAAGATTCATACTAAGCCCAGCTTCTTGGCTTGCCTATTCCAAGTTCTCATTTCATCTACAGAGCTCTTCTGGGTTTCCTGCGAAAAGTATGGTGTCATCAGCGAATCGCAAGTGACTCAGATATTCTCCATTTATCTTTATATCTTTTCTTCCCGTTTCCCTTAAAAATGTTGTCACCCAGGGTAGCAATCCACTTTCCCTGTACCATTCATGACATATCATTGTTTCCCGGTATTTGTCGTTTCTCCCTTCATTAAATGTACTTTAAGAATTTTATTTTAACTATTCAGTAAATCTTTAACCTTAGAGTTGTGGGGCGTGCAGTTTAAATGAAAGACATTTTTGCAATAAAAGTTGCATAAACTTTCTCATATACTACTACATATGCATCTGGTTTCACGACACTATCCTGACTGAAAGGAACTATTACTGCTACAAAAACAAAAAAAACTACAGAAAAAGTCTTTCGCAATGCGATGGTTTATAGCTGAACCTCGAGAGCTGCTGTACTTTGTAAGCAACGAGTGGAATCTCAGTAGAGTTGTTCCGCAATTTAAAGATAGTTGCACTTGGTTTTCGTTATTCTCTTGTTTTTAGGAAGAACAAGGTAAACTTCGTATACATTTTTGCTGAATTCTTATTTTTGGAGGTTCTAACTTTTGATTTCGTAATAAAAACACCGTGCAACCAGGAAAAACAAAAACTTATGCGTTAAACACGCCTTCCACTATTCTAACCTGTACTTGCAATCTCACTATATTTACGCCAGTGTTGCCAACTTCTGATTTTACATTTCCCTGTAAAAGCGCGTGAATGGGGTTAGCAATTGCTGGGTTAATCGGGCCAACAATTTGAACTTAAAATAAGCAAGGAAAGTAATTGGTGTGGTTGCAACATTTCCAAAATTTTCGAGCACCTGGTCCCTGTCTACTGATGCTCGATGGCCAATCTTCTCACAAAAGTCTTCGGGTTTTACATTTGTGTGAGCAATACTCCATCCACCTTGTTTGCCTTCCCAGTCACACCACTCATAGGCTACAACCGTTGTACCGGTCGTTCTTCATTAAAATGAAGCCAATTACAGCTATGGTCATTGCACTGTGAGTAAAAGGAAGATAACAAAAATAAATTTTGGCGCAATTTTTAAAGCGGCATGGTCCAAAGCAGCGACACCAGCTATCGCCGAGAGTAAATTTTCTTCAACCGGTATCTTCCTCCTGAATTAAAATGTTGAAGATCACGAATTCTTACCCTCTCCATCATATAAAGCGTCAACATAAGCTAAGAGCCCTACGAAAAATTCTGAAGCCGATCTTACTTATGACGATGACGGTTGGTCCACCTCTTTTCAGGACTCGTTACCGACTCCCACAAAAGATGCAAGTCGACAAAAAGGAAATATCAAAGCAAAAAGCGTGTGTTCTAACCTCTCCAGAATTAATTACTCATTTGAAACGCGAGGCAGTGGACAAAGAAGATGCTAAAAAAGTGAAAACTCTCAGAAATCTGTGCGTTAAGAAGTGTTATAGAAAGTGACAGAGATAATAGTGAATATGGTGACAAACCATCTGATGAGAAACAAATTAGTGAAGAAGACGATAAGTGCCAATTTTTTCAATTACACTATTGTGACCCAAATATGTGAAAAGAGGTGATCGGTTACAGTGCCAGGGAAAAAAGCAAAACGCATGGAAATATTTATTTGTGGAAAATGCGCCTAAGCTCTTGTCATTAGCCTATGTATAAGTTAGTTTTCTTATGTATTGAATTATACTATGTATTTTGACACTATGTTACCTTCTTAAATAATTTCTCAGTGGGGCATTAATATATTTTTTCTTATTTGCTTTCATTGTCGGCTAATTTTACGGCTAACCCTTTTCACCTTTCGCCTGACCCAATTCACCCTCTTTCGTCGGGTGAATAGCGTCATTTACTCTGATTGCCAAAGGCCGTAATTCTCCAAATCTAAAAGGATTTTTGAAGAATTTAAAATATGGAAGATTAAGAGCAAGAAATATCCTTTGATGTCATATAGTTGATTTTAAAACTTCAATTTTGTGCATGTTGCTCTAATTGATCTTATAAATTTTGACCCGATTCACCCGCACTTACCTTAACTATGCTGAAGTACAAGGGGAGAGATCGCCCAGTTTCTGATCCCTCACCCATGAGGTTTTAAGCAGCTAATTGGGCTCATTTCCCAAATCACCTACCACCCAAAAAGAATCCATCCCGGATCAGTGTAGTGTCCAAAGAACATGGAAAGAAGAATGAAAGCAGATGGGAATGTGAGAAATGGCGTGTTGCTCTTCACCTGCCACATTGCTTCAAAATATACCACGCCAAATCAATCTTAAAGTATAAATTGTGTAGTATGCGACAAACCACCTAAATTACTTTAGAATTAAAGTGGCTGAGTAAAATTACACCTGTGCGAGATTATATTCTATTACAACTACATACAAAGATTTTATTTTATTTTTCAGATTGTTGATTTTCTATTCGGAAATCCTCGGCAACCTCTTATTCCATCTCAATATAATTTCCAAGCAAGAATATCTCTACTAATATGTTTGATATATAGATTACAAGTAGTTGGTGCAAGCATTTCAGCACATGTCGAATGTGGCATTATAGGATTTGATGAAGGGTAGCAGTGCATCAGGCAGTCCCTAACGTGATTACTAACAGGGTCGCTTCGCCTACTGTGAACCCTGATATCCATAGGTAGGCTTGGTAGGATTCGATTTAAATCGAAAAACGTTGATATGTTAAATTTTCAAAATTAACGAAAATGAATAGTCGTTGATAAGCGTCGATTTTCCAAAAACCTATTCTATTCCGAATTATAATATTAAAGTCGTTTCTGTTTACCTTTTTCGCAACATTATTTCCTACCTAAGATTTCGTTCTTTTTCTGGGCTTGCATTAACAGTGGGACTGACAGAATGGTATTTCTTTACACTCAAATATACGTCTTTTTGAAAAGCTCACGCTTCTACTCGGAACAATCAGGTAACCGCAAAGTCCTAGGGTAGTTTTGAGAACACGTGTTTCTTAGCCCTTTTGAGGTTTTTGAGCCTATATTTGCCGACCTAATGGCGGGATATTCCACTAGCCTCTCTATACATATATGGTCATGGATATTTCCTGCTGAGAGATCCTAGAACCCCGTTTAAACGAGGTTCGGAAGAAAGGAACTTCGGTGGTCGTTTGAAGACAGCTAATCGTTCTGTTACCCCTTCCACGCATCTTCCCCATGGAGTGTATATCAGGAACAAATATTTCTCGATTCCTATAGATGGACGTTGTTATATGAACTTTCACCAGGAAGGATCTCTTGATTTTGGCTTCTTCATCCTTTGCTACAGGTTAGTAAATTTCAATTAATATATAATGGTTTAAAGAAGGTGCTCATATATTATCAATCGCTACTTAAAATTGAAGAGGGATTAAGGATTAATATTTATATGATATTTGTTGTAAAATATTTTGCAGATTGGAAAAACACATTTTAATCAGGATTTGAGGTAAGACTGTTGATCGAGCGCTGAATAATTAAGTCTAATTTTTCTCTCTATGTATTCTATGCTAAATAAAGAGAATATTTAGTACAGTGATGAAATATATCAATGATACAAAGTAAATTATTAGATAGTTCTTTTGTGACGGCTAAAATATTGCCGCGATAATTGTATCATTATCGTTTTTTCCTTAATAGGCATCAACGAATGTATGAAACCCCTTAAGCTGAACTCGCAAGTTATTTCTTTTTAAGAACGTCTCTTGGCAAAAGCAACAGCATATTGTTCGGATTTCATAAATTAAACCGGCGGTACTTGCGCGAATTTTTGTAACCTCAGTACTCGCGCGAGATGTTTCTGACACCCTACAGATTTGTTTGTTATAAAAAGAATATCACTATTATTCAATTACTTATTTATTTTGTTCTATTTATAGTAATTTATAAGTAAATTTCGAGAAATATCAAATGATTTTTTCATTTATTATTAATAATAATATTATTATTAATCTATTCCGAAAAGAAAATGTCTTAAGGTACACTTTCATGAATATTTTCTTTTGTCAATCTGAGTCAGATGACAGTTTTTAGGAATAAGTATACTTATAATATCGTCAGTTCCATTAAAGAAATCGGAAATCTCGCAATAGAATACAAATAATAATTGTACACAAGAGGAAACCATGTTTTTCGCCTCATGACCTTGAAAACTGTATTAGCTTTACTTTATCATTTTGAATATTCGTGCAATTCTCTATAATATTTATAGTAGTTTTGTCAAATATCAGTCGAAAACAGTCTACTGGGAGCTTCAAAACAAAAACCGAACACTAAAATAATAAAAATCTTCAAACCTTGTTGGGCCAAAGTAAAGTGAAGATACTGTTGAGATGCGATCTCCAATTACGGGAAATAACAAATTATACGATGACGATCAGTGAAGTAACTACTGAGAGACAATCTCAAATTACGTGAAATAAAATAAGTACTATAGATAGTAATAATAATTTCGGAATAAAATTTGAACAACATCCACAAAAAGAAAAAAGCGCTGATTTCCGTAACGTACAGCGCAGCAGTCTCTTAGAAAAATCGTCTAAACTCAAAGGATTATCACAGAAAGCAGAATAGATTCCAAACAAGTGCCATTCCAGATACTAAAAAGGAGGGTCATAAAAGATAAGGCGGAAGGAACCCTGTTATAGACCGTAGCCTGTGGTGTCCACAGCACCCCGCGCGAGTACTGTCTGGTTAAACGTTTTCTAGTTTTCATTATACAGTGTCAAGAAGTAAGGCATAATTTACTATGAACATTCGCGATATAATATACTCGTCAACGACGCGATTGGAAGAATTATAGGAAATCAAAAATATCTATATATATTTGGAAATACCAGATTACGAGATTTGAGATTTAAAATATACTAAGCTTCAGTGTGGTAGAATAACTATGTATAATATTCTAGTGATCGATATGCAAGGTGATAATTTCATCACATCTACATCTACATGATACCCTGCAAGTCACCTTTTTGGTGGATGGTAGGGGGTGCAGTGCACTAAAGGTCCCTAGTTTTCCTACGTTATCTTTTCCTATTATGTTCTCTTGCCGTCCTAGGGAATAACGATCCTCTATATCGCTCCGTTCTACAATCGATCTCGCGAATCTTATCCTCGCTGTTCTGCCTTCCGAGATACCTCGGGCTTCTGATAAGACCCACTACTAGCAGTGGCGAATTTAGGGGGGATCGCAAATGGCGCGCGCCAGGGACCCCGTGACGTATGGCAGTGCTTCTCAACTTGGGTTACGCGGAACCCTAGTGTTCTGCGGAAGGTTAGGGTTCCGTGTGAATTCGCGAAAATGGAGGAAAAGGGCAAGATTTCCCTACCGCTCAGTTACTCTAAATCTTGAATTTCTCCCTCACACACTGGCGGATTTAAGGGGGGTCGCACTTGGCCCCATAAAAAGGTTTGTGTATATAATCTCAGAAGCATTAAATGTCTCAATTTTAAAATTAGTAGAACCTCTCTATGATTCCATAGAAAAACGATCGTTAAGAGATGTGACAATAGAGGGTAGCCGTTAGGAGCGGTTTCTCTATGTATTTAGGTTACAGGGACCCAGTCTGCTTAGCGCCAAGGGCCCCCAAATGTTTCGCGTCATGGCCCCCCAAATGTTTAGCGCCAGGGGCCCCAGGAGGCGAAAATCCGCCAGTGACTACTAGAGCTGCTGGCTGGAGCTAGTTCGAGCCGAACAGTTAAAACTTACTTGCCAATATACAATTGGTTCGAGCTCGGGCTATTTATGGAAAAACGATCGAGCCCCGAGCCTAAGTAACGAAATCTGCTTCGTAGCACTGCGCAGGACGGGAATAATGTCTTGTTTTCATTACGCGAAGTAAAATAATAACCAGGGCCTGTTCTAGGCGTGGGCGACTGCCCAGGGTGGCCACTCAGAAGGAGCGGCCACAGAGTACTTGTGAAAACGTGGTAAGTCAAGGATTCCAGACAGGCCAAGGAATAGTATTTATACTTACGTAATAATAATGATCAAAATGATAAACTCACTGATTAACTATGCGCTCTGGAAGCTCATTTTTCGAAAAAAAAAGCACTGCCAAAAACAAAAAATTTAACTAAAAACTAAAACTTAACGAATTTATAAACCAGAACGCTCTTTATTCTTCATTTTGCTAAATTGATCCATGTGAACATGTGAAGTAAACATGAAACACGACAGTAACTTTCAGCGAAACGTGGCAGGTCGACTAAATGACGGTTACGTCCTCAAGATTAGGAGTCGTTTCAAATAATCTAACCGTAGAGCGAATCTTTCGCTTCTCACTTGTTTATTTGGTATCTCACTTGTCTATTTTTGGATGACTTCGCTAATAGATGACACTGGCTCATGCTACCAGTTCAGCCCGTAAGAGTTTTTGAGGCCTGACCAAATGCGTCGTTTCTTTGAGATGTTAATTTACTTTTCATCCTTTATTCACGACCGCGTAGAGTGCGCATTCTCCACCAGTCTCGCCTTGCTAGTCACAAGAGGAAGATCGCATTATACTAAACGCAATATACTTGTAACTCCTATGTACCATATGTATAGGCATCTGTTAATTGTTGTTAAGTAGCTAATTTACTGCAAATTATCATTTTTTTAAATACATAAAATGTTTAATTTTTCCTGATAAATAATTAAAAATAGAAATAAAAATGTGTTGTGATATTACGCATTGAAATTTTTACGAAAAACTCGGGTAGCTCGATTACCCAGCTTTACCTTAAAAAGATGCTCGAGCTTTTGAAAATCGTCAAGTTTCAGCAGCTCTACCTACTACCTCATTCGCTAGTCCCTCCGACATAGATTTTTCCAGCAGTCTATCAATTTGGTTTAATCCTCAAGTTTCAGTTAGTAAAGGGCGTGAAGTAACTATTAACGTATGTTTGCTGATATAGGTTGGCTGTCAAAATAATCAAGTTTGGCAAAATTTGTAAGGAAAGGAGAGAAAATACAAGAACAAGAAATATCGTTTCGTTTTCGCAGAATAAACATTTTTCTGCACTAACTATTTTTTGTTACTTGAGGAGGCAAGTTTTCAAGTCAAAATATTCTTATATATTTGGTTGTAAGCTGTGCATACGTCGCATTAACAAGTGTACCGGATTTAGATTCCCGTCCTATCAATTCTTGTACATTTTGCCATAAGTAAAAAAGCACGTGAAATCTCATATCTTGCTCAAATGTGGTTATTTTATTGGTTAGAACTCATGATTTAATTATTAAAGGTCAAATTAACGATTAAACCCTTAAGTAGCCTTTAAAGAACCCACAAATTAAAAATATTCTATAATTTTTCTGTTCTTATTTGCACAAAGCTGATTTTTTAGCACCTTCCTAAAACATTTCTTTCCTTTTAGTCTTGTAAAAATTTCGGCTTTATTTTTGTAGTATTTCGTTTTATATTGCATTTTTTATCGCTGGGGTCATTTAAGACCCCACGCGCCTACTTACGTAACTACTTCGGACTTAAGATTTTTTCTCCTTCTTTTTGGCAAACGTATCTATTTTATTGAAATATGAATGGTTTACATTTAAGTTTTTATGAACTTTCTTGCGACACAGTGATCGGACGTAAATACCTTTAAAATCAAACGCATTTAGTTAAACAAATTTGATTCAAATTTTCATCCCTAAATCACATTTTCCATCGGATCCTTTTCAAATTGACTTGCAGATATTTCTATAATTGTATACTATGTCTGCACCATTCGGCAAATCACCTTTCAAAAATAAGAGGAAATATGTATAAGAGTCAACGTCGTACGTGAAGACCACCAAACTCTCCGAGAAAAATGACTACGGTGGAATGCTGGTAGAAATAAATGCTTTTTTCTATTGTTACAATTCACTAGGTTCTTGTGACATGGAATCTATGAAAATATCCTGCTGCATTTCTTGTTCACGAAAAGTGTAATTCTTTATCAGTGTGGGAGAATATCCCCCATTATTTATTATCCAAAATATTTTATAAATGTGTCAAAGAAAAGATAAATATATAATTGCATTTACAATTTAAAAAGCTGTTTTGAATTTATTTGCAGTATACATCTGAATTCTTGTGTAAAAAAGTACTTCTGTGTGATAGTTAAATCAAATCAAATGCGATGGAATGCATTTTTGGAAGATTAAAAAAGGTGCACAATCAAGAGAAAATTCACTTATTTACTGACGCGTTAAATGAATATAGGTAATGAATCCATTATTATTAGCATGGCCGTCCCTAGGGCATTGCGAATCGCCTTCTGATATTGGATATAGCCACGAAGCTCCAACAATTAAGAAAAGAAAAAGGAGCATTACTAAGACGTAACTAAGCGTCAAGTGTTTACAATAGTCGCCGGTAGGTAGTGGGTTGTGGCAGCTAAAAATTTAGTTTTTAAGATATCTCTTAAACGATGCAATATATGGGAAGATGTTTCAAACAAAGATTGTAGACAATTAAATTTCCTACAACTTTTATTCCAGTATATTTTTACATTTATGAAATATTAAAGCTAATATTTCCAAATAACGGATAAGTTATTTTAGTTTTTACCAAAAACTAATATTCTTGTGACCTTCATAAAAATGTTAAATATAAAATTACGCGTTGACCTGATTAATAGTTTTTGAGTTAGAGCACCCACAAAAAACTGTCACACAGACATCATCGAGAAAATGGTCAAAACTTGTTCAGAGAACCTCAAAACGTGTATTTCCATTGAAATCTGGAAATCGATTGTTTTCATGAAAACAATACTTTCCCCTATACTAGTATGAAGAAAGTAAAAACACAATTATATATATATATATATATAACTTATACAATAAAATATACATATTTAAAATATACAGTATTTTTTACAATTATTTTTAGTGCGCGAATTATACCTTGATGATTTTAGAATGTTAAAGGGCCCCACAAATGAGGATCGCTCCGGGTCCCGCACCCTCCTAGGGACGGCTCTGATTATTAGTTATTGCTTAAAGAAGATGAATAAAGTGATTAATTTACTTGTCAGCGGCCGCTTATATGCTTAAGGGAATAAATTAACTTGATGATAATTCAGGAACACGGAGTATGGTATCTCTCGGAGGCCGTCATTAGCGGTTATTGCGGAATAAATCTTAAATCAGATTTGTTTCTCTCTCTCTCTCTCTCAACGCCCCCAAGGCAAAAACCCTCGCGAGGTCCTGACCCTCAGTAAACCTCAGGTGGTGGCAGCAATCACGCTACGCCCGCTCGCGCGTTAAAGAAAAATGAGAAAAAATATATTTGTGACTCGAATTTTCTACAACTATAATAATTTATGCTTTTCATTGTGATTCGAGTTATAGAAGTATAACTGTATATATACAAATATATAAAAAAATTCGTAACTTTAATTTTCTAACGAATAATTTTTACTTTCCCTTGAGATTCAAGTCATGGATGTTTCACTGTAATTTGTGATGACTTCATTAATTCCCATTAAAAGCATTAAATCAATGCAATCGTAACGTATAATATCATGTCCCTTTAAGAGCATTTAGGTCTTTGCCATGGAATTTAAAGATTTCCATTGTTGAAAACAGGAAAATTTCACTTTTTTCCGCAATGCAAATGCAAATATTTACGCTCATTCGGTATGTATTTACATTTTACCTTTAAAAATTAAGAAAATCCGTTCTTTTAACTATATAAGTGTTTTTTTCACAAGTTCTTATCTCAATTTTAAGTAATTTAAAAATGCATTTTTAGAAAACCTTGCACTGAATCCCATGTTTCTCATTTGGACATTGAAATGAAATATTGGGGTTAAATACATCCCTTACATATGAACTTTTCTGGAACTTTCGATTTTTCTGGCTGGTTGTGGCAAATAAACTACCATCGTACCAAATTTCAGCTTTCTAGTACATTTAGAAGTGCCTAAACATTTGCACCCTCCTCCCCTCCTTCTACTACCCACCAATTAGGTGAATTGCAGGGTTAGATGTAGATGTTAATAATATAAGTAAGAAGAGTCTATATAGGTTAGATATAATTGGAAAATCTCTTTGATTGCAATTTTATACTATTCGTTTTAAAAAGTTGAATTTGCACTACTGTTAATTTTATTATTTATAGATTGATGTGCAACATTAGTTATATAAATACATTTAATATGTATTTCTGACAAAATATGAATTCCAACTATTTTTGCTTCATAAGTTTTTTTCGAAATAAATGATTTTGTATTTAGCGATTTATTTAAAAGAATCAAAATTAGGGCACAGAAACTCGGTAAAAATAATGAATAAGGTTAATATTTTGATTATGTGAAAATCCAACTTGATAAATAGTTATACCATACATAAATATATAAAGATCGACCAAGGCACGTAAGTGCTGAATCATTGTTGCTGGACAAAGATTTTTGAAAAAACTGGGGGAGTTGGGCGTAAAAATCTAGAGAAACCTAAAACGTATGTTTCCATCAAAATCTCGAAGTTGAATATTTTTCTATATGCTACGTATATGAGAAAGTGGAAGTTGAATCGAATCAAAAAGGACTCTCAACTGTTATTAAAGCGTGGGAGAAAAAACGTTGTGGTGAATTTGTTTTTTTGATAAATGTAATAACGCTGGAACCACGCCATCGTGGCGGTGTGAACAGAAAGGCTGTTGCATTGCTAGATTTCACACCGTTAGCTCAGCTGTCGTCTAGAAGGTAACAACTCATTCTCACTTTACCTGTGTTGAGAAAATAGAGTCTTAAGTAGCTGTACAGAGAATAAAGAGATGCGCAAAAGAAGCTTCAGAACCTACTGTTCAAGTTATTAATGAGCCTACTACAGGAATGTTACAAGCAGCGCAAGGAACACTACCAGTCGGAGCGTACCAGAAAATGCATTGGAATAGCAGCTAGAACCGAGATGTTCTAATACATACATTTTTCTCAGACGCGATATTACAGAGCAATCGAGGCTTCAGTTAGAGTTTATGTTGGTGCAGTGATATCCCCTGTGGAACCCTTCTGGTGGCATGCAGGGTATTAATGTAGTATATGTGTTCAAGAATTATTTTTGATAGGAGACAGCGGAACTAGCTCAGATAGGATATTAATAGTTCGTACAAAGAGGAACCTTTAAGTTATAAAGATTCTGAAGAATGGGTTGGTGTTGGAACATTTAGGATATCACGTACATTATTCGCACAAACTTATATTCCTATAGCAAAAATATTTGGAAGGGTTCACCCCACATTTTATGCCTTTAATACGAACAAACAAGCGGCCACATAAAAAAACATGTTTGTAATGATAAATTATATTAAACCAGATTTTCAGCATGCATAATCAGGTGTGATTTTTAAGTGTCTGCGGTTGACGCAACGAAGAAATGTTTTCCTGAGGCTCGTTTAAATGGCTACTTGTTTCATTTATGCCATAACACGAAAAACTGGACGAACATAATTTAAAGATTAATTATAACGGCGATTATGATTTCGCCCTAATGGTGGAAATTATAACATCATTAGCATTTACGCCTTTACAGCAGGGATGCACAAAGTGCGGCCTGCAGAGAATTTTACAACATAAGTTTAATACTAAAAAATCTTTGAACATAACATCGCGAAACTCTTTTACTATGTATATTTCCTCACGTTAGTTAATTTAAAAGTTAAGCTGTTTTAAAATATAGTACAACCTCGATTAACAGGCTTTCGGTTATCCGACTATCGGCTTAGCTTATGAATATTCTATATCCAGGTCAAATCCTAACACGTCCTATTAGGCTTAGGATTTAGCCACTTTTAATAGTAGACAGCAACGACAAAAATTCCCACATAGTCTGACTCTGTTACCGGTAGATTGCGAAAATTACAACCCACTTACTTACTTGTTCGTGCAAAACTTTACTTAGTAGTATAGACAAAAACTCCATCGCAGTAAACGGGAAGAGAATACTCACCGTCGCTAGACCTAAGTCAAAAGGAGACATATACACATGCAGAAACATACAACTCCAACTTTAAGAAGACACCAATGTATCGACAGCTAATCTGTCATCTCCAGTAGTGTGGGGTGTGGGAGGGGGAAAAAGGATATATACTATAAAAGGAGTGACCCTTAGGAAAGGGGGAAGAGGGGCGGAGCCGATGATATAGTGGTTCGAGTGTTGTCCCCCCCCCCCCTTGATCTGCTGGTTCGAATCCGGAAGGGGGTAAATGTGTACGAGAAAATTCGCTCGGCTAGCGACTGGACAGAGATTCCTCGGCCGCCTCATTCGACACATTTTTCGTTTCGTTTTAGTGGACGGACCCCTACCTAAAGCAATGCATTCGATTTACACATTTCTCGGCGCACATTTCTTGGCACACATTTCTCGGCGTAGTGGACAACGGGCCTAAATGCCGGCACCGGGTTTCTCTTCTCCCTTCCTGGCTATTCATTGCACCAACTCTAATTGTAAGATACCGATAGTGCGTAGGGAAGAGGCGAATCGGTTGGACTCAGATGAAGAAGGGGGAGGAGGAAAAGTGAAAAGAGGGGGAAACGGTTAACTGAGGAAATGAAAAAGAGGGGAGTAGGGGATGGGAGGTAGGTCGTTGTTTATAACCGTATTTTTGTTTTTATGTATATAGATGCGTTCGTATGCAAGTGTGGTGTTTTTCAGTTTGTAGATGAAATTTTGTGTTTTTGATACACGAATCATTTTATAGTTTTGTTTGAATTGATCGCTTAGCCACTGGGATAATTTGTATGTAAGAGAGTGGATTCCTGAAACTATAGGTCTCATAGATATGTCTGATTTGTATAATTTTGGAAGGTGATACATTCTGAAAACAATCGAATTGGAGATATATAATTGAAGATTGAGTCGTTTATCAATTAAAGTGGGCATGCATTGAGGGTATTTTTGTTTTATTGATCATTTGGTTCAAAGGGTTTTTTTGGGATTTTTGGGTGGGGGCCTTCCTGGAAAAGTTGATCCACTTTTTGGCAGTATTGGTCTTTGTCCATTATAAAGAGGGTATTTCCTTTTTCGGGTGTAATGTAAAAACAATTTTTGCTGTTTAATGATTTCACTGATTAATACTTTTCCTGGCGAGTGGGCGTGGGTTTCAACTCATATTTTCGACACTCGCCATTCTATCACCACAGAAAACCTATCTTTGCTCAAAAGAATCGACCAATATAATAAAATCGATAAATACGAAAGCATCTACTACATAAAAACGAAAACGCGGTTATAAATAACGACCTACCTCCCTTCCTCCACTCCCCCCTTTTTCAGTCATCAGTTAACCGTTTCCACTCCTTTCACTTTTCCTCCCCCTACCTCAATGGTTCCCGTCAGAGTGTAGCTAAAGAGCAGCTTTAGCATATTTAGTATTCCCTTTTTGACCAAATGGTCTAAATTATTAACAAACGGTTCGCTTCAATTACCCATCTTTTAATATATGTATACTAGGGGCTCTTCCCCTGCACCCTTAACGTACACAGCCCTGTCTGACTACTCGCTTCGCTCCTCTATTATTAATAAATTCCCTCTTAAAAAGCATTACATCGATGCTATTGCAATATATTCCAATTTAAAATCATTGGACTCGTTGCCATGGTAATAGGTCTACCGCGATCAAAAGAACATTTTGGGTGTACTGTAGGTGTGGCCTCATCCCTCACTCCACTTGGCATCCTCCCCTCTCACCCACCCCTTACCACACGGGCTATCGTAGATATTAGTAGCTATAGTAGATATTGTTCATTGTTGAGAATGTCCCTTTTGGGCGCTCTTTACCAGCGAAGCGGTAGTAGCGGAACGCATTATTAGCACGTCTCGTCCGTCCGTCCGTCTGTCGTGACTTTCATCTCCTGAGCCCCTGGTGGGATTTTAATTAAATTAAGTATCAGCGATCCTTATTAAAATTTAGCTCCCAATGATTTTGAATTACGTCCGTCAATTAGAACTTCCAATGTATATAAGCACTTTAATAAACATATATGTACTTGTATCTCGTTAAATGGCATCCGTCAAGGAACAATTAAATACAATATTTTTCTCTCCCTATTTCTTATATGACCTGTAAGATATAGATTTAAAATATTACTCGTATAGGACAACATTTACCACAAAAAATCCACGGGGTCACTTAATTACGGCTTATAGTTTCGGAGATCAAAATTCGAGAAAATCCCCAGCGTAATATCCCATATTTTGTTCACATCGATTGCTACGACAGTTATATCGGCAAACGACAATTAATTTGATTCTGATATGCAGGGCCACCGTCTCAACGGCTGGGCCACTCACTCAAGGACCAACCCTGTTAAGGAATATTGCCCTGTGTTCAAAGGAAGAAATGAACAGCACATTAGCGAGAGATATTCTCAAGAAAAAGCCAAAACACATGTCTTCCACGACGTCGAATATGAGTTATTAGTCGGCGAAAGAACGAAATGATTAAAATTATACGGAAAAATAAATAAATAGATTTTGACTTATTTTGCTGAATAATGTATGTAACGATATTAAAAGACAACTAATTTACAAGCTTAAGTCAATAATATAAAAAATCTGAGCATTCCGAGTTCCCGGGATTATGAAAATACATTTCCCAGGATTTCGGGATTAAGAAATTAAAATCGATTCTGGGATTTATGATCCGAATATCTAAAATTCATCAGATAAATAAAGATCAAATCTATCTATCGAGATATATACAACACTACATCTATGCGAAAAATTTACAACGCAATAGAGAAGTAATTTGAAATTTTTAAAAAATATTTAAAAGAGGTACACATACTTGAAAAACTTTCAAACTTTCTTTTCGAAACCTTTCTTTTTCAGAAGTCTAGTCCGCCATTAGGTAGGTACCTCATTTGGGGGTGAAGCCCGTAGGTATGTTTTTGCAGAAATTTGTATTTACTATGATAAAAGTATATACAGATAAAAATCCGAGCTACTATTCAAGATTTATACATAAATATATTTACGTACAAAATGTTATAACGTAATGGAGACGCTGAAAAACTTGAAAAGGGTTAGCGAAGGATCAGTTCGGATGAATGCCCAAACAGGACTAAAGCTTCTGAGAAACTGGGATATTATTTAGGGTCAAAATGAAAAAATTACAAAAACTTCGAAAACAAGCTCGAAGGTCTGTCTCTTAATTAATATAAAAATAATAAATCATCTGCAACATAATAATGAGCCCGATTGTCCGTAATGTTTTTATTTGACACTGATTTTTCTGATTAGACTAGTATAACATTTCATTACCACATTCCGTGTTTATTTTCGACAAGGTATTTTTTAAATCTTTTTTACTTATCGACCGAATTGTATGGAAAACTGCATATTCTTGCCCTTATAAGTTCATTGAGGTTGGAGCGCTATTCGTACGTTACTTGATGCCCCATCTTCAGTTACGACGATAATTTTTAAAAGTTTCTAATACTTTTAACAACCGGTTCTCGCGAATCGGTGCGAGCCGGCTAAATGTCAACACTGCTTTGACCATTGAAGAATGTATTTACATATTACCTGGAATTAACCTCCATGTTTAACCATGTTACCATGAATTAGTTTTTGGATAGTTTTATCTCGTCCAACATGGCCACCCTAAGCTTGAGTATGCTGCGTTTTACAAATGCCCTTATGAATGGATTTTTTGCCCGTTTCATTATGCTTAACTACTGGTAAATATGGTTGGAAATTATTTGCTTTCTTCTTATTTTATTCTGCATAGCAAAATGTGGAGTGTTGTTGGAGGCAAATAGATTTTTTAAGAACAAGTACACAATATAAAATGCAAGTAACATTTTTATTTACATTTATAAAATAACTTAATAAAATTGTATTCATAATTGCAATTAAAATTTATATTCAAAGTTATACAATTAAAAACAAAAAGAAATGCATAAACATTTTAAAACCATGTTGGGTAGATCATTGTAGCATTTTCTGGGGAAAATAATTCACTTAAGTTCTTGTAAGAATCTCTGATGGTCCGAGTCCTCTTTGCACCGAAGTAACAGCTTACACTATGTTTTCTTTTGTCTGTAATATATTTATTCTTGCGAGCTACATTTTGCATGTTAGTTTTTATTTTGATGAAATTTCCCTGGGCAGATTTAGGTAGGAATTCGTCGTGTTTTGAATTTTGCTGCTCCTTTTTGAAACATAAATACATTGCCAGTTTTAATATATGTTATAATACTATTATTATTTTGATCATTATAAATAGCTGCTTCTTACATATATAGGATATATCATATAAAACCTAAGATACTTTTTGAAGAGCTACATAGATGAAATTTGGCATGAATATAGGCCATTAAGTACAATCTCGGGAAAAAATCCAAAATTCCAGAAATTGTTATATTTAAGAGGTGTTTTTGACCACAATGTCCAATTTTAAACACCCATAAGAAAAGCATTGAAAACGGTGCAGGGCTATAAAAATTGCCTTTTAAAATTATTTACAGTTAAGATAAAGAGTCGGGACATACATGATGCCGTGGATGAAAAAATGTTGTTTATTTTTCTTGAAGACAAAATTGAAATCCATCCTGAATTTGCGTAAAAATTCGATTTTAATCATAAAACTATGACAAGTTTTTCGATTTTCAACAATGAAAAATATTAACTACCATAGCAGCGACTCCAATGACTTTCAATGCGAGTTGATTATCCATCCTTCAACAGCATTGATTTAATGCTTAGACTGTATTATAATCTATTTTATTTCAGCCAACAACGTTTACATATGATGACGTGATAATTTTAAATTAATTTTTTTATCCGAATAGGAACTAAAAGCCGCAAAATAATATCCTAATTTTTACACAAATTTTAGCGTGAATAAAGGCTATTTTCTTAATGATGATTATAGCTATTGCTGAAAGGGCGATCTAAGCCATGAAACCGAAAATTCGAAAACTTGGACGCGAGCCGATTGCCAGAGAATTTAAATATCCCGGATAGATGCCTTAATTTCGCGGAAAGTGAAACTTATTGTATTATTTATATATTATTATGCCATCGATTTTAAACTACGACGTAAACTTATGATGACGCCATTATACTAACACACAAAATTTAGTAAAACGTGAAAAGTATTTTAATGTCTTTTCGTACTTTTTCGAGAAATTTTAACTCTTCAATTATTAAATATAATAGCGTCCTGCCTATTTTGAGATTTTTTAAATCCAAATACATGCTAAAGGCACGGATGATGATGCCATAATCTTAACACAAAATATCCTAATTCTTCCATAATTTTAGTGTTTAGTGTATTAGCTTAATGGTGATTATTTTTATTGCTCATGCAGAGCGATCTGAGTCAGAGATTTTGTAAATTACGGTTAGTTGACTTAATTTCGCGGAAAATTATAAATATTCTGCTAGAACTCGTGGAATTTTTTATCTAATTCATATGGGCTCCACGTTACTGAAGTCTGTTGCCCTGGAGATCGCGTTGCTTTATTTACGAGGTTAGATGCTGGTGTACGGTGATTTTATAAGCCCTTGCAGTATGCAAGCACCGTCAACTCGTATTAAAAATTAATATCATGTCATTAACCAAAGAATTCCATCATTCATACAGTTTTAGTCCTTTCTGCATGCCCTTTAGCTCCTGGCAAGTAAGTTAGTTTTGGGATCTTGCTTGCACATTTTGTGCTGGGACTTTAGTTCTTCATTTAATAATCTGATAATTACAGGTAAAATAATTTTTTTAAATATTCATCTCTCTAATTATTTTTATTATTATTATTATTTTTATTTATTTTATTTTATCTCTCAATTTATTCTTCATATTCGCTAGTATTTGCACCGTTGTGTTAGAGGCATCCTCATGCTCTACACGATGGTCCCTATCCGTATCTATTTCATCTATAAAATTTTCTTCTCCGTCTTCAATCAAAGGTGCCTTTGTGTAATTTCCCTATTATTATGGTTATAATATATATGTGTATAAAGAATCTAATTATTTTCAGTCATTAAAAATACGATGTGACAAAAATGTCACGCTGATTATCACTATGCTTTGGCTTGATGTAAAGAAAAATCGAAACGACTTTAATGACTACGAAAATCAAATTGACGCGCTCCTTTCTTTACTCTTCTTTCTTTACTCTTCTTTCTTTACCATCCTGGTAATGTGACTTTCTAGGTCAGGGGTGACAAACCGATGTATGAGAAGGAGATAGAATTAATAAGGTGTATATGTGCGTGCGCATATATATATATATATATATATATATATATATATATATATATATATATATATATATATATATATATATATATATATATATAACAGCTTACGGAAAAGGAAAGGTAAAATGAATATATGGATGTCAACAAGGTCTTGGGATGAGGAAACCCAGTGAGCACTCACCAATCAGACGACTTCAGGTTGGCGAGGCCCCGGGGATGTCGAAGCGACACACGTAAAATAACACAAAAACACAGAAACATCACAAACGTAAAGCTTTCGGAACTACTCCTTCTTCAGCTACAGAGAGAGAGGTTTCCTCATCCCAACACCTTGTTGACATCCATATATATATATATATATATATATATATATATATATATATATATATATATATATATATATATATATATAACAGCTTACGGAAAAGGAAAGGTAAAATGGATAAATGGATGTCAACAAGGTGTTGGGATGAGGAAACCCAGTGAGCACTCACCAATCAGACGACTTCAGGTTGCGAGGCCCCAGGGATGTCGAAGCGACACACGTAAAAGAACACTAAAACACAGAAACATCACAAACGTAGAAGCTTTCGGAATTGTTCCTTCATCAGCTACAGAGAGAGAACTTGTTGACATCCATATATCCATTTTACCTTTCCTTTTCCGTAAGCTGTTATATATATATATATATATATATATATAATGATCTGATACTAGTAAATGGTGCTTACATCCTGCAAGCATTTCATCTCACCTTGAAGAAACATTCATTTTTCAGAGAGATATATTTCATCATTGGAAATATTTTTTTAATCCTAAAGATTTCGCCTCTGCACCGATTTTCGTTCTTTCCTTATGTAACAATAATTGAGTAAAACAATCCCTAAAATGTGCAATTTTAAGAATATTATACTTTTTCCACAGTAGGTTACTAAAGCCACATATTTCTGCCAAATTTTATAGTTGTAGCTTATCTAGAAGTGAAATAACATTCATCTATTTGTTTAAATTTTTAAGATTTTAACGGCCGCAAAAACATATTCATCTAGATTTTTAAATTTTTATTTGGGTATTTGCACTAAGCCCTAAATAACTTTAAAATTTCAGTTCCAACACGACTTTACTTTTTTTCACAATTCTCTAATATTTCCAGTTTTTGGATTTTGACGTCGTTATATGTTTACGCCGTAGTTTTAAATCAATTGCATTATAATACAATCCACTGATTCTCTTTAGAAACACTAAACTAAGGCTATTATGATATACAGTTCATCAACCCCCATAATGGAAAGGAGTAACGTTCTTTTATTTAATAACATATATCGCGTTTTATATTATGACGTCATCATATGTGTACTTCTTTGGTTGAAATCAAAGGGACGGTAAGAATTTCCCTATTAAAAAGCACTAAAGCGATCCTATTATAATACGGATTGTCAATTCCCAATGAAAAGCATTGTCCTGGTTGCTACGGTAGCTGAAGTTCTTTATTGTTGAGCATCTGCTTTTTTCCGACTAAAAAACTTTTTGTTCGTCAATTCAGCACCGATTTGAATTTAGTCTTCATAAATAAGAAACCTCATTATTTTAGCTATAGAATTGTTTTCCTCCCGAGTTTCTATTTGAATTATAACTAATTTAAAAATGCACACATATATATATATATATATATATATATATATATATATATATATATATATATATATTATGTCAAGTTTATTCGCTAACATTAAATAGGTGTACTCAAAGCCTTCCATGAATAATCAAAACCGCCAACGATGAGAGTCTGTTTTAAAACATTCTTTCAGGCAAATGAAGAGTTTTTTCATGTAATGTTTCGCAATCGTTTAAATTTCACGGCACACTTTCGAGTTCACTCAAACTTCGCGGCACACATTTTTGCCACCCTGAAGTCAATAAAAACTAATGCACTACGCGAATGAACAACCTATATTTGGAATGAAAGAGCTCTTATCAATGTGAGATTCGGCCAACTTATTAACGACCCGCAAAATGAGAGCATCAATCCAGTCAATATAGTTGCTAAATGTAAGCTTGTTTCATGAATAAAAAAAATAACTCAAAAAGTGCAGACTGGCCTTATTTTATTCACCACATTAGAAACATCAGTGAAACACAAGCTCCAATAGATATTGGAAAAAAATTTATTCCATTTAAAAGAACAACACAAAGAGTTCTGTTGCATATAAACAACCTCACATCTACATGATACTCTGCCGGTCACCTATTTGGTGGATGGCAGAGGGTGCAGTGCACCAAAGTCCCCTAGTTATCCGACGTTACCTTTTCCTGTCAGATTCTCTCATCGTCCTAGGAAAAAACGATTCTCTATATCGCTCTGTCCTACAGTCGATCTCGCGAATCTTATCCTCGCTGTTCTGCCTTCCAAGATACGTTGGGCTTCTGATAAGACCTACCACCTCCTTCGCTAGTTCCTCCAACATATATTTACCAACAGTTTCAATGTAACCTGCAGACTACGTTCCTCTAACGAAACCCATTTCAGATTTTCTATTAATGACGTTACGCTTTGTTTACTATCGAAATCTCTCTTTACGAATCTAGCTGCCCTACGCTGCACCTTTTCTATCTCCTTATTGAGTCATAAGGATCCCACACAGCTGACGTATATTCCATCTGCGATCCAACCAAGAATAAATAACATAATACCTTCACTTTTTCGGAGGCACCTCGAACCATTCTCCCTACAAAGGCCAAGCCCCTGCCATCGGCACCCACCACTTTGCTAATACTTAATAAAATTGGTTTGACTGTTTCAACATCTCTATTGCAATTAATGCGTGCTTTTGAAACTTCTTCCTTCATGTTATTTGTCTACTAATCATCATAATTGACGGCATTTAAAATAAAAAATCAAAGACGTGAAGCGTTGGTACAATATGTGCTTTAAAGATGTTATAAAGGATTTTGTCATGCTAAAAATGAAAAATAAACAAATTGAAAGTAATTTTTATAATATAAAATTTTAAAATGTACTAAAAAGCGTAAAACGAATCTTTGTGTACCCCCCAAAAATTGATCGGTTGGTTAATCTTCATAATTTGTAATCAGAGAGGGCTCTTTTAACAACCATGAAGGATTTCGGTTCTGGTTAGTGTTTGCAGAAAAATTGTATGGCGCTTAACAGTCGTAATGAGAGAGTCTGTGTCATAAAACGTTTCTGCAAACACTCACCAGAACTGAAGTCATTTATGGATGTTAAAAGGATTCTTCATGACTGCAAATTTTGGAAATAAACTAACCAATAAATTTTCTGAGGTGTACACGTAAACCAATTTTACGCTTTTTAGCGCATTTGACAAGATTCTATTTAAAATATTATTTTTAAATTTTTATTTATATAAACGATCCTGTTCCTCAAGTAAATAAAATGTGTTAATATATTTATGTCTGTAGAAAAGCACATTATATAAAAATTACTGTACGAATCCATCACCAACAAATGAAGTTACCGATGTGCCTAATATTTGGAGACATTATGAAATGAAGCTATGAAGCCTTCGAGATTGAGTGAACATCAAAAAAAGAGGATTACAGAGAAAATGAGAAAAATGTATCTTATTTTCGTGATTTTAGGGTGAAATTTGAAAAGCGACATACTCTTAATGGACTGTTTAATAACATTCAAGTGAACTTGGTAGAACAGATCTTCTCAAACCTTTTTGCTGTACGTCACACCTTCATGCATGCTTAAACATCGTAGCATTTCAAATCATCTCAATTTAATTTCAGTGCAATAATACATATTTTTGAAGAGATGGCAAGCATAAAACAAGTAAGAATCGTAAATATACAAGATCAGGTGTCCCCAAACTACGGCCCGCGAAAGGGTTTTATCCGGCCAGCAGAAATTTTATTAAACATCATAAAATCAGTGTTTCCAATTTTAAAACAAGCGCATTGTTCTCATTAGAATTTTTCTTGCATTTATTCACGTTTACTTATAGTTCATGCACGCATGCTTAGGTAATTATAGAATAAAATATTTTAAATTTTGAAACGGTTTTTTTTTTCGATCCGGCCCGCCTAGCACTTTCAATATTCCTATGTTGCCCTCCTCTCAAAAAGTTTGAGGACACTTGTATTAGATAGATACTACTACTAGATAGGCTGTTACCGACCATGTGCGGAGGGTACCTATTGACTGTAATTTGTTCGCATTTCTGGTTCAACTTGGAATTGCAAGACCAGTGACGGCTCTAATGCTTTTTAGCTGGTGGGGATATCTACAAAAAAATTTATAGTAGACTCGAGTGTTTCTATGCGCGTGCGTATAACGCAATGAGGGTTTAAGACAACAATATCGGGCATAACAAGAACAGCATTAATTATTCATCATCAAGGTGATGCTAACAATACAAGAATATTTAGTTGCTATACGTTTAAAAACAGAAAAAATGACAAATCATCTGAAATTCATAATTACTTGTAGTGAATTACCTTTTACAGTAGTACCATTTTCTTTCCAGCGTCTGACAGCGTCTTGTAAAAAAAATGCGTCCGCCTGTTCTTCAGCCTCGCAAAAAGCTCGATGACTTCTGTGTTGAAGTCTGGGAGAGATTTTTACTAGTTCGTTCTCTATTGATAGCATCGATAGGGCTTTGAGTCGTTCTTCGCTTATCGTGTTCCTCAAGTAATTATTCACACGCTTCAATGTAGAGAAACACCTTTCTGATTCAGATGTTGTCATGGGTGTTGTGATAATAATTTCAAGGAGTTTCGTCATTTCACTGAAAATTTCTTTTGCATTGTTTTGTTCCAAGGAATGCAACATTGATGTTGCTGACGTTTCACCACTGAGGAGATCTTTGTATCCGTACAAAATACCTAGCTCTGTCTTCCGTTTATTTTTTTCTAAAATCGGATAATATTCGACTGCTGTATTTGATTTATCATCAGGAAAATGGCACACAATCTTTTAACGACTCCGCGGCTGTTAGGTGGTCACTGCGTGAAAATCTGTCTTCAACGTGAACAACTATTGTATCACAAGCTTCCTTCATAACTCGTCTCAGGTCTGTTTGCGTAACTTTTCTTTTCTTGGCTGAAGGGCCTGTCGTGTTGTCTTTGTAAAGAGTTGCCAAGTCATCGGCCCGCTCCCGGATAGTTGCTATTGCAGAGTTCATAGTTGTACTGTCTATACTTCTCTTCTGTAGCTTTTTGTACAGTATAGCCACTTCTGGCATAATAAGGGCAAAGAAAGAAAGAAAGCAACAAAACTGTCCATCATTCAAAATATTACCTATGTAGTCCCTATGACTCATTAATGGTTACTGAATGCCACCCCGATTCTTCCTGTAAATTTTTCCTACACTCTCTTAACTCCTCCAAGTTTTTATAAACACCATTTACAGTTCTTCCTTTGAAATTCCACCGCGTTGCACTGGGTGTCGGCATCCTCCTCTTCACTACTTCGTCAAGGTGAGCAGTACGCTTCGGTGAAGCAGAAAAAAACGACGGTAACGCAGACAAATGTTCAAAAAATATTGTCCCTATGTTTCTGTAGGAATATAACTGAAAATATCATTCGTAGTTTATATTTTCGTCAAATTTTTGGGTAACATTAACAATTATACAACTCGCATGTTAATTAGTTTCAATTTGGCTAAGAAAGAATTTTTTCCATATTATGCGTTCTTGTATTCTTGATTATCAAATTCAGCGAACGAGTGATTAATTTCTCCATTTTTTCTTAAACGATCATTGCAAATTTATTTCTGAAAAACATAGGGGCCATTCTTGCCAAAAAATAAAACTTTCCTCATGTTACGCAATGGTACCGTCCATGATGTCGTATGCGAACCCGAAGACGCAATATTCGCGCGATAATAACATTCAAACAATCGATTGTATGGCAATTATAGATTATTTTGCTCGATTCCTCCCGCATATTGAGTGTAGCTATATGGCGACGCTCGGCCGTTAAAGTAAAACTGACTCTCCAATAATAAAATAATAATTCTTTTGTTGCGACCCCTGCTTATTGCCAACCAATTTCTCAAAGCAGTCCCAAAGACAAATTATTCTTCGAACAAATATAAAAACGTCGCTCATAGGTGGTAACATTCACATGAAAAACCGTCGTATGCTACAAATTCGCAAATAAACGAAATAGAGAAAGGCGCTCTCTTCAATGAGTGAAAATCGGCCACCGAGAAAAGAGCATCGAGAAATACAATGGGAAACACGTCGGAATACCGAGTTCTAGCGTCTAAGGAAAGAAAATCGCAGAACTCAATACCCGTTACTCTCTAGTCGGAACCCGCTCACTTCGACATCGGATACATCCTCTTTAATCGTTTAAAGAACGATAGGAGTCGGACGTGCAGCTCCTGCCGCATCGCGACCGCGAGTACGCGCAGCGGAAGAGGCGCGGCGATACGACGGGATGGGCGCGTCCGCGGACTCGCGGTCCACCGCCAAATTAGACGCCGCGGGTGCAGACGCGGACTTCGGTAGTTAGCGCAACAGAGAGCAGAGGGAAGGCGAGAGGTCGTCATGGAAGCGTCTCCGCCTTTTCGCAATCGATCTAGTATTCCGCGGAGGCGTCTCTTTGGCGGCGATCAGTCGGACGGAGGGGGGAGAGAATCGATCGTTGACGGCCCTTCCCTTCTTTCGACGGGCCGAGAGAGAAAGAGAGTGAGAGATACGGCGTTCGTTTTATCCGAGTGCGCCCACTTACCAACGTGTCTCGCGATGGCGGTTGCGTCGTAGTCGAGGCGAAGAGCCGAGAGAGGTGCGGCGACGTCCCGTGTGACGTGTTTCCGTGAGACGGCCATTGCGGATGAGCGTCCACGCTCGTGTTGCAGCGAGCGACTGAGTTTCCCGGAAAGGGCACTCCCGAAGGGGCGCCTGCGCCGTGGTGAGAAAGCGAACGAGAGGAGTGGAAGGAAAAAGAACTAAAGAGAGGGAAGGAAGGGGTTGAAGGGGAGGAATGTATGGAGACGGGTAAGAGGCGTGGGCGTGTCTATAGCCGTTAGTAGTGGGGTGAATTTCGAAATGAGATGAAGAAAAAATTCCTTAACTAGTTGACATGCAAACATTGCTCGAAAAATTGCGGAAAGAATATGTTCGGTACTAAAACATTATCGAAAGACTGAGAGCTGACGGTTTCAATAACCTGGGTTATTGTTCCCTACCAATGAAAAAAACAAATAACTTTCCAATGGAGAAATTTCATGAATGCCCTTATAAGAGATAAATATTCATAATCGCGTCTACTCTGCATATGCTGTGTCTATAGGAATCCTCGAACGATAAAGTGTTTTAGATCATTCTAGTGCTTCTGGATGGTTACCATGAACTTAGAGAGAGTTGAGAAATATATTTCCACTCAACCGAGGAAATTCGTTTAAGATATTAGGTGATCAGATATTATTTGAATCTGCATAACTAAATTGGGCCTAACTTTGTGGAAAACTACGCTAAAGGAATAAATTGTAAGCGTCACAATTTATTTCGTTTATATTACCTCAGGTGTGGAGAGAAGTAAGTTCATTTATATCCTAATGTAATCGCTATGATCATGACCTTATGTGTTAACATAAATCCTCCATATCCCATTTACCACGATTTACTTGAAAATAATATCTATGATGGGAGGATCTCAATGATTTGTTCGAGAGAAGAAAAATATCTTTGTTACTGAATTTTAGAAGCAAATTGCACGCTTTCTAAGTTTTCAACAAGTATAAGGAGACAAATATTTACGAAAATTTTGCAATGACAATTTTACGATTTAGAATTTATCATGCAGTCCACCAATGTATATGGCAGGGGATGGCAAGCACCAACCTACATCTAAATGGTGTTAATATTATTGCAGTTGAATCTTCTGAATACGTCGGGCAAGGACGAAAAGTACATATCTGTTCTGGCTCTAATCTCTATGAACTATCTCCTTCACTAGGGGCCATATCGATCTTTTCAATCGGTATCTCTATATTATCTACGTCACTATAAATATACCCTTACTTGTACACTTTTCAAAAAGGTTCATCTTATAGCTCTCTCGCCTATCTTTTAAACTTGCTCGCCCAAAATCATTTACTAGGGATGCAATAATTACGTCGTGCATCAACATAACAATGCGTGTTGCTCTTCGCTGCACCATCTCTAATTCTTTCAAAATACGACCCTCACATTGATCCCATACTGTACAGCAGTTCTAGGATTGGGCGAATGAGACAGAAGTACACTGATCCCTTTACCTGACGGGGCCATCTATAGAAAACTCACCTTGCTCTTAATTACAATCACGTATTCTCAAAAAGAAAAATCTTATGTGAATGTAACGTCGAAGTACTTACATTTGTTTGTATGTATTTTAGGCTAATCAGCCTCTTGGGTAATTATAGCCATAACTCCTTACACGCCAGACGCACAAGGGAGGAGGGAAGCCCGGTGCCGGCATTTTCCTACTCTTAGCAAAGTAACCATCAGTTCCCGTGCAGTGTTATACTGTGTTACTATTTCAGTGATAGAAGTTCATAAATCAGTTCCCGAAAAAGGAAAGGATTGTTGATTGCGAACGGGTCCACGTTTTGTAAGAAGAAACTTCTGAAAAGTAGCGAGGTTTTCTGGACTTGTACAACGAAATTGTATTTCGAGTTTGGTAGCACATTCGCGCCTCATTTTATAATAGCTAACTTTGAGAAAGCCATACACAAAGCTGCAAGATCTACATGGCTAAATGCGAAACTGCTTGGATGCAGATTTCATTTAGGTCAAGCTTAGTATCGCAAAATAAAAAAGCTTGGTTTGATCAAAAATGACATGACGGAGACGTTGGGACGCTGACGTTACGTGTAATGTGAATCGGCCTCATTAGTCGATTCCCTTAGCTTGGTCCGCAATTTACCTACTCCCCTGGAACCCCTGCGTGGAAGGCCAACCCTGTAACTACTCCACCACCGCCACCCCTAAAAATATTTATACCGCTGTCCTCATTAAATACTAATATTATCACGTATTTCATTACGCATTTAAGACTGTTGCGATACGCGGATAAAAGTAACAAATAAACATTTACCTGTATTAAATGTAAGCTCCCATTAGCTACACTAAGTGGCTATCGTAAATAATATATCGTCTACAAGGAGCATTAATTTTCTGGAAATACAATAAAATCTCGTTAAGTTAATGTTGTTATAACAAAAATTTCATAATAAATAAAGCAAACCTATTAAATCATCACTTTCAGAAAGCTTTTACTCGTGATGACGATGAATGTGAAACCCCTATTCCTATGCGTCAGGGCGATTCGATGGAAGATTTGGTATTTTCGGAAAATGGCATCGCGCTCCAACTTCATTCAATTAAGCCAAATAAATCTCCTGGACCGGAGGAAATTCCCGCGCGTGTAATGAAAGAATTAGCTGCTGAAATCGCGCCGTATTTGAAAATTATATTCGAGAAATCCATTAGAGAAGGAGTAGTTCCTAAAGATTGGAAGGTGGCACATGTTACGCCCATCCATAAGAGTGGCGACAGAGAGAACCCCGAAAATTATAGGCCGATATCCTTAACTTCATTATCGTGCAAGATACTTGAGCACATAGTCTTTAGCTCTGTAATGCGCTATTTAGATAGTCATTCATTGCTTAGCGGATGCCAACACGGATTCCGGAGAGGTAGATCATGCGAAACGCAGCTCGGCCTGTTCGTGGACGATTTGTTGCGATGCGGAGAGAAAAATACTCAGGTCAATGCCATATTCATTGATTTCAGGAAGGCGTTCGATAAAGTATCTCATAGGAAATTAATTGCGAAGTTAGGACAATGTGGTATCAATTCGAAAGTTGTCGGTTGGGTTAGAGACTTCCTCTCGAATAGGGAACAGATAGTTGTCATCGATGGGAAATACTCGTCCCCCGTTAAAGTTGCTTCGGGTGTTCCTCAGGGAAGTGTATTGGGCCCTCTGCTCTTCTTAATCTATGTAAATGATATGTGCTCGGTTGTTCGTAGTAAAATTAGGCTTTTCGCCGATGACACCGTTCTATATAAAGAAATAAAAAATCAGGAGGACCATCAGTCTCTGTGTGAAGACTTAAGAGCCATTTCAGCGTGGTGCAAAGAATGGCAAATCGAAATTAATTATACTAAATGTGCCGCAGTCACGTTCTGGAAAAGTAAGAACAAAGATTTAGGTTTCGAATATAAAATAGATGAAATGAGTATTCGACAAGCTGAGTATGTAAAATATTTAGGAGTAACCATTTGTCGAGATCTTTCGTGGGACATGCACATTCGTCGAGGTATAGGCGCGGCCAACAAGAAACTGGCATTCATAGGTAGAATAGTACGGAACACTACAGAGAAAGTACGCGAAACATGCTACTTATCACTGGTAAGACCACAAGTGGAATACGCAGCGAGCATATGGGATCCGTACGAGAAGGGACACATAATTCAACTAGAAAGAGTACAGCGCAGAGCAGCCAGATTTGTAAAACAAAAGTACGAACATAAGGAAAGCGTCACCTCTTTATTGAGCGATTGGAACTGGGTATCACTGGAGGACCGTAGATTGCACTCAAGGTTGAAACTTCTAGAGAAATATAGGTCAGAATGTCTAAAAGAGGAGGTAGTGGGAATAATTGTGGCACCGACGTATATAGGTAGAAATGATCGAGACGATAAAATACGTGAGATCGATTGTAGGACGGAGCGTTATCTAGGCTCGTTCTTTCCGAGGACAATAAGAGATCACAATAGGAAATTTCGAATTGCGTTAGACAATCTTTAGGTAGGATTTGGTGCATTGCACCCCCTGCCACCCACCAACTTGGTGAATTGCAGGGTAACTTGTAGATGTAGATAACAAAAACATTTCCAAGTACCGTCCAGCTTCCATAAGCTAATGTACTTTTTAAATCTCATTAGAACGAAATTACGTATTTGGAAAATTCAGCGCAACGAATTATTTTTAAAATCAACATACGCATAAAATGCATTTGATTACGAATAAATGATTTTCTATAAGTGTTAATAACCTCTCCATTTCTTTATCATTCTCTCCGCATCAAGGGAAGGTTAATTAGGAATAATAGTGCATTCGCTTTAAAGCTAAAAGAATTTTTTATTGTTACAAAAAGTTCACTTTAGAAACATTCCCGTAATTGGTCTATTCGTTCGGCAATACCCGTTTGAATTAGCAAGCCTGTTAGGAGACAGCATTCATTGTGTGGCTCAACACATTTAGTTAACGGTATGGAACTGCAACAAAATTAATCTGCACGGAAGTAAATGACGTTCCGATACCTAAGGCGAACGAATGGCATACAGGAGAAATTAAAATGCTGATGATTAATAACTACAGTTCAGGTGATATTTTAAAGAATGTTTTATGGCTTGTTGCCGAGTCGTACACTTGGCGCTTTTGAGGACGCAGGGAATCCAAGGAATGACTGACTAAACTTTTTCGATGAACTTCATCAGGAACTGAAAATATAAAGCCGTTAATAATCGAAAAGTTAATCAAACTTTACTGTTTCAAAAATGTTGTTTCACTTCCTTTCGTTTATCGTAATCAGCGAGTAAGGAGTAACTTGCTACAGATTTGTGATTTATTTAAAAGTTCATTCTTGTAAATAACATATAAAGTCAAAATGATGACCTTAAGGATATTTATTATTTGCAGTTAAGTATTTTGGCGTTTTATATACTATTAATTAAAAATTTGCAAAAAATGAAATCGCTACTACAGCAGGCTATAAAAGTGCAGTGGAACTTATTCGAACAAGTAATGGACCTTGGGAAGTAATTTTGACCAATCTTCGCTAAAACGAAATTTCAGTGCAACAAAATGATTCACGATCCCCGAGAAATTCTCTGTAAAGGGATTTTTCTGTATTATCATCCAAATCTTTTATTTAAGTAATGGAGAACAAGGGATCGACAACACCATCCTGGGAAACTCCCGAAGTGGCGACATAGATAAAAAATAAACTAAGCATCTTCCATTAAAATTATTTAAGAACTTAGTACCAATTTGTCATCATCAGGCAAAACAGTGTTTTCAGCAGCCCGATAAATAGGGAGGAAGAAAGTGTAGGGGGCAAGGGAGGGAATAAACTAAAAGCGGTTGGCTGGTCGTTCAAGTGACGGTCAGAAAAAATGGGGGTGGGAAAAGAGTGAAAAATGAATGAAAGAAATGACCAAGTATGCCCTAATTATTTAGTCAAACAATAAAAGCGAATGGTTTTGTAGTGGAAATTCGTTTAAGAGCAACGAATACTTTCAAGTGATTATTTCCATCTGTTCAAGGGAATCAAGTTTTCGACCTTTTAGTTCAACGAAAAGGAATTTGGTTAAAAAGAATTCTAATGTATGAGATACAAAGGTGATTCGCAAACTTGGGATTCTAATTTTCCAACCAAAAGCCCCGCTTATGTTTCCGAATTCTCTTCTCAAAGCTTCTACCCGTTTTGACTGATGTAGACCGCTCCGCAATCATCACACGAATGTTCATACATGCCTTAAAGATTTCTTTGTGGGGTCTTTTGCATTAAGTAATAATTTGGAGTAAATAATCGGAGAGTAGGTTAGCTGTAGGAAAAAGATTGGACAACTTATACCAGGGTCTGAAACTCACAGCGTTACAAGGGACGCATAATGGCATATCCCCGAAGCCGCAGGCCATATTCCAAATCATCGTTCTTTAATCCTCGAATGTTTCCTAATTTATACATTATCACCCCCCCTCATCCTGCAACCCTCATAAATAGTTACTGAGTCTTCTAGAGTCCACCAAAGATAAGTTGCTCTAAAAACTGGCATTACCTTCACCATTCAGTCCGCTTCTACCGAGAATTGGTAGTCGGTCACAGACCTCACTCGATCCTCTGCAATGCTATCATTTCGAGCAAGGCTGTCCACACAGCATTCTACCAAATTGAACGTGAACACCAAGGCAGAGTATTTCTTTCCTATGCTCAATATCTTCTCCTTGTTGAGCATTAGCAATTACTGATCTACCCTTCCCCCAAAATCTGTTAAACATCGGAGGCTAAAAGGAGCTTAGAATCATAGTCAAATAAACGAATTCGCAAAATCTTTAACTGACGGACTATCTTCCGATATGGGTAAATATAGCTTAATAAGAAAAGATAAAATATAAAAGAATAGTTGTAAAAATAATTTATACGAACAGATACTGAGAATGTGGTGTATATATCCGTTGTGATGACATAATAAATTTAAGTTAAGATAAAATAGCAATTGCATGCTTAGCAAAAATTTGTTGAAAGTAATTTGGCAATAGAAAAATAGGATTGCCCATAAAAAGAAGCAATTTTAATATCATACTTTGTGGCCGGAAACTTAGAACATTTTTAATTCAACCGATCGATCAATATTCTGTGAAGAACTGATTTGCAATATTGAACTTGATCATCACGGTTATCCGGTATCTGAGATGGTGTACTCGATTTTTTATAGGAGTTTCTACAAAAATATCATTAAAATACGTATACTTAAACTTTATATTCTAAAAGAAATAGATACACACGAAAAGAACAATGATACAATAAATTTACTCGAGTTTGTTTGTAAGAATCGACTGCCTAAACTCACAAATACACTTGATTTTTTTCAGTATATGTGATACGTTAAATTTGAGCTATCACGGATTGAAGGCGAACGCAAACGCAATCATTATTTTATATTTCAATAACACACATTTGGAAAGCATTGTTGTTAAACAAAATCACAAACTAAGATTTTCATCATTATGTATTTTATTAAGACGTAAAATATAAACCTCTTACGCAGGAATAAATGTAACTAAATTTTAACAAGAATCGCCTCAGTCGATGGCAAATTTACAATACTGCATGCGTTTACTGGCGATAAATTATTAAATCAACACAAATGAATAATTAATGAATAATTATGAAAAATGAAACGGTATTCGATAAACAATCAAACAGAAGACGGAAGAATGAAAAAATATTGTCAATTACGAACACGCATGAACGGATCACGATGACGAAAGATTGAAGCACTGTTGTCATTTAGGAACTGACCTACGAGCGGAACGAATAAAAGTGGAGAATGCCTGTATATCTGTTTAACTATTTATCTGTTTATCTATCTAAGTTTTATTTATTTAAACTGAGAATATAATCGCCCAAAACAATAAATACGAAGCTTAAGAATTTTACATGAAAAAACATGGAAGCACGGTACGCAAGCCATGGAAAGAGTTTGACTGATATATATTTTTTTGTACGGCTAAGCGTCGAGCGACCTCCTCCCCGGAATTTCAAGCATAGTGTAGTGGTGGTCATGACGTTATCGAAGACACTTGTTGCATTACTTTTAGAAATCCGTATCGGCGAATCCGTATCCGCTTATATCGCATGCTAGCTATAGGTTCTATGACTGATAGCTAAAATCACACCCCCAACGTCAACCATACCATCATTATGAAAAGAGAGGGTTGCGAGACACGATGAAACAATACAATAGTAAATAAACAAAAACTCCTTCACTGTAAAAAGGAAGAAAATACACTCACGCTGCAGGTTGCTGGTAAACACCGTCGCAGGACCTAAGTCAAAAAGATACACATGCACACGCAGAAACATGCAAAATCCACTCACACAGTAAACTCTAACCGAAAATTAAAACTAGACACCGATGTTTCGAAAGCTAAGCTATCATCTTCAGTAGTGTGGGGTGTAGCAGGGAGAAGGGGGGAATCTATACAAGGAGTGACCGTTGGGGAAAGGGGGGAAAAGTGAAAGGATTTGGAACGGTTAACTGAGTAACTGAAAATGGGGGGAGTGGGGGATAGGACCTAAGTCGTTGTTCATAACCGTGTTTTTGTTTTTATGTATGTAGATGCTTTCGTATGCATCGAGTTTATTGTATTGGTCGATTGATTTGAGTAGGGACCAATACAATAAACTCGATGCATGCGAAAGCGTATTGCACTAAAGAGAAAAAAGAAAATGTTATTTACTATAATTGTATTATAGTGTGAAAAATAAATTTTAATTCACTATTCTTGATTTAATACTTTTGTAAAAATCGCATGACTTTTAACCTTATTGCACTTAATTTTTTTCCTTTTTTTATTTCTCAGTGTAGGCCCCCGTAATGCGATTCGCACTTTATTGTCTAAAGTGTTTTTTGTTACTCTTTTTTAAGATGTCCAGTAAACCAGACCCAGGCTCTTCACAACTTTTTCATCCTTCTTATCCGGACTTCAATGAAAAAGTTAGAAAGTGCTTGGATGATTTATTAGACAGTGACTGCTCTTTCAAATTATCTGACTCCGAAAACGACGAGGAACTCGTTAGTTCCCACGACTCTGAGAGTGAATTATCTCATTCAGAGACTCAATCCACTTTACCGGCTGTTTATCAACATCACGACGAGTCTGAAAATGAGTCATCCGATTTGGAAACTGAGTTTGTCTCAAGCTTCGGCAGACGATAGAGAAACTTTTTTCATCGGAAAAAAATTCTTTTTCGTGGAGTTCAAAAGAACCTCCCGAGGCAGTTCGTAAACCTCAACATAATATTATAGTTCAATAACCGGGCTTGTGTGGTCCCGCCAGAACATCAGGATATGATCCGAATCTTGACTAAGTATTTAGTCTCATATTCTCCGACGACATTCTAGTAGAAATCGCGCAATGGACTAACTAAAAATTACGAAGAGTAAGAGCCGAGCACCAACAGAAAGACCGAGACGATTAGAAGAACATCGATGTAATTGAAGTCAAGGCTTTGATCGGTTTGTTACGCTATACTTCAATGTTCAAATCTGCACACGAAGATAAGATATCCTTGAGATGGTGAGACAGGAAGGCCAGTTTTTAAGAATAAAATGTCAAACGGTTCCAAACTCTTTATTCTTTGCTTTAGATTCGACAATAGTGATACGAGAGATTCTAGAAAAGATTCTGACCCAGCCACGGCCATTTCCACTCTGGTTCGATGTTTGTGACGAACTGTCAAAATAATTTTCACTGGGGATACACGTATGTGTAGACGAAATATTGATTGTATTTAGAGGAAAATGTTCCTTCAAAATGTAAATGCCGACGAAACCAGCAAAATATGGCCTCATACTTGCTTGTTTGACCGATGCCCGAAACAGTTACTTTTATAACGGATATTTATATTGTGGAAAAGATACTTATGGAAAAGGTCTTTTGGAAGCAGAAAAGAAGACACTCCTCAAGCCTTCACAGTCAGTTATTAGACTTTGCAAACAGATTGCAAAAATTAACAGGAATGTGACTGATGATAACTGGTTCAGTTCCATAGAACTTGCACAGGAACTGCTGAAACGAGGTTTGACGTCTGTATGTAGGGACTCTGAGGAAAAATAAAAAAAGAGATCCCGCTGGAGTTCTTACCAAATAAAAATAGGCAAGAAAAGTCGTCCATTTACGGTTTTTCAAACTGAATTCCATTGCTTTCCTATGCCCCCACGAAAACTAAAGCCGTAGTATTGGTATGTACTTATGCACCATTCGAAAGAAAACGATCCTGACAACAACCTTCCATAAATAGAGGGTGAATGAAAAAGTTCCCAGAAAGTTTTAGTAACAATGTTCCTGCATTCCAAATACTAACAAAGCATTGTTGCCTAAAACTAGCATTATCATAGCCATAGCAATTCAATATTTTGTAACAATTCATTCATTTGTTATAATATAAAAGCAGTTTTTCTAACCCATTAATTCATGAGTATGGATAACTTAAGGTTTGAGATTCGAGTAAACGTAAAGTTTTTGATAAAACTTGGCTGGAAATCGAATGCCATTATTCAGACTTTGCAGAAAGTTTATGGGGATGATGCATCTAAGAAAACTGCAGTTTATGAATGGATTAAACAGTTTAAGCTTGGACAAGATAGCATTAAAGATGACTATCGAAGTGGAAGACCATCAACGTCGATCAACGAAGAAATCGTGGTTGCCGTCCAATCAATTGTGGAAGAAGATAGACGAGTTTCAGTGCAAATGATAGCCAAATGTTTGGACATCTCATATGGCTCATCTCAATCAATCCTCAAAGATAGTTTAGGATTAAGCAAGCTTTCTGCTAGATGGGTACCGAAAGCATTGTGCCCTGAACAAAAGACTCAGAGAGCTGACCATGCAGTTGAGTTCCTCAACCAATTTGATGCAGACCAAGAAGATTTCTTTCACCAAATAGTGACTGGTGATGAAACATGGATCTACCAGTACAATCCAGAAAGCAAAACTCAATCTAAACAATGGTTACCAAGGGAGTCAAGTGGACCAATAAAGCTCAAAGCTGAACGATCAATCAAGAAGGTTATGACAATTGTTTTTGGGATAGTGAAGGTGTAATCATGGTCAATTTTCTTGAGTGGCAATGGACAGTAACATGAGGTTATTACAAACAAGTTTTTTAAAAACTGAACGCTGCGCTTATATAAAAAAGACCTGGGAAACTGCATCGGCGAATTCTGTTTCTCCATGGCAATGCTCCAGCAAATTCATCTATGGTATCAAGAGCTGTGCTTCGAGAATTGCACTAGGAAACGTTGCCTCACCCACCCTACAGTACAGACTTGGCTCCTTCGGACTTTTTTCTGTTTCCCAAATTAAAGGAGCACATCAAGGGAGTTTGCTGGGAGTTGATATCTAAGGCCAAACAAGCAGTTTTAAACTAGTTTCTTTAAAACGATCAAAATTTCTACATAAATGGCTCAGAACGATGGCAACATCGAATGGAAAAGTGTTTCGAGTTAAATGGTGAATATGTTGAAAAATAACTCCAAAATAAATGGTTCTTTTTGTGTTTCTTTTTATTTTTATATGATAATTCCGGGAACTTTTTGACTCACCTCGTAATATCATTCTAAAACAGAACTAAAGGAGGGGTTGATTCTTTAGATTTCAGATGTGGCAACTACTCCTCCAACCGATGCACAAGATGCTGGCTGATAGCTTTATTTTTAACCCTTGAGCACTCGCATATAGGTAAAAAATACTCAAAGCATTTTCAAATGTCAATAGTGCTTTACAATGTTTGGTTGCTAACTTCATTTGCCTAGTAACTGAACTTTGAACCATCCTTTGTGTGTCCCTCTATATTTCAGTCATGCTTAGTCATTCTGTGTGGTAAGATGCAACTTGCTTTGACAGATATGGGTAATTTTTACCATCATCTTTTATAATTCCAAAAAGTTGTCCAATCAATCCAACATTATTTGCCTTTCAAAAGAAAATTACTATTTTGTCTAACATGCTGAAGAAAAATAAATGTCTTGCTACTATCATCTTTGCTTCATGATGACAAAATCACTGAAACAGAAAATCAATTACCTGAAGTTATTACATTTTACAACTCCACTAAATGCGGAGTGGATACTGCCGATCAGTTATGCGCCTACTACAGCATGGCTCAGAAATTTAATAAGTGGTCTCTCATTTTTTATGCATTCATGAATGTAGCTGGCATCAACACCTGAATAATTTTGCTGTCTACGCAGGAGCTACCATTGAAATACAAAAGTCAAAAATTGTTTCTATAGGATATTTCTCTAGGTATTATTCAACCCCACACCAATTGCCATGCTCAAATTTCTATTCTATCATCATCATTGAAAGTTTCATGTACTCAGTTTTCATCTGTTCAAGCTGAAGAAGATGAAGGTATACCTAAAAAATTAAGACTGGATAAACAAGTACATTGTCAAATTTGCAAACCTGATTGGAAGACTAAAAGTGCATGTATGTATTGTAGACATTACATTTGTCGTGAGCATACAGCATTAATTTGTGGGAAATCTCCTGAAAGAAATCAATATCAAGAAACTGAAAGTTCAGACACTGATGCACAATAATCTTCTTTAAGTAATCAATAAAAATCTTTAGACCCACTTATTTATTATTTATTTTATATTGCATTATTTACCTCATGTATTATTCAATATCAAATCTATTCATGTTGTCCTAATATATATACCTTTAGTGCTCTATATAAGGGCAAAAGTTATGTCGGGTATTTTTTACCCAACACTAGCAAATGTGTTACTAATATAGATGTGAGTACTCAAAGGTTAAAGATTCTGGAAATTGCTGCCACCAATTCTTTTATTTTATATTTACATTACAAAAACACACCAGAAACTAGAAGAGTTAATTTTGTAAAACAATTGACAAGTAAACTGGTTCTCTATGCAGCACTGACAAATTCAAAGCATAGAAACAAGACCAATTTGGATGGTTTAGAAATGTATGAGGAACTGACAGCATTGTCTGTTTTAGTAAAACCTGATTTGATACCATTAGAAGTATTGCAATTCATTTTACAAATTGAATTTCCAATGTTGCAATTATGCTATGTATTATGTTAACTCTCCCAATTACAGTTGCTTCAAGTGAAAGGAGATTTTCCAAATGAAAACTTATTAAAAATTACTTGAGATCAACAACATCTCAAGAGTAGTTGAGTAGATTTGCAATGATCTCAATAGAGCATGATGTTTAAAAAAAAAACTAAAATATGAAGATCTACTACATGACTTTGCCCATTCAAAAGCTCAGAAACAAACTTTTTGCAAAAAGTTTTGTACAATTTCATATTATTTTTTTTATAAATATGCGTTGTTTTTATTAATTTTATTTTCTAAAATTTTTATGAAATTTCATATTTATTTTTGCGTAAAATAAACTGTATTCTTTCAATTGCTTATTTATTCATAAACAAAATGCATTCAACATTATGATAATTAGGTCCTATTAAAACAATAAAAAATCAATTTTTAATTCATGTGCAATTTTCAATTTATGCATCGATGTGATGCCAAAATTGAAATCTGCTTGAGGTACCATAATGTGTTGAGCTAGCCATGAAGGTGGATGCCTAAGAGGCCTGCTATCTAAGATTTAATAAAAATTCACAGTAATGTTTTTTAGATATTGTCATATACTTAAAGATATCATAGGAATATTGGTATACAATTTTCATAACTAATCTGATATTATGGTCTTAAGATACTATAAAAGCAGAAATATTAATGAGCGAACCTCTTCTCATATTTATCTTCACATGTATTCATGCCCAGATTCAAATTACAAAAAGAGCATACTACTCTCAAATTTACAGAAATACTAGCAAAAAATACCATTAGTGTTTTACTCTGAGTCATCTGACTCATCACACTTGACAAACAATTAAATTTCAATGACCCATATGTTATCATGTGTCCATTGCCAAAAATAATTGTACAAACAAGGAATATGTATAAAATGAGTTGATAGCCATGCCTGCTTGCTTATAACAAGGCTGTGGACAAAACAGTTTTTTAAAATTTTTATGAATTTTATTACAGTGAAGTAAACGAAAAAGAAGTTGTGGACCTCGGAAGCTCTCCCCTTGGTATTCCTAAGGTTAACATAATGCTGCAATACAAGAATGGGGAATCACTCAGAGGGCATTGAAGGCATATAATGGAGGTGTTTCATGCGATAGAATACCTACTTAAGTAATTTGTTATTTTGAATATATAGCAGTGAAACATTTTCTTTAGATTTAGTAGGATTGATAGCTTCATCTGCAGGCATTAAAAAGCTGTGGGCTGATATTTTTCCTATCTACCTTTAAACGCATGTGAAGTAAGTTTGAAATGTAGTTGCCTCAGGTAGCCCTTTTCTAGGAGTGGCAATATAGCAGTGTTGCCACATTTCTGCACCTGTCTGTCATGAACTGGAGTAACATTTTGCCTTGGTTGGCAGATTTTCATGCAATGGCTCTGCATTCGGCTTTAATTTAATTTTTAATCACATACACAGTCCACCTACAGCAAATCTACAGGCCACCAATTTTTCACATGATATAGGTTAAGAACTCCGTGTTTATGTATAATTCAAACTAATCCTCTCCGGCCTCAATTTAAAAAAACAAAACCTTTGCTGAGTATTTGCTGAAATTTCTGATGCTTAACAATAACATGACTTCATGAAATGTAATTTATCTTGTCAAGAACAATTTTAATAACCTTAAAATTGTGATGCCTAACTCTCAATAGACAGCAAGTTTTGATGTTCCATGATGTAATTGGCAGCAGAGGATTAATACCAAGTGGATTTGAGTATAGTAAAGAAATTTTCAGAAAAAAGTATACAGGAGGTTCAGCAAAGTCCCATAAACCTAGAAAGATGAAGTAAATCATAAAAAGGAATACGCATTTTCAGGTGGTCTAAAATGAATTTCATACTATGTAGGTACTTTTGAAAATTTTAATGTTCTTCATATAACCTTTCTCATATAAATGTTCAACTTTATGCTTGATTAGTAGAGTTTTCCTCAAGCAAAATGATTTCCTTATGCTTCATTGCTAATATTATGAGTACTAGATATCTTTAGGATTATCTTCTCAATGATTTTATCAAAACTGGAAAAATGAGAAATATATAAAGACAACAATGGTTAAGTTGATAACAAAGATAAACTAAAGTGAATATCACAAATACTTGTGATAAAATGGTTATCCCTTAAGAATGGTGGCCTGGGTGTATCACACCCAGAGCATTTTAAATGTCAATATTTTTCTTTTCCTAAATGCTGATAACTTCATTCGATTAGTAGCTGAGTTTTGAGGGATTTGTGACAGGTCCTAGTGTGATTGCGACTTTGGAACAATAAAAAACAAATTTTTGTCAGAGCTCTGGGTTACACCCACTGGCTGTGCTTGTGTAATATGTTTTAATACTAAAAATATAATTAAATTGGCAGTTTTTACTCAATATTCTTTGGATCCTTGCATAATTGGTTGGTATTTGTTTTTTATGATGTTTATTGTGTTGTTTTCAACAGAAGACCCACCTACAAAGTATAAATCCAGAAAGCTATTTTTGAAAGATTTAGCTATAGGTCTTATACAGCCACAAATTAATATTTCTGCTAACCATAAGAACCTTTCTGCACATCTTTTATACACCTGTTGTACATACGACATCAAATGCTGTAAAAAAATGATGATGAAATTGTAACACAAAAGAAGAGAAAGGTGTCTCACAAATATTTCCGATGCCAACTATGTAAAGGGAAGGACCGTAAAACTAAATCAATCTGCTCACAATGTGGTGTACACCTTTGTCAAGAACATAGCAATTTCTTTTGTGATCAGGGCCAACCTGAGCTATGGGGAAGATGGGCAGGTGACCGGGGCGCCAAAGTCTTTGGGGTGCTAACCCAACCACTATCTATGCATTACTTGTAAAAAAAAATATTTCATACCAATTTATAATGTAGAACAGACTGAAATGGTGATGGCATCCATTTTATTATTTTTTATCAGTAATTTTTACAGAGCGATGAATAAATTAACATATACTTTGTAAATATCTCAACAAACATTTATGGAGGGGTGCTATCTCACCCATGGTGCCAAAATTCCTCTGGCCGCCCCTGTTTGTGATAACTGCCAGAAGAAGATATCTGTACATATGGAGACCTAAGATGATTAAAATTTTTTAATACTTCATATCTTTGAATATTTTTTTAAAAAAGACATGAAAATACATCAGTTTTTCATTCATTTTCAGTTTATCATATGCTTATATTAATTTTACAATAACAGCAACATTTCCCTGACACTTAAATCCATCCAAAAGGACTGGGTGTATGACACCCAGTGACATGGATCTCATTTGTAAAATAGGCGACCACACTCAAGGGTTAATATAAATTGTCCTCAGTTAGTTATTTGTAAAATTAATATAATTGTTGTAAACTTACGTGCTTGAGTTTCTAGGATTTGCAGTAAATTGGACTATTTGTGATCCTTATTTATTCACTGGAATTTCTGATGGTAACAACTTTTTTTAAATGAATGAAAAAATCATGATCACATGCTCAAGAAGTTAGTCTTGAACCAACACTAGTCCTTGCAGTGATGTTGAATTTCAGGTCCCTGGAACTGGCTTCTAATTTGCATGATGAAAGCCTAAAAAAGTTATAATAAACTTGTGTGACAAATTATTTTTACTCTAATTGTCTTATTAACCCTTCCCATGCTATTGCAATACCCAGGGCCATTTAAGTGGGTGTGCAGAGCATGCATGGCATGCGGGCAGCCACTTCTTGGGGTGTCCACCCAAAGTCGAGATTGAAAAGAATTAGGCACTTGTGCATTTTACCACCTACCCTCCTCCCCAGACAATTTTTGATCTTCTTCTGTTTACTCCAGGGAAACAATGGATAAGATGGTGGGTTAGCATTGCATGGAGTTCAATTGAAGTGAAACTCTTTAATAAAGAAAACAGTATAAACAATATTTGTCCATATCTAGTGTCTTCTTTGTAGTTCACAGTTTTCATTATACTATCTTCCAAATACAACTATCTCACATCCATAGTTTTACTCAAAAGGATAAGCAATATATGTCACTGTTTGGGTACCCAATCTTCGTTGGCATGGAGAGGGAGTAATTCGTTTAGTCAGGGCACTGCAGGCACCTAGAACTAGTTCAATCTCCAGCATTATTTCCTTGGAGTGCACAAAAGAAGATTGAGAATCACTAGAATAAGCCCAGGAGGGTAAAGTGCACAAGTGCCAAAAATTAATACATTATTGTGCTGTCATTGTATTTATAATATCAATAATTAGATACTTATCATGGCTATGTTTGGCTTATAGTGGTAAATCAAATAAATTATCCATTCATTTTAGTGCTGTCTTATGACAGGTCCTACCAATTCATTGATTGGTTTTGACTACGGAATATACATACATTGTGTGGTGGTTTCCCATTCCCATCCACACCTGACACACACAGAGAAGGGAGGAGGGAAACCCTGTGCCAGCATTTGCCTACTCTTTGCAAAGACCCCAAGGGGGCTAACTGTTTAACATCCCTTCTGAAGGATAGAGCGTTGACTTTTGCAAGGTCTCCTCAAACTGCACAAGTAGGGGCACTGGCGACCTTGGAAAAAATCCCACTCACAGGATTCGTGCCTGATGCCACTTAGAATAGCAGGCCAATGCCATTACCACTACACCACCTACAAACCCAAATAAATTATATAAACATGATAATGGGAATTTTTTTAAGGCAGCTGAAATGGTAGCTATATTTGATTCTGTTATGCTAGAATATCTCAAAGGAGCGGAAAAAGTAATTTGTAACGAAAAACCTATGCCACATTATTTAGGTAACATGATACAAATGTTACGAGGACAAGGCTATGACGACGGGTTAACATGTGTGGTAAGATTAGCAGCTTGCAGAACAAATATTAGATATAAATCCATGTGCACTATATGTACCTTGTTCAGTATAGTTTAAATCTTGAAGTGAATGATGCTGCAAGTGTATCATAAAAATTTTTTTATATTGAGAATTTGTTTATTTTTCTGCATCTACAAAAAAATGGTGTGTTAAAAAATACATATCAGAACTAAATTTAAAAGCTCTTAGTGACACAAGGAGGTTGAGTAGAATAGATGCCATTAAACCCATACAATAAATAAATTGTAAGGCCAAAGTTGGAAATTTTACACCTTAACCTTGGTTTACACATGGAAATATGGGGGATATTCAAGAATTTGAATACTAAATTGTGTATAAAGATATATTGCAAATTAAATAATGACACATAATTGAAATAGGCCCCTAGTTTAAATATTAACCCTTCCCATGTCGCTAAAATATACAGAGATTTTAAATTCCTGTTCATTTTTTTCAGATAAAATTTTTTAAAAATGGGTATTTTTTTTAAAAGCCAAATCAGTCAACTACATATTCATATATATGAAAACTGCACTTATAACATAAATATTATAGATATGAGGTAGTTATTACTCTCCAAGTATGATGTTGTTTAGCAGTGATTTTTCTAAAACTGGTGGTGCATCTCTGAATACTGTCTCTAACTAACACTATTAAATATATACACTATTTACAGTTAATTGAATATTTACATCTGTTTGCACTCCGCTACTCCTCAAATATTTTTCTTTTTGTGATAGTCCTCAATGCCATTGGAAAATAGCATGAGAAAATCATTTAAAGAAAAAACATCGCCAAAAAATTGCATTTGCTTGATCCATTCTGTACTGAAATATTCTTGTATTTCAGTCTTTGGATTTAGGCCCATGTTTATAATTACGCCAAGGAAGGCCTCCATATCACCAGATTCACTACTCTTCCAATTAGCGAGACGTGATGTAGGCGAATTCTGCTTGGCTAATTTTCTGTTTTTGCCGTAGAGATCGGTTTCATCGCGTATTAGACTGATCATTTCATCTCCAAAAAAAGTCGGAAATATTGTATAGGTTCGCTGTGAATATTAAAATCACTTGGAAGAATTATTCCCGGTGTAACCTAACTAAAAATAGGGTGAAAACTTGGACCAGGGTCATTAGAAACAATGTCCAACCAACCTGTCGTAAGTCTTGGCATAGGTTCACCATTTAACACGATTTCCTCCTCATCTTCGTCTAATTCCCTTTCACTATTCATCAGACTATCTGATTCATCACTAAAACTATGGAAATATTCTTCATCATCACTTATTTCAGCTAATAATTGGACCAAATCCGATACCGATACTTCAAAGTCCGCCATGACGGATGTTTACGTTCTCAAAAAGGAAATTCAAGTTCGAGACACGGGAAGGTTAATTACAATATAGTCAACAAAGGTATTAAAATGTAATTAAAATGTTGTGTTAAATTAGCAACCGTTTGGTTGTCACAAAAAAGAAATTTATTCCATAAAAATAAACTTGAAACTTGTTGTTTAAAAGTTTAATTTTGAGAAAATGTTGTCCATATTGGAAAATTTGGCTTAGTAAAAAGAACTTTATTCTTATCCGTGCTTTAGTGCAAGTTTTAAATTCTTTCGATGAATTAAATAAACTTTAAAATTCTAAGGAAAATTATTTATTATGGAATAAAGTCAATAATAAACTTCACATTTGTTTTCCACATTAGTCTTTTTTAATTGAGCATTCCTTTTATTCATCAGAAGAATTTCTGAATTGTCACTGGAATGTATTGTAATTATTGTAATTTTTTTGTTTGTTTGCTGACAATGTAATACTCAAAGAGTGTCTACAATAAACTATTCTCAGTTTGATTCTATTCTTTTTTAAGTTGTCTAGTGCCAAAAAACTCTTGTTTCTGAAGAAATAACTCACACATTTAACAGAAATAAACCCTAAAGCCCAAAATGAATCATCAATGGGACTATGAGCCTTCATTTCAAAATTGGAATGTGAAGAAAGAAGAAGTCATTGTATGTCCAGCAGTTATGGGTTTGCACAGGTGTCGTGTCTATTCGTGATGAAAATTCTTCCTTACGATTAAGATAAGTTAAATTTCTTCATATTAACTTTGGTCATCATTTGTTATGCTATATTTATAATTATATTTAATGATATCTTCTTCTAGGATCAGTTTAAAAATATATTTACCTCAACGTAACTTGTCTCTATTATGTGCCGTAAGCCTTCATACTAAAATCGCATGAACAAAATATCATTTGTGAAAGTTCATTTTTGCACTGAACAGTGATTTTTATTAGCCATAATTAGTTACACTAATACTCTTTTCCATCCCTGTCATGCAGTACTGTTTTAATTTACATTCTCAAATAAGACCGCCCAATAACCACACCGCCTCGAAATTCTGCCGCCCCCAAAATCCTGCCACTCCCGAAAGCCTGCCGCCCCTAGGCCATGGCCTAAGTATTGTAAATCTGCTAATGTATATACCAGCATGCACCTCAAGCCCTCCAACCACCTTCATTACCTCCACTTTGACAGCTGCCATCCCCTCCACACCTAAATCTCAATTCCCTATGCCCTAGCCTGCAGAGGGCGGAGAATCTGCTCGGACAGACACTCGCTGTCCGAGAACTGCTCCATCCTCGAATATGCATTTCTTCAGTGAGAATACCCGCCGGATCTGATCCAGTGATCTGAGACCAAATCCGGCAGGCAGTCACACTCATCACCCCTAACTCCCACCCCAATACACATGCCATCACCGATTCCACCCCCAACTCACCCTAACCACCCTTTTTACTTTCTCATATATGTAGTGTATTGAGAAAGTATTGTAATCGAGAAAAATTCGACTTCGAGATTTTGATGGAAATATGTTTTAGGTGAGTCCATAAAAGTGGTTTTTGCCATGCCGTCTGTCTGTCTGTTCGCCGTTCTAGGGCCCAAACGCATATAATAAATTGAATGATATCTCATATTTATGCAATATATCATCTTTTGCAGACCATTTTTTCATAAAAATAAAGGGTAGTTTATTCTTGGCGATTTTTAGAAAAATTTGATTTACTCAAAAGTGGCTCCAGAAAATTTGATTAAAATCAATCCAGTTGTAGAGCCTGATGTTACAAATAATACTGTGTAAGCCATATTTCTCAAAAAATCACTGTATGGCATCCAGTGACATTTAAATTTATGCTAAGCTAACTTACCTAAGCCCTATGATGTCACATCTCTGCCGCGATCCACTCAAAACCTTACTACAGCCTTACAGTTAAACTAAATCGAATGATATCTCATATTTATAATATCATTCATAAAAGACATTCTGAAGAGATGAATGATATTGCGCAACAATTAAGGATACTTTATACTTGGATATTTTGAAAAAAATTCGATTTACTCAAAAATGGCTTTAAGGATTTTGACTAAAATCCATCAAATCGTACAGCCTGATGTTGCAAATAACACTAACTAAGCCATATATCCCAAAAAATTAATAAATATTTATCAGTGGCATTGAAATATATGCTAAACTATGGTTAGCTTTAAATAATAAGCGTTTTCTTTTACAAGCATACAGAGTGGACCAAACGTATATACGTATATGAGAAAGGTTGTTGCAATGTATATTGCGTCATTTATTTTCTCTGGCATCCATGATATTTTGAGGAATATTCTAAAAGCCGCCCACCCTATCCTCACATCCTCCCCCACCAGGTTCGATTCCCTACACCGCCAATCCTCTCCTTCTGCCAACCCCCTATTCTGGCAAACATTTTATGGAAAAAAGAACCCCAAGCACCCACTCCCCTGCACCTTGCAGAAGACCCCAATGTCTCACATACCCAATAAACCCACCCTGCAATTCCTTCTCCAGCCTCACCACTTACATCACCTACTCCATAACTTCTCTTTCCAACTGCACCACCGGCAATAACATTTACCTCCTGAGATGCACCCAATGTCCAGCCATCCCCTAAACATCTGCATGAATGGCCACCATAACAATGTCATTCTTAGATGAATGCAGCCTGTCGCTGTTCATGCAATCAAACACAACTTAAAATTTAATGATTCCTTAATAGTGAGAGCCATTCGTACTCTCCCCGATAATACTTCGGCTTCCCAAATCCTTCAGTGGGAGCTTGCTCATATCCATCTTCTAAACTCCTTCACTCCCCCTGGCCTCAACCTTCGCTAGCATTTTACTCCTTTTTGGCCATTCCCCACCCCCTCACTTTCCTCCAATCCCCGACTTTTCCTCACTACCCTTCCACCCCATGTCTCTACCCAGTGTCATTGCTGTCAGATGTCTCTCTCCTGTGCTGATGAAGGGATCATTCCCGAAAGCTTCCGCGTTTTAGTTTTCTGTGTTTGTTTTACATGTGTCACTTTGCAGCTTGCCAACATGAAGTCATCTTATTGGTGAGTGCTCACTGGGCTTCCTTATCCCAACAACTTGTTGCCATCCATTTATCACATTTACCTTTCCTCTTCCGTAAGCATATATATATATATATATATATATATATATATATATATATATATATATATATACACACACACACACACACACACACATATATATATATATATATATATATATATATATATATATATATATATATATATATATATATGTACACACACACACATACAGTATACCCTTGTAAGTATAGTATGACTTTAAAATAAGGTCATATACTGTGTATATAAAAAGTGAAAAGAAGCATGAACTTAAATAAAACTATTTATTAGAGATATTGACAGTATTGAAGTTTGACAAACTATAAAGCTACTCACTGATTTCATTTATATAGTAGTTTCATTCTTCTTTTTTGCAATAAAAACTGCTTTTTAATGTAACCATTAAATTAACTTCTTGTTTTAACTTCATTTGTAAACTCTTTTCAATTGAAAGTAAACTGAGGCCACATAATCTCTCCTGTGCTTGTGTACCACTGTAGCATGTATTTATTCTTTTAATAGCAGTAAAGGAGTGTTCCACTGCACCCATGCTACTCGGTATAGTAAGAATTAGTTCGGCTAGTTTATTAGTCTCTTTAAATGCCACCTTGAGAGAAGTGGCAGATCCATGGGGGAAATCGCCCTCTCCTTGGACAACCTCATTGCCCTCCACTGGGTGCATTCTTAAATTCATTCTGTGCAATGTTTCTTGTTTCTACACTGAAGATTAAGTCTGTATGACAAGGGAAAGAAAGATTTTGATGGGAATAGGGATTTTCAAAATGTATGGTCATCAGCAAAGGCAGAATCCAGAGGGCAGAGGGGCAACTGGGAAGTTTTTGGATCTGCCCCTGCCTTCATATTATTTTCTTTCATAAATTTCACTTATTCATGCACTGGTTTGCTTGAGAATTCAGAAGACAAAAAAAGTACTTTGAGTTCATTTTTCAACTGTATGTAGTCAAAAACTGATCTGTAGAATTCTTTTAATTTATCTAGTATCCTGTCTGGAAAAGTTTTGGCATACTGTTCATATTTTTTGAGTCAAAGTAGTTGAAAAAAATTCCAGTTTAGACATTGGAGCATGCCTTTCGTCCATCTCCATGCATATGCAATTAACTATTTTCCAAAATAATTGAAGATATACATCTTTCTCTTCTTTGTCTGATAGACCTCCTTTTAGTCTTTTAGGCCTTGGTTCATCATTTTTATTTCTTTCATTTGCAATCAAAACCCATATAAGTTGATATACTTAAATGATTATCTAAAAGAGTATCATTGTTGTGAAGTACATTTAAAAGTTCTATATAATTACCTCTATTCATTGAATCCTTAGACTCATTATGATCTTGCAAAGGAAAGTCTTGTTTAGATAAATTGCAAAGAGCCTTTTTATAATGTCTCTATTTTTATTCACTTGTTCATTATCTCCACTTATTTTTTCGTTGGTTGTCAATTAAAGTGTCGATTCTTTGTTTTTCAAACAGTTTAAGATTCAGAAAAGACTGAACATGTGATTGGGATCTTTTATGCTTCAGCAGTGCTATTGCTAAATGCTTAAGATCGGAAACTCATTTTTCTTCTTCTTCTCTTTTGAGAAGAAAAAACACGGCCAAGAAAAAAGGTCTAGATCTAATTTCACAGCCAGTCTTTCATATTCAGATTTTACATCTTTATTTTACAAAGCAAATTTGGAAGAGCAGAACAAGAGTGACCTTCTTCCACAATTTCATACAATCAGCATAAATTTGAGTTGAAAATGGTACACTTAATAAATCTTTAACACTGTTTCCCATTGTATAAGATGGGCAAGTAACTCAGTGTAAAAAAATAACAAAAATGTTTTAAAAACAAGTACAAAACACAAATTTAATAAACACCGTAACACAAGAAAGGAACACTTAGTAAATCAATGCCATATCCATCGGAGAGCTTGCTTACTATAAACACCAAATTCCTTTAGATGCGCTACTGACACACCACACTCCATTCAGGCCATTATCCACAAACATTAGCCAAGTATCTCTCTACTGCACAGCTGTTCTGCTCAAGGCCTCCCAGGGCTAGGGAGTGTGCATTAGCCCAGGTTGCAGGCTTCGAGGTTCTTCCAGGGAAATGTTTTTCTATGAGAGGTGCTGATGAATCATGGAACACTCTCCAGGCTGGTATGTTGCATTACTGAAGTATCTGCACTGCTGCTATACTTATTAATAGAGCTAGCCTCATTGCAGTGGTATAATTCAACAAATTGTTTATGATGTTTGACAAATGACATAATCCAGTTGAGGGCAATATCATTAATGCCCGATTGTTTGAGTTTATATTCATGTTTAGAATGGTCTATAGAGTCAAAGGCCTAAGAGAAATTGTAAAATAATCCCAGGGTAAGAGATTTATTACCGATGGATTGATAGATCTCTTGTAATAGATTAAATATAGCTGTGTTGGTTGATTTTTCTTTAGGAAATTCATGCTCTGATGGTACTATTATTTGAAATTTTTTGAGATAGATGGTAATTCGAGAAAGTATTATTCTTTCAAATATTTTTGAAAAAGCTGATTTTAAGGCTATGGGTCTGTAGTTTTTAGGGTTTTCAGCTGAGTTTTTTTGTATATTGGTATTATTATGGTTAATTTTAGTGATGAGGGAAACATGTCTTTACATCAGGGGCAGGCAACCTTTTCACCTACGAGGGCACAATTTATATTACTGAGGATGTGAAGGGTGCATAAGCAAGATCAGTTGATATCTCTCTGTATCAGTGGTCGGCAACCTCTTTATCTATGAGGGCGCAACTTTAATTATTGGGGGTGTGAAGTGAAGTAACAATAATAGATGTATACTAATATTTATTAAAATGATATTTTTGTATATATAAGAGAAAAACTATTAAAGAATTTATTATAAAACATGAAAAATAAAACTTGGGACTGCATATCTTCAGCCAACTTGCTATAATTTGGCATATAACTCGAGATACCTGATCTTAGGCAGTCGTCTAAATTGTAATCGGTGAGTCTCGATCGGTACTTGGATTTCAAGTGTTTCATGCTTGAAAAAATGGACTCGCAATTGTATGTTGAAGCACAGTAAGAATATATTTTTAGGGCACATTTTTTTAATAATGGATAGCGATTTTCGTCAACTAAATTCCAAAAGTATTCATCATTTCTATGTGACCTTAAAATAATATCATTCTGCATATTTATTATTTTCATTTCTAAGTCCTCGGTGTTGATGATATAAAAGTTAAGTTCCAATATTAACAGACATATCATTGTCCATAAAATTGAACGGATTAGCAAAGAATGCTATTATGGGTTCTACTTCGGAAAACTGACGAAACCTAAAATTAAATTCCTACAGGAGAGTTTCAATGTGTTGTGAAAAAGGTTCAGCGGTAACATTTTTATTAGTCAGACTCTCAATAATACATTTTAAATTCGGGAAATGTGATAATGAATTTCTCTCTAGGTGAGACTTCCACAATGCCAATTTACATTTTAATGCATCTACTGCACTTATCATTTTTGCTATGTGTTGAGTTTTCCCTTGCATCTCTATATTCAGTTCGTTCAATCGTAAAAGAGCCCTAAAGTTACCATCGTTATTGTCTGGTTCATGGAGAGAAATGGGACCTGAATCTTTCGTGCCTCTCAGAGCAAGTTCTTGGCGACCACATAAAATTATGGTTTCTACTATAGAATGTAACTTTTCTCTGTTTTCCTTTACCTGGCGCTTTCTTTCGGAATCTAGCATACACACTATATCAACTTGCTTTCCACTTATAACATTTAGAAAATTATCTGCATGCATACTAGCCTCAATATGATATTTTGTTTTCTCATGTTTTCCAAAATATTCTTTCGCATTCTTCCAGTTTAGATAGGCTGTTGTTACTAATGCTCCTAATGCTTGATCTCCTCTGCCTCCAACTTGGTGAGCAAACAATACACATATTTTACAGAATGCTCCACCTGCTCGTTTTGAATAGACCAACCAGGGATACAATTTTAGCCATTTAAATTGGAAAGTTAGGTTCCTTTTACCAGAAACAGGGAAAATAAAATCCTCAGAAGGTATCCATGGGTTTTTTAGAGCCTGTTCCTTTACAAAATCTTCCAAGATAACTCCCCCTAAGAAATTGCCAATGTCTAGCTTGTGATATGTTTCACTGTCATCAGACTGTTCTTCGCTACAGAGAGTTATACTATCACCATCATTAGCACGTTTTTCTCTACAGAGAATTTCACTGTCACTGTCATCAACACGTTTTTCTCTACATGGAGAATTTAGGTTAAGTTGGTTCTTTTCTGTAGATGTCACAGTATTTGCTACAGAACTGGATGGCACTGAATTGGTTTTAAATTCAACATCCTCCCTTTTTACGTTTGAGTTACTACTAGTGTTTTCTTTTATTCTTTTGGTTGTCATAAAACCCAGTAAGGAAGTTTGGTTTAGTCTCTTCATATCTCTAATTTAGGTACTTTTTTCACTGTAAAACGATTACAATTTAAAAAGTTTTTAAATGAAATTTATTTGTTTTATTTTATTATTGAAAAATAATAAAAGTTAGGCCTACCTCAAATGAATCAATGAATTTAGAAGATGAACTTTTAGGAACAAAGAAGTATTTTATCCTGCAGTTTTCCCTTGCGCGGAGCCGTGCTACGGCGCCCAAATACGGGATTCTTCTTGCTGGAAAAGTTGGAATACAGTTCTGAGTACCAGATACTACTATCCCACCACAACTTCTGAAGACCTGCCCTTGAGGGTGTGAGCGGCGCTGCCTCGGCAGTGAATAAGGGTGGTGCGGGTTTGCAGGAGTAGTTTTGTGCCTCCTGCCTTACGCTGTGTTGCCATACCCCCGAATCATCTGAATCTTCACTCTTTCAAAAGCATGTATGACTGACGCGCCAAATCTTCTAAAACTAGAAGTAGCAATGCCGCAGATAAAACACGTTGACCGTGGTGGAGGAGGGGTTGGAGTGTTTTGCTAGGAGCAAATCACAATGATAAGAGTTTAAAGGGAGCACGGAAAGGGGAAGGGACATTCTGAAGCTTCACATTCCTTCCGAAGTTCCAGAAGATTTGGCAGTGCAGTACACAGGGTTGCCAGATTGGGCGATTAATTGCGATTTGGGCGATTACAATCAGTGATTTGCGATTAGAAATTTGGCTTTTGCAACCGGTCACAAATTGGGCGATTTAAAGTTCAAACATTCAACTGTGCGATTCCAAAAAATTAGACCTTTTAATAATAATTAGAGGGAAGAAGAGGAGGCATTCCTGGAGGGTGTCACTTTGATCGTGGCCGCAGCTAAGGAATAACCCTAAATTTGTTTGTTTTTCCATCCTCACTATCTCTGTACTCATTCTAAATTCACGATTTTCGCGTTTCTTATGTTTTTCTCACGCAAATTAATGTTTGTATTAATTTTTCCTTAATATTTAAATAATTTTAAAAATATTTCGTATTGGTTTCGATTTTCTCACTAGTTCAGCCCTAACCACCCATCTGAAAATTGAATTTTTTGAACCACCGTTTGTATAATAAAGAAGTATATTTGTTTTATGTCTCCCGCATAAACAAATGATAAACATTTTGATATAAAAGAATGTGCTCTTCAATTCAATTTACCTTTCCTGTGGCTCCAAAAACATAAATCTCACGTAATAAATTATAAAAGTATTCCTACTATTCAACGAATTGATGGAAATGTGCGACTTTGGGCGATTTGAAAGCGCTCCGGTTGTGATTTTGCGGAGCTATCATCTGGCAACCCGTCTACACTGATGAAGTATGTTTTGAGCAGTTTATTTTACTGCCTTCACCATATGAGTCACCCTTAAATGTTCCCCTCTCCAATGGTCAAACTTAGTGACCCTTCTAGGTCACTAAGTAGCGCCTCATGTGCCTAAGCATAAATCCGCCCATCTGAATTGCAGTTAAAAACTTAACATTTTGTGTTTTCCTCAGGCATTATTTTTTTAGGTTCTTAAGAAAGGAGAATCCGTATGAGGGGGGAGGGTTTGAACCCCTCTAACCCCCCCCCATATATACGGCCCTGCCCTCACTATTTTTAAGATTAAAAAAAAATTGTACGTCATATGGCATTCGAAGGTTACAATGCTCCATGTAGACCTATTTTTAAAGGATTTAACATATTACCTATGCCATGTGTATATATTCTTAATTTAATTATTTTTATGAGAAAGAATCTGAGCGATTTTGAATTCAACTCAAAATTTCATAATTATAGTACTAGAAATTATAATAGCTTACATGTTAACTATGTCAGAACCAGAGGTACTTCTCTTGGCCCCAGAAATATGGGGGTCAAATTGTTTAATCATTTGCCAAGTTTTCTCAAGACGCCTATGTCCCTATGTATGTTCAAAACAAAGTTGAAAGAATTTTTATTACATAAAATGTATTATAGCATTAATGATTTTTTAGATGACAAATGTTAATATATCTGTTTATTTTGTGTATATGTTTTTGACGAATCCTATACCTCCTTTTGTAAGGTCTTTGGAGAATAAAGTGACTTTGACTTTGACCATTAAGTGAGATTGGGGATAATTTTGAAATGAGAAAAAAGTCTGCTATGTCCGGAAATCATTTTTTTTCTCATTTCAAAATTATTCCCAACTTTACAGCTTATGCCTGTCTGCATAGGACCTTTAGATCGCTTTATTCCATCAATTTCTTGCTTGTCAATCTCACTATTTGAGAGGGAGGAGTTTTCTTCGATGTTTCTCTTCCTCCTCATAGTCACACTCTGTCATGGGATCATCAGGGTCATCTGTTTCAACAAGTACTTCTTCAGCAGCAGAGGTGGATGTGGAAGCAGAGGTGGATGGCAAGTGTGGTGAAATAGGACATAAAAGAACTAGACAAAATTGCCATCTTTTTCTCATGATAAATCTCCTTGTAATATGCCAGAATATCTGGTATGCCCCTGGAGACTGATGCAAAACTTGCAGTGTTTGAATCCTGCCTTTCAAAGAGCTCAAGTGCTTCATCAATTTTTTGGAATTCCTCTGCCATTAATTTGGCGGTGATTTTTTTTCTGGAGTCTCAGGCGCTCTCTGAAGCTTCTTCATCTGCTTCTCACTCTCAAACTCAATTAGGTCCTCATTAGATAGATCCTCACTCAGCAATTCAGTAACATCATCCTCAAATTTTAGCTCTAACTGCTTTCCCATGTCAAGGGTACTATGAGTGATTTTTTTCCGAGTCTCATCAAACTCAGTAAAATCATTCACATATGGTTAATGCAATTTTTTTCAGGCAGAATTCATTGTTGTATTCTTCACTTCATGCAAAGTGTTGATGACTTAAGGATAAATATTAAAATCCTTCCAGAATTCCTTCAGGGTTTTAAGCTTATACTGTTCAGTGGATTCCACTGCCTGAGAGAGGGCCCTATAAGTGTAGAGGGCTTTAAAAAAGTATATTACACTTTGATCCATCAGTTGTAATGAGAAAGTTGTGTTGGGAATAAGAAACACAACTTTAACATCAGGATGAAAATCATCTAAATGATATGTATGTCCAGGAGCATTGTCCAACACCAGAAAGATTTTCCACAATAAAGCTTCATTTCAGGCACATAGTGTTTGTAGAACCATTCCTTGAAAATTTCTAGTCATCCAAGCCTTTCTATTTGACATGCAAATCACTGGCAAAGATGCTTTAGCAATATTTTTCAATGTACGAGAGGTTTCTGAATGATAAACTAGCAGTGGTGTGAGCTTGAAATCCCCTGCCACATTACCACCCAGCAATAGGGTTAGGTTGTCTTTAATGTCTGGCATGCTTTTTTCATCTTTGAATATGTAAGTTCCTTCATGCATCTTTCTAAGAGAGTCTTGTTTTGTCAACAATAAACACTTGATAATCACTATAACACCACTCCTTCACAACTTCGGCAAATATTTTCACAAATTCTGCCGCTGCTTTTTCATCAGCAATAGCTGATTCAGCAGTCACTTTAATGCAGACGAGCCCTGGCTCTAAACCACATAAACCACCCATGACTTGCTTGGAAAGGCGGTGCATCATGTGCGTATTCACTCATTTTAAAATGCCTTGAATAGGCCGAGGCTAAGAGTAATGGCGTTGGTTCAGATCCTCTACCCACCTAATCCACAAACTTTCCATTTTTTCCAAGCACCACTTATTTTTTTAGTAATTACTGTTAGTTACAATGTTGTGGAAGCTTTTACATGTTCCAAAGTTCTTTGTTTTTCGTTAATGATTTTTCCAATAGTTGAACGATTATTGCTTCTAGACTTGTATAGTTAAATGTGTCGTGTCGGCAGTCGTATTAATTAAAGCTGTCGGAGTGCGCCGCACACGTCGCACGTTTAGATACCCCTTACCGATAGTACTTACTTAAGCTTAAGTGCCAGATGATATTTTAATTTAATGGGATGAATGATAAACTGAATGCATATATAATAATCATACATACGTACGCTCTTCTGCAACTCTTTTTACCTCCTACATAACAATTCTGATCGATACATCAATACCAATCTTCCTCTGTTCTACTATTTTCCTCTCTACTTATGGCCATTTAGGACCAAGCTTACGAAAATCATGTTTCTCTTTTCCCGTTCGCTTCAGTTTTTCCCCATTTTCTCCATTAGCGTATAATTTTTTCTGTGGGAGGTGGACCGAAAGAATGTGCTGCTTCTCGGTTTCCGTGCGTATTTGCGTATTGAAACACCTGAAGCTTAAGTATAGGTATCATTGTAGGCATATCTTTTCATTCTTATAGCCATTGCGATCTCAATACACGTAACGTTATTTATCCTAAATATGCCTAAAATATTTATAACATATAAGGGAATTCTAAAGTCCCGTGGCATTAATCGCGCTATTTAACGGGCTCATAACGAGCTAAAACATCGCAAACGCGCCGAAATTGTAATCACTGTGAGCGGAGATGTATGAAAGCTCAATATTGAAAATGCGTCCTCGGAATTCACGTTGCATAAGATATTGCTGTATATATTAACAAATCTTTCACTATTAATTATTAATCACCGGCAAATATACCCGGCGTTGCTCGGGTTTTTAAATCAAGACAAAATAATTTCAAGAAGATTTGAAAATAAATGAAGTATTTAAACCAAGAAATTTTTTATTGTAATTCTTGTTGGTATACAATATTTCTAGTCTACCCCTTTTATTCTCAAATAAATAATTTTTTCCCGCATCCTTCTCTAGACGCAGTTATATATAATTATCCATGAGCAAACCAGTTCTTTGACAATTCAACATCTGCAAGTTTAAAAGACTGCCCTTGTCTAAGTCGCTGTGATCGTAGTCGAATTTGTCTTTGCTGCTCTTGCTGTGGTTATTCTCTTATATTATAATATTTCGGGATCTGAGAATGATCTCCGTTATCGTTTTGGCATTATGCTTGTTTTAAAACCTTTGTTTAATTTCTTTGAAAATTATTTTCTTAAAATAAATCTATAAAAGTAAAGTAGAGTATTAAAAATGGAAATTTTAAACCAATATTGTGAATTTGTATCTAGATATAGAATTTTGGAAACGAAAGAAGTCTACGTGAAACCGAAATTTAAAATCTTGCAAACTTTTGTAGGCGATCGGTAATTATAACTTTTTTTCTGCACAAACAAACAAATTTTAGAAAATATTTATGAAAGGAAGAAGCAGAGAAGATTATTGTTTCGTTATTACTGTATACCTTTTTAGATCCCGGAACGGTAAATAATGCGTTGTTATTTACGGCTATTGTTGTTCAACATTTGTTATGTAATCATTCGAGATGATAAATCTGGAGTCTCTGCCGCTATTAAATTGGTTATTTTACCGTCCGTCCTTCTCCAAAACTACTGGGCTGATTTTAATTAAATTAAGTATTGGTGATCCTTACCAAAATTTATCGAGAAATTATGATTTGCAACTGCATCCATCAATTAGAATTCCACTTTAAATAAGCACTTGGATAAACATAGAACTACTCGCATCTCGTTAAATGGCATCCGTCAAGCAACAATTACATTCCATACTTTTCCCTCTCTAGCTCTAGTATAGGTATAGATTTAAAAACTTATTCGGATAGAGGGCAACATATAGCACAAAAAAGTCCATATAATTAAGACTTATAGTTTCGGAGATAGAAATTCGAGAAAATCCCAAGCATAAAATGATATATTTTGTTTAGATCTATCGCACCGACAAGTCAATCCGCAAAAAACAATTAAAAATCCACATTTTTTCTCCCATGCTCTTATATGATCTGTGGGGTATAGATTAAAAATGTTATTCCGATAGAGGAATATATTTACCAAAAAATATTTCTCGGGACCACATCAGAATATAATAAAACTCTTATTCTCTTGGTCACTTGGTCATTCTGTCCGTAACGCTCATTATCTCAGCCGTTCCTTCAACCAGTTCAACCAAATTTGGTAGGGTTGCAATACTATAATTTTATAATAAAATGGCCTAATTTGTTTTTTTATATTGTTTGCTTACAAAGCCAGTTTTTAACGGGCTAATTCATCTAGTAATTATATAAATAGTAAAGAAACTCTGAGTACTCCGACATGGAGTACACCTTTCCAATCTTGTTTAGATATCGCAGCGATTTCACTCGTACCAGACCGGTTACTTTAAATGGCATATATTAAAGAAAACTACTAAAATATACTTGAAATATTCAACTTTGATTTTTTTTGCAGTTTGGCCATTCAATGTCGAACAGTAAAAGCAAATCACGTCATCGCATTTGGAGAAGTTTATCACACTTTCGACACCGCGTAAAATGAAAACAGCGTTGCGAGAAGCCGGGTTGGGAAAAGTTTCACTGTATATGAAATCCATCTTAATTATGATTATGAAAAGGATTATGAAAGTAAGGAAGTGAAAAAATATTGTTTGTCAAGATATTGCATAAAAATATTGGGAGATTTATATCATGCATAAGAGGTCTTTCCGGAGTAACCAAAACAGGATTGTAAAGTTGATTGCTAATTAATCCGATAATTATAAACATGAATAGGACGGCCTGTATTGTAAAGACAATATTCTGCCTGTGAATAAATTAAGGAGATAAATCTTATTCAAATAGCATGGGCGCCCGCAACAAGGGTCATGAGGGGGCTTTTCCCCTACATTTAACAAAAAATTGCACCTTATGCATACAAGAACTCATTTCTGTTCTTTGGTTGGTTATATGATTTGCCCCACCTTGACAAAATTTCTGCGGGTGCCCATGTTACAGACAACTACTTTCAAGATAATTATGAGAAGAAATAAGTACGAATTCTTTTAAAAATTCAAAAATAAAATCTTTTTCTTTTCTGTTTTACAAGAAGTCACCATTGAAAGGAAAGAACAAGAAAATTTTTAGATTATCTGTCCATTATAAAAGATTTTGGTATCCTGATTAATTTGCATTTGCATTGAAGATCTTCGATCAAATTGAAAGCATTTTATCCTAGGCTTTGATATGTAAAGTATGTAGAGATTCGAGGAACTGACTTTTAATGATTTTGCGATAAGGTATTTATTTCATTACATGAATTATTAAGAAAACATAGTCTTGAAAAACATTAAAGCAATATATATTGAAACTAGAATAATTTACAGGAAATGTCCTTAATATAAAACCATTATCGCAAAACTTTAAAATAAAAATCCTCTCTAATCATAATTTTCATACACATATAAATATGTATGTTATGCAATAGTCGCTGTTATGATTATGCAATTTTTACTGATAAACCATAATATCTGGGAAAAATGCTTCTTTTGCCACTTGATCTCATTCCTCTAAATTTTGGTGATGTAGCAATCAATATATTTCTCTTGTGCTCCCACAAAATAAATTTAATTTTATTTCAGGGACGGCATATGCAACATGTCTCATTGGTTTACGGAAACTCATTTGAGACTGCTGTACATATTCGATTAATTAACTTGCACGTTTAATGTTCTTTCTCATCTGTGTATCCTCTCCCTCGCAGTTTTCACATAGAAACTGCAAATGAATACCAAATGGGAATAAAACGTTTTCGAGTCGCCGCTATTTCCTCTTGAAGTATTTATTTCAACAGAGTTTAAGGTTAACCATTTGCTGCTTGCACGTATTTATCCATATATAAGTCAAGCCTTGTTTTTCCAATTGAACTGTCAAATGCCTCTGAGAAGTGCTACTCGAAGTTACGACCTACGAATGAATGACCGTGTGTCAGGCGTCGGTGTGCGTGCGTCCTTATAGTTGGTCACGCATTCCACCTCTCTCCCTCTCATCCAACCCCATACTCCGGTACTCTCGTAGTAAATGAGTGCAAGGCGCCGAGGGGGAGATAACCTCCCACCATCACCTTTCCCTCTCCAAAAACGCCGTCCGCCTTTCTTAGGAGAGGGCATCGCATTAGTGCCGCCACAGCCCTTATCACATTTTAGATCCTACGGGTTTGCGAGCCTGCGCTCATTGTTACAGAATACTTATAAAATTAGCTAGCTGTTGATTGAGCTCATGCTAAGAAGTAGCTCTTCGTGGAATCTCGTTCGGCATATTAAGTTGCGTGGGAAACACATTTTCATTCTTTTTCCGTGGCTATCCCTTTAAGAACGGTGTTCATTCTCAAGGCTCTCACAGGTAAATGCCCTTCCCCAAGCCTACATCTCCCCAATCCTTGCTGACGCACTCCTTTCCCACGCGCTCAACCATTTTCCCCTCCTCCTTCCCCGAAAATGTACCCAGGAGCAACTCGCGGTTACTACTCACTAATTTTGGCAACCACTTAGTGGCTACGATCGCTTCTCTCATATAGAGCTTCTATAAATCTTTCGATGAATTCCGGACGTCGTTTGTTTGACGACTGAGGTAAGATAATCCGATAAATTAATTTCTATTGAAACCGGGAAAAATTATGTTATAATATAATCGACCGTTATCGTTCTGTTATCCAAGTATATATGAAAAGAATTCTATAGATATATACATTTTGGTATCGATATACGTATGGCTCTTTGGGACACCTTGATCCTGGAAATTGACATGACTTTTACTATCATTTCAATTTCTTTGACTAACTTCTATTTTTCCCCACAGGAAAGGAATAGGCAAACATTACTACATTAGGTATCGCACTGGAAATTGGAAATGCTTTGGCGGGTCACAGTTAAGAGTTTATATTGGAAATTAATTGGAGATTTTGTGCAAAAATGAAATTGGTTTTCCTGCACATACATTTTACCTTTATCCGCCAAATTTATATGCCCGAGAGTAGGTTCTATCTGCCGGTTTTATTCTGGGGTATTTAAAAAAATATTTGCTTACATTCTGAAAAAATCGCGTATCTAATAAAATATTCGTGATAAAATATTCAAATAAAAAGTATTCTATATATAAAATATTGCAGAAATATATGATGCTGCTTATTAGAGGAAAGAAATATGTCGAAATATAGTATTGGTATTCAAATTTGGATCAATGCAATAAAATGCAAATATGTACAATAATAGCACTCACTCCTATCGGCCCGGCAGTAAAAGGGTGCACACCGATGCTTCGTCTTCGGCCTTCATGTGGAGATCTCGATTTAGATGAATCGCCACTCCTTGCCGAGACTTCTTCCTCAGGCTCCTTAATATCTAAATGATGATTATATTTATTGCTCAAACTGAGACATGAAATTTGAAATTCGAAAACATGTACGCGAGCAGATTTTCAGAGAATTTAGAAATTCCGGATAGATGCATTAATTTCGAAAAAAATGAACGCTATCATTTTATTTAAATGTGTAGTGTAGTGTCTTTGGTTTATTTACGAGTTTAGATCATGGTGTATGGTGATTGCTTAAGCGCTTGCAGTATGCAAGCACCATAAGCTCGTATAAAGAAAGAAAGGAACAATACTCCAATCGTGTATATAAGCCCAGCAGAGGCGTTCTTTATGAATTTTGTAATCATGTCAAGAACAATTGAATACCATCACGCAACGCGGTAGTAACGTTCCTGAAATGGCCGCGTAGCGAGAATTTAATGATTTATGGAAAAAATAGGGTTGTGTTCCCAGAGTATAGGAAGTTATATATATATATATATATATATATATATATATATATATATATATATATATATACTATATATATACTTTTAGTACGCAAAAAGTGTAAAATAAGATAATATCAACAAGACGAAAACAATTTCAAAATTTAATTTAAAATAATTTACATTAAAAAAATTCTTTACCTAACATTTGGCAGCACTAACTTCCTGAATTACATTATCTTGCATACAGTGGAGGGAGATGGGTTAACAGGGCCGAGGTGGAAGGTTGTGGTTCGCAGTCTTTTGATCTTGATGGTTGGCGGAGGTAATTCTCTAATGCGTCTCTGTATTGCTGTAGTCTGCATGAAATTCTAAGGTGACGGTACGGTAGTGTACACTATTCAATAGCGCGTTTCAATGTTAGAATCAGCTTCTACGAGTCCACTTGCAATCTTGTCAAAACCAAGAATAGTTTCCCGTAACAATGCTGGTGTTAGGTGATCGTCCTCTTCTTGCACCTCTTCCTCCGCCTCTTCCTTTTTGTGGGACTCGAGCATCTGCAGTATTTCTTCCTAGGTCAACTCTTCCTGTGACGAGTTCACCAATTCTTGTGTTTCTTCTTCTTGCATATCATCTAAGCCCTCACCGCCCACAGCCTTTGCCAGCTGCACAATCTCCCTCATCTCAGATGTCAGTGCGGGAAAACAATGCGCATCGTTCACAACTCTGCGCCATAATTTGCTCCATCCGGCATGTAAAGTTGACTGGCTCACCTCATCCCATTATGCTTTGATGCTTGCAATTGCGTAGACGATGTTAAACCCCCACCAGAATTCTGGGATGCCAATATCGAGGGTTTCCTCCAATGCCTTGAGAAGTTTCGCCATGGTCCTCCTGGTGTAGTAGCACTTGAAGGTCTTGATAACTCCCTGGTCTGGCGCTTGGGGTATGGAAGTCGTGTAGAATGGTATAAACACAACCTGCACATCGGGGTTTATACTTTGCAAAACCACAGAGGGATGAGAAGGAGCATTATCAACAACAAGGAGAATCTTGAATGGAAGATCCTTTTGTGAAAGATATTCTCTTGTTTGGGGCACAAAGTAGAATGTAAACCAACCTGTGAACGTGGTTGCCTTGCTTTCCTGTTAGACCGCCAAATAACAGGTAAATGGGACTTGTGCTTACCCTTTAATGCCCTGAGATTCTCTGCACGGTAAACCAGCATGGGTGTGCAATTAAAATCCCCCGATGCGTTTGTGTAGAAAAACAAGGTCAGGCGGACTTTCGCGGTGTTGAACTCAGGCGCCGCTTTTCCCCGTTTACCGATGTAGAATCTCGGTGGCATCCTTTTCCACAATAAATGTCTCATCATCATTGAATACTTGGTGAGGGTGGTAATCGTTCTTTTCAATTATCCTTAAAAATTATTCCTGGTATCGCTCTGCAGCTTGATTGCCATCAGACGCACTTCCAACAGAAAACTTGATGTTGTGGAACGCTTTTTATACTTGTCAAACCAACCAGCACAAACTTTACAGTCCTTCGATGTCTCTACTTCCTTCTAACGAACCGTTTCGTGGATTCGCTGCACCTTCTTCCGAATCACGGCGCCACTGAGTGCCGCTCACTTTTGTGTTTGCTCCTCAATCCAGGTGTTCAATAACCTCTCTGTCTTATTCTGCTGCATTGACCTCTTACTCATACTCCTTATGGAATCACTAGTAGTAGCGGCAGTTGTAAGACTCGCTTCAAGGGATTCCTTGTTCTTTTGAATGGTGCAAATAGTCGATTCATTCACTCTATATTCGCGTGCCAAGTTCACTACTCGCTGACCTGCTGTAAGTTTATCCAAAACCTATTTCTTCTTCATTAATATCATTGATTCACGGTTAGACTTCTCATTTCCAGCATCACCAGCCTTTCTCTTGGATTCCATAGTGAATGAGGGGTGTTTGAATGGTCATAAAACAACGCAAAGCTCTTACTATAGGTGTTTCTTCACAGTGAGGCGCCGGAGACCGCGCCAAATTAAAATATTGCAAACATTTCGGATTTTTATCTCGGACGCTCCCGCGTAGCAAGAAAATTGGTAAAAAAAATTAAATCTGCGCAATACTGAAAACGCTCTGCGTGATTCCGTGTTGCGTAAGGTTTTACTGTACCTTTTTATTGCCAATAAGTTCTTTTTTCGAAGGAAAAATCGTTTGCCGTTATATTAAACCCTCTTTGTTGTATTTTTCACGAAAAAACTTAATCCTAATGAGAATGGAATTTAAAATTGATTTTTTATAATCTTTATGGCTCTCGATTTTAATACAATAATAAATTAGGCATGAGATGTCGGTGATAATTGTTGCAGAATATTTTTACTTCATATATTCTACAGATAAACATTATTACGAAGTGCTTACAAAATGTAACAAATAATGGCAATCTTGATTTTTTTAATTTCAATTTTATTGAGAAGTTGAACGGTAAGTTTAAAGAAAGTAAATAGTAACGCAATTTACCTTTAAGCATACGTAACATGTTTACGAGGTACGAGCGTAGAACAGAAAAAGGCCGAAAATCGCATGGGGTAATCCGTACAATTGCTCAGAATTAATTCTTAATTTTCTATAGCAACCACTATATGTATCCCTTTACTGTGCTGGTAAAAAAAATTGCACTCAACTGCTGATGGGTTTTGATAAATCCCAAATTTAAGGGCTGTTTCATTTTCATTGACAGACAACATTTTAATGAACAACTATTAATATACACAGATTGTAAACGAAATATTAATTTAATAAACACAAAATGCTCTTCTCAATAAAATGGAATACGGTAAATAGGAAAAAATCTCAACAGCCAAAAATCAGTAATACTAAAAATATGACAATGTTCCACTACATCAATGAAAATATACAAAATAATCACTTTGAACATTCATTGCACAAAAGGTTGCTGTATTCCGTGCATATGAATTTTTGGCATTTTGTGCAGCTGTTTTGGTTTGCGATCGCGTTCCTGGGGGCACAGCTGACAACGTCACTTCCTCACTAAATAATTTGGCTCCTTTCCTCCAATTTTCACCACAAGAATAGAGCCATAGGCTTCGTCTGCATGTAGAGTTGTTGTTGCAGAGCTGGTCCAGGGTATCGATACCTCCTTTGGTCACATTGTATCCATGGTCATTTCCGACTTCCCAAATGGGTGAATCTTCTGATCATGATGCATACTAGACAGTAATGTAGTGGTTTTATTCTTCTTGGGAGCATAGGAGCAAAGAGTCAAGCCAGCTGTGTCCGAAGAGAGTTGAACCGGCTTCTCGATCACGATGAGGCTTGAATTCTTTCGGAATCTGTGGCTTGTTGATCCTCATGTTAACTAGCAATGTAAGCTTTTCTTCTTTGAGCTTCTTTCCTAGCTCAACTGAGCAGAGCCAATTATTCACTGTAATATTTCTATTAGTTCTTTTTATCGGTCCAATAATCCGCAAAACTGACTGCGTAGTAATTGAGTCGCAAAAAAGTCAGGCAAAATATTACCTCCGGCACAAAGCAACGATACAGACATTTCTGTGCTTGAGGCAAGATGGATTACACCTTTAACTTTGTAACAATGTTGTTGCCCCCGCCTTGCTTTGCTTGACTAACTCGATTAATTCCACAACAAAGATACAGCTACAGAAACCAAAGCTGATTCAGATCAAACAATGAAAAGTTATGGAGATCGCAAAACCTAATGCTGACGAGTAAATTTGTTTCCCGCTAATTAGAGTTGTAACCATGGCCTTATTCGAACTTTTCTAGACTGAAAAATGATAAATGAATGAATGAATGAAATTTAGTAAGATCAATATTTCCAATAATCGTACATGTAATTTTAGCTGTATTATCAGAAAATCTGAATTTTTATTTCGATAGGTTTTAAAACGAGACAAAATGGCTTTTTTTTGTCCAAAGCGACGGGCAGGTCTGGAAAAGGCTCTATAACGGGACTGTCCCGGCGAAAACGGGACGTATGATCACCCTAACTATATCCGACCCTGATTCTTAACTTACGGGACGCGCCTTCCTAGGGGTGCGTATCAGGATTCCAGGGTGAGGGCGCGAAGCATTTTGGACCAAAATAAGTTTTCCTCATATTTCCATCTTTCATATTTTTATTAAGTTGTCCATTTTACATGCTTTAATATTTTTTTCGAGTTGTCGGTGCTTGCATACTGCAAGCGCTTAAAAAATAACCATACACCAAGATCTAAACTCGTAAATAAACCAATCCGATCTCCAGGGCAACAGCACTTCAGTCACGTGGAGCCCATATGTATTAGACCAGCGTTTCCCAAACTTTTTGGGCTCCGGAACCCTTTACATGCTTAAAAATTTATGCGGAGCCCCAACGATCCACTGTTTGTGTGCTGTACCTATCGATGTTGGCCGCATTAGACCTCAAAATTTTGAGAAATATTGTAAATATATTTATTAACTCATGTGGCTATATTCATGAATAATAACAGTAAAATCATTTATTTGTACAATACTTTATATGCAAACATTAAAACAACATTTTTTATAAGAAAAATTTTGTCCAAAATTAAAAACAATTAATATTTTTATTGGGAAGAGTAGGCTTGTTTTCTATTCTCACAAAGTTCTTTAATGTCTGGATTAATAGAAGAAAGTTGGATTCGCATGTCTGCTTCTGCATCCAGTCTGTTGCGGTATTTATTTATTTTATTTATTTATTTAAATACTTAGTGCTACAAGTTGGCGATCTGCCAGGTGGTAACATAAGGAAACCTCGTAGGCCTCTCACACTTCCAGCAACGAAATATGAAGAAAAAAATAGGGCAGCAATAAAAGATCTATAGTAATGACATAACAAAAATATTACTCATAAGAAATATCACTGCAAATAAGAAAATTCAAAAGTTTCAAAAAGAAAGGAGACAATAAAAAAATCACAAAAGAATCACAAAATCACAGTAAAATCACAAAATTGCTTTACATCTGTTTCTAAAAACATTTACACTCTTTGGGAAGGGCTTAAATAGCTCAGCAGGCAACTCATTCCAGTCAAAAATAGTTCTGTTTAAATATGAATATTTTTTTATATTTGTTTTTTGTTTTCTACACTTAAATTTGTAACTGTGATCATGTTTCCCTTTAAAAGATGGTTCTTCCACCCCCTTATGTAACTCACTCCATGCTGCCTCCATATTTTACATTAAAAAAACACAGAGTCTATCCCGTTTCCTTCTCTTTTGCAAGCTCTCCCAGCCCAGTATTTCTAGCATCTCCGTCACGCTATCCGTTCTGTGCCTACCCAGTACATATCTGGCCGTCTTTCTTTGAACCTTATCCAGCTTCCTGATATGCCCTTCTTCGTGCGGATCCAATAGCAAGGAGGCATATTCCAATATCGGCCGAACTGGAGATTTGTATGCTTTCTCTTTTGTAGCTGGACTGCTTCCTTTGAGATTCCTTATAACCCAGTGCAGCATTTTGAAAGCTTTCCTTTTTATGAGGTCGACATTTTATTCCCATCCTTGATCCTTTGATAAATAGACATCTAAATATTTACAATGATCACTTTTTGGTATAGGATTTCCCGAAAAATTATACTCCCTATTTGACACTAATTTCCTATTAGTGAATGTCATGTACATACTTTTACTTATATTGATGTCCATTCCGTTGGTATTGGTCCAATCTGAAAGTTTGTCGATATCATTTTGGAGGGTGTCACGGTCGCTTTCACTCTCGATCCGCCTATAAATTATGCAATCATCCGCAAAAAGTCTTATCTCGGAGTTCATTTTGTCTGGAAGATCGTTGACGTAAATTAAGAAGAGCAGCGGCCCTAAGACGCTACCTTGTGGAACCCCCGATATGGCACTCGTTTCATTTGAATACCTGTTACCTATTTTCACTCTTTGAGTTCTTCCAGTAGGAAAATTTGCAACCCACTTCAGTACCCTTACGTCGATTGGTAATTGCTCCATCTTCAACTGTAGGAGATCGTGTGGCACTCTGTCAAATGCTGTCGAGAAATCGACGGTTATAGCATCAACTACTTTCCCTTCGTCTAATGAGTCAGCAATGTCTTGACACAAACCTACTAATTGGGTTTCACAGGGATACCCTTTCCTGAACCCATGCTGAGTTTTAAATAGCCACTTATCCCTTACCCACCAATCCCGTATGTAGCCAAGAAATTTTTCCGAAAAGCTATAGAGTATACAGAAAAGACCGTGCCAATAGAATAGGTGGCGGAGTATTTTTGGCAATAAGTGAAAAGTACGATAGTTGTCAGATCCCTATTATCGATGAAACGACCGAGAGCGTGTGGTGCCGCCTAGGTAAGGATAATTCGAAAAAGATATATTTATGCTCATTTTACAGGCCACCTAATGCCAAAGTTGATTATATTTTAAGTTTAGAGAGGCAATTAGCCGAGCTTAGATCTATTATGAACGACGGTTATGTGATAATTGGAGGCGATTTTAACTTACCGTCAATCGATTGGGAAAACCTATGTTTCGTTACAGGAGGTAAAGAACGCGAATCGTGTGAAGCCTTAATTGACACGTTTCATGAATATTCCTTAATCCAGATGATACGAGAAGCCACGCGTTCGGGCAATGTTCTCGACTTGCTTGCTTCTAACATCCCGCATAGGATAACTAAGGTGTCCACAGAGGAGGGACTTAGCGATTATCGAGCTGTGTATGCGGAGTGCGAATTAAAGCTCAAAAGACATCCTAAGCCCCTTCGGAATGTATACGCTTTCGCCAAGGCCGACTTTAAAAGTTTCAGCTTACATCTCAAAAGTACCTTTGTCAGTTATCGTGAAAAGACAGAACGATTAGGTATGGAGCCATCATGGTTATTATTTAAGGATATACTAGGAAAAGGTATCAATAGATTTATCTCCAGTAAGTTAAAATCTGATAAGAAAGAACCTCGTTGGTTTAATAAGGAAGTCAGGATTGCCTTAAGACGACAGAGGCGTAGCCACGCAAAATTGAAAAACATACCTACCACCGCTTCCGATGAGTATCGCACAGCTATAGTCCATGAGTATAACAGTGCCCGCGTATTAGCGAGAAAAACCATGCGTAACGCATTTAACACCTTCCGGAATGAGGTATTAAATACAAAATTGAAGGAGGATCCAAAAGCGTTCTGGTCCTATGTAAGAGAAGTCAAGGGGGGGGGGTCCTTCAATACCCTTCCTGCGATGTGATTCCGGAGACATCCTTCACGATGGGGAGGATAAAGCTAATCTACTAAACGTTTACTTCGCGAAGGCGTTCACGGCAGGTGGAGATAGACTTGAAGATAATCTTATTCCCAATGGATGTACTCGGATGGATAATATTAAAATCTCTGAGGCAGGAATAGCGAAGCAACTGGGTGCGATAAAGCCCAACAAAAACCCAGGACCAGAAGGATTTCCCGCGCGTGTATTAAAAGAACTAGCAGAAGAAATAGCTCCCTTCCTTCGGATAGTTTTCGAGAAATCTCTTACCATCTGTGAGGTTCCTGATGATTGGAGACTAGCACACGTCACACCCATTCATAAGGGAGGTGACAAAGAAAACCCCGAAAATTATAGGCCGATTTCTCTAACATCATTATCATGTAAGATTTTGGAGCACATTATTGTTAGCAACACAATGCGTTATCTTGAGAGTATATCGCTCTTAGTCAGCTGTCAACATGGCTTCAGAAAAGGTAGATCCTGTGACACCCAACTCGGTCTGTTTGTGAATGATGTTTTATCATGCGGCGAAAATAATAAGCAGGTCGCTGCAGTGTTCCTTGATTTTAGAAAAGCTTTTGACAAGGTTCCCCACCGTAAGTTGTTATTAAAATTGGGAAATCTTGGCGTTAATGTTAAAGTCATTAACTGGGTTCGCGCTTTCCTTTGGAATAGAAAACAAAAAGTAGTCATCGATGGTAAGTCCTCGAGTGTGGCAGATGTAGTCTCTGGAGTGCCGCAGGGTAGTGTGATCGGACCTATGCTTTTCTTGCTTTATATAAACGACATCAGCTCAGTTGTGAAAAGTAATATCAGGCTTTTTGCGGATGACACCGTAGTCTATAGAGAAATTAGTGGTCCTAGCGACCATCGTCAGCTTCAGGATGATCTGGATGCGTTATCTGTTTGGTGCAAGGAATGGCAGCTAGAAATCAATCAGAAAAAGAGTAACGTTCTAAACTTTTGGAAATCTAGAAGCCCATCGTCCGTGTTTACCTACTCGATAGATGGTGAGAGCATTCCTGTTTCGGAATCCGTGAAATACCTCGGGGTAACCTTGAATCGTGACCTGTCTTGGGACACCCACATAAGACGAGTGATAGGTGCGGCAAATAAGAAGTTGGCTTTTGTGCGTAGGATAGTCAGGAAAAGCACGGAAAAGGTGAGAGAATCCTGTTATTTATCGTTGGTTAGACCTCAAATGGAATACGCAGCAGCGGTTTGGGATCCATATCAGAGGGGACTCATAAAGGATTTAGAAAAAATACAGCGGCGAGCAGCTAGATTCGTGAAGAAGAATTACGATAAAAACAGAGCGTTACGTTACTCATTGATGAGTTGAGTTGGCCATCGTTGAAAGATCGTAGATTACAGGCGAGACTTAAACTTCTAGATAAATATAGGCCGGAGATATTCTTAAATGAAATGAAGGATATTATTCGACAACCAACGTATATCGGACGGAGGGATAATGAGGACAAGATTCGCGAAATAGATAGTAGGACGGAGAGGTATAAGGAGTCCTTTTTCCCTAGGACAATACGTGACCACAATAGATAACTGTGAATAATAATTAGTTAGGAACTTGGTGCGCGGCACCGTCAAGGTGACTTGCAGGGTAATATGTAGATGTAGTCTGATATTACCTTCTCCATTAGTTTACAAACCACAGACGTTAAGCTAACCGGCCTATAGTTCTTTACTACCGTCTTTTCACCTTTCTTAAAAATGGGTATAATATGTGCCATTTTCCAGTCTTTAGGTAAGGCATGATTATTCATCGTTACATTGAATAGGTGAGTTATGTAGGGACAGTAGCAGTAGCACCCAGTTTCAGTATATCAGTCGCAATAAAATCCGGTCCCACTGACTTATTTACCCTCAACTTCCTATTTTTTTAAAAAATGTCTGTATCCGTGACTCTAATGGGTATTATCTCTGATGTATTTTCGCATGTCTTCCGGTTTAAGGAGTCATTTATCAGCTCTAGAGTTTTTAAGTTATCCATTCTATTTTCTTGTTTCCTATATATGCTTGTAAACCATTCATTAAAAGCGTTAGCTATACTGTAATCGTCGACGACTAACACCCCTTCACCATCTTTAATTGACGCTATATCCATCCTGTTATCTTTCCTTCTCCTAATAAATTCGTAAAATTTGTTTCCGATAGCCTTAGAAATGGCATTAACAAGAAAATTTTCCTTCGCCTTATTCTTTTCTCTATTTAAATCGCGAACCAATTTCTTATAACTCTGAAACAACGCCCTACTCGAATTTCTTGTTCCGTGTGCTCTCCTTACTTTTTTCTTTAGTTTCCTGATTGTATGATTGTAATATTCAGGATCCGTATTTTATTTGAGAATCTCTTTTGGGACAATAGTATTTAGTCCTTCAAACACTCTCTCTTTAAACTCCTTCCATATTTCTTCCACGTTCTGTCCCCTACTCGCCCATTCTGGAAACTTGTCTCTTAAAAATCTCTGGAACCTTCTCCGTCGCCTCGCTTGTAATGCCAGACCGTCTTTCTTTTTTTCGAATTCACTCGACGTGGGCTGTCCCATTCTAGTTTTACACACACAGCTGCGTGGTCACTTATTCCTGGGCTAATAAAAGAATTGAGTAGGCTCACTAGAAATACATCAAGAATATTTTCCCCTCGAGTGGGCTGTTTTACTACCTGTGTAAAGCCCTTCTCGTCTATGAGTCGGTTGACCAGCTCTTGGGCCTTAACGCCCCCTACCGTGTCGCCAGACCACCGAGTTCCCGGAAGGTTTAAATCCCCCGTTATGAGAGTATGACCTTGAGGGTTTCCCTTTTATTTTCACCAAATAAATTTATGCACATCATTTCACAGTCTTCCCTTGTCCATTCCAATACACTCGCGATGTTGATATTTACACAAATATTCTCCCTCCTTTAAGCGTATAAAGAAAATCCGGCCTCGCACAGATAAGTAGTGGTGAAAGGAAGGAGTATTTTAACAGCTTTCTTCGATAACTGCGGATCTTCTTCTCTGATACTGCACCACAATTCCGTAAGTGGTAGTTTTTCAAAGGTTAGTTTTATTGAGGAATCTGAAATCATATCAATGAACATTTCGTAGTCTGTTATAGTGAATTCTTCTGGCCTTGCCCGAAATTTCAATGGATTTTTAACCGATAAATCATTTTTCAACTTCTCGTCTTGCTCTTCTGGGAAACACTGCTTGCCCGAGTTATGCATGTCTTCCAGATGTTGACGAATTTCGTCACAACATCAACATACCACATTCTTCAATGTCGCCATCAGTCTCGTCAAAGAAGTCCTTAAGTATTGGGAAGCTGTCAAGTTCACGGTGGCGGATGCAAGTGGTCCAAAATTCTAATTTCCGCTTAAAAGCTCTAATTATGTCATTGGCTGTGAACACTTACCTTTTTTCTTGAAGTGACAGATTCATTTCGTTTATTTTTGTGAAAATGTCCGCTAGGTATCCAAGCCGGAACAACCATAGCTTGTCCGTCAGTCGTTCTTCCAAGTATAACCGGTGTTTTATGAAGAAAGCGGCCAGTTCAGCCCGCAACTCAAACAGTCGCAGAAGTGCTTTCCCTCGAGACAGCCATCGCACTTCCGCATGGAGCAGTAAGACTTTATTAATGCTCCCCATCTCGTTGCACAAAATATTAAAAAGCCGTGTTTTCAGGTGACGAGATTTAACGAAATTTATGATTTTTACGGCCTCGTCAAGGACATTTCTGAGCGAGGCTGGCATTTTTTTTTACTGCGAGCGCTTGGCGGAGCCCCTGGAGATATCTCGCGGAGCCCCAGGGCTCCGCGGAGCACTGTTTGAGAAACGCTGTATTAGACAATAAATTACATGAGTTCTAGCAGAATATTTATAAATTTCCCCGAAATTAACGCAACTATCCGTAATCTACAAATTCTCTGGCAATCGGCTCGTATCCAAGTTCCGCATTTCAAGTTTTGTGACTCAGATCGACCTGCATGAGCAATAAGAATAATCACCATTAAGACAATAGCCTATACACTAAATTTATGGAAAAATTAGGATATTTAGTGTTAAGATTATGGCATCATCATCCGTGCCTTTACCACGTATTTGGATAAAAAAAATCGCTAAATAGGTATGACGCCATTATATTTAACAATTGAAAAGATATAACTTTCTCGAAAAACTACAAAACACAACATTAAAATACTTTTCGCGTTTAATAAATTTTGTGCGTTAGTATAATGACGTAATCATAAGTTTACGTCGTAGTTTTAAAAAACTTCATAATTTTATTATTAAAATCAAATTGTTACGCAAATTCAGCGTGGATTTGAATTTTGTCTCAAAGAAAAATGAACGTCATTCTTTCATCCACAGCATGATGCATATCGCGACTTTGTATCTTAATTATAAATAATTTATAAAAGCAATTTCATATAGCCCTGCACCGTTTTCCATGCTTTCCTTATTGGTGTTTAAAACGGTACATTGGGGTCAGAAATACCCCTTAAATATAAGGAATGTCAAATTTTTTGCAGAGGCTGTACCTAATGACCTATCTTCTACCCAAATTTCAGCTCTGTAGCACCTTTAGAAGTACCTTAGGTTTTACATCATATATCCTATATATATATATATATATATATATATATATGGATGTCAACAAGGTGTTGGGATGAGGAAACCCAGTTAGCACTCACCAATCAGACGACTTCAGGTTGGCGAGGCTCCGGGGATGTCGAAGCGACACACGTAAAATAACACAAAAACACAGAAACATCACAAACGTAAAGCTTTCGGAACTACTCCTTCTTCAGCTACAGAGAGTTCTCTCTCTGTAGCTGAAGAATGAGTAGTTCCGAAAGCTTTACGTTTGTGATGTTTCTGTGTTTTTGTGTTATTTTACGTGTGTCGCTTCGACATCCCCGGAGCCTCGCCAACCTGAAGTCGTCTGATTGGTGAGTGCTAACTGGGTTTCCTCATCCCAACACCTTGTTGACATCCATATATTCATTTTACCTTTCCTTTTCCGTAAGTTGTTATATATATATATATATATATATATATATATATATATATATATATATATATATATTCTCTCTCTGTAGCTGAAGGAGTAGTTCCGAAAGCTTTACGTTTGTGATGTTTCTGTGTTTTTGTGTTATTTTACGTGTGTCGCTTCGACATCCCCGGGGCCTCGCCAACCTGAAGTCGTCTGATTGGTGAGTGCTCACTGGGTTTCCTCATCCCAACACCTTGTTGACATCCATATATATATATATATATATATATATATATATATATATATATACCCTATATACAGGGTATACCTTTTAAAACGCAACCCACAGGAAGAAAGTGTCATTTATTACAAGTTTCATTAAATATACGTTGTATATTGTTAATTATTTGTTATATATATTGTCAACCACTTTACAGGAGGTGCTGAAAATGTCCACCTCCTTTTCGATGACATGCTTCAACCCTTTTCAACGTGTTCATGTTTCACGAAATGTTTTCATTAGACAGTATATTGAGGTCTTGTCCGGTACTTCCTTTGCTGGATATGCATTCCTGAATGCCTCACGAAAGGCAGTAAAAGATTTAAAAGGAAAATAATGCTCAACAATAAACACACGTTCTCTTAGGGTAAAAACCATGTTTGCACCTCCAATTCAGCAACGGAGGATGCCAGCTATGATATAGTCAAGTTCATCTTGACATGAGCGTGAGCAGTAGTGTGAAGGGAATCAACAAAGAGGAAAAAACCTCTCTTGATGCAATATCCGCGCCTATGAACTATGTTGAAGTTTGGGTTGCGTTTTAGATGATACACCCTGTATATAAGAAGCAGCTATTTATAATGATAACAGTCTAGGTGATATAAGTCTTGTATTCAAATGCTCCACCAACTTCTCATCTCCATAACAGATGCAGAGCAGACAGATTTGTATTTTTTCCAGGTGCCCGAGAGCGAGAGCGATATATATGTATGCCAGGAAAAGATGCCAACAGCCAGGCAACACCATATCTATTCGGTCGCTTGGGGAGGGGAGGGGGGTTATGAAGACGCACACTTTGTTCCATATTTTCCATTCTCTTATTTATCCAGGTAATATTTCTAATGCATTTTGTCGATATTTACTGAGTTAACACGAAGCTTTATAAGTAACTTTGGCTACCAGATAAAAATTAAGAGATATAATATTGGATTTATAATGCAATTTATTCTATTTTTTCTGTATTTTGCTGCTTAAAAATATTTATTTATATTTTATATTTGTGTTATTTAATGTAAAATTGGGAATTATTTTAAATAAAAGATATAAATTAATTAATTGCCATTAACTATTTATACACATTTTAAAAATTTAAAGGAAAATTTCCTAGGGAAGGGAGGGAGCATGGCGATTCTAGATGATCAAAAGGGCGATGCGAGACGAAAAAGCTTATGAACCACTGTCCAATGGATTCAGTTTCCGTGACATTTCCCAGAAAAAGAAATGGTCCGATGATCTCAACATCCGCGTGGAGGGGGGAGCTCCCATCTTACCTACCTGCAAACGGCCATCGCATATTGTGTGTTATAATTGTCCGCGTGAGTCGTTCTGTTTAAAGTTGCATAGTGCGGAATAGAACGAGATGGAGAAGGGGGCGAGATGAGGTCGAATGGATGAACAAAGATGCTGCCGACTTCCCACGAAACTACTCCCACGAGTCTCCACTGATTGATCTGTGAGTGATATGGTAAGCAGATCACTCAGCGATGCAGTCCCCGAGGCGTGGGACGAGATGTCCCCTCCACCTCTGTGCCTCCTCCCTATGCCACCCGCCTCCGCCTGCTATTACGCCTCACCCTCTGGCCTCTCCATCTCGCCTCAGCCTCTCGCTTCACCCTCTCGCTTCATCCCGTCGCCTTACTCTCTCGCCTCACCCTCTCGCCTCGCCCTCTCGCCTCGCACTCTCGCCTCACCCTCTCACCTCACACTCACAATTCACCCCCTCGGCTCACCCTCTCACCTCACCCTCTCACCTCACCCTCTCACCTCACCCTCTCATCTCACCCTATCGCCTCACCCTCTCACCTCACCCCTTAGCCTCACCACCTCGCCTCACCCTCTCGCCTCACCCGCTCGCCTCGCCCTCTCGCCTCGCCCTCTCGCCTCGCCCTCTCGCCTCGCCCTCTCACCTCACCCTCTCACCTCACCCTCTCATCTCACCCTCTCGCCTCACTCTCTCACCTCACCCTCTCGCCTCGCCCTCTCGCCTCATCCTCTCACCTCGCCCTCTCACCTCACCCTCACAATTCACCCTATCGCCTCACCCTCTCACCTCACCCTCTCACCTCACCCTCTCACCTCACCCTATCGCCTCACCCTCTCGCCTCACCCTCTCACCTCACCCTCTCGCCTCACCCCTTCGTCTTACCATCTCGCCAAGCCGCTATTTCTCCAATTTTCCTCTCTTGTTTCTCCATAGTTCAGCCTTCTACTCCCAAGGTTAATCCGTCCTTAGAGTGTTTTATATCGTATACACCAGTGATGGCGAACCTATGGCGCGCATGACAAGGGTGGTACGCGGAAGGATTTTGGTTGGCACGCCATTAAATGGATTAAGAAATAAAATGTGCCACTCGCTAATTGAAACGATGCGAAAGAGAGGCTTCGTTAACGAGCGGTACCATCGATTATATTATGATTTAGGGGGAATTCTTTTAATTAAAGAAATATAAACTAAAATTTTTTTATTGCATTAACTAATAATGTATAACGTTCGAATGTTTTTTTACACAAAAATTATGTAAAATTCCGTATTCTTTCAATTTATTAGTTAGACCTTCGAATCTAATATTAAGTGGTAAAAACTCTTTCAGAGATCTCCAAAACCTTTCTATTTTATTGGTGTGAATTTTTTGATTGTTGACATCTACAAATTCTACGTTATGATTAATATCATAACGTTTATGCCCTATATTATCTAGATCATTATAACCACGCCAACCATCTGTATAAATTTTACTACCTACCTGAACATGATCAAGAACAAATTCACTTATGGCATCACTGCCGCGCTTTTATGTTAATTTTAACCTTACTTGTATTGTTTGCCTACTAATTTACCCAAGAATCTAGTATTGCTGACAGACTCAAATACGGACATCTCTTTTTTTAGTATGTATGTGTGTCTCATCAGCTTCGATTTCACTATCTATACCACCTATTTGCTCAAAATTTAAATTTGGACCGCTTACTAAAATCCTATTAAACATCTGTAAATAATAATTAATTGTGCCTATAGATATATTACATTCATTAGAGTTGTCCTTGAGAACATACCCCGAGTGCAGTCAGAGTGTCGGAAAATCTGCTGCGGAGAGCTCGATTAAGCATCCAGAACGGTAGTGGTCATTTTCAGCATTTTATTTTAAATATTTAAACAAACAATTTTGAGTGCTATGAATCTTGAATCGCAAAATGTTTAAAGTTGTCTTAAGAGTTTCTTGGGATGTATCTCTTTTCAATGGTTCTCGAATAAAAATTACCCTGTATTTCTCTAGCCTTTTCGCTAGGATAGTCGTTCTTTTTACTCTATGATATCTGGCAACACTAAAAACCTTGATGGATGCACTAGGAATATACACTAGTTGAATGCCTATTCCAGTAACGGATAGAAAAATATTTTAAGAACTTTTAATGATTCGAACTCATGGACAAAAATTCTAATTTTACTTTAGGATTTCTCGAATCAATTATCGAAAATTTCGTGATGAAAATCGCGACGAATAACATCAGTCTAGCCATCTGTCATTATTTTCAGTTTCTCATTCATGTCTCCTATTCTTGAAATTCAAACAAAGTTGATTATCGGTAAAAATGAAATTTTAGCATGACACAAAACCATTAAAATTTTATAAAAATGCATAAACATTTACTGAGTAATAATTAACGGATAAAGTTTGATGAATTTTCAGTTTTTGTTATCAAACTACGTTATTATAATGTAACTGATTATGTTATCATACAAAAGTTAGCATTGATAACCAAACGCTAATTCCAAAATCAAGCAACGTATATTTAAAACCTCACCAGAGTTAAGCTGCTCTAATATAACCTTTCTTCATCTTAGAATGTTACTGTTTATTGTCGCTTGCTTTCCTTTACTAAACACAGCGTGTGCATGGAAGTAAATTAAACTTGTATACATTTAGCTGTCATTGTTTTAGCAACGTAAAGAATACAACACTTTTCCATGTAATTAAATCCTCCAAATATTTAACATTTCAAATGTCAGCTATAGGATCATGTAAAGTCATCAAAAACTTCCCACTCACGTATACAATGTTTCTAATGCTATGTACATTACATAACTAAAAAAACGTAATATAAATTCCAATATTCAATTTCTCGTTTTATTTACGGAATCGATTTGTAGCTGGAAACCGTAAATAGCATAACGTTCCTTGTTTAAAACGGTCACGAAGATTTATTAGAGGACAACTATAAAAACATTTTCTTGTCCTTATCTCTTTAACATTCCAATGAAAGTGAGATTGAAAGTTTCGGTTTATTCGTAATCAATCGAAACTTATTGCAAAATAAAAGTTCAGTGTATGTTTTTAATTTTCTCTCTATTTACCGCTTTATAAAATCGCTTATGTTTTAACTTTATCTGTCTGTCTGCCCGTATGAAAAATTTGAAGCAACGAGAAGAGCCGGGAAGATAATATTTTCAAGATAGTTTCGGTTGATGAAAGAAATGAACCGTTTATTTTATAGAGTCCTCTCGTTTGCATTTTAGCAGGATTTTAAAAAATAACCTCTTATGCAGGGTCACGCTTAGACATTTTCGAGTTCTAAGCATGTATTATATATATATATATATATATATATATATATATATATATATATGTACACCATATATATATATTTAATTCATAATTGCTCAAATAAAAATAACGATAACTGATATTTAAAAATACATAACGAAAAATATTACATATTTCGGTTTCAAATTTTTAATTCAGTAAACCTATTAATCAGCTCATCATGGTATAATTTTGTTAAATGTTGTCAGTGCATTCAATTTTTGCTACAGGAGAGTGATTTTTTAAAACAATTTTTAATATAGAAAATGTCCGCTCTCCTATGGCGTTACTGATTCATCAAATAAAAAATAAAAAATAAATATTTCCACATTTGGAAATGTAGAAATAATTTCCTTTGTCTAGATTGGGTGTGAAAGCAATTACTATCGTAGATCAGTTACGACATTCAATGTTTGCTATGCAGTATGGGGCCTAGCGTTGTCTTTCTGTAACAGTGGTCGTGAATGAAGTATTCCTGGTCGTTTCTTGTTCAATGCTTGCCGTAGATGACGTTTTAACAGCTCTGAATAGTAGAAAGCAAGCATTAATCGAGAAACCTTTAGGACGGTATTGAATATGAATAATTCCTTGTCAGTCCCAGATAACACTGATCTTAGAAATTTAAGGAGTTGTGCAAGCTTGGTGCGGAGTTACATTAGTGGATCGCCGCCATTCCAATAAGCCAGTTTCCATCGATTATTATGGTTTCCTTCCAAAACATGTCACCATAGCTGTTTGCGAGAGTCAAAATGTCGCTACATATCTGCAGTCGGTTGTATTTTTGATCAGGTCCCAACAGCCTAGATACCCATCAGGCAGAAGCATTACTCACGCCTAAGGTATCATGCAGGATATTGTGGACAAAACTAAGACTGATGCAAATAGCCACAGCATTCTCACGAATTGCTTTGTTTTATAATACCATTTTCTCGACAGCTCCAATATTTCCATCTTTAATAGCAGAGAGTTCTCTTCACGATTATCCTTTCCATTCTTCAAACGTTCCACTCACAGATATACAGTACTTTTGGTACACAGCCCGCAAGCGAACAAAAATTCCTGCTGCTGTTCCTTCTTTCCACAAAAGGAAAATGATTGCATGCTGAGATTTCACTGCACTATCCATGCGATAGACATTTTACGAATTTAAAATGACGCCAAGTCTACAACAGCAGTCCATAAATATATGTAGTTACCAAGGTTCATTTTTTACATGTTTAGCTTAATTCTCTCCAAGTTTTAATGTTGTACGATTAAGATAGGTTGTTTAATAACAAAATTCCTAGATCTTTCAGAAAACCTAACGTACACCACAAACTTCGATAAGTTCGCTAACGCCCTATATTCCTTAAATTTTTTGTTAAAGAACGAGCATTGAAAACACGCATGAAATGTTTTGCACTGAATTTACAGAAGAAAGTCAGTTAATCTCATAAGTTTCTTCAAAATGTTATCTCATTATTAATTAATTAATTAATCAATTAATCAACTAATTAAGTAATTTACTAAGGACTTGGTAATAGTATTAATAATGATTAGTTAAATGGCAAAATTGACAATCACTACTTTAAATACTCGCTTAACGAGGAGTGAGTCCAAATTGTAACAATTATCACATTTCTTTTGAAGTTGGTCATCTGATATCTGCCCCCTGCAGAAAAGAAATATGAACGCTGCCTCCTTATCTACTCTGCAAGAGTATACATTTTACTTCATCGCTGGAAGGAACTATCGTTCAGGTACAGCAATAGCCATCAAAAACAGCGCGCATTGTTTTCTGTTGGACGAGAAGATTATACATATTTGCAGGACATGCTCAAATGGTGACAGTGAAAATCGGCTATCCTCTCATCACATACGCCATTGTATGCAGCTATATCCGGCAACTCCCCGACACTGCAATATCTCTCCTCAAAGCCATCGAAAACTATCTGTCAGCCTTTTCAAATTCACCTGATGGTGACAACGATTGCATCATACTATCCGGAGACTTCACCGCAACGTTTCCACCTGCCACCGACAGAACTGGTGGGGTAAAGCGTCACCCTCGCATAACCGCGGCTGTAAACGGAGTTGGACTGAATGATCCTTAGACCAAACTTCATCGAAAATCAGCCGCATTATTCATACGCTAGACTCGACAGAGTGTACATCTCATAAAATAACTCCAGCAACACGCAATCCATTATGGCGATTCTCTCCTCCGAACACATGGCTGTCCTCTTCACGCTTCCCATCACGGAAATGATAAATAATGACATCATGTATTGGCGATTTGACAACGGTCCCCTGGAAAATGAATAGTATATCAAATTGATTAAAACTCTCATGATGGCACTTGATACTGATGATAAAAAACGTCATGATCTCCCGCTATGATGGGATCTTTTAAAAATTGTAATTAAAGAGGCAATGCGAAAATTTACCCGATGGGAGAAAAGAGAAAAAGAAAGACTAATGAACAGCATATTTCCCTAGTACGTTTCGACAGTCGTTTGCCTACCAGCATTTTCATACCTTCTCCGCCATCACCTCCACCGATTCCAACATTTCCCCCGCCACCACCACCTTCTCACCTCCACACCCATCACTTCCATTTACAGCATCACCCCGGCCATCTTCATCGGCGGCGGTCATTCTTTCTCCCTTTCCCCCGCCACCCACTCACCTTTTTCTCTCCACTTTTTATCTCTTCCTTTTCACACTATAGCCGCTCATCTCGTTGCCTTCCATGCACCTTTTTTCGCTCTCTCAGTCGGATAATTCACCTCGTTCCGCCCGACTTGCACTCGCTTCCTCCCCTTCGCCACCCCCTCACGGCTCCCATTCTCTTCGCCTCGCACCCATCCTCGCAGGTGTTCCACTCCTCTCTCCCCTCACACCCATTCGCTCTCTCTCTCCCTCTATCGTCCTCTCTCTCTCTCTCCCTCTCTCTCATGCTGCCTCCCACTTGTACATCCCCCTCCTACGTAATTTTCTCGCTTCCCTCAATCTATCTCTTGCAGAGGTCGGCCTGTCCGTTTAGACTAGTGTTTTCGAAACTATTGGCCGCGGCTTCGCAGGAACCGTCGATATTCTTTTGATGCAAGGTGAAGTGTCTAAAAATTAAGTTTTCAGGAATAACAAAATTTTATCAGGGAATTTTTGGAAAGACGATGCGATAAAAGTTATCAGTAGTAACATAAAATGAAGAAATTTAAAATAAAGTTTCCTATTTTTACTATTTTCAATTCTAAGGGGATATTCAAAAGGGCCGTGATAATTGAAAGTTTGAGAACCACTGGTTTAGACGATTTAGGCGGTCGCCTAAAGCGGCAAGCTCATCATCATCATGCTGCTGTCCGAAGAGAGGTTTTAGCTGAATCGCTGCCTCCATCTCTCTCTCACCCTAGAAGCCTCTTTTATACCTCTATAAGTACTATATTCCTGCTTTATATTCTCTAATATTCCTATTCTTTTTCTCTCTCTTCCTCTTCTTCCACTAATTTTGCCTTCTAAGATCGTCCTTTGTAAACACTGTCTTCTCAATATGTGCCCTATCTAATTTGCTTTTCTTTTCCTGATTGTTTTTATTAGGATCCTTTCTTCTCCCACCATTTCTGATACTTCTTCGTTTCTCTTCCTCTCTGTCCATTTCACTTTCATCATTCTCCTCCATACCCACATCTCAAAACTTTCTAAATATTTTTCCTCCTTCCTCCTTACCGTCCACGTCTCTTCACCATAAAGAGCTATGCTCCATATGTAGCATTTTGCTAATTTCTTCCTTGTTTCTAAATTTATTTTCTTGCTTGTGAGAAGCTCCTTCTTCTCGTTAATGCTGCTTTTGCCATTGCATTCCTACTTCTGATGTTCTGTGTACTACTTCCATCCTGCGCTAAAATACTGCCGAGATATTTGAAACTACATACTTGTTCCAATTTTTGTCCATTTACCATTATATTTAATTCTTTATGTACCTTTGAAACCACCATGACTTTCGTTTTGTCGGCATTGATCTTCATTCCATATTGTCGTCCAACCTCCACTAGTCTGTCTGTAATCCTCAAATTAGACGGGCAAGAATTTTATTTTCTCTACTAAAAATATAAATTCTGGGGTAAATAAAAATTTCGGATGGAACATTTTTTAGTTCTATATACACATGACCGGCACCAGAGTCCGCGCAATCATACAACCACATGGGGCGGCAATGTGGCCGAAATATTTTAGAAATATCTAAAAAATTTAGCAAAAAATAACAAAACGTAACTACATTTAAATATGTATATTCATTAAAGTTACAATTAGCTATTTTATAGTAAGTTTCAAATTTTGAAGCTGACTACGTTAAAGAAAACGGTGAAACCAACCTTCACTTGTTTCAAATGTCTCACTTACTGTACCACCGCCATAACAGAAGACAAGTAGAGAGACTTATCCTTTTCCATCATCACAAGCGTGCTTATAGGCTCATGTTTCTGCACCTGGTTATGGATACAAAGGTTAAATAACTTCTCCATTTTAAGCATCGCTAAATTCTTGTACACAATCGTCAACCGAGATGCAGTCAAAGGCGTAGACGATTCAGCAGAGTGTTTTATTTTATCCTATTCCTGAAAATTGTACGCATTCCAATTTGGGAAGTTTCAGCGCAGATGCGATTTCAGTTCCACGCTAATCTAACTCGAAGCGTCTTATCACGACCAGTTCTGTCTTCGATATAATAGTACGTTTAGATTTCACAAGATCTTTTTTATGCCATATTAAATAAATGTTAGTTTAAGCCCTATTTGTAAATTATTTTTCTTCAAAAAATATAGTTATAAATGGCAGTGAATCTTATTCTATTTCACTGTAAAGCTTTACGTCTTAACGAAAGCAGTTCCGGGGAGCAACTGGGACAAGCATTCAGGCAAACTACACCAGACGGACAATGGTTACAATGTGTCACCAACCGCTTAGAGCAGGGGTTTTCAACCGGGGGTACGCGTACCCCTAGGAGTACCTAAAGAGTTTTCAAGGGGTACACGAAAGTGTTTAAAATTATGATTTTTCTTCTAACTTTGTCTCTCATGCATGACCTTGAAACCAAAAGTTGCGATACTACGACTAAGAATGACGTTAAAAACACCAAAACTGTGAATTCTAACATTTAAACTATTATTATCTATCTTAATACAAGTGTTATTCATTTCAATATCACTTTAAAATCTAGTAGTACTTGGGGTACGCGGCCATTAAAAATGCTCTTAGGGTTTCGCGACCGTTAACAAAATGCTCTAACGTGTACGTCATCAAGAAAAGATTGAATACCCCTGGCTTAGAGTGTATATTTTTTCAAGCTTCTGGAGCAGGGGTTCTCAACCTTTTATCTCCATTGAGCATTCATTATATTCTGGGAGAAGGAGGCGGGCACAACCATATAAACACACAAAATGAAATATTTTTTAAATTTAATTTTGAGAAAGAAAAACAAACTGGCATTAATAGCGCCTAAAATCCTTTTTAGCGCTTTTTAAAAAATGACTTATATTTTCAATGTGCGTCCGCCCGTGCATAAAATTTTGAAGCAGTGAGAACAGCTGGGAAGCTAAGATTTTAAGGATAGTTTCGGCTAGGGGCAGACATGAACTTCATTAAGTCCGTCTGTGCTTCCAACCAGTTTAAAGGAGAACCAGTCACATTTTTAAATATCAGTTTGCAGTTTAACTTTCATACCATGTAAAATAGCAGAAACTCTTCCAGTAATCGCGTCATTTGACAGTTGCAAATATTTTATTGCTGATATTTTTTCTTCTTTATTTGAAAGTGCAACAAACAGTTGTCCGCCACTTGCAGTTAATGCTTCCATAATAAGCAGACCATCTTCGAGGGGTTTTATCTTCTATGTTAATAAATGAGCAATTTTAAACGAAGCTAATGTTGCGTTTTTAGGCTTTATAACAGGCTTGGTAAATATAGATTGCTGCTCCGATAATATAGATTTCAAATCACTAACTTTCTTTCAACCCAGTGGAAAATTCATATGAAATGATGAATGACCAACCTTTAAATGTATTACAACATTGTGTTTCTTTGGCGTTGCCAAGCTATTAGAGCGGCGGGTACTTGGAAGTGCCCCGACGGTCACCTAGAAACATCTCGGCGTGCACCAAGGTATCCCCGGTCACCACGTTGAGAACCTCTGTTCTGGCGGGTCACTACATAAGCTTACTTTGTTGGAGGAATGGAGTTGGAAAGACCGGTAGGTTTTTTAATTGCAACCAAGTGCTCGTGACAATAAAAGCGAAATAAAAGTGTCTAAGAAAATGACAGTGGCGACTTTGTTCTCGAATTGATTTCACTGATTAGGAAGAATTGCGTACAAGCAAAACTTCAGTGACGTATATGTATAAATTGGTTGTTAAAATTTCCCGCCTATCCCATCACGTCCGAATAACGTCTTGCCGGCATAACGACCGTTTGGCATAACGACCGTTTGGCATAACGTCCGTTCGTCATAGCGTCCGTCGGCATACATCCCGGTCACGGATTTAAAGTAATTTTAAATTGCAAATGGTTTGCTTATCATATCCGTGTTTTAATCAAATGGAGAAAATAATCACTCCTGGAATCGATCCCATGATATTGTGATATACGATGACATGTTTAAAATGAGCAATGTATATGCAAGTATATTGTGGAAAAATCGTCGAAATCGTACTCTTCGTTCTCTAATTATTTGCGTTAAACTCGCCGCCAGAGTCGCCACTGTAGAGCGTCAAATTTCAAGTCACAACTGGCTATTATATAGGTAGTATATATGATTTACTGTAAGATACGTAGAATACAGAAAATAGACCCTAAATTTCACAATGCTGCCACCACAACATGGCAAGTGGCCGCTGATGCTGCCACGATGAATTGTTTTTAGAACCACTGATATATAGAAATAGACACAAACATGCGCGCGCGCGCGAAAAGAAGCAGACGAGTATAATGAAGGGGGGATGAAGGGTAAAAATGGGAACATCTGGGAGTTGTGTCTAAGAAGGAAGAGTACCGATATAAGGGTATTTTGTGTGGGAGAGGGAGGCTTAACTCTCCAGAATTGTAGGCTGCTCTTTATCTGTTGAAGGTATGTGCGATTAAATCGTATCCCACCTGATTAACCGCCCTGAGAAATAACTACTACAGACGGGAGAGCAAATATATGGCATCTTTTTCAAGATTACTCTGGATTCCAGTTCCCTGTGTCCCCGAAGTAGCTCGCATTTGGATGTACACATAACATTATTAGACTAATCAAGCTAATCGAACCTATTGATTTAATTTATAGTCGAAAGATTGAGTTCCAATGGAGAAGCATCCGGAAAATATTCATGAATGTCGATATTTTCGCTTGATTCGATAATCGGCTAATGGAATGGCAGAGACAAGATTTAGATGCGGAAAGAAAGATGAGGGAATAAGATATCGACATGGAAGATGGAGAGAGTAGGATTCTAAGGAAAGAAGATTGAGCGACAATAAGAGGAAAATAATTGTATATTTAGGAGAAGAAAGAGAGGAGTCAGATAAGGAAGGGAATGTGTTTATATAGATGGACATGTATGTATATGCTTCAATGTCACGTTTAATGTCAGAGTTGGCTTATCTATACATCAACAAGATGAAAACAGTTTATGTTAAAAATTGCTAAGCGAATCTGTTTAATTTTATTTGCTAAATTCTGCAATCGCATTGCATAAACGATTCAATAAAATAAATAATATTTGCGCTTTCTTCCGGTTAATTTCGAGGTTATTTGCAAGCAATGACTGCCATTTTCCTCAATTTTGATTTCAAATCTTTTAATTTAAATAAACGGCTATCAGATTTAGGAGGCATTTTTCATTCCAAAACAAATTATTAGTTATAAAATGTCTTTTACATGTACTTCAACGAATGCCTGCCAAGTATCCTTCACATAATTAATACATAACTCCATTTTTCGGCGTTTCCACAACAAAATAATCAATCCCCATTAATCGGAAAACTAATATTCTTGGTATTTTTTTTAACTTTTTAGATCTTTGATACTGCTCATCCATTGGACTGGAAGGCGTATTCCGCCTCGATTTTCCCTCTTCTAAGACATCGATCCATAAATTAACCCATAAAGTTAAGATAGTTTTTTAGTACGTAGTTAATTTTAGGTTTATAAGTATCTTTAATGCAGTATTGTTGTATTTTTGGATGATATTAAAAACAGCATATATGTAGTAGATTTTCAGGGAACCTTAAAAATGTAATTAAATTGTTTCACAAATACGTACTTTATCTATACAACGCATGGAGAAATTAATAAACCAACATTGCAATATGACAACTCAAAAATCATTTACGAAACATTTATATTGACAGATACATAAATAGTATGATAAAATATTTTGATTTCAAAAGTTAGGTACTGAGCATTATCGGTTGCAATCCCGCCGCATATTTTCAATCTCGGGATTTTGGGATTAAAAATTTACGATATCCTTATAAATTATATCATCATCATAGGTAGTCTGTCCGTAGACAGGTCCGTGATTATTCATGGTTAAACCTGGTTCTCGATATATTCCTATTTTCCGCTGTCCTCTTTATATCTCGATAACTCTCTTTCCCTTTCAAATCAGCTGAAACCTTTTCCTACCTCTTTCCCTTTTTCCATCTAGCTTTCCTTCTAACGTGTCTTTAGTCATACTCTCTCTCCTCAGGTAATGTCCAACCCAGTTTGCCTTCCCCTTTCTAATATTCTGTATAATCATTCGCTTCTTTCCTACTCTTCGTAGCACTTCATCGTTTATCATCATATATGTCCATTTTATCTTCAGCATTCTCCTCCAAGTTCATATTTCAAAGCTTTCCAAGTATTTGATGTCATAAATTATATATATATATATATATATATATATATATATATATATATACTTTATAAGCCTTTATTGCCAGATCCCGGAAAATAATGGTTTCTAAAAGATTGAATAATATAATTTTATCTAAAGAAACAGTAAATTATAATATTTATCTTACATTCATGCTGCCAATTTAAGGTTGCGTAATAAGTAAGAGTTAAACACACAGACGTCTAATTTACAGAGCAGATATTTGAAGAGCAACATTGAAATCAAATTATATATTTAAATATAATATGAAAAACATATCTTCAATAAAATTTGGTAATCTTCGATGCGTTAAAATTATACAATTATTGAATAATGGAAAATCCCGGGATTTCTGGATTCAGATATTTAGCGGGATCTCAGAACTCAGCATATAACGGACCATATTTAGTTACGAAAACTGTTAAACATTCAGAATACCTATCGGGAATTTGTAAAACAAAGAATATAACGATAAAATCATTTTCCTTCCTATGAGAATAATCTCTGATTTTAAATAAAAATCCCCTAATTAGAACTCAATAATAAATAACAGACATACTTCCATGAACAAAGATAAAGATGTGCGCTGTGTCTTCCATGTGCACCCGATAATATTCACATCGAAGACGTTTCCCTGACCCGCTTACAGTAAGAATGAAGTCGTTAAAAAAGCCCAACTTATAACTTCAATCTTTTTTTCTCGCTCAAACTTATAGGCAATCACGCTAAAATAGGCATCAGGTCGAAGGAGATTAATCACGAAACTAGTTCGTATTACTGGATGGTAACGTAGTAGGGCGAGTGAGGAAGAAAATATACTTAAAACCGATACCTTAGCTGCTTAAGCCTTAAAATTTCTAAGAGAGAGAGGATAACGAGTGAGGTTCTGAGAAAGAAAGGGTATTGCATTTTTGGTAATTTCTCCAGCACTTTTTTCATCGTCTTCCTCATCAATTAGTGTAATAATCATTTTACTCATATCTCGTCGATATAGAGTGTTAAGTGTTACAAAACGTTAAGTATTTTCCCTTGATCTAATGATTGAATGATTGATGTCATATTCGCTTGAAGGAAAAAATTTTGTATTGTTTTCATTGGCACTCTTGGATGAGCAGTACAATTTTCCAAAAGCAATGCAATCTTCCATCTTTTAGTCACATTTATAATTACATGATACCCTGCCAGTAACCTCATTGGCGGAAGGGAGGAGTCGCAATGCACAAGCTTCTGGTCCTACTCTACCTAGAACTCTGAGAATATCTGGGTGGTCATAACAGCTTTTCAATTGTTTTTGTATACAACTGGTAAAGATGTACCTCGTAAACAGCGTGGTGTTTTTGATTTTCCTATCACTAGAAGATTCCTTTTGTCAGTTCGAGTCATGTTACAAGTAACGCAAGCTGTTACACAGTCTTTCTGTTTCTTCCATCCTGAGTAGGAACTGTTTTTAAATGCTAAACTAGAATCAAGCAACGCTCTGTAATAAAAGCCCGTTTCACCTGTATTATATATTTCAAATGGTATATAATCTTTCAATAGGTCGGGAAGAACTGACTTCATCAACTCTTCTGCTGCTGATTCGTTAGCATTTTGCTTCTCTTCGTGACACTTTGTATACAATGTTGTCCCTGTCCTTCCATCTTGATAACCGCCCATCTGTTGGCTTGAAATCTCCTTCACCGAGGCGATCTACAAACTGCTTTTTGCATCAATATTCCTCTACTGATTGTAACATTTAGGAGTCTGGAATGGGAAAACCATCGCAACAGAGCCTGAACTTTACTACAACACTTGCCCTCGCGTTTCCTTCTCCTATTAGAATTCAGGTTAAAAGTTCAAAATTTTTAAGTTGGTATCGATTTTGCTGAAGTCTACAAAGTGAAATTTGTGAGATTCCCAGTCTCGCCGATGTCTCTCTTTGATTGAATGAACGAGCAAGTTCATCATACTTTGTTAGCAGCTCATTTTTCTTAGTCACATTCAGATCCTTTCTTTAATTTCTCTTCGACATTTTTTGCAAAGGTAAGCTTCTTTTGACAAAATTCTTCAAAACAAAACTATAAAATGGAAGTGACATATCTGATCAAAAACAGTCACTGTGACTCTAGACGGCAATGAAAACAATCGTTGAATACTGACTAAACCAGAGAGGATGGGGCTGAATGAAAACAGTTGTGGAAGAGGGGGCAGGGAATGATTTTATTGGTTAGGGCCCACATTCCGTGAGCGAATTGGGAAATCCCAGTTTTGCGATACCCACTTTTGAAATACCCGTGCCCCCACTCCTTTTCGACTAGCTGTCCTACCGTTTTTCCTATCAAGCTACCTGCGTGCTCGCTCACGGCCAACTCTCATGGAATGTGAGCCTTGGAGCTCCTTTGTGACACAATTAACCGAAATAAGTGATTCTAATAAGAGGAGAATTTTGAAAAATACACAAAATGGGTTTGTTTTTCCTGTTTTCTACATCTACATGCTATCTTGAAACTCACCAGTTCGGTGGATGGCAGGGGGTACAATCCACCGTGGCCTACCTAACAGCTATTATTCGCAGATTTGTGTTTCCTGTTATCGTCTCGTATTGTTCTCGGAAATGAGCCTCTATAACGTGCCGTCCTTTGATACAATAAAAAGGCTGTTTCAATTAATCAGTGATTCTATTAATCAGAACTCACCGTAATACTTCTGAAAGAAAGTAAAAGGTTAATCATCAAGTACGCTCTTAGACAACGAAATAATTAGAAGTGAATAGTAGACATATACGAGGTGCGCATCACTACAGTCAGTTATCAGTTCTTTGAAGTTCGCCAATTTCATGGAAACGGCCAGGGTTTTCCGAGATGTCCTCTCCACCAGTGCAGTGTACATGGGAACGTACATCTAGCCCCTTGGTTCTTAATCTGTGGGGGTTTGGGTATTGGCCATTCGCCAATCCCAACACCCGCTCTGCATGCAACTGGGTCTTTTGCCACGGCACCGTTCGCCCGTCAATTAGTCCATTAAAATTCGGCAATCGCTAACGGCGTAAAATCGCTTTAGACGCTTATTTGCCCATTGTATGTGCTCATTCGCTCATTGAAAGTGTTTTGTTTTTGTGTTTTTCTTCTCTTTGTTTTTTCTGCATTTTGGGTAATGCTTTTGCTTGTCCCTTATGCATGAGAAGCATGTTTTTTGTTGTACAGTCCTCATTGTTTATTAAATTCCTTTTTGTTTCGTGAATTTAAGTTTAACCTGATGTTATCTTTCCCATCCAATCGCTTTCAGTGGTATTAAGCTATACGTTCACAGTAAGAGTACCATACGTCCTATTTTCCCAACAACCCATCATAGTCCGCACGCGACGGGTTGTGTTAGAAGAGTCCTTTTTGACCTGCGAGTCATCAAGAAGTCTCGAGACCACCTCCGTACGATACTTTCGCAAGAGGACGGGAGTCGAAGGGGGGCGGATCGTGAGAATATATATACCCTCAAAGGAAGGGAAGGAAGTTTTGTCATTTTTAACTACCGCGTATGATAGGGCTGCTATAGGCTAGAGAGCCTCTTCAGCCAAATAAGGGAGGAGAGAAACCCGGTGCCGGTGGTGGTGGTGCTCTTACGAATAACACCAAGGGGACAGCGGCTTAACGTCCCTTCCGAAGGACGGACTGTTGATTTGCGCGCCATCCTCAGGTTGCTTTTTCTCATTGGCTCGTCCTCTTCACCTTAGTACCATCGCACACAAATAGGGGGCCGGAGCGTCCTCGGAAAAAATCCTCATAAGGATTCTTACTTTTTATTCTGTTGTTTAATTTGTGTTTGCTCATATATTAAGTTTATATTAATTTTTTTCGATTTTTCAACATTTCAATTGATGATCTCGAATTTTTGCATTGTTAGACTCGGACTTTCATGTGCATTTGCACTTAGCTTTCAACGAAAGAAACGCATCAAGGACAATAACCAATTGAAAATTTATGTGAAAAGTTTTGTGTAAATATAATACAAATGAAACACCTGGCGAAGAAGAGAAACAATTCCAATGCATTGTAATAATGGACAACTTAACATTTAAAATAGAAAGATATTTCATGCATACATTGAAATATCGCTTCGTTTGTAAGTTTTAATGTGCAGTTAAAACAAATTACTATATTGATAATGTTTGTATGTGATATGCTGTACAATTAGAAATAATGAACTAAACAAATCATATTGTGTACCGGTAGTCAAAATCATGTAGGTATGTGCTTTTGGTTATGAAAATGGCGTGAGCCATATAGTTATTTTAAGAATGGCAATAAAAGTGGCTGAACTAATAACACTCTTTGTAACAATTTTTGTCATAGGAACTATCGCATTGTGTCACTTCACGCAAGGTTCTCTAGATGTTTGCAGGAAGTACTGCAACTGGGTCCCTAGTATGTGTGTATATATATATATATATATATATATATATATATTAACTTAAGGAAAAGAAAAGGTAGTGATGAGGGTGGCAACAAGGTGTTGAAGGAAGCCCAGCGGACACTTACCAAGTTGGCAGGCTGCTGGGGGCGTCGAAGAAACACGTACAACACACGAACACAAAAGAACACGCAAGCTTATCGGGCCTATGCCCTTCTTCAGCGATAGAGTAACACACACACAATATATATATATATATATATATATATTCATCATCATCATCATTCATTCGTGTTCTGTCTTACGACAGGTCCTACCAATTAATTAATTAATTGGTTTTTGACTAGGGAATATACATACACGGTGTGGTGGTTTCTCGTTGCCTTCCACACCGGACACACACACAGAAGGGAGGAGGGAAACCCGGTGCCGGCATTTGCCTTCTCTTGCGAAGAACACCAGGGGGGCCAACGGCTTAACGTCCCTTCCGAAGGACGGAACAGCTGAATTTGCGCGGTCTCCTCAAACCACGCAAATAGGGGGCCGGATGACCTTGAGAAAAAGTCCTACTCGCGCAGGATTCGTACCCGATGACTTTTTCAAGCATCGGGCGAGTAGCAGCCAGCGTCCTAACCACTACACCACCGGCACCCCATATATATATATATATATATATATATATATATACTATAATTTCAAATGTTTGGATGTGAGTATATTATGCTATACAAATCCACACCATCAAAGGTATCTTTACGAAACCTGGCACGATTATTGGGGTCACAAAGTGAAAGACCGTAGGGTGGTTTAAATTCCCGACAGATATCCCATACAAAAGTTATTCTCATTTATTTAATACCCTGTAAGATAACACGTAAAAGTTGACTTTAATAAGTGCAGGCTTTCATTCATTTGCTTATATAAATTCGACAAATTGACGTAAGAACTTCGTACCTGCACTGTATTTAGGAAGAATGATCATAGTTTCTTGTTCTTATCGTCTGCTTTCGTCTTTGATTCGAAATCGCCCGCATTTCACGTTTATTCCCATTAATTTGGACTAAATTTACATTTTTAAGGATAAATACCTTGACGACAATGACACTGTTCAAGTCCAAGGACTTAATGTTGTTTCGGTGTATTTATTTAGTTACTTAATAAATATTATTATTTAGAGAATCGTGCTTAAACGTGGTATAATAATATAGTATATTATTTAATTTAAATTTGAATCTAACGTTTAAGATCAAACTGTTTCACTCGCAGTCAGTTATATGTCGGGACCTCAAGGGTGGGAAGTGCTCAAAATCTTCATTTATTTAGCACAAGAAATAAAAACAGGAAATAATGTCTATAAAAAGCATTGGAATAAAATAATTTGTTTTTCAAAAATCAATATGAAAAGTTTTAAATAAAGTATATAAACTTTAGTAATAAAATATGTTCTATATTTAATTTAAACAGCAACCCGTGCAAAGCCGGGTAAATCTTCTAGTGTGTGTGTGTATATATATATATATATATATATATATATATATATATATATATATATATATATATATATATATATATATATATATATCCAAGACTAAAAATAAAAAGTAATTAAAAATAATAATAAAATCTTTAAAAGATAACTTTTATATTTTTAACTAAAAAGTAAAAAATAAATTTTGATTTACTAAACTTGATTTAATATCTTTGTAAAAGTCACATGGCTTTTATCCTTCTTACTCTTTAAATTACCCTACGACTAAATACTTTTTTAAAACATTATATGGCTTTACCTTCTCACACTTTTAAAAAGCCATATAACATTTACCAATGTTCTAGGCGTTAGATAATGAAAATTATGTGAAGGTTAAAAGCCATACCACTACCAAGAATTTGGGAGCGCCCTTAGACGGCAAAGATAAATCAACTCCCGCGTAATTAATACATCTTCAACAGTCACGGTTTAACAGAGGATAACGACAAAGCAGCTATTCAAAGAGGCGCGTAAAAGAGATAGAGCAGCAATGCGTTGTGCATTCAAGTAAATGTGTCGCAGTATCATTCTGAAGAAGTATAAACAGAGAAATAGATTTCGAGTACGAAATCGATACAAGGAACAATCATGTAAAATATTTAGGAGATACCATTTGGCGTGACCTTTCCTGGAACATGCACATTCGTAGTGTTATAGGCGCAGCTAACAAGAAACTGGCGTTCATAAGCAGAATAGTGCAGAATAGTACAGTATCTGGAATCCGTATGAGAAGGGCAATATAATCCAGTTAGAAAGAGTACAGCGGAGAGCAGTCAGATTCGTTAAACAAATGTACGAACGTACGGAAAGTGAAACATCAGTACTGAAGGACTTGAAATGGAGATCTTTGGAAGACAGTGCTCAAGGTTAAGGCACCTAGAGAAATACAGATCAGAATGTCTAGCAGAGAATGTATAGGGAATAATTGTGGCTCCAACGTACATAGGTAGAAAAGATCATGGCGATAAGATACGTGAGATTGATTGTAGAACGGATCATTATAAAGGCTCATTCTATCCTAGAACAATAAGTGACCATAACAGGAAAGACAAACCTGCGAATGATAACTGTTATGTAGGCCTCGGTGCATTGCACCTCCTGCCACCCACCAGTTTGGTGAATTGCAGGGTAACATGTAGACGTAGATGTACATTTACAAATGTTTTAAGTCAAGCCTATTAAACGAGAAAGGAGACTAGGATGAAAAATTGAGAATTTACAACAAACGCCTAATCCGTACGAATTTTAAAAAATTAGAGGTAAACAATTAAAATATATCTAGTTTACGGAAATTTTTTATCACGCCTCAAACACGTCTGATGGTTTATGCGTCTCACGACAACAACAGGGACCAAACAGACTAAATTCAAACACACACCCACCCCCTCAAACTCGATCGCAAAGATCTCTAAAAAAATTTTAAATGAGGAAAGTATTCTAATTCTAAATGTACATTTCAAGAGCGAAGCTCTCATCATTTATAATGAATGAAGGTGACAGAATCTCGTGTGGTGTGGATTTAACCATCAGACGTGTTTGAGATATCAAATCCCTGGCGTGAAAATATTTTTTCCGTAAACTTGATATTGGTATTTTAATTGTTTACCTCTATTTTTTTAGATTCGTACGGTTTAGGATTATGTTGTAAATTCTCAAGCCTATTAAATGAAAATTTATTTTTTACTTTTTAGCGCAAAATATAAAAGCTATATTTTTTTAAATTGTTTTTAATTATTTTATATATTTTTCATACAGGTGCGGATTTAGGGAGTGCGTGGCCTCCTAGGCGACGGTGGTTTGCAAGGCCGGTCTGGCGGTTTCTGAAAACGTGTGGTTAAGTATTATGGAGGAAAAAAGTCTATTAAATTACTAGTAAATTATATGCACACACACACACATATATATCCAAGGTCATTCGAATATCGGGCAGAGAAGAGAATCTGAACATAACTATTAAAGGAAAGCCTTTAGTTTCAGACTATAAATACCTTGGAAGCATCATGACAAGAGAAGCAAAATGTACAGATGAGATCATGACTAGAATAAGAAAAGCAAAAGCGGCTTTCAGAAGAAAGTAACACCTACTTTCGGGGAATATAAGGGAAGATATCCGCAAGAAGTTCATAAAATGCTATGTATGGAGTATAGCTTTGTACGGGGCAGAAACATGACGCTAAGGAAAAATGACAGCAAATACTTTGAAAGCTATGAAATATGGACTTGGAGGAGAACGCTGAAGATAAAATAGACATACAGGATAAAAAAATATGAAGAGTAGGATAGAAGCGAATGATTATACAGACTATTAGAAAGAGGAAAGCAAACTGGGTTGGACATTACCTGAGGAGAGAGAGTATGTTAAATAGAATTAACTCCTTGACCGTAAAATTATTTTACGGTCAAGGAGTAAATTCTATTTAACATCAATTTCGCCGTAGTCTCCATCTTTACTTATTTATTTGGAGAGAGAGTATGATTAAAGACTGGTTAGAAGGAATGCTAGTCGGAAAAAGGGATAGAGGTAGGAAAAGTTTTCAGCCGATAGACGATTTGAAAGGGAAAGAGAGTTATCAAGATATAAAGAGGACAGCGGAAAATAGGAGTATATGGAGAACCAAGTTTAACCACGAATAATCACGGACCTGTCTACGGACAGACTACCTATGATGATGATGACTATCTATATAATAAATTGCTAATCCCAACCTGTGTCACGAATAATATTGACTCAATACTTTCAATAATTAACGATCAAGAATAGGATTATTGTTGGTGCTATGTAAATTTAGAGCTGAGTATGCATTTTGAGGGGTGTCGGAGGTGTAGTGGTAAGAGCGTTGGCCTGTCACGCTAAGCGGCTGTGTTATTTTTTACCCGTGCGGTTTGCGAAGACCGCGCCAAAGTCAACGCTCTGTCCTTCGGAAGGGGCGTTAAAAAGTTGGCCCCCTTGGTGCTCTTCGCAAAGAGTAGGCAAATACCGCCACCGGGTTTCCCTCCTCCCTTCTGTGTGTGTGTCCGGTGTGGAAAGCAACGGGAAATCACCACACCATGTATGTACTCGTATATTCCCTTGTCAAAACCAATCGGTGAATTGGTAGGATCTGTCGTAAGACAACATGAAAATGATGAATTCATTTTGATTGAAAAAAGATCCGGGTTCTACTATGGGAGAGAATTTCTATTTCCCATAAGATAACACTTAAAAATTCCTTTGTCGACGCGAAGGCTTTCTTTTTCTTTTGCAAATTAAATTTTGAAAAAAATTACATCAAATCTTCGGATCCGGACTGTTCTAAAGAAAAATTAATTACATTTTTTATTCATATCGTCGGTTTCTCTCTATGGGTCAAATTAGTCCACAGATTTCGTTTTAATTTGAAATCATTTCTTTTTAAGACGTGAAAAGTTTTGGTGGCTAACGACTACCGCGTTGTTGCAGAATTAGGAAAATAACGTCTATAAACTGGATTACATGGAAAACGAAACATATATTAAGTGGTGATATTCCTTATATTAAGCATAGGTCTACCTGAAGGAACCTGTTTTTACACATTGTAAACCTTATGTAGCTGCCTCTAGAGTCAATATCAGGTTTGCTTTACCTGGTTATCCAAGAAAATTAACCAAAAATGTTGTTTATCACAATGTTTGATTTAAAAAATATTTTCAATAAAATTAAGTAACAATTTTCTAATTAACGTGAACAACCAACTATATTTAAAAAACGTAAACAGCCAACTATTATTTTTTATAACGCCCACAAGCGTAGCTGTGCCACGGGTTACTAGTTTACAATAAATTGGCTGGGCTTCTGCGTTCAATGTCGAACGCAGCTGAACATCTTGGAGGGGAACCCTCAGAAAACTATTTTTTTTAATTACACCTGTCAGCTGAGACTTGTCTTCGCCTAACGATGGATTTTATTTGTTTACCGACAAAGCAACATTAAACAAAAAAATTTCACTGAGATGAAGCGCAGTTTTTCTAAGTCACATTGGTTAAAGTTTAAAAATCGAGGCATTATCTTGCTTTTTTGATGCGATTTTTCTCTTTTATCCGTCTTTTACAACTCTAATATATTTTTTATACTTTATATCAATGTGAAATTGGGGATTGAGTTCGTTTATATAAGTGAATACAAAAATTGGCTCACGTTATATAGCTGGGACTACAATGGGGAGTAATTGTCCCACAGACTGTTGTCACCTTGGATTGGGAATTCGGACCTTGAGGTCCAGACTAGGGTTGCCAACCGTCCGGGTTTCACCCGGACAGTTCGGGAATCCGAAAGTTTGTCCGGAGTCCGGGTCGAGTGTCCACCCGGACACTATATGTCCGGGAATTTAAGGATGATCTCACGTAGATGTCCAATAGCAGCAGGGGTAACTAGACAACTGCGCCATTTGCAATAAAATTTTAACTATTTTATGTCGTTTACATAGTAAGATAGTAACTCAAGCATCGAATCCGGGTAGATGCGCTAAAAAACTAAAAATGAGCGTCTTTTAAACTTAATTCTACGATAGAAAATGAGATATTTACGCTCACATATAATCTTGATGTCTAGGAATACCAGTCTTGAGACTTTTTGGGTCGGGATTATATTTAAAACAGAGACTATGACTAGTCGTAGGACCAATTCTGGCCCATTAATATATGTGATCTCCAAGTAACCGCTAAACCTACCCTTTTTCCAGTGTTAAATATGTGACATTATTATCTTAATACAGAAAACCGTCGCTATTAGCGGTTTCGATTATTCATGGACAGCGATCTGTCTAAACATATTTCAGCTTTGAAAGTCAGCGATTCAATTTTGCGCGTGAATTCGTATTCTCTCTCGACTGTATAATAAAAGAAACTCAATCACCTCGAATTATTCGCTTTACATCAGATTCGATAAAAGCGGGTTTGTATTTTATACGGACTCGTCGTAAATCTGAGCGGTTAAAAAATATTTGCACCATATGGGAGCGTTGGGTCGGTCGGGCGGAAAATTGCATATTGTACGAGCGTTGCGTCTTTATTCTTATCTCTGATTAACGCCAATAGAAATGCATTTTAAGATTCCTCACTTTGAAATCCTGACAATGAGCTTTGAATTGTTTACAAGCATTATTTTTTTAATTTAAAGCTTTAAATACCTTTTTCTTGTAAAAGATAACGTTCTCTCTTTGGTTGCAGTAAAAATATATTCACGAAAAACGTTCAAATTAATGATTAAGCTACGGTAACATAAATGAATTGAATTACAAGGGATATCATCGTTGCAATTTAACTTGAAATGAAAAATATTAAAAATAAGTAATGAACTTCAGTGGAAATCAGTAAATAATAACGAAACTGTAATAATAACTCTTCAATAACGAATCACTGCAGAACATAGAATTAGTTTTTAACATTATTCTCAACGGTGAGAACTTCAATATCCGTGCGTTTTGCAGTACTTACGGTAAATTTTTTGCGTTTGATTTTTATATATATCACGCTGAGAGGGATAAGAGCATTTTTGAGGTGAGAGTGAGAAGTTGAGAGCGAAGGAGAATGGTAGAGAGATAGGGAGAGGAATTGGAGGGAGGAAGAGAGAGAGGGAGTATGGGAGGGAGATAGGGAGGAGAATTGGAAGGATGAAGAGAGAGAGGGAGTATGGGAGAGAGATAGGGAGGAGAATTGGAGGGAGGAAGAGAGAGGGTACAGTTACGTGAGCTCCGTTTTGAGTCTGGACTTACAATTAGAGGTTCAAACTCCTAATCCGAGTTAATAACGTTCATGGCTGTGGGGCAGCCACTTTCCAATATGTATGTATGTATGTAACATGAACCAAAAATTAAGTATTTTTTATAAAAATCCCTATACGCATAAAGGAAAATTTTCTGAAAAAGGAAGGGAGGTTTGGGGAGTTAACACTAGAACGCCCAGAGGTGTCTTTTCGACTCCTGGGACCGTGAGAATTTGCTGCAGCGTTCGTAATATTTATACGACGATTTTTTCCTCCCGCGATATTTCATCGATTAACATGGTGAGTGTGCACCAAAAAATGTATTTCTCTGCCTGTTGTCGTTTTTGAATAAGCCTTAACCCCTATTCCGCACATATGAGTCATTTCGACTAAGGTCCATATTTTGATCATTCCAGGAAGCTTCTCGCTTTCCAATTGTTTTTGCGAGTAGCGGTGATTGTGTCGCTTTCTCGGATTTTGTTGACTTTCCTCTCCCCTTCCCTCTGACCAGACCCCTTTCTCAACCCTTCCGTAACCAATTCCCTTCAGCATGAAGTGCTGGCCCGTCAGTTTTCTTGTAGCAGGAGCCGCGGGCATGTTTTGACTTGTATTGTTACGTTCGCTCACTATCTTCTAAGTGTGCATTGACATCATTTTATGATGTCACGTCGGGGACTCGCACCGGACGAAATTATACGTCGATTGCATGATATTACGGAATATTATTCCCATGTAGAGGAGGGGCTTGGCAGTGATTACGATTCGATTCGTGAAGAACTCTATCGTGGAAACAACCAGAAGAAAACTATGGAAACAGTCTCATTCTAAAATGAGAGGAGGTATGGTGTAGACGTTCTGGACCAAATGGCCAGGAAGTACTCCGTTAAGTCTAGTTGCCTCAGGTGGCCTGTATACACATTTTATAAAGTATGGATGTATGGATATCTTACAAGGATATAACCGGAAAAAAGATCTTACGAAGAATCTTCATTAAAAAACTCTCATAAGAGCTTAGAGCGAAGTACCTCAAGACTAGGCGAGGCCTTTTCCCAACGCGCGAAGGCTCTGAAGATACCACTAAATGCGGAAAACGCCAAGTGGCCAAATGCAAGGGCAACATGACAACAAAACAAATAGTTCTGGAAATAACTAATCCTCCTACTTTCCTTTCAATGCAATTTTAATGTATTAATATTCAAGACTAACAAAAACCAAAAACAAAATTCTCTCACCAAAGATGCCGTAAGAATTACACAAGAAGAAGCGCCGTTTTGCTTACAGAGTCGATATGGTTACTGACAACAATATATAGTATTCTTTTTCACGCATTTCCGATATGTATGAATCGACCTAAGAGTCGATTGTTACCCCGATAGCTAGGAATCGAAACACGGCTGGAATGTGGACTCGGCTATACTCCGGCAGAGTTTGGCAATAATCATCATCATGCAACCAATCGAAAAAATAGCTTTCAAAACGCCGAAAGGAAAGTTTTTGAGAGAAATTCAAACAAAGACGATCTAAAATCAAAATTGTTTGATAAGAATAAAAATCTTCAATTATTCCCCTCAGAACAGTACAAATCCCACTCAGATAACATAACTCTAAAATATTTTAAAATGCAAAAGAATAGCTCTCTGCACGATGGATTTTAGATTAACCATGTAAATAAAATGGGGAAAAAACTCTCCTGGAATCGAACTCGGGACCTTTAAATTCGGAATATAAATTATGGCCCGGAGTTGATCTTTGAGAGCACTAGCCTTACACCAAGTTTCATGGAAATCGGTCCATTCATGAAAAAGAGTTAGTGTGGGACACACACCTTTCTTTTCACACGGAAGGAAAACCCAAGGACAATCGGTAGTGGTCAGGAAAGCGTTTATTTCGCGACAAGGCGGCAAAACTGGCCCAGCGGGGGAAAAGCAAGACCGGGGAAAGGGATTTTAGGCCACTTTCCCTTGCTCAAGACACGCCACCTGGGACGAATGCCAATAGAACATAACCCTTTACCATCTGATAGCGAAATAACGAAATTGATTTTTTCGTTTTTGTTACGTTTTCCGTTACAGCTATTTGAAAAATTTCGTTGACGTTTTTCGGTAAGTTAATCCAAAATAATTCCGTTATTTCGTTACTTTACGCGAAACGTTTTCCAGCACTGGAGTAAAGTGGTAAAGACAAATTATATTTTTTATAATTTTATATTTTAATTTTATGCTACATTGTGTATTTTAATTAGGAAGCTTATGGTGGGCCGTATTTTGGAATACACTGATTTAAACATATGTAAAATATGTGCTACAAAATTTGTCGCGGGCCGCAGTTGGCCAGCGAGCCACACTTTGTCAGCTTTTGCTTTACCCAGATCAGAAAATATTGACGCACGTATGATTCAAGTAGTAAACTGCACATAACAATAACTAATTCATGATCGATGTTTAAAAAAACGAATAAATGTAATCAAGGAAACGAAACTTCAGCAAAGCAAAAGAAAAAAATTGACTTTGCTTCTATAAAAGATAAGCCCCAAATTCCACATTCATCAAAACCATCTGAACTAATCTAAGAGACGGAACTTTTTATGCTGAACAAGCTTAATTTAGATTACGTTTTTAACAATTATAATCTCCGAAGCATTACAAATCTCTAAACTTCTTGTTTCTGGAGTACTAAACTTAAATTGAGTATGATGAAAATCATGATTTAGATATTAAGGGATATAAAAATCATTCTATCGAGGAATCATCATATGAATTTTAGTATGATTGTTAATGTTCATTTAAAATATGTAATAATTGCAATAATGAGATCCACCCATCATATGAAATGTAAATCTCTAACTTACATTAAACCTTCTATGATTTCATGGTATGATTTTATCATATTTATTACTAACAAAAATAACATGATTTTGAAATTACGCTGTTTGGCTGTAATTTTACAAAAGAAAAATGCAGGTGCGAATAATAATACCTCGTATAATAAATTCATTTTCATACTTAAGTGCCGTTAGGATTTCCTTTGAGAATTATTGGATCAAGTTTCAAATTAAATGCTGTGTTCGCAGCATGAATTATTCGGCACCACGTATATAACACATAGGCGTGCCAGGCCGCAAGTTCACCTCCTCCCGAGGGCATGGTGGTGGGTCTTTGCTATCGTTGTAATGTTCATGGTATAAGGTCTGAGACAGCTGTTTATGAGCAAGTTAAAATAAATAAATAATTAAATAAATTCTAGAGAAATCATTGCTAATACTTAGGGTTCTCTTTCTGGCGATAGCGCCTCCTTATCCTAGTTGTGTGGCAGTTTCCATCCGGTGGCCAGTGACACCTGCTCACTTACTCTGGCTAACATGTCATGGGCTGGCGATTCAAAATCTTACGGAAAGAGATGGGAAGGGGGACAAAAAGAGCTTGAAGATGGACAGATTGAGGTAGGAGAGCGTGAGACGATGAATAAATCATTTTTGTGGTTGATTCGGAAAAGGGTCTGCGTTCTCTTAACCGCATTTGCAGTGACCTTGCGGTGAGAACTTCATTATCGATGACTACGTTTCTGTGTAACATTATTTACAGTTACCCCTTCTGAATGAGTGTTAAATATGAATATGAACTTATAACAACCGCTGATCGGCCCAGAATTCTATGGGTGCAATTTCTCTAGAATTTTTCAAAGTGAGAAGTCGAAGATGAATACATTTGATAGATAACAAAAAACTTTTGTATAATCTACGTATTTTAGGATGAAATGTTGATAAGTTCAAAACGGGATTACGTCGTTTAAAACTTCCAAGTGTTCGTGAAATCTTCACGCTCAGCGGAATAAAAAATATAACTTTTTCTTTCGAAACGCGTGCATTTTGAGACCTAGGATACGCACTACTCTATATTAAGAGGTGTAGAAAAAGATGGGCTACTATAAGCGAGTTTACTTATTAAACTTGATGTCTTCCCTAAAATTTAGAATAGTCTGCGATCGCTATTAACGGGATGTTTTAGACGATCACATTGTCCTATTATCCGATCAACGTTTCTATACATACATTTAGTTGAACAACATAACATAACACTGGGTATATTTGAATGATAACATTAACTTGAAGTTTTTTCCGGATGTCTATTTTAAGTAAACAATTTACTACGGCTCGCATATAGGCCAGTAATGACGTTTTGAATAATTAGTTAGAATGTGCCCCAATAATAATATCCATGTTCAATACAATATTTTAGCTTGCAATAGGCAGTTTCTACACTGTCAGACAGATCCACTCTTACTTCAATGTTTCGACTTACGACTGAAAATTGATTCTCTCAGCCAGCCGACCCGACGACATCATGGGAGCGATAGCGAAGCGATGGTGGGCCATCCGTTCGGAGAGGCGGGTTGGAAAGGAGGCCCGCCAAAGAGGAGGCTGGCCGTGGAATGGGGCGCTTCTTGCGGTTTGCCCTTCGGAAACCACACTGTGATCGGTGGGACGGACCATAGCGAGCCGCGGGTGCTGTAATAATCCACAGGAACGAAATAATGGGAGAATGGATGCTGTGGCGTTCGAAACTGATAGTTTTAAAAGTGGGCCGCCGCGGCTCGAGCGACACCGCCTACCGATCGGCCAAACCCTCACTTACCGCCTTGCATTATATACCAACTTTTTCTCATTTTCCTCTGCCTTTCCATGAAATCCCACAGACGCTTAGAATTATGATGTGTGTTTGCGGGTATTGTGGCTGATGTGTTTATTTCATACTGCAGCCTAAGCTAGGTGAGCTGCTATCAACATGTTGTCTATGTTAATTAGTACAGGAGTGGTCTGGGAAATATTATTCAACCCATCAAATTTTAATTTTTGACAAGAAAAGATACTTACAACTTTAAACATGTTCTAAATCAGATAAATTTAATAGGAACAACTTTATTTTACAAATGAACACCTCTTAGATTATTTTTAGTACATATTTAGAAAACTGCAAATATTGATGCGATATTTTTAAATATGACACATGCCATGTGTCACATAATAGTCCTGCATATTAAGAGGTAACATACTGCCTTGAATTCATTATGTATTTAAAAGCTGTGATATATCTGAAAGCAGCGTCTATATTTAATTAGCACAATGCTATATCACACCTATCACATCTGATTTTACAGCGTTAGCAATCCTTGAACCACGTTGGCCAATATACTATCTCACCGGGTCTGGTTCGTTTCATCGCCGAGCCGTTTCAGCGCCAGGCCAATTCATCGCAGGGACGATTCACCGTCGGCCGTTTCATCGTCAGTGGACAAATTATTAATACATTTCTTCATAGATACTTTAGAATTTATACGTAACGTACCGTGCTATCTTCAATTAAAAATAAATACTATTTTATTGTTTTATGTGCAATTATTTAAATAATGTGTTCATCTATATTTTCCCATTTTACAGTTAAAAAATTATTGGTTTGAATTATATATTTAACTCGGAAAATATTTAATGGGAAAATATTGTGGTATTTTTTCAATTTCCGATCACTGTAAATACGTGAAATATACTCATATTGATTATTTATTCTATATTAAGTTTGTAAAAATGGGATTATTTCAATGCCTTATTTTTAACGTATAATTTTTACTGTCCCGCTCCCCTTCGGGGGATCGGAAGAGTGATCGTGGGAAGAAACCAAAACACTTGAACCAGGGGCGGCCAGAGGAATTTTGGGGCCCCGGGTGAGATAGCACTCCAGCGCCCCCTCTGATAATGTTTGTTAATATATTTACAAAGAATATGTTAATGTATCCTTCGCTCTGTAAAAATTATTGACAATGAAAAATGAAAAGGAATGACATCAAGATTCTAGCCTGTTGGTATCCAATATTTATGCACTTGCAAGTAATGCATAGATAAATGATTGCGATAGCGCCCCCAAAACTTTGGCGCCCCGGGCAGCCACCCGGCTCGCCCGTAGCTCGGGCCGGCCCTGACTTTAACAAACTTAACAAACCCGGGGAGGGGGGGGGAGTTGGAATATGTTTTAGTCCGAGCAGTCGTAATTATTTATTTCTAATTTAGGATAGCGCGTATAAATGTAACTGTATCTATAAAGAAATAAAATAGTAATTTTTCTACTTATGATGAAACGGCCGACTGGTGGCGCTGAATCGTCCCATTCCGATTTCACTTAGCCGCATATCTCTCTGAAGTTTAAGTTGTGTGGATTTTTTCCTTTCTTGAGAAATTTCTCCCCTGTTGAGATTTTGATCTTCCCCTTTTAAGTGAGCACTGATGAACACTTTGCAGGAAGTCACGATAATTTCTCCAGGAAATTATACAAGCAAATGGGCAGATATTAGTTATGCAGAAGACGCCCATTTTCTACACAAGTAATAAGGATATTATAATGTAACTAATTATATAAAAAAGTTGTAAATGGCCAAGTAAATGTAATATTGAGTTATCTATACACGTCATATTGCTATATATTGGCCATAAAGCGATTTGCCGTTTTATAAATACGGGAGTATCTGTTTTCACTTCTAAAGTAATTTCGTGCAAAAATTACTTAGCCAGGGAATAATATGACTGCGCTTTACATAAGTTTATTACCTCAAAAACCACATATCTGAACTACAGTTAATTCAGGCGACTCCAGCATATATGTGAGTGAAAATAGAATCACAGAGACATCCATTTTGCACCAAAAGAAATTCAGCCAAATCCTAGAACAGGGATGGCAAACCTATAGCACACGTGTCTCTTTTGGCACGCAATATGTTTTTGGTTGGCACGCAGCAGAAAAAAATGTTTTTTGACTGTCTCCTTAACATTTCTCATTTTATGGCTCGACATGAAAGATTATTTATAGTGGTATAACAATTATATTGATAAAATAACAGCCTTAAATGTCTTTTGTTCGAGAACAAGATGTTTGTTGTTCCATAATTGTAGTTCGCCCATAAATAATCTTGGTAAATAGTTTTTAAAGATGATAAATCAAATTTTATATAATCAATCTATTTTATTCTAAGCTCCTAATTCGGAGAAAACTGTCCATAGCTAAATGATAAAAATTATCTCTTTTTGGATGTATTATGTATGTACGTAAATTTGAAAAGGAAAAGCAATTTATGTAATTTTGGCAAGTGAACAAATAGAAGGTTTGCCACTACTGCCCTAGGATGCTCCATTCATTGCATAGTCATTGCATAAGTTATATGGTAATTCCTCGTTAGCACGTTAGCTAAAAGGAACACTCAGTTTACACGAAAAAAATATTTCCCCCGGTCCTGAAAATATGGATTAATGCATGTGACTCGGTTGGTTTACACAAAATTCGCTTAAGACGAACTTCGAACATAATTCGGGAACCAAGAAATCGGGTTAACGTTTAACACGAACACTTGTTTTAGTCAAACGTATTTTATAGCCATAAGATTTTGTTTCCGGCGTGTAGAGAGGCTTTTGGTATAAACATTTCAACATGCGGATGCAGTGGAGTTCTAAGAAGGATGATTTAACAACTGTCTTCATTCCGGGCTCTACCTTCTCTTGATTCTCCAGTCGTGATTCATATTTCATGAGTGCTTCAAACAGGGTACGCTACAAACGCGGGCGCTTTCATTGTGTTAACATAGGTATTGGCATTCCTTGCGGCCATTTTTTCTTCCGAACGAATCACCAAAGAAGAAAGTAAGGAAATTGTTTTGTCTGATATCTCATTCGCGATGAACAACGATGTGGCTTGACGCGAGAGCCTACTTCGACACTGCACTGTTCACCGCGCCTGCGAGAGATGCCTTTTTCTCTCACTCCTAAAAGAGGAGCTCGAAAAAGTCGGGTAGACTCTTGAGTATCATCAAACGAAATTGATATTTTATATTTGATCTTCATCCCGCCGAGAAAAATCACAGGCCTTGCAATTCCAACTTTGTCCTACCGGTGAAATATGTTCCGCCATCCATGCAAGAAATATCAGCTTCGTGGTATAGTATGAGTGCAGAAACTTTTAAGAATTGTTTCAGTAAGACCTGGACGAGATCTGACTTATTGTTTGACAACCCAGCACAAGTTGAAATGATTGAAATCGAGGAGCCTATAGAGTATCACGCAGTACTAAACATGCTATCGCCACCCATTACATTTCATGATTTTTCTTCAATTGACGATGACCCTGCTAGCTGCGCTCCTCCAGATTACACAATGCCTGTAGAAGAAACGCTTCATTAATAATCTGAAAAGGATGAAAACTATGTATTACAAGGATCTTCTACATTGTTTGAAATTCAGCGCTTTGCAGGTACAACAGAAGTGCAGTCCATAGCGAAATTAACATACGATTGCATGAAATTCACTAACCAAAAATGAGACAACAAATAATTACTGGGGACTAGAACAAAGTTTTATTTCTATTAATTCTTGTAATTGTAGCGTACTGCCAGGAATATTTCATTCCTAGCTTCGTTTGTTGTTTTTACGAAGATAACCTCAATGTTAGTAGCTAAACGATTTACATACCATATCATAGCTATTCTTATTTTGTGTCCTGTCGTGAAACAATCTTTTATATGCATTTATTTAATTTTATATCTTATCCTTGGATTTTGCATATGTCATCCGTTGAAGAAGTCCGTTAATACATACATAGTTACATCATTTACCTTCAATATTAAACTTGCAGATAACTGACATATATTATTTATTTCAAATTTAATGTTAGGTTCATTTTAATATTAGTCCAAATCGTGCATTTGTGGTGTTTTTTATAATAATAATAATTTATTTAAGACAAACAGGTTACCCCAATTACATGTGTTATATGTATGTACATATATTTAAGCAGAAAGTTTTTGTATTTTACTGTTTTTCATACATAATTCGGTTATCACGAACACGAACTTGGAGTTCGTGTTAACGAGGGTTTACTGTATATCCTAATTCGTTATGAGCACTCAAAGATATATCTCACTTGTGAAACTGAAGGGTTAAGTTCATCGGGATACCATTCCCATGTTTCGTGCTTTGAAAAGGGGTGAACTGATATTGTTATAAAGTAGTCAAGAAACGTTGGAATTCTATTTATTAAGTTTAGAAAAATAGATGAAAAATAAAAACAAAATAAGGATGTTAATACAGTTCAGATTTATCGTTTGGTGGATACGACATTTTAACTGATAATTGGTGAGATTAGGATGTAGTAAAATATGTTAGGTATTTTTTCCATAAATTTCACTTGAGGTAGGTGCATACCTAAAGCTCAAGCTGATGTTAATATTAAACGATTAGAATTTATTTGTTTGTCTTTTAGTCATGAAGTTGAATTCCAGAATAAGCCCTAAGATATCAAAAATTGAAACATTATGTAGGCAACTCTAATAGAAATAACGACCTTATCGAAATGGCATTGGAGGTACGTATTACTATTGTTTCAATATTCCAATTTTTTATACACTATGTGCTTATTCTAAAATTTATTTTTAGACGAGCTCAATATTTCTATAGTAAATAAATTTGGATAATCATATAAAAAGCTATAAATATGAGTATCCTATAGGGTTAAGTCATTTATCTTATCGTGAATAAATTTGAAGAAGACAATCTGAAAATTTAAAAGAAACGCTAAGTATTCTTATAATATTATTAACCACGGGCATGGATGCTTAATTATAGGAAATGGTTTTAAAACTATATATATCCAACAGCTATAAATGTATAATTTACTATGGAGGTTGATACATTGTGGAATTCCATGATGTATGGTATAAGGTGCACTGAATAAAACCCTAAAAATAAAAAAAATGAACTATTTCCAGCTGTTTTTCTCCCTTTTCCTTACTTTATTTCTCATTGTGACTCTAAATTTAGAATTTTACGGTTAAGGAGTAAAATTTTAATTTTAACGAAGAGAACGTTGTTTGTTACATTTGTGTACCTAAGTACTGGAGGAAGTTTAAGGTATGTAAAAGTATTACTGTTGCAAGCGTTGGAGAGGCTTAATCCCAGTGATACACCTCTCAACTAGTGTTATATGGAATAAGTCGAAGTATGATTAAACAGTATTCTTTTAAATTTTGTTGCTTTTAATTTAAAAAACGACACATAATATCCATATTTAAATGGACACAAAATAATTTAGGTCTTAAGTCGGTCAAGACCTAACAGGTTACTCCATAGTTCCGGAACTAACCAAAGACAACGCTAAAGTGTGCGCAAATCTTTCCTTGAGGCTTGTCTATTAAATCGCTACTTCGAGTAGTAGTAATTGATTTTTAAAGTGCATCAACTGCTATGGTCATTTTGCACTGTCATCAATTGGACATACACATAGAAGGGCGGAGGGAAACCCGGTTCCGGCGTATACGAAGCGCACCAATTGAGCCAACTGCTCAACGTCCCTTCCGAAGGACGGAACGCTGAATTTGTGCGGTCTCCTCAAACTTCGGAAAAATATCCTACTTGCGCAGGATTCGTGCCCGCTGCTCCTTCGAGCAGCAGGCGAGTAGCAGTCGAGTAGCAGTCGAGTAGCAGTCAGTGTCCTAACCGCTACACCACCAACACCCCGCTTGCACTAAAAGCACGGAACCTTATTTGTCGACTTGCCCTCATAATATATGATGCATGGATTTTTTTAGTATCTTCTATCAGTGTGTCATCACTGATGACGGATGCCTTGCAGCCAAAATGCGTGTGTTTCTCCCAATATTTTTTGCCTCTTGAGGAAATATGCTTTGTTAATTTTATGCTAGTCATAAGGGGAGATCGATTAATCTTTTTTGAGGGTATACAGGGGTTTGAGGTTTATAGGCCTCTTAAATAGGTGATAAACGATGATCGAGATTGTAAATTAAATATGCGATCCCCAAGCACAGGTCCGAAAGTCTATAATATATATATATATATATATATATATATATATATATATATATATATATATATATATATATATATATATATATATACTAGTGTAATGCTCGTCATATGACACGTATCAGTTACTATATGGTTGAAAAACCCGTCGTAAGACTGGTAATCATACTGGAACCATACATCTTAAGTAATCGTAACTCATTATTATGGATAATCACAAAATTAGTTTATTTTTCTAGTGCAATTGCCCGCTGAAATTCAACGGGAAACATAGAAATGAATCATAACAGCTGTAATTATTGAGTAAGAGCCGGTATAAAATTTGCCAAAATAGAGATTTGGGAGAATTTCTTTCTCATTCTTGTTTTCTCCAATTATGATCCCCTTATCAAAAATTAAGTAATAATAATAAATAAATAATACTATTCCCTCCCCCCTCTCGCCGTCCCTCTCTCCCTCCCTCTGTCTCTGCCTCCCTCTGTCTCTCCCTCCCGGTGTCTCTCCCTCCCTGTCTCACCCTCCCTCTGTCTCTCCCTCCCCCTGTATCTCCCTCCCTCTCTCTACCTCGATTTTCTCCCATCTTCCCCCTCCCTCATTCCCTCCTGTCCCAAACCATAGCTCTCCCTCCTTTTCTCCGTCTCCTTTATCTCTTTCCTCCCGTACTTTTCTAATTCTATACCTCCCTTACTCTCTATATCCCTTCCTTCCTACCTTCTTTCCCAGATCCCCATCTCTCTTACTCTACAATTATATAGTCGTTTAGACAAGCTAAAGAATCCAAACTAAATCCCAGTCCCATTAGGATTACGTAATTTCGCGAAAAATACCACGATAATTTAAGACAATCTATGCTCTCATATATATTACACGTATGCAGATTGAGACAACAATTGATTCTCGAAGTTTAACAATGACGTGGTCGGCAATGTAAGCCGCTATTTTCCCAAAATATGTGATGTATATGTTTAATATGTGAGATTTCGAACTGTAGGCGGAAAAAGATGAATAGAATAAGAAACTTCATTAATTTTCCTAAAACAAAGTTGAAATTTGAAGATCGTACTTCAATTCTTTCTAATTTTATTTTCCGAAAGAATAAAAGCCTGCACTTTAAAAAGTTATCTTACGGGAAATGGAAATCGCCCCCTGGAGTCGAGCCCGGGTCTTTTTTTGTACTATTTTCGTCGTTTAATTTTGATATCTGAACCAAACATCAATGTAAAATTTCCACCTAATCGGGAAGTTTGTTAAAAACGCGTTAAAAAGTGCCATTGATGACGTCAGTGTTGGGCACAAAGTAAGGCTTTTATTGATACACACACACACACACACACACACATATATATATATATATATATATATATATATATGGATGTCAACAAGGTGTTGGGATGAGGAAACCCAGTGAGCACTCACCAATCAGACGACTTCAGGTTGGCGAGGCCCCGGGGATGTCGAAGCGACACACGTAAAATAACACAAAAACACAGAAACATCACAAACGTTCTCTCTCTGTAGCTGAAGAAGGAGTAGTTCCGAAAGCTTTACGTTTGTGATGTTTCTGTGTTTTTGTGTTATTTTACGTGTGTCGCTTCGACATCCCCGGGGCCTCGCCAACCTGAAGTCGTCTGATTGGTGAGTGCTCACTGGGTTTCCTCATCCCAACACCTTGTTGACATCCATATATTCATTTTACCTTTCCTTTTCCGTAAGTTGTTATTTATATATATATATATATATATATATATATATATATATATATATATATATATAATGAGGAACCCGTTTGGAAAGTTGTATTTTGTAGCTAATTTATTTAGTAGTAGATAATAAAATAAATTTTCTGAAATCCAATGATATACCGTGACAAGATTAGATAATATATAGCAAAAGAGAGTTTTCGGCGGAATGTCCTAAAAGGTGGAAAAAGAGGATGCGAGTTTAGGAGCTGGGAATAAAAATCGTGCCGAGCTCGTAGATTGATTGCGGCACTCCACCCATCGACCTTCGATTGCCGGGAGGTGGGAGATGGGCGATTTCTTCGGTGGGGTGAGTGGGTGGTCGATTGTGAAGTCGAAGCGGACAACAGCTTCCGTTAACGAAGCTTTGCTTCCCTACCGACTCCTCCCGTGGACAACGGCCATGGGTTACGGCAATGTCGGATGCTTTGAGAACGCCTTACACTCCTTCCCTCCCGTCCCGCCTCTCTGTTTCCCTATGGCTTTTCCTTCCCTCCCTTCCCTCTCCCCGTTTTCTATCTTTCCTGCCGTCCCTTTTCCCTTCCACCCTCCCCAAAAACCTTTCCATCCGTCCCTGCCTATTCTCCATGCCTCTTTCCCCTTCCGCGCTCTCTCCCTCTATTCTCTCTCATCACCCTTCCCTCTCTCTCCGATCTTTTCCTCCCTATCCCTCCTTCCACTCTGATCACCCATCTCTTTTTTTCTGGAGTGGAAGAAATTGCATTCCTCGATGTTGGGCCCTCGGAGAACGTGCTCTCGGCTCCCGGAGGGCGGGCGGCCAATCCTGCGCGTGGGATTCGATCCCTTCGGCATCATTGGTCCCACGGTCATGCTCCAGGGCGCGAGGACCGCCGTCCGTCCTTCGAACCGGTAGAGCACACTTCGCCGCGGAGGTGCGGTCATAGGCTGCTGAGGCACGCGCTTACCTAGACGAGCGCGAGGCCTTCTCGCGTGGCTTCTCCCTCCTCTCTCCTCTTCCTCACTCCGCCTCTCTCCCCCTCCTTTTAGCTCATCTTGCACTTCCCCCACTTTTCCACGCTCCTCTGCACAGTCCCATTCTGTCGGGAACGTGTAAATCGTGATCCTTGCCGCAATCTTTCGGTTTCTACCGATAATTTTGCAATTTGAAATCCGTTAACCCATCAAGATTACCAATTTAAGGACAGAATATTCATTATGCACTTTCATTTGCATTCAACTAGCTTTTCCTTACCTTTTCATTTAAGTGAATTAGATATGATTCTGTCTTGGCCCTTGTTGGATGAATATAATACGACAATACCTCGCTTTACGCGACAGATATGTTCCTGAATATCACGCACTAAACGAAATACGCGCAAAACGAGACCATTATGTCAATGAGGTTAGGTTCCATGGACGCGAAAACTAAAGAGTTATATTAATAAAAATACGCCGTTAATCTGAAAAATCAACATCTTGTCTGTTTCCATCCATCTATGCCAGGTGCAAATCTATACAAAGTTTCAATAACTTATCTCATCAGTAATTACCAAATCATATTTAAAACTATCTTTATTTATCTATCATTATTTTCGGGATATTGTAAATAGTTTCTGTATGAATGAAATCCTAAGTAAATCAGCGAGAAGTGTTTATCCGGGAATAACTACGCCAAAATAAGCTTCGATGGAGTGACAAAAACCTGCTGTTCTGGATATTTCTTTTATAACATGGGTGTGCCACATTCCGACCTTAAATAGGAATCAACGGGCGATTTTACTATAATCTAAAAACCTGTAAAAATATAATTTCTAATATATTTACGGTTAAACCGCCTGAATTTTTGGCCGCCTTTGTTTTTTGAAGAACTGGTGGGCGCAGACTTGATTCGCGTTATAACAAATCCGTTTAAAACGAAATCGCGCAAAGCAAAGCGCAAAGTTGTATCTATTCCCATATAATCATATCTCGTTGAATATGCGAGATCGCTAAAGAATTATTAATAATAGTGCGGTGAACGCATTTGTTCTTTACAACTCCCGCAAAGAAAATACTGATATTTCACGATTTGAATTCATGACAAAACTGGTAAAAATTACCCCAAACGTAGCGAACTGTGTCCAAAATCACTCTCTGATGTATGAATTGCGCGCCGGTATAAGGATCGTACTGGAGTTAAGGAATGGATTCCCCAAGTAAAAGGATAACATCAGAAGAAAAACCTGTTAAACCTGTTGCCTAAAAAAACGTAAAACTGCATACATATGTTGCAGAGACCGTATACTTGGAGTTATCGGTAAAATATCGTAGCGCCTCTATCAACGACTAGTGAAAGCAGAAGATATTACAGTTTTTAATTTTTTATCTCGTGTAATTCTTTTTGGCAGGTTATCATTCATCGGTAAGTAACAATCACAAATATATTTCCGCTCTTACAGCAATAAACATATAAAGTAACTTAAAAAAATAGTGGTTCTTACATCTGAAAAATTAAATTGAATATTTACTTTCCTTTTTTCCTTGCAATATTTCTTTGCATGGTTGTCATTTATAGACGAGATAATGTACATAAAAGGTGATTTCTATGTTGATTTTATGATTTAGGGATTTTTATAATAATGATTTTGAAAGCGGTCACTGAGACCGGTCCTAAGGACGAGAATTTCGAAAATTAAATTCGGTATCTAAAAAATACAAACGAAGACGTGAAATTGAGTGATATATTAAGTTCAAACCAAAAATAAAAATCTAAATTGTGATTCTAAATATATTAAACAGAAAGTTCCCATTAAACTTCCTATTCTAAAAATGTATTATTTGTTTTAAAAACGTGCATATCATTATGAATAGCTGCTTCTTAGATATATAGGATATATCACATAAAATCTAAAGTACTTCTAGAAGGGCTACAGGGCTGAAATTTCAAAGAAAGATAGGACATTTGGTGCAATCTCTGGGAAAATCCGAAATTCCTAAAAATGTTATATTTAAGGGGTATTTTGACCCCAATGTCCAATTTTAAGCACCCATAAGAAAATCATTGAAAATGGTGCAGGGATATAAAAATTGCTTTTTTAAATTAGTTACAATTAAGATAAAAAGTTGAGACACACCATACTGTGGATAAAAGAATGAAGTTTATTTTTCTTGAAGAAAATTTTCAAATCTATGCTGAATTTAGGTTAAAACTTGATTTTAATCATAAAATTATGAAAAGTTTTTCGATTTACAACAACGAAAAATATTAACTACCGTAGCAACGACTCCTATACCTTTCAATGGGAATTTATTTTCCATACTTCAAGAGCATTGATTTAATGTTTAAACTGCATTATAATCCATTTGATTTCAGCCAACGACGTATACGTATGATGATGTGATAATTTTAAATTAATTTTTTTATCCGGATACGTACTAAAATACACGAATGATGACGCCCTAATCCTAACCCACAAAATATCCTAATTTTTACCCCAATTTTAGTGTAACATATAGGCTATTGTCTTAATGATGATTATAGTTTTTGCTAAAACAGGGCAATTTGAGCCATGAAACTTGAAATTCGAAAACTTGGACGAGGGTCGATTACCAGAGAATTTAGAAACACCGGATAGATGCCTTAATTACACGGAAAATTAACACTATCGTCTTATTTATATGGACTCCGCAAAGTTCAAATGCTGTCTCGTTGGTTTATTTAGAAGTTTAGATCTAGGTGTATGGTGATTTTTTAAGCGCTTGCAGTATGCAAGCACCGAAAACTCGTATAATATTGCTAACGCTGTAGCATTCTTCCCGAATGAAAGCTGATAACAGACACTGAAATGCATAGGTATTGTTGTTACTTTCCTGATCTTTTATGATATCCGTATCATTTGGACCTGTAATCTATGGTACGCTCGCTCTCTCTCTCTCTCTATCTCTCTCTTCCCCTCTCTCTCGCCTCCTCTCTCTCTCCCACTCTCCTCCTCTCTCTTTTTCAATCTCTCCTTCCCTCTCTCTCTCTTTCTCTCTCCTACTATCTTTCTCTCTACTACTCTCTCTCCTACCCCCTCTCTCTCTCTCTCACACACACACACACACTGCCCCCCTCCCTTCTTCCTTCAAAGAGGCGCCCTCGTGCGGAGAGAAGTATTTTCCCGCGCTCTTCGTCTTCTCTTCCCACGCCCCTTCTTCTTATTCCCACACTTCTTGGGTTCGCTTCGCTTCCACGTTGTCTGCCGCTCCATGGGAATCCAGAGCTATACACCGCTGAATCACGCCCCACTGCTAGCCTACGAGACTTTTCTTGCGCCTTTCTCAACCTGCATTACTTGCACTCTTATATTCCCATCCATACTATGGCGATTTTATGTATATATTTTAAAGAAATCATAACATTGGAAATGATGAAGTTGATCGACATTAATCGTTTTGGATGGAACTACTGTTAAAGCATTCAGAGTAAAAAAACTGAAAGATGCATATAAAGCTATCATACAGGTGGAAAACATGTAAATTAGATTCTAAGAGAAAGTGACGTTTTTACTATGGTTATTTATCGATATTATAAAAGAAACATTGGAATGAACTTCCGTATTTACTTACTTTCTAGCACGTGTGAACTTGGTCGTATTTGACGAAATATTATGGATTGGCACAATTATAAATTAATTATTACTAGCATGCCCGTTATATCTATACTCGCTATTAAATTGCAATTACAATTTATCAAGCAGTAGTCGTATATAAAAAAATTTAATTCCCACTATATGTTACGCTTCCGGTCGCGCTTCTTTTGGCGATCAATTGCTTAACGCGAATAACTACAGAAAGTGCGATTTTGACGATTTTTTCGCAATATACTGGGATCTGTTGCTCGCACATATTAAACATGCCATCGTATATCGTAATATCAAGGGTTCGATTACAGAAGCGTTTACTTTCTCTGTTTGATTAACATGGGTACGGGTGCAGCGTATTTACATTTAAAATTGATTAGAATCGCCGTAGGAATTCGGGACTTGAGACAAAGTACGGCTAAAACAACGAAATTAAATTTTCCTTCCGTCGACTTTCGGACATACGTCAAATCGGTTCATGGATTAGTATTTAACGTCATAATATGACCTATTAATACTTGAATATCTTTCGTCATCGAGGCGAATAGCAATACTCCCGGTTTCGTGTAATTTGCGTATGATTTACTGGGATTATAAATCCCGGTCATTATGGTCCACATATTTACAAAAATTTTACGGTATTATGAAGTTAAAACAGCAATGTGGTAACGATAAACAATACGATGGTAGTGAAAATACAAAAACGTCCTCATATCTCTCAATATAAAACTATTCTTCTGCCATTCCGTGTAACGCTTTATTAACGCATTTTAAACAAGCATCCCGATTTGTTAGAAGGTTTGAATTTGGTAGGAATTCTTTAGTCACGCATTAAAAGTCAATGACGAAGAAAGTCTCTAAAGACACCCGGGTTCGACTCCAGAATATAAATTCAGTTTTTCCTAGGACAAGAAGTCCAAACTAGGACTAATAATGCAGGCTGGTTTCCCAAATTTGACGTACCGAATTGATTACTTATATTGATAGGAAATACTTCAGTATATGTTAGTCATTCCAAAGAATTCTCATACCATAAATACCATTTGTAATTCATAGTTCATCAATGATAGAGAAAAATTGGAAAACAAATTAATACAGCATTATCTTTTAAAATACTTAAAACAATGTCAAAATCTCTTTCTGACATTATATTTTGCATGAATTTAAAAAGATAAATATTACTGTTTATACGCTAAAATTTCTGGATCAACAGCCCATTGCTGAAGGTTAGTCAAGTGGAAAATATAATAACCCATTTGTTTACTCGTCTATGGTCAATTTCGGTAATAATTGTCTCCATGGAAACAATCCGATAAAAGTAAAAACGCTGTTTTAGTAGAAACTCAAGAAAATACGTACAATAATCAATATTCTGCGATACGAATTAGAATTTAAATTCTTTTCCCCTTATTATAGTACAAACTTCACTCGGATATCAAAGTTTTAAGATATTTAAAGTATTCAAGAATACATCTCTGCACGAAGAATTTGAGATTTCCTATGTATTACAAATACGGAAAAAACGTTCCTGGAATCGAACTCGGAACTTTAATCTTCGACAAATAAGAAATAGCCCGGAGGTGGGGCCTGGCAGCACGAGCCTCATACCAAGTTTCATGAAAATTGGTGCAAAAGTTGTTAGTAGGGGAAACACACACATACAGACCGGACCATTTCATAAGGCTGATTCCTTTGGGAATCAGCCTTATAACAAGTAAGACTTTCATTATTCTGCAAATTAAAATAAAAAAAAATTGACTAACAATCTTCGGACTAGAACTGCTTCAAAGAAGAATGTATGACGCTTTTTTATTTTTATCGTTGAATTTTGCCATCAATTGGAAATCTCTCAAATGTATCGTTAAAATCACACATTTTGGAAAAAATGCCTTTTAACAGTTTGCTGCCGTAGCAACTATGTTGTTGTCATAAGTCGAGCTTATACTGTTGTCTCAATCATAATATACGCACAATAGAGTACATTATGATTTAACTCGAAACCATTTAAATTCATGTCACGCCATTTTTGACGTCACTTACTCATATAGGGGAAGAAAAGCGACTTTGAAACTGAGGGGAGTTTTGTGAGGTTGGAACAATTTATAATATGAGAGGAGAGAAAGGGCCCGCGACAAAAAAAATTTCACTGTGATAAATTAACCAATCACAAAGCCAAGTATTGTTTCGTGTAAACGTTATGTAGCGTAAATTATTTTACCATTTAAACGTTAAAGTATCGTCTCACGTACATATATTTTCAAACAAAATTGACGGCAAGTAATAAGGCCCTCTTTCTCCCTCTCTCTCTTTCTCCCTTCCTCCTGGAATCGAACTCATGACGTTACTGTAGACTTTGAAAAGCCTACAATTGAAAGGAGGTATAGCTAAAAAAATCATGAAAGTATTATTCAAATTGAGTTTTGATAGACGATAAAATTAAATTTAAATATTCGTGACACAGGGAGATATTAAGCAAATAATACAATAGATTATAATATTTTCTTATTTTGGGGATGATATCTTAATAGTACTTGGATTTTTACTGCGTCAATGAGTATTCTACGGTGTTTATAGTCTTTATTATGCTGGACCTAAATTAGTAGTACAAGAATGAAGAATTTAAATGCTCGAGTTTTACCTTTGCTTCTTTGTTTGACATAAAATTAAAAAATTCATTTAGTCCCTTTCCGTTTCATCTTATATGCTTATTATCTCTTTATTCAATTAGTTAAACCGATGAGATTGGGGCTAAGAAGCACTTTCTTCCACCTAAACGTTTACGACGCGCACAGAGATAAACAGTCATGAGGACATAGATAGAACATTCGTGAAAATGGGTTCTCGTTTTAATATTATGGCGAGAAAATGAAGAGAAGTAAAAGCAATAAATTAAATAAAAGAAGGCAAAGAGAGAAACGGAGAGAAAATGACTTAGGTGCATATGTTTCGTTTTAATTATAAGAAAGATCCACTGGTTTTTGAAGTTTTTATACTTGACATAGAGGATTTTATTGGGAAGAGGGCTCCAAAGTTTATAGGCAGAGACTATAAATGATTTACTGTAGATGTTTCTACGATGCACGGGCAGTAACCGCGATCGAACGCTTTGAGCCATAGACAATTTGAAGAATATCTCAATTCGATTGATTCTGTTTATGGTGATGTATTATATCACACGGAGGTAAGATGATTAAGTATAGGAAAGACTATTAGCCGCTTTTTTAAATTGAGGACTGAAATTCATATTTTTACGGCAGAGGTGGGTCATGAGGTTTCAGCAATAAACGATCCTGTTCGGGCTTGGAAACTTCCTTTCTTGTTTGATTTAATAGATTACATCAATATTCTAAATACATGACTAGAAGAGAAAAAGCTATAAGAAATTGTATCAATGTGAAAGCATTTAAAAGCAAAGTTGGACCCTTTCGCCGCTCAGATATTACAAGATAGGTTAAATTCAACAGAGATATATCGAGCTCGTCTTATGGCTGAAAACATTCAAGAATAATCAATTTAAGACTATCGGAGATACCTGAGGCATGCATTATTTAAATTACTTGTTCTTGAACAAAAGAGTTTGTTAATTTTTAATTATGTGAGATTCTTTGATAATCAAATGAAGGAAGAACTCTTTGTCCAATGTATTTACCCTTAAATGCAATTAAATTAATTCAGATTCAAATGAAAAAACATTTTAAGATTTTAAAACATTTGATAACAAAGCTGATCTTTATATAAATAAAAATTTCCCTACTACGCTCCAGAATCCTACGCACTACCCTCGGCGTTGATTCGTACGTATTATGTATACCAGAGCCATCCAGGTGTGCACTGTATGATTCGATATTCGGCTGCAGAGCGACAAAGTCCGCTCTCTAGTCCTGTCAAAAATTCCACACCCTTCGCTTCAGACTATCAACTCTACTCCTAACTTCAGGACCGCGGTTAATCCTTGGGCGTATGCTGCATATGGTAAGGCGTAAATCGACCACAGACTACTCGGAAGCGGCTGACCTCGGCGTAAAGGTCTCGGAAGGAACTCAATACCTTTGGAGTTGCGCCTCGAAGCGTTATTGGTACCAACATGCACCACCACACGCAGGCTGTAGCCATGACCGATTCTCTCTCATGAATGACGCACTTTCAATGGTTGGGCCATTAAAGGGATTTGTTCATTGGCCAATAAAGAAAATGAACATATCATAGGGACATTTTTGCGCAGCGAAGTTTTGGTTTCAAATGCAGTATATCCGGTACTGAAAACGAAGTTTTCAAGATAATACATTACACTAAAAGGAGATAACCGAATTCACGCTTATTGTTAGAGTTCGGTGAAGAAATGGGATCTTAATATGTGAACCCTATGCTGCATATGGCAGCATGAGCGCCGACAGGAGGGTTAAATCAGTCATCTAGCTCCCCTGGAGATTTAGAATAAAATCAAAATTGAAACAATTAAAAAATAAGGAAATATACCAAATATTTATACTAAAAATTCTATTTTTTTTAAAAACTGTATTCTTCTATTCTGAACAAAAAGCGTTTAACAACTTTCTCAACAAAATCGGCCTTAATTTCTCAACTCGTTCCTCGTAAACATACATCATACATAAAACAGAAATCGTTCATCGCTCATGGTAAACCTCAACCATGTTTTCACACGTCGAAGGGAACTGAAGGATCTTTCACTAGTGCAAGTTGTTACAGGCAGTGATAAGCATATACAAAGCGCCTCATGTACCGACGCATAGAATGTGTCCGTAGTCCGCTTGCTTAAGTAGTTAATAGTAGTAGTAGTTGGTAGTGAATTGGAGTAGATGCCGTTAGCACAAATTTTCCAAAATTCATACCAACATCTTGCATCGGCTAATAAATTGTTGAGTAGATTGCCATATGTTTTGTATGTTTTTGCAATTTCTGTGTACTCAGTATTTAATAGAGTTTTGAAGTTTTTCAGATGTAATGACATCAACGAATCAAGATATGGCACCAAATGAGTTCTTCGAAAATACTCTTCTGGTGTATCTGCATGAGTGTTGGATCGACGTTTTTGCCGCCTAGCTAAACGCGGACAAGTTAATTCCACATCCAGTTCATCGGCATGTAATTCCGCCAGGTCAAAGATTGCGCTGAATGATTGTATGGCATTTTCTCGATGAACTCGAAATTTTTAATTCAAATACTCGATATGTTTTAATGCAGAACGCAAGTCTAAGTCTTGCTGTTGCAGCTTCTTGGTTATAGGTACGAGCTGCGAGGAATATTCAGCAATGACCCGAAGGCAAGCAATGAAAATTGGCGATCGCGCTGCATGAAGATATAGAAACGTTCGACTTCTGGTAGAAGTATTATAATTTTTGGAAAGTTTTTTCAAAGCGCTCATGATAATCAGGTAATTCTCTGAAAACATTTGGATGCTTTTTAGATTTTGCAGGCCAACGCGTTTCGCTGAGAAGCGGTATGTTTGGGATCGTATTCCTCCGAGCTGTTTAAAAAAAGTTTCACAGCACCAATCGTATTGCGCACTTCGGTCAAGTCATTCTATTCATTAACAATAAAATTCATTCGGTGACTGGCGCAATGGAAAAACAGAACTTTTGGCTACTTGTCCCTTATAAGCTTTTGAACTTCCCTGATCGGTCCTGCTATCGCTGAACAGCCGTCGTTGCAATGACCAACTAGCCTGTTCAGGTCAAAATCATAGCTTGACTAAGCTTAGACAATAACAAACGAAACTTCCGCCGAACGGTCGTCGATTGGAATGAATCCAAAGTATTCTTCTCTAATACGATATTCGTTATCAGTTGATTTTGCCAGATACCTTATTCCAATAGATAAATACTTAGTACCTCAAAATTCTGTCGTTTCGTCAGCCAGAACTGAAAACCACGAGCTGCTTTTAACCTCCGATATCAAAATATTCCGTGGAACCAGGGAGCAGTTTCCAATTATTTCATTTTGGACTTGATAAGAAGTATAAGAGGCATTCTTGGGGCAGATGTGCAAATTCTGCATTAAAAAATTATCGCTAGACTCCATTATAAATCGTAGAAGGTAGTTGAAAACCGCCATGTCATCTACTCTTCCTCTTAACAGCAGATCATGTATTCCCCAAAATGCGATACTTGAAATGAACGAAGTTAGTTTTTTCCTATTGATTATAGCTTTATTGTGAGCAGCTTTATTCAACTACTCGGAACCACTTGGCGTTTTATTGTTAATGACTACATCAAGGAGCAATTTCAATTGTTGAAGTGCCTCAATTTACCATTGAGATGTTTCAGGAGCTCTGGCGGATTCATGGTCACTTTTTTACTTTGTGAAGGATTGGGCAATAAAGACTTCGTTGACCGCGGTGCACTTTTGAACGAAATAGGACACACAATAGATAGAGCGCATCCATTTGCGTCATGCGAATAAGATAGCCACGGGAAAAGGTTCAGCCATTCCAATCAAAAGCTTCGCGTTTGACTACAATCATCACTTAAACCGAAAATCATACATGCCATCAGGAGTCCATAAGTTTTGCAATAGCTTCAATTTAAATTTCATGCCAATGCTCTCGGATTTGACGTACAAACTAATATCCAAATTATTTACGGCTTCAGCTTTGAGACGTTTACTTGTGCTCGACGTTGGTGCATGCACCGGTTGCTTCACTTCATTTTAGGAAGATTTTCCACAATATTTTCAGAAAGATGTCGTATACACATTCCGAAATTAAAATTCACACTTAAAAAATTACTTATTCAAATTTACACTTTATTTAATGAACGATTGCTTAGCACGATTAATTTTGACAAATACTAATTTACGCTATGATCTGATTAAAAAATTATCGCATACTACGCAACGACTGCCACGAACGGTGATCCAAAGTGAAGTCGAGTCGATCGTTCTAGCAGTTAGCATCAAATACGAAAACTATCCGAAACAGGTTATCAAAGATGAAGTCAAAATTGTTTGGTGTTTTTTCAAATGAAGCGACTGTGAAGAAGCCATTATTAGGCTTCCTAATACAAGTGTTGGAATTTGATAATCTCGGGAAACGAGTGGCGACGATAAGATCGATAAATGAAAATAGAGTCATTATAATCGAGGGCGATTCCAATCATTCTTCGATCGAAATGAATCATAATTGCTATTTTCCCGGTGGTAGAGAGCGTGAATCATGCGATGCTTTCATACATTTACGATAAACGCTTCTTGTGTTAGCTAGTGAGGTGTCCCACGAGATCTAAAATTGTATTAGATATACTGCCAACAAAAAATCCAGAACGTACAAAAAGGATATCGAGAAGAGAAGGTAAGCCATTATATGGGAAAATTTTTCAAACAAAGGTTATAGAAAATTAACTTTTCTACAACTTTTACTCCGGTATATTTTTACATTTATCAAATATTAAAGCAAATATCTCAAAATAACGGATAAGTGACAAGAGTAAACACTCACTTTCGGTTGACCGATGTTTACCAAAAACTAATTAGTTCTTGTGACTTTCATAAAAATGTTAAATATAAAATTTCGCGTTGACCTGATTAATAGTTTTTATCTTCACCTAAGACAAGAATATTATTCTGCATATCGTGAACAGATTATTTTCAACCATTCTCAAATCAAGAGCAAATTAATCAACAAAGAAAAGAAAATTATTTACAAAACGGGGCGTGCAATAAACCGTCTCACGAAGCGATTATATAATATGTTATTTTTGTTATTTCATTAAATAGTGCATGTTTATGTTTCTTAATTTTTGTGGTTTATTGTAATCTATTTTTAAATTTCATTTTGGATATACATATAATCAAATAATGGTTTATTATAAAATAAATTTATCTTTCAAATTATGAAGAATATCCAATTCTAAAATTTAAAGCAAATGAAGAGTAATAATAATTACTTTTATTATAAGTGAACAAATGAAAACTTAGACAATGGGAAGTATGTCACAGGCCCTCTAGTAATAAAATAATATAGAGAGGAGCGTTTTAGTGCTAGTGCAAAGATGCATAATGTTTTTAATAATTTCAAAAAGAAAATTTTACATGATAATTTGAAAGAGTATTTGGTCTTACGCCAGGGAAGTCCAAGGTGGAGGCCCTAGTATTGCCTCTCTGAGAAATGAAACAGGAAATGAAGCTCAGTAGTGCGGAGAAAGCAAAATTGTTAAATATACGTTTTGAGGAAGCTTTTACTGCGAAAACCGTTTAATATGAAAAACCTATTTTTATGCATCATGGTGACTCGATGGAGGATTTGATGCTTTCGGTATACTGAATCGTGCACCAACTTTATTCAGTTAATCCAGATTAGTTTCTTCTACCTGAGGAAATATCCGCGCGAGCATTAAATGAAATTGAAATTGAAATTTCGTCTAATTTGAAAACAATATTCGAGCAATCCACTACGCAAAGTATTGTTCCTGAAGACTGGAAGTTAGCACACAACCCCGATCAATATATGCGGTGGCAGAAAGAACACTGAAAATTACAAGCTGATTTCATGAACCTGAAAGATACTTGAGCATTTAATCATTAGTTATATTATGCGCTATGATGCGCATCATTCGCTTCTCACTTGTTTATTTAGTTTCTAACTTTTCTTTTTTCCGGATGACTCTGCTCTAATAGAAGGCGCTGGCGCTTCGACAGATTTAAAACCGGAGACTTTATTTGTCGAAAATGATTTAATCAAAGTATAAATGTGTATTGTGGTTATTACGTATTGAAATTTTTACGAAAAGCTCGGGTAGCTCGATTACCCGAGCTTTACCTTAAAAAGAAGCTCGCGTGCTCGAGCTTTTGAAAATGGTCGAGTTTCAGCAGCTCTATACGTAACTGATATCTGCTCGGTAGTACGCAGTAATATCAGACTTTTTGCAGATGGCACAGTTCTATATTAATATGACCATCAGTCGCTGCAGAAACATAAAAAAAACTATTTCTGCGTGGTGTGAAGAATGGTAAATTGAAATTAATTACAGTAAATGTCCTGCAGTTGCGTTTTGAAAGTTCCAGAACAAAGACATTGATATAGAGTATAAAACCGACGGACTGAATATCTAAGAAACTGAATAGGTTAAATATTTAGGAATTCCCATCTAGATATAGTTTTCTAGTATAAATTTAGTGGGCTGCTGATTTGTCGCGATATTTCGAGGGAAATTCACATTCGTCAAGTTCTAGGAGAAGCCAACGCGAAAATAATCTTTTTAGACAGAATATTACGGAATAGTACAGAAAAAGTACGAGAAATGTGTTTTTATCAGTAGTTAGATCCAGATCGAATAAGATTCAAGTACACGGGATTCATTTGAGAAGTGTAAAATAATTGACTTATAAAATTTCCAAAGAAGAGTAGCCATATTCGTAAAACAATTGTATGAACATAAGCAGAGCGCAGCACTATTAAACCTTTAAACGCTGTGCGGAATATATATGTTTTATCGAATGTATTCATTTTCTGCCTAACATACCATTATGTTCCGCTTAGTTCCAAGACGACTCTATATGTCCTAGAATCCTGTGTTTGGGAAGACAACACCGCAGAAGCAGGCTAAGGCAAAAAAGGTAAAAAGTCGATGGTTGAAATCCGAAAATTTTTTCATAATTTATGATTAAAATCGAATTTTTACGCAAATTCAGCTTGGATTTGAATTTTGTCTTCAAGAAAAATCAACCTCAATCTTTCTTCCAGAGAAAGGTTTATGTCCTGATTTTGTATCTTAGCTGTAACTAGTTTAAAAAAGTAATTTGCAAATCCCTGCACAGTTTTCAATGCTTTTCTTATGGTTGTTTAAAATTGGACCTTGTGTTCAAAAATACCACTTAAATATAACTTTTTTTAGAATTTTGGATTTTTCCAGAGGTTGTACCTAATGATTTATCTTCATGCCAAATTTCAGTTCAGTGGCACTTATAGAAGTACCTTAGGTATGAAGCAGCTATTTATCATTTTCCAGAGAACTAAACAAAAGTCGGCATTGGAACCCTACGCGCGGGCATTTAACTTCGGCGGATAAATGGTTAATGATATGGGCAAGATATCTCTGTAGCATTGCAGTCTGAACGCCAGCGTAAGGCTTCTGGAAAGAATATAGGTCAGAAATCTACCAGAGGAGGCTTTGGGAATTGTATATAGAAATATTTGAGATAAATTGTTGGTTAGAACGTTATCAAGACTCGTTTTTTCAAAGGAAAATAATAGCCACACATGGTTAATCTTGTTGTGGCTATTGGAGATACCTGAGGCAAGTACATTTTGTAAATTGCTTGTTCTTGAAAATTTTCAGCCAAAATAAGAGCTTGATAGTTCCCTGTTGATACATTAAGACAATAGCCATTACACTAAATTTTATCGAAAAATTAGAATATTTTGTTTGAGGATTATGGCATCAACATCAGTGCCTTTAACACGTATTTAGTATTTTTTAAATCGCGGAATATGAATGACGACATTATATTAAAATATTGAAAATATTTAATAAATTCTCGAAAAAAACAACATTAAAATAATTTTCACCTTTTGCTAAATTTCGTGTGTTAATACAAATAATGACGTCAGCATAAGTTTACATCGTAGTTTCAAATCAATGACGTTATAATATTGTCCAATGATTCTCATTGAATGCACTGTCACTGCTGTAATAATGTGTAGATTATCAATCTCCATCGTTAGAAGGAGTAATGTGTTTTTTATTTGATACGTTATATCGTGTTTCAAAAATACGACGTCACCATATATATACGTCGCTCTGGAAATCATTTCCCTGTTAAAAAGGACTAAATCTTCGAAAGTAATACATCTTATACTTTCAGCTATAAATCTGTTTTAGTCCCGGGTTTTTATGATATTCTTAACTAATTTTAAATTACAATATTATGAAGCCCTGGACATATTTCCATGCTTTTCTTATGGGTTATTGAAATGGAAAAATTGGATCAAAAATAACCGCCTAAAAATAATTATTTTTAAAATTTTCGATTTTTCCCATTGACTTAACAAAATAACCTATCATCCTGCTGAATGTCAAGTTTCTAGCCCTTCTAGAAATACCTGAACATTTATATATATATATATATATATATATATATATATATATATATATATATAGATAGATAGATATATATATACTATTTAAAAAAAAATTATTTTCAACAAGCCATGCATACACTTCAATCATTGCATAGTTTTACATTTTTTTTCTTTCTTTATACATTTACCTGATCGGGGAAACACTCTGGTATAGGCAGAAGGCATATTCACGGCTGATTCAGATTCAAGTTTCGTTTTGAGGCTGGTTTTCAAAGGAAACATAGCCTTATGAAATGGTCCTGTCTGTGTGTGTGTGTCCCCTGCTAACAACTTGGTATGAGGCTCGTGCTGCCAGGGCCTACCTCCGGTCTATATTTTATTTGGCGAAGATTGAAGTCCCAGGTTCGATTCCAGGAACGTTTTTCCCTATTTGTTTTACATAGGAAATCTCAAATCCATCGTGCAGAGATGTTTTCTTTAATACTTTAAAATAACTTAAGGTTATGATATCGGAGCGTGGTTTGTACTGTTCGAAAGGGAAAAGAATCTAAATTTGAATTCTTATCGCAGAATATTGATAGTTGTTCGTATTTTCTTAAATTTATACTAAAACTGCGTTTTTAATCGCATTTTATCGGATTGTTGCCATGGAGACGATTATTACCGAAATTGAACATAGACGAGTAAGCAAATGGGTTATTTTATTTCCACTCGACTACCCTGCAGCAGTAGACAGTTGATCCATACATATTAGCGTATAAACAGTAACATTTATTAAATTTGTTTATTTAAAAAATACATACAAAATATAATATCAGAAGGAGATTTTGACATTGTTTTGAGTATTTTAAAACTGATGATGCTGTATTGATTTTTTCCCAATTTTTTGCTATCATTAATGAAGTATGAATTACAAATGGTATTTATGGTATGGGAATTCCTTGGAATGACTAACATACTGAAATATTCCGGTCAATATAAATAATAAATTCGGGACGTCAACTTTGGGAAACCTGGCTGCATTAGTCTTGATTTGGACTTCTTGTTTCATTTAAACATTGTTAGTTTTTAATTTCAAGTGTTTTCTCCGTGGATGGTGTTTGCCTGGCATTCGTCCTTATTATATATATATATATATATATATATATATAATATTGTATATATCCTATGTAAGAAACAGCTATTTATCAATATGTTACTCCAGGCACTCCCGATGTAAAGTTAAAACTTAAGTTAATTATCTGTGGAAGTACTTAAATAAACAACCTGACCTTCAGTACCTCATCAGAAGTCATTTGGCAGATATTTTCTTGGGCATAAAAGATTGCTCATTGAAGAAATTCATCCTGGAGTTGGTTTTCTACTGGACTTGGCTGTTTACAGAAAAAAAGAATAAATATAAAGAAAGAATTAATTATTTTTAAAAGTAGCCTTCAGCATCTGAAGGTTAGCGACCCTTGCCGTAGTTAATCTGTTGGAATGGAATATTAGCGTGAAGCGGAGGAGCTGAAGACATCAGAACAGGATCCGTGTTTAATAGGAGGCGACCAAAAGATAGAATTCTATTAGGATCGTGTTTTCCTAGTGTAGTGTATCTTGCTGGTGTCTTCCCCCGCATCAATTTATTTTCTCAAGCAGCAGCAAGCTTTAAGTGAAACTTTTTGGTGATTTCCCCTCATTTTTGAAGCTTTCTTATATTTCTTCTTCTTTTAATTAAATTATTTACCCGCGATCCATTTTCATGTTTCGCAATCGTCTCTTCACTTGATTCTATCCTTCATCGGTCTCTCTCTTATTATCCTCTCGCACTTTTACCGACATTTCTTCCTCAATCGCTCTTGAAGTCATTAGCACCATCTCGACACTCCACCTCCCCTATCGCACCATAATCCATTTGACCTCTACTGCTTCACTCCCGTCTCACCTCTCGCTTTCTCCCTCGCCTCACCTAAGTCTCCTCTGTCGCCCTCCTTCCCACGGGAAAGGATGCGCTCGGGGGGCGGAACGGAATCGGCCGCAATTCTCCTCCGTTTCTTTCGGCGGAGAGATGATGGAGGGCGGTCACTACCGGAAACCCGCTCTGCCGCCCTCCCGACGCCTCGATCTTTGTCCTGCTACCACCCACGATATTTAAATGGTCCTCCAAGATCTACGTCACTGGAAAAGTGAGGCTACGGCCGTGAGCTTCAATATCCAAATGAAAATGTCGACAGTCAACCGTTTACAGCGGGTCAGAAATTTTGTTGAGATCATTTTCAAAATTTCCATTAATTTGGAAGTGAATTTAGACGAACTCCTTCGCAAGAATTTTAAATAGAAAATTTTGATGCAATAGTAATTTTAAAATAACTATTACATTCTGTTTCAGTTTTTTTGTGATGCGAAAAGGTTGGCAATCCCAATTTTAGATGATGAATTCCTGCTCTCAATTTCAAATATAGCCAAAGAAATAGCAATAAATCATTGGCTATGAACAATGGAAATTAAATTCGAGTGTGTCAAAACTCATAAAGTTATGATTTAAATGTCGAAGTAGAAAACAAAATGCTCGGAATATAATTTTTTCCTAACATAAATAAAAAATAAGTTACTTGGTAAAATTTCTAAAATACTTGTATTGTAGAAATTTTACCAAGTTACTTTATTTTTAAATTATGGATTTCTACAAAGTACGGCTGTTACAGTTGACTATACATAAATCAATTCATCTGTAATATATAGTTAGGTGAAACAAAATAATAAAATTGTTTCATTATTCAGATTTAGGTTTCATTTACAGAGGATCATATGTTTTAACCAATTAACGTCATAGCTATTAATTTCAGACCATATAAAAGCGTTCTCAGATCCTATGTTAATTTATGTATAATTCTCTCAAATAATATCTCTGGAGGCCAATTTAGAAAGTAGAACAATATAAATTCCACGTATATAAACAGAGAGGTTATTTTCTCATACAATTCAGCTAAATGTTAAAACTGCGACTTTAAAAAAATAACGGGCATCATCAGCTCACCTGGTTTAGCGAAACCGGTCGTGAAATTAATTTGTATGGAAGTTACACAGCTGTTTCTTTCTTCAAAATACGATTATCACTTCCCACTAAGTTGATCCGAATTCCTTATATTACAAATTAAGAACGACATTCTTGGTCTCAACAAACTTTTCAGCGAACATCTAAACCGATTGTTTATAGGATGTAATGATAAAATATCACATATAGGTAAAATTCTTAAGCAAATGTAGTGAACTAGAAAGAAGAAGGTTATACTTGAAAACTTCCTGAGAACACTTCCATTGAACATCAAATTTAATAAAAAAGGAAAAGGAGGAAAAGATAGAGGGATGGAGGATGGGAGAGGTATAGGGAGGAGAATGGGATGTGAAGTAGAGGGAGAGAGAGAGAAAGAAATGGAGGGAGGGGGAGAATGAGACAGAAGAAGGGAAAGAGAGAATTGGTGGGGTGGTGAACGCTGCGAGTTAGGAATAAAGGGAGTAAGTGAATAAAAGTGAGAGGAAAAAAGAGAGAATGGGAGAGAAGGTGACAGAGATTAAGGAAGAAGGAGAATGGGTGAGGAAGTGGAGGGGGGAAATAAGGAATTGAGAGAATGGTTGATTAAGACAGAGAGCGAGAGAGAGATATTGTTGAAGAGAGAAAATATTAGAGGAGGTTGCGGGAGAGGGTAAGAAATAGAGGGAATGTTAGAATATGAGAGAAAGAGAGTGAGAAATTGTGCGAGAGGGAGAATGGTTGAGAAGGTGGATGGAGAGAGTTTGAAATAGAGGGAATAGTAGAATAAGAGAGAGCGAGAGAGATTGTGGGAGAGAGAGGATGGTTGAGGAGGTGGAGGGAGAGAGTAAGAGATAGGGGGAATGGTAGAATAAGAGAGAGAGCGAGAGAGATTGTGGGAAAGGGAGAATGGCTTAGGAGGTGTATTGAGAGAGTACGGAATAGTAGGAATGGCAGAAAAAGAGAGAGAGCGATAGAGATTGTCGTAGTGGGAGAATGGTTTGAGGAGGTGGAGGGAGGGAATAAAGAATAGAGAGAATGGTGAAATAAGATAGAGGTTGTGGGAGAGAGAGAATGAGCAGAAAGGTTGAGGTAGAGATCTTCACGGGGCTGATTTTATAGGCCCGGCCCGTACGTTGTCGAAGAAATTGTAGGCCCGGCCCGTGGCCCGTTTAAAGCCTCTGTGCTCGAAAAATATGATTGTTGTATTAAATAATTTCTACCAACATCTGTGGGCTGTTCAATGATTTGAAAAGGATTTATTTTAATACACATATTTGTATGTCTTGGAATACCACAGACAAAATAAATTACTATATACAATACACAAATATAATGTTATAGGCAAAAAATATATTAAACAATTCAGTAGGGAGGACGAGTCACACTCGTTCTTCAGTAACCCTGGGTTAGTTTACTTAAAATAACCCATGCCACTTTTTTTGCTTGAACCCATTCAGTACGAAGGACTAGTGTGACTCGTCCTCCGTTCTGAATGGGTTAAATAAAAACTTATGCAACTCGTGTACGTAAATTTTAGACACTGATTAAAATATTTCGCCTGGTGAAAGTCCGAAACTTTTTATAACAAACCTGATATATCGAGCAATTTTTAAAGCCCAGCCCGGGTCCGTAATGAATTCCAAAGGATCGGCCCGTGCAGGACTATAGGTGGAGGGAGAGAGTAAGGAATAGAGGGAACGATAGAATAAGAGAGAGAGCGAGAGAGGTTGTTGTAGTGGGAGAATGGTTGAGGAGGTGGAGAGGGAGAGCAAGGAATAGAGAGAAGGGTGGAATAAGAGGTAAAATGAGAGAGAGATTGTAGGAGAGGGAGAATGTTTGAGGGGGCAGAGGGAGAGAGTAAGGAATATAGGGAATAGTTGAATAAGAGAGAGAGTGAGAGAGATTGTGGTAGTGGAAGAATGGTTTAGGAGGTGGAAGGGGAGAGCAAGGAATAGAGAAAATGGTAGAAAAAGAGATAAAATCAGAGATTGTGGGAAAGGAAGAATGAGTAGAGAGGTGGAGGAAGAGAGTAGGGAATAGAGGGAATGTTAGAATACAAGAGAAAGCGAGAGAGAGAGAATGGTTGAAGGGGAGAGAGTAAAGAATAGAGAGAAGGGTGGAATAAGAGATAAAACGAGAGAGACTGTTGGAGAGGGAGAATGCTTGAGGAGCCGGAGGGAGAGAGTAAGAAATAGAGAAAATGGTGGAAAAAGAGATAAAATGAGAGAGAGATTGTGGGAGAGGGAGAATGAGTAGAGAGGTGGAGGGAGAGAGTAAAGAATGGAGGGAATGTTAGAATAAGAGAGAAAGCGAGAGACAGAGAATGGTTAAAAGGATGGAGGGAGAGAGTATGGAATAGTGGGAATGGTAAAATAAGAGAGAGAGCGAGAAAGATTGTTGTAGTGGGAGAATGGTTAAAGAGGTGGAGAGGGAGAATAAGGAATAGAGAGTAGGGTGGAATAAGAGATAAAATGAGAGAGAGATTGTGGGAGAGGGAGAATGGCGGAGGAGGTGGAGGGAAAGAGTAAGGAATAGAGAAAATGGTGGAAAAGAGATCAAATGAAAGATTGTGGGAGAGGAAGAATGAGTAGAGTGGTGGAGGGAGAGATTAAGCAATGGAGGGAATGTTAGAATAAAAGAGAAAGCGATAAAGAGAGAGAATGGTTGAAGGGTTGTAGGGAAAGAGTATGGAATAGTGGAAATGGTAAAATAAGCGAGAGAGCAAGAGAGACAGAGGGAGATTTTGGGAGAGGGAAAAGGGTTGAGGATGTAGAGGGGGAGAATAAGGAATAGATGGAATGGTAGAATAAAAGAGAGAGCGAGAGAAAGATATTGTTGGAGAGGGTGAATGGCTGAGGAGTTGGAGGGAGAGTGTAGGAATGATGGAGTGGGAGAATGATAGAGGAGGTGGAATAGAGGATGGAAAGGATAGATAGATAGATAGATAATCGTCTTTATTCGGGCGAAATTTAGAGTCAAGGGGAGGGAGTTTGTGATTTTAGGGAGAGGGCGAGAATGTGTGGGAAGGTGAAAGAAGACAGTGTGGAAGAGTGTGCAAGAAAATGAGAGAGTGAGGGAGAATGTTGAGCGAGAAAGAGAATTGGACGGGAGATGGAGGGAGAGAAAGAGGTATTGAGTGTTCAGGGAAAGAGAGATAGTGAGGGTGGGAGAGAATGAGAATATGATTGGAGTTGTAGGGAGAGAGTAAGTTTTCCAGAGAATGAGAGAAAGATAGGAAGAGAGAGAGGGAGGAATGGAGAGGAAAAGGGAAGGATAGAGTACTTGAAGGGGAGGTCTGTGTGTTTGTCTGTATTTCTGGCTAATTTACCTCTTGGATTATTATAGCTATTATTCCTTCCAAACCGAGCACATACAAGGGAGGAGGGAAACCCGGTACCGGCATTAGCCCACCTTTTACAAAGAGCACCAAGGGGGCCAACTGCTTAACGTCCCTTTCGCGCTGACTTGCGCGACCTCCTCAAATCACGCAAGTTGAGGACGGGACGTTTCTGGGTTGAAAAATCCGACCTCATCCAGATTCTAGCCCTGGACCGCTGCGTGGAAGGCCAACGCTCTAACCAATCCCGCCACTGCCACCTCATTGAGAGGGAGGGGAGGTAAATGGTGAGATTAAAGAATAGTGTGTGCCGGAGAATGAGAGAGAGTGGGAGGGAGATAGAGACGGAGGATCGGGGGGTGATAGGGTGGGAAGGTGGGAGGGAGAGAAAGATTGAGGGAAATGGGGAATGGAGGGGTAGGTGCGGGTGAGAGTAAGGTATAGAGGGAGTGGGAGAATGAGAGAGATAAGGAGGGAGGAAGGAAGAGTGAGAGAGGAAGGGAGGTAGAATAAGATTGATGGAAAGGGATATTTGGAGAGGAGGTGGAGTGAGAGGGTGAGGAATAGCGGAAGTGGTAGAATGAGAGGAAAAGGGTGAGAGAGGGATGGGGAGGGTTAGAGAAAAGGAGGGGGACTGCGGAGTGATTTAAGTATAATTTCATACTTCATTCATGTTTACTTGGCATTTATGACGGGCAATTACACTAAATTCGGATAATTATTGGCTATTCAAAATAAGTTAAAGTTTGTTTGTAATGTATAAAATTTAGAAGTATTTTTACTCACTATATTTTAAGATATGTTAGCAATGGTGCTCTTTTCATTAATAATTAATATATTTTATATAAACTTGCCTAAAATATTTGTGTTTGTGTGTACGTTCGTGTGTGCGTACGTGTTTGTGTATGTTTCATCATCATTAGTACTACTTTTCAATACGTTGAAGGATGAAGGCCTCCGTAGCACTAGTCCATTTTTTATCGACTGCTTCTCTCCTCCAATCAGGTTCAACGAACTTCACAAGCTCTCTGTCCTATCTTACTTTAGGTCCTCCTTGCGGTCTTTTGAATTTTCTTGGGATCCATTCCATGACGCTAGACCAGGGGTCTCCAACCAGTCGATCGCGATCGAGCGGTCGACCTTTGGTTCCTCTAAAGTCGATCGCGGAGCCTTCCCTCAGCGCTATTACTTTTTATTGAATCAAGTGAGAAACGTTGAGACGATATAGATTTCGACTTTGGTTGATGGATATCCTTATACATAGTTCATTAGTGAATGTAGCTTTGAAAGTGAGTCCAGTACTTGTGTGAGTCAACGTTTTCTTGGATGAATGGAACCAAAACAAGGCATCGCACCAGCTTAACAGAGAAACATCTGAGTGATAGTATTCGATTTGAAGTATCAACTTACACACCAGAGTTTTCCAGTGCATATTGTAGAAAATATGCAATGTCAGAGTTCCCATTAATTCTATAAATAATGCTTCATAACATATGATTTTTCTGTTACTATTAATGAAATTTTATTGTAAGTAAAACATTCTCTTGTTCAGAACGAAAGTTCAAACAAAGTTTTATTCCGGTTTGTTTAACTCAAATCGAATTGGTGGGGCATGTTAAGTAGGACAGGTTATGATGCTGGTTTCTATGTCTCCTAAAGTTTGGGATAAATTTCCCCCCTCCCCCCGCTCAAAACAGTATTTCTCGCATCATGGCCCACGTAGACATAGGTACGCCTTTGGGCCGATCCTCGGTAAATTTACATGCGAAAAGTAGATCTTGGGTGCTGAAAGGTTGGAGATCCCTGCACTAGACGTCCAACGCAGATAATTTATTCCGGCCTTATGACCCGCCTACTGCCACTTAAGCGCCTTTACTCTTCTAATTACCCCAAAGACTCCTCTATCCACCCTTATCCAATCGTTTTTTTGCGAACTCTTCTGGCGATCTCCAGCATACATCTCTCCATGCTCCTCGGTGTTGGTTGTGGACTCTGGATTATTCTGACGTTCACGGTACCTGTTTCGCATCCATTGATCAGAACAGGCAAAACATATTGGTCCTTTTCGAAAAGACTGGGATATTTGCTTTGAAAATGTTTGCATTCCTGCCAAAGGCACTCCATTCCATCTACATACTCCGAGTGATCTCTCCAAGGAGTGATCTGTCTATAGTGGTGCGTTGTCTCAGATAAACGTTACTTTTCACTTCTTCGAGTTCTGCTCCATTGATAGATATCTTCTCAGGATTTGTGAAGGTGTTATATAAGGAGATCCCCGTTATACGTCGGGGTTAAGGATCACAAAAGTGCAACGTGTATCGAAACCACTTATAACGGGGAATTTTCCCCCATAAGAGTAATGTATAATAGGAGATTAAGGATTTTGAGAAAGTATACTTCACCTATACAACTTAATGCTCAGGGGTTATCAATAACACTATCAGTGGATGGGAGATCGAACCATAAAGCTTTTAGTGTTATTCTCTTCTTTATTTGTTTTCTGATATTCAGACTGTTAGTTGACTAAGAGTATTTTCATAGGTGTGAATCTTCATATCTTTCTTCGGTAATTCTACTAATTACTCCAACTTTTCCCTATATTTTTATCTTTAAATTTACGTCCCTTCTTATTTATAAAAATGGTACTGAAGCGCAAAATGTGTAATTTTGAGAGAGAGGAGAAAATTGTTATCGATTCTTACTCGGACGCTTACGAGACGAAGCACGGGGAACTTTTACATAAACAAACTAAGTGCGGGGAAATTTTACGTTTTCCCCTCAAAACAGCTATGTAAGTCCGGGGAAACGTATGATCGGGCTACGTATAACGGGTACCTCCAGCTTTTCGGCTTGCCTTCTCCAGCTCCTCAGTTCTTCTGCGGTGCTCCTCTGGGCTTTCTGCAAACAGTATGGTTACATTACCAAAGCGCAAATGACTCAGCTATTCTTCATTTACCTTTTTCTTCCCACTCTAGCGTTGGAGAGGGGGAGAAGAATGGGAGGGCGAGAGGGAGCAGAATGGAAGGGGAGACGAATGGGAGGGGGAGACGAATGGGAGGGGAGAGGAAGGACAATGGGAGTGAGAGCGGGAGGGTAATTTGAGGGGGAGAGGGGGGACAATGGGGGTGAGAGAGGGAGGATAATGGGAGGGGGAGAGGGAGGTGAATTGGAGGGGGAGAGGGAGGAGAATTGGGGGGGGGAGAGGAAGAAGAATTGGGGGGAGAGATTGAAGAGTGAGAGGGGAAGAGGGAGAAGAATGAGATGGGAATAGGGAGGAGAACGAGAGGGGAGAGGGAGGAGAATGAGAGGAAGAATATGAAATGCCTTATTTTTAATATTTTATCAATATATACCCATCATTTTTAACCGTCCATACAATATTAATCGATATAATTATCCATATTAATAAGTCATAGTGCTGCTTTTATTTTACACAAACTTAGAAATACACTTTGCAGGGTACCATTCCAAACGAAATTCGTCATCCCCTATAGCTGATCGCCCCATTAGTATACTTTCTACGCTTTCTAAAATAATAGAAAAAATAGCTAATAAACATATTCCAATTGCTTAACGGTGTTCGCCATAATGCACATCAATCAGGCCATATTTCTAATCACAGAACCAGTACTGTACTGATAATTGTTCCGGGGGAGATTCGATCAAAAGAAAATCTTAGTTTTAACACATCGACTTTCTTCCAAAGCTATTGATTACATCTAATTAACATCCTATTTACCGAGATCACTAATTTGAATTTCTCTCTGAGCTCCCTAAAGTGGTTAATGTAAGAAGTGACGGCAAACGTTACGCTTAACGTAAAAATATAATGCAATAACGAAATGAATTTCGAATAACGTAACAAAAACGTTAACGAAATTTTCAAAATTAGTATAACGAAAAACGGAAAACGAAAACCGTTAATTCGATTTTCTCACGTATATGATGGTATCTGAAACGGATATATCATCTCTGTCGACTGCATTATTATTTTCTCCCGAACTCTTTTCAATTTTCCAAAAATTTCTTGGTTATAAAAATGGGAACGCTCTTTCTATCGAGATACATTTATTAATTTTTTGTAGAAATATTGGATTTTGTTGAAATGTTTAAAAATGCAGTGTGTGTTACAATATCTGGACCTGGTCTTCGCAATAAATTCTCTGAAAAATTCCACTTTTGGGAAATCTGTTCTGACAGATGTGTGCCACAAATGAGGTGATGCCCGGAAAAATGAGAACCTGTGGTAACACTAGCTAAGGACAATCTTACGTATGTATCAAAAACATCAAAACTACGATTTAAGTGAGTTTAAAAAGGTAAGTACAAATGGAATGCTAGAAATAGTACGACATTACAGTACTCGACAATTAAATATTCATCATCATCATCAACACCATGTTGCTGTCCGAATTCAGCTGAATGGCTAACTCTCTCTCCCCGGAAGCCTCTTTTATACTCTATTAAGTACAATATACATGCCTGCTTAAAATTCTCTAATATTCCTATTCTTTTTCTCCCTCTTCCTCTTCTTCCACTAATTTTGCCTTCTAAGATCTTCCTTTGCAAACAATGTCTACTCAATATGTGCCCTATCCAATTAGCTATTCTTTTCCTAATTGTTTTTATCAGCGTGCTTTTCTCCCCAGCCATTTCTAATAGTTCTTCATTTCTCTTCCTCTCTGTCCATTTCACTTTCATCATCCTCCTCCATGCCCACTTCTTAAAACTTTTTATTTTTTTTTTATTTTCCTCCTTTCTCCTTATCGTCCATGTCTCTGCGCCATAAAGAGCTATGCTCCATATGTAGGCAGCATTTAAATAATTTCTTCCTTGTTTCTAAATGTATTTTCTTGCTTGTGAGAAGCTCCTTCTTCTCGTTAAATGCTGATTTTGTCATTAAAATCCTATTTCTGATGCCCTGTGCACTACTTCCATCCTAAGCTAAGATACTGCCAAGGTATTTGAAACTAATTACTTGTTCCAATTTTTGGCCATTTACCTTTACATTTTATTCTTTCTTTTTGTTCCTTTGAAACTACCATGACTTTCAATTTTATGGCATTAACCTTCGTTCCACATTGTTGGTCAACCTCCACTAGTCTGTCTGTCATCCACTGAACCTCTTTCTCGTCTTCTGCTATTAATCCCTGATAATCTGCGTATTTAATGGTGACAATACATTCATCTCCTATCTTAAATTCTTTCTTTCCCATCAACGCTTCTTCTGTTATTGTTTCTGCGTAAGTATTAAATATCGCTGGTAAAATAGGACATTCCTGCCTCACTTCCCTCCCTATTGTTGTACTTTCTTATCCTTCAAACCTGACTCTAATCTTTTGATCTAAGTTGAGGTATTTAAGCAATTTTTATCTTTCCAATCTATCCCAATTTTATTTAAAATACCCAACATTTTATCCCATTTCGCTCTGTCAAAAGCTTGCTCCCAATCTACAAAACGAAAGTACATATCCTTATTGATTTCTAGTGGTCTTTCTATCATCATCCTCATACATCCTATAAAGTCTCTTGTTCCTCTTCCTCGTCTGAAACCAAAATGATTATCTTGCAGCTCTTTTTCTATTTTAACTCCAATTCCTTTGGTTATTGTTCTGGTTCGAACTTTAGCTGTATGAGAAATTAAACTAATAGTTCTGTAATCCTTACAACTTTTTACATTGTTCTTTTTCTCCAGTGGTATCATAACAACATCTAAAAATCTTCAGGCTATATGCCAGTTCATATACTTGGTTAAAGAATTTTCTGAGTATCTTAACTACCTTCGACCCCAAAACCTTAAGAACGCCCATTGGTATATCATCACTCTCAACAGTCTTCCTTCTTTTCATGTCATCAATTGCTCTTTTAACTTCAGGCACGAGAATGCTTGGTCCTAGCTGGTCTTTTTCCACATATTCTTTTTCATCTAATTCATCATTTTCTGGCTTGCCTTCTTTATCATGCCGCAACTCAATGTATTCTTTCCAGACCCACTTTACATCGTCTGGCTCCGAGACTATTTTACCACTTTTGTTCATGATACCTTTGCGTTCTATCTTTCTTGCCTTTTTATTGAATAGTTCCCTTGCTTTTCTATACATAAGTTCTGTTCTACAAATTCTTTCACACTCAATAATTCCTCACATTTCTCATTTATCCACTGCTCTCTGGCTTTATTTGTTTCTCTTCTTAAAGTATTATTTAATTTGTACTTTCTTTGGCCTTCTTCAGTGTTTATGTTCCTCCATTTTCTTCTCTCTTCCATTTTTTGCAACATGGCTGCCTGTGACCCTGGTTTTTATTTCTTCACCCGTTATCTTTCCTACCTTCTTTTCCATAACATCTTTAATGTTGCTATGGATGCATCTCCACTCTTCATCTACATTGTTCCTATTTTCTCCAGCTCTCTCCTAGGACCCTGGGAATCTCATATTATGGAAAGAATCGAATCTTCGTAAAGCATTAGGATCTCGAATCGGGCAGTTTTTTTACATTTAAGTCTCTCTAGGCTGAAGTATTTTATTTCTAATCACTCTTTAGTTAGCTATCCAATTTTTGTTTGTTTTTCTGTGTTGTGTCAAAAATGCTAAAAGAAAAACACACCAAAAACAGTCACAAACCGAATTTACCCGTTCCGATGAAATGTCTGTAGCCTGAATTGCCAACCAATCACTCGCACCTTTTGCCAAAAATGGGTAGGATACACTATTTTCTTTCCAATAAAATAATGGGTCACTCTCGCGGTCCATCACAGATTGCTTTGTGTATTGGTGAATTTCCTCCTAAAGTGCGGGCATTTTGTCCATTTTTGCCGAAGCTTCTTTTTGCGAGTTATTATATTTTTAAAATAGTATCCAAAATGTTTACCTTTTCTGCTTCGCTTTTTATGCATCCAGTAACAGAACCTATATCTATTATAATTAGCTCTTCGTCTTTTCCTTTTAGCCGGAATGCATCTCCTAAATCTGAAGTGAATTCTTCCCCAAGCATTATAGTATTCGCTTGGTTTTCCGTGAATAAGACGAGTTTAAATCTTGGATAAAGAAATGTTCCAGCCATAAGGTTGAAAATATCAAATCTGTTGTTCAAATGCTTCATGAGAACATATCAAACTTTCATTGGTCGATATCTCGTTTGCCGATTCGAAACTTACGAATCGTTTTTTTCGGTACCAAATCGAATCTTTAAATCCGCTTCGAATTCGAATCAAATCGCGAAGCTTCGAAGGGCCATACTCTCTCCCCAACTTTTTCTCCAGCTCAGTCGTGATAGCTTCCTTGTTCTTAATGTGTTCCTCTAAGTTCCATTTCTAGTTAACTCTTATGCTTCACTTAACACTCTTCAGTCTACAATGTGTATTTTCCACCAAAAGGTTGTGGTCGGAATTGATATCTGCCCCTGGTAGTGTTTTCACATTTTATTGCTATTTCTAAATCTTTCATTGACTGATATGTAATCTATCTGGTATCGTCTCTGGTCTCCTGGGCTTCTCCATTGGTAAAGTCTCCGCTGGTGGCGGTTAAACCATGTATTAGTTACAATAAATCTATTTCAATGACAGAATTCCACAATTTTCTCCCCTCTTTCATTTCTCTTCCCTAGTCCATATTTACCCACATTGTTATCTTTCTGTCCCGACTACACTGTTCCAGGCTCCCATTTCTATGGTAGTTATCCTTCCTTTTCCCTTCTCTTCAAATATCTCCGTAATCTGTTAATGCATTTAATCTATTTCGTCATTTTATAAGCATTTCCATCATTAACTGTAAATACATTGCTAATTCTTTCAGCTATCTCTTTTCTCATCATAATCCCCATTCCCCTTTCCTTTTTTTCTCCTTCCTAATAAATAATCTTACATTCGTCTAAATTTATCTCTCCTTCTCCTTCCCGCCGAATTTCACTAAGATCTACTACACCTACATTGTTCCTTCTCATTTTCATTTTCAAGTTCTCTTGTTTCCCCTCTGAATTCATAGTCCTAACATTCAATTTGCCTATTCTTAATTTCTCACTACTTGCTTTCTTCTTATTAATGTTACATTTTTTGATCTTTGTGGGGAAGTCATTTATTTTCTTTAATTTTTATTGACTTCAGTGTGACAAAAATGTGTGCCGCAAAGTTTGTGTGAACTCGAAAGTGTGCCGTGAAATTTAAACGATTGCGAAACATTGCATAAAAAACTCTCCTCATTTGCCTGAAAGGATGTTTTAAAACAAACTCTCAGCATTGGTGGTTTAGTTTATTCGTGGAAGGTTTTGTGTATACCAAATTAACATTAGCGAAATGTAAACTTCACTTCTTCCGGCAGTGTAATGTGCAAGGTTTTGCTTTCATTTCAAAAGCAGTTGTGTATATGTGTGCGTATATATATATATATATATATATATATATATATATATATATATATATATATATATATATATATATATATGGATGTCAACAAGGTGTTGGGATCTTTCAGATGTACCCCTCAGAAATCCTGCGTAAGTCCACTTGCAGGAGCACTCTTTGTGTTATGTAATAGTCCATATCAGGTCTTTTGGATCAATCTAGAACTGTCCAGAACGTTATAGAATCTTCATAAACAATCTGAAACGTTCTAGAAACTTGCGGAACAATTTTGAACTTTACGGAACGTTCTAGAACCTTCTGTAATGATGTAAAACCTTCCAGTACGTTCAAAAACCTTCTGGAACAATCTATGGCCTGAAATATATAAGCAGCCCTCCTAGTGCAGTGAGTTCAGTTGTCATCAGGCAGCCAAACAGTGTAGTTCAGCCAAGGGTTTTCTTGTGTAGAGACTCAAGTGAACCTGACTCGTAGGAGATTACAATACAGTGCACTCCCAGTTTGTAAGTTTTGTACTGCGTTCTGCTGAACACCAAAAAATAAACTAATGACAACAGAAGTAAGGTAGCTAATTTTACTTTCAGGTTTACTTTTATGAAGAAATGGCTACTGTTAGTCCTACTACACGTAAAATGACGAATGTTTGGCTAATTGGACTACAATCACGTGAAATACCTGGAAATAAGCTACCTTCGAAGCGAGAGGTAATGTCTTATATTTTTCATTTGCATCTGACTGGAAAGAAAACTGTTCAAGAAAGTGTGACTGTAGCTGCCAAAGCTGCCATTGGGAGTTGGGATGTAGCACGGATCCCTACTCGGCTTCGAAAACACGTAATTGCAGCTGTTGAAAAAATCTTCCATGACTAGCAGAAGCTGAAGAACCTCCAACAGTACAAGACTACAAACTCAATTGTTGCCAACGCTGCTCTGAAGAAGCTTGATCGTCATCTGTGGTACCTCAGCGAAGAGCTGGTTGCCCTTGCTTTCTTTGATAAAAAAGCATCAATAGATACAAAAGCCTAATTGATTCAAGCTCTCCACAATGATGGTAATGAGGACCACTCAAAGAGAGTGACTGTCGATCTGGATAGCATCTTGGAGAAAAATTTGGACTATTTTGTGTCAGCCAACATTTTGAGGTTTTTCGACATACTTGGCCTTAACTCGAAATTCACAGAATTAGATTCCGAACTCTGGGCTTCTAATGGGAACTACATTGCTACAGAGAAGTGCATCAGGTCCATCAATTGCATTAACGATACGGCAGAAGGCAGAGTTGCCCTGATTGAGGAATACAATCGATTACACACCCAGGGTGACGAGCAAAAGCAATTTCTTCTGCAGGTTGTCACCGATCATCGGAGGAGATATCCAGACTTTGCGAAGGGAACACTTGCCACAAACAATTAATATACCACTGTGTCAGTATTGTTATGTTCATCGTGTGACAATGTAGCATGGAAATTACCAACTCTAAATTTTATATGCTTAGTACTGTATTGCATTTTGTTTAAAATAAAGAAAACTTAATGTTTCAAACTTTGGTAGCAACCTCTTAATTTCATCTAAAATTTAGTCAATTTTGGGAATATTATTTTTTAAATCCCTCCCTAAGGACTGCATAACCTTACAGAGGTGGGAGGGTTTGTGTACTCTTACGAACCAAAGAGCTATGCCGGCGGGAGATAATTCTCCTGGTAGGACCATCCAAGCCGGAAAGGTCTGAGGGGAAGAGTCAGACTAAGAAGCAGTCTTGGGGGTTTTACATCCCCCTGTGCAAGGGCAGCAGCTTGCACAGTACCTCTGTAGGTGGTGATCATGTGGATCTGAACAGCTACAGATGGGTAATCACTCTGTGAAACTGCGATGAGGAAAGCAAGGGGAAACTACCTCATTATATTTCCCATGATAGGCTGAAAAGCTGAAATACCTCTATGGATCTTTCTGGGGTAAAATATTCCGGAGGTAAAATAGTCCCCCAATCGGATCTCCGGGTGGGGACTACCCTAGGGGATGCACAGAGGAAATTTAACATTAATAGGAAAGCAAGTGGTGAGAAATTAAGAATAGGCACATGGAATGTTAGGACTATGAATTCAGGGGGTAAACTAGAGAACATAAAAAGGGAAATGAGAAGGAATAATGTAGGTATAGTAGGTCTTAGTGAAGTTCGGTGGGAAGGAGAAGGCGAGATAAATTCAGACGAATTTAAGATTATTTACTCAGGAGGGGAGAAAAAGGAAAGGGGAGTGGGGATTATAATGAGAAAAGAGATAGCTGAAAGAATTAGCAAGGTAGTGACAGTTAATGATAGATTAATAGCCGTAAAACTTCAGATGGAGCCAGTGGAAATGCTTATAATTCAAGTGTATATGCCAACGACTAATGCTGGCGACGACGAAGTAGATGAAATCTATGAACAGATTATGGAGATATTGGAGGAGGAGGGAAAAGGAAGGATCACCACCATAGTAATGGGAGATTGGAACAGTGTAGTCGGAGAGGGACAGGAAGATAACATAGTGGGAAAATATGGACTAGGGAAGAGAAATGAAAGAGGGGATAAACTTGTGGAATTCTGCCATAGAAATAGATTAATTGTAACTAATACATGGTTTAAGCATCACCAGCGGAGACTTTACACATGGAGAAGCCCAGGAGACCAGAGACGATACCAGATAGATTACATACTAGTCAATGAAAGATTTAGAAATAGCATTAAAAATGTGAAAACACTACCAGGGGCAGATATCGATTCTGACCACAACCTTTTGGTGGCAAATATACAATGTAGACTGAAGAGCGTTAAGAGAAACGTAAGAGTTAACAAGAAATGGAACTTAGAGGAACTCGTTAAAAACAAGGAGGCTATCATGACTGAGCTGGAGGAAAGGTTGGGGAAGAGAGATGAAGAAAATAGGAAGAATGTAGATGAGGAGTGGAGATACATCCATAGCAACATTAAAGATGTAATGGAAAAGAAGGTAGGAAAGATAACGGGTGAAAGAAACAAAAAACCCTGGATCACAGCAGCCATGCTGCAAAAAATGGAAGAGCGGAGAAAGTGGAAGAACATAAACACTGAAGAAGGCCAAAGAAAGTACAAGGAGTTAAATAATGCTTTAAGAAGGGAAACAGATAAAGCCAGAGAACAGTGGATAAATGAGAAATGCGAGGAGATTGTCGAATGTGAAAGAATTTGTAGAACAGACCTCATGTATAGCAAAGCAAGGGAACTATTCAAGAAAAAAGCAAGAAAGATAGGACGTAAAGGAATCATGAACAAAAGTTGTAAAATAGTATCGGAGCCAGACAATGTAAAGAATGTCTGGAAAGAATACATTGAGGTTCTGTATGACAAAGAAGGAAAGCCAAGAAATATTGAATTAAATGAAGAAGAGGATGTGGAAGAAGATCAGCTAGGACCAAGTATTCTCGAGTCTGAAGTTAAAAGAGCAATTGATGACATGAAAAGAAGAAAGGCAGTTGGGAGTGATGATATACCCGTGGACGTTCTTAAGGTTTTGGGGTCTAAAGCAGTTAAGCAACTCACAAAATTTTTTAACCAAGTATATGATACTGGTGTATGGCCTGAAGATTTTTTAGATGTTGTGATGGTACCACTGGAGAAAAAGAACAATGCAAAATGTTGTAAGGATTACAGAACTATTAGTTTAATTTCTCATACAGCTAAAGTTCTAACCAGAATAATAACCAAAAGAATTGAATGTAAAATAGAAAAGGAGCTGCAAGATAATCAGTTTGGTTTTAGAAGAGGAAGGGGGACTAGAGATGCTATAGGATGTATGAGGATGATGATAGAAAGAGCGCTAGAAGTCAATAAAGATATGTATTTTTGTTTTGTAGATTGGGAGAAAGCTTTTGACCGAGTGAAATGGGATAAGATGCTGGGTATTTTAAACAAAATAGGAATAGATTGGAAAGATAAAAGACTGCTTAAAAACCTTTACTTTGATCAAAAGATTAGAGTCAGGGTTGAAGGAGAAGAAACAGAAAGTACTTCAATAGGGAGGGGAGTGAGGCAGGGTTGTCCTATTTCACCAGCGATATTTAATATGTATGCAGAAACAATAACAGAAGAAGCGTTGATGGAAGAGAAAGGATTTAAGATAGGAGGTGAAAGTATTACCACCATTAAATACGCAGATGATCAGGGCTTAATAGCAGAAGGCGAGAAAGAGCTTCAGAGGATGACAGACAGACTAGTTGAGGTTGGCCAACAATATGGAATGAAGATCAATACAGAAAAAACGAAAGTCATGGTGGTTTCAAAGGAACATAAAGAATTAAATATAATGGTAAATGGCCAAAAATTGGAACAAGTAAGTAGTTTCAAATATCTCGGCAGTATTTTAGCACAGGATGGAAGTAGTACACAGGACATCAGAAGTAGGATTGCAATGGCAAAAGCAGCATTTAACGAGAAGAAGGAGCTTCTCACAAGCAAGAAAATAAGTCTAGAAACAAGGAAGAAATTAGCAAAATGCTACATATGGAGCATAGCTCTTTATGGTGCAGAGACGTGGACGATAAGGAGAAAGGAGGAAAAATATTTAGAAAGTTTTGAGATGTGGGTATGGAGAAGAATGATGAAAGTGAAATGGACAGAGAGGAAGAGAAACGAAGAAGTATTAGAAATGGTGGGAGAAGATAGGATGCTAATAAAAACAATCAGGAAAAGAAAAGCAAATTGGATAGGGCACATATTGAGAAGACAGTGTTTACAAAGGACGATCTTAGAAGGAAAAATTAGTGGAAAAAGAGGAAGAGGGAGAAAAAGAATAGGAATATTAGATAATATAAAGCAGGGATATACTACTTATAGAGGTATAAAAGAGGCTTCTAGGGAGAGAGAGAAATGGAGGCAGCGATTCAGTTAAAACCTGTCTTCGGACAGAAGCATGATGATGATGATGATATTTTTTAAATATTGGAACAAGATAGGCTGGTGCCCCTATTCAAAATAAAACGTTTGTTTTCCCCCCATTATAAGGACCACCCTAATATATATATATATATATATATATATATATATATATATATATATATATATATATATATATATGGATGTCAACAAGGTGTTGGGATGAGGAAACCACTGCTCACTGGGTTTCCTCATCCCAACACCTTGTTGACATCCATATATCTATTTTACCTTTCCTTTTCCGTAAGTTGTTATATATATATATATATATATATATATATATATATATATATATATATATATATAAAATTGACTTTTCACTTTCTTCCACCAAAATAATTAGAAGGTTTTAAGTTTTTAAAGGACTTGGCCAATGAGGTTTCTCGTGTCCGAGAGGAGTCGGGTGCATATGTGCGGCTTACTGCCTGTAGCACTGTTCCTCGGACGGACTGCGGTGCTATGGTTTGGAGCCGAGTGGTCGGGCTGAGACTTAGGCTGTTGGACTTCTGTAGGGGCAATGGAGTGCATTTCGTTGACCTGAGGCCGGTCCCGGACTCATGTAGGGCATCCCTAAACGGTTCTGGTGTGCACTACACTGCCGAGGCTGCGGAGGCGGTAGCGCGTAGGGTGTTCGAGGATGCTAAGGCTGTTTTAGGTTAGATTTAAGGAATTGTAATTGTTCAGCAAGCGTTGAGATGCAAGTCGATAGTAGTAATACATCCGACAGTAATACCATTATAAACGCAATGTTAATTAACAGTAGAATACATTCTAAGCGTAGAAATAATCGACGTAATAGGAAAGATAAGAAGGCAGTAAATAATAATAATTATTCAGTAGCGCGCGAGGCATCGTTACGTAGTAATAGCGATAATCTAAAAATCATCACGGTTAATTGTCGCAGCATTCACAGGAAGTGCAGACGCGGAAGAATTCTGGTGCATGTTCAGAGATATGATGCGAGAGTGCACAGATAAATTTATTCCTAGCAAAATGAAGCGTGAAAATGCAGAACCTAGATGGTACAACCAGGAAGTTAGGAGCGCTCTCCGACGGCAAAGAAAACTCCATTCTCCATTCTAAATAACATATCCTCTACGATCGAACAGATTGCAACGATAAGACAGCAATACAAGAAGGCGCGCTCCATAGCCAGAGTGTCAATGCGTTATGCGTTTAACAATTACAAGAAGAAGGTTTTAATGGATAACTTGAAAGAGAACCCGAAAGCATTTTGGTCTTACGTCATGGAAGTCCAAGGTAGAGGTCCCACTATTGCGTCAGTGAGATCGGAAACGAGAAATGTAGTTCACGATAGTGAGGAAAAAGCAAACCTATTAAATCAACACTTTCAGAAAGCTATTACTCCTAATGACGATGAATGTAAAAACCCATATTCCTATTCATCAGGGCGACTCGATGGAAGATTTGATATTTTCGAAAAATGGTATCACGCTCTAACTTCTTTCAATTAAACCAAATAAATCTTCTGGGCAGGAGGAAATACCCGCGCTAGTATTGAAAGAGTTAGGTTATGAAATCGCGCCTTATTTGAAAATTATATTCGATAAATCCATTACGGAAGGTGTCGTTCCTAAAGATTGGAAGGTAGCACACGTTACGCTCAACCATAAGGGCGGCGACAAAGAGAACCCCGAAATTTTTAGGCCAATTTCCTTAACTTAATTATCGAGCGAGATACTTGAGCACATAATCTTTAGTTCTGTAATGCGCTATTTAAATAGTCACTCATTGCTTAGCGGTTGCCAGCACGGATTCTGGAGAGGTAGATCATACAAAACGCAGCTCGGCCCGTTCGTGGATGATTTGTTGCGATGCGGAGAGAAAAATACTCAGGTCGATGCCATATTCATTGACTTCAGGAAAGAGTTTGATCAAGTATCTCATAAGAAATTAATTGCGAAGTTAGGACAATATGGTATCAATCCGAAAATTGTCAGTTGGGTGAGAGATTTCTACATCTACATCTACACTTTACCCTGCAACCCACTGCAAGGGTGTGTGGCAGGGGGTGCATTAATACCAAGGGGAAAACTCCAAAATTAGGTCTGGATTTACGCCCCTACGCTAGGTTACTTTTGATTGCAAGTTTTATTCTGCTCAGCTATCGTTCTAGGGAAAAATGAGCCTTTGTATCTCTCCGTCCTACAGGCTATCTCTCTTATTTTACGAGGATGGTCCATTCTACCGATATAGGTGGGATTTCTTATTATTTCTTCCACGTCGCTGGAGAAAGTACACGTTCTAAATCTTTCAAGAAGTCTTATCCTAGCACGTAATCGGCGCTCAGCTAGTGATTCCCATCCTAAGTCAAGTATCAAGCCTGTAACGTTTTATTTCTATCATAACAATTTTTGACGTATCTAGCAGCTTTTCGCTGCACATTCTCTAACTCGGTGATTAATCCTTTCTCGTACGGATCCCATATGCTCGACGCATACTCTCGCAGCGGTCTAACTAAAGAAAAATAACATGTCTCTTTGACTTTTTTCTCGCTTTTACCTACTATCCGTTTGATGAATCCTAGTTTCTGCTTAGCTTTCCCGGATATATTTCGTAAGTGTGTGTCCCACGAGAGGTTACTTGTTAAAATGACACCTAAGTATTTGGCGGATTCGGCTAATTTTAGATGTACGCCTTCTATTCTGTAATTCATCGCCTCAATTTCTTTGTTTCTCCAGAATCGCATGACGGAACACTTACCTAAGTTCAGCTCTAACTGCCGCTTTTTACTTCACTCGAGAATTGCGTGTAGGTTGCTAGAAAGTAATGCTTGATCAGGAGGACTGTTAATCTCTCTCGAATAGAGAACAGATAGTTGTCATCGAAGGGAAATACTTGTCCCCCGTTAAAGTTGCGTCGGGTGTTTCTCAGGGAAGTGTATTGGGCCCTCTACTTTTATTAATCTATGTAAATGATGTCTTACTCGGTAGTTCGTATTAAAATTAGGCTTTTCCCCGATGATACCGTTCTAGAGTAGCGCGTAGGATTCTCGAGCACAGTAGAGATTTTTTAGGCTAGAGAGTAGGGCAGGGTGTAGGTCAGTTTTGGGTAACGGGATAATCGACGCGTTTATAGAAAATAAGAATCCCGATAAATTATCTAATGATAGAATATACTCCGAACGTGAGGTAAAGGCACGTAACATGCAGCACCAATTTCGCGATAGGTCATTGAGAGAATGTTCCGTAAAGGGTGCGACTGGTCGCAATCTAAATTTTGATGCGATGCCAAACAGTCGTGGGAGTGATTTTGATGGGATCGCATGTAGTTTTAGAGTGGAAGAGAAAGTCAAGGGTGAGATTAGTATGCGAAGGGATAGTGATAAATTAAACGTCGTCGTACTGATCTGTCGCAGCATCCGTAGGAAAATTGCTGAGTTCGAGGATATTATTTGCAGTCTGCACGCCGACGTCGTGATAGGCACAGAAAGTTGGTTAACGGATGAGCTTCAGAGTCAGGAGATATTTACTAGAGACTATCGTGTCTGTAGAAAAGATCGCGCTAATAGTACGATAGCAGTAAGATTCCGATAAGTGACGAGGATATTGAGAATTTTTGGTGCCGCATAGGTAAAGATGGCTCCAAAAAGGTGTTCATATGCTCGTTTTACAGGACACCTAACGCTGGTGTAAATTGTATTTTAAGTCTCGAGAAACAATTATCAAAGCTTAGACTGTTAAATCAAGATGGTATCGTTATAGTCGTGGAGACTTTAACTTACCCTCGATTGATTGGGAAAGCCTATGTTTCGAATCTAGAGGTAAAGAACGCGATTCCTGTGAGGCATTAATCGAAACATTATGCGAGCACTCTCTCCTTCAATTAGTCAGAAAGCCAACGCGATCGGGAAACATATTAGATTTATTAGCAACTAACGTCCCAGAAAGAATAAACAAAGTCACCATTGAAGATGGGATAAGTGATCATCTGGCCGTATAGGCAGAGTGTAAGTTGAAAATCGATAGGCATCCTAAGCCTCAAAGAAAGTTTTATATATTTGCTAAGGCAAACTTTTCAAGCTTCAGGTCGCGCCTACGAGAAATACTACCTGACTTCCGTGATATGACCGAACGATCAGGTGCTGAGTCGTCATGGACACTATTCAAGGATATAATGCTAGAGGGCATCGATAAGTACATTCCAATTAAATTGCAGGTCGACAATAAAGAGCCACGTTGGTACAATAAGCAAGATAGGAGTGCGCTTAGGCGCCAGAGAATAAGCCACGCGAAAATAAAAAATATGCCGTCTACATCATCCGATGAATATGGAGCAACTAAAGTTAAGACGTATAAGGAAAATACTATGCGTGAGGCTTTTACTAACTTACGGAATAAGGTATTAAATAATTATTTGAAGGAGGACTCTAAAGCGTTTTGGTCCTCTGTGAGAGAGATCCAAGGTAGAGGACCTACCATACCTTCCCTGCGTAATGACTCGGGTGCCGTTATTCATGATAGCGTAGAGAAAGCCAATCTGTTAAACGGTCATTTTGTAAAAGCATTTACAGCCGTTAGCGACCATTGCGTACATTATGCACCCGCAATAAGGAGGGACCTGATGGAAGATATAGTATTTTCTGAGGTGGGAATAGCAAAGCAATTAAGTTCCATCAGACGTAACAAAGCCACTGGCCTCGAAGAAATTACTGCTCGCGTTTTAAAAGAATTAGCTGAAGAAATAGCACCTATTCTTCGGATAATCTTCGAGAAATCCACAAGCAAATATATGTAAGTAAATCGTATTTGTCAGAGAGCATATCACCCAAACCCAGGTCGCTCTACACGGGGCCCCTACACTCGGACGAGAGACCTCGCGTCACAAAGGACCCCGTTCTCATAATTTTTTTATATCTATAATTTTTATCTGCAATTTGACTTTTAAGCTATTCTTTCATTAGAAAGTAAGCTTCGTTTTTATGGTATTTTGAAGCAACATTGTAAGAAACTTAATTTGCATCAAACGTTTATTCCTGCCTGGGTCACGATAGACCCAGCTCCGTCACTCGGAAAGAGATGTCAAAATAACATGAGAAAGGTGTGGCATCGAATCAAATATTTAGAAAAGCATTGTTATAATTATACCCTCCAATGTTAAAAAATTATGATTTTGCGTTCACTGTTTCCTAATATTACTTCTGAGGTCCATATTTTAACGACTGAATTTTAACTGTATTACGTTATTTACATTTAAACATTATTAAAATTTTTAATAACATATATTATCCATAGTGGAATTTATTAGGTTTAATAATAAAATGTTTATAAAAAATTAATTATTTGTTTTATTTTGTTCATCTGTAAATATTTTATACTTAAAATGGTTGGGTCCTTCGGGACCCGGCTCCTGAGTTCGTGTTATTATTATTAGGTCCGGCGTAAGAGTGTTAAACCTTAACCCTTAAACCCTCCCCCTCTCACCCACCTTGAAAAGTAGGATGTTTTGGGCTATAACCATTGAGGGACCTTCGTAGTATACAAGTTTCTCTCTCTTTATGCGGGTTCTCTTTTATGCGAATTCGCTATTATGCGACAAACTTATTGCTACCGGAATTTCTTTTTATGCGTCTTTGATTCGCTCTTATGCTCTTACCCGGCCAGTGCAATGCAAATGCAAGAAAGTTCTCCGTTACACCACAAGGCGACCATTCAATCTCTCATTGTCTCGTATGCTGTGCGTATTAGTACTACTGTAGAAGAGATGAGAATGGAGAGGATATTGTAGAGTGGAGATGAGACGGAGATTTCGTGTGATACTGTTTGAGCACACATGAGGAGTTTTGTTTCCTTGCCCGCGTAACTTGCTTTCGGCCAAGACAACCCTCCAGCGCTTTAAAACTCCGCTATTATGTCACCCACAACAGCCACGATTTGTGCTCGTCTGCTTCCTTTTATAATTTAGTGTTAATTGTTTTAAGCTTGAATTTAGCGAATAAGAGGTCGTTATGGAGCGAAAGAAGAGCTTTTTGGAGAGGAGTTAGGATTGCTTGTGGATAGGGTTGCCAGGTGTCCGGTTTTTAACCGGACTTTCCGGTATATGGGCAGTCTGTCCGAAAAAAATTAAAGGTAATACCGGGCATAAATATACATTTTCTCGCTCGCTTCGCCCATTCGACGCCTGTGTCCGATATTTTTGGAGAAGCCACCTGGCAACCCAAATTGTGGAACGTATCCCTATCTTTTACATGTAAATATGGGTTCTGTTGATGCGAATTCGCTTTATGCGTCACTTTCCTGGAACACAACCCCCGCATAAAGAGAGAGAGAAACCTGTGCCTGTATAAATGTTGGTGGTTTGAGACTCTGAAAAGTGGGATATTTTGGGCTATGATTTTCCAAAAGTAGGATGTTTTGGGCTACTTCCCGTCCATTCATTGCGCATTGAAGACAGAACGCAATCACTTTTAGAAGAATAAAACAACCCAGATTTATCAAATATTTCACCAATGAAAATTTTTCTTGTATAACAATCATTTGAAAAATATAAGTTAATAGGGTTATTTAGAAATTCTTTACTTTTTAATTATTAGGTTCCTGTTATTATAATGAAATTTATATTTGAAAAATTTATTTTCTCGGGCAAGCTACTTAGATCTTCAAACGTGGTTGAGCCCTTGAATACTTGCTAATTTTATTCATTTGTACCATTGTCACATTGTGCATTCTCGTATCGCTCACTTTTATGTGGCTAACATTCATTGTTGCTGTTTCTCCTTGCTGTGAGTTTCTGTTTCTTTTTAATTTAGTTTTCAGACATTATTTTGTACATAAATTATAAATAAATTCCATTTTAAAGTATATTTCCTAGATAAAAGTTCATCTATACCACCGAGAAGTTTTAACGGATATTGCGGTTGGTGGTGGAAAAATTGGATGGGTAAAATGTTGGGTAGGAAATCAGGAGGGTCCAGAATGTTAATAGAATTATTTCCAAATATCATTATTTGGCACTATTTTAATCATGGGTTGCAGTTAGCTCTAGATGATGGCATTAACGATGTAAACCACTTCACATTTAGAAGGACTAAACTCAATTAATCACCTACCAAATAAAAACCAAAGAGGACTACCATGAAACTTCAGAAGATTTTGGGATCGGAATAATCGAAATGGAGTTTGTTCTAGGCCCGCTGTGGGCAGCATGTTGTGAAAGAGTGGAAAGCATACCCGATTTTATATGCACATTTTAACAAATATAAGCAATTTGTAGGAATGGCAAAAAGAATGGCCAATGTAAATATCCTCATTGACCTAGCTGTGATGTAAAACATTTTGGGAAAGATATTATTGTCATCAAAAGTTTTGCAACCACGATCTACGCTTTTATTAAAAATTGACAAACTTATAAGACTCGAAATAAGAGCACCCCATTCTCTTAAGGATAATGTTGGTAAATACGAAGAGGAAGCTTCTTAATTAATTATACCATTGATTTATAAATGCATATATTTCAAAAGAGTATATAAGAGAAAACACCGTCTCTTCCCAGAGGTACATTAAATCGAAGTGTAATTGATAATTGGACAACCAGACATTTATCGGCAAGGCTTCTTATTTTTAAACCAGAAAGCAGGGAAAGTGAGAACGATTTAAGTAAATATAATCAATATGAAGACAAATTAGAACTATTTGATGCCCTGGAACTAACATTCTGGAACTACGAGAAAATGTATTCTCCATTGCAAGAAGAGGAAAAGAAATTACATCACCTAAATAGGCTGTCAACATTTGAGATCTACATTAATCACTTCAGGAAATTGGGGGACTCATACCAAGAATCAAACTGCATATTCGTTTTCCACCGACTATTGCAAAGGCTAAGAAAACAGCGAGCATAACTACAGACGGCAGCGCAGAAGCCGAACGAGGCTTTTATGTAATGAATGAATGACATAGCTCAATGTGAAAGAAGTAAATTTATATTCAGCTGTGTGTAGACAATAAAGATTAAGGTTTTAACGCCATATAATTACGTATTTTCATGAGAAAATCTTTCGTCGACAAGGTGAATTGCATTGTGGCCGGTTTCCTGTGATTGTGTATGATTGACTAAGATTACCTGTTCTCATATGCACCACATTTCGACGCTATTTCGAGTTTAAATATTACGTTGGTTACAAAAAATAATAATGATAACTAAAATGAATAAATATTACATTATTCATTGAAATTACATTTAAAAATATCGGTCATTTAAAATCCGGATGATTTTTTAATTATTTTTTATTACTCTAAATCAGATCTCTATCCTAATATGAAGAAAACCTCATAAAAATATGCCAAGGCATTGAGAAGAAAGGATCTATCGGTAAGACAATGGGGTGTGCCCCATCAATTCTTAAGTGGTCAATGTTGATTCTGAGATGATCCTTATGGAAAGTTGCTGCCACATCCATTTTCCATGACCAACTTGGATGAGTAGACAGTTTCTTCTCGAGTATTACTAAAGGGGGTGAAAGCTTTTTCGAGAGCTTTAATTCGCATAGTTATACGATTAATATTTCTTAAGCGAATGTTCAATAATACAATAACCTCTCTTCGATGAAAGGGATTATGTAGATGTTGCATAGTTGTTCTGTCAAATTTCCTGACCTACCGGCGCGACAGATTACCGACCGACGGCGGCGTGACAATTTTACTAAGCCAAAAAATTTATCGTAAGATTATAAGTTCATTAGAGTTGGAGAGTACACCAAATTAGGAGTATTGAAAACATTTTCTGTTTAACAACCGGCCACACGGAAACACTAGAATGATGATCTAAACAAACATTTTACTGACGATAGCCCAGTGCTACTTGTCGGCGACTGGAATGCTGAATATAAAACCTTGGTCTGTTTTTATTCAATAGCATCTCATTATAGTCAAAGGACATACCACCCCCATGAATGGTATTCTCCGTAAGCCTCGCATCCGGCTACGTCTCTGTCCTAATTAAACTTTCAGCAAACACTGCTAATGTACGCTCTTCTATGCATCAACTTAAAATACATTGCCCTAAATAAAACAATATCATAAGAATTACTTCCTTCATGCATTCCCTATCCCAAAACATTTTTCGATAATAGGATCTTAGTTATTAAAAAATCATAAACACATTACTCAATGAATAAATAGTCGAAACAGAGCTAGAGTTTTGGAGCATTGGTATGGCGGGGAAGCCGATTGAATTATTTACAATGAACTTTCCGCAGAAGAAATAAAAATCCGAAAATATCGCACATATCCTACATACCCGTCTATTTCAGAATTATGATGGCAATTCAGTATCAGCTAAACATCTCATTAAACCCGACGTCACCCGCACTGATAAATATTTATATTGATGACCTCCTTTCTTCCCTCGACACTGAAATTTTAATGTATGCGGACGACACCACAATAGCGAGCCAATCCCGCCAGCCTACTACCGCCGTCCGAAATCTGAATGCACAGCCTGCCAATGGACTAATAAATGGAAGTTAACCACTAACCCTAAGAAGAGTAGCTATTCATATTATAGCAAATGAACTGAGTATTACCAGCACCAAACTTTAAATTAAAGTTAATGCCAGTACCTAAAGAAAAAGCGCAAATTTCTAGGCATTCAATTTCATTCAAGATTTAAGGGGTGCCTTCACACTATAAATGCCATTGTCAGAACCTAAGCTGTAGGAACCCATAACATCTATTAGACTGCAGAGAGAAACTGCTACCGAAGATAATGCTACGAAAAAATATATGTTTAAAGGAAATAAATATATTTGTACTTGTGTTTGCGTGCGCGCGCCTGAACAAGATAATAAATATCTGATTTTGCCAAAGTATCGGGAAATTTTTTATCGCTATTAAAATTACCGTCGGCGGCGATGGTATCGCTAGAAACATTTTCAGAAATTTTTTTTACGGAATTTTGGGCTATGTGGCGTCGGAATGAATTTCGCCAAAAGAGTTTTAAATTATTATCTATGCTAGCTGCAATGGCCATAAAATTGTGGGGAAAACGCTTTATTTAAAACCTGTCAGCATTGTTTTCTATGTTCAACAACTATTCGAACGAAACTAAGTGTACGTGTAATGACATTTTCTATATGCAGATAGGCCCCGATGTACAAGATAGTTGCGCTCCCAAGTGTGGTCGCGTAATACGAAATATTTTTTCTGAAAGCAACAATTTTATAAATGGAGGTTGCTTACCCAAAAATTCGCCTTGCCGGTTGCATGGGAATAAAGCTGATGAAAGAAACAGGTTTACCTAACACTTCCTGTGTGACTTTTGATGCTCATTTTTGTTACTCCTTCGGTTTCAGTGCCTTTGATTTTCATTGAAAAATACGTAATTCTATCCACATCAATACCATTCATTTTAGCCGTTCACAAATACTAATTTGTTGTTTTAGAAAAGTAATTTCAATATTTTTTATTCTTCCCTAAAAAACCAAGGTAAAATAATCACTTGAAATCGCGTAAGTCGGAGGATATCTTTACATATCTTTAATTAAAATTTTTTATTACGGTAAAGGAAATAAAGCTATCACCTAACGACATTCACTGTAGTGAACAAATATGTAAAGGGACAATGGACAAGTTATGTCGGATATACTCCGCTGCATGAAAATATGTTTCAAGCAAAATTTATAGAAAATTATATTATCTACAAATTTGAGAGTTACAAACGTTCACATTGATGGAGGTATTTCACAAAAAATGAAAAATTACATTTTTCGTTTCCACATAATTATATGTTAAACTCGTTTTGTGATATGGAGATTTATGATTGACAAAGAGGTTACATCATCCCACTTGAATTTTTCAAGGTCAGCAAGGAACCTTAAAACTTTAAATGGGCAGGCAACACGCATCTAAATATATTAATATTGTTAGAAAATTTAATGTATCTAAACGTTAAAATTAGCTTGGTGTATGATGGAAAATATTTCCTCAGAGCTGTCATGCTGTCTCATTCTGTGTCATTTAGATTTTTCTCTGCTGACATTGATATGCGCATTGATTTCATAATTTTCGTTCTAGGAGATCCAGATTCTCTCACCTAACTCACTACAAGAAGTGATATTTCTTAATTAGTACTAAGGATCAAAATTTGGCGGAGATGACCATGATTTCAGTGGCATTCTTGTTCTCAATTCAGTAATTTCTATTTCTTACAAAGTCGATCAAATAACGCATCTTCCGCCCTCTTTTAACGATAAGTAGAAAAATATAACTCTGTGGATCTCACCAGTCATAGATTGCTCCTCTTCATTAATGCATAAACCGATTCCATCATTTCAAGGATACCTTTGTTTTCTCAAGAAGCTTGAAGTGCGTTCAACTTCAATTTCGAAATAAAATGTTATTAAATGCAAGCTAAGTTCTCGACGTACAAGGAAAGGTGGACAGTATTTGGAATTAAAGTATCAAGAATTTTGGATGAAAGACGATGAAAGGTTTTCGTGAAGGCTGAGATAAAGGATTGCGAGACGAGAAAGAGGTTATAGGGCGTATTATTAGAGACCGAATCCACGATTGGTAGCGTGAATAATGAGACTGAAATTAACCCCGTAGCACATATTTTTAGCAACGATAATGCTCTCCTAACATAACCGACTTAATAGAATTATTTAAATTAACAAGTCGTGGTGTATTGTGTTGGGAAGAATTGATGATTTTTATAGAAACAGGCAGGTAAGAGGACACATTATCAGCAGCAACAACTACAAGGCACACCCTGACGTATCCATGGATGCTTCTTTACCCTATTTATTTCCAGGATTTTTCTAGTGCGACTATAATTTTGTCATGTTCAGAATTTTCATACTTTACATTTGGTAACTCAAAAATGTATGTCCTTGCGAAAAGAAGCTGGTTTTTATCCGCCGGGCTGAATATGTGAGCGGAAATGACTTGGGGCAGAGGGACCATTGTACGAGCCTCCCTACCACCGAGAAAACGCTTCCACTGCCGCCTCCGCTCCCCCCCCCCCTATCCCCTCCATCACCCTCACTTCCTCCCTTTCTCTCCTCTTCTCACGCCAGACTTACCCCTTCCTTCTCTTTCCCCACTCCAAAATAAAAATTTCTCCGCCTTGACAACTGCACCCTACCTCCCCTCTTCCTGTATCCCTAATATCCCGCACACACCTCAACCTCGCAATCTCCTACCAACTTGCCTTCCCTTACCAACTCCGCATCCCTAACTAAAACACCCTAAGGCAGGGGTGGGCAAACTGTGGCCCGCGAGGGCATTTTATGTGGCCGGCGATGCCATTATGAAAGCGAACCGTAATATAAAATAGAGATAATTTCATATTTGTAGCTTAAAATTTATGCCGGAAAACCTTTTCCAGTGATGTTATGGGGATAACATATTATTTATTATTGATTTTCACTAACAGGATACCTCGCATTACCTCACATTACTTACGATGTGAACCCTAACGTGGCCCGCCGAAGCATTTTCATCTGTTTATGCGGCCCGCCTAAGAAGCTGCAACTGTTAATGCGGCCCGCCACGTAAAAAGTTAACCCACCCCTGCCCTAAGACATGTCAAATTGTCAGCATGCGGCACTTTCTGTGCTTTACTGCGGCTAATTTTCGTCTCAAGAGAATCGTTTGAGATTCCATATTAATGCTCTATTTTAGCAAAAAGGAGTGGATATTTTTTCATAGTTGCCGAATTACAATAGAACGTATTATCTAAATTATTGTTTTTAATTTCATAAAAGACGTCCAATTTTCTAGCTAAAATCTATCGTTCCAGCTTTGACCCTCATTAAACAACTGCTGTCCTTCTATAACATCCGTCGCTCTAATGCTGCCCCTCTATAACATTCATTGCTTTAATGCGGCCCGGACGCCTCTTCGAGTTTGGCATGCCTGCTCTGTTTGACATGCCTGTTCTATAACCTCCTCCTCCTCCCTCTCCTCTTTCTCCCAGCCCTCACGAACACCTTTCTCCTCTTTCACCAAAACTTGTTGATACTCTTATTCCAAATCCTATTCACTTTTGCAAACCCCTCATTTCCTAATTTTCTACTTTCCCTTCTGCGCCTTCTACTTCTCTGACACATATTCTGTCACTTTCGTGCCCTCTCCTTCCTGTCTAGTACTTCCACCTATTCGGATTTTTTCCGAACAGTCCGCAATTGTGTCTAAAATGTCCTGAGTCCGGGTAACACGCTCTTAAAGCAGCTAGTTTAGTGTTAGTGGCAACTGGCAATCAGCATTTCCGAATTTTATTACTTAACCACTTAAAGTATATTATACAAATATAAGAAATACAATACTCAACAATTTAGCATTATTTCGCAATATTTCTGCAAATATCTTTATTTATACAGGTACGTATATTATTATGATTAGATGGGGTGAAAGGCGTTATTCCAGTTCCATTATAATATGTGTTATAAAATACATAGCAAAATACATTTTGCTTTAATGTACAGATTCATACCATATCGAATCATATAGATATGGGAAAATATTTTACTGCCAACGCGGCAGAGTTACCTACGACGTATAATATTTTGGCAGCACTGCCAGCGGAAATTTTAGACGAATTTATCCTTTGATGATGCGATATTAGCTGGTTGGCCTTTATATTATACTAAAAAGATATTTATACCTTAAAACTTTGGTAGTGAACAGTAAATGCTTATAAAAATTATTTATACATAGTGCTGATTTTAAGTCATTCCTGTGCACTGTACAATATTTTAATTTCTTCGGTTCTCTCCTATATAGCTGAATTAGTGGACCATTAGCACCACATTCTCTTGTATTTTTGGTAATACATTTTGGCCATTCTCCAAGTTTAATTTCCACAGATGAATCAAATAAAGGAAGTAAGAATTGTCGAGTAGTCACAAAAGTTTTTAACGGTTAGCATATTGACGTGGACAACCGTTGCGGTATTCCTTATAACGCCGTTCTGTCGAAATATTTTCAAGGGCATTTTACTTTAGAAATTTTTGCCAATGTTCGTAATGCAATGTAAATGTATTTGCATAAATACATGTACAAATGTCATTATTGCGGAAACGTCCAAGTAACTTCCAAAGACTACGCATCTACATGGAACCATGATGAAGTAACGGCTTACATAAACCCTATAAAAGTAGGACCGACTGAAGCTGCTTACCGACATTTTTCATACACAATGTGCCAAAACGTGCGTACATACTCATGAAGTATCGCGTATACCTGTTCATTTTCGTTACGAGCAACAATTAATTGCTCAACCGTAAGTATATTATAAGTAGTCGTCGAAATATTATGTATTCATAGATTTCCATATTAGACATCAGATTAGAGAGTGCCCTCTCCCCTTGCCTAAAGCACGAGAACAAAACAAATACTATACTACATGACATGTTTAATTCCTTCCTTTGCTTACTGGGATATATTTGCCAAAAATTTTAGTCTAATGAAAGTAAAATGAATATTTAGATCACTGACATGCAATCAACGGCTCGCCGGTCGCATCCGGCCCGCGAGAACATTTTATGCGGCCCGCGAATCTTTGATGAAGATTTATTCTGTGATATTTAATACAAATAGTTTATCGTATTTCAATTGCAATTGTTTACACAAAACCTTGCCTGGTGAAGTTTTTACTCAAATCATTTTTATCTTATAATGGCAGTGCTTTCAGAGTACAAAGATTCCAATATGCTCTCAATTGCATACGTTAAGTACTTTGTGTCATAACTTCGGGATCTTATTCCTTAAGTGATTTTGAGTAAAAAATGTCATATGAACATGGGTCCGATTCTCATTTGTTACAGAGCTACGGGCAATTAAAATTATCTCGTACTTTGATTTGTACAACTTAATGGCTGAAAAAATGCATTGTTTAAATAATTATTCGTATGTATTGTTAATTGTTGAAGAATGTATTATTGAAATAATTATTAATAATAATAATTATTCATTATATTAATAATATATTATTATATAAAAGAGTTATTCCACCGCCTACCAATTCTGTCGGCGAATAGCTGAAACGTAGCATGCAAGCCTAGCCTATATTCGTTACCATATTAAAATTACTTATATCTGTCATACAAACTCAAGACTTGAACTAAAGAACGCCTAAAAGAACTAAATTTTATCCTCTGCAATCGATTTTTTAATAGGAGTGAAATCGGTCCAAACGCGAAGTCGATGTATTTTCAGGTGAAAATGTTTCCCTGTGTAGGTGATTTGCATTGTTGCCAGTTTCACCTAATAGCGAACGATTGACTGGGAATACTAATTCGCGTCGTATCTGTCCACATATTCACGCGATTTTGAAGTTTAAACAATACGACGATAACAAAAATAAGTAAATATCCCATTATTCTTTCACATTCTGCTTATGAGTGTTTTTAAAGTCAGATGTGAAGATTTAATTTGCTGAATTTTAAAAATGATTTTGAGTATATTTTCTGTGAAAACTGATGAGTGTTGTTGAAGGTTCACTTCTTTAGTGTGTATTTTTTGTTAATTTTTAGTCATTTATTAGTGAAATTTAATTTCCAATAAAAATTTATTAAAATACGTAGGCCAAAACTTTAGAAGAACCAATGCAAACAAATCTGGGCTAAGGTTTGATATAAAATCTTTTCACATATTTCAACTGATAACAATATATTTGTCTCATTGGCGATACACACAAAACTAAAGCCTCCCCTCTGAATGTTTGTTGTATTTGTTGTTGTTTTTATATTAAATTAGATTTCCTTTCATAATTTATAACATTAATATGATTGGCCTTGGTATGATTGTATTTATTTACCTTATTTTCATTTATTTTTGGCGCACATATTGTAATAAATTTGGTAGAAAATTGATTTTTTATAAATAAACAACAACAGATACACCAAAATATTCCGAGTAGAAAAATTAGCCTGCACCTAAAAACAATTTTTTTAATGAAAGAGTTTATGTGCGCTAAATTGTAAAAAGATAAGTATACAATTATCATACATAAATGTTCCAGAGAGTAAAAAGTGGTTAGGTTACAAAAAAGTTGTGCGGCGTTATCTTAAATAAATCATGAATAATATTTCTTTGCCTTTGTACACTCAAAACAATTTTTACTTTTTGGTACATCCAACTCGCAGATTAAACCGTTATTTACAGGGAGATAAGCGATCTTAACGACCATCAGTGCAGAACAATCAGGCCCGTCGAGAGGGGGTCTACAGTACCCGGACCCGCAATTCTTCGAGGGGCCCGGCCGAGTATGTAGTATACTTGTATTGTTGACGAAGTGGATGTGCTGGGAAAGATGTTAACAGAAATTAAAGAGGCCGGAAATAGAGATCTATGTGGTTTTCTAGTATTCCTGGTGTTAACATCCATTTATCACGGTCATTTATACAGTATAAATATGTATTATGTATGTATTCAATATTTTAATGCAACCAGCATAAATTATATGGACATATTTTCAAGACGCTTAATTTGGATTAACAATAATGATAAGTAATCGCAAGCTATTTATTTATATCCTTAGTTATACTTTTTTAAGCAACAATATTTTTATTGATAATTACTCATAAGTTAAATACCGTATTTATTTGTGTAAGACGCACACCTCGTTTTTGAACATCGAATTATGGGGAAAAAATAAATTCGGGAAAAAATCGGCAAAAAATTATAAGCAAGCAGCACCATACGAGACCAACTGAACGATACGTGGAGTGGAATGTAAGGCTCGAAAATATGATCTGGCGGACACACACGCACATACAAATACAGTCACATATACACACACAAGGGGGCCCGTCATACACTTTGCACCGGGGCCCGCGTTAGCTCTCGACGTCCCTGGGAACAATCTTGAAGCTATTTCCGCATGGTGCAAGAAATGGTAGCTGGAAATGATCAAAAAGGAAAGCTACATCGTCAAATTTTGGAAAATGCAAAAGTGTGTGGTTGACAATAATGCAGTCTACGGAGTTGGTTTCTACGTTTCATACCGTCAAATATCTAGATCGCGATATCTTGGGGGACACTCACAAATAGTTGTACTTTGTAGGTGGGATAGTCCGAAATAGCACCAAAAAGTGAGAGAAGCATGTTACTTATATTTGGTAAGACCGTAGGTAGACTACACATCAGCTGTATGAGATCTATATGAGAAGGGTCTAATAAAAGAGACAGAAAAATTGCAGCGCAGTGCAGCTAGATTTGAAAAAGAAATTATGGTAGTAAATAGCGTTACGTCACTAATAGAAGATTTGAAATGGGCATCGTTAGAAAAACGCAGATTACGGGCTAGACTTAACCTGAAAAAAGTACATCGCAGATATTATCAGGAATCCAACATATATCGGAAGGCACGATAATGAAGAAAGAATTTGCGAGATCTATTATAGAACATAGCGATATAAAGGATCGTTCTTTCCCAAGGTCGACTTGCGATTACAATAGGAAAAAATATAAATGGGAATCGCTGGGGACATTTCGGGGCGTTGTACCCCATGCCATCCGTTATTAAGGTGACTTTCAGGGTATAATGTAGATGTATGTGATTATTTTCACTTTGAAATTATTAGATTAATGAAATACAACAAAACTACATACTACTCTTTTCTTAATCAGATAGGTGAGTGGCATTCATCATGTCTCGATATCATGAAGTTCATGATCTAATTTTCATCGAGGTGAGCTTAACTTATTAAACGATTTTTAGGAGTAGTTCGAATTTGCGGGGTATTATTTTCAAGGCTTTCCTAATTGCAATCATCTTTATTCTTCATTTTTTGATTTGTACGACACATTTAACTCCCTTAAAGTTATTTTCCTTGCCGCAAAGACCCATTGTATTTATGTAGGTTTTTTCTAGTTGCTACGAATCGATCTTTTACCAGAAGATTACCTACCTACCTAAAGTCTCCTTTCAAAAAATGAATTATATGCCATGTTATTCGTATACATTGGATGACAGGCGTAACTCCTCTGAGCAAACAGTACACGATTTTTATAATAATTCAAGAGGTTGATTAGCGAGAAATTCCTTCTAGTGTGCGCTTCTTACCTACCAGGTAGGTATTTCGGAGGAAATGGAAAGATTGTTTTCTTATGTTACCAAAAAAAACGAGGCGAGGAATGGCTTAACACTAAGGGTGATTGCTTTATGGATGAATTGAATTTCCTGTTTACTGAGCCCTTTCAAATATCCGCAGAGGTTCCATAGATATTCTTTATTCTCTTTTGTTAGATTATTTTTAGAACAAAGTATTTGCAGAAAGAACGGTGCCAGATCGACGAGACAAAATAATTAAGCGGAAAAATGCAAATAAAAATCTCACGCTCCGTGCACTTAGCGTAGTATGAGATTGGGTCGTGGGCAGGTTCGCGTGCTAGTCCATCCAACTTCCCAGTTACCTCGTGGGAAAACATCCGAGTCGCACCGCTTTGGAAACTCTCACGGGATTTGCTGGGAAACTCAATGCTAGGGTTACTCAACTAAGCTCGAGGTCGCAGGAGAAAGTAACTTGTTCTCTCATTATAAATTAAAACTCGCATACATGATATTTAATAACTATACATTTGGACTACATTAAAAGCAATTTTAGCGAATCTAACTTTTCGTGCTAAGAAAAAAACATTCTGGTCCTATTATACAGAAATTTTAAATAAATATTAGCTAAAACAATATTGCTAGATAGGAGCCATTTTGTTAAGTTTTGAAGAATGAAATTCGCTCCACTATAGAGGTGTGTGTTATCTGGCGAATCAGTCTCTTGGGCTGTTATCACCGTAACTTTACTTGCACGACTCTCCACAGAAGAGAGGAGGTAAACCCGCTGCTGGCATTAGCCTCAGGTTGAAAAATTCGACCTCGGCCGGATTTGAATCCCAAACCGCTGCGACTCCCAAGGAGAGGAATGAATTATTCGGTCGGGTATCAAGGCCGCATTAACCATTAAAGGTCATAGGAAATCCAATTAACATTTTATCTAGATTAAGTCTTTATGGGGAGACACAATAAAGTTACTTCTTCCATCCAACTCAGGCTTGTCCAACCCATAGCTCGCGGGCTATATGGTACCCACGAACAGATGAAGTTCAAATTTTTAACAGAGCGGAGGGATTGCGATCAACGCCGACCTCCTGTTAAACTGCAGAGGACTAGTCAGAATGAAAAAGGTTCACGGCCGTACTGGCAGATTTGTTATGTTTTCAATATGACGCGTTCTTATATCTTCCGTCAGCGTGGTCAGTGTGTGTAAGACTAGTTCGTCATCTTAAACCGGCTTCGCCGAAAGCTAACGATATCGGGCTCAAGGAAAGAACTAATTATTCTGCCATTGCTGTTAATATGGTGTTTGGCACCTCAGGTATCGAATAAAAGACTTCAGAGCCGGTGACGTCTTCGTCCTATTGGGCGCGTGAAAGTCTAAATAAGAAATACTAGAAATTAATGAAACTTATGCAAAGCAATTCTACTGAATATTTGAATTTTAAATTTATCGAAGGATAAATCAAAATTGACATTAGCGAAATAACATGGCGTCTTTTTCAACTTCGCCAATAACTATTGACGTTCTTAGAATTTTAATAAGCGCGCGGGGCATTAGTGTTATGTTAACGAAAAACGTTTGCCTTATTTGTCATGATAACTTAGGGCCCTATGAAGCTTCGAGATTCGATTCGAATCGGATTTAAAGATTCGATGCGATATCGCAGATAACGATTAGTAAATTTCGAATCGGCAGACGATATATCGACCAATAAAAGATTGATAGGTTCTTATTAAATTATTGGTCTAATTTTAACCATCATAGTGTAATACTCTAAATATAAGGTACTGGTGAGGTAAATTTTATAATTTGGATCATCCTCCTCCTCCCCCTAAGGTACAAACACAAACAGAGCGGTCAAAATATGGACCAGTGTCCACCTTATGGCTGCAACATTTCTTGATCCAAGATTTAAACTCGTCTTATTCACGGAAAACCAAGCAAAGATTATAAAGCGTTTTTTGAAGAATTCACGTCAGATTTAGGAGATGCATTCCGTCAAGAAGGAAAATATGAATAGTTAATAGTTCTAATACTGGATGCATAAAAAGCGAAGCAGAAAAGGAAAACCTTTTGGATACGTTATTTTTAAAAAGTAATGACTCGCAAAAATAAGCATCTTAAAAAATGGACGAAATGTCCACACTTCAGGAGAAAATACACCAATACACAAAACAATCTGTGATGGACCGCAATAGGGACCCATTACTTCACTGGAAAGAGAACAGTAGATTCTACCCATTTTTGGCAAAAGTTGGGAGAGATTTGTTGACAATTCAGGCTTCAAACGCTTCATCAAAACTGGTAATTTCGGTGAGTGACATAATGTTATCCAACGTGCAATATTCTCTGTCTATCCATAACGCCGAGACTATGATGTGGGCAAAGAATAAGAAAGATTTATTATTGTAAAATTTAAATAATCCTATCTTTTTATGTTTTATTTTACATAAAACGTACCTTTTCCTGCAATTTTGTTATTCTTTCAACATATATGCTAATGCTTCGTATATTAGATCGCAAAGCCTAGTATAGCTTTTCTGATACAACGTGACGAAAACATCCCGCTACCCTAAGGATTAATTGTGTTGTGTAGTGTTTCTAAGTGACTGTTTTTGGTGTGGGCTTTTTAAGATTCTTGACACAAAACAGAAAAACAAAAACTGGACAACTAATTAAAGAGTGATTAGAAATAAAACACTGCAGTCTAGAGAGACTTAAATGTAAAAAAACTGCCCAATTCGAGATTCAAATACTTTACGACGATTCGATATATTCCATAATTTAAGATTCACAGGGCCCTATGTTAAATGTAGCAGTTTACAAGAAATTCAACATAGAACCACACATTACGGCCGTGCATAAACAGTAAAATGCGAAATACTCACAAAACAATGAAATATAAAAAACAGAAATTAATGAATCGATACATTCCTTAAAGTGGCGGAAATGAAAACATTCTCTTTCATATTTCGTTGTTGAATAAAATATAGAAATATAAATGAACTTGCATTGACCCCAAAATCTCTCGTCTCTTGTCTCCGCCTCCCGTGGTCGCGGACTCGGCGGTATTACAAATCCCCGGTTAGTTCTCAATATGAGCGACAAGATAAGTCTGCTATGCCACAAAGATGCGCGGCGGAGTTGATGTCAGTCTCATTATTTACGCTACCAATTGTGGATTTACACACATACACAAACACAATACACCACGACCTGAGAATTTAAAAAAATGTATGTAAGGAGAGCATTATCTTTGCTAAAAATATGTGCTACGGGGTTGATTTCAGTCTCATTATTCACGCTACCAATCGTGGATTCGGTCTCTAATAATACGCCCTATAACCTCTTTCTCGTCTCGCAATCCTTTTTCTCAGCCTTCACGAAAACCTTTCATCGTCTTTCATCCAAAATTCTTGATAGTTTAATTCCAAATACTGTCCACCTTTCCTTGTACGCCGAGAACTTAGCTCGCATTTAATAACATTTTATTTAAAAAAAAAAACAAAAAATGCAACGTTAAAAAGGAAGTCCAACTTTTTAGAAACACAGTTCTTAGGAGAATGAAATCTCTACATAGAGTTGTTGAAATCTGCTGTTAAGAGTTCTTGAGTTATATATTTCTCTTCTCACTAAACTCCAGACGAAGTTGAATGCACATCAAACTTCAAAAGAATACCAAAGTATCATTGAAATGAAGGAATCAGTTTACGCTTTTATGAAGAAGTGCAATCTAAGATTGAGTGACGTCCGCGGAGGTATATTTTTCCACTCTTATCGTTAAACGAGGGCGGAAGATGCGTTATTTGATCGACTTTGTAAGAAATAGAAATTACTGAATTGAGAACGAGAATGCCACTGAAATCATGGTTATCTCCGCCAAATTTTGATCCTTAGTACTAATTAAGAAATATCACTTCTTGTAGTGAGTTAGGTGAGAGAATCTGGATCTCTTAGAACGAAAATTATGAAATCAATGCGCATATCAATGTCAGCAGAGAAAAATCTAAATGACACAGAATGAGACAGCATGACAGCTCTGAGGAAATATTTTCCATCATACACCAAGCTAATTTTAACGTTTAGATACATTAAATTTTCTAACAATATTAATATATTTAGATGCGTGTTGCCTGCCCATTTAAAGTTTTAAGGTTCCTTGCTGACCTTGAAAAATTCAAGTGGGATGATGTAACCTCTTTGTCAATCATAAATCTCCATATCACAAAACGAGTTTAACATATAGTTATGTGGAAACGAAAAATGTAATTTTTCATTTTTTGTGAAATACCTCCATCAATGTGAACGTTTGTAACTCTCAAATTTGTAGATAATATAATTTTCTATAAATTTTGCTTGAAACATATTTTCATGCAGCGGAGTATATCCGACATAACTTGTCCATTGTCCCTTTACATATTTGTTCACTACAGTGAATGTCGTTAGGTGATAGCTTTGTTTCCTTTACCGTAATAAAAAATTTTAATTAAAGATATGTCAAGATATCCTCCGACTTACGCGATTTCAAGTGATTATTTTACCTTGGTTTTTTAGGGAAGAATAAAAAATATTGAAATTACTTTTCTAAAACAACAAATTAGTATTTGTGAACGGCTAAAATGAATGGTATTGATGTGGATAGAATTACGTATTTTTCAATGAAAATCAAAGGCACTGAAACCGAAGGAGTAACAAAAATGAGCATCAAAAGTCACACAGGAAGTGTTAGGTAAACCTGTTTCTTTCATCAGCTTTATTCCCATGCAACCGGCAAGGCAAATTTTCGGGTAAGCAACCTCCATTTATAAAATTGTTGCTTTCAGAAAAAATATTTCGTATTACGCGACCACACATGGGAGCGCAACTATCTTGTACATCGGGGCTTATCTGCATATAGAAAATGTCATTACACGTACACTTAGTTTCGTTCGAATAGTTGTTGAACATAGAAAACAATGCTGACAGGTTTTAAATAAAGCGTTTTCCCCATAACGTTTATGGGAATTGTGGCAAGCATAGATAATAATTAAAACTCATTTGGCGATAAAATTCATCCCGACACCGAAAATTCTGTAAAAATGTTTTCAAAAATGTTCCTAGCAATACCATCGCCGCCGACGTTAAATTTAATCGCGATCAAAAATTTCCCGATACTTTGGATGTATAAAAAATAAAAAAATTCTTTTATGTAAGGTTTTCATGACTTTCCTTACACACAGTTTAGGAGTTTAATGTTTGCAAAAAGTCATGCGCTGGCCACACCAGATATATATTATTTTGTTCAGGCGAGAGCACGCAAACAAGCACTAATACATTCACTATCTATTATCATATATTTTTCTAAGATAACAGTTTCTTCTGAAGTCTAATAGATGTTATGGTTACCTACAGCTGTGTCTCTGACGATGACATTTATAGTTTGAAGGTACCACGTCAGTCTTGAATGAAAATGAATGCCAAGATATTTGCGCTTTTTCTTTAGGTACTCGCGTGCAGTTAAATTTGAAGGTTGGCCCTGATAATACACAGTTCATTTCATATAATATGCATAGCTACTCTTTTTAGCGTTAATGGTTAACTTCCATTTATTAGTCCATTGGCAAGCTGTACATCCAGATTTTGGACGGTTGTAGTAGGCTCGCGGGATTGGCTCGCTATTGTGGTGTCGTCCGCATACATTAAAATTTCAGTGTCGAGGGAAGAAAGGAGGTCATCAATATAAATATTTATCAGTGCGGGACTAAAAATTGCGTACTGAGTGACGTCGGGTTTAATGGGATATTTAGCTGATACTGAATTGCCATCAGAATTCTGAAATAGACGGGTATCTAGGATATGTGCGATATTTTCGGATTTTTATTTCTTCTGCGGAAAGTTCATTGTAAATAATTCAATCGGCTTCCCCGCGATACCAATGCTCCAAAACTCCAGCTCTGTTTCGACTATTTATTCATTGAGTAAAACGCCTAATATTTATTTACCACTGAGATCCTATTATTGAGAAAGGTTTTGGTAGGGATAATTTAATTTAATTTAATACTTTTTTGATATTTTTTAATTTAGGCCAATGCATATTAATGTGATGAATAGAAGATCGTACGTTAGCTGTGTTTGCTGAAAGTTTAATGGGACGTAGCTATGCTAGGCTTACGGATAACGTCATTCATGGGGGTGGTATGTCCTTTGACTATAATGAGACAGTTTTGAATAAAATTGAAAAGCGTCATTCCTTTGGGATTGGATACGTTCCAGACCAAGGCTTTATATTCAACTTTCCAGTCGCCGATATGTAGCGCTGGGCTATCGTCAGTAAAATGTTTCTTTAGATCATCATTCTGGTGTTTCCCTGTGGTCGGTCGTTGAACAGGAAAGGTTTTTAATAACCTTAATTTGGTGTAATCACCTAGACAAGTAAGCTCAAAAGGTTACGATGAATTCTATGGCAGACTAAAACTGACACGCCGCCGCCGGTCGTCCATCTGTTGCGCAGGTAGATCCGTAAATTTGACAAACAATATGTACTGACTACAACTACATAATCCCTTACATCAAATAGAGGTTTATTGAATTCTAGAATAAGATCATTGGAAATATTAATCGTATAACCATGCGAATCGAAGCTGTTGAAAAACACTGCCGCCCTCGAGTAATACTCCAGAAGAAACTGTCTGCTCATCCACGTTGGTCATGAAAAACGGACGTAAAACCTTCTTGATGTGTCAAATTCTTTCCATAAGAATCATCTAAGAATCAAAATTGATTACTTAGAATTGATGGGGCACACCCCATTGTCCTACTGATAGATCCTTCCTTCTCAATGCCTAGGCCTATTTTTATAACGTTCTCATCATATTAGGATAGAGACCTGATTTAGAGTAATAAGGACTCGTTACAAAGTCAACAGGATCTTTAATGACCGAGACTTTATTAATATAATACCAATGAAAAATGTAATATTTATTTATTTTAGTTATCATTAATATTCTTTGTAACCTAAGTAATATTTAAACTTCGAAATAGCGTCGAAATGTGGTGCATATGAGAACAGATAATCCTAGTTTATCATACACAATTACAGGAAACTGGCAACAATGCAATTCACCTTGACGACGAAAAATTTTCTCGTGAAAGTAGGTCAATTTATGGCATTAAAACCTTAATCTTTATCTTACACACAGCTAATTTAAATTTACTTTTTTCAGATTGGGCTATATCATTCATTACATTAAAGCCTCGTTCGGCTTCTGCACTGCTGATTGTAGTTATGCTCGCTGTTTTCTTAGCTTCCGCAATAATCGGTGAATAACGAATATGCAGTTTTGATTGTAATTAAGCGTCCCCAAATCCCTGAAGTTATTAATGTCGATCTCTTTTAACAATCTATTTAGCTGATGTAATTTATTTTCCTCTTCTTGCTATGGAGAAAGTAATTTCCCATAGTTCCAGGATGTTGGCTGAGGGAAATCAAACAGTTCTAAGAGGTCCTTTAGTTGTTTATGATTATTTAAATTGTTCCCACCTTCACTGCTTTCTGGTTTAAAAATTAAAAGGCTTGTCGATAAATGTCTGGTTGTCCAATTATCAATTACACATTGTGTTAGTTAACCCATGGGAAGAGACTGTGCTTTCTCTGCAGTACTCTTTTGAAATGGTATGCGTTTATATGTCTCTAGCGTAATGAACTGAGAAACTTCCTATTCGTATTTACCAACATTTTCCGTAAGAGCATGGAGGGCTTTTATTTTGCGTCTTATACTTTTAAAGGTTGGTGGCTTGGTTATAGGTTTGTCGATTTTTAATAAGGTCTAGATTGTGATTGCAAAGCTTTTAATGACAATGACATATTCACGAGATCTATTGTATGACGGAGCGATAGAAAGGATCCATTTTCCCTAGGGATATAAGAGAACATAATAGTAAAAGGTAACCTTTCGTGCACAGTACCCTCTGCCATCAACCATAAAGTAACTTGCAGAGTATCATGTAAATGACTGTATGGAAGGTTCTTAGAGCATCTTCTAATGTGTGTGTGCATATATATATATATATATATATATATATATATATATATATATATAATCGACTCGGAATTTCGTCATAAAATCCGACTTTTCACAGATAACACCGTCGTATATATAGGTATGAAAAAGCATCATGAACATCAGCCGCTGATCGAATATTAAAAAAAAAAATCCTTACAATATATACATATATACAACTTTATCTTATGTTTGTTTATGTTTATTAATTATTAATAGAAAAAGGCATAATTTATAGGTTTCATAGTTAAGGTTTTTTCGGATCGCTTACGTCTCCCGTAATTGCCCTGTAATTAAAGAAATACTTTCTTTACGTGTCTCCTATACTCAAAACCAGAATTTGGAAACCCTAGTTAAATTCCATGAGCAGGGGTATTCGTATAACAAAAGTACGGATATGGGGAAAGGGTCGCATCATTATTAAGGAATTTCAACTGTGTATCATTGAAGGAGCACAAACTGAACTCAAGATGAAGGCTTCTGCAGACATATGGGTCGGAATGCCTAGAATAGGAAGGTTTGGAATAACTGAAGCACCAACGCATATAGGTAGAAACGAAAGTGGCAATAAAATACGGAAAATCGATTGCAGTCTCTAGCGTTATCGGGGCTCTTTTTTCCAAGACGAAATCACAACAGGAATGTCAAACCTGCGAGAGATGACTTTTAGGTAGGCTTTGGTGCATTGCTTCTCCTTCCACCCACGAATTTTGCAAACTCCAGGGTATCATGTGGATGTATGCAAGCGCCTACAAAGGATTTATATGATAGGTCAATATATTGCAGGTATTTGGTCAACACGTTATAAGCATCTTCATCTGTCGTAGTATTTTACGAGTTGTTTTAGCATAAAAATTGTTCTACAACATTATATTCATTTTAAAACAATAAACACTAGTGGTTCTGCCTTCGTACCAATATTTATGAATTATTTTACATAATACATTCTTTAACTTTACAAGAATTTTTTCAACATATCGCGAATGCGACTGGTCTACGGGTGGTTCAAGTATCTGCCAACGAATACTAAGGTCGCGGGTTCGAATCCCGCCTAGGACATGGATGTTTGGGTTTGTTTTGCTGTAGATTTCACTTTAAATTGGCCCTTTGTGTGCTGTATGTGAAATATTAATGAATAAATAAATAATATAAAAATCTGACAAAGGTCTTTTATTTACTGCAGCTTCAGCGCCTAGCATTTTTCTTACAACTGCTTTGCAGACTGGGCTTATTTATCACTCCGCAATTGTTTGAGTTTTCGTTGCCTTCGCTAATATTACTGATCTCAGCCGTTTTAAACTTATTGATAAATCTTGAACTCAGCTTTAATTGGATACTTAACAATCTTTTGAAGTAGTCTTGGGTCTTAATAAGAAAGGTGGTCATATTTTGCATAGAAATGTTGCCTTTGTTTGCTGGTACCTGTAGAATCATTTGTCGATGATTAACCGCATGCAAAAAAGCAAAGATTTTAAAAAGTTCATCATCACCTCCAATAATGCCTAACTCTAAATATACGTCGCGACATAGACTAGTTTTCTTATTCTAGCTTGTTTAAACATTTTCCAAACTGATTGATTCATTTGCATCTCCGTTTTTGAACTTAATTATTTATCACTAATTCATTTTTACTAGATTCGTCTTGACATTCTCTCATGATAAATGTATTCATGGTAACTATATCAAAAGCATTAAAAAGAAATAGAAGCAAAATATGTAAAATTTATTATCATTATTCTAAAATGCCACTCAAAGACAAACTGCACTGCAATGTGAATGTAAAAATTAAGAATCATTCTAAGGAATACATAAGTATATTTATCAGTGTATGTTCTTTTAATAAAAACGAAAATGTCAACTAGTATATACAGCTTGTTAATATGCTGTTCCTTCTCACGAACGAGAACTGTTCAATAAAAAATTAGTCCTGTGGGGGTACTACGCGCATAACCTAATGCGTAAATTAATAAGAAATGTGTAAACCACATAAATAAGAAGATAGAATATTAGCCAGATTTTGAGGTCGGTGGCGTGGGAAATGGGACCTGGTGGAGGGAGAAGGAGAGGATTTGGGGGCCGACTTTTAGTATATTTCTCAGAAAATCATGGACGCCGGGGTAATAAAGGGCGGTTAGTGTGAGTTGGAGATGGTAATCAGTAATTCTGCGGGTACTGGGGTTAGAGTTAGTGGTTGTGGGTGCGACAGCCTACCGAATTTGGTCATAGATCAGATCTGGCGGATATCTGGGCTGAATAAATGCATATTCGAAAGTGAAGCAATACTGGGAGAGCGACGCTCTCTACGAGCCGATTCTCCTCCCTCGGTGGGTTAGGGAATTAAGGTTTACATATATATGTGTATATATATATATATATATATATATATATATCTTGTTGCCATCCATTTATCCCACTTACTTTTCCTCTTCCATAAGCAGATATATATATATATATATATATATACATATATATATATATATATATATATATATATATATATATATATATATATCACTTCAGTCACGCGGAGCCTATATGTATTAAATAATAAATTCTACGAGTAATAGCAGTATATTTATAATTTTCCGTGAATTTAAGGCAACTATGCGTAATTTCCAAATTCTCTGGCAATTGGTTTGTGTCCAACTTTTCGTATTTTAAGTTTAGTGATTGCATGGGTAATAAGAATAATCATCATTCAGACAATACTCTATGCATTAAATTTATGGAAAAATTAGGATATTTTCTGTTTAAATTATGGCATCATCATCCATGCCTTTAGCCCGTATTTGGATAAAAATATCTGGATATAGGTATGACGCCATTATATTTAACAATTGAAAAGAGTTAAAATTTCTCGAAAAACTACGAAACACAAAATTAAAATAGTTTTCACGTTTTACTATCTCTGCTATCAGGGTTGCTTCTCCTGTTGTGATCCTAGAGGAAAACAAACCTATTCGCTCCTCCCTGCGGTCGATATCCCAAATTTAATCCTCACGTTTGTGCTTTCAATAGTACGTGAGAATTACAATTATCTATGATACCCTCAATCACAGTGCGTGATGCAATTAGTGTTTTGCATACAGTAAAATCTTACATATTATCGGAAGAAAATATTGATGATGATGTTTTCATAATATACATGATTATGAAAATTAGAGTAAGTTAACTTATATGCTTTTGGGAATGAAATTTTTGTAAATTCGATTAAAGAAAAATAAAAATATATATTTCCGTTACTCGAATTTTCTATAACTCGAATAATTTTTGCTCTCCCTTGAGATTCGAGTTATGGAAGTTCGTTATGAGGGCATTAATTTCCATTAAAAGAATTAAATCACTGCAATCTTTAGGTATAATATCAGATCCCTTTCAAAGCATTGAGGCCGTTGCCATAGTATTTAAAGATTTCCATTGCTGTAAAGAGGAAAAATTCACAATTTTCTCTGATTAAAAGCAAATATTAACGTTAATTTGGTAGGAATTTGAATTCTACCTTCAAAAGTTAAGAACTCTGTTCTTTCAGATAGACAACTTTTCTTTTCACGAATTCGTATCCCAATTTTAAGTAAAGTAAAAATTATTTTTTAGAAAACCTTGCACTGAATTCCATGCTTTTCTTATGGAGTATTGACATTAAACAATGAGGTTAAAAATACCCCTTAAATATTAACTTTTTTGTGATTTCTCGTCGGTTGTGCCACTTGACCTGCCTACATGCCAAATTTCAGATTTCTAACCCTTCTAGAAGTACATAAGTGTATTGTGTCAGTGAGTGAGTAAGTGAGACACAAGTAGCTATATTATAACAGATATACGAGGCGTATTCGGAAAGTAAGAACCGTTTGGATATTTAAAAATAACGAGAATTTATTTTTTAAAAAATTTATTTTTATCAGATTCACCATACATTAATCTAATTTTCTACATAGTTTCCACCATTATTGAGGCATTTGTCATAACGAGGCACCAGTTCCCCTCCTCGTAGAACGGGGCCGCCTGTGAAGATAGTCACTTCTGCACTGCTCCTTTGACGTCATCATCGTTGAAGAAACGCTGGCTAGCAAGGAACTTCTTCAGATGCAGGAGCAGATGAAAGTCACTTGGTGCTAAGTCTGGGCTGTAGGGAGGGTGATCCATTTGTGCCCAGCCAAATTACGTTATGAGGGTTTGACTTTGAGGAGCAGTGTGTGGCCGAGCATTGTCATGAAGGAACACAACTCGGCGAGTAAGCATGCCACGCCTTTTGTTCTGGATCGCGCGACGCAGTTTCTTCAAGGTCTCACAATAGGCTGCTGAGTTTATTGTTCTGCCTTTACCCAAGAATTCAACAAGCTAAATTCCTTGCCTGCCCCAAAAAACTGTTCACATGATCTTGCGGGTTGAAATTGTCTGCTTGAATTTCTGCCTTTTCGGCGATGAGGTGTGCTTTCACTCCATGAACTGCTGCTTCGATCCCGGAGTCACATGGGCCACCCATGTCTCGTAACCTGTGATGATATGACTCAAGAACCCATGACCTTGCTCACTGTATCGCGTGAGAAAGGTCAACGCACTGACAGCCCGCTTGTTTTTGTGCACCTCAGAGAGCATCTTCGGCAACCAGTGTGAGCACAATTTCCGCAAGTCCAGACGATCTGTCACAATTTCGTAGAGAACAGTCAAGGAAAGCGATGAAATTGTGAACCGTCTGTCCTCATGAACTTTTGCGTCGACCGCGCACGCCAAATCATCATTGACCACAGACGGCCGGCCGCTCCGCGCCTCCTCATGCACGTTCTCACGACCTTCGTTGAACTGTCTGAACCATTTCCTCACCATTCCATCACTCATGGCATTTAGACCGTAGACCTCACAAATCTGACGATGACTGTCAGCCGGTTTCTCATTTCTTGGATTCAAAAAACGAATAACAGACCGTATTTCACAGTCGGCGGGCCGCTCGATCGTCATAAACATGTTAAACGCACAGAACAATACGTAAACACGATCGGATGATCTCGTAATGACGTCTCTGGCTTGCCAATGAATGAGGGAAGTCAGCGCACATGCGCGAAATCACGACCGGAAATATTCGCAAACGGCTCTTACTTTCCAAATACGCCTCGTGTGTGTATATATATATATATATATATAAACTAAAGGAAAAGAAAAGGTAGTGATGAGGGTGGAAACAAGGTGTTGAGGGAAGCCCAGCGGACACTTACCAAGTTGAGGACCAAGCTGGTAGGCTGCTGGGGGCGTCGAAGAGACACGTAAAACACACGAACACAAAAACACACGCAAGCTTATCGGGCCTATGCCCTTCTTCAGCGAAAGAGTAACGTAAAGTGACACACTGGGCGGGGAATGACAGGGTGATGTGGGAAGGTTGATGATTGGAGGAGGTGGGGAGTAGGAGGGGTGGATAGCCAATAAAGAGGAAGTGTGGTAAGGGAAAGTGCGAATAACTACAAAGTAACAAGGAGACATTGTAAGGGGGCTAATAGGGTTAGCGGAGGTTGAGGCCAGGCGGAGAGAAAGAGTCGAGAAGATGGATATGTGCTAGTTCCCAGTGTCGGAGAAGGGGGGCAGGAGTGTCATAGGGTAAAGCGCGAATAATCCTAACATTGTAGCAACTATTGAAGGGGACATTGTGGGTATTAGCATGTAATGCAACTGGGAGGGGGCGTCTGAGAGAAACGCTATTCCGGTGACCGTTCATTCGGATGTTTAACGGATTGCTGGTGAGGCCTACGTAAAACGCGGGATAAAGGGTGCAGGTAAGGAGGTAAATGACGTTACGGGTGGTGCAGTTGCTTCTGGAGGTGATGGGGTAGGTGATGTTGGTGGAGGGACTCGAGAAAGAAGATGATGGTAGGTGGATAGGGCAAGTGAGGCAGCGAGGTTTTCCGCAGGGGTGGGAGTCTATTGCAAGAAGCGTGGTATAAGTGGGAAGTTCCTTCCTCCACAAGATATTTCCCAAATTTGGGGGCCGGCGGAAGGAGAGGAGCGGAGGATTGGCAAAAAGGTTGATAAAGAGGGACTGATGGGAGGAAGAGGTAAGAATTGGGTGGGCAGCATGAAAGATTGTTTTGAGAGCTTCGTGGATACCAGGAAGGAAAAGTGTCATAAGAGTGAGTGGAGGGGTAGATGCAGGAATAGTGGGTGTGTGAGGATGAGATCCATTGTGGGTAGGCGTCATCGCCCTATGGATCTGTTCGCGGACCAAGACTGGAGGGTAACCACGTTTGAGAAGAGCATCCTCGAGGACAGAGTAATTCTCTAGAAGGGATGCTCTATCGGAACAAAGCCTCCATCCTCGACGAGCAAGGGCATAGGGGATAGAGGTTTTGGTATGAAGGGGATGGCAGCTATCAAAGTGGAGGTATTGGAGGCTGTTGGTGGGTTTGATGTGAACACAGGTGCGGATTTGGCTGTCTTGAAGGTAAAGATCGACATCCAGGAATGTGATGTGGGAGGTAGAGGATTGGTGGGTGAAGGACAGTGAAGGATGGGAGGAGAGACGCGAGAGAAAGGAAAGGAGAGAGTCAGGTCCATGCGTCCAAATGAGGAAGACATCGTCGATGTATCTCAGCCACAAAAGTGGTCTGAGTGGAACGTTGAGGAAGTCTTTCCCATTCTCCAAGGTAGCAATTGGCGTATGAAGGCGCCATTCGGGTGCCCATCGCAGTGCCTCTAATTTGAAGGTAGTGACGACCATCGAAAGAGAAGTTGTTCAATTTGAGCACCATTGCTGCCAAGTCTAATAAGAAATGGGAGGAAGGTCTTGCGTCGGGTGGTCTTGAGTCCAGGAGTTTACTAAGGGCAGAGAGTCCATCATCGTGGGGGATGTTTGTGTAGAGGGAACAGACATCGATAGTGGCCAAAATGGTATTGGGTGGGAGAGGAAAGGGGAGGTGTTTGAGACGTTTGAGAAAGTGGTTAGTGTCTTGGATGAAGGAAGGGAATTGACGAATGAGAGGTTGTAGGTGGGAGTCAACGAAGGCGGAGATGCGTTCTGTAGGGGAATTAAAGCTGGCAACAATGGGGCGGCCGGGGATGTTGGGTTTATGGATTTTAGGGAGAAGGTAGAATGTGGGTGTGCGGGGTTTGTTGGGGATCATTAGAGCAATGGCGGAATCGGAAAGGCCTTCCTGTTTGCCTGAGGAATGAAGATAGGACGAAATTTGGTAGGAGTGGTGGTCTGTGGGGTTGGAAGTAAGGTGATGGTAAAAGGTTTCGTCAGAAAGTTGGCGCTCGGCTTCCTCGTGTGTGTGTGTATATATATATATATATATATATATATATATATATATATATATATATATATATATATATATATATATATATATATATACGCACACACCCTAATTTTAAACGATTTAAAAAAAGTAATTTCATATAGTCCTGCACAGTTCTCAATGCTTTTCTTATAGATGTTAAAAAATTGGACGTTGGGGTAAAAACCCCCCCATAAATATATCTTTTTCTAAAATTTAGGATTTTTTCCAGAGGTGGTAATCAATGACCTAATTCATGTCAAATTTCAGCTCTTTAGCACTTTTTAAAGTACCTTAGGTTTTATATGAGATATATGCATATATATATCCGATATATTAAAGAAGCAGCCATTTATAATGATATATATATATATACATGTACACACACACACACACACACACACACACATATATATATATATATATATATATATAAATATATATATATATATAACGGTGGACCTTATAATGGGGGGAAACAAACGTTTTATTTTGAATAGGGGCACCAGCCTATCTTGTTCCAATATTTAAAAAATAATATTCCCAAAATTTGGTAAATTTTAGATGAAATTTAGAGGTTGCTACCAAAGTTTGAAACGTTAAGTTTTCTTTATTTTAAACAAAATGCAATACAGAACTAAGCATATAAAATTTAGAGTTGATAATTTCCATGCTACATTGTCACATGATGAACATAACAATACTGTCACAGTGGTATATTAATTGTTTGTGGCAAGTGTTCCCTTCGCAAAGTCTGGATATCTCCTCCGATGATCGCTGACAACCTGCAGAAGAAATTGCTTTTGCTCTTCACCCTGGGTGTGTAATCGATTGTATTCCTCAATCAGGGCAACTCTGCCTTCTTCCGTATCGTTAATGCAATTGATGGACCTGATGCACTTTTCTGTGGCAATGTAGTTCCCATTAGAAGCCCAGAGTTTGGGATCTAATTCTGTGAATTTCGATTTAAGGCCAAGTATGTCGAAAAACCTCAAAATGTTGGCTGACACAAAATAGTCCAAATTTTTCTCCAAGATGCTATCCAGATCGACAGTCACTCTCTTTGAGAGGTCCTCATTACCATCATTTTGGAGAGCTTGAATCAATTAGGCTTTTGTATCTATTGTTACTTTTTTATCAAAGAAAGCAAGGGCAACCAGCTCTTCGCTGAGGTACCACAGATGACAATCAAGCTTCTTCAGAGCAGCGTTGGCAACTATTGAGCTTGTAGTCTTGTACTGTTGGAAGTTCTTCAACAGCATTAGGTCATTTAAAGGCTCAGCAGTTGAAAGCGCAGCTTGAAACCACGCCTTCAAATAAAATCTCACAACAAAAATTGCTATGTCCCTTATCCCAGCTTCCTCTTTTGTCTTCAATGGAAACAGTAATTTGAACATCCACAGTTTGATAGCATAATTGGCTTTGGCCATTCAACGAGCCTTATGCACCAGGAGTAAGATATCTAACTCCACGAGAAGGTTCACTCTTCCAAGAAAGGTGATAGATATTTCCATGGGTTCTCTGTAATCATCGCGAGGTTGCTGATGGTTCAGTTGGTCTGTAGCAAAAGTGATTATTTCGTCTTTTATATCGGCAACAGCACTCATCATCAAGCGCAGTTCTGTATTCGGACTTATCCAGTGACACCCAATGAGCTTGAAATCGCTTGAAGATTAGTATTTCTGGGCTCGCTGATGGACTTACAATGACAGAGAAGATAGTTTCCAATACCAGCTCCAATATTTGGTGCCTGCAGGGAATGTAGAGAAGGTTCTCGTCTAATTTCTGTTCAATCCAAAGACATGCTCCATTTTTTCTTCCAGTATTTGACGCAGTAGTGTCAAAACACATTCCTTTCACTTTCTCTGCTAAATTCCACAGTTCCAAAGTTTCAACAACAGCCTTATTTAGTTTCAATCCAGTTCCAGCCGCAATTTTTGGAACGCCGAGCAGTTGTTCCACTCCATCACCTGTGACTAAAATAGGAAGACGATCAACTACTTACTTTCCAGTAAGATCTGGCAGAAGCTTGCCATCCCAATGCACAACTAGCGGAACTGTTGGATTAAATTGAGAGATTATTTGTTTAGCTGTTGCTTCCATTTGCTGAATGCGACTTACACGAATTGAGGAACGATTTACGATTGTTTATAAAGGTTCTATAACGTTCTGGACAGTTCTAGATTGTTCCAAAAGACCTGATATGGACTATTACATAACACAAAGTGTGCTCCTGCACGTGAACTTACGCAGAATTTCTGAGGGGTACATCTGAAAGGTTATATCTATTGCAGTATTGCGTAACATTGACCAATGAGTGCTGCATCACAATTTTCAATACTAAGTATCTACAATTCACAATACCATTCAAATAAGTTTAAAATTTAAACTAATTTAAAAATGAGCGCTCTAATGTTTAGCATTACGATATATTGCAATTTTTCAGGTCTTGGTAGCGACCCCTAAATATTATTCAAAACTAACCTAATTTTACCAAAATTATTTTTTTTCATAATGGAACAGATTCAAAATACAGTTTTATAAAACTTAAAAATAAGGACCTCCCTAATATATATATATATATATATATATATATATATATATATATATATATATATATATAACGATACGGAAAAAGAAATAATATGATAAAATAAATGCAATGAGAGGTTGAGAGGGATAGGAAGGAGCCAGTGAACACTTACCATACGGTGGTGGACGTCCACAGCGATAGAGAAAGGCTTGTAATTTGGAGCTTTCGGGCAACACACGACCTTCTTCAGCGAGAGAAAAAGGAATATATATATGTGTGTGTGTGTGTATGGCAACAAGATGTGGGGATGAGGAAGCCCAGTGAACACTCACCAATCGGACGATTGTTGGCGAGGCCCTGGGGATGTCTAAGCAACACACCTAAAAGAACACTAAAACAACACAGAAACATCAACTACGTTTGTGATATTTCCGATGCACTCTGTAAACCCGACAGTAGCCTCTTCGGCAGCGGGTTCTGCCGCGGTTTTTCTCACAAGAGAAGTTCCGCGGTGGGTCTACTGTTGCGCCTCTTCGTCAATTTTGGGATGCCTATTCCCAATCATCGCCTCCTTTTTGTCGGAGGCTGGTCTTGCAGGTTTTCAGTAGCTGCTCTGGGCCTCTTCGTCCAGTCCCAGGAGCTGACCTGTACCTCACCGGTCGCCCGAAGCTCGTCGGCACCTTTCAGCAGCAGGCAATCATAGAACCTCCTCACCGTGTCTCGCAGCCACTCCGAAATCGGGTAGGCTTCTGCTGCAGCAAGGAGGGTGGTTGTATTAATGCCGATAGGAGGCCGTAGTATGATACGGAGGTTGGTGTTTTGCCAAGTCTCCAATCTGTTCCTGTAGCCGCCATTAAGTCTGGCCGACCACGCAGGCGCTCCGTAGAGTACGGCTGGCAGGAGCACGCTCTTGTAGAGGCGCAGCTTTAGCTCCTTGCTAACGTAATCATTCCTCAAGATGGGGAGCAGCGTAGCCCTCGTGTAGTTGGCCCGCGTGATGATCCTTTGCACGTGGGTCTTGAAAGTCAGCCCCTCGTCCAGGGTGACACCCAGGTAGAGCGCCGACTCGTCCCATGGAACCGCTCGGCCGAGGATACAGATCGGCTCTGGCGGATCCAGATTCCGGTTATGGTGGAAGAACACTGCCTGAGTCTTCGAAGGATTGATTGCTATCCGCCAGCGTAAATACCACTGGGTAAGACTGTCAGTGTACCGCTGCAGGTAGGATGAAGCAAGGCGAGGCTGTTTCGATCTCGCCAAGACCGCAGCATCATCGGCGAATAGGGCTATCTTAACATTCCAGTGATGGTTGGTGGGCAGGTCGGCGGTGAATATACTAAATAAGAGGGGACCAAGAACGGAGCCCTGTGGAACACCAGCTGAGATCCTCCTCGGCGATGAGGGTGTTCTGCTCCAGCGCACGCGGAAGGACCTTTCCAGCAGGTAGGATTTGATGAGTTTGCAGGTCCAGAGTGGGAAGTCCATCGCCTCTATCTTGCTAAGAAGACCCACGTGCCAGACGCGATCAAAGGCCTTACTCACATCTAGGAATGTCCCGACCGCGCATTCTCGCCGGTTGTAGGCATCCGTGATGAAGTCTACTACTCTCACCAACTGCTGGGTCGTAGAATGGTCGGACCGAAATCCAAACTGCTGAGGAGGAAGGATGGAGTGCTCCTCAACATGGCTTAGCAGGAACAACAGGATCGCTCTCTCCCATGTCTTGCTTAGGCCAGATAGCAAGGAGATGGGTTGATAGGACTCCGGCTTGGAGGGGGCCTTCCCCGGCTTTGGAATGAAAATCACCACGGCCGATTTCCAGCTGGCAGGAAAGTGACGAACTCGGATGGAGGCGTTTATGAGATGAACCAGTGCTAGGCCCTCAGCACGTGAAAGCTGGCGCAGTACCTCATTCGGTAGACCATCCTCTCCCAGCGCCTTCCGGAGTGGGAGACGCGAAAGGAGGGTCGTGACGGTGGCTAAGGAGACGGCTGGAGGCTCGCTTCCGGAGACGGCAGCTGCGGTGGGCAGGTCATCGATATTTAGGACCGGTGAGACAGGCGATGGCGTATTGTCAACGAAGCAACTCTCCAAATAGGACGCCATACACTCTGCTTTTTCTTCACTGGTTTGCGCTTTTGCGGTCCCCGTTAGCAGTGGGAAGTCCTGAGCCTTGTCAGAACGCAGCGCACGAGCCATTTGCCAGAGGGAGCCATCGCGAAGGTTGAGTGACTCCATCCGCTTCCTCCAGGCCTCTTTGCGAAATGCCTGAATCTCGTCTCTGATTCGATGTTGCATTGCCGTAAACCGCCTTCGCAGGTCCGGAGTGCCCCATCTTTGGAAGAGTCGACGCGCTCTGTTCTTCTCCTTGATATTCTGGAGAATCCAGGTCGGCAAGTTAATGTAGCCCGGTGGCTTCCGGATCCTTGTTGGGGCCTCAGCCTTCAGAGATTTCAGGATGTTGTCGGTCAAATCAGTGGCCAGTTGGTCAATTCCGGCAGCATTGACTGGTTCGCAAATGTCCTCCGGAATGGAGTTCGCTGACCTCTTGCGGGAGGCCTTCCAGTTCGTGTTTTGGAGGTCAAGGCTGGTCTCCGGTGTGGAAAATATAGTACGGAGGCCCAGGTATACCACAACCGGGTTGTGGTCGCTGCTCAAATAAGGCACGCTAAACATCGACAGCGATGCTCTAATAGAGCGGTGGAGGGCAATATCCAGGACTTCTCCGATACCAGTGTGGTGGTATCTGGTCAGCTCCATGGGTACTGTTGCCTTCACTCCCTTGGCATCGAGCAACCTCTTGAGCCTTTCTCCGCATGAATTTCCTCTACGCGAGTGCTACTCATGATGCTTTGCGTTAAAAGTCCTCAGCTGCAATCGTGGGGAGATTGTTGCAGAAAAGTTGATCAAAATCTTCTGTCACCAGTTGAGAGTTCGGCGGCAGGTAGCAAGAAGCGAGCTTGAGTTTTCCCCTAGGCGTGTCGACGACGGCCAGTGTTGCTTCGAGCGATCGCAGAGCAGGAGTAGGAAGCAATGAGGCATCCAGGTCCTCCCGGATCAGCATTGCCGTGCCGCCCGCAGTGTGCGGGGACGGCCTGTCATTGCGTAAGACTTTGAACCCAGGAACCGTCCACCTCCGTCCAGCACGGAGGTGAGTCTCTGAGAGGAGAGAAATTGCCGCTCCCTGTTTCTTCAGGAAACGGAGCAACTCTGGCGTCTTCCCTGAGGTGCCTCCGTTGGCATTCCATGCCACAATGGTGAGCCTAGCTGTGCAACGAGCCTTAGTAGCCATCGAGGATGTCTACTAGGCGGGTCATCACTTGTCCTAGGGCCAGCATCTGCTGCTGGATTGCAGATGTGATATTGGCCAAGGCAGAAAGGAGTTCCCTGACAGGTGCAGAACGGTCTGCCTCTCCAGAAGCCGTGGTACTCCAGGGATTCCTCTCTGGTTTTGTTCTCTCCCGCTGGTTGAGCTTCCGGCGTTGTTTCCGCTGCGTAGCACGTCGCTGTAGGTCTGGGCGTTGCGAGGCTTCTCGCTGTGCATTCTGCTGTGTGAAGCCAGGAATTGCAGCCAACTGCCGAAGTGGCGGGAACTCGTCTTCCAGCTCCAGTCGGAGGCGTGGGGTGTCTCGTGTCGGCCTAGACCCCGGGATGGCGCTACCAAGAGACAGCGTCTGCTCCGGAGTCAGGTTGGAGGAAGATGATGCTTTGGTTTTCTTCCTCTTCCTTCCCTTCCGCCTGGCGGCCGCTCGCTGCTTAGCAGGTGCCTTGTGCTGGCGTCCTCCCCGGTGATCCTCCGCTTTACGGTAGAACTTGCAGACCTTGGAAGAAGCCACGTGTGCCCCACTGCAGTTGCAGCAGGTTGGGGCGTCTTCCGCAGCGAGGGTGCAGGACCTGCTCTTGTGAGGGCCCGCACACTTAAAGCAACGGGCGGCCGCCTTGCAGTGCAGAGAGCTATGCCCCCAGCGGTTGCAATTAAAACATATTTGAGGATGGTGGTACTCGAATGGGGTGAGGCGCACACAGGAGTTCAACAGGCGCGTGATGTTGACTATGCGCTCCGGCGTCCAATCGCCGTTGATGGTGAATGACGCTACGTACGTAGCAGTTGACGACTTTTCCTTAGTCAGGCAGTTCCTGACGTGTGTTGCAGGTGCCCCGAGGAATATAAGATCCTCCATGATTTACGCAGGGTCAATGTTCGGGAGTAGTCCTCGAATGGTGAACTTCATCGTTCTTTTGTCGGAAGAAGACCAGGAGCTGTACTGCGCCTTCTCGGATGCCAGCAACGTCAGCACCGAGTTGTAGTTTACGGTGTTGGAAACCATGTGATATTTCTGTGTTGTTTTAGTGTTCTTTTACGTGTGTCGCTTAGACATTCCCAGGGCCTCGCCAACCTGAAGTCGTCCGATTGGTGAGTGTTCACTGGGCTTCCTCATCCCAACATCTTGTTGCCATCCATATATCCATTTTACCTTTCCTTTTCCGTAAGCTGTTATATATATATATATATATATATATATATATATATATATATATATATATATATATATATAGTCTAAAGTAAAAGGAGACGTAGTGATGGGGGTGGCAACAAGATGTTGAAGGAAGCTCAGTGGACACTTACCAAGTTGAGGAACAATTTAGCAAGCTGCTGGCGGCGTCGAAGAGACACGTAAAGGAAAAACACATTTAAGCTTTTCGGGCATATGCCCTACGTCAGCAATGGAGATACTATATATATATATATATATATATATATATATATATATATATATATATATATATATATATATTCAGCTACAGAGAGAGTTCTCTCTCTGTAGCTGAAGAAGGAGTAGTTCCGAAAGCTTTACGTTTGTGATGTTTCTGTGTTTTTGTGTTATTTTACGTGTGTCGCTTCGACATCCCCGGGGCCTCGCCAACCTGAAGTCGTCTGATTGGTGAGTGCTCACTGGGTTTCCTCATCCCAACACCTTGTTGACATCCATATATTCATTTTACCTTTCCTTTTCCGTAAGTTGTTATATATATATGTGTGTGTGTGTGTGTGTGTATGTATATAATCCTATGCCAATATCTTCTTAGATGAATGGGAGGAACGCTTTGTTGGCGTATACCCCAGATCGCTCCTATTGCTGAGGTATATTTACGACATTTTCCTTTTCTGGACGCATGGACCTGACTCCCTACATTGCTTTTTACAACGCCTCTCTTCCCACCCCACGCTTTCCTTCACCCACCACTCCTCTGCCTCCAACATCACCTTCCTGGTTATGGATCTCTCCATCCGGGAAAACAAAATCTTCACCAGCGTGCACCTCAAGTCCTCCAACCGCCTTCAATATATCCAATTCGACAAATGCCATCCCCTCCACACCTAAACCTCAATTCCCTACGCCCTAGCCCGCCGAGGTCGGAGAATCTGCTAAGAGAGAGACTCGCTGTCCGAGAACTGCTCCACCCTCGAACATGCATTTCTACAGCGCGGTTACCCACCGGATCTGATCCGGGACCAAATCAGGCGGATAATCGCACCCACCATCCCTAACTCCCATCCCAATACCCCCGCCATCAACGATTCCACCATCCAACTCACCCTAACCACCCTTTTTTCCCGGAATCCACGATATTTCGAGAAAAATCTTTAAAGCCGCCCAACCTATCATCACACCCTCCCACAATCAGGTTCTATTTCCTAGACCATCGATCCTCTCCTTCCGCAGATCCCCTAATCTGGCAAACATTTTATGGAAAAAAGAGCCCCCAGCACCCACTCTGCACCCTGCCGGATCTCACCCCTGCGGTAGACCCCGATGTCTCACATGCCCAATAAATCCCCCCTGCAATTCATTTTCCAGCCCCACTACTAACATCACCTACCGCATAACTTCTCCCACCAACTTCACCACTCGCAATATCATTTTACTCCTGAGATACACCCAATGTCCCGCATTCTATGCTGGCATCACCAGCAATCCCCTCAACATCGGCATGAACGGCCACTGCAGCAGCGTCATTCTTAAAGGACCGCCGCCTGTGGCCGTTCATGCAAACAATCACAACCTTAAATTTAATGATAGCTTCACGTTGAGGGCCATTCACGCTCTCCCCATAATGCTTCGGCTCTCCAACTCCGTCAGTGGGAGCTTGCACATATCCATCTTCTAAACTCCTTCACCCCTCTGGCCTCAACCTTCACTAGCATTTCGCTCCCTTTCTGCGATTCCCCAACCCCCTCCGTATTTCATCGTTGTCCTTCGAGTTACGATTCCATAGTTCACTTCCATTTTGCTTACCGAGACCTCCATTTTCTTTTTTATTAGGTCCAAAAAGATACGCCTCTCCGTTTTTTCCGTTTTTCCTAGCATGTAGTCATGCTGTGAGAGGACCAAGGATCACAAGACGTCACGTGTGGCACAGGAAAGACAAATACCACGGACCAGAGTGATCAACACTCAGCGCTCTGTATGCAGGCCTACTGTCATACTGTGCAGTCGTTCCATGGCAGTATGCCGTCAGCACGGAAGGGGAAATGATATGGACTATATGTTTCACGAATACTATGAAATGTACTTGATCTTTTGTGCGTTTGGTAACCGGGCCTAGGCTGTAGCCAAGGCTTGTGCAGAAAGGTATCCAGCACGGCGCCATCTAGACAAAAATGTGTCTTGCCGGCTGGACCAGCGAATGAGAGAGACTTGCAACGCCCTACCATATCTCGCTAGATGCGAAGCTGCAAGGAACATCCTAGTGTATATATATACATATAGACTTAAGGAAATGAAAAGGTAGTGATGAGGGTGGCAACAAGGTGTTGAAGGAAGCCCAGCGGACACTTACCAAGTCGAAGACCAAGTTGGTAGGCTGCTGGGGCGTCGAAGAGACACGTTGAACACACGAACACAAAAACAAAAAACACGCAAGCTTATCGGGCCTATGCCCTTCTTCAGCAGTAGAGTAAATGAGAGTGTTTGTGTGTGTATATATATATATATATATATATATATATATATATATATATATATATATATATATATATATATACACGGTGCGGTGGTTTACCGTCGTCTTCCACAACGGACACACACAGAGAAGGGAGGAGGGAAACCCGGTGCAGGCATTTGCCTACCCTTTGCCAAGAGCACCAAGAGGACCACTGTTTAACGTTCCTTTCGGAGGACGGAATGCTGAATTTGCTCGGTCTCCTCAAACCACACAAACAGGGGGCCAGACGACCTTGGAAAAAATCTTACTTGCGCAGGATTCGTGCCCTGTGCCTTTTCAAGCAGCAGGCTAGTAGCAGCCAGCGTTCTAACCACTACACCACCGGCACCCCCATTTTTTCATGAAAACAATACTTTCTCTATAGGTCCTTCGTATACAGAGAAAGTAAAAATATACTTGGGTACGAAATAGAGAACAAGTTCTCAGAGTAAGACAAAACATCTTCTCGGTGGATCATCTGCACGACAACTGGATCGTCTTCGTATAAAAATTATTTTCTTTACTACAAGAAGCACCAAGAAAAACATGCGTCAGTTTTCGATACGTAGCAATCTGATAGCAATGTATCAGCAGACCAAATGGTTTGGCATGGATTAGTAATCTGCTTGCTGACAACGGTGCAGTCTATGAATAATATTGTCTACGCGAGAGAAATCGGACTCATCCTTGGGAGGAACAACTAAAATTAGTTCGAAACGAATATTCAGAAATTTTCTGTAAGATATAAAAATCATCATTTCCGTCATGCTTGGAGATAATGTATAAACATTTGCCGAATTTTGTTTATAATTCCACTGGCGATAATTCGGGAGCGATATTGAGGAAAAGTGCGCAGCGGACGGCACGATGCCTACTCGGTGGAACATCTGCGCGGCCAACAGGATCCTCTTCTAATTAAAAATTTTTGTTTAGCACATACTATGAGTTTATGAGAGTGGAAAACATTCATCAGCGTTCGTTAGATAGCATTCTGATAACAATGAACCAGTATACATAAAATACAAATGCCTGGGAAAAGAGTGGGATCAGACAATCTTCGAACGAGAAATCTGAATCACCCTTGAGAGGAAAAAATACCTACAATAATGTTGAAATAAATATTCAGAAAATATCTGTAAGATCAGAGCATAATTATTACTTATTTAATTCTCATAAACATTCTTATAAACATTTCTCGATGTTTTTCAGTTTTGAAATCTCGGCGACAATTAGCTGGGTTTTATAGTCGCAGAGGAGGGACTAGCAAATATAATCGCATAAAAAATACATTAACGTAATAAGTTAATTCTATTTAACATCAATTTCGCCGTAGTATCCATCTTTACTTATTTAACGTAATAAAAATTAAAAATTTAAACACAGAATATGAAATAATGGATAACCTTCCACTGACCAACAATCTCAATGCAAAAATCGCTTCCCTTTGTTAGTTATACGAATTTAAATCTGCAGCCGATATATCGGCCGCTTAAGCTTTTTCAGACAACGCGAAGCCGATATACCGGCACCTTGAGCGTATAAGGGTTAATTCATATTATGAGAAAAACTAATTTCATATTTGAAATTGCAATTCATACATATAAATAATCGTATGTATTCAATTTTATAATTACCATCTGTTTGAGCCTTATCTCCAATTTCTTTCCATGCTTTCTCTCAGAGATATATATCTTTTATCCTTTACATTGTAAAGGTAGGGATTATTGCGATGTATTTCGTTAATAACGAGTTTGTCAACAGTGTCAGCATAATTTGGCAGAAATGGTGTGATAATAAAAAGATATTAGAACTATTAAGCGAATTTGGCTAAGTTGACTAACTACAGAGGCGGTAATATTTCAATGAAATGGCAGTATTTTAAAGACAACTTTTAAATTAAAATGAACGGAAAGCGTTAAATATAATAGTACTCCCCCAACCACTTAACCCAACTCGGGGGAGAAAAATGGAACGAACCAAACCCCCAACCACTTCACCCAACCTGGGGAGAAAAATGGAAAGATTCAAATCCCCACTTAACGCAACCCGGGGTGCCGGATCGTCCCGGCACCGAATTGTCCCGCCACCGAATTGTACCGTTACCGAATTCTCCCAGCGCCGAAACGGTCACGCCAAATTGTCTCATTCCGATAGATTCGGGGTTATATTGGGTTTAAGTCGGTTTGGTGGTGTTGGATTGGTAACTCTATCCTTGTATGGCTTCCTATTTGGTAGATCGAGTTTTATCTTCGAATGACATAATACGAACTGAATATGAAGGGGACCGCTGCGTAATTCATTACAATTAACAAAATCATTATACGTACCGAAAAAGATGTTCGAGGTACTGGGACAGAACACAGAAAACCGGAACAAATTCGGGACGGATAGGGGAGAGTCGCCGAAATTGGACCGGCACGTAAATTGGACCGGTTAGGTTAACCCTGCTTGTACCGTCAATTGTTGCATTCTGTCGTTGAATTTGTGAAGTACTAAAAGGAATTGGCTACCTCTCACCATTCAGGCCAGTTCCTTGCAAGCGCTGCTGAGTGGTAGTGTGATTCTCTTTTTCCTACAATTGGATGTTGATTTCTGTAGTTTTCTCTAAGGCTTGTGTCTGAACGGAGGTATGTTAAGGCTATTATAGATGTTTCTGTTTAAAAGCCAGTTAACCTGTGAAGATAATGAAGTAGGAATACAGTTTTATAAATCTGTTCCTTCAGCGTGTTAAACAAAATGGCCAGATTCCCGGCGGGTGTCTCCAATATTGGACCATTTAAAGCGATTTCATATTGTTGAGCGAGTGTTACATTCATTTTCACATTTTTGTTAAATAATGTCATATTAATACTAGTTACTGGACAGTGTTATTTTTTTAAAGGAATGCAAAAATCACCCACGTACTACAGAATAAAACTAGGGAAATCGTCCATATAGTGAGGATATTAGAGACATTCCTATGATAAAATTAATCTTACCTATGGGTCTATGGATATATTTCGTATAGTTCGAAGAATATGTTTTAGTTTTTTTTCTATTTATCCGTTGATGTTTCATATTTTTAATTATTTGTTTTTGAGATTATTACATACAAATAACGAGGTTTTTCGTTATTTCTCAGTATTCAGCCGCAAGAAAACAAATAACAAAAATACTTTCTGAAATTAGCATTGTGAATTTTAGGAGGAGAAAGGTAGAAAAGTACTGGAAATGGAATAGTGGGGGCATAGAAAGAGCACTATCAGCTTATCAGCATGGCGGAATAGGCCTTAATGAAGCAGCCAGAATTTACTGCGTACCAAAAGCAACACTAAAGATAAACGCAAAAGGGACAAATATTTTTGCTGTCGCAGAGAAGAAAGGAATGGGGAGAAATGTTGCCCTCCCTGAAGACATAGAGATGGAAATGGTGAATGATGTATTGCGATTGGAGGAATGCATGTTTGGAATAACACCTAAGGATAAAAAAAACTTGCGTTTCAGATATGTGAAAATAACAATTTAACAGAGCAATTTAATACAGAACAAACAGTCAGAGGGGAAGAAATAGTACAACGCCTTTATGGCCAGATATTCTGAACTTTCTTTACAGCACTCAGAAGCAACATCTCTACAGAGAGGAAGTGGCTTTAATAACGAATAAAAAAAGTCTATTTCAATCATGTGCCTTTGTCCAGGACAAAAAGTTTATAGTTGCTAAATGTTTATTCTATTAGACATTCTTGTCAGTGGCCCAATTTAGGAAACCTATGATTCAATTTTGGCGACCTTTCTCCTAAATTGGACCGTTTGCAGTGTTTCACAATTTATTTTTATTTTTTAATTTCACTGAAATAGGAAACTCAAATTTTATGACATTCTTATTTGATAAATGCTAAGGTAGAATGTTTTAGGAAGAAATATAATAAAAATGCAGTTCTTAATGAGGTAAATCACAGAATCATAAAATTGGTCCAATTTGGGCTACTCTCCCCTATACAGGGTGGTCATGAAGTCCTGGTGCAGTTTTAAATTTTAATAACTTAAGTCAGGGGTCGGCAACCTTTTCTGCATGGCGGGCCACATTTGCAGTTGTGAATGCTTCGGAGGGCCACATTCGGAGTCAAGAAAGCCACGGCGGGCCGGATGAGCGAATAAATCAGAAGTTTTCTAGAGATTCTGTGATTTCATATGAACTAAATCATGCCTACATAATTTACTAGCGTTAAAACTTCACCCGAAAAGGTTTTGAGAACATAATTTTACTCAAAAAATATAAAATTGCCTATGAGAAATTTTCCTGATCACTTTTTCATTACAGCTTTGCGGGCCGCATAAAGGGTTCTCGAGGGCCGCACGTGGCCCGCGGGCCGTAGGTTGCCGACCCCTGACTTAAGTTATACAAACAATGTAGCCATTTAGTAAAAACATATAAAAGCGCAATTCTTAAAGTTTTTTTATTTAACACTTTTGATTGATATAAATCTTATCTTTATTTACTTTAATTTTTAGATATTGGATAACCCCAAATGGCGACAGTTGAAGAAAAGTTAAAATGTGTGCTTTGGCTTACGGAATTGAAATCGGTTACAGCCGTGAAAAGAAAGTTGGCCACTCATAATGGAAAAGATGCACCCCATAAAAACTCAATAAATAGGTGGATTAGAAAGTTCAAAGAAACCGGATTAGTAAATGACAAACCACGATCCGGGAGACCCCAAATTAGTGAGGAGACTGTGACTGACGTCGCGGAAGCCTTTAACAGGAGTCCAAAAAAATCACTGCGGCGCGCATATAGTGAACTGAATATTCCCAAAACAACAGTGCTTAAAATTTTAAAAGTAAAACTGCATAAACACGCCTACAAAATTCAGCTGGTCCAAATGTTAAAGGAGGAGGACCACCAAGTGAGGTTAGATTTTTGTCATCAGATCAAATCAGAAATCGACAATTTTCGCGAGTTTCTTAACACGTTGACCTTTTCTGACGAGGCAACTTTCCATGTCTGTGGCAAAGTCAACCGCCACAATTGCCGCATCTGGGGAACAGAAACACCACAAGAAGTCTGGACACATGAGAGAGACTCACCAAAAGTTAATGTGTGGTGTGCAATCAGAAAATCTCACATTATCGGTCCTTTCTTCTTTGAAGAATCCACAGTTAATGGTGAAAGTTATCTTTCCATGTTGCAGAATTTTTTCATCCCCGAATTGCTGAGATTAAATCTTTCAGAGAACACCATCTTCCAGCTTTGAATGTGCGACAGTGTCTAAAGAACCTCTTCCCGAACAAGTGTAACGAGAAGGGGAAGCAGTGGGTGTCGCTGTCCCGAGGCCCGAGGACCCTCATGGGGCCCAGACCCGAGGTTGGGTACCATTATTCTAAAGTCGCTTTATTAGACAATTTACCACCTATAAATGATTTTTATGAATTTTAACAAAACATTTACATAGCTGCTCGATGTCAGAATGGCATCCCGCTGAATACTCATATCGTATATGTGGAATATAAGTTAAATTTATTACTTCATTTATTTTGCTAACAAGGTCGTCGCTACGACGTGGAAGTTTTCATATCTAAAAGCATAAAATATAATATCCGCAGCTGACCAGCCGAGAATGTATCGGGGAATACCCGAAATAACGCTCTGGTTTTATTAGTCTGTTGCACAGTGCAACATTTTTGGTGAGAATATTGAAATTATATGCAATAAGAAAACGTCGCTCCATTCATTAAATTTCGCTATTTTGATACTTATTTAAATGAACAAAATGCTTATAATAGCATTATTTTTCCTACCTGTGGCACATATGCTGTGCCTAGATTTATTTATTGGGAGATTAATGCTGTTGCAGAAAAAATTTTGTTACTATATATGTGTGTGTGTGCCTAACATCCAATATATCAGAATGTACAATAAAATGGAGAGACGTAATACAATTTGCATTTAATTTTGTTTCTGAAACAAAAATATTCACTATTGTGGTCAGAGAATATAAGGTTTACGTCAGTTGCCAAAACCTATAGAGAGAATTAAGTTCGTATAGTGGGGCCCGGGAAGATGTGTCCAGGGTATTGGCTCTTGGCACCCCTGCGGATGTAGGATATGAGCTCCGCCACATCTAGGTTTGCCGAAAACGATTTGGTCACATCGCGCATAACACGGAAAAATCGCGATAAAGTGCATTTTCTAAAAATATTTCGGGGTTTGCCCAAAATAATTGAGCATATCTAGATTTTCCCGGGCAAACTTAAATGTGCCCGCATTTCGGGATTTGCCCGTAACATATATATTCTCTAATGTAAAAATCTTGTGTATTAACCTCCTAGGTGTCCCATGCCTCACTCTAAGGTACTTCTAGAAAGGCTAGAGTCCTGAAAATTGGCATGCTGATAGGTCATAGGCAATGTTCCCCCTAATGCGGCTGACTATCTGAGCGGAAATGGAGGAGTCTGCGCGGCGTTTGTAAATTCACAGCATGAACTGAGCGGCCTTTTATGCCAGAACTTTTTACATTTTTATATGAAAATAAGGTGGAAATTAGAAATCTAAGATTTAATTTCATTTATAAAATTTACTATAAGATTATTCTAAGATACTTTTTTTACTTTGTATTGGCCATTTTATGAAAATTGTAATAAAATAGTGCAAAGGGGTTGTCGCTTTTAGCGGCCTCACTGGTTACCTTGTGTCAACGGAGACTGTATAAGGCAGTCGTGATAAGGAAATATATATTAAAAATAGAACAAAATAGGAACTTTAATTTCGGGCGTGACCCCTATGTCACTGTTATTAGTCTGTGGTGCACGGAGTATAGTAATCTGTGCGCGGGTGTTTAGAAATTTGGGCGCGAACGCGCAGCCGCGCAGCTTAGAGGGAACATTGGTCATAGGTCACAACAAACGGAAAAAATCGAAAATCTCAAATATTAGAATTTTGAGAGGGTTTTTTATTCCATTTTTCCATTTCAATACTCCATAAGAAAAGCATGGCATTCAATTAAGAGCATTCTAAATATGCTTTTTTCCAAAATTCCAGTGGTACAAGAATGGCAACAACAGCTTTGAGAAAGGTAGAAGAACTAAATTTAAATTTGAATGATATGCGTGGAGTTCAAACTTTGATTATGAATCTTGATTATTTTACCTTGTAGCACCCATTCCTTAAGTTTAGTTCTTAATTATGGCGCCAATTGTTAATTAGAAACTGTTGAGTTTTTTTGACACAATCCAATATAATTTTTTTCTTCGTATACCCACCGCTGCAACATTCTTTTGAAATGTTTCTGATTTTGATATAAAACCTTTAAGTGCAACTCAGTAAGAAGGTCGTGTGGACGCTGTTAAAGCGGTTTGGCATCAAATTGTAGGAATTTATGAAGTCCTGAAATCCATTTTTTTGGAACAACACGGCATCAAAAGCAGTGTTGAGGCAAAAGGTATCGCTAGAAAAATGCGCTCCTTTCTACATCTACATGATACCCTGCAAGTCACCTTTTTGGTGGATGGCAGGAGGTGCAGTGCACCAAGGGTCCATAGTTTTCCTCCGTTACCTTTTCCTATTATGTTCTCTTATCGTCCTAGGGAAAAACGATCCTCTATATCGCTCCGTTCTACAGTCGATCTCGCGAATCTTATTCTCACTGTTCTGCCTTCCGAGATACGTCGGGCTTCTGATAAGTCCTACTACCTCATTCGCTAGTCCCTCCGACATAAATTTTTCCAGTATTTTAATTCTAGCCTGCAGCCTACGTTCCTCTAACGATGTCCATTTCAGATTTTCTATTAATGATGTTACGCTTTGTTTACTATCGTAATTCCTTTTTACAAATCTAGGTGCTCTGCGCTGAACCTTTTCTATGTCTTCTATATCTTCTATATCTTTAAATTTATATACAGTATTGTGGTTCGGTACGATATTTTGTACGAAATTAATATCTCTAGTAAGTTCCTTCAAGGGATTTCAACAGATATAGTTGCAGCTCTAAAATCATTAAGTCAGACTATATCTTTTTGGAGGCATATAGAATGGACGAAAATTTCTTCCAAGTAAAAGAAACAGCCGGAAAATTTGCTTAAGATTTGGGTTTAACAGCGGATTATTCCCTAGAAGGAAATAAAAGAAACCGTCGTACAAAAGCACAATTCGTGTATAAAATATTTGATAGCCTAATCAACGATTGTGAGAAGCAATTTTGTGTTAACAGCTTTAACGCCATTCTCGATACAGCAATTTCATCCGTCACTGAAAGATTTCAGCAGTTAGAAGAATATAATTCCGTTTTAGGCTATTTGCTCAATTTAGAACAATTAGATAATTTCAAAAATATTATTTTAGGAATTGTATAAATTTGGAAGCCACTTTATCAGATTGCACGGAAAGAGACATAGAATCTCTTGGCCTTTTTAATGAATTGAAAGTCATGTCCCAAAGGGTTCTGAATTCTTCGCTCAAGTAAGTGTTACTAGACATATGTGAAAACAATCTTATATACTTATTTTCATATCTTTTTATAGCATTTAGATTTTGAAGAAACGATTATAGATTTACTGCATTAAAAGCCAGGAAGATAGTTTTAGAACTTTATTTATTTTCGCTATTATTTTAAGAATGCATTAAACTTAAATCTTAGGTCTATTTTTTAATATGTATATTTTATTATTTATCTACACGTCTTTATGTAAATTCCATAAGAAATATCGTACTTGGTTGTAAATGTGTCTAATTCCAATTACTATGCGTTATTTGCACGAAGTGAACGCATATAGGGGAGGTCGATTCCATCCGTTCGTCCGCATGTTAAAACTCGGAAACCGCTGGACGTATTATGATGAAATTTGGTATTGGGGAGTTTTGCTAAAATTAGTCGCGCGACTCCAATTTTGGTTGAAATCGGACAACAATGACGACCACTTTACATAAAGACCTACATGTAGTTTACGATGTTCGTTTCAACTCGGGAACCGCTTGACGTATTTTAATAAATTTTCGTATTGGGGAGTTTTGCTAAAATTGGTCGAGCGATTCCAATTTTGGTTAAAATCGGACAAAAATGACGACCACTTTACATGAAGACATGCATGTAGTTTACAATGTTCCTTTATTTCAACTCAGGAACCACTTGACATATTGTGATGAAATTTGGTATTGAGGAGTTTTGTTAAAATTAATTGACCGACTCCAATTTTAGTTAAAATCGGACAGTAATTACTACTACTTTGCATGAAGACCTACATGTATTTTACAACGTACCTCGCTTGCTTCTCGTTAAATTCTCATCTGAGCGAAAAATATTGAGAACATTGTGAAATCTCACAGAACGCATTTGGAAACTCTGTGTACTCCGACATGGAGTACACCTTTCCAATCTTGTTAATATTTCGTGATGTTTGTTTTTTATTTCAATGAATATTTTCATGTGTAAATGCTTCAACTAATTCCTTTCAATTGAATAAATGTATTTTAAATAATATTTCTGCAGAATTTTTGTATGTATAAGATTTTTTGTAATAACTGCTAACAAAATTACTAATGTGATACGGAATGCTTCCCTTCGTGTGCTGAATGATATGAAGTGACTTGTATACTTGTATTAGGGGCGGCCAAAATCATTCTTGCCCACATTCGAGAAGCCGGCCCTCGTTAACGTAAACGTCCGTGTACCAGACAAAGCGTAACCTACGACAGCTGCAGGCAGGGGCGGATTCACTGGGCGCACGCCAAGCGCCCACAAACCAAGAATGTCGGGGATTTAAAATTTTAACATTTAAATTTGCTTCTGTTGCATAGGTATTTAATATTTGCCTTCAAATTTAATTCAACCTTTAATTATAATTTTCTGTAGTTCGTACCGCATGTCATTTTGGATTATTATGATAAAATTTATATGTAATTTCATCATTTTATGATAATTAATTTTTTTTGGTAATTTACAAATCTGAATTTTTTGTGTTTTTATTTCGGAGGAATAATGTGCCCGTGTAAAGGGCGCACCCCATTTTTGAGCCCATAAAATTTGAAAAAAGCCCGTCCTATACATGTGTATTTGCAGTATACCAAAATTTCCCTTTAAACTGCGGATTATCCATGCTCTTCAACTGCCCGTGCCTACCCAAGACCCAATTAACACGGATAATCGGAGCTATACTGTGTATCAGTTCCAGTAAAACCTCGAAAATAACTCGGTTTTGTTTTTCGCAGAATCATGTTGTGTTTAGTCAGAAATACGTAATTATTGGCCTATCTCTAACGGTTTCTTTTGACTTTTAGCGAAGTGTTCTCCTTTAGTAATACTCTCTGATCCTTGTGCTGGACCAAGAGAGTACTGTTATTACATATACGTAAATTCATATTACATATATGAAAATACATCATTTAAAAGCACATATTCTTCACATCGAATTTCACTTTTATCACATCGACTTTTCCGTAATTTCCCCGTTTCGTTACTTTAAAATTTCGTTGAACCAATCTTCGTTAACTGAGAAACACTTGCATTATACATGCGTCTCGTTCAGCTAATTTCGGTTAATGATGTTCTTTTTTGTTTAATGATAATACACCCTTTTTGAATTGATCTTATTTAGCTTCGAACCTGAATCCCGAAAACATTTAATGCTGCTCGCGAATCTGCGTGGAAAACTTCATTTTTAAATTGAAATTATGATAATAAAACCTTTAGTATTGACATTTTAACTCTGAGAACGTTATATAGAAATTATTTTCACTTACATGATATCTCAGAATACCTAGTTAACTTGCAATTTGGACTCTAATCCGGCCCACCGAAGTATTGGTAACTTCTAGTGTGCCCCGCATTGAATAAAAGGTTGCTGAAACCTGTTCGAACAGTTGTTTGAACATTAAGCAGAAGATTCACTTCTTAAGGAGTATGACCTTTTCTGCCCCTTTCAAAACCCGCCCTCGAACCTATCGTATTTTGAAGGGAACGTAATAATGCAGTTACACATTTGAATGTAGAACTAATGAATAACGTCTTAGCGCTATCCATTTATTCAATAAAAGAAGAGCTATCTTAGTTGTTCAGTTCCTCTTTATAGATTACTAGTAGAAGGTGCTTGCATACTTAGAGCATTTCATCTCAACTTGAAAAAACATTCATTATATTTCATCATTACAAATATTTTTTTAATTCTAAAGATTTCACCTCCGCAGCGATTTTAGTTTTTCCCTTATGTAAAGATAATAGATTAAAACAATCCCCAAACTTTGAAATTTTAAGAATTTTATACTTTTTCCATTATGGGGTACTAATACTTCACATTTCTGCCAAATTTTAAAGTTGTAGCACTTCTAGAAGTGAAATAATATTTTTCTAATTGTTTAAATTTTAAACATTTTTAACGGCCGACGCAATATATTTATGGATCGATTCAAATGTTTATTTGTGCAAATGCTCTACTCTGTAAATAACTTGAAATTTTCAGATTTCTAGCTCATCCCGTAGTACCTAAACAGTTATCTATTTCTTTAAACTTTAAGAATTTTTAACTGCAAAACAAATTAAAATATCAAAATTTGTATTATCCCAATTTCGTTTTTTTATGAATTCAACTTATAAAAAAAAATTCAACTCTGTAGCACATGCGGAAATACATAAACCTTGAAAATTTGTTTAAACAATTGCGAATTTTTAGCGGCCGCATTGTTGCACTTTTTCAAGGTTTTCGTTTTTTCTAGTCGGTTTTGCACAAAATTCTACTTAAGAAAAAAATTTCGAATCTCCAGCACATCTGGAAGTGCCTAAACATTAGTATCCTCCTATGTGTTATATCCTCTATAAGGAACGTCTATATATAATGATAGACAGGCAATCGCAACACTTAGCGAAACAACCAATAGGGACATACAGTAAGAGTATTCATACGATAGAGGAGCTTATGGCATCATTTTCATCCGCCTATGAATTTGCCCTCACATGTGCTACGAGCAGGTTTATATGGCCATCGTCTCGAACATTTGCAGCCGCGGCAAAGTTGGTGGCACGAGGCCCGTAACAGCTGGGAAGAGGGGGAGAAAACAAGCGAGGGCAGAGCACAAGTAGCGATATAGATGCAGGCAACTGCGGTTCGATTCGTGCGTGCGTGTCGCTCAGGGGTTCGCGTCGTAGGAATAAAGAGGACGGCCCGAAGCGGGGACGATCGAGGGGAAGGCGGTGTCGTGGGAGTCCGATGACGTCAGAGTTCGGCGAGGCAGGGGAGGGCGAGAGGGGAGGGAAAGAGTGGGGGCGGCCTTCGGACCCTTCCCCCTCGCACTCGTTCGCGCGACTCCGTGCGTGCGTGTCTTTCCCACGCCGTCCGAGTCCCGAGTCCGGTCCACGTGGTTTTGCCCTCCAGTATACGTTCCGTTTCGGCTCCGACTCTACGTTCGGCTCTCGATCCGGGCTGGGCGAGCGTGTTTCGAAGCAATCCGCGTCGCTCGGGAGCCGAGTCGACTCCCCTCGCCGCTCTTTACCACATGGAGTAGCAGATTCCATCGTTCCTCCGGTCTTTACCTCTACCCCTTTTCGGACCGAGCCGGAGAATGCCCGTCGTGGTCATGGAGGACTCCAGCAGAGGATCTCACAACTGGGTGCGTGTTGGAAACGGAGATATTGATAAAAGGGCGTCGTTCGTCGAGCGACGCCACACTCGGCGGCTTCGGTATCGCACTCTATCTCTTCTAGATTCTTTGAATTTTTTTCGGCAAGCGCCCATCCTCAAATCTCCCTCCGCCGTAAAAACGAGCGCTGATGGCACGGCTACCTCCTCTCCTCCCCTGTTGGTGCTGACCGAAATCGCATTCCTTCTCTCCTCGGAAGTGGTGTGACGGCCAAACCGCCGGCTCTCACGTTGGTCGTGCCGAGTCGCGTTTGAGTTCGCCCCCGACGACTTCCGAGTCGCGAACCGATGAATAGGTTCACCTTTTCCCTCTGTCGAATTATTTGCCTTTGCGGTGTATTTCAGACGCGAATTCGTGGCCTCCTGACGGCTCGTGAGGAATTCCGTCTCCCGTAAGGTTTAAAAATATAATCCTCGGAACGTAGTTCATTGCTGTGTACGTGTTTATTATATCGGATGCTTTTCGGCGCGACGCTTGGTTTTGGTTTGCGACTATTTTTGTTTCTTTGCGGAGACTCGAGTCGAGTAAATCTTTCGGCGGCAGGCAAGCGCAGCAGGTGGTTAGCCAGGGAATGTCGCATACTGTAATCCGCGGCAGTACAACCACTAAGGCGTCATCAGTAGCAGTTCTTGCGCGAAATATGAAAATTGGAGCGTCTTCGGGTGAATTCATTCTAGTAAACAGAAGAAACCGTGTGCCGATTGTGCTCCAATTTATGTTATATTAGAAATGTTCGCAACTTTGAGATGGAGTGTACATGTTTAATAAAAACTGAAGGTGGGCAGAGAAGATACCCAAGTTTTTATGAATAACTGCAGTTGTAGATAGTATTTGAGCACTTGCAATATTTATTATTGCCAAGATTCACCAATAGTCTTTAAATAAGATGAGAGACCGAGAAATCGGTCGTACATCTTATATTTTTCCCTAACTATCCCTTTTTTCCGATTGCTTTATCATTCAAAACTCCCATTCACTCTTTTAAACATTCATAACTGATAGTGATTTAATTTTAATAACTAATTCATTACATTTAAGATAATGTCAATGAGCCTTCATAGTTTTCAAAAACGGCAACATATCAAGAGATGATGTATATTTGCAAAAAAAATTTATAGTGTCTTAAAAAAACCTTCCGTTTGGATATTAACTGAACGCCGTCGCAATGCCGCAGCATTTATGACTGTCCAAGGGGTTCCATTATTTTCAATGTTATGAGCCCAATGTTATTATCAAGAGCATTATGAAATCGCAGCTAACTTTTCTCAAAAATTCTTAATAAAGATAAACCGAAGTCAGAGTTATTAATTTGATATGATAAATGTTAATGAGCGATTTAATAAATTAAATTTCTGGTATTTACGAGGGCCACATTAAGCACGCTAACAGAGAACCGACTGACTGCGCAAGAGCACATTTTTGCTCGCGTGCACCACGTGGGCAACTCTTGTCATAAACGATCTGATATACTCGACATTTTAGCGTACAAATCGTCCGTAAAATGCCTTTCGATCCCATTTTCTGTATTATCACGGCATTCTTAATAATTCTTAATAATTTTTTCCATTACGGAATTATTTTCCATCTCAGAATTTCTCATTAGATTTTACTATATAAAGCGCTGCTTTAAACTAGCTTCATCTAGAATTGTACACAAACTTTTTGTAAATTCTCCATGCACCACCTTATCGCTGGATTACATAGGTGGGAAAACTCCGCGCCGTGGCACCTCTCGACCCGTTTTATGTCACGTTAAGCCGTTATGAAAGACCGATCTGTAAAATTCCACGCAGAAAACCTCAAATTTGACGATAATTACGGTCAAAAAACCATTTCTTCCGAAATTTTAGAGCAAAAAATCGATAGACTTGATTGTCGCTTTTATGATATTACTTTTAAATTTATTCTTATGTTAACTCTAACGTAGCCCACCGAAGCAACTTTCAATGTGGCCTACAAACGCATTCGCAACTACGAATACGACGGGTCACGTAAAAAGTTTGCCCACCCCTCCTCTACAGATTTGATCCTTACTGCGAGCTCTGTCTTGCTCAGCATCTCCTCTCGTCCGTTTGTCTTCTCAGCACTCAGAACGCAAACGCGAAATGTTGGAATTGCGATGCTTGGTGACGGTTGTTTAAACAGAGTTGAGAAAAGTAATGTCATACCGCGTTCTTTCAGTTGGTATAGTCTTTTTTGGAAAGATATTTTTCTGTTTAGACGTTTTGAAACTTGCTAACCTAGCGTGAGGAAATGAACTTTTTATCGTATAATTGAAAATAAATGGCACACGGTTGGGTAAGGTTCTCATTAACATACCGATTATTAATTACTTATAAATTATGAAAGTATTGGTTTTGTTTATAAATGGCCTATTTTAAGAAAAAAGGTAAATTAAACATTTCAAGTTCATATTCCTTATAAAATAAGTTAAGTAAGAAATTTTAAATTCACAGCTACTATAATCAGTTATGGTGCATAAATATAGTGTCTGTTGCCTTTCTGAATGCTGTGTCAACATATAAATACACAAGCTTTTCACTTAAGCATGGAAATGTATCTCTGTGGAAGATGGTTGCTTCCATCATGAAGTACACTTTAACTAGAGCAATAATCACGATTCTGTAGAAAATATTTCAGAATTTTCAGCTTTTAACAAGAAAATGTAATCGTCAGCTTTGGAAAACACTGAGACATATTCATTGCTAGCATGTTGTTGTTTTGTTGCTCATGTAAACTCATCAAATAAACGTTTCCCCATTCGATCGTGTTCTTTAATTTCTTCAGATATAAGATCAGTTAGGAAATTGATTTCATCATACTTATTTTTTTAATGAGAAAACATTTAAATATTATGTAATTGCAGCAACCCAAGTTGCAATCAGTTTCCCCTTTTTCAGTTGTCATTTTTTGCTCTTTCGCATTCAAAAATGTCCCTTGAATTCCAATGAATATTAATGGGAATCCGAGTAAGATTGTACGAAAAGTATTCTTTCAATTTATACATATTGGTCTGTCTCCACTAGAAAGCATTGCAGAGTTGGACAAATATCTGCCGAGAGAATGCTATGCCGACAACTGCGCGAAGGCGAATATATATAGCTGTGGTTCCCAACGCGGTGCTCGGGAACCCATGGTGCCCGCCGACGTTTAATCGGCTGTGTGCACATTTTCAGGGACCAGTAAAAATATGTTTTCTAAAAAATGTCATCATTGCCGATTGAACACGAAACAGCGGTATTTCTAAAATACACAGGCTATCAGTAACGGATCTTGCGCACCCTCTCAAAATATTTCCCACACATTGTGCTGTTGACTCAAACTGCACTGCCGCGGAATCCAAATACACGGGTTTATTGTATCACGGATCTACTCTCGAACGTATATTATGATCCCTTTGCGCCGTTTTCAGTCCAGCGTACCTCATTTACTTAAAGGCGTTTATGCGTCGCTTCTTCGTCTTTTGCACAATTATATCTGCCGAACATCTTCAAGAGCCGGTAGAATCTATTTCCCAAATTGAGAATTTAGCAGTGAGGCTACTTTGTCCTTATTACATTTTCACAAATACATTGCCTTAAAATTTAGTTTTGTGGGAATAATGCTGTTCGTTTTACTAGCAGTTCTCTCCCACTAGCTATCCCCTGAAGGTGTACGCGTTCCATAGAATCATGTTTCCTTTTGAAGACCTATCTCTTTTCCGGAAAGGATTTTATCCGTTTTATAATGGAAAGAACCGTTCTGTTCCCTGAGATAATTGCTTCTCAAATTTTAACTTCCTCTATATATCTTATGAATTCTTTCCATGTATTTAATTAGGCCTTTTTTCTGAATGTGTTGCCCTTTGTTATTCTAGCAGTTAGTAATTTTCTTAAAAATATGCATGTATTTATTTAGTTGCATTTTAAAACCACACATTCACATTTTCATTGAATGGTAACCATCTTATGAGAACTAAAACTGTTTTAAAGGAGTAAGCATTATTCTGCCACGAATGGCCGGACGGCTAATTTAGTCTAGTGACTTGTTCAGTGTTCCACATCGACAGCGTCTACGATTTAAATGTTTTTACAAATGCGCCCCCATCCAGAGTTATCAATGGTTGATTTGTTGTGTCTTTTTGAAAATATAAAACGATGTAATGTGTTTTAGGGAAAAATTAAAGCATCTGTAAAGAGACAACGGGCTAGACGAATACTGTTTTATAGATATCTAGGAAAATATATTTGCTTTTTTGCATTTATAGTAATGCAGTCACGAAAGGACACTATGTTGAGAGACGCTTTTAGGAAAGTTAGAATGATACGGAATATCAGCTGATTTTTCAGTTAAGGAAGAAAAAGTGAATGAAATTTATAATGGCGGATTTCATCAGAACCGAACAAAAATATAGGAATTACACCATTACATCCTTTAAAATAATTCTAATTCTATTAGTGAAGTTGCTGCTAAAGAGGAGTTACAATAATTATAAGGTATGAAATGAGGAACATTTATCACACCATTTAAAAGTACGCAACGGAAATAGATATGATCCCTCATCGCTGCCAACAAAAGAACTGCGATGATCGGCAGAAACAATGGATATAATCCCCTCTGCATATTATCCTCCAAGAAGCTTTGAATAATTTATTTCGTTTGGATGCGCAATGAATGTTGTGTAAATACTGCTGCCTAAAAACTCCAGTGGAACCTAGGGAAAAGTCCTACGGTAGAGTGAAAAAACACATTGCTAGATTAAGACAAAAATTACGTTATGAAAGTTTAAATCTCGTTCCCTCAACATCACACCAACCTAACACTGATTGTTATGCTGATAGGACAGAAAGACAAGGGAATAAAACAAGAACGTGCAACTGATGATTTTGTTCATGCCGTCTGCTATGCTGGATTGAGTCTTATAACTTGTGATGGCTCAATAGGTAATTTTGAAAAAGAATATTGCTCTGCAACGTTAACTATGCCTAAATATGATCCGTTACTAAAAAGGTATTTGCCTGAAGTATACAATTTGCCAAAATAAAGGAATCGATAAACGACTCAAAATAAGCTTTATTATTGATGAAGGTCATTATGCTGTAGGACGACCGACTGTGAATACAATGTTGACATATTAGGATGAAGGGCGACAAGGAAAATTAATGTTTTAGTGGACGTTTCTTTTGTGACTAAGACAAATAGCGTTACTATTGCCACAGTTATAGAACGAACTATAGAAAAAATGATAGAAAATGGTTAAATGTTCTTTGTATAGCAGCGAGCAGTTCTGAATACATGAAAGCAATGGTTTCAAATCTTGAAAATTGAGAAAATGTGCCTCGTATACTACACGTTACGGACATTTTTCACTTAATTCATGTTGCTGTTTACAATGCTATCAATTGTACTGACTTCTGCGAGAAAAATAGTTATTAAGCTAGGAGCTGTTTCTAAACATTCGCCGAAAGAATTTGGTGAATTTTTAGCTGCATGCAAAAGTTTAAAATTATTGGAGTAAAACCGCCAGCTGTCGTAGCTGTTCTTTGGCCTAGTTAGTTTATATGATAGCTTAAAAATAGCTATTGAAATTTGGTCTGACATACAGACATTTTGAAAGATTCAGAGGTGACTGATAGTAAAAAATAATAGAAATCAATGACATAGGTGAATCTTTTGGCAAAATGAATTATACAATTGACTCTTATAATTAGAAGAACGATTGACACCATTTATTAATTTACAAAAACAACATGAAACTGAAGCTCCAATACAACATCGAATTGACCACATTATAAATTTACAGCTAAAGAAGCAAATGGAACTACCCTGGAAATCGCTAGAAACAGGTGCATATGGTCCTGTTCTGAAATCACTACCTAGTACAACAGAAATCACTACGGCTTTTCAAGGATTTTCGTAGGTTCCTTCCTCAAAATGGAATGTTATAATTAACAGAAATATTCTTTAAAGGTTTCTGTAAAATTGCACCCTTTTAATAATTCTATGCGTCTCAGATAGTTGTGATCACGTTAAATTTTTTGGTACATATGATGATGTGGATGATCAGATTGAATGCGAACTTGCAGCCTAATTATTAGATTCAACACCTCTGAAGAAAGATTTGGATATTGTTAGGTTTTTGGTTGATGCTGGAGTCCGATACCCTAAATTCATCAAGTTTGTCTTAGCATTACTATGTATGCCCACAGTTAGTTGTGATGTTGAGCGTTCATTTAGCAATTTGCGTCGTTCGCAAACTCCAGAAAGGAATAATATTACTGAAGAAATACTGTTCATGCAGATGTTATTGTATGTGAATCATACAAAAAGACTAAATAAAACCCTTAAATTTGTAAACAATGTTTTTATTTTAAACTTGATGTTATCCGAATTTAAATATAATAAATACCCACTCAGATTAAACTATTTAGATAAAAACTCGAAAAATCCATAACATACTTAAATCCTATTTTACCCGAATGCAAAGAAAAATAATAAAAACCGATATTTGCCCTTCGAATTAACTTTAAAAGAACGAAAAAGCAATACTCTATTTTTAATGTGGATTGTTCTACAATTGCCTCCCGGAAAAAACGCTTACTTTGAAGGGCCAATCCTGCAAAGGCAGGAAAAGTTCTAAAGAAATGATGGCGGTTTTAGCGTACGCCAACAGTGACGGGAGCGACAAATAGCAGCCGATCGCGATTGGCACAATTTATGAGCACGAAAACGTTTCCGGTAAATTACCATGCTAATAAAAATCCATGGATGACGACGAAACTTGTATGGAGTTTCCACGGATACTTGATGTCATGGGCGTTTGCGCCAAAAAGATATATTTCGTGGAAAATTGCACCGGCCATCCAAATGACACGTCATTTCGAAAGAACGTGAGGGCGATATCGTATCCTCCATATCGTACGAGCGTCTTGCAACCACTGGATATGGGTGTTATAAAGCGTTTTAAACAACTGTAGAGGAAGAATCGAGTAGAAAAATCTGTGCACTTAATAGATTGAGAGAGAGGCGTTGACCAAGCGGCGCTTAAAATAAACGTCCTGCAAGCTATACATTATATTCTAGCAGCAAATCGCGCAGTCCACTATTGCAATTTGTTTTATAAAATGCGGCTATAATGATGAGGGCTAAAGAGGATCCTGATGAAGATAAATAAGACGGCATCTTCCAAGAAGATTTTAGACAGCTTTGCGCTCAACACGACGTCGATTTCGACACTTATGCTGAGTTCGACAATGATATCACCACTTGCTATGTCGAGAGCATCGAAGGCTTACGTGATGTATGGGAGGGGGAGTGGGAGAAGGAAGAGGACGGAGAGCTCGAGTCCGAACCGAAGATATCATAGGTGATCGTGGAAAAGAAAGCATTTATTATATGGAAAGATCACTTTTTGATTTAAAACGCCAAGCTGTATAAAAGTAGACGATAATAAGTGATTTATTTGTGGATAAATAAGGGAATGTTGAACGGTTAAATAATTTATTGTTGTTTGCATTTATGCAAAGAAATGTTAAATGTAAACAAATAATTTTCATTCGGTTTTTCTTGTGTTCTGAAATAGTTGAATGCATTGCAGCTTTTTTCGTTTTCCCGCTTTCGTCGTATTTTTTTCTCGTGCCCTTCAAAAACGATTGATCGAGGTTGTACTGTATTGAAATACTCGAGGAATCGTTCGAAAAAAATTACATCAGTTTACCATTCGTAAAATTTTCTTAAACTCATTCAGTATAGTGCAGTAGAGGTTGCAGAGGAGTCAACAACTGTAGCTTGAGATTTTTTTATCTACAAAAAGTTGTACTTCTGCTGTTTCTCTTAAGTGACAGAAAATTTTGAACCGTTTTACTAAAACAAGTTATCTTTGCTGATGTGAGAAGTGCTGCTTTTAGATAAAATCTTATTTTGGCTCCTCGTGCCTTTTTGATTAGCTGTTTTCAACGATGAACAAAATAAAAACAATACCAGTTCATACTTTGACGATACCTATATAGCCAATTCTTTACGAAGAGGCATAGTTTCTTACAATCGATTAATGACAATTTGGCTAACAAAATATAGTGTCAGCACTTTAGTTATTGCAGACCTGACTAAAGCTTTGACAACCTCAAAATTAAATTCTTGTTTGATGTAAAGGCAATTTTTTAAACTTATTTATGTATCATTGCCTAACTTTGTATTCGTTTAAGTTTTGGCTATTATTTTTCTCATGAAGAATATCAGTGACTTTCCTGTCGTCTTCAAAGAAAGACAACAAAATGGAGATTCCATCTTGATGTTGTCGGTACAAACATATTCAATGCGCCCTTGTGGAGATAAACGCTGGAAGCCCCTGATATAGAGCCACCGAAACCACGATTAATAACGAAGAAAATAGCAAAGATTGTTAAGATGGCAAACTAACTAAAAGAGGAAGTAAAAGAGTAAAGAACACTAAATTCCAGATAAGTAGTAGTTCCTTAGATAGGAATTTATGAAAAATTAAAAACAAAGGAACACAGCTTCATATCACAGCATGCCAGTCTCTTCTTCTCCCACGCTTGTCAAACCTCTCTCTCCCCCAGTATCTTCAGTTATCCTGCTACATCATTCATTGTGAGTTAATGATAAGTTTCTCTCTTTTTTCCGTGCTTCTTCTCACCATTAAGTTTGCTTTTTCTGTCCTACTCTGCGCTACTACCTTATGATATTTATTTATCTGCCTTGCGGTCGTCAGAATTGCAAAAAGATTAATCCTTTTTCTCAGATCCAATGGTCGATTCCCATTTTATCTCTGTCGATAGCAGTTTTGAGTTCCGGGGGAACGTAACCTCTGCGAACGGCGATGTTTACCTGTATATTTTTTACAAAAATTAATTAAATATAACGGAAGGATAATTAATCATATTTATAATATATTATAAAACTCTCTCTCTCTCTCTCTCTATATATATATATATATATATATATATATATATATATATATATACTAGTAGTTGGTGCTTGCATATTGCAAGCATTTCATCTCACCTTGAAAAAACATTCATTTTTCAGACAAACATTTTATCATTACAAATATTCTTTTAATTCTAAAGATTTCACCTCCGCAGCGATTTCCGTTTTCCACAAATGCAAAAATAATAGTTTAAAACAATCCCCAAATGTTGCAATTTAAAATTTTTTACACTTTCTCCATTATGGGGTACTAATGCTACACAATTTAGCAAAATTTTAAAGTTGTAGCACTTCTAGAAGTGAAATAATATTTTCTAATTGTTTAAATTTAAATAATTTTTAACGGTCGCCGAAATTCATGTTTGGTAAATTTGAAATGTTTTTTTGTGCTAGTTTACTACTTTGTACATAACTTGAAAATTCAGCTCCATAGCTCATTCCGTAATGTCTAAACAGTTATCTATTTATTTAAACTTTAAGAATTTTTAACTGCCAAAAAAATTAAAATATCAAAATTTGTATAATCCGGATTTCGTTTTTTTATGAATTCTACTTTTAAAAAAAATTTCAACTCCATAGCAAATGCGGAAATACATAATCAATGAAAATTTGTTTAAACAATTGCGAATTTTTAGCGGCCGCATTGTTGCACTTTTTCAAGATTTTCGTTTTTTCTAGTCGGTTTTGCACAAAATCCTATCTATGAAAAAAATTTCGAATCTCCAGCACATCTGGAAGTGCCTAAACATTAGTATCCTATATGTTATATGTTATGTGTTATATCCTCCTCTGTAATAGTCGTCGATATATAATGATATATACTACTTTTGCAGCACTTTCAATGGTTTTATTGAATCTGCGACCATAACGTGCTGACAGAATAGGCATAATTTTTATTCTCCAGACTAGATATTTTGATCTTATCACATAACTCCTTCAAACCTGGTGTATATTACAGTGTACATTAATTTTGAGTTTACATTTCAAATATTCTTTCACATTATATTTTATTGAAAACTTGCTGAGCACCTAGCGTGATGTCTAGTTTATCCATTATTGCCATTTTTACGGCAATCTATTGCAGACTAGTTGAAGTTAAATGGCATTAAATACATGATGGCAAGAACAGAAGAGAATATCTACCAATAGGTCAAATTTCTATTTTTGTTTTTGTCGTCGAAACATCGCACTATGATATTATATTCTTTGAACTTAGATAAGAAAACCTTATTTCATAAATAAAATAATTTTGTACCCTTTTTGTTGATTTTTGATGTTTTAACACGTTACAACCATAAATTTAACAACTTCCTTTAAGTAAAGACTTTTTTCCAAATTTCTTTTTTCTATTTCTTTTGAATCCAATGAGCGTAATAACACTGGAAAAAAAATTCTCCAAAGGAAAAAGTCTGGTCTGAAGGAGTTAATGTATCTTCTCCCCTTTAGTTTTCGTTTTATGTACGTTTCACTTAAATCAGATATATCAAGGATCTTTAATGAGCAGAAAGAGATTATAAAATTCCCAAGTTGCTGAAGGAGGCTTTCTGCCGTCTATTGCGATGTCAAGGGCATTCGCGCAAAAAGGTTTGATGATGGGATCAGTCACATAGGTTAGCCGCAATCAAAAAGATTTCATTACAAAAACATCGCTGAAAAAATCACTGCGCAAGCATCTCATATCCGTACGCTTTTACTCTATTTAATAATAACACTGGTTATATTAATCAGTATACGTTTCACTCGTAGCAGAAGTGATGCTACTCTTATGGAGAGATCTTGTAAGTATGTAGACGTAAAAGCCATTTTGCTATAATGTCACTGGATGCTAAATACATATTTATTGTTCATGATATTATGCCCTATAGCGGGATAAGTTGAGTTTTATTCAAAATGAAATCTAATTTGAGTAAATTTGTATTGGGTGAAAAACGAAAAGAAATAACTATCCTCCATTGTCTCGGTATGTGGTTCATTTCAGCGAGGCCTCTATTTCGGATGATAATAATATTATAAATACGAAATTTCTTCGGAATCTGTGAAGCAGTTATACCTCTGGATCCACGCCACGACAGACGTTAAACTAAAGAGGCGCTTCTTAACCTGTGGGACGCGAAGGTCGTCTAGATGGAGTGCGATAATTACAAAAATAATTATTATAAAACTTTTTCTCAACAAAATACTGCAATATTTAAGGTTCTTAAAACTTGGCATTAATGATTAATATAATACAAAAATGAATTTGACATAAGTATCCATTTCTTGGAAAATACGAGGTTTTGTTTTTATAATAGTGGAATCGGTTTTTTAAAAAATGATTGGTGAGACGCAAGATGCAGAAGTTTAAAAATCAACGGGCTACAGAATACAGACAGGCTGAATTGCAAAAAAGACTTTTTCTTGCTCGAGGGAACAAAAATCGGATTTTTTATTAAAACACCTCATGCTTCGCGTATGAGAATTTTATACAAACAGCTTTCTGATATATTCAATCACCTCCATCGTAATTTTTTACTCTGTCACTTTACCTTATGGCCGCCACAGCTGGTTTAGAAAGTCTCTTCAGTATGAGCTTTACCTGACTTCTCTCATAAACTAAATTTATTGTTTTCCAAACTTTACTTTTGTACTCATTAAGATAAAACTTCGTTAAATGTAATTGTAACGTTCATTTTAAAGCAAATGTTTTAAGAAAAAGACAGCAATGGCATATTTTCTGCTCCCAATACTGTATGTATAAACACGTTAATAACAGTATTTGTTGAAAACAATGGTCCAACATGGCCACTGGCATATGTTTAGGTGATATACGTTGTCCCAGAGCTTAGGCCTACTGAGGACCCGTCAGATAAAATCGTGCAATACATTCAAAATAAAGGAATTTTGATATCAAACTGCAGAGGAATGGGCCCTGTAATATGAGAGGAATGGAGAACAAAAATGTTATTAAGATGTATATTTTTAGTTTAGCTGAGAAAAATTGCTGTTAATTAAAATGCTACTAAAATTAGTTTTACAATTGATATTTTACAAAGGATAACTTTTTAAACTATAGTTTATAAATACTGACCATTTTCTCATGATATATATCTGGTATTGGAATAAAATCCGTGAAAAAAGTCCATCCAAGTAGATCGTAGGTCATTAAGATGCAACGAAATATTCTTGAAGTACCATTACGATAGCGCAAAAATATTTATCCAAAACAACTTAAAATATTTTTCAAGCAGACACGAAGTAAGTATTGCCTATAAAGAAACAAAAATAAAGTTATGAGCTTATTTTCAACGTCGTGTCGCGGAGAAAAATATCGCAGGAAAAAATACGAGCCAGGCTAACGTGTGTTACGTATACTACGTAATTCCTGGAGACTCACTATTGAGTGGAAACTAGTCGTATCTTTGAGCAAACATCTTCCTTAGAAGCTTAAAAACCACGAAATGGCAACTGAAACATCATTTCGGCAGTACGAGAAATGAGGCATCGCATTTAAGGAGCTGAACTATACTGAAAAGGAATTGGGCATCAAATTTGATAATCCTACAATGTTTTAAAAAGGACGTAAACGCTTCTTTCTCTCTGGAGATGCTTGCGCTACGGACAACATTAAAGATTAAAATAAAAATATCAACAGTTATCTAAAAAACAGATAGACCACAGAGCTAGGCTAGGCAGTGTGTGTCAGTTTTGGGTAAGGGGATAATCGATGCGTCCGTAGAAATTAAGAATCACGCGAGATTATATAACGATAGAATATACTCCGATTTGTTTCTTTGTATGGAATTTGTGACTAATCAACCTCTTTGGTTATTATAGCCATAACTTCCTCCACACCGAACAAACACGCAAGGGAGGAGCGAAACCTGTTTCCCGCATTAGTATAATATTAACGAATAGCACCAAGGAGGCCAACTGCTTAAAGTTCCTTACGAAGGACGAAGCGCTGACTTGAGCGATCTCCTCAAATCACATAAGTAGGGGACGGGACGATCCCAGGTTGAAAAATTCTGACTTCCACCGGATTCGAACCTGGGTCCGCTGCTTGGAAAGCCAACGCAAGACGAAATTAATAAACAAAGTTAAAATCATTCACAAAATCGGGAACGTGGATGAACCGTGTGAATAATCGCCGACATATATTACTTTCGTTATTTCATTAAATAATGTAAAATTGTTTAATAATCTTTTTGATTTAATTGTAACCTCTTATAATAATTTTTTTATTATTATAAGTGACCAGATGAAAACTTTTATATGATGCGAAGCAGATTACAGGTCCTCTAGTCGGTATATCAATTTAGTTATCGCATGGAGTAGTTTTAGCGGGATATACGTACGGTATGTCGCTATATAACAGTAATTTCCAAACTCTTTACGAAGAAAAAAAAACAACTACAATACTTCCACAGAAATTTATTTGCTCAACCTGAATATTAAATCCCAAAATAGAAGCAATCAATTTACATGAACGAGTTCATTTAACATAGTTTCATGAATCATATCCCGACATCTACATCAGTCCCTGCAATGCATTACACCAAATGGCACTAACTATCAATGACGTGACGCTTCTATAATATAATGAGTGCTTCTTTAGCCCTTTCTGTTAATTAATTAAATATTTAAGATATATGATATATAAAACCTAACGTTCTTCAAGAAAGGCACCAGATCTCATCATATATTAGGATCTTGATGGCTATTTTGAAATTGATTGACTGCGCCGCAATGTTATATAGCATATGTATATATATAGAATTAACACTTGAATAGAAAATAAAACAACAATTCAATATAATTTTAAAAACAAAGTTGGAGATACGAGAGCATATTTATTTTCTTGCCTTTCCGCAAGAGCTAAAGCATACTATAACCTGATATTATATGAACCGCAAACAAAATCTATTTGCTAAATGGAGAGATAACGCTTTATATGAAGAAAGAAAGCGTCTCAAATAGAGTATTGGTTGACCAAGGAGGCGGAATAATGATAATAACATTTATTGCTTTCTTAATTTTCCTTTCCTATTTTCTCTTCCTCTCACACGTACCAAATGCGCAAGAATATTCCGCAAAACAATGGGTATTAGTTTTCATAAATTGTTCTCCGTGTTTCTTAGATCCGGTTCATTTCTTAGAAGGATTTATTAGGAATGTTATTAAATTTAATTAGAATTTCTAATACATTTTACTCTCACATATTTTCGTTGTTACGTTATGATGCACAAAATATATGCCATTACTAGATATCCTTGATAAATTTACATTTCAGGCGGAGGAGTGAAAGTGGTCAGGGAAATTGCAAAGAGAGGTGTGAGTGAAGGGCAGAGGTGTGAGAAAGGGCGGATTGCGTTTAATACCCAACAGGGTAACTGGTTTTCAAGAATTCAGGAAACAAAAACATGCCTCAGTCACTGTATCAATACAATAATTAATAATGATAAGCGGGGAGGTGACAGTCAATTAGAGTCAAGGGAAATAGGAGGGATTAAGGGAATGAGTGGAAAATGAGGTGGGAGTAGGAAAATGGATGGAAAGAAATGGGTAGGGGGCGAAATTGAAACTAGAAAGTCCCATCTTCCACCTAACCCCTTTTCATGATCCAAATATAATAATACATTCAATAATTAACAATAATATAATAATAATACAATAACTGTAAAAAGATATATAATTTTGTGGGAAAAACAAAAAAAAACACTGCAGGAAATCCTCTACATAGAAAGGGTGTGGGCAAAATCTACGAAACCTACTGAAGTTCACTAAGCAAATCATCATAAGATGCACTATGATATATAAAATAACCATATATAAAAATATGACCAATGAAATAATGTAGGCTAAAACAAAAAATAGAGGAAAGTAATAGAAAAAAATATAAAATAAATAAAGGAAATAGAGGATAGAAGCAGAGAAAAGATCACATAGGCACACTACAAGAAAAGACCTGCACAAGACGGAGGGTGTATAAACCTGTGAAACCTACAGAGATACACTCAATCAATCAATAAATAAGGTTAAACACTAGTAATAACAGATAACTTTAAACAATTGAAGCCCAATAGATATTGTTTTGTTATATCTACGATAAATTAAGAAAAATTGAAGCATTAAGTGCGATTCCTTTGGAATGATAAAAGATATTGGTAGCAGTGTCGTTAGAAAGAGGTCAGTGAGTGGGCACTTTTTATTGCTTGTGGCAGTTCATTCCATAGCCAACATGCTGAGAGGGTGAAGGATTTGTTGAATATCAGTTCGTAAAGCAAAGAAAGCAAGTGGAGGCGCCTACGGGACTCAAGATTTTGTCAGTTAAATTTAAAAAGAGACTGTGAAATGTGGTCTGATTTCTTCAAATTAAAAATATATCTTATTCAGGCATTATGTGTTCTCTTCGAGAGATGCTGTGATATGTCCTAGTACGCTACGTCAACTTAACCGAAATGAGGAATACTTAATGCAGTCACCAGGTACTTCTTGAGAGACAGGAGCGCTGGTAGTTAACTTTCTCAGAGAATGGATAGATGAGTATACTGTTCTACACGCTTTCAGAAAATGTGGGGACCAGGAAATTGTTTCATCTATTAGCAAATCTAGGTTTTTTACCATTTTGAAACGGTATTTTTGACATACCTATGCTAATTGGGACTTTTTGGGCTTCATTAATAACAGCTAAAATCTTAGGGTAACCAACAAGGATAGTCTGTGATTTCGCTGGATTTAAACTAAGAAAATTTTTATCACTCCCGATTTTGAGCCGCTGTAGATCATCATTGATACTCTTTAGGTTCTTTGCGAGATCAATTTCTGTAGCACTTAAGTATATTTGCAAATCATCTGCATATCATTGATGTTTAGAGTGCTTAAGAGACACGAAGCAGTCGTTAATGTATAAAGAAAATAATAGTGGACTCAATATTGAACTCTGTGGGGCATCAATACTGTTCCTAAGCCAGTCCAAGGAAGAATCATTGAAGACCACTTGTTGGAAACGATCAGTTAGGTAAGAAGAGACCCAATTTAAAGTTGGTGTAGAGAAATTCAGCATATGAAGTTTAGAGAGAAGAGCATCTTTGTCAATTGAATCAAAGGCTTTACTGAATTCGAGCAACGCAAGGACTGTAACATCCCGTTTTTCATTGAACAACGCATATCACCAGTGCTTTTTACGAGAGTGGTGGTGGTTGTGTGGGATTTACGAAAGTCAGATTGAAAGAGACTTAACAAATGATATTCGTTAAGAAAATCTGTGATTTGCTCATGAAACAATTTCGCTAAGGTTTTTGATAAGATCGGTAAAAGCTGATTGGGCGACGAATTCAGATGAATTTGATCTCTTTGGTAATGGCCCGATGAGAGCACATTTCCATTGATTTATAAATTTTGTCTGAGAGAGGGAGCAGTTAAATATAATCGTTATTATTGGTAGTATAGCGTATATCAACTTGTTGATAAAATACTAGGAATGCCATCAGAGTCATGAGCTTTAGATTTAATTCTTCAAATTGCTTGAAGTACTTGGAATTGAGAAACTGGGTTGAAATCGGAAAAGATTGAATTACCTTTAGATTTTTCCACCGCCACAGAAAGCGATTTAATAGTTTCCCTTTTGAATCTCTCAACAATAATATTTGGAGGAGTAAAAAAATTAGTATTCAACGAGTCGAGTGAAATATTAGGCGAACGATTAGTGTATTTTTGTTTACAGATTCCAATATACCTACGGTTTTTTAAAATTTCAGAAGATGAAACTTTCGAGCTAGCAATTGCGTTAACGAATACGATTTTTGCATTTCTGATGTGCAGTTTTGTTTTGATTCTAATTCTACTGTATCTGTTGAAAATAGCCCCATCCTTTGAACTTTTAAACAAGCAAATAACCAAATCGCGATGTGCCATCATTCTTTTAATATTATCAGAAAGTCACGAAGCCCGGGGTTTATTTTATTTTTTCAGGAGCAAAGTTATTGCGCAATTTTACTAATAAGGTGTTTAAGGCTTTAACTTTTTCATTGGTATTTTTAATATATTTAGTGGAATACCACGGAAGTTTAGAATCTTCATTTATCAGCTCAATGTCATCTATACCTTGTAAATCAAGGCGACGCAAAAAGTTGGTTTGAATTTTGGAGATTTGAGTGAGTACGCTAAGTAGATAAGATCATGAGATGAAATTCCTGGGAATGGCAATTGATCATGAGCTATTAATTTTCCTAAATTGGTCCTAGCGGCTTAGTCAATCCATGTTGAAGATGATTTGCAGTTGTTAGTCTGGTTCAGTGGAACTATGCTTAGACCAAGAGAATTAAATGGATGCTTTAAATAATCAGTGTCTTGAGAACTGGTAGTAAAGTTGGCATTAATTATGATTATGATGTGTTCATAGTTGGTAGCAGAATTCGATATTTCATCTAAATCGGACAAATGGGTAATTTTAGGAGGTCGATAAACTATTCCAAGAAGGGGAGGGAGTAAAGGAGGCGAAAGAGGTAATAGAGGAAAAGAAGGGAAGAAGGAAATAGAAGAAAGGAGGGAAAGTAGTAAGTAGAGGAAAAGAGGGGAAGGAAGGAATAGAAGAAAGTAGGGGAAGTAGGTAGTGAAGGAAAGGAAAGGAAGGAGGGAGCAGAAAACAGGAGTGGAGGAAGGGGTAGAGGAATTGAATTTAGGAAGGGAGAAGAATGGAGCAGGAGGGAGTAGAGGACAGGAGTGGAAGGAGGGAGTAGAGGACAGAAGTGGAGAAAGGGATTAGAGGAATTGTATGTAGGGAGGGGGAAGAAGAACGGAGGAGGAGGTGGGAGTAGATAAAAATAATGGAAGGAGGAAGTAGAGGCAGTGTCGCCAATTTGGGGTATTTTTCACTAGATCTAGTTTATTTCGTCGACCATCTGTGGTACAAAAATATTAAATAGCGGATATCGGATTTTCTGGATTATTTAATTAATTTAACGAAAATTGAATCTTCTAAAGCAAGGTTTCCCACACTGGGGTACTTTGGTTGACGCAAAAAAATACGTCATCGCGGACGGTTTAGTTTTTCGTTCTTCATATCCCTTTACGAATTACTGAAGCACGTTTCTTTTACTAATCCTCTTTTGTTCTTCTGTCCTTCATCCTCTCGTCCCATTTCCCAATGGAATGGTGACCGGAAGAAACACCCCACAGAATGGAAAAAAGGGTATCGTCAGGGTCTTTGTCTTCTCTCTACGCAATGGGTAAAGCAAAATGACCTTGGAACCCTAATAGTCTCCAGATAGATCGGAGAGCTAGCTTTTCTAGGAAATGTATTTTTAAGAAATTTTAAACCTCTTGTGGAAAAAGGAGAACGCTCTCTCGGCATCAGTTTCACTAAAATTATCGTAGAAACAACATCCTTAATGAGAGTGCATCAGTGTTTGGTGAAGCGTGACTGGAATCAGTTCTACCAGTATATCTTTGAAGATATCAACCGTTTAGTTATTTATTGAGCGTGACGTCAGTTCTTTTATAATAGGTTAATACTTCATTCGTAATTGTTGAATAATTTTTTATCATCGCTATACAGTGCGATTAAGGAGGAATATGCCAAACTTGCACAATAGATTAATCAAGTGATTTTGAGTAATAAAGTTCCTATAAACATGGGCACAATTCGGACAGGTTAAGGAGTGATGGCTGTTTTAAAATAAGGCAATTTCAATGTAGATTGGAAGATTAAGGAAATAAACTGCTGGCAAACACTGTGCATTGTTGTCTGTTTTACGATGTTGTGACATTTTTAGCATGGCGCCGCTTGAGATTTTAGTTAATAGGCTCTTGGCAGGCAAAAATGCACAGTGTTGCCAACAGTCTATTACCTGAAGCCTGCGATCTACACCGCAGTTCCTCTTAGATACCCATTGCGCGTAGGCAAAAGGTGAATCAGTTGGGAACATACATTAGTATATGACCTTTTTTTACCAAATTTAGAATTGGCGTAGCATTCACATATATCCCAGAGGTTAGTTTCAATTATTTTAATCTTCTTTTTAAATACGGTTCCTTTTTTCTTTCTTCTTCTCTCTTCACTTTTAAGAATTTTTACTCTAAAGAGATTCTTTCTTGTCTTTAAAAATAAAATTTTTAATTCAATAATTAATTCAATTTCTAATCTTTATTTCGTTGCTTTTTGCAACAGAGCCTTAGCTTATTTTAGTCTAAATCTGGGGGATTTTTCACAACGAATTAGCGGATTTATTATTTTGTCGGTGGCAACACTAAGTCGAAGACAGGAGTGGAGGAAGGGAGTAGAGGGATTTAATGTAGGAAGCAGGAAAAAGAATGGAGGAGAAGGAGGGAGTAGAGGAAAGAAACAGAAGGAGGGAGTAGAGGAAGGAGGTAGAGGAATTGAATGTAGGAAGGGAGAAGAAGAATGGAGGAGGAGGGAGTAGAGGAAAGTAATGGAAGGAGTGAGTAGAGGACTGGAGTGGAGGAAGGGTGTAAAGGTTTTCAATGTAGGAAGAGAGAAGAAGAATGGAGAAGGATGGAGTAGAGGAAGGAATAGAAGGAGGAGGTATAGGACAGGTGTGTAGGAAGGGAATAGAGGAATTGAATGTGGAAAGGGAGAAAAAGAATGGAGGAGAAGGAGGGAGTAGAGGAAAGGGATAGAGGGAAGGAGTAGAGCACAGGAGTGGAGAACGTGGGAATTGAATGCAGAAAGGGAGAAGAAGAATAGAGGAGAAGAAAAATAGAGGAGGAGAAGAATAGATGAGGAGGGGGTAAAGGAAAGTAATGGAATGAGGGAGTAGAGGACAGGAGTGGAGGAATGGAGAAGAGGAATTGTATGTATGAAGGGAGAAGGAGGGAGGGAGGAATGGAAGAATGGAATAGAGGACAGGAGTGGAGGAAGAGGGTAGAGAAAAAGAATGGAGGGTGGAGTAGAGGAAAGGAATGGAAGGAGGGAGGGAGTAGAGGACAGGAGTGGAGGAAGCGAGTAGAGGAATTGAATGTAGGAAGGGAGGAGAAGGAGGGAGTAGAGAACAGGAGTGAAGGAAGGGGGTAGAGGAACTGAATGTAGGAAGAGAGAAGAAGAATGGAGGAGGTGGGAGTAGAGGAAAGGAATGGAAGGTGGGAGTAGAGGACGGAAGTGGAAAAAGGGGAGAATTGAATGGAGGAAGGGAGAAGAAGAATGGAGGAGGAGGGAGTAGAGGAAAGGAATGGAAGGTGGGAGTAGAAGACGGGAGTGGAGAAAGGGGAGAATTGAATGGAGGAAGGGAGAAGAAGAATGGAGGAGAAGGAGGGAGTAGAGGAAAGGAATGGAAGGAGGGAGTAAAGGACAGGAGTGGAGGAAGGGAGAAGATGAGTGAATGGGAAGAAAGGAGAAGAAGGATGTAGAGAATGGAGGGAATAGTGGAGTGTATGGGGAGGCAATAGTACTTATGGAAATGGGAGGACAAAATTATACAAAATTTTTACCCCCATACCTTTTGTAATAAGAAACAATTTTGAAGAAAATGGCGACCTCAAATTTGCCCGTTTGTCCGCACGCACATAATTGGAGCTATACCGTGCATTGGATTTCAATGATGATTAATGTTAAGGATTTCATTCGCCCTAGATTCGTAGATGATGAAAATGATCTGCTCTTGCCTAATAACACAATAATTTGCTGCTTTATTATTTGCAACAAAGAATGAACTTTTCGTCTTATTTTCATCCAAAAAATAGCAACTTCTCTGAAATCCTAAAAAAATCTCCATAAACCTTTCTTAGTGAATTAACTTTTTCGTAGAAAACGTATTTTTTGAGATAATCGCGAAAAAATAATCCGTTGCTTATGTTTAAAATAGAAATTGGTCGTTTTCTAACAAGCAAATAATTTGGGAAGAATTTTTAAACGAAAAATTCTCCTATGACCGGGAATCGAACCCGGGTCTTCCACTTGCCGGACGCATATTCTACCGCTGAAGAGGGATGGATTTTCTTCGACAACTCTCTTTGATAACGTCCAATGGGGCTGATTATCCCCCACCCAACTAAGAAGAAACACCCGCGTTCAGTGGCAGAATATCCGCGCGGCAAGTGGGAGATCCGGGTTCGCTTCCCGGTCATAGCAGAATTATTTCCTGTTTCAAAATTATTTCCAAATCTACAGCTTATGTCTATCTGCATAGGATCTTTAGATCAAATCAATCCATCAATTTCAAGCAAATAATTGTTTTGATGGTTCTATAAGATTTGAAATTACAAATTATACTCGGCAGAATTTTTTGTCGATTTCTAATTCTTTCCTGATGTTCGCTCCCTCTTCCATTCATATCATCTCAATATGCCCAGCACTAAAATGAGTGCGCACGGTTTCTGATATATTTGTTTTGGTTTTAAGCCACCTGTTTGTTGGAATTACAAAATTCCTTCCTCTAACGGATTAGGATTATGACTCAACATATATATAATGATATTTTATATGATAAGCATGATGACAGCGATGGTCTGCGTGAGCAACACGATCGAGGGGGTATTAATAATACTTATAACGGATATGCCCGCGGGACCATGTCCAAACTTCTGCGGCGACTTATCTTTAGTTTGTCCGTCTGTCCTAAGTACTAACTCCCCCTAAAACTTAAGTAGATAGAGACTTTTTTTCGCCAATCGATTTAGAAGTCTGCCTCGTTGAACAAGTTTTCTTTTTAAGGCCCATCTGTTTGTCTGTCTGTCTGACGTATTAACTCCTTAACGCAAGCAGCAAGAGACTTCGTTTTTTCGCCAGTCGATTCAGTATTATGTTTTGTTGTGTAGGTTTTTTCTGTTTGTCCGCCTGTCCAAAATTAAATTGAAAAAACGCTATTTACAATCTGCTTCAGCAAATCTTTCCTCGCTTATTTCCTCGTACTGCTGGTAAATTTGTTCTCATTTCTCTCAATTAACATTTTTAACGTTACATTTTCTCCGTGATGATGATGATTGCAATAATTTGATTTAATTTTCACAAAATCCATTCAACCGAGCGGTACTGTTATTTGCGTACCGCACATCAAAGATTATAGGCTCTGTGTGAAAACTTAAAAAATTATTATAATCTATCATTCCAGGTAGATATTGACAAATATGTGCATAAACTTATAAAAATGTATTTTTGTAAATACTGTCGCTAACACTGTGATACGCAAAACATGATCGCATCATTATGTTATGCGCAATTGCTTTAGGAATGGCACGAGTTAGCCATTCAATCAGAGGGAATCTTTCTAATATGACTGGAATCGAATTTCGCCGATTCGCCGGGCCGCAATAACTATCTAATAAGTTCTTGTTCCATGACTTCTTCTTGTGGTCGTTCAAACTTATCGGTATTTTTAAAAAAATGCCTTTGAACTGTTTTCTCTCTTGGAAACCATGTTGTCATCAAAACACGAGATTCTATTATTGTCTCAAACCTAATATACGTACGAAACAGTGCATTACGATTTAACTCAAGAAATTTAATTTCATATTTCGTCATTTTTGACGGGAACATACTCCAGTATAATGATAAAACCTCCGAAGAAGTATACTACCTTTCAACCTCATAATTGCTCATTAATAGCAATGCAAACATATAGTCATTCAAAATATACTGAAACGTACCTCGATGAAAGTGACAAAGCAGTAAACATGCTGGCCTTGGTAGAGGGGTGGTTAGTGTGTCTGGCTCCCAATGATAGGGTCGCTAATTCGAATCCTGCCGAGGGCATGGTTGTATGTGTTCGTCTTTGTTGACGTTATTGTGCTCATTGTAAAAGGCCGTTAACGGCTGTTTATTAGCTAATATAAAATAAACAAATGAATAAAATAAAGAATTAAATCATCCATCAAATTCTCTTTGTAATTTGGGACTGAAATAGATAGATAGGTGTCTCGGGCGGATGGGATTAGAGTTTGGAGTGAGGTACAATTAGGAGGGAGTGGCCGTCCGGTGAGCAAATCGTCGCGAGATGCATTTTGCGGCAGCGATTTGTCCACAGAATGCTCTATATCAGCGGTTCCCTAACCGCGAGTCGCGACACAAAGGTGGGTCGCGAAAGGTATTCAAGAGGGCCGCGAAGACAGTAAAAGTGTATCTGTGCAAGATTCAATGATTAATTTTTCTTAAAGACTAATTGCGTAATTTTATGCCATCATTAATATTTAAAAAATACAATTTTTTCTAAATGTTGCAATAAAATTATTTATTTATTGATAGCTGGAGGGTGTTAAGGGGTCGCAATACATTCGACTGCAATAATAGGAGGTCGCGACTGCACCGTCCACTATAAGAGGAGACGGTAGATAAATAAAATCAGAGAAACGCTGCTCTACAGCGCTGCATATCACACCCAATCGATATCTGTCATCCTCCCCGCTTCCCATACCTATCACAAACTATTCTTTCTCTCTTATCTCTCTCAATCTTACCTTCACACCCTATCACACTCAAACTTTCCTTTACACACTTTCTCTCACATCATCACTGTTCTCGTCTCTCTCTCTTATCATTCGCGTCCTCCACTAACTACCTAATCTCGCCCATACTAAATTATCTTTCTCAACGATCCCGTAAAAATCTATCACTCCCATTCTCGTCGGTTATTTTATAATCCTCGTCTTCCCCTTTCTCCCTCAACCTTCTCTTCTTACACAATCTCTCCCATACTCCCTTCCCCGCTTACCCCTCTCAACCCTATATATCAGGGTTGGCCAAACCTACTTATCCTCGGAGCTGCATACGATGATTCCAAGAAGTTCGCGAGCCGCATGACAAATTCTGCGCTCATAAATTTACGAAAAGTAAAACATAACCTGTATCCGAAGCAATTTGGATATAATGCATGTCCATCGGGCATCCCAAATACGTCTCGAGTCACACTGCGTCATTGTGTCCTGTAGAGGAAAACGTTGACTCGCCTCTGCATGAAAATTTAAAAGAGCCTAATAATAGGATAAAAGAGCCGCAGTTTGGCCACGTCTGCTATATATCTCCACCACCACTATCTTTCTCATCATCTCCTTCCTCCTCTACCTCTCTCTCCAATCCCATTCTCTTCTATCTCCCTCGTCCTCCACTTTCCCTACTATCTCTCTCGCCATCCCTTTCCACCACTATCTCTCTCTTGATCCCCAGTCTTCTCTATCTTTCTCATCCTCCTCTTCCCATCCTATATCTCCCATCCTCCCCTTCCTACAATATCTCACTCATCCTTCCCTTCCTCCACTGCCTCACTAATCTCCCCTTTTCTCCACTATCTCACTCTTTCTCACTTTCATCTGCTATTTTTCTCATTCTCCACTTACTACACTATCTCACTAATCCTCCCTTTTCTCCACTATCTCACTCATTCTCACTTTATTCTGTTATCTATATCATCCTCACCTTTCTCCAATATCTCTCTCAGCCTCACTTTACCCTCCAATCTCCCTCCACCCCCGCTTTCTACACTATCTTTCGTTCTCCCCTTCCTCTATCTCTCTCTTCCATCCCATTCACCTCTCTCCCCCTTGTCCTCCACTTTCCCTGCTATCTCTCTCGCCATCCCTTTCCACCACTATCTCTCTCTTGATCCCCAGTCTTATCTATCTCTCTCATCCTCCTCTTCCCATCCTATATCTCCCATCCTCCCCTTCCTACAATATCTCACTCATCCTTCCCATCTTCCACTGCCTCACTAGTTTTCCCTTTTCTCCACTATCTCACTCATTCTCACTTTCATCTGCTAACTTTCTCATTCTCCACTTACTACACTAGCTCACTAATCCTCCCTTTTCTCCACTATCTCACTCATTCTCACCTTATTCTGTTATCTATATCATCCTCACCTTTCTCCAATATCTCTCTCAGCCTCATTTTACCCTCCAATCTCCCTCCACCCCCGATTTCTACTATTTCTTTCTTTCTCCCCTTTCTCCTCTATCTCTCTCATTGTCACGTTCCTCCACTATCTCTCTCTTCCTCCCACTTCTCTTATATCTCTCTCGTTCTACCCTATCCCTCCAATATATCTCATCCTCCCATTCCACCACTATCTACTTCCGCTTCCTTCTCTATCTCTCCCATCCTACCCATTCCATTCTATCTCACTCAACCCCCCCTTCACTATCTCTCTGCAGCTGCCCTTACTCCACATTGTTTCTCCTCTTCTTCTCTATCTCTATCATCACCCCTTTCCCTCGAATCTCTCACATATTCCTTCTTCTCTATTATCTATCTCATATTCTCCATCTTCAAAATTCTCACGCATCCACTTCCTCTACTATCTCTCTTAACCTCTCTTTCCTTCACCATCTCTCACTTCCTCCTCTAATCTCTCTCATCCCCCCTTTCTTCATTATCTCTATCTTCGGACCCCTTCTCCTATATCTCTCTAATCTTCCTCTTTCAATTCCTCTTTCTCTCCGATTTCTGTCGACTTCCCCTTACGCCACTACACCTCTCATCCTCCCCTATCTCCACAATCACATTCACCCAACCATACCCTCACTCTTTCTCAACCTCCCCTTCATCCACTATTTATATCTTCCTCCCCATTCTCATATATCTTGCTCTTCCCCCCCCCTTTTCATTTATCTTACATCCTTTCATTTCCCTAATATCTCTCCCATCATCTCCTTCGTCCACTTTCTCTACCATACTCTCCTTCCATTTTTTGTAAATTAAGATTGTAAATTTCTAAAAAATTGTTAAATATGTAAATCCTGATGTAAACAAATTGTAATGGTTAGGTAGAAGAGGGGGCTACTTAGTTTCAACCTCGCCAATAAATATTCTTTCTTTCTTCCTCTACGATATCTTTCAACCTCCCCTTCCTCCGCCATCACTCTCTTCCTCCCCTTTTACCTCTGTCTCAAACATCCTCCCTTCCTCTTCTATATCACTCATCCTGCCTTTCCTTCACCATTTCTCTCATCCTCCCCTACCTCCACTAACTCAATCTTCCTCCCAATTCTCTATATCACACATACTCCTCCTTTCCTCGTACTTCTCTCATCCTCCATTTCCTCCACAATCACTCTCATCCTCCCCTTCCTCCACTATCTCCCTCTTCCATACCATCTCTATCTCTCTCATTCTTCCCTTTCCCTCCTATCTCACTCATCCTAACCTTCCTCCCATACTCCCTCATTCTCTCCTTTCTACACTATCTCTTTCATCCACCTCGTCCTTCACTATCTCACACATACAACTATTCCACCACAATAATTTTCATTCTCCCCTTCCTGCACTATCTACATCAAAATCACCTTCCTCAACTTAGCAACTTTTCCCCAACCTTATCCTCTATCTTTCTCATCCTCATATTTCCCTCCAAACTTTCTCATTCACCCTTTCTTCCACTATCTCTCTATCCTCCCTTTCCTCCAATACCTCTCTCATTCTCCCCTTCTTTCACTGTCTCACCCATCCACCGCCTTCTACAGTAAGTCTCACCATATCCCCTTCCTCCAATATCTCTCTCTTCATGCACATTCCACTCTATCCTTCTCTTCCTCCTCCTTTTCCATCTCCATCATCTTCCCTTTCCCAACTATTTCTCTCATTCACTCTTTCGTCCATTTTGCCCTCATCTTCTCCTTCCTCTAATTCATCATTCAACCTCCCTTTCCTCAACCATCTCCCTCTTTGTTCTCTTTCTCCTCTATCTCTTTAATCCTCCCCTTCCTCCACTGTCTCAATAACACACTCTTTCCTCCAATATCTCTCCCAGCCTTCCCTTCCTCACTATCACTCTCATTTTTCCCTTCCTCACTATCTCTCCCATCCTTCCCTTTCTCATTATCCTCTCCTCCTCCCCTTCCTCACTATCTCTCCCATCCTTCCCTTTCTCATTATCCCTCTCCTCCTCTCCTTCCTCACTATCCCTCTCCTCCTCCCCTTCCTCACTATCTTTCGCATCCTTCCCTTCCTCACTATCGCTCTCATGTTCCACTTCCTCTTCTCCCTCTCTCATCCTCCCCCATCGTTTCTATCTCTCTCATCCTCCCCTTCCTCACTATCTTTCTCATCCTCCCCTTCTTCACTATCTTTCTTATCCTCCCCATACTCTCTATCTCTCTCATTCTTCCATTCCTCCACTATCTCTCTCCAGGGCCGGGCCGATAGATGAGGCGGCGAGGAGGCCGCCTCAGGTGTCTCTCGCAAGGAGCGCCAAAGTTTGACCACAATGAAAATCACGATTTGGAATAAATTATACCAATAATCGAAAACTCAACCCATTGTAGAGCTTACAGCGCTTCAAAACTAGAAACAAAACCAACAGTGATCTCGGTCCAAATATATGCTCTCCGTTACATTTCTTATAAAAACAGATATGATTTTTTTCTCAGAAAAATCTTTCGGGTTTAACCCAGGCTACAAACACTCCTCACTCTCGTCCGACCAAAAACCTTCCGTTTCCTAAGGTTTAAATACCTTCCTTTTCAAATTCGTACACAAGCGACTTCTTTTATTTTCGCAGTTCTTTTGGTCTCCCCATGTGCTAACATCTTTCAGTGGATCGTCTGTTCGAGTTCGCTAGAACAGCGTTTTTCAGGCCCCCCAGGATAGCTAAAAATTATTTTGTAAATAAGGTGAAATGCCATAAAAATTAAAAAATAATGTATAATAAAATTTTATAAGAGAATTTTTGGAAATATGTAAGGTATTATAAAAACTACTAATAGTTATATATAATGAAGAAATTTATATTAAAGTTTCTTATTTTTACTATTTTCATTCCAAAGGGAGCCGAATGATATACAAGGGGGCCGTGACAGTTGAAAGTTTAAGAACCACTGTGTTAGAGGGCCTTGAACCAGTTATAGTATTAATTTCAGGGCATCGAGTCGGAAAAGATTTCCCTACTGCACATTTATAGTTCACAAACCGAATGCATGAGGGGTTTGTAAGAAAAATGCACCTCGTTTTGTTTTTTAATAAAAGTAATTATATGATATGAATAAATACATTTTACTACGTATTTTCTACTTTTTCAACTGACGTCTAATTAAAAGAGCTCAGTAAAAAAAATTGAAGGGGAGCCATATTATATCTTGCCTCAGGCGGCAAACTGTCTGGGCCCGGTCCTATCTCTCTCATCCTGCCCTTCCTCACTATCATTCTCACCCTCCACTTTCACCTCTACCTCTCTCATCCTCCCCATCCTTTCAATCTCTCTCATCCTTCCCTTCCTCCAATATCTCTCTCATCCTCCCCGTCCACACTATCTCTCTCATCCTTCCCTTCCTCCAATATCTAACTCATTTACCGTTTCTTCCACTATCTCTCTTATCCTTCCCTTCCTTCAGAATCTCTCTCATCCTCACCTTCCTCCTCCATCTCTCTCAACTTCTCCTTCCTCCACTATATCTCTCTTCCACTCCCTTCTACTCTATTTCTCTCAGCTTTTCCTTCCTTCATCATTTCCCTCATCTTTCACTTCCTCATCTACCTCTCTCATTCTCGCCATCCTCTCTATCTCTCTCATCCTCCCCTTCCTCACTATCTCTCTCATCCTCTTCATCCTCTCTATCTCTCTCATCCTCCCCTTCCTCAAATATCTCTCTCATCCTCCCCTTTCTTCACTATCTCTCATCCTCAATTTCCCCCACTGTCTCTCACTTCCTCCCCTTCCTCCACAATTCCTCTCACCATCCCCCTCCTCCGGTATCTCTCCCATCTCCCCTTCTTCCACTATTTCCCTCAATCTCCATTTTCTCCATTATCTCTCTCTTCCTCCTTTCCTCCACTATCTCTTTCACCCACCCCTTCCTCCACTATTTTTCTCATCCTACCTTTCCTCCACGATCTCTCTGATCCTCCCTATCCCTCCTAGTTCAATCATCTTCTCATTCCTCCACCACCTCACTCATCCTCTTCTTCCGCCATTATCATACTCATCCTCCCTCTTCGCTCCTATATCTCCCCTCCTCTCTTTCCTTCACTATCTCTTACATCCTCTCATTCCTCCTTTATCTTTCTCCAACTTATCTTCCTTGTCATTTTCATCCTTGTTGATGTAGCTGCACCTCACATTCTTCCCCTTTATCTGTCCTCCTTCCTATCTCTGCCTATCTCTTCCATTCACGTAATTCTCTTCGATTTCTCTCGTCCCCCTTTTCTTCCTTATCTTCTTCTTCCTCCGTTGTCTCCTTTTTTTCTAGTCCTTCCCTATCTGCACTATTTTTTCAACCTCCCTTATCAATCTTATCCTCCCCTTCCACCCCTATCTCTCACAACCTCACTATCCGCCACTCTCTCTTTTCACTTCCCTTTCCTACACATTATTTTCATCCTCGATAACTCTCCACTATTTATTCCTTCCTTTTCTCACTCAACTTCCACTTCCCCTCCTTTTAAATCTCCTCTACACCCCTTCTTTTGTTATTGCTCTACTTCCATTTCCTTTCATGTCTTCCCGCCTGCCCTTCCCCTTTCATACTTCCATTCCTCCCCAATATTTGTCCACCTCTTTTTCATCCCCACTTACTTCTCCACCAATGTTTAATAAAAATGCGGTTTTTACCTCGCCATACTCTGTATGCTAGATGCATTGCACTATAACCTTTATTAGATGATCACCTATGGTTCCATTTGATTTTTTAACCTTGGGAGGCTATCGTTTTAGAGAATTAATATTAGTTGAGTGTGGTTAATGACATTTCTTTAAAATGAGTAGCAAAAAAACAAACTTCCTTTTCTAGAGGTTGATTGAAATTTATGTAACAAATCTAACGTTTTTTTATTGTCCATTTCGCGATATAATTTTTTCCTCAAACTCTAATCCATAGGAATTGAAATGTCTTCAACGACTTCATTTTCTTCACATTCAATATAATTACTATCACGATTTTTTCCATGTTCGTGGAGTTAATTTCCCAGTTTTCCCAATCATTCTCACATGCCTCTGTTCTCGCAGAAATTTATATCTATTTCTAAGTTGGCTTGTTTTCCGAGATTCAGAATTTCCTCCTGCAACGATTCGAGTTCCCTCTTATTTTCTTCTGAACAATATTATTCAATTCCATGTTTCTGAAAACATTCTAAATCATGATTTTTGAAACTGTAGCCCATGCTTCAGCTATATATATTTTACATCATCCACAAGTTCAATTTTTTACTATTTAAATATTTTTGGCTGCGTCCATGTTTGCTTCTAACCAATCCGGAATAGCTAATATTTCAGAATAAATCACAAGTAAATTTTATTCGTTAAATCGCGCCTTTTTTAAAAGAAATAGTGACCAAAATTAATTTTAATTAATTAATTTTGAAACGAGAAAAAAATCTGCTATGAACAGGAATTAGAACCCGGGTCTTCCACTTGCCGGGCGGATATTCTACCACTGAACTATCGTAGCAGATCAATTTTCTCGTTTCTTAACGCGGATGTTTTCTTGGTTGGAGACGGAACTAGCAAAGCTAGTATCAAACTTCTCGTTTCAAAATTATTCCCAACATTACAGCTTATGCCTGTCCACAAAAGATCTTTAGATCGCTTCATTCCATGAACAAAATTAATGTGAAGTTAATATAATGCACAACCAAATACGCATAAATATTTTGAAGAAAAAACAAACAATGACGAGTGTACAAAAACGCCTAACGAACATTGAACGATTGCAAGAAAAAATAAGCACGGGACTCGCTCACTCGAAGAATGAATTTTGGGTATGGCTACGAGAAATAAAAATTTTATTGCTGTGTTTATGAAAATACTACAGAGCAGAGCTCAAGAAATATACTTGTAGTAGTAGATATATAACCTAACCAACCACGAAATGAGTTGTGGGCGAGTGAATTTTGTTAAGCGGGGAGTAGGATTTAGTTATACTTTCGAGACCTACTGTAGGAATATTTGGCGATCAGTATTAATTCAGTTTGGGAAAATCTTCCTTTTCGCATCTTAGAGGTCGGCAGAACTCGTAACTCTTTTGAGTAAATTGAGTATGGAGGCTGATCATATCGTGTACGCGACCAAAGGCGCGTATGGATTATCAGATGTGGTCGAGATTAAAGACAGAGTGAAATAAACCGATCATGTTCCTTTGTCTCGTATGGGTATGGAATACCGAATGGAGTGTGGCTGTCTGGTATAACAAAAGCCGATTTTATCTTTTGATTTGGACGTTTGGCGCTAAAATATCTTAAATTTGAGTGTGATACACCAAATTTTAAAATACTGACGAATACCCTTTTTAGAAAATTTAGCAGTGAAAAATCGACACTTATCGACGACAGTAAATTTTCGTCGATTTTGAAATTTTTACGAATTTTATGTATATCGAAGTTTATCGATATAAATCGAATCCTACCGAGCCTACTTATAAGGTTGATGAGATTCGCGTTGAGCACTTTTGTTTGAGTTACTGAATCACTTTTGTTTTAAAATATCTTTGTCTTTTAATCTCTTTCGGATTTTTTTCCACTTGTATTTTTCCTCTTACCTTCTTTGAGGCCATTGAGTAGCAAACCTTACAATGATTAACTTCCTGACTGAGGTACAGCTGAAATTTCCGCTAATAATTCCAAAGACAGTGAGATAAACCGAACATACAAGATGGAGTTTTGGTAAATGAAGCTTTATGCGTGAACACATAATACAGAGAAAACATTTCAACGTAATGCAGGAGATAATATTTAAACTCGATCGGGAAACTAACACGGATCTTAAACTTTTCGGTTAAGTGCCTTAACGCCGCGGTTTTCAACAATTTGCTTCCTACATCAAACGACGCATTTTGTATTTAAAAACCTTACTACCACCATGACAAAAACAAAGCCACCCCTTATCTAAATAGCGAATTCCTACGTGTAATGCATTTTAAAATTATGCTAGTCATTAACGAAAACTTTAAGGGCATTACGTATTTCAATAATTCTGTCGAAAAAAGTGCTATGATAATTATTTTCGAAACCTCGTACCCCGTCTAGACGACCTTCGCGTCCCACTCGTGAAATTGCTCTCCTCGCCTTCTCTACTCTCGAACTCATGAGCACTATCTACGGCTAGTGACTCTCCCGTTCTTCGCCAGAATCGATAAATGTGGCCCTACGATGAAATTGGACATTAGCTGGTTCCAGATTACGGCAGCCAGGCTCTTCCTCGGCGCTGGAACATTGATTGACTCGTGAGAATCCGAACAGCTGACGAAGTGCGCTCGGGCCACGTCATTAATAACCCCGTCCCGTTCGGGCTGAGCATCCCCTCGGGCGCTTCCGCCCCCTATCTTCCTATTCTCGATTGCCCTCGGGCCACTTAGCAGTCCGTACATGGTGTGTTTTTCCCGGCTCTGCTCTTCCCCTTGCTTCTTGCGGCAAATTAAATATAATTTTGCTCTCTCGCGAACTCAATTCGTAGCTTTGTGGTGCAGCGTACTTTTAACTATGGGTGTGCGATGCTTGATATTGGAAAGAAATGCCTTATCGAGGAGAGGAAGTAATAACTTCGACTTGTCGGGTTTTTCTTACTAATCTACCTTATAAATATTCGGCGGTTGGGAAGGAATTCTATTTTTAAATGTCCGAAGTTTCAATAAAAACTAATCAGTTAGTAGGATAAAATTTTTTACTACTAAATTGGTATTATGCCACAATGATAATTTTATTAAAAGTATTCTATCTATTTAAATCCTAATTCCATTTTCATCTAAATTATGCGATCATCTTATGTTTGACTTTATCAATCGAATGAATTATTTTTACGAAAAATATAATTTTCCAAATGACTATTTATTGTAGATGTTAAGAACATTGATTCCAAGAGAGGAAAATATGAAATGAATCCTAAACATTTTAATTTTATTAGTGTCCTTTTGACAACGAAGACGGATTTTTTTTTTCAACTTTTTGATCTTTTGACAGAAATTTCCCATTTCTACGGATGTCAGAGCCGTTGAAATGTAACAGATTGCATTTGTTATTTACTCGAGTGAATAATTCGTAAACATTCACGATAAGTAATGAATATGGTAATAACTATAAACGATGCAGAACAATAGGTCATAAGAAACTTTACAGAAGATGTTTGAGCTGAAGGTTAGAATATTTTAACTAACTTATGCCAAAGAACTTTAAGTACTTAGAAACTTGTAAGCCCTCGACAACTTAGGTTGAACCTTATTAATCGCAAGCACATAGTGTAGGAGTCTGGTGTCGCTTTCTTAGGAAAGTGATTGAGTACTTCGTGTTTATATTTTATATATTGCTGAATTTTTTTAATTCTAGTATGTCATTAGAGTATTAGTGACACTCATATACTTAACTGCAATTCATTTTTAGCATTACGAGAAATATTGACATAAGTGAACATCAGTCTTTGAAAGGTGCTAAAACAGCGTATGTTATAATAACACGATTAAAAATATTTTTAAAAATAACTTCTATATATTGCACTAAAATGTAAAAAATAAATTTTGGTTTACTAGCCTTGGGAAAAATTTTGAAACCGGAAAGAATTATTCTCAAATTTACAGATTATGCCTATCTGCATAGAGTTTTAGATCACATCATTCCATCAATTATTAGCATTGATTAAAAAATTGAAAAATAAATTTTGATTTACTAGACTTGGTTTCATGCTTCTGTAAAAGTTATGCGGCTTTTAAAAGTTTATGAAGGCTAAAAGCCATAAAACTCATACAAAGGTATGAAATCAAGACTAGTATATCAAAATTTATTTTTTACTCTTTAGCGCAACATAAAAGTTTTTAAATTTATTTATTATTATCTTGTTTCACTATTTAGTGCAATATATAAAAGTAATTAATTATTTATTTATTTTTAATTATTTTATTTTTTGCGTTTTACCCTACATAAACATTAAACAATCAGTTTACAAAACAAAGGCTGACAATACTAACAAATTCAACTGTACATAATCAATGTGAATGAAATTACATCCTTATTCTGTCTCCACAGGAATGCTTGTCGCAAAGCGAATATGCCGTGACCTTGTTCGTTAAAATTACCAATAGCTTAGGATAATATTTTTTTGTGAAAATATTCACATGCTCGTCTCATACGACGGACGGAGATATTTCAAAGTTTGTTTGAATTGAATTCCTGGTCAATCAACCTCTTGGATTATTATAGCCATTAATCCTTCCACGCCGAACACATACACAAGTGAGGAGGGAAACCCGGTGCCGGCATTAGCCTACTCTTAAAGAAGAGCACCAAGGGGGCCCTTCCGAAGGACGGAGCGCTGACTTGCGCGGTCTCCTCAAATCGCACAAGTAGGAGACTAGACGATCCCAATTTGAAAAATTCGACCTCCACCAGATTTGAATCTGGGACCACTGCGTGGAAGGCCAACGCTCTAACCACACCGCCACCACTGATATTTTAAAAGTTGGTTACCGAAAGTAATATAGATTCAAAAATATCGAATCGAAGTCCAAGCTATCAAATCTAATCAAATTCTCATCCTCAATTTAAAATAAAACCGACTCTTGGAGCTTTGCAGAGCATTAATAATAACTCTTGACTTGAGCAGTTAGAAATTGGGCATAGGATTACAGGTGAATAAAGGTTTTTTCATGGTGTCGTAGGTTGAGCTGGTAGCGATTCCACTTTCATGGTTTTTTGCACAATTTTCTGATTTATTTTTGAAAATGTCATATAGTCATATAATGTTAGTTGTTTGATACATTTTTGTTTTTCTGAAATGTTTTCCTGAATTTTATATACAAACAGTTTTCTGTTAAGTAATAATGGTATTTTGCTCATGACCCTAAATTAAATCATCATAAAGGCTTATTAATTTATCTATGGAAAAATTTTCTAGCAAATATTCGTTGTCATTACATATTGCCATCATCGATATCAATTCTTTTGTCTTGTTCAGAATTTAACACCATTTCATAGATTTTGCCATCACTTAGTTTAAGAACCACCGATCCACCACCATCACCACTCAAATATTTTTCGATCTCACTTTCCTCCATATTTTTAGCCTGATCTGAAGACATTCACTTAGCATAAACTGGTAATCCGGACACTAACGTTTTTCCTTTGAAACATGAATCTCCTTAAAACCAGGTTCATTAGCAATTAATAATATCATCGGGCACAAGTTATGCAAAGCATTTTTCAAAATTTCTAGCGTAACATCATTCCAACTACTAGCAACGGAACACACAACATCCTTCACATTGAACTCTTTAAACCCTCACCGTCGTCATACGTGCAGAGCACTGACCCTATAAATGTCACCTGGTGTCGTCATACGTGCTCTGCACCGACCATGTACATTTGGCTTAATTTTGATTTTGTCAGATCAAATATTACATTAACCATTTTTAGTTAATATATTCTAATAGGGTTTATGTTTATTAAATTTTGAATTTTTAATGCCTTCTTTGCAAAGATATTGCCTTATTATTTCGGTACTGCTGCGTGAAATTTGGAGTTTTTAGCCTTTCAAATCTCTCAAACCTACGAAACTCGAAAGGACCATCTATAAGTGAGGTGGAAGTGTGGGCGAGATTTATGAGGATTTCACGTCACTTTTGTTAACCCTCAGTAGAATCATTTGGCCATGCGTTCTCTATCCACGAACTTTTTTAGAGCAATGTGGGTCTTTCAAACAGCCTCACTTTATCTCAAGGGTGAGGACCAGCATAAGCCATTATAGAAAAGGATGAGCAAGAAAACTAAAAGCCTACGTGGAAAAATATTCCGACTGATCTCATGAGCGTTTTTACGCCGAACGTTTCTCGTATCTCTACATACAAACCGAAAGAAGTCTTTGCCTCTGGTGGATTTTATTTTGTCTGTGATGGGTTTGTAATTGTATTTTACGTTTGCGCGTTTTAAATTGTGCATTACGTATATTTTTAATTGTGTATTACGTATGTTTTACTTGTGTATTACGCGTGTTTGTCTGCTCTGTTTCGCCTCTCAATCTTGAGATTTTTTTCTTATGCGTCGACAGCTGAAAGCTATATGGAAAGGGAAGAGGAAGGGTCTTCGGGTCTGGGCTAGTGCTTGATTCAGCATCTCTTGAGGACAATATAATGAGATTGAGAGAGAGAGAAACACTTATCTGACATCATTGCACAAACATGCCGTCTTGACCGTAAGCGTGATCAGAGCGCATGGGAAGCGCTTGGATACCACAAAAAATATTCTCTTGCCGCTCTGAAGAAGTTAGTCAGAGGGAAGCGTTTACGCTGTACGGAGGCAGCTATTGTTCGTTTTTTTCTGATTACTTTTATGTTTAATCTCTAAGAGGTGAAAAGAGGCGAAGTTATCATGGCGTCAACCAGTAGAAAAAGGCAAGCAATAACTGTTTATAAAAACGAGACGGAAATCTTACTTGGAATTGATTCGGATGAGTGTCATTTCTGACAGTGATAGTGAGAATCATATTGAAGATCGTGCTAAAATATATTTTTGGCATTTTTTTGTTGGATGTGCAAATACGAAACCTACTCTCTCTCTCTCTCTCTCTCTCTCCCCCCCTCTCTATCCCCCTCTCTATCTCCCTCTCTATCCCCCTCTCTCTCCCCCCTCTCTCTCCCCCTCTCTCTCTCTCCCTCTCTCTCTCTCCCTCTCTCTCTCTCTTCCCCTCACTCTCTCTCTCTCCCTCTCTCTATCTCCCTCTCTCTCTCTCTCCATCTTTCTCCCCCCTCTCTCTCTCTCCCCCTCTCTATCCCCCTCTCTCTCCCCCTCTCTCTCTCTCCCTCTCTCTCTCCCTCTCTCTCTCTCCCTCTCTCTCTCTCTTCCCCTCACTCTCTCTCTCCCTCTCTCTATCTCCCTCTCTCTCTCCATCTTTCTCTCCCTCTCTCTCTCTCCCCCTCTCTATCCCCCTCTCTCTCCCCCTCTCTCTCTCTCCCTCTCTCTCTCTCTCCCTCCCTCTTTCTCTCCCTCTTTCTCTCTCCCTCTCTCTCTCCCCTCTCTCTCTCCCTCTCTCTCTCCCTCTCTCTCTCCCTCTCTCTCTCCCTCTCTCTCTCTCCCTCTCTCTCTCTCCCTCTCTCTCTCCCTCTCTCCCTCCCCCTCTCTCTTTTGTCCCTGCGCCCTTCTAGCATATTTTTTACCCTTATTTGACTGTTTTTTCCCGATAAACTTACGAGGAATGTGTAAAAATCTACGATAAAACAGTATACCTCTTCCGTAAACCTGGAATAAAGACGTGCGATATAGCGCTTATAAGAATGCTTAAAATAATTCATCAAACCGTTTCACCCATAATAAATACTTACCCAAAAAATGTAAAAAATATAGTATAAATACTCATAGTTTTACGCAAATTCTAAAAAATTGCAGATTAGTTCAATGAATAAGTAAAAAGTTAAGCATTTTTTATAAGTGTACTCCGGAGTAGCTAATCCATTTAAATCTCTTCCGACCTCCGGGATGACTGATTTAAATGCCCTCCGCCCTTGAGGGGTTAAGAAACGCTTTCAATCCTTTGCCACGATTGGTAGCTCACAGTATAGGTATCATAAATTTGTTCTTGTAACGGCAATACAATACCTGTAAAACAACCTGATCCATGGGTTGTATGTAGGGAATCCAAGCTCGAGTATCGAGTACCCGGGTAATCGGAATTTGGAAGCCTTTTACGAGTACTCGACTACCCGGGTAATTTGATCGAGTATCGAGTTGCATATTTTTTTTTAAAATCATGCAATTTTCTAACATTTGATTCAACAGAAAATAACAAAAATAACGAAAAAGTGCGCGTAATTAAATACAGATGGCAGGGGCTTAGCAAGGGGAAGGGGCGAGACTTTTAAAAAATCGGATAGGTTTTTGTATTTAAACCCCAAAGTATGCCGGCACCGGGTTTCCCTCCTCCCTCCCCGGTTATTCATTGCACTACCTCTGAGATACCCATTTGTGCTGTAAGAGAGGCGAATTGACTGGGCACTCAAACAAAACAAACAAGCCGAAAAATGTGGCAGAGACAGATTCACTTCAAACCAAGCCTAACACGGTACGCGTACGAAAATAGTGTGCTTATTCAGCACACACGTTCCGTCTTGTCTTCGGACTTATTGCTGCGCAGGCAAAGCGACGAGTATAAACTGAGCGTGCGTGGCGGCCTTTACAAAGACAAACAAATCTTTCAGAGCGAGAGATACCCAAATCGTGATCGTTGCAGGTTGCGTATCTGAGAGGAGAATAAGACCTATCGCCTCTCTCTTGAGAGTTTTATTTGCTCCCTCGGAGGTGAGGATACTCTTGAAAAAAATAAATGAAACGAATGATGATGATGCTTCATCTTCAAAAAAGTCAAAATAGGAAGGAATATTGAATTTTGTCAGCCGAGAAACATTGAATGAAATATTAGCGTAATGTGCTGCAAAGGACGGATTTAGCATTAAAGGAATAACGTCATCTGAAGCCATTAGAAGCTTTGTAAGAAGGCGCAATTTACAACATGCCAAAAAGCGAAACAACGGTGATGAAATACATAATGAAAATTCTATAAAGAAATAAACTGATGTGGGCAACACATGAATTTCTCCATATTTATATGGCAAATTACATGTTTTTAGCTCTGGGATCGTTGTCAATATTTACTTCCGGTTGACAATTAAGAAAAGAAAAAGGAGCGCTACTAAGAATAACTAAGCGTCAATTGTTATCAATAGTCTTCGGTAGGTGGCGTGGTGGTGGCAGCTAAAAATATAAGATATCTCTTAAACAATGCATTATATGGAAAAACGTATCAAACAATGGTTGTAGAAAATATTATTTTCTACAACTTTTATTCCAATACATTTTTACAATTATCAAATATTAAAGCAAATATTTTAAAATGACGGATAAGTGTCAAGAGTAAACACCCACTTTTGGTCGACCGATTTTTACCAAAAACCAATCAGATTTTAACTTTTATAAAAATGTTAAATATAAGATTTTGCGTTGATCTGATTAATAGTTTTTGAGTTAGAGCGCCCAATAAAATCTATCACATACAGACAGACCCACAGACATAATCGAGAAAATAGTCAAAACGTGTTCAGGGGGCCTTGAAACATGTATTTTCCGTTGAAATCTCGAATTCGACTTTTGTTTACAAAATATGACGCCAGATGCCTTTGGGATAATTTTGATCGCAATTATATTTACCCTTGGCAGCGTAGGCATCGCTATCAAGAATTAAAAATGTTATCATAACAATGGAAACAGGTATCACTTAGGGACGTACTTGACATAAAATGAGACGGATAATAGAAATAACTCTTAAACAATTCATTTTTTTTAAATAGTGTCAAACAAAACCTGCAGAAAATTTTATTGTCTACCACTGGGATAATAAAAAATAAATTCACATTAACATTCCTTATTTATCTGCCAGTGAATGATAAATATAGTTTGCTATTCAACAAAGATTTGTATCCTGAATAGTAGCTGTCTTTCATTTTTATTTTTACTTCTGAAATTCTCTTCAATGTTCAAAGTTCTATCGGTAGTTTATTAAAATATCGGCGTACTATTCCTTTAAAAAGTAATTTCCACTATTGCTATAGCATTTTGGTACAAAATATGGCCCATTCATTATAGTTGTTATGTCACATTATAACTTTTTACTTCTTAAATTTACTCTAGAAATGATTAACTCTATTTAAAATATAGCCAAACATCTTTTTAAACCGGTAAGATCTCTAATTCTGCATATGCAATATAATCGGTTATAACGTGGGTATCAAGAGACATAATAAAATTATTTTTATAATTTTAAAAATAAATTTTATATTTGGCACTCAAAAGTCAAAATGAATTTTGATTTAGAATTTTTGTGTATCTTATTTGGCTTTAAAACTTCTTACACTGTTAATTATCCTATGCCTAGAACATTTGCAAAAGTTATATGGCTTTTTGAAAGTTTAAGAAAGCAGAGTTCAACAGGTCAGGGTAAGCAGACCCCCCGACAGACCTAACCCTTTGACGGACTTTTCAGGGTAAGGGAACTTAATATAAAATTGTCGAAATTTCTCGGTTTCTTCGCGGGAATCGGGGGGAGAGGGGTGAGAATCGGGATAAACACTATAGTATCGTAATTGTTTCGGAGATATCAGACACGGAAGTCCAATCACAGCCTATAGGCCCGCCATCTATCGGCCAGTCTGAAATCTGTAGTAGAATTCATATTTCTCGCAAAATTTCACCGTATGTATGACCGCCGCTAGCTGGTATTACAGCTGCTTCAGATGTAAGAAAAACAGGTTAATTGCCGTCATTTTTTACCAATCTAAGCAGTCCACTGTGTTCTGCAATTTATAACTGGACTGATGAATGCATTTTACTTCAATAATTGTAATAACAAAGGTAATATATGTGTATATATATATATATATATATATATATATATATATATATATATATATATATATATATATATATAACACAATAAATCTATAAGGTTGTGTACTACATGAAACCGGGTAAGCGGGCAGTGAAGCAACCGAGCGGAAAATCAAGATAACGAATTGGCATGGCAGTTTTAAGTGGAGGAGACTACGCGTGGGCGGATGAAACGCGCATGACCTTCAAAGTTTTTATTCCGAAGTGAGCAGGAATGGGAAAACATTTGATGACACGGGCCGCATTAGTAATTGCGGTTCCTTTGGCGGGTCATATTAACATATGCAAATGCTTCGGAAGGCCGCATCAGGGTTCACATCGGAAGTTACTTAACAGAATCGAAAGATGTTTCAGCGTCAAAACATTAACAAGAAAAAAGTTTTGTCTCTAATTTTAACCAACAAAAACAAAGTTATCTGCATTATATCTCACAGTTTGCTGTAATAATGGTATCGCGGGCCGTCGTTCCCCACCGCTGGACTACAGCGACCATAATGATTTGAGCGAATACCAGTGAATACAGCCAATAACTGTAGGGAGGTTTAGGAGAGATTTTCTGTGTGTAAAAAACTTGTAATGAAGTAACTTACACTTACTGAAATGATAAATGAGAGGTCGATTTTTTTGAAGGACAGCGTTTTGAGAACCGAAGCTGACAAAGGTTTTTTTAAGGACCACTTTTTGAAGTTTCCAAAATATTAATTACCTTTTACTTCGTAACCACGACCTGTGGGACTCATTTAAAAATTATCGCAATTACTCAGGAAATATTTTTTTTAAAGCCATTTCCCGGGTATGTGGCAAAACCTTTTTTAGATTAAACGAACGAACGAAAAAACGTTACATAAGACTGATAGTACACATTTTTGCTCGAATATTCTGTATCTTTTAAAATATGTTTTGGGGAGATGACATGATCCGCAATATATCCGAATCCGCTGTATAACGAGGCACGTTATAAAGGGGTTCTACTGTAATTCCGTTTAATTGTTCCGATTAAAATTATAATCATTTCCTAAATTGTATTAATAATTTGTACCAACTGATTTCACTATCCTGTCCTTCATAAAGGATATTTTCCTTTTCCTCCACACAGTCATTCCGTGTCTTATGATAGACTCCACCAAAACAATATATATATATACACACACACTCACAAGTAGTTTGTGCTTCAATTCTGCAAGCATTTCATCTTACCTAAAAACATTAATTTTTCAGACATATTTCATTATTATAAATATTTTTAATTCGAAAGTTTGCACCACTGCACCGATTTTTGTTCTATACTTACGGGAGAATAATGGAGTCAAAGCAATCCCTAAAATTTGCAATTTTAAGAATATTATACTTTTTCCATTGTTTGGAACTAATGCCACATATTTCTGCCAAATTTTAATGTTGTAGCACATCCAGCAGTGCAATAATATTTATCTAACGTTTTTAAGATTTTCGCCCATAAGTGTCGATTTTTCACTACTTACATTTTCTATGAAATTATTTGTCATAAATTTTAAATTTGCTTTATCACACTCAAATTTCACATATTTTAGCGCCAAAAGTCAAAAACCAACTCGGTTACCCCCAACGACGTTTTTCTATTTTTTAATGGTTTTGGGATTTCATTCATACCCCCTCATGTATTAGTTTTTTACCATCTAAGAACATTCCTGTTGGATTTTTCGTAAATTTACAAATTTTTAGAGCTACTTTTTAAATGAAAACACTGTCGTGGTAACTGAGTTACCCCCTTGGTAGAGTTTGTCATTGTTTCATTTTACTTTAAATGCAGTTCCGCTATACATATGACTACATGTGCGTAATCTATTCAGTCTATCGATGTACAATGCAAAATAATACATTTTGGTGATGAGCAGCCGCATGCTGAACTACAAAAAATTCTTGTGCTAGTGTGTTATATTGAAAGGCCGTTGTAAATCCAAGTCGGTACCGCATTTTCGTCTGGTTGTGTTCACCATTCAAAGTAATTAATAACTTTTTACTGCAACTGCGCTGTAATTATAAAATATTAATTATTTTTACAACTATTTATTTTCATATTATGCATTTATGTCAGCTTATACTCTTCATGTTTGAAATAGGTAAAGAGTTTTTCAAAGCATTTTGGTTACGGGTAGGTGCGTGTTGAAATATGAAAGGATGATCTTATGTGAATGTATGTTACAGTGCAAGACTGTAGTAAATACAAGACAGCTTCATGTTCTCCTCTGGTTGTGCTCAATACTCAAGGTAGCAAAACTTTTATCACAATTGTGAAGTAATTATAAAATATTCATTATTTTCTTTATGAATATCTATTCTATGTTATTTATTTTATACAGATATCCTAATATTAACATGTCTCCAAATAAACAACTGTTTCTGACAAAAGAATGGTGGGGTAACTGAGTTACCCCCTTTGGGAGGAGTAAGTTGTATAATACCTTGGTAAAGGAAGGGTTAAGGATCCATACCGAGCTGACACGGGTAAGAGACAAAACAATATGATCGGTGTATCGCACTCCGTATTTTATCTCGATCGCATCTGATAATCCTTACATGCCTTTGGTCACTTACTTGATCAGCCTCCATACTCAATTTACTCAAAAGTCACGACTTCTGCTGACAACCTCCTAGATGCAAAAAGAAAGATTTTCTCAGACTGAATTCATACTGATCGCCAAGTATCCCTATAGCAGGTCTCGAAAGGATAACTAACGTAAGTCCTACCACCCGCTTAACAAAATCATTTCACGCATAACTCATTTCGTGTTTGGTTGCTCTATAGCATTTTCATAAATATAGTAATAAAACTTCTATTTTTGGTAGCCATACCCACAATTCATTCTCCGTGTGAAGGAGTCCCATGCTTATTTTTTTGCAATACTGTTTTTATAACCCTGCTCTCACTTGCACTCTTCTCCCGCCAGCGTCCATTCCTTTCCCGTCCTATATCAACCATCTATCCTCCGCGACACCCTCTGCCTCCAAATACCAGGAGTTACACTGAAGACTGTAGATCAATCAGTAGAGTAGATGTACATCTTATGGCTTCTAAGAAAAATAATTTAATTTCAACATTTTCGTACCAACTATTTCAATGATTTTAATTTAATTTATATATAATATTCTCCGCAAATTGGAAGGCGAGTGAGCGTATCTGTTTAGCTCTAAGTAAAGGTAGTATAAGTGCAGTCTTTAATTAATAATTGTCATAATTTTGCTATTAGAAAGACAGCACCTATCAGCAATTACTTAAGCTGAATATCTAGACAAATTTAATAATGTGGGTGGACGGCAAAGATTGATTAGAACATCATAGTAAATAAATTTCTCGTTGTTAAAAATTAGAAAATAATACGCTTTATTCCAATTCTGAGCTAATTTTGGGCAAATTTTGAATGAAGTTTTCTTAAGAATAAAATCTACTTAATTCCTATGGTCGTATGTAGTTCGTATTTAGATTATACCCATTTTCTGACTGCATTGTATGTGTTGAACGGGTATTCTACGGCAACAAACTAAAACCATTTTCCATACGCTCATTGGCATTAAGAGGCTTGAAATTCGAACACGAATAGGGGTTCGGTTTGGACAAATGGTAAAAATGCCAATCGGTAAACTCTTCAGCAGACAGGGGGATGTTGCTAATGCATGTTTGTTCTGTGACGCCAACACAGGGTCAGTACGGTTATAGTGTAGCTCCCGACGGCAGTTACGAGCAAACCCCACCCCATCATCGCGAGGAAGACGTGCCGCAGGTGTGGCAACACACGGCGCCGCAGCACCCGTCGGAGCAACAACAGACTCCCGAACAACAAACAGGCCCACCGACGCCTCAACACCAGCATCACCACTCTCATCCGGTGCTGTCTCCGTTCAGCGCGGTCCCCGCAGCGCTTTCGCACGCCACATCACCCTCTTCGCAAGCTCCGCCGCAGCATCACTATTTCGGACAGGTGAGCTGTTGTTATTGTTATATATATTTCAGTTCAAATGCTGCTTCAGCGAAATTAACGCCTGCCATTTCAAAAATGTTTTGCACTTTCCGCTTGCTTCCTGACAGCGCAAGTCTCAAATCTTTCGAAAAAATACTCTTAAGTAAGAACATCTCTATAAACCATACTTAATTGAATATACCGCGAGGATTTTTCCTTTGTCGTTATTTGAATAAACAAAGGAAGAGGAAATGAAAAAAAACTCGTGTAAAGTTGCTAGGCCAAGGCAACCAGAAAATTGGGTGTTTAAGATGAAAGAATGAATGTGTCATGACCGAAAAGATGAAAAGGATAAATGAGGTTCGCCATTCCACCTATAAAATATTTCATATGCCTCAGTAAGGGCCTTAAGAGAATTGACTCAAATATAGTTTTTTGTAAATGGGAACTTCTATTAGGAAGGACAGACTTATAGTAAAAAAATCTTATATGAATGTATCAATGTCTGTGCGTGTGTGTGCGCGCGCTCGCGTGCGTGCGCGTGTGCACAGTAATACATTGGTTAACGAATCCTCCAAGTACAAAGCTCTTTTATAACGAAGTTGGCAGTATTCTTGCAAAATACTGAAAATTTTTAAAATTTACACAAATCTTGAAATCAATTCATAAATGTCAGTCAGCACGGACTTCGCACAAATGGATTTTGCTTTAGACATTGGAATTTGCAATGGCTGTTCATTTGGACATTGAGGAAGTTGCTGGTAAGGCCGACAAAGGAGGCAAGTAATGGGGCAAATGGAATTGTAGGTGGTGCTATTATTTTGGTAGTTATAGGGTCTGTGACATTGGTGACGGGTGTGGGGAGAGGTGGACATTGCAGCCGTTGCAGCGGGACCTGTCACAGGAGTGAGACCCTAAAAAAAACGGAAGGATTTGTATGGGCAGTTCTTTTTCCATAAATGTTGGATGAATTGGATGTATGGCGGTAGGATAGGATTGGGGGTCAAGGGAAGGAGGTGAAAGGAGGAGGTGAGGATTGGGTGGGCGTTGGAGAAAATTGGATCTCTTATCTTGCGTCAAGTTTTAGTTTGAAATTATCTGCGAAGCATTCATGGCTAAAATCTGTAGGCTATGTTTGTTGTATATCATGATTTTTACTAACTTAAATTTCCACTTGCATCTATGTCAATTCAGACTAGGGCGTGTAACAGTCATATCAACTTCGTTTCAAAATTTATATTTACTCTTGAAACAATTTCTCTAACCCAAAAATGTGTACATATATCATGCTTCCGAAATCTCAATTTCAGAAAAAGTCTTGTGCATTTTAAGAACACCCAAGATCAATCCGGAACATTTGAAGAATGTATAATAAAATTCTAAAACATTATAACACGCAAAATAACCAAAAATATATCTTTGCTAAAGCAAGAGGTGGGAGCATTTTTTCAGGTCTTGCGGTACATATATTGCACTTACCTTAACTTATTTCTATTTCTATTCTTTGCCTCATACAGAAATAGTTTTTAAATCTCACTGCAAAGGCATGGTCAACCTGGTGGTTATTTTTAGTACACGACGTTGTAAGAAAAGAAGCAACTTCGCAGAATGATAGAAAGAGTGTGCATTTCTCGGCCTACCAAGAACTTTTCTGCAAAGTAATTGCTCTTCAAGACGTACAGGACTTCTTCAATTTTGAGGAATTAATGACCGAGTTTTTTCTGAAGAGTGAAGGTTGTGGGATGCGTGTAGAAGCATGGGGAGTAGTGGGGGCGTGGGAAGCGAGTTGAGATCTCTGGAGCGAGGCACGCTATTTCCGCTTCCTTACCGCAAGGGGAAGGAACCGGCCTTCCCAGGCCTTCCCCTATCTCTTATTACTATCCCCTCCTCCGTTTTTCCCAGCTGTCATTGTTTAGGTGTTTTGATTCACCCCCTCCCATTCCTCCACTCTTCTCCCCATTCCTCCTCTCTCTCTCTCTTTTTTTACAACTCTCTCGTGGGAATCTTTTATCGACACTGCATTTGCATTTGCACCGACTCATAATTAGACTTCTATATCTTTCTAATACGGTGACACGCACAAGACAATCTTAAATTCCTTCCATTCGGGGGTGTCAATTTAAATAAGTGGTGGAAAAACGTTTTCCATCGCAGACCGCCTCAGAGGTTGTGACTGCTTAGGCGATCCAGACGGAAGTGTATATGGGAAGCTGCTTATATATACTGCGATATCATATTAGTGTATTAATCTAAACAAAGTTTAACGTTAACACTTTAAAAAATAAGGTTTTATGACATCTTAAGTAACTTGTATGAAATTCTCCGCATTAAATTTCAGGAATCACTTTATAATAATAAATCGGTGATACGAAGAGGAGAAAGTTTCATTTCTACTCCGTCTACTGTTCTCGTATTCGAATCCGCCTGAAAGAGCATTGTGCAGGGAGTTCCATTTAATACCCAACCAAACCAAATTCCGACTCTCCCAACCGGCCTCTGAGAACTTATCCATTCTCGTTTATTCACAACTCTGCTCCAAATCCTGGCCATCTCCTCACCCCCTACCGCTTGGCCCAATCTTTCTGCCGCGCCGTTCACCCTCATTTGAGTGCCTCCCGCGGAAGCGTCATTCTGTTCTGGCAACCAAATGACGTCGGCAGAGGGAAATAATGGAAAATCTCGTTACAACGTACTTCAGTTGTATTTCATAGTAACGCACTTTTCAGTTTGGCTTTCTTTATTATAAATCTCCGTCGAATGCGGAATACAAGCAATGTAAAAATATTTCAGTTTAACTTACATCAATATATCGTAATTTTTATTCTAACGGACAAATTTACCCCGAAAGGGTATTTTTCCAATAAAATTTTTTCCGTCTGAAAATTACTCAAAGGCAATCATATTCATTTTTAGAGATGTACTGCATCGAATCATCAAAATTCCGTATCATTTTCGTTTTAAGAGTCATTGATTTACGGATGCCGCCACGACTAGAAGTCGCGGAAGGCAGACAAAACAGTATGTTCATTTTACTTTATATCCAGTCTTCACCCTTGAATGAGCCAATAATCCCATAATACCTCCTTGCCTTAGTTTGTCTTTACGGTAAGAAACAATAAGTCCAAATCAGGACTAATGCAGCCTGGTTTCCCAAACTTGACGTCCCGAATTGATTACTTATATTGACAGGAAATGTTTCGGTATGTGTTAGTCATTCCAAGGGATTTCCATACCATAAATACCATTTTTAGTTCATAGTTTATCAATGATCGAGAAAAATTGAAAAAAAATCGAGCATTATCAGGTTTAAAATACTAAAGCCAATGTCAAAATCTCCTTCTGAAATTATATTTTGCATGTTTTTTAAACAAATGTTACTGTCTATACGCTAATATGTCTGGATCAATTGCCCATTGCTAAACAGTAGTCTAGCGGAAAAGAAAATAACCCATTTGTTTACTCGTCTATGTTCAAGCCGAGTTCGGTGATAATCGTCTCCATGACAACAATCCGATAAAATGCGATTTAACACGCAAAATGCTGTTTTAGTAGAAATTCAAGAAAATACGATTAATTACCAAAATTTGGTGATAAGAATTAGAATTTACATTATTTTCCCCTTATAACAGTAGAAATCTCTCTCCGATATCATAATTTTAAGATATTTTAATGTATTAAATAAAACATCTCTGCACGATGGATTTGAGATTTCCTGTGTAAAACAAATAGGGGAAAACGTTCCTGGAATCGAACCCGGGACTTAAATCTTTGCCAAATAAAAGATAGCTCGGAGGTGGGCTCTGGCAGCACAGACTTCATACCAAGTTTCATGAAAATCGGTCCATTGGTACAAAAGTTGTTAGTAGGGGACACACACATACACACACAGACAGGAGCATTTCATAAGGCTATGTTTCCTGTGAAAACCAGCCTAAAACACCACAATGCAGCTGATCCTGGACTTAATGAAAAGCGACTCCCTTTTAAGGCAGTCGATCATATTGCGTCACCTTCATTAAATTAATTTCATGCTAAATATGAACATACATAAAATTCAAAAAATAATTAATTTAAATAAAAAAATTTCGTCTTCACGATCCTCAGAAAAACTTTGTGTCCACCCTGTCTCCCAGAGGTATCTCAGAATTCCCTTTGCCTATTGAATGAAACCTGCAGAACTCCTCCAAGATCCAAATTCCTTGATTTTCCGACATGAAAAATTATTACGAAGTTACATGTTACACTGTGATGATACCTACATTTCAACTTCCTTCTTATATAAAATTTGATAATTTTTCAAATGTAGATGTAAACTCTGAAACCATCTCTTTGTTTGCAGTTAGTTCCATTGTGAGGAATATTACAGAGCCAGGTTTGGAAATGAGTAAGGACACTAAGTAGGGGAAAGAGGCAAAGCCATTATCCTCATTAAAGGCATTGGATTCCATGGAGAAAGTAAAAGTATTTATTTCGAGATCTGATGACGTACCAAAGACATTATTTCATCCATCCGATGATGCAAAAGAATGTAACCTGAAGCAGAAGAAAATACCTGAATAGTTAAACAAGCAGTATGTATTTTCTATATAACCTAATTTCAGTATAGCGTAGAAAAACACATGTTCCGCAGATATGCGTTGTATCGAGATTTTTCATTGTAGAGCGGTCGACGGTGGCAAAATCTAATATATACGCATCACCGTGCTTTTTGGCTCTCATAGAAACATCACTCCTTCCGAAAGGTGAGAAAGATTTAGTATTCAGTTGAAGGATTTGGTAATTACACTCTAGTTTTTTCAGGAGAAGATATATTAACTTGAATTCGGTTTTCGGTGTTTATCGAATCTAGTGGCTGCATTTCTGTCTATTATAATAAGGTTAATGCCCTTTCGTCATCTTGTTCGCAACGTGGATTTTTGTCAACTTCATGTCCCTTTTCTTAGATAAAAACATTTTTTACAAAGTAATCGAATGACAACGGATGAAAAATAATAATATTATTAACGTAATAATATATTAACGTATTAATGGATTATAACGATTTGAAAATAAAGCTTGAATACCTAAGTGTTTTTAAAACAACGATTATTTATCCCTGTGCCCAGGGGCGGATACAGGGCTAGGCGACCACATAAGGCAGGGGTCGGCAACCTTTTTCACAAGAAGATCCACTTTTTCAAATTATGAATAATACGTAACATAAGAAGAGCAGCAGTTATTGGCGGATCCACGGGGGATGACGGAGGCGATCATCCACCCCCATCCCCCGTTAGCATTGCCGTTGTTTCACGTTTTGCGACTATCACCGTAAAACAAACGTTTCTTCTAATAATATATATATAATATATATATAATATATAATCTTTTTTATTTTTCTGCAATTTTTATTAAAATTATTAACGAAACCAATTTCGTTCGGCGTGTTTTAGATGTTTTAACAGGGAGAGTTGCCGTAGGGAGCCGCACGAATGTCGTTAAAGAGCCGCATGGGGCTCAGAAGCCGCAGGTTGCCTACCCATGGCCTAGAGCCTCGCGCCTCATAGGGGCCTCGCGCGTGCCCCCTAAAGGCAAACTAGGAAAGAAACGCTTTGATGGTGGTGCGTGAGCAATCGCACTCGAAACATAGTCTAGAAAGCATTCGCGGATGTTCATTTGGAGAAAAGCGAAGAGCGATTAAAAGAAACAGATCTGGAGATAGGAAGTAAATAAACAATGAGCCTGTGCAGTAACGCACGGAATGCCGTCGTGAAGAGATTAAGGTTAAAAGTTTTTGCGGATGTGTTAGAGATCGAGTCGAACGATGAAAAGAAATAGACCTCAACTAACTCCATCTCTCACTTGGAAATCCAAAATCAGAAGAAATTTAATTCCACCGCTCTTTTCTGGACTTAAATTGTACGTCGGACGGCGGGATGTGATGTTCTCTACGTCGGACGGCGTTGAATTAATTAGTCAGCAGCTTAATATTAGAAGTGAAAGAAATGTTTACAGAGTTTGGAAAGTCCCAGCACAAAGAACTAGTCATACATTTTAGATGGTGAAGACGATCGTTGTAAAAGAGAACTGGGTTGTTCGAGGACTTGAACAGTCGGACTTCGCTGTTCCTCATAGTTGGTTCGTAGTTCCCGTGAATCAACAATAGCTAAGTAGCGTTATCGCAGGGCATTTTATTGTATTCGTGAATCATTATCATAATTAACATCGTTATTTTAATCTGAATAAAATATTTAGTTAAGTGTTATTACATTAAGAAGAATAATTAATCCCATTTAAGTATTAAAATGTCAGGGAGAGATCGGGATAAAGATAGGGAGTTTGAATCAGGAGCATTTAAAGGAAAAACGTGCTCTTTTGGAAGAATCACAACAAAGATGTAAAGGACCTTTGAAAACATTTTTCAAGAAGGAATGTAGTGAAATAACTGATTCTAGTTGCAGTGTTAGTGAGAAAAATAAAAATCTTATTGATGTCAACTATGAAAGTAGAAATGAAAATCTTGAAGACCCCAACATAACTGTGCAAACTGGAACTGAAACATGTGTAATTATTCGAAATAGCCCAAAATGGTGTGATGACTATGATAGTGGTCCTCCGTCAACATCTACGTCAGAAGAATTTGTTGCAGTTGGGGAATAGCCTAGTGTATTCGCCAATTATAGTGATCCTGGTATGTAGATTTTCCCTTGGACCCATAAGCAATTGAGCAATATTGTTCGGAAAGGTCCAATTCGCATCTTAAGAGAAAAAGATTACTTTCCGTTAGATGATAAAAACTGACATTTTAGTTCATTTTACTACAATTGTGTATTAGACAACTGTGAAAAGCATCTCCCAACACATAAGAGTAGAAAACCGCTGTTGTAAATCAAGAGAAGATTTTCTAGACGGATTCGATGTGAAATTGCTAGTTGAAGAATTACGAACTACGGCTCAATGTTGTTATTACAGTGAACCAACTACCGCTAATCCATTTGAAGACTGTTCCACGATCTACATCAGAAGCTGTAAGTGCGTGTGTGTATATATATATATATATATATATATATATATATATATATATATATATATATATATAAAACGTGGCAAAATTTCTTCGCACCACATAATAAGTATGAACTTAAATAATTTCTTTACTAACGAAAGAGGCATTTTCAAAATAATATAAGATAGGCAGATAAAATAGGTAGTACTGAAAAATTAATTATTTTCTCGCATTGATCATACTTTAAATACAAAGAAAATTAGTCAATGTGATGGATGAGCTTGGATATATGTAGATAGCATTTTAATATTTGGTTCAAGTTTAGTAAACTTCCAGCGAAGGTCCGGTTCGAGGTTCATTCTTGTTCGATTTTGGCTTTTAATTACCAACATAGTAGAAACCCCCATTTCACATAGACAAGTCGTGCAGAAAGGAATTAGTATTTTCAACGCTATGTCAGAAAGAGTGGGATATTCAGCTGGTCTGTTTCCCTCACGCTCATATTTTCAGGAATAGAATTAATTGAAACAAACGAGTTTCTCGCCTAATTCAGTTCAGAATAATTTTGTTTAAAATAGCAACGTGAAAACGCAAATAGATAACGATACGTCGGCAGTAGAATGTGAGCTATTGAACGGCGCAGCGGACGCGTCCGGACGGTGCGGGCAATAGTCCGTCCCTCTCTGTGGTCACTCGTTGTGCAGTTTGGGGGAATGCTGACACTAAACTCGCGTACCACTAGTGGTACGCGTACCATAGTTCGAGAATCACTGACCTAGGGGCCTCGCACCCTCTAAGTCGGCCTTTGCCTGTGCCTATGCTCTACGCGGCTCGCTAAGCAGGACAAACTCAGTCGTCAGAAATGAGGAGCACTCGTGCCATATTTTACGATAATCTACAAAATATAAAAATAAAACTATAGTATCTCTCCCTATGTCCATCCATATTCCAAATTAATTGTTGCCGGACAAACTTACGACATCGGAAAATTATTATAAGACTTTTTCCATTCAGGTATTATGCACTATCCTAATTCTATTGGTCTGTCCGGGTGGCGGTGGCGGAGTGGTTAGAGTGTTGGCCTTCCACGCAGCGGTCCCAGGTTCGATTCCAGTCGAATTTTTCAACCTGGGGTCGTCCCGTCCCCTACTTGTGCGATTTGAGACCGCGCATGTCAGCGCTCCGTCCTTCGGAAGGGACGTTAAGCAGTTGGTGGCCCCCTTGGTGCCAGGCACCGGGTTTTCCTCCTCCCTTGTGTATGTGTTCGGTGTGGAAGGAGTAATGGCTATAATAATCCAAGAGGTTGATTAGCCAGAAATTCCATACAAACAAACAAACAATTGGTCTGTCCGTCCTCCCGCCGGAACGCTGCTTTGAATCGTATTGAGGGAAATCTGAAGCTCGACGGAGATTTTTTTAAACTTGTTTTGACAAGCTTTCCGACTAGATAGAAGATTGAAATTTGGTATGAATATTTTTTCTTATAGTAAAAGCTATTTACAAAAAATCCTCAAAAAGATCCGGGTTCGACTCCAGTAGATCATTTGGATTTCCCATAAGATGATATGTAAAAATTAATTTTTCAACTAACAGACATTTAATTTTTTGCAATTTAAAGTTACCTGGAAAGAATTGACCTACGATCTTCGGGCCGAATCGTTATAAAGAAAAAATAATGTTTATTACTCTTATCACCAAATTTTGCCTACGATTCGAAATCGCTCAAGTTATGCGTTTAAATCATATTTATAGGAGAATTTCAAGCTTTTTAACGATATGTTGCCTTGCCGACCGTGACATTATTAAACCTCGAGGTTGTATTGTTGTCTCTGTCCTTATACTATATTCGTAAAGAGAGCGTGTTTTGAATGAATAAGAGAGAGATAAGGCGCCCGAATTTTTAAAATGAAAATCGTGTTTTTCATTAATTTCTTTTCACTCGATTTCACATTGAAATTTTTTGTAATTAACTATTTTTATAGTTATTTTTTCAGTGCATCTTATAATTTACCAGAGCTATAAATTCTCATCGCATATACGAAATACGCAAACAGCCATTTCTCGACATGCAGATCTTTTTCGTTAACATTTAAAAATATCTCAAGGATGAGATATTTAGTTTATGCGGAGAATAAAATGTAAATCACCAAAAATTAAGTTTTAATACGATGTTTTCACACATTTTATTTATATTGAGGCATTGAAGTAGATTTCTGCTGGTTCTTTATATATTTTATCTTATTATTTCGATTTTCCTCGTATTTTCAGTAAATATTAGGGTAATCATTTGGCTTCTCTGATAATAATTATTTATACAATGTAATTAAAATAAAGATAAAATTTTAAAAACTCTGATTTGATTGTGCATGAAAGCCAAACCAGATCATAGCAAATTTTACTGATTTTTCATATCTAAATCAAATATCTTTGGAATACATAATGGTGATCCCGTCGTATTTGACAGGCAATTACGCTAGTTCGTATATAGTATTTTTTGCTTGTATTCCAATTCAACGTTGTATTTTTTGTTTGTTATCACTTTTATATATCCAATTTCCTCTCCTGACGACTTCTATACCTGCAATATTGATTGTATGGTCACAAGGATAATAAATATTATAATTATTATTATTAATACCATTTAGTGTATTAATTATTTCCCAGAATTACAGCTTATGCCTATCTGCCTAGGATCTTTAGATCATATTACCCCATCAATTTCTAGCTTTGGCAATCTCCTCATTTGAGAGGGAGTGGTTCTCTTCGACGTTCTTTTGGAGGACTTTCGTTGGGGCTGGTTGATACTAGCTTGGCTAGCCCGGACATAACTAAGAAAAATACCCGCGTTTCAGAAACAGAAAAAATTATTTGTTACGGTAGTTCAGAATTAGAATATCCGCCCGGTAAGTGGAAGACCCAGGTTCGATTCCCGATCATAGCAGAACTTTTTCCTGTCTCCGAATTATTTCACACCATTTAATGTCATTGGGTGTTAAATTGCTTAAGACAATAAATGCTAATTTTATCGGCAATAAATGTTATCTAAGTTGCTGCAATCGTTACTGACTTTGATTCGAAGTTTATATTTAATTTTTCCGTATAAACCGAGTTGGCTCTGGTCACGTTTAACTCGGATTATCGAGACTCATGATATTTCATGAATTCTTCACTTAAATCTTCTATCTTTGTCATTAATTTAAATAGTTGCCCATAGTGCTCTTACGGAGAAATAATAAAGCTGACCATTTCGTTCGATTGGCATTGTAATGGAAAGCTGTAAGTTAAAGAACGTAGCGAAATTAAATCATTTGTTTAAATCAAACTTAATCGTTACTGATTAATTACTATTAAATTGGAAACAACGTTCCAGAACCCGGACAAAGACCAAATAAATAACTTTGCTAGTGTTTATGTAATGGAAGGGCGTGGGGAAGGGCGCAGCAGCATTATTTTTCACCCGGACGTCAAGCATCCTTGGCGCTGTCCTGCTTTGTCTGTCTGGTTACGGGCGTTTCCACTCCTTGCGTTCGATCCGAAATGAGGTATTATTGTCTCAGTGAGGTGTAGTGCATTTTATTCTGTTAAGTTAGGAAGGGACGGAGCGTGATATATAATTTTAATAGCCTACTCTATATTTTTTCATTTTGTTTTTTTTTTGCGCCAACGCTTTACCGAGTAAAATAGGAGAATAAGAAACCCGCTTATCACTCAAAAACGTTTCAAACTTTCAGGAATTACTTGGCTACGCCACATTTAAATTTTAGGCTGCTCGAGGTCTACATTAAAGTCATGATTTGAATTCTAGGAGTGTTTATTTTCTCCATTTGATCAACACGAAGATGACTGTAGCGCATGAATCATTTTCATATGAAAATTACTTAGAATCATAGTAGAAAAACAATGAACGCTTAAAAGAATGAAATTCGGTTCGACTGCAATTGATTTTGGAATATGCGTCGAATCGGTCCACAAATTAGTTTTGAACGCAAAAATCTTTTTATATTAAAATTTTTATATTAAAATGTTTCGTCTTCGCAGTGATTTCCATTTTTCTCAGTTTCGTGCAATAGCGTATGATAAACGGGATTATAATTAAGCCTTGCAACTGCCCACATATTGACGAAATTTCTACGCTACTTTGAAGTTTAAACTACACAATGGCAACTATAAGCAATACGATGGTAGCGAGCATAAATAAATATTCCATTATTCATTGATATTATGTTAACGAAGGTTCCTAAGCCAGATATAGAGATTAAACCTGCTGAATTCTTTTGAAGATTTTGAGTACATTTTCTACAAAAGCTGAATGTTTTTAATCTTTGATTAAAAACAGAAAAACGAAACTCATAAATATATTTTAATGAAAAGTTTTATACGTACATTAAATTAAAAATTATTAAATCAACAAAAAGATAAAATAATTTTGAGAATATAATGGTTGCCTCGCCTTACGTTAAATAAAAAAATATTCATTCTGTGTGTAAGATTTTATGTATATGACGCTGAAAGAGAGCTACCTTTTTAGGAGAGAATGAGGAGAATGCGAGGAAGAATGGAAAGGAGAAAGAGGAGAAGAGAGAGATAGAGAGGAATGGGAGGAAGAGAGGGCGGAAGAATGGGAGGGAGAGAGAATGGGAGGGAGAGAGAATGGGAGGGAGAAGAGTGAGAGAGAGAGGAAGAGAGAATATAAGAAAAAATGGGAAGTGCCTTAATTAATAATACTGATCCACGCATACCCTCCTATTTGACGGCCAGCTACGCTAGTATTTCCTATGATAGTCTAAGCTCGACCCTTTGAAATTTTGTGCCCGAGTAATTCATTGAGTAACAAAAGGATAATGGTTTCAGTTCAGGTGGCTGACACATTTCCATCTTATTAAATTGATATTTTTATCCAGTCTACCAAGAAAAATCGCCGGCAAGACAATTTGAGTTCCATCCTGTGCCTCCAAATTCGCAGCCGAAAAAACATATTTCGGAGGATGACTACGGCTCGTCCAATAGAATTGCCTCCTGAGAGTGAAAATGTGAAAAAAACGCCCGCGGACGTAATTCACTCCCGGCATCGGTTGGCCTTAAGTTGGTGCTCTTCTTCGTCCGCTGGGACCACGAGAACCCTTTGCGGCCCCGGACGTCCATGTGGGAAAGTCACCGGTGGTGGTTCTCAAGGGATCAGGTCGACGGCGGTGAGATTGGTGGTGGGTGAGATTAGCCTTCGCTTCCGGCATCTGCCCCTCCATTCACTCTCACTTCTCTCTCCCGGTTCCTTCGCCTCCCTCGCTCCAATCGTAACGCGATTATTTTCTCCGCTGGGAAAATTGAGTGGCGCGTATCTAGTGTCGCGAAACGGCTCCTCCCTGCATGCAACGCAACTCATTCATGATGAACCTTCCTCTTGCGGAAAATAAAAATAACATTTACGGAATTAGCGAGTGACTAGCAGTCAGCCAGTGATCAGATTTATAGTAGTGATGGAAGGTAGAACTCCGTAAAAATATAGCAGCTCAGTTCGCTAGCATTGTTTCTTTGTTTTATCACAAAGTAGTTAAATATGAAACAGTATTTCAATCATAATTCTACTTAGTAATGTAATTTCTCTTCGTGCACGCTGTCGAGACATGTTCAAAAGTAACTTGCACACGTATGGGCAATAGTTTTTATGCGAGAAAACGACTGAAATTTAGATGATATCTTAGACAAAATATTAGTTTCCTTCATAGTCTTGGTTGATGCGTTAGTTTCGTTACAATCGTATAACGTTATATCTTCTCTGAATTTCAGTTTGCCAATCAGTCATATAAAAGATTCCAATTTCAGCTGCTACCTACAATAAATTCGGAGACGATTTATATTAAAGAATTTTGAAAATCCCCAAGCTCATTTATCCTAAAAAGAAGTAAAATGATAAGAGATAAGAATTGAAATAAACATTACGGGCGGTTATTTCAAAACAGTCATAATATTTTCACCCTCTATTGAGAACTCTTTACGATTTACGTTATTGGAATGTGCGTTAACTTATTTCTTTGCAAATTTATAGACATTGGTTCTCTTTCTCTCTTCAATTTTTTTTGTTATACAATTGAGTGATGGTTTAATGAGCATTTAGCCTAATTTACGCAGTAAAAGCCCTCCGATCTGGCCTACTTCACCTACAATCTCTATGTAAATTATGAATAGCTGGTAACCCCGTCACGCTCTCAATTAACGAATAGCTCAAGAATGATCTAATCAATTTTGGTCATTCTGACAGAGCTTTAATCCTGAGTAAGATTTAGATGATCGTCGAATACGATAACGGGCCGGGTTCGATCCCAGAGAGGTTTCATTCATCCATTTGAATAGCATAGAAATTTGAATTGATAGTCTTAAGCGAAACTTTGTGGAACGATTCTATAATTATAAATCGGTGCAATGCATTTTTGATTTGCATTTTAAATTTATTAGAATCATTATAAAAACTCAAATTTTGAATAAAAGAACACCTAAAAGGATGGACGTTTATTTTCTTAGAGTCGATTTTCATATACGACTCGAATTGGTCCATAAAGTTGTTTTGATCATGAGAATATTGTTTTTTTGAGAAGAAAATTTTTCTTAACCATGAACAACTGAATTCATTGTTACCGTATTCATGAGCACACTTTCGTTAAATTGGATTTAGATAAGGAGAACGGAAGAGAGAGTGAGGGAAGGAGATAGAGAGGGAGTGGGAGGGAAATTGATGGAGGGAGGGAGATAGAGGGAGGGGGGAGAGGGAGAGGGGAGGGGGAGAGGGATGGGGAGGGGGATAGGGAGGGGGAGGGAGTGGAGATGGGGGAAGAGGGATAGGGAGAGGGAGGGGAAGAGATGGAGAAAATAGGGGAGGGGAGGGGGAAGGGGGAGAGGGAGGGGGAGGGAGTGGAGAGGGGGAAGAGGGAAGGGGAGAGAGAGAGGTAGAGAGGGAGGGGAAGAGATGGAGAAAATAGGGGAAAGGTAGATAAACGTCTTTATTCTTGAGCTGTGTACAATGATATCCAACTGAAACAAAATAAATGACGGATGTTTGCTTAGCATATAACCGTCTTCGATATACGGCGCTATTAACTATTAGTTTCTTAAGCAACGCATCAAAGATTGTGTTCCTTAATGTTGCTATCTGGAATCAAATTTTGACTAAGGTCAGTAATGTTGACATTTACGATATATAAATAAACGATCTCAAAGTATGATAAAAGCAAAAATATAATTAAAATAACAAATAATATGTTTCTTCCCGTCATATTGACGGAATTCTACATAAGTTTCTTTATAAAAACTGGGAGGAATGTAAGAGCGTTCTTTCTTTTGACAGCTTTTCATGGAAAAGCAATGGCGGCTGTGAAACAAGGTTGAGTAACCTAGCATATTTTCCATAACCCAATATTGCCAAGCGTTATCATATGTGTACGGTTATTATTTCACATAATATGTTTCCTGAGGTCTTCATACAGTATTGTTAGTATTCGGCATTTATTTCATATAAATAATAGATTATCTAATCACATAGGCGGTGACAGGTGAGAAGAATAAAATTTTTAACCTTTAACTACAAAGGTACGGTCTGAGATATATGTAAACTTCCATGTATAAAAATGAAAAAAAAATTAAAATTATTAATCTATTAAAAATGTGCTGGTAATATAGTTTTATGGCAATATCGTTATGAGCTTGAAATGAACATTCCCATAATTTGTAAAACTACCTTGTGCAAAATTTTTCAAAGTTTTATTATAACTATCAAATAAATGAAAATAATATTTTTTGTTCTATAAAAATGTGAATCACCCATACATTGCAAAATTTCACTTATCATGGAAGACTCGGAACATACTCGAACTACAGCCCTTTATAATACTCTAAGGTGATCGAAAAACAGCAATTATCATTTTATAGCGAAGTATCAACGATATTTTAGTTACAATAAAATGTGAAGGAGCAAGAAAGAAATGTACTTCATAAATAAAATTCACTGAACTTCCAAAGGTGTTATTTTATTTATTACATAGAAAAAGGATTTCTGTGTATATCCAATGAAAATCTTATCCTAATTGCTCATTTGGGTATAAGTATGTTGCACTGGATATCACAAAGTTGGAGAAAATTAAGTATAATGTTTCATTTTATTGTGTTGTTGCTTCTTCCCGATTTCTCATCAAAGGACACTAAGACTGTGATTTTAAACAATATGGTTCTCCTTGTGGCTTTATTAGAAACATTCCAGTTACAATCCATCAACATCTAGTATTCTTTCTTCATTACGATACTGGTTGTTTTCCCAATGTTACCAACCGTTTTCTGCGTGACGTCCTTTCTTTTTCTCCACAGTAGCTTATCCTCAGCTCTATATTTTTTACGTGGCATTAACAATACTGAATTGATTGGTTGGTTACGCTCTTAAAACGCGAATAACTCGATCAATTATGCAGATATGAACTTGAAATTTGGCAGAAATAATCTACTCTGATATAAAAATGCTATGACTAAGGAAACTTTACGAAAAATGTTCACAGTTTCACCCCAGGAGATGATTTGCATTCCCCATAAGATAACACGTAAAAATCGACTTTTTGACGTTCAGACTTTTCTTCCTTTGGAAATTAATGTTAAAAAACATCAACCCACGACCTTTGAATCTAGACCATTTTAAAGCAAACATTATAAGATTTCTTATCCTGCTCATCTTTTTTTCCCTACAGTTAGAATTCTCTCATTTTAAACGTTTATTTCACATATTTTGGGGAAATCTTGCCACCTTAACAGGATGTTGCCTTGCCTACCAATTACATTGTTAAACCTCAAAATCCTATTGTTATTTCCTTATGGGTTTAAGCGTGCTTTGAAGGCTATTAATACGAGAAGAAGGGAAAGAGCACGCAGTTATTTTCATATAAATCATTGTGAACAACATCCGTTGCGTTATTTACGAGAAGGAATACCTAAAGAGCTGAAATACTATTAAAAAATAAAAATCGCAATAATGTGCTATATCCAATATTATTGAAACGGTATGGAAATCTTAGGAACGTGCTGGACGTTTTAATAAACAAACCTAGCATGTAAAAAGTTAATAGACTGAAGGATTTGTTGTTTAAGAGATAAAGTCCGCTTGTGGCGCTATTCCTCAGAATAACATTTATAAATTTTAATTTAATGTAACTATATTTTATGTGGACTGAAAGTAAAAAAAATATGCAAGAGAAAGATGGATAATGGCTAGAAGAAAAAGAGGGAAAATACGAGGGAGAGAGGGAGAATAAATAGGTAGATATGCGTCTTTATTTGGGCGAGATTGAGACTAAACAATCTATTCTTCCATCTAACCCATAGAATAGGAGGGAGAGAGAGAGAGAATAGGGAATGAGGGAGGGAGGCAGAGGAAAATGGAGGAAGAATGGGAAGTACCTTAATTTTAATATATAAATTGCACACACCCGTAATATTTGACGGGCAATTATGCTAGTCCATATAGTATAATAATTCTCAAGTGTCTGTCTATCACGCTTATTACGGCCCTTCCAGATATAATTAAGAGATGAAACTTTCAATACACTTAAAAGCCTATAAATGACGATCGCGAAAAATAAAGCAACCCTGAAAAGGTCCCAGGTTCGACTACAGGAGACTAATATATTTTCCCATAAGCTTTGAAGTGATTTTCGATTTTTCAAGGCGCAAGATTTTTTTCCTTCATTCATCGTAATACGTAAATATAGACCAATTTTTTTCCGTTTTTGCTTCATTCGACGTCTAAAATTATAACATATGTTATTCTTGCAATTTTTACACGGAAGAATCTGTCAGAAATGCGCATTTATTTTCGACATTTTATGGCTTTTTCGTACTCTTTCTTGATGTTGCCAAGGCGACTCACATTGTTGCCTTGGACTCAATTAGCGTCTATTAAGCCTTCAAATATACTAGAAAATTGCGTGAATAGAATATTAACGGGGGAATCAAGAACTAAATATAGTGTGGACAGCATTGTTAGTGACAAGCAGAATGAATTCAATGACGTACCTTCAGAATACCTACACAGCCTAACTCAACCAGACTTGTCCCCATACAGACTGATGTTAAAAGTTAGGTTAATTGTTATGTTGATTCGAAATTTAGACACTAGGAGAGATTCATTTGACTACCACAGAGGTGAAAATGCTGGAAAACACGAATGAAGATAAATTATTAATTCAAGGATATAAATAGCACCATCAGATACAAATATACCGTTTCATATAAAAAGAAGACAGTTTCCAATAATAATAGCATTTGCTATGACTATAAATAAGGCTCTAGGGCAAACATTCCATAAAATACATTTACCAGAGCCAGTGTTTAGCCATGGACAGCAATAAGTTGCATTTTCGAGGGTTTCGAGATTAGAAGATATCAAGGTAACCATTTCAGAGAGCTCTGGGCAAGGAAAAGAAAAAAAGCAGCATTATTACAGGCAGGGGCGGCCAGCGTCCCCCTCCGTTAATGTTTGTTGAAATATTTACAAAGGACATGTTAATTTATTCATCGCTCTGTAAAATTTATTGACAATGAAAGATTAAAAGGAATGCCATCAAGATTCTAGCCTGTTCGTCGATATAAATTGGTATCCAATATTAAGTCACTTGCAAGTAATGCATAGATGAATGATCGGGATAGCGCCCCCAAAATTTGGCGCCCCGGGCAGCCGCCCGGTTCGCCCGAAGCTCGGGCCGGCCCTGGTTACAGGAGAAATATTGTGTATGAAGAAATTTTGGAATAGCAATGACAAAAGCATGCATATTCATTGGAAAATTAAAATATTTTATATAAATACCACACCGTTCTATAAAAGGGAGAGGCAACTAAAATTGAGCATATAAATTATAAAAACAAACATCACATTCAAAATTGCAGTCGTCTGATTATTTGTGTTGGTAATCATTCATGAGTGAAAAGTGAAATAAATATCTGAATTTACTGAATATGAGAAAATGCATATATTTCAATAGAAATAAACAATTTAAAGCATTAATAACAAACAACTCTGAAAATAATTGCTGTGTATCATTATTTTCCTATTGTGTGTATTTACTTATTAAGTGAATCATGAGGTCTGCGTCCACTGTTCGGGCTCTAAAGGATGAGGACTTGACTTCAATTGCCCGTTGGTTCAGTAGTCACTACTTTAGGCCTCCAACATCTTCATGAAGAAAGTTTATGTTTTCATATATAGGTACATAGGTATATTTTAGTTGATATAAAGTCCCCCTTCTTTTCGACACCACGAGCCGCCCCTGATGGCACATAGGACTTTACAGATCGTATTTATTCAATAGGGGGCCGTTCATGTATTACGACAGAAAGTGTTTAACTATTTTTGACTCCCTTGTTCCTCCATGCCAGCAACCGTTAGCATTTGGGTGACCCTCCCCCCCTTCGTTGTACCCCCCTTTTTAATAAAAATTAGAAAATGCATAGTTATGCATGGCAATACTTTTTAATGTCTTCTTATAGCGCTGCAATGCATTTTAATGCTCTTTAAAGCACAATGAGGAAAAATTTATCAGATTAAAAAGTAAAGCTATAATTACCGAAAAATCAGTTAAATACGAAAAGAATTCTAATGTCGGGCGAAACGCGGGTAGCAAGCAGGCGGAAGCTTGCTGCGAACGAGCTGTCGCGACACGTATATCGCACGTAAAAAGTAAAAAATTTCTTAGATGATAAATCTTAGGTAAGCATTGGTCATACTCCCATACCTAATGCCCCATATGAAAAGGGGTCCTTTGAAGTGTACCGACATCGTACAATACAAGGATCGACGGCTTCACTTCCTCGCCAAAGGAATGCTTGTCATATTTTTTAACCGTAAAATATCATCGACCTCGGCCGGGAATCAAACCAACAATATTTAAAACCATTGTGGAGTGTTTCAACCACTGCTCCACCGGCGTAAGTTAATAAGCATACTCGGAGGCGGCGCTAGCGGGTAGCAAAGTAGGCATTTGCCTAGGGGCGCTAAAAAGAACTAAAATCCATGCGTAAAATTACGTAAAATAAACAAATACCATTTCCAAATCATATAACGTCTCAATGGTGGAAAAATCAAGAAAATAAATAGCGGTTGAAAAATTCAGCTTGGAAAATATTTAAGATTTATATAGGGGGCCCCATATTATTTACTGCGGGGGGGGGGGCACAGTTTTTTCGGTACGCCACTGTGTACAAGCATCTTAATTACTTGCATTTTATTACAATAAATGCATCCTTATGGTGTTGTATATAGAACGATGAGTGTCTCCGGCTATCTGCAAGATGCGGAGCTCGTTGACCCAATAGAAAGGCTAGGACATGTCTGTTTATAACAATTAAGATTCGAGCCTTTTAAAGATTATTTATATAACATGGTTCAATTAACCCTCTCCGTTCCAAATTTAAATTCTTCGTATCCACAGTTTTGATGCTATTATTTTGTGAATGGCACGGACTAAGAATATCAGTTCATATATCTGATAATATCTCAAGAATGATTTGCGTATGTATCTTATTGAAATTTTTATTAAATAACAGTTTTTTATTGTATTTTTTACTGCCTTGCTATGGGTTTCATTTTCCACTTCTACTTCCTTTTTCTGGTGGTATTGCACCTGCCTTTGCTAATTGTAGAATCAACTCCAGCGCGTGTAATTTCTTCTTCTAACTCACTCTTGCTTCAATTCTCCCTTTCATATGACAGATCTGATAGTTTCGAAGCATTATAACTTTCAGAATTACTAAAAGAGTCACTTATTTCACAGTAACGTCTTAACTCGAAACAGCCATGGTCATAACTGAGGATTATCATTGAAAATGACATTTTCAAAGTATTTACAGATTCAGCAGTTAATCGTGTGAAGAGAGAGACGGGTATAAGAGGTGCAATCAGGGAGTTGTCGAGCAGTATATTTTAAGTAGTCCCTTGAAACTTGATACATCAAGTCCAGCGATTTCTGCTATTATTGGAAGCACTTTTGGAACTCATGATTCGTGATCTTTGTCAGTACAAGCTGCGATTTTTCCTGGACCTCCAAAATGTCATGAAATCTAAGCCCGCAGAATGATGCTTTCAATTTCGAGTGCAGAAAAACCACGGGGAGCAACATCTGGAGAGAAGGAGCGTGGGAGGCTACAGCCATGTTATTTTTGGCCGGGAATTATTGTCGCACGGACAGACGGCGTGAGCGAGAGCGTTATCGTTACCAGCACACCATTCTTCAGGATGTTCCGCCACATATCTTCCTGCAGACGCTTTAAAACTTCAGTACAGAAGTTCTGATTAACAGTTTGGCCCTGCGAAATTACTTGATGTACGATTCCATCGATGTCCAAAAACCATAATAAGTTATTCACGTTCAAACGAACTTGTATGGCCTTTTTTGGGCGTGGGCTTATCCACTAATACCGCTTCGTTTCTGGATCGTATCCGTAAACTCAAGTTTTATCTCCTTTGATGACCTTGGAAAGGAAGTTTGCGTAATATTGAACTACATTGTTGAGATCCCGACCCGATTTTGCTTCTGTTCGCCAGTGAACAGACTGGGCAGAAATTTGGCAAAAATCGCAGATGGCACTAGAAACAATCTTACTCTCAACTGCGTAACTCAAAAAAGAAGCAAGACAGGATGACATAGCTTATAACTGGCGACTAAGCAAAATATACGCTATCATCACCTAGAGGCGAAACTCTATTCTAACATCAGAAGTTCCATGTCTAGGGCAGCCCTGAAACTTTCTGATAACACCTTATAGGTAGGGTATGGTTTTTTCGGTTATAAAAATAATTTAATTCGGAGGGTAAATATCAGGTTTTATTATTTTCCTTTTCATTCGGGTTAAAATCGTGTATAGATAAGTTACAAATTTTTCGAGGTTTTGTAAAAGTTCAATCTCGGGTAATTTTTGGGTTTTATTATTTTGTAATTCGGATAAAATTATTTTTAAATAAAAATCTTGTTTAAAATTGAAAAGTTTTTTCGACATTCAAAACTTTTGACTATACCTTAAGCATGTTTGAGAGAGTGATATCTTGTGCTAAACGCCTCCAGGTGGAAAGGAACACCCCGCAGGCTGCACAAATATCTTGCTTCCAGTTCAACTTCTTTTGAAAACACACCAGATATTAGTGAAATGATTTTTCTTTCGTAGTGTTTTCAACTAACAGACACTTGAGCTCTTTTTTCCTTATTCCATCGAAGATCTAGCAGTGACTAGCTAAGGCAAGGTCCTTGACTATTAGTGGCGCGAGCAAACCAAGGAAATTAAGATTGTGTTACAAAGTAAGCTTACGAATAAATTCTTTTCAAAGAGAATAAACACACTGATCACGAATATCTCGGACTGCACTTAAATGCTGAGGTGCCTACAGGCACCAGAATAGAAATTCTGTGAACAAATATAAAAAATTGTGTTTAAAGAAAACTAATAATTTCGGGTTTTTTTCGGGTTTTACCCGAACTTTAAAAAAGGCAATCGGTAAAAATCCAAACCCTACCTATCGGTTAGTTTAAAGCTGTTTCAACGCCAACAAGTGATTCATATTCTCTGATTTCTCACTAAGATAGGGTAAATGAGTGAGAGAGTAAAGTCAAAGATCATTAACTAAGGTTAATAACCCTAAAAATGTTATAATTTTAAATCTCAGGCAAAAGATGACAAATTTTGGAACTTGGTGGACTCCGCTAAGATCCTTGAATTGCGCAGCATTGTCTTAAGAATAAAATCTTACTTTAGATAGATAAACCTTTCTGAATCTCTCTTCAATGAAGATATTTAAATCAAAGAGCTATTCAAGATTGATCGACGCCCATCTAGATGACGGCCTGACAGCTGGGACATCATCGTACACACCCAACGATGAACAGTTAACAGCCAAAAAGACAGCGTCAAATTGACCATTATTATAGTATTATGTGGTGCTAAAAGTAAAAAGGATGCTAGGTATTTATATCAGTTTGTTTTGATTTTCTCAGAATGTTTATTTATAATATTCAATGTCATGTGTTTTATAGTTGCACCCATCTCCCTTTCCCAGAACGAGGTGAGTGCCCTTTGGGAGATAAAATTTTGAGAACCCCTGCTTTAGGGTTACTGGAAGAATTTTTATATATGTATATATATATATATATATATATATATATATATATATATATATATATATATATATATATATATGGCGGACTTGAAAATAGGTCTTGTGGTTTAGATTTTGATTTATGTTTAGGCTTGTAATTAACGATTTGATAAATTTCTATGTTTAAATAAAGGTCTTGTCTAGAGTACGTTGCTGAGTCGTTCGGCATAATTTTTTAAGGTAAAACTCCAAGCAACACGAATTATGGCTGGGTGCTTCACTATTGCTGGAAGTTTCTCTATATAACAATTTACTTACAACAAAGTCCATTTTCAGCCAACGCCGCAGGGCACAGTACTGCTTTATCCAAGGGGTGAAAGGGAAAATTGCTCGGGGTCCATGGATGATAGGTGGCCCATAGCGGTGTTGAACCTTACTGACTTCGTGTAATGCAGGGCTTTCCAACTTCTAACATTACGGGGCCACATTTCCATTCAAACATCCACCAGAGAAGGGCACTCAAACAGATTGTTTGTTGGAGATGTCAGAAGACAGTTTCGGGAAGCCTGGATGTCGCAACACTGCCCGAATACTATCAAATCAAATAAGTAACATGAGACGAATTTTTGCAGAAATTTAAAATGTCAACCTTCAGCGTCTCAACTAGAGCAGCCAAATTTTGCAAGCAACGCATCTCCATTTAATTGGTGCGGTGGGTATTTTTAATTCACTCTTGCATCTTGCATCTTGACCTTCAGCAGCTTGACAAGTTTCATGAATCTGAAGAAACTAGCGAGCGTTATTCATCAACTAATGAGTATGCTGTGGTACGGAGTCGAGCTCGTCGTCGCATTTCATTTCAGCAGACACTTGATTATGGTCTGCATAAAAAATCTGAGTTGGTACCAAACTAGGCTATTGGAACTAGGACCTTTCTGCAGAGCATCGACAGGGTTCTGATATCCCTAAATCATCGGCTAGCAGCAAATCGCGAAGTAAGTAAGACATTTGGATTCTTCGTAAAGCTTCCAACGATGGACCCTGATAACATTAAAGTTGCTGTAACCAAGATATGTAAATTCTACCCCTACTTAGATATCAATTTTGACAATGAGCTCGTTCACTTCCAGTCATTTCTTACTATTTTTGCGTCAGAAAACAGAAATGTGTAACTTGAAACAATTTATATACAATTTAATAGTTGAAAATAACGTTCAAGTAACTTTTACTAACAGGGAAACTGCTTTAAAAATCCATCCTACATTTAAAGATATGGCGAACGATCTTTTCCAAAAATGAATCTTATTAAAAATGTGCAACACACAAGTATGACCCGAAATCTTCTAAATAATCTTACTATAATGAGTGATGAAGCTGAAAGGCTTCGTCGTCTTGGCTATAGAGATGTAATCATAGTATTTGCTAAAACAACAAGCACAGAAAGCAAATAATAGACGTGTTTTACCAACGAAGCGATAGTACCGTAGCGTCTTATGGGCACCTCTCCTCCGTCCGCATGTCGTCACATTTCATGAACCGCTTGACGGATTTTGATTGAATTAAGTACGAGTGATCCTATTAAATTTTATCGCCAAATAATTATTTGAACCACATCAGTCAATTATAAATTCAACTTTACATAAAAAATTAAATGAACTTATACTCGTATCTCATTAAATGGCATCCGTCAACAACAACTAAATACCGTACTTTTCTCTCCCTAACTTTTATACGGTATGTTAGGTATCGATTTAAATTTATTCGAAAAGAGAACAAAATTTGTCGCAAAAATGATCGCGAGGCCACATAATTACGATTTCTAGTTTTGGAGATAAAAGTTCGAGAAAATTCCAAGCAAAATATCGCATATTTTTATTACGTCAATCGATAAGACAATTCTATCTGAAAACAACAATTAAAAAGCCACATTTTCTCTCCCTAGCTCTTATATGTTCGGTGAAGTATTGATTTAAAAAATTATTAGAATAGAGGGCCACGAAAAAGGAACCTGCTTACGACTTACGAATATAGTTTCGGAGATAAAACTTCAAGAGTTGCCCAATCATTGGATACTTTTTATAAGTATTTCTCATGAAGAATGCCTCTGAAATCTCTGTGTATTCCATTTATGGAGTATACCTCTCCTTCTTGTTTGAATTTAATTTTAAAATAGTGTTAATATTAAATTATTTTTATGGATTTTACGTTAAGATAAAAATTATTTATAAAATATGTAATCATATAGGAGTGCCCCTTATGCGTATCTATTAATTTGTAGCCAGTAATTGTTACTTTAAATTACCTTAAAAGGAATATTGCAAACTTTTTGCAAAAAATAAGAAAACTGTAATCCTTTTTACAAGTACATAATTAGCCATTGATAACGAAGGTGGATCCTAGTTTTGCCAAATATAAAATTTTCCTTTCCCTTGCTCTTGAATTATTGTAATGCATTCTTTTACTGGCGAGCCGTGTCGGTGGCTGCAAATCCTTCGGCGGGTCGCGTTGGCAGTTGGCAATTCTTCGTTGGGCCAGATTAGAGATTAAATTGGAAGTTATTTATATGTTCTAAGGAGCCATATAAGTTGAAATTAAGTCTAAATAAGGTTTCCATGGTTAACATTTCAGTATTAACAGTTTATTATCAGCATTTTCATAAAATGAATGAATTTGTGAGTAATATTTTTCGGATAGGTTTTTCATAATATCTACCCTCGCGGGCCGCACAAAAACCCTTCGCGGGCCGCATCCGGTCCGCGGGCCGTGCTTTGGGCACCACTGCTGTAATGTATGGATTAAAAAGTTTATTCGGATGGTGGGGTAATTCCCTAAAAAAGTCTGTGAAAGTACGTATTTATTTACAAATTAGCGTAATTGCCCGTCATATATGACGGGTATGTGCAGATTATGTATTAAAATAAGGCACTTCCCATTCTTCCTACCCTTCTCTCTTCCTCCCTCCCATTCTCTTCACTCCCTCGCCCTTTATTCTCTCTCTCCCTCCTATTTTCCCTCTCTCTTCCTTCTCCCCATTCTCTATTCCTCTCTCCGTGCTATTCTTCGCCCTCACTTCTAGCCATCCTCCTTCTTTCTCCCTCCCATTCTCCTCCCTTTCTCCCTGGCATTCTCCTTCGCATTCTCCCCTCAAAAATGTAACTATCTCTCTCAGCATGATATACGTAGATACAAATCTTACATACAGAAAGAGTATTTATTTGTTAAACATTACGCAGGATAACTTTATCTGGCCAAAATTATTTCAACTCTCTCGAACATACTATAATGTGAATTATATATTTTTAATTTTCACTCCACAAAATATTGTTTCATTAAATTAAAATTTATAAATTGTATTCGGATGAAGTGCAATATATCTCCCCCCAAAATAGCGCCACAAACGGACATTTATTTCTTAAATTACCATGTCAACCCTATATAAACAAATTCTGGTTGATTCATTATATAAATTTCTGCCAAATTTCAATTTTCTATCTACATCCTTGATCGAGTTATTCGCGTTTATTAGCTTGACACTCAGACCAACGGACGTACAACATAGCCTTTTATTATTATTTTTGTGATTCTATTAAACTTCTCTTTCTCTCCCTATTTTCCAAACCGTTCTCAAGTCCTCCGTTCTTCTGTCTAACTCCCGCAACCTATAGCGCAATCCTTCACTCCATAATTTTTTTACAAGCTCGGTTTGTTTATTAAAACGTCCAGCACGTTCCTCGGATTTTAATACCATTTCTATTTCAATAATATTGGATTTAGCTCGTCATAGTATTTCAGCTCTTTGGGTATTCCTTCTTCTAAATAACGTAACGAATTATGAAAATAATTTCCCTCTACTTCCATCTTTTTCTCCTTCTCGTATTAAAAGCCTTCAAAGCACGCTTAAACCCATAAAGATTGGAATAACAATAGGATTTCGATGTTTAACCATGTAATTGGTTGGCAAGAAAACATTCCGTTAAAATGGCAAGATTTCCCCAAAATATGTGAATTAAACATTTAACATGAGAGATTTCGAAATGTAGGTGAAAAACAATGGACAGAATAAAAAACTTTATAATTTTTCTTTAGAATGGTCCAGATCTAAAGATCCTGGGTCAATGTTTTCTAGTCTTAATCTAAAAAAGAAAAAAATCCCGCATGTCAAATAGTCGATTTTTACGTGTTATCTTATGGGGAATGCATATCATCCCCTGGAGCCAAACCCTGGACGTTTTTCGAATATTTTCCTTCGTCAGAGCATTTTTATATCTGAGTAGATTACCTCTGCCAAATTTCAAGTTTATATCTGCGTATTAAGTTAGTGAAATTTGGAGTTTTTTGGCAGACAAAGATATTAAGCGTTTTATATTGTTAGATTATAGTAAGGGAGATGAAAATTCGAGAGAGTTGAGCGAATGCTAAATGCACGAATCTCATGAGGGATGGTCCGTATGGAAATGTAAATAGCTGGCCCATCCAGAGAAGCTTGCCCCGTATGCGTTAAAAGCGGCTCTGGCGGGACCCAAGATAGAAGTTCAAATACTTTGCGACATTTTAATTTCACGCGCTGCCTCGGGCGTCACCAATTTCCACTTAGTGAAAAAGGACCTCAAAAATAATAAAGTAGCAGCCACACTTCAGCCACGTTGCGCCCAGGGCCGGGTCGAGGTACCGGCTGACAGGCACGTCGCCCGAGGAGCCATTAGACAAAGGGTGCCAAATGCCCAAAAATAAGTTTATTCTCAATTTTTAAAATAATTCTTTCGATGATGACGTATACTGTTTGGCCTACCTCAGCCATTATAAAACAGCGAAACCCACAAAAAAGAGAGCGATGAACGCCGTCTTGGAATAAACGGACAAAAGGGCGCAAATTGACTGTAAGGAATTGCTTTATGCCTCAAATTTAAGCCTTAGCACAGTATTTATTGTGTAAAATTGTTTAAAATTCTCACATATAAAAATCATATAACCTCCAAAACTCGGGGAGCGTAACCTTATTTTCCCCATTATACAATTCACGCGGGGCAATTTCTACAAACGCGGCAGTTTCAGGAACGTAATTATCGTGTCCACAAAACTTCAAATATCTGTCTTCGGCAGTAAACATTTTTTGTCGGAGAGAAAAACCGAATCCTTGTTGAATAAACGTGAATTATTTTAAGACTGAGACCCACAATTTTTCATGTTTTGTAATTATAACGTCAGCTGCATTTACGTGTCCGAGGCATTCAGTGTTATGGCACGATTTATTGCTTTGATTTTATGGTAACATAAGTTATTGAGTAACTGATTACAAAGTAAAGCGATTATTTTAAATCCCAAAAACTAAATTCTACGACGCGTCTAGTACAATATTCAAATGAAAAGTTTTTATTCATTTTTTGTTCGGGTTACAGGCCAAATTGAAATCTTTTAATTTTCATATCTGAAGGAGTTGATCAGACACGTAAACACCTTCTTAACTACGCCACTGATATCATCTTTAATTTGAGCTTTTTCTTTGGAAGTTGATCGAATAAAGGATGTGAGAAGCAACTTTTTGGCTGTCTCATTTCCTTGGTTTACAAAGTCTATATACTGATCTCACAAGTTTACTTTATAATTGACATATACAGGTTTCCCTCTCTTTATGCGGGGGTTACGTTACGTTTACGTTTACATGTAAAAGACAGGGATACGTTCCACAAGCAATCCTAACTCCCCTCCTAGGCTCTCTTCTTTCACCCCATAACGACTTATTATGCGCTAAATACAACCTTAAAACAATTAACACTAAAAATTATACTCGCCAATAAAAGGAAGCAGACGACCACTGTTGTGAGTGACATAATAGCGGAGGTTTAAAGTGATGAAGGGCTGTCTTGGCCCAACCCAAGTTCCGCGGGCAAGGAGACAAAACCTCTCAAGTGTGTTCAAACAGTATCACCCGAAATCTCCGTCTCATCTCCACTCTACAATATCCTCTCCACTCTCATTTCCTTTACTGTAATACTAATGCGCACAGCATAAGAGACAATGAGAGACTGAATGGTTGTCTTGTGATGTATGGCAGTGGTTCCCCATCTTTTTTAGTATAGGGCCCCCTTCTTAACCTAAAAAAAATTCGTAGCCCTCCACATGCTATAGGCTTCGGTAATTATGGAAATACATAATAACAAAAAAGAAATTTTGACCAACTTAGTAGCCATTGTAAATAACTTTACATTTTTTCATACGGAAAATACATAAATTTCAAAAATAATAACAATAATAATAATAACATCATATGTACTATATAATATATATAAACCGTATTGCCCCGAATATAAGGCGACCACGAATATAACGCGATCCTAAGATTTTAAGAAAAAACTAAACCTCGAATATAACGCGACCCCAAACAACCTTCAGCCAAGTTCCTCGTCCATTCATCCCTTCTCCTGCGCGCGAAAAATTACATCTGACGGTAACTTTACCTTTGGCATCCTTTTATTGCTTAAAATTACGTAGGGAGTCAGTTTTCGCCCGTCGGCCGTGACTGCAAGCATAACAGTTATCCTTGATTTCTCATTTCCGGTGGATTTTAACAAAACCGATTTAGCACCTTTTTCGTTGACGATGACGTTTGACGGCATATCAAAACATACTGGGGTTTGATCTGCATTCCCCATCTGGCCTAGCAGATAGTTATGTTTCTCAGCAAGCGTATGACACACCTCGGATACGCCGACGCACTGATAGCTTCGATGCAATAACTATCGAGGGGATCAGCTGCCGACTGAATTCGGTCTATTCTCGCCTCAGAAGCTTTTCAAGTGCAATGTAACATATAAGCCTAATGTGTCTACAATGTAACAAACATCTTGTATCTCTTAAACAGACGTGCAGAATCTACGGTGATTTTTCGAAACACGATTTTACGATCTTTTAAAATCACTAGTACTCGAATATAACGCGAGGGCTACTTTTAAAAATTTCATTTTTCGGAACAAAACATCGTGTTATATTCGGGACAATACGGTGTATATATATATATATATATATATATATATATATATATATATATATATATATATAACAACTTACGGAAAAGGAAAGGTAAAATGAATATATGGATGTCAACAAGGTGTTGGGATGAGGAAACCCAGTGAGCACTCACCAATCAGACGACTTCAGGTTGGCGAGGCCCCGGGGATGTCGAAGCGACACATGTAAAATAACACAAAAACACAGAAACATCACAAACGTAAAGCTTTCGGAACTACTCCTTCTTCAGCTACAGAGAGAGAACTTTTTTGTGTTATTTTACGTGTGTCGCTTCGACATCCCCGGGGCCTCGCCAACCTGAAGTCGTCTGATTGGTGAGTGCTCACTGGGTTTCCTCATCCCAACACCTTGTTGACATCCATATATATATATATATATATATATATATATATATATATATATATATATACATGTATATACATGTATATATTACAATTGAGTTCATAGATTTATAGTCACGCAATGAGATGCCTGGTGCTGTTTCGCAGATGTTCGAGTTTGAGTGTCTGGTTGGAGCGGTGATAGTTTCAACCTTAAATCTGGATCCCCATCCAGCTCGTTTCTGTACTTTGATTTCAGCGCAACAAACGCCGAAAATCCACTTTCATAAACATATGTTGCGGGGAAAGGCATCAAGTACTTAACAGCCTCATCAGATAACTCTGGGTACTCAGAACGAACGTTTGCATTATTCGATAGTGAAACGCGAGAATTTCAAAAATTTTGATACTAAAGCAAAAGAAAAAACAATTTCCTTTCACAGTTGGCGCGAACTGAAAAATCGGAACGAACTAAATAACTGTTTTTGGTCTCGGTTTGGGTTCAGAAGTAATATTCGGGTAGAGTATCGGTTTTTTCGGTTACGGTTTTCGGTTCGGTTATGGTTCGATGCCCTGGGCAGAAAGGTGGAGGAGAGATTGGATCCCTCATATGTCGCCGCCCGAGTGTGACACACCCCTTGCACCCATAGACCGGCGATTCCCCGTGTGCAGGTTTAGAGCGAAACAAAGCAGCCAAGTGCTGCATGCAAACAGCTGATCAGCCGTAGTGGTGATAAAACTGATTATTTCGGTGGTTTGACGAATATCGAAGGTTGGAATTTTAAAATTGTTGCGTGAAAATAACGGTCCATCGAGTCTTTCCCAGAAAACTCGATCGTAAAAGAACAAATTTGGGTCAGATTGTGTTGTAATTTATAACAACTAACGAAATTAAAAACAATTCATAATAACTTCATATAATAAAAGTTATATTTTTTCCAAAATAAAATAACTAAATAAAAATTATTTTAAAATATCTACCTTTATATTCTAGACTAGCGGTCATAACCTTTTCGACGCCACGGACCACTTTCGATGAAGCAGGTTTTCCGCGAACCACCACATATCTGTAGAACCTTATAGTATAATTAAAATAGTAAATATAATTAAGTACATTACTAAAAAACTTTCTCAGAATACTCGGGAATTTTTTTCAGTTTTTGTATATTGATCAATAATCAATTGAAGCGGACCACCCGACAAATGCTCGCGGACCTCTGCTCTATGGTAATCTAGCTAGTTGCGGAGAGAAACATGCCCCTGCTTGGCGCGCCAAATTCGAAGATGCCTGGTTCTCAGCGGCGGAAATAACAGAAAACCAAGCGTCTATTGGAGAAGGAAGACCTCCTGCGAAGTTATGTGAATTCGCCGGTTTATATAAATAACCTCGCGGCCCCCTTGGAATAACTTCGCGCCCCCCCGGGGAGCCGGGGCCCACGGGTTGGGAATCACTAGTGTAGAGGAGAACTTTCTTTCATTTGTATTTCACTGGCCGCGTAACCGCAAAAGAGCGAATCAAAGATACATAAAAAGAAATTCTTGTAGCAATAATTTTGTCGCATAATAGCGAATTCGCATAAAACGGACCCGTATAAAGAGAGGGAATTCTGTAGTTTTAGCTTTTTTCAAAAATATCTGCTTATGCTTTCCGTCTGCCTGACGCGCTAAGTACTCCTAAACGAAAGGAGATAGAGATTTCCTTTTCAACGATCGATTCAGTATTCTGTCTCGATGTGCACGTTTTCTTGTTGAGGTCCGTCCTGTCTGCTTCTCTGTTTGACGCGCTAACTCCTAAGCGAAAGCAGATAAAGACTTATGTTTTCGCTAATTAATTCAGTATTCGGTCTCATTATAATATTATTTCAGACAAACCATACTAGTATATATATAGAAAGATCTGATCTGATATATATATATATATGTTAACATTATGTGTTAACAAAAATTTTAATAACGCTACTTACTCTCTGCTTCAGCAGCTCTTTCCTTACTTATTTGATATTCACCTCAAGTTAAGCTCGTTTACTTGTCCCGGAGACTTTTACGTTTCGGAAATATATTGAGCAATAACATACTACTAGTAGCTGGAAATCACTTGCATAATTTTCTTCTTCTTGCTTTAATTATATCTTACCGTATGGATTTGAGATTTTGGATCTTTAACTGGAAATCTCCACATCTCGAGGAGCCCTTATAACATTTTATGTATCGTGCATGATTAAGAATACCCGTTAGATCTTCGAAGTTATCAAAAATGTCCATCTTTATGTCTAAAGGATATCTTCCGGGACTTTTTCTCTATATACCCAAAACGATCACATTTTATAATTGAATGAGACTATGAAATTTTTTACGTAGATGGCCTGTTCTTTGCTTCTCCCATTGTAGGAAGAAGGGACGGGAGAACAAGCAGTGATTACCGGAGCAGAGTCAGTTGGAGACCACACCCACCGCCACCAAGAGAGAGCGGAGGTGATAGGCGAGGAAAGGACTGTCGAAGAGCGGGAGACTCTGCACCAACTAGAAGGTCGAATACATTCCTCCTATCCCGAAAACCATCCTGTGGACCTCTCGAGCCCGAGACCTCTGGACGTCATCTCGCACGTTGCCGATTCCGCGTACAACCGTTCCAGAGGGATGGCCGAGCAAAGCTACAAACAAAACGGACTGACCTCCGAGCCGGGTAAGTAAGATTCTATAACCCGCTCATCCCATCAAAGATTCTCGTGGAGCAATGAAAGCGTCTGCTAAATCACCAGTGTGGTAAGAGAGATAAATCACTGTTGCTCCAACAATTTGGGTGTGTATTCGCTATTCACGATAAGGTTAATGACGACGAATAAAAATTATGTGCCAATACGCATGTTAATGCCGATTTCACAAGACAGGTCCGAGTTTGCAATAATTTTCCATCTTTTTACTGATGTCGCCTTTTCACACTTTTCACTGATTATCTTTAACATAAGAAATTTATACTTATTCAGCATAAATTAAAAACGATAGAGAACTAAAATATCAAACTTAATGATAACTCAGAATATCACAATTATTTATAGGAGTGTCCCATATAAGCATGAAACGTGAATATCGAAATATTTTCCACATTTTGTTTAGCTTCCAATCAATGGAGGGCCATTTCACGAATATTATTCTTTTAAAAAATTTCGAGAGCAACGACTAGTTAAATTCTTCTTAATGTATTCAGATGCTGTTATAAAGTCGCCGATTATTAGGCATAAGATAATCAACTGTTGGCAAATTTAACCTTAAAATACGGATTAAAATCTTTTAGTAACACGTACTGGCTAGTCGTAAATTTCCTAGCTAATACATTATATTCTCATTAACTAATTAAAGAGCTATGGATGCATGTTAACGACATCTTTCGATTGATAAAAATGTACGGGAGTTATAGTGGTAAATTTTCATGTAAATTATCCATAGGGGTGCCTTGGAGCCATGCGGCAAAGGGGCTAGTATTATATCAACCAGAACTACTCCCTGCCTATATATCAATGTAAAACACTGGCTCAAAAACCATTTCGCTTTTTGTAGTGAGTGGCGGAAATATAATTCCGCCGACGAAGCAATTGCGACAATAGAGAAGACTGGCTATTTGAGGAAGCTATGAATCTAGTAATAATGAAATCTATGTGTCATATACGCACAACTGTATCTTTATTTATGCTCAATAAATTAAATGGACCGTCTCTTGGAACGTGGAATGCAGTTCCTTAGGTGCAAATCTCGTTGATGTTCTTTCAAACTGCAGATGATACGCAGCCAGCACCTGAAACAGGACCTGTTTTCCGTTATAGTAAAAAAGAACTTTGGGCCTACTTTTATGTTGAACTCTTTTGTTTGCCGATTCAAGCTATAGTATATCATGAATAAGTAAAGTGCGTCATTAAATTAACTGAAAATTACCGTACTTACAGAAAAGCTTCTCAACAGTCATTTACTCGAAGTAGTTGGTATAGATCGTTGTTGCCAATAATTCGTGCTCATTGACACGAGCCCTATAGAGTCGTAGCATTTACAATTTACTACAGCTAAATTACGAACACCACCCATCCTACCGACCTTACAATTTATTGTCACGATCCACTGCTACAAACTACAGCATATACGTTAAATATTTGCCTTTAATTTATTTAAATCTAACGGTTTTATAAAAGAAAAATTAATTTCTGAGCACCCTGTCACATTTGTTGGAATTAAACATGTGACTATTTCTAGTACTTTAAAAACCGTACGTTTGCGTAAGATATTTAGCAGAAGAGGCGTACCTACGTGCAGACGTCTCTTGCACCAAGAGTGCTTCAGGGATCACCCAACCGTTGAAAGAATGTGAAAGTTCATCGAAGCAAAGGACGACCACTTCGCCTGTAGGTATCTGCAGCATCGACGGTGGAATGTTGCGCTTAACAAGATACAAACCGGCGCATTCCCGAAATAACTCCGCCAAAAGCACCAATATTTTTGTAGTAGATTGATATATTAGTGAGTGATCAAATCTCCCGCCTATTAAATGTTCCATCTATTTCTTAAGGCGAATTTTAATCTCTTAGTTTTTCCTGAATAGCACTTGTAACAATGCGTACTTTAAATTTAGTATATTCCAGCGTTTCCTTTGTAAATTTGCCATAGCGTGTTTGGTGTTTGCTGCAAAATTGACGCTTTTTGGTCATTTGATTTATGGTTTTGGTTTTTTAACCATGTACTTGAGGCGATTTGTTTCATGTATTTGCTTTATGTGACCTACGTCGATTTTCAGTATTTAATCAGCTTAGGCTATCATTTCTTTCGTGTATTTACTGCCAATATACGGATGGCTAAATCTGCCGAATCTCGGAGCCACATAGATGATCTTCAGATTTCCTAGAGCGGAAAGGCTCACACAAGCTTTGCAAATAAATGAATGTACAGTATACACATTCTGTATTTGAAAGATTCCCGAGAGAATAATTGGTAATGTGCTGTGTTTCCTCATTCCTAAAATGGAGCGAGGTTTTTTTTCTGGAAGACTTAAGGACATGTACTTTATGGAAAAGGTGCCCCATGAGGCTCACGCCTTGTGCTTTGTCTACCCCTCTTCTATACCGGGCCATCGGACCGAATCAATTTCGTTCCAATTTTCGTTTCGATTCACACAAAATACAAAATTTCGATTCATTTCCGGTTTCGCTCCAGCAAAACCGGTTCGAACCGAGTTTTTTTCGTTCCGGCTATGACTGCCTGCGAAAATTTCAAGATGATTCCAAAAGGTTTCATTAATTTATGACATTCTTTATTTGAACCAAATACGTCTTCGCTATTGTAAGTTAAGAAAACAAATAAAAATCGATAACTGCATATATATTTCGATATTAAAAATACATATAAAATGGTTGGTAAAAATATTTGTTGCGTGCACTTAAATGGAAAGAATAAATTTTAAATTCCTTTAATACATTACTGGACAGAGCGATCAAAATTATGTTCATATAGAACTTACACGACATAGTAATTTATATTATGATAGTAATTGATTTATTGACTAATATGAAATTGATTAAAAATTGTTTGGAGTCATTAAAACGAATTTACTTGGCACGCAACAGAAAAATGGTTATTGACTGTCTCTTTAATATTTTTCCATTTCTAACATAACATAAAAGAATATTTCTAGCTAGATTGCAATTATGTTCATAAAATAACTGTATAATGCTAACTTTTTTGTGAACGAGATGCATGTTGCTCTGTCATTGTCGTTCGGTCATAAACGATCAGAGAAAAGGAACCCTTACAGAAGAAAATTTGAATTTTATATAACCAATAAAACGTCTTACGATATCTACGTCTGAATATAAATGATCATACTGAAACCATAAAATTATTCCTTTTTGTATGTATTTTAAATGGGGACGTAAGTTAGAAAAGAAAAGACAATTTTTGTAATTTTCGCACGCGTGCAAAGCAGACTAGCCATCTCTGATCCATGGCGCTCTAAAAATGTATTAGGTTTGCTCTAAAATGTAGATTTTGGAGGTACGATATGTGAGCACATTTTTGAGTTAGAGAAATTGGGGAAAATAAATTTTGAAACAAAGTTATATAAAAGTTATTCGCCCTGGTCTGCATCGAAAGGGATACAAGTGGAAATTAGTTAGGTATGAAAAATCATTAAATGCAATAAAGACTACGTTTTTGCCGCACATGCTTCCCAGTCAATTTTGAAAATTAAGAATTACGTATAAAAAGAGACCCAATTAATACGATTGTTGTATATTGCAGAAATATTACACGAAATCAACGCCGACCGGTTTAATTTTGTTGAATGAAAACAATATATATATATATATATATATATATATATATATATATATATATATATATATATATATTTATTTATTTATTTATTTATTTATTTATTTATTTATTTATTTGTAAAAGGTGCTTGCATTCTGCAATCAATTCAGAACACTTTATTTATTTGAAATTATGAAATCTCATAGAAACTTAGGATTGAGAACATCCTCAATGAAAAATTACCATTAGAACGTACAGTCATTGTATGCGTTTTTAAGAAGCACAGTTGGCGATGCGTTATCAAAATGTATTTGCAATGAATGACTGAATAAAGAAAAGGCAATCCAATGAGTTCTTACAATTCAACTGATTGTTCAAAGACGCTGTTTACAGTCTTCACATAATTTCCTTCAGCATTCACTTCTATGGTCACTCCGGTGAACTCTTGTGTTGACCAAGGATGAACTGAAGCATTTTGTAAAAGATTGCATTTGTAAAAACCCACGCCAACCGTATTCAGGGCAACCACACCTAACAAATGTTACAAAGAGAATAAGAGTCGCATGATTGAATGATATTTATATGAATACTCATCGGATGCGCAGTAAGAAGCGCGCACCTACGCAATTAGAAGAGGTAACGCTATCTTCCCTCCGTTAATATTCGCAAGGGCGTGATGACGTCAGTAATCATCCCGTAAAATTGCTAAATTCCTTCCCTTACCCTTATATGATCTGTAAGGTACCGATTCAGAAATTTATTCAGTTCGAGGACAGCATTTGTTAAAAAAACATCTGCAAAAGCACCTACCTACGACTTATAGTTTCCGAGAAAAAATATTATACTTTGATCTAGAAAAACAACTCTTAAAATTAACAATTTTAATATTTTCGATTTTTTTGTTTGGTTGGGACCAAAATCCTATAATCATGCCAAATTACAAGCCTCCAGCTTATCTGAAAATGCCTAATCATTAGTATCCTCCTATACGTTATATCATAAGTAAGAAGCGTCAATACAGTACAGATATATAAACAGCTAACCATCGGCAGTGAATGTGCCATTAGCACAAAAAAAGAACGGTCCATATTCCGCAGCTAGTGAGGAAAGGCTGGAGGAAAGTGAGTAGAATTCATATGGAGAAGAAATGAAAGTTTACAAAATTTATATGTACCAAAAAAGAGAATCGAAATTAATAACGGGGTTCGCCTTCGGTTCGGATTCAAAATTATTTTTTTTTCGGTTCAAGTTCGATGTCATAAATTAAACTACTCCCAAGACCGTTTGCCAGTAAAGCGAAAGATTTAAATGTGATCTTTCAGCGATCAGATGATTTGAATCGTAGCTTGTGGTGTTCAGTTTTCAAGTATAGACTTTTCGCGTTAAAAAACGATTTTGGCGACTCGACTCGGCCATTATGCGCAGCATGGATAGCCACGCAGAAAGTAAATCTTACGGTCTTTGCTGAAAGCGAAGCGAGCTTCGTTTATATAAGGGGTCTCAAACCCACATCGGTGTGCGGGCCGCATAAAGGCACCGTACCAAATCCACGGGCCGCGTACTTTCCTACTCCTCATGCCGTTTCCTAATCTTTGGACATTTACTCTCCCCTTCCACAAGAAAGAAATCGTTTCAAGCCTTTGATCTAGTCCATTCATTCCAAAAATAATAATAGATTCGGCGTCGAGGGTTAGGTTCTTCGGACACGCAATAAACAGGCTTGCAGCGAGAAGAACGTACTTACAATTAGTACCTCACCTGCGCAGAATTGTTATAAATCGGAATGAGCAATTAACTGCGTATATTTTAAAAGAGCTGATCTTAAATTTCTTAGGTTTACATGAAATATTTTATAAGAAATACATTGTTGGCCGTCTACTGTAAACTAGCTTACTTCGCGGGTCGCAGAAATGTACCACGGGGGCCGCATGCGGCCCGCGTGCCTCGAGGTTTAGATGTTCAGGACGGCAGAAAATTCGCCTCCGCAAATTCCCAATGGAGAAGCACGCGTTGCCCTCGGCGCATCGGAGGAGGCTTAAGGGGAAAGGGAGGAAGGACAGCGAGCGGACGGACAGGTGACAGCTGTTAGTCCACACGCACTCACCACGCTATCCATACTCCTGCCACAATTTAATTCTTCCGGATCTGCGTCACGCTAAAGCTGAGCACACCAAGTTTCAGTTAATAGACCGAGTCCACCTCCGCTATTGCCATCCCGCTGCAGTTTTTCTTCAAAGGTCCCAGGTAATGGAAGTGTATCCTCGATAAACACGGTGAACATCGACCGTCGAGTGGCGGACAATAGAAGGGTTTATTGGCGAGGCTTTGGCTGCGGGGATAGATTCTCCCCTACCCTACTTTCCTTCCACTTGCCCCCTCCGCCTCTCTAGCACCATCTCCCGCCCCTCCGTCCATCGTCCCACAAGTCCCGACCCTCTCCACGCCTTTCTCCGTGCTCTCGTAAGCCCTGCTTAATTCGCTCTGGGTGCGTAGCCGATAGCTGTGTCCGCTATCGCCAACTCCATCCCCTTTTTTCCTATAGAAGTAACGCCGGTAGTGAGGAGCACTGGGTTGGCTGTGGCGGCGCTGCGGGAGGCAGCTGTTCAACTCCACCCTCGTTCAGCTTCCCTCTCTCTCTTCCTCTCGATCCGCAACTATTCTTTTGGTGATAGCTCCATACGTAAATAATCTCGTGTCATGTAGATACGCTCATTTCCATAACTCACTCGGTTGCGTGTCGCATTTGGATCAGAGCGTTTTATCGAATTGATGATATGCTGCTGTTATTAACGAAGGAATTTTCCACTTCAAGGAACGACATTATACAAAAGAAACCAAACTCACTATCTCAATTTACCCTTTAATTAATCAAAACAAAAATTGGCATAGTGAGTCTGATTTAATTTGTGTATGTTACCTTTATATGTAAATTCGTTGTACGTCATATTAGACTTTTTATTTTTTAAGAGCACGAAAGTAATGCCCTCCATTATATTTTTTTAACTTAATAAATTTCGATGAAATTCGTCCAAATGTTTCTATAAACATGTCGATCTACTCCACGGGAGCAGTTACATTCAAATTACAGGAAATATTTCTTACTTAATTTAAGAGTTTATTAAATAGCTAGCGTATTTGCCCTTCAAATGTGACGGGTATGCGTGAAATAAGTATTAAGTTAAAATAAAATTGAAATAAAAAAATTAATGAAATCAAATTAACCGACCTCGGGAGCAGTTATATTCAAATTACACGAGATGTTTCTTACCTAATTTAAGAGTTTATTAGATAGCTAGCATGTTTTCCTGTCAACTATGACGGGTACGTGTGAATTAAATATTAAGTTAGAATATAATTGAAATAAAAAATTAATAAAACCAACTTTTATACTACAAAGTAAACAATAAATATAAAATTCACATAATTGAGTTCTAGAGAGTAAAAATAGTGTTGGGCGAATATAAATTGTATGAAAAAAAACACATTGCGCTATACAATTCTTATATGCCCAAAACAATTTTTATTTTATAGAACATTTACTTTTGTCTCGAACTCTCCCTCTCTCCCCCCGTCTCTCTCCTTTCTATCTCTCTTTCCTTCTCTCTCTCGTATTAAAACACTCAATGCACGCTTTCCTTATGCATATAGTATAAGGATTGGGACAACAATAAATGTCGAGGTTTAATAATGACAAGGTCGGCAAGGCAACAAATCGTTAAAAAAAACTTAAATTTTTTCAATGAATATTATTTAAACGTATAACTTGAGCGATTTAGAATCGTAGGCTAAATATCACGATATAAATAAGAAACGTTATTTATTTTTCTTTAAAACGGTCTAGCTGCGAAAATCATACGTTATTTTTTTCTAATTTTAATTTGCAAAAGAGTAAAAGCTTGTAAATTTAAAAATCGATTTTTACATGTTTTCTTATGGGAAATAGCAATTATCTCCTGGGGTCGAATCGGGTTTTTTCGTCATTGCTTTGTAATATCCAAATCAAGCATTCCTACCGAATTTCAATCTTCTACTTATTCGGAAAATTTGTAAAACACTTTAAAGGATCGTGATAGTCGAGCGTTATACACGTTAAAAACATCGCGATCGAGCATCAGGATCACTCAATACGAATCAAACCAGCGTTCCGAATGACGAACGGATGGACGGACAGGCCAACAGAATTAAGATATTATATATACTAGTAGCCCGTGACACAGCTTCGCTTGTGTATGTTTAAAAAAATATAGTTGGTTGTTTTATTTTTTAAATGCTAGTGGTACACACAAAAACGTTTGCAAATTCAGTCAGAAATCTACATGTTTAAAAGTAATAGCCCATTTCTCCTTATAAAATTAGACAACTGACATTTTGAATTTCGTTTGTTTTTATAATTAACATGTGCAATTTTAATTGATCTTCCCTGACGAAAAAGGTAACATTCCAGTATTGAAATAAAGATAGATTGTTTCGGCCAATCGTTAAAAATGCCCACAGTCCACACGCAGTTTACTGAATAATAATAATCTGCAATTATTAACGTTGCATTCTATTAATTTTGACATTGCTACAACTATCATTTCGATGCTTCGAAAAATGTGCGAGGCGAATAACGCAATTTTCCGTCTATTTGTGAGGTTAATAGATGCTAATTCAATCGGAGGCAACAATACAAGTTGCCTTAGCAACATCCGAATAGAGTACGAAAAAGTCATAGAATTTCGAAAATAAATGCGTATTTCTGACAAATTCTTCCGTGTAACATCTAAACATCGAACGTATATGATATTCTATAGTTTTAGCCGTCGAATAAAGTAAAAACGGAGAAATTCGGTCCATATTTACGTATTTTAATGAATGAAGGAAAAAGATCTTGCACCTTGAAAAATCGAAATTCCCGTGTAAACATGGATAAATATTATCATCTCCTGGAGTCGAACCTGGGACACTTGCGTAAACGAAAATAGTTTCTTCGAGGTATCCTAGTTGGCAGAAACAGCGTTTACAGCATTTCTCTACGACAAACTGTTCAAGAGATAATAGGGGGGACGGACAGACTGACGGACGGACAGACATTGAGTAATTATATATAAAAGATATTTGATCGTTCACATTGGCTAGTACATTGCTATTTTAACTTATTGAAAACATTTTTTAAAATCAAGGCATCATGATAAACAACATTTTTGGTTAATGTTACATAATGGATAATTAGTTAAAGCACACCTGATATTTGTAGGGTTATTGACCCTATAAGCAGCAACATAAAGTTGCCTCCATGTAAATACAGGATCCTTCAGATAGACTTACGCTATATAGCGAATATGCCCACTTAATATAATATTGATCTCGTTTTCCAAATAATTAGGCTTGGTAGTTTTCGACGATTATTTTTCGTAAAAATCGACTACTATAATCGGTCTTTATTTCTCCTAAAAATCGACTACTATAATCGGTCTTTATTTCTCCTAAAAATCGACTACTATAATCGGTCTTTATTTCTCCTAAAAATCGGTATCGAATATCGACGTTTATTTTAATAAATTTTGCTAAACTTTTTAGTTTTCGACTTTTATAATTCGTTAAAAGCGGCCACTAATGTTTACTTTTCCTAAAAATCTACGACGAGCATCGACGTTTATTTGCATACATTTAATTAGACTATTTAGTTTTCGGCTTTAATATTTCTTAAAAAGCGATCACTAACATTGACGTTTATTTTAATAAATGTTATCGATTTTTATTTAGAAAAATTTTATAAATTGAATTCCTACTAAGTAAATTTAACTAACAGTGTGTAAACAAAAATAAACCCGCCTTGCTCGTTGTTATCTATATTTCGGCGAATGTGTTGTTCGACTCCGTTCACCAACCTGGAATTTAATTTTTCGGAATAAATCAGAAAGCATATTTTACTCGTTAATTCAAGTCCCTTATTCACGAAATCGCGATCACTCGCGGAAAATTGTTGTGACGTGAATATAATTTACAAATGTATAATGTATAACCTAATGTGGGAATGAATATTCTGATTTAAAAAAATCTTTCCTTGTTGGGTAACAAACGACTACGAATGGAGAAAAAAGCCCCGAGTGCAGACACTGAACGATGTTTCTTCGACAGTAATGCAAAAAAACTAAGCACGGGGACTGTCTCGGAGGAAGGCATTTATAAATTTTGACAGGGTGCTTTTGAAAAATTCCATAAGGACACCTGGTGATCGATAGTCATTTTTCATTTCGGGAAAACATTTCTTTTCGCGTCTCGGAGGAGGTCGGCAGATCTTGTCGCGCAGAAGACACAACCAACGTCCCCCGAATTTTCAGTAAATGGAGTCCAAAGTGCGTTGGGATTATCGGATCCGGTCGAGGGTAAAGACAGAGCGCGATAAACCCATCATATTGTTTGGTCCCTCGGATCCCGCGGCAGTGACATAAGCAACATTAGAAAGGAAAGTGTAATGAATTCCGAATGTTTTGTGGGCGTTTGGAATGACAACCATCGACTTCTCTTCCGTTTTGGATGTTTGATGGTAAAATACATCGCTTGAGTGTGGCAAAGCACATTTTAAGAACATGACGCATAATTTCGTAGAAAATGTAGTGATGAAAAATCGACATTTATAGATGACAATTCATTTCCGTCGAACATAAAAATTTTTAAAATCGATGTTTATCGAGACTTATCGATGTAACCCTAGAATGGTAACGCTATTTTCTTGACCCTTATTGGTAGCGCTGCGTCAGTTTGACTCACTTAAACTTGGAATAAGGAAATATCATTAAAAACTTTTAAAACGATTTTTATTAACGTCAAAATGTTGTAAATGTTAGAAATGTGTAAATAAACAATTAGGGCACAATTTACTTTGGTGCTCGCCACAGATAGGCTTCTTGCAAAGTAGGCAGAGAGTGGAGGTTTTCCTTCTCTTGGCATAATGGCACAAATGACAGCACATTCTTAATATTTGTCGCTCTGTCACTTGATGTGATTCAGAAACCTTTATTACCTCTCCTAAGGCATTGCAAATCATAGCTTTCATATCATTACTTAAGTTTGTCAAACTGAGTCTGCTTTTCTGCCATTGGCACGTCAGCCCAGCCCCTTGTGCAATTCTTGCATAAATCGTAGCCGGTAACAGTGACCGGAGAAAAATAACGTGTTGCTCCTTTGACAGCAAATAGACAACTAACTAGAGGAAGCACTGCCAAGAGAGGGGGGGCGTGTTTGAACACGAACAGCGTATTGGTTGAGACGCGTTGAAAACGACCTCTTGGGTGTACTATGTGGCTTAAGCTTCAGCGGGAATCTGTTAAGGTCACCCACACCACTTGGCACCCTCCCCCCAGTTCCCATATTTATCCTGAATATGGTGATATTGTCGTTTAAGTGAAATGAAGACGTTCAATCGTAGGAAATTTTACGCCGAATCCGATTATGTGTATTATAATTTTCTAAAAATTCGATAACATTATTAAAATAAAGAGAAAGTAAAACTAAACACAGAACGTCATATCTCGGCTTCTATTTATCCAATAGGGGCAATTTTTTGTCATGCCTCTTGAAAGACTGTTTATGACGATTATATAAATGATAAATATATAATATTAATCAAACGCCTTTATAAAATTTAATAATCTTGTTCTTTCTCCATGGGACATGAAAAACTGCTGGAAACTTTTTCCCTAATTGATTTAGAGGAACACAGTAAGTAAACGAAATGTGCAGAAATGTTGAAATTTATTTTAGGAAAAGACTCCAATCCAATAACATTTGTAGTCCTCATGATACGGACATTTAAACAAAAGCGCGGTACAGCGCTGAGAAACAGACCGGCGCGCCGTGGGAGTCGACAGGGGATAGGGACGCTGCGTAGTGGAGACAGTCAACTGTAAACATTGAGAACTGACAAGGCATGAAAAGGCTGGGCTAGTGGTCGGTTGGGGGTAGTCAATTTGATGGTGGGAAACTTCTCCTCCGTGCGCGGCGGCAATCCGCGCAGGTCGTTTTTAACGCGGCACTACTATAGTCATCTTTCGGAAATGAGAGTCAAAGTGACTCACGTTACTATTTTAGGGTCACATCGATTCTTACCAAAGTTTCACGTCTAAGAGCGCAATACTTTCAATTTAAAAGGACATTTGAAGGCGGATTCGACCCGAACAGGGAAATTGACGATAAGAATAAGAAACTATTTCCTTTAAAACAGTCCGAGTCCGAAGATCGAAAGACAATTTTTTTTCTAATTTTAATTTGCAAAAGAAAATAAACCTACAAGTCGATAAATGGATTTTTACGTGCTATCTTACGGAAAATAGAAATTATCTCCCGGAGCCAAAATAGAATCTTTTTTCGGGACTTTTGTTTCTTCAATGATATGTAATGAATGATTGAAGCATTCCTACCAAATCTCAGTCTCCTACCTAGTCAGGTTTGTTAAAATGCGCTATAAATTTACGTATGCTGTCTTGTGACAAACGGCCAAACACACAATTCCCACTTACTATGTAGGATTAATTATTTTTAATTGTTGTTGGTAAATAATTATTTATAATTGATTTTTACATCTAAAATTTACTTTAATTTTCAGACTAAAAACGTTTTTCTATTGTTTTACAAGTTTATTCTAAAAAATGAATTGATAATTATTAAAACCGGTTTACATAAGGTTGGCCAAACGTAAATTTGACAAGCGTTCCATTTTCAGATGTTCGATTGTTTGAATGATTCTCCCATATTATAGTGATAGGTATTGTCATACAGAGGAATAAACAAAGAAATAAGTCACTCTCCACCTTTTTCAAACTCGTTAGTTTCGTTCCAAGCTCCATACATACATACCTCTTCCTTATATGTGGATAGCAATCGCTCGTGCCGGAGTGCACCGATGTACTAACGGCCCTCGTTTCTGCGGCTGCTCCGAGATTGTATCGTTTAAGGATAAGAGGGAGGTTGGGGAAGACGGTCGCTCGGTTGGGAAACGGATCGCGCGATAAAAGGTGCATCGACGCAAAGTAGAGCCAAGGCCGTCCAAAACGACGCCCACCCTCCCAATGAATAACATGATAAAATTTTTCCAAAATATGTATAGCATTTACTATTCATTAGATTCGAGCGATTTCGGAATGGACGATAAGAACATTAATCTTCATGCTTTTCTCCGTATAGCGGTGCAAATCCAGCGTCGATATCTCAACGTTAAGATATTTTAAAATGTTAACGAAAGAAGGCTACGTTTCAGCTCTTCCCGTGGTATTCAAATGGAGAAAAGGTAATCTGCTGGAGGCTAACCCATGACTTCAACGTGAACGCTGAACTGCTTACAATTTAAAATTGGCGCAGTCAAATAATTTCTGAATGCAAGGACGAAAACAAATGAAAAGTTTTTGAGTTAAAAGCGATTTTCTTATTCTTCCATTTAAAACTATTTGTGACACACGAATAATCACACAATCCCCTCTTAATATGTAGGATAATTACCATTCGCAACTCAATAAATAATCTAATAAATTTGTTTTAAAAAAATTACAATATTTTTATACTTCAAGTTTCTCAGGTGCCTGTACCTTTAAAATATCATTAACTCAGGGGTGGTGCTAGACATTTCAGCGCCCTAGGCAAACTTCTCTTTTGGCGCCCCTATCCTATTGCTAATTTTTTCTAATAATCCCAGTAAAAATAAAATACTTCCTTCGATAATTACACATGTCCAGCGAAATATACATGTAGGTTCATAGAGTAAACATTATAAAAGATTAAGTTTTCGTTTTTTGTTACGTAGAATAATTTACAAAACTGCTATAATTTATTTATTTTTACAAAACTGCTCTAATTTATTTATTTTTACAAGAATTTTTAGTAACCCCAATTTGTATGGCTATTAAGCTAACTATGCGAATCTAGCTTACCAAAATTTTAGCCGCCGGAGTCAATCTTTTCTTTATCTCAACGTTTCTTTCGTCAATATAATATTACTTTTGCGCGCAAGTTATGTAGCTCGGGCTGCAATCACCTTGGTTTTGAAAGAGCTTCAGGTAATCCTCCCGAGGACTCACCATATCTTCCGTAGCATCCAGAATTCGTTTAATTTCTTTACTCTCCCTGTCAAAACATATCTAGCTGCTTACATTATTCTCCATCCATTCCTCAATCGCTATTTATTTTCTTAATCTTTTTCCATCATTGAGACGTCATATGATTAGGAAATGGTATTTGTTTATTTTACGTAATTTTACTGATGGATTTCGGTTCTCTTTAGCGCCCCTTCTACCACGGCGCCCCTAGACAATTGCCTACTTTGCTACTCGCTAGTGCCGCCCCTGCATAAACTAATACAATAAATTTGCCTAAAATATATTATAGTTATAAAAACACTGAAATGCCATATGTTGATATCGAAGCCATTATTACTCAAATTATATCGATTCATTCTTAACCCAACTCAAACTATAAGACGTTTTAGACAAATTCATTTTATTAGTTTCTAACATTCTAAAGGTAAAGGTACCTGATAAACTTTAAGTTAAATATGAAACCTTTTATGTCATACTTTTGAATCAAATTAATTAGATAATTTATTGAGGTGCGAATGATAATTATCTAATAAACTCTTAAATTAAGTAAGAAACATTTCATGCAATTTGAATATAACTGCTCCCGAGGACGGTTAATTAAATTACTTGCGAAGATTCGATTAAGAAAACTGTATGGTACACAAATAATATTATCGTCCTGTCGCCATAACGTCGTGCCGGCGAAACGTCCGTCAGCGAAACGTCCTTTCGGAAAATTTCCGGCCACGGGTATGAGTATGAAGAAACTACAATGTCTTTTCTTCTCATTCTTTCCTCTGCAGCAGCGCCGTCCTCTCATTTTCTAATATTCTCTTTCCCTTTAGAGATGATGGAGGGAAAGCGAACATTGCGTATCCAGTTCGAAAACACTATGCAAAATTTTCGATGGATAAAGGGTAAAATGAATATGATTATTTATTTCCCAAATTTAGACGAAGGAGTGCCTGATTTTCTACTCTAAATATCATGCCAGAGGTGGCCATTCTTTTTCTGTTGAGTGAAAATTATCTTATATACAAACGTAGTAAATGCCACGCAAATAAAAAAGCATATCTGAATATATGAATGAATTCATTTATCTAGTAATGAGATAGAGAAGTACAATAATACACATACTACATAGAAAGTATGATGACCTTGAGAGTGCGTTCTGACATTCTGTATTACTGTATTATTCTTACACGCAAATTGCCTTTACCCTTTGATTTCCCCATACACACACACACACACATATATATATATATATATATATATATATATATATATATATATATATATATATATATATATATATATATAACAACTTACGGAAAAGGAAAGGTAAAATGAATATATGGATGTCAACAAGGTGTTGGGATGAGGAAACCCAGTGAGCACTCACCAATCAGACGACTTCAGGTTGGCGAGGCCCCGGGGATGTCGAAGCGACAGACGTAAAATAACACAAAAACACAGAAACATCACAAACGTAAAGCTTTCGGAACTACTCCTTCTTCAGCTACAGAGAGAGAGCTGATGGCGGTGACACTGGGTGGAGGCATGGGGGTGGAAGGGTAGTGCGGAAAGGTCGAGGATTGGAGGAAACGGAGGGGGTTGGGGATGGGTAGGGTGTTGGAAGAAGACAGAAAGGGTGTGAAAAGCTATCGAAGGTTGAGGCCTGGGGGAGTGAAGGAGTTTAGGAGATGGATATGCGAAAGCTCCCACTGACGGAGTTGGGGAGCCGAAGCATTGTCGGGGAGAGCGCGAATGACTCTCACTGTGAAGCAGTTGTTGAACTTTAAATTATGTTTGTTCGCATGAACACCTTGTTGACATCCATATATATATATATATATATATATATATATATATATATATATATATATATATATATATATATATATATATATACACATACACACCGAACTTCCTCAGTTCGCAAGGTCGCCCGGCCCCCTGTTTGTGTGGTTTTAGGAAACTGCGCAAAGTCAGCGTTCCCTCCTTCGGAAGGAACATTAAGCCGTTGGTTCCCTTGGTGATCTATGTTAAGAGTAGGCTAATGCCGGCATCGGGTTTCCCTCTTCCCTTGTCTGAGTGTGTTCGGTGTGGAAGGAGTTATGGTTATCCAAGAGGTTGATTAGCCAAAAATATACACACACGCACACAATACCTCAGTTCGCTGCCTCAATGTCGACGGAAGGGTTCAAACGGAAACTAAAAGGTGAAGCACAGCCGTGTCCTAAGACAATGGCAGGTTCAATCATGTTGTGAAGTCTTTTTGCAGTATCTCCTGCCAAAGTGAAAGAGAAACTCACTATCCCGGTCTGGGTTGGCGTGTTGTTTTATGTCCCAAAACCACCCACAGACAAATCCATGATATGTGAAGCCATATAATCAGAACTCATTCCCCGTAGGCTAAGCTGCCCTTGACCAAGTCAATGGTCTTCATCAAGGCATAAAGACAGAGGGTGCTAATAAACACCGGTGGTTAAAAACCCACTGCCACTCTTTCTCATCCTTACCCGATTCTTTTAACGTAAAACAAACTACCCTCAATTCAACAAAGACAAACTTCAAAAGCTTAAAGAAGAACTAAAGAAGATCAAGTGGAGTATTTTAGGCCATAGTTAAGTAAGAAGGAAAGGAGAAGGCTAGAGTTGAAGAGTGGACATATTTTTAAATACAGGGGAACAGACACAGGAAGAGCAGCAGGAGTTGGATTCATCGCCAAAAAAATATTGAAAAGCAACATTGTGGAGGTAGAACGTTCATCCAAGCAAGCAGCTTGACTTATGCTTCAAATAAATAAATTATATCAACTTCAAACAATCCAAGTCAACGCGCCATCTTCAACGTACTCGGATGAAGAAGAGGACGATTTCTACCAAGAAATTCGAACATTGCATGACAAAGGAAGTTGCCATCTAAAGAGGCAATGGGTGATTCCTACGCGAAGGTAGGAGAACGAAAGAAAGATGATAGCACAGAAAATGGGGATATGGAGAAACAGACAAACGAAGAGACCGACTTGTGGACTTTTCCGAATGTACCAGCCAATGCAAAATAAACAGCTTTTTTAAGAATAGCCCTAAAAGAAAAAAGACCTGGAAGGGACCGAGTGGCAACATAAATTAAATTTATTATATACTTGTCAATAAAAGGCAAGTGCTAGGAGACTGCTCTGTCCTCAACCAGTTAAAAACTGGAAGTGATCATCGATTGGCACGATGTAGTAAAAAATTCAATTGTATGTTACAAAGGCGAAAGCTGGTTAGGAAACATAAGCCTTTCATCAACGCACAAGTACTAAATGAGCAGAACGAATAATTTCAGCTTGAACTACCTAATCGATTCCTTGTACTAGATGACCAAGAAACCCACTCAATGTTAACAGAGATACTATGAGCAATCGCACTAGAAATAAGTGGAACTGTTAAGGCCAAGCAAGAAAAAAATTAATATAAAACAATAGACTGCTGATAAAGTAAAGAAGGGAAAATAAAATGACTAATGGCCTTAAGGAAATGATCCACTTTGAAGAACTAGACACCACTATATTGAACTCCATCAAAGAAGACGTAAAGAAATAAGAAAACAAAGGAAATTTATAAATGAAGCAACATCTTTCGATTGGTAAGAGACAGCTGGTTCCAATGATGCTAGAAAATGGTTCGATTTCCCAGAGCAGAAAGTTAATTGTAAAACGAGTAGAAGAATTCTACACGAAACAATTTGAAGATCCATTTACCAATGGAGATGTAAATGAAGAAGGAAGTATGCCCACTGAATAGGTTCATGATATTCTTCCAAAAGAAGTGATACCTGCAATCAAAAGAATGAAGAATGGAAAAATCATATGGAATTGATGGCATAACAGTAGAAGTATTCAAGGCAATAGGTAACTTTATGGACAAGATCCTCTCCAAGATTTTTACTTCATGTTTTAGGAAGGGAAATATACCACAGTGGTGGAACCACGCAAGTATCATCCTTCTGCAAAGGAAAGATTGCAAGGAAGATTTGAATAACTATCGGCCAATCAGCTTTCTCCCGACAGTATTCAAAATATTCACGAAGATTCTAACTCGGCGTCTTCAAAAGAATCCTGATTTCAACCAACCCAGTGATCAAGTCGGATTTCATAGTGGATATAATACGATGGACCATGTTCAAGGCGTCAGAGGGATAATCAGTCGGACTAATGCGTACGAGTTGCTCCTCTTTATGTGATTCATAGACTACGAGTAAACATTCAGCTCCATTCAAGGTTCTTTGGTATTAAACGCACTGAAGAAGCAAGGGGTAGAAGAAACGCACAGGACATTAATCAAGAATGTCTACAAAAACGCGACATCGTCTGTCCAGCTGCATGAAGAAACAAGTCCCTTAAATACCGAAAATAGAGCAAGACAAGGAGATACCATGTTTTCAAAATTATTCACATTATTATACAGAGGCAGTATTCAAAACGCTAGACTAGGAATAAAAAGGTATAAAGGTAAATGGAGAAAATCTCAGTCACCAGCGCTTTACCGATGACATCATACTGTTCGCAGGTATCGTAGAAAAAACCCGTAAAATAATTGAGGAGATGGTGCTGGCCAGTGGAGAAGCTTGACTGGAAATTAATATCAATAAAAAATGTCGTGTACAATTCCACCAATCCTTAGAAGGTATGTGTCAACGGAGCAGAACTCGAAGGATTAACAGGTTACCTTTACTCTGGTGAACTCATCACTATGGACGGATCATTTATAGGAGAGATCAACCGGAGAGCGAAGATGGCATACGGTGCTTTCGGCAATAATGCAAACATCTTCTCAGTCATTTTGAAAAAAAGATTGCTCTACCTGATTTGACTGTTCTGACGTGTAGATGCAAAGCATGGACCATGAACGCCAGAATAGTCCAGCGCCTGCAAACAAGACAGAACATCTTGGCAAGATGTGTGGTGGGGATCACCCGAATAGACCGCAAAAGGAACGACTGGGTAAGATAGAAGATGGGAGTCTTGGACGTAATAAAAAGAGTAAAGGCGCTAAAGTTGCAGTAGGCGGGTCACATTGCTAGAAGAAATTAGCAGCGTTAAACAACTAGTGTCGTGGAATGGATACCAAGAAACATGAAGATACCGAAGTGAAAACCAAAGGACAGATGAGACAGAGAGCTTGTGAAGTTCGTAGGGAAAACTTGGAAGAGGAAGGCAGTTGGTAAGGAATACTGGAGGTGCCTGGAGGAGGCCTTCATCTGTCAATGGATTGAAAAGGGCTGATGTTATATATATATATATATATATATATATATGGATGTCTCTCTCTGTAGCTGAAGAAGGAGTAGTTCCGAAAGCTTCTACGTTTGTGTTGTTTCTATGTTTTAGTGTTCTTTTACGTGTGTCGCTTCGACATCCCCGGTGCCTCGCCAACCTGAAGTCGTCTGATTGGTGAGTGTTCACTGGGTTTCCTCATCCCAACACCTTGTTGACATCCATATATCCATTTCACCTTTCCTTTTCCGTAAGCTGTTATATATATATATATATATATATATATATATATATATATATATATATATATATATATATAAATATATATATATATACTGTCATTACCATTGTTGAGCGGCAAAAACTTTTATTAGCAAGAACATATATCACTCGTGTTTTTTAAAAGGGCTCTTCCTGATAACAAAATTTTGGAGATAAGGTAGCCAATCGATTTTTTGAGGTGTACAAATAAATTTATTTTACTCTTTTCAGCGCATATATTTACAAAAATTATTTTTAGAAACATTTTTAATTTAATTTATTAGTTTTTCCTTTGCTCTATCATTAGGTTTGTCGCTTTTTATCTTTGCTATAAAAATCAATCCTTTTACAATTAATATAACATAATTGCTACACAAATAATCCCCAAACAATTTAGAATATCTATGAAATAAATTTCTCATTTGGCTCGGTTGGAATTTCAGTCTGAATTAAAATAGGGGTTATAAACCTTTAGTCCGCGAACGGAGTGCCTACAGATTTTCCGCGTTTGTTTTTAAAAACCAATTTACTACTTTGATGTGAATTTGATAAAGGTAAGACTGTACCCGAAGTCCAAAAGTGTTAGTAGGCCTCAAATAATTATAGAGCCAAAATACAATAATTTGACTAGTAGTGCCATGCGATAACATTCTGTTAAAAAAGGGAAATGGAGACTACGGTGTACAGATTGGAATTAAAATTTAAAACTCCTAAACCGTAAATTTACCCAGAGAGCACTCACGTTCACTCACTCCCTGTAGGCCATCATCGTCCTGCAAACTTGTAAGTATAGTTTTAATTTTCCTTATTTCTTATTGACGTGTGAGTGCTCTCTGGGTAAATTTATGGTTTAGGAGTTTTAAATTTTAATTCCGATAACATTCTGTTCTAGTGAGTTGTTTATGAATTTCAGAATGTTGACAATCCCTCCAGCACAAGTTCTTCAGTATAATTAGAGTCGTATCACATAGTCTATCAACTAAATTTAAAGGAAACGCAGCGAATGAAGATAAATAAATAATTTTATTCAAAAAGAAGGATACAAGTCAGCCGAGTGAAGTTTTTTCGCGTATTCGTGTAGACTTGTGTATCATTAAAAGCTGAAAATGTACGCAGTGTTAACGATTAGTGATTTTTGAGAAACAGGAAAAAAATCTTTTCACAACACATATCGCAAATTGCATGTTAATTTTTGCTCGCGTCGCAGTGAAAAACATGAAAATTGCGATTGAATGCGCGCGTATCGAACTTAAATGATGGGGAACTGTTTCGTGAAAGAATCAATGATTATAACCGTGACGTGATCCGTGGATCGCGGCACCCTATCTAACAGAGAGGCGAACCCTTTCCTCCCACACCCACCCTTAATCATTCGTCTCCCTTTCGCATACTCATCCTCGAGCATAATCCCAAGTGGAAGGATTTTGGCCGAAGGGGAGGTAGTGTACGAAGACGGGGGGTCGGGGGTGGAGACTCGATGAAAGAGGTAGGGCGAGAAAGGAGGGGCGAGGAAAGCGTATCGCGCAAGCCCATTCATGCTTCCCCCTCCACGCCCCGCCCCCTCCCACTCCTGCCCAACGGGACCCGCCGGGCTACGGAGAAAGCATGGTGCGGGAGATAAAAGTGTGGGAAAATATCTCGAAGAGCAGGTGTCGACAATAATTAATAGCGCGGTAAATAGAGAGAGGCCGAGTGGAATAGGGGGTGGAGGGATGGAGTGGAGGCAGCGTGCGTAATGAATGCGAGGGCCGGGAGTCGGGGGGGTGCGCGTGGTAGGGGGAGGATGGGATGGGGGAGAAACGGAAGCCTTGGAGTCGTCAAACCCGCCTCACGCACTCCGCCATCTCACATCCGAGACGTCTAGCCTTCCCCACGGAGACGTTCCCGCCGCCGCCCCAGGAACCGCAACGGCTCGAGCCGCTGGGATGTCGCCAGGCGGTGGCCCATCTTCCTGCATCTGAGCCGCCGCCACACCACCGCTTCTCGGCCGTTCCATGGCTTCCGCGCCCCATCCGCACCACGAGTTCTCCCTCGAGGACTTCGCGATGCCCTACTTGGAGGCCGGACTACATTTGTCGAACCCGGCTTATCCTTCGGCCGCGGCTGGTAAGCAGTCTCGTGGTCGTATAGGTCATCGAGAGCGTGGTCTGCGACGAACGGCCGCTTCGCGAGTGCGGTACGCGCTATGGATTTGTCTCCGTGATAGGTGCTCGAGAAATCGCAAAGCGGGTCTAGGTAAAAAGATCGGAGGGTAGTCGCGAGAGTAAGGAAGGAGCGAAAGCAAGGCGTTCGTATGTTCACACGCGCCACATAACTTCTGCTTCCCTCTCCCTCGGTTCCTCCGAGATGAGGGCCACGTGGGAGCGTGCAACGTGAGAAGCTCCCACCCTCTCCCACGCACCGCAAGACGGTCGCAAGAATGGCCGTGGCGGTGCGTAGATGGAGTCGTTAAAACAGACAATGAGGGGATCTGATTTCCGTGCCATTCTTGTATTTGAAGCGCTGCACCTTTTATCGTCTCCCGCCGCCGCAATCGCACCATTGTCTGTTTTTCTTCTCCCCCTGCGAGTTACGCTCTGAAGCCTTTCTCCCACGCATCCTGCCCCGTTACTGCGAGAACGTAGATGGCCGCTCATAGCCCTTGTATAATGAAAGACGATTTCCCCAAACTTATGAGGTTGTTTGGATCATGATTATAGTTTGGACCATTCGACCTATACGCTTTACCATTAACTGTGCTCGAAGATCCTCATGTGCAATAGCCGAGCGCCATAATGTATGATTCTGAGTGAAGTGCAGAAAATGTGTGGCAAATTCTCCGCCCCTCTCCAATAATTTCGTAACTCATGTTTTAAACTCGTAGATTTGTAGAAGTAGAAGAAACGTTTTCGCGAGATTTATCTTCTTAACTAAATGTTTTATCTTATTGCCATAGGACCAACTGAAGTGCTAATGATTGTCGACTCTTCCCTATCGCTCTCATTTAAAGTATTCTTATTGTTCTCAGGATATTGAATTGCTTTTACCTTTAGTGTATATGGGGTGCCAACGTGTGCGAACGGACTTGTTGGTTATTTGTATATTATGGCATAACTGCGAAAATCATGGTAGCTTTTTCGTTTTCTGCACTTATATAAGCTTCTATAACTTATTTTAATCGCAGATTCTAAAATTTGGCGTCACTTTTTTCGACTTATTCTGTAGTTTACTGTGTCTTCCATACATTATATATTTCTAGACGGTAATTTACTGGCATCCTTCATGTTCATACGTTACATCTACCCTTGTTTCTACATATAGGATTTTTTGGCGGTAGGGAATGCAACGCCGCGTACCGTTCCTTAGCAATCATAGGTTAGTCTTACATGTTGTGAGGGAAAAACGAACCCCTCTATCGCTCTGCTCTATCTCACGTCTTTTTATCTTTGTTGTCTTGTCTGAGAGTTACCAGTCAGAAAACCTAGTCAACTACTCCCTCTAGTTTATATCTCCCAAGATACTATAATCCATCTTTCAATCTGTACTCATTTATCCATGCTCTACGTATATTACTATTATTAAGGTAAAGCTTTGCGTTGTTTCACCAATTCTTTTGACGAATGTTACTGCCCAACGCTTATAATTTTTATGCTGAAAGAACAACTATATAATTCATGTGTGTTCATCCTACGGATTACCGTATTTACCTGAATCTAATCTAATCTTTTGGTAAACTCTCAAAACAGAAGAAATATTTCATAGTATAATTATATTAGATTCCTGCAAATATTTTTAATTGTAAAAAATTAGCGGACTTTTTTATTGAGTCCCAAACTTTTCTTGAGTATCATAGGTCATTGTATTATATCAGTAATCGTCACTCTCTATGCTCTCTTCCTCATTGTCCATCCTCACTCTCAATACCTTCATCATTCCAAACTTTGTTCATAGACTCCCACAAAACATTACCTTCACTTCCATCCATGGCGTTGGACAATTAAAATAATTTTTAATTGTATTCACTATTACTTATGGATTTATCTGTTGGTATGATCCTTGATTCATTGGCAGAGAATTGCAACAGTATGTTTGCTAGGTTTCCTTATGGTGGTCTCCACTTGATAACCATTCATAATATAAAATCATTTAAATTACCTTTAAAGATTTGTTGACAGCAACATCAAGAACTAGAAGCTGTGATGTTATTCCTCCAGGCATTATTACAAGTTCAGTACACAATGCGTTAATTTAACCTTTAACTTCTGAAGTCATGTGTCAATTGAGTTCATTTAGTACAAGCATCCCTCTTTTTTTTAATAGGGCTTCCAGACGGCGTGTAACCTACCTCTCATAAGTTCTTTTGACGCCCATATATTTTCATGACATCTAACTATTATTCCAGTAGGCATTTGTTCCTTGGGCATTGTTTTTTGTTTTAGGATAACATATGGTGGTAATTTAGCTCCATCTTCTAAAACAGCCAACATTACTGTAACACACATTTTTCGTTACCTTCTTATTATCACAGATTCAATGACGGATCCAGGCTTCATCCATGGAGGAGGTGGTAATTTGGATGAAAAAATAAACTATTGAAATTATCGTAATTAATGTATATTTTAAAAGTGAAAACGAAGATATATATCCTTTGTACAACAAAATTAATATAGTAAAACGGTCAAGTTTTTTATAATATCATTTAATACAGAAAAAGGAAATAGATAACTTTTATGCAACAAATTGAATACCGGAGAATAATATTTTTCTAATTTTGAATGAAAAATTATAGAATAAATTCAACTCTTCTATATTTTGTGCTTTCAGATTTGTCAATAACATGATTAACATTAATATATATGTCATTATGTATATGCAAAAGTGCTAGGCCATACAATATTTCTTGAGGCATCGTAGATCTCAGCCATGCTTTTGATTTTAACACAAAAATTATTATGCCTATCCATACGATTACAAGACAAGCAACATAACGGATGGAAATTACTTGATTATGTCCGTGGTATTCAATGTTTTTCAGTTAATGCACCCGTAATTCCTTTGCAAAGAAACTGGCTTACTGATTTGCGGTAAACCAAATCTCATATGCGCGCAGTTTTTATTGAGGTGATTATTCAAGTGTATAAAAGTTACATACGGGAATATGTTAATATTATTTGCATATCCCCAGGGATGCGTCTTTTCCAGGATGAATAAGGAATAAAAATTTTCGACACTGTGTTTTTAGTAAAAGATAGGGCCGCTATTTTGACAAGACAGTATAATTTGATATTTGCAATTCAAATCGTGGCTATGCAACCAATCGTTGTTCTAGATGACGACTAATTTCACATCAGTGACAAACTAAAAAATTAGAGACACTCACCTATATTTCTGTGACGATAATTTCTTATTGTAGTGTGTCCGTTGCAGCTTCAGAACGATGGATGTTAAAGATCGTTGGTCACAGAAAAAAAACGTCAGTGACAGTAAATAATTGCCACAACCAACGGCTATGTTACAAATACGTAACTAGCGCAACGGTCAATGCACAAAAATAGAGAAACACACAAGATGACATTCACGCCAAACGAAATACACTAAGCCCTTTTACATAAATCACGTCACAATATGGAACGACCACTCGAACATAGTTCTTGCAAACGAATGAAAGAGTCATGGTCATAGCCCATGCTAGGAGTCAACCACCAGATAACCATGTGGTGAGCCGTTGAGGGTATTTATTATGTCTATTTATGTGACTATTCAAACGGGTAACTCTTTCCTGAATCATCCCAGTATGCTGCAACTAATTTGTCTTGCACCCTTCACCCAATGTCACGCTTTTTTCATGCTAACTCCTCCTTTAAGTAAATTTAAGGACTTTTCTCCGGTAAGGGAGCTTGCATCTTAAATCATCCTTGGACTTAGCCATTTCTCTTCCCTGTTGAGGAATTCTCCATTTTCCGGAATAGGAGATGCATTTTCAGTCTGTGTTGCCTTCTTCACAGAAGCAATGGCATTTCTTGGTTATAGGAGTAAAATGACTCAACGCCGCCCATTCCGTCGACAGAAAAATCCGGAAGGGCGTCTGCGGTTTTATCCTGGCACCCAGGCTTTATTTTAGGCCCGCAGACGCACGGTACTCTCGGCACTCAACAACAACTGGAAAACTGAGAGGTGGAGAAGGGGTTGAAAGAGCATATGAACTGCTCAGTACGTTGGACGAGATTTAGGGATTAATTTTTTCTAGTGTTGAGAAATCTTAGGGGGTAATTACCATCCCCCCCTCTCCCCCGAATCCGCCCTTGCACGGATTTTGCACCTTTTTAATTGATAGTGTAATTAGATGGCATGTCAAAGAAAACTGGAGTTTCATCAGCATTGTCTATTTCATTCAAAAGGTAATTGTTGGTTATTTTAAGTCCAATTGTATGTTTTCGATAGGAAAGAAGTTTCTTATTGAAGTCTGCAAGCAATTTTTGGCACAGTGAAGTTCTTCGGCGTAAGGAAAAACCATTTCGTCGCATCATTCGCATGCACCAACTTGCCTTAATTTTCTGCCATGAGATTTTTAGTCCACATACAGTATCTTGTGATCTGAGTTTAATCGTTTTACGCGAAACTGGCACTCTGTACGAAAAAACTTATTTTTCTACATCATGAAAGCTACCACATTTAGGGGAACTGAATATTTTCCGACTAGATTTAGCACATTCAAGTTTCTGTTTTAAGATTTTCCATCTACGAACAGTTGCTTCAGTGATATTGAATTTTCTACTGGTTTCATGGTTATTTGTTTTTCTGCGTACTATATTACTATCAGTTTAAAACTGGCATCACAACTACACGTAATTTGTTTTGATATCTTTCCCTTTGCTGTTTTAGCTCTTATCTCAATATGATCAGCCATTTTTAAGTTGAGGGTGACGTACATAAAACGAATATAAGACAAAATCACAATTAGAGAATTTAAGGCTAAAAATTGTTGAATGAATTATGCCGTCATTTGTTTTGATATCTACGAAATGCTATTCGCTAATAGAAAAGGGAACCTTAGTTCACTTTTGAGAATCGTTCGCGAACTAATTGTTCATTGAACTTCATCGTTCGAAAATAAATTTCAGTAGTTCTTTAGTTTGTTAAAGAACTCGTCATTTGTTCGTACATATTCAGTGTGCGCTTAGCACCCACGTTCAGTATATGTATAGTTCGTTAATTGGTGGTTTTGTACAAATTTTTGTTTGAGACAAAAAAAAATAATTTTTTGAAATACAGTATTAATTGAAATCCTTATCGTATGTTTGCAATGAAAATTTTCAGTAGCTACAATTATTTTATCTTATGTTTGTAAAAGCATCAATTAAACACGTAACCCTACTTCGTACTCGACTTTGAGACGACCCTCGATTTTTGCTAACCTAAATTTAAAAAAACGTCGTCTTGAATTCGAGTAAGTACAGAAATCAGACAAAAACGGCGTATTTTTAAAACTACCACGGTATTATTCTGCATTGCTCTTTCTATGAATATTATTGCCTAAATGGAGTCAACTTTCAGCCGACAAATTAGCGATTCCACTCTATATTTTTTCATTTTTATCTATTTTTTCCTTATTTATTTATTATTTATTTATTGTATATTTATTTTATATTTATGTATTATTTATTTATATTTAATTTTTATTTAATTTTTATTTGATTTTTACTTAATTTTTATTTAATTTTTATTCATTTTTTATTTTTATTATTTTTAATTAATTTATTATTTGTTTATTTATTTATTTATAACTAGCTCATAAACAGTACTTCACGGAATTTTGCAATGAGCGCAATAAGGATTAAAAATATAAACAAATACAGTTATGCCCTCCGAGCGATTTCAACCCGCGACCCTAGTATTGCAAAACTAGACACGCTAAGCACCCCTACACCAAGGCCGGCGACATCGAGATTAATTGCGAATATGTCTACCTCATCGACTTGCTGCTGTAATCTGTAATTTCTAATCGTAATTCTTTGTACAATGGAAACATTGCATTTAGGTTATCTTGCTTTGACTTGTGATCGTCCAGAATTTTATTCTCTCTACTCGTCAAGCAGGATCAAGCACACTTCCTCGAAGAGCTTAATCTAAAGTTATGGACCGACGATAATTCTCCTAGACGAGACTGTCACAGGCTCTCCTATCCAAAACTATATTTTTTCTCTATTTGAGACGAAACCTTTGACAAAGCTCAAAACTCGGGTGATAATATCGAGTTTTTCTAGCTTGTGATTAGTTCATTGATAGATAATTTGTCGAAAGTCTTCGGTAAATTTTTAATAACGACATCAGTCGTTATCTTTTTCTCTGCCTCTCAATAAATTGTGAATGAAGATATAGCCAAGCTTCGTATAATTTATCACTCATCAACGCGCGTTAACATTCGTTTATCATAAAACTACTACCTAAAATGCGCTTTAGAAAGTATTGCTGGCTCTTGTTCCTCATATGATAACACTTCAGCGAGATCGACCAGAAATTAATTTCTCAAATATTTATATATTTCATGCGCGTCTGCCTTACCATATCTCAATCATTGCTCATACCTTTTCATAAGGTATTCTTAGACTGAGTCCAATAAAGTTATTTCTGAGGTTAACTTCAGAATCTTCTGTTGTATAAAATGATCGGGTTCATTTCAGAACAGTTGCTACACATTCCATTACTGCGAAAATACTCCTAAACAACCGTATGCATAATTGATCCATTTAATCCCAAGTATACCTTTTATTAAATTAATATGGTATTTTTATATGAAAGGGCCTATTTTATTTGATAAATAAGTTTCCAATTAGTCGAAATTCATGGCCATGGAATAAATTGTGGTTTGCATAAATTCCACTTCATTTTAAAAAATTTGAGAACGTTCCACAGTTACCATTGGATCATCAAATAATTGACAATCTCAGTACTGGGCTTATATATGGAGCAGCTTTTCTGGTAAGATGGGTGAAGGTTAGAATACTTATAAGCCAGTCTGCATATAAAATGGCGTTAACGTGAGTTTTTTGCCCCAGTGACTTAAGAAGGGTTAAAGAAAAAGTAATATTACTAATTTTCAGCGCCTTTTGTTTAGATTCAGCCAAGAAGATCGCCGCAGTAATAGTTATTGTGAGGTGTCAGTTTTATGATGTTCAGTATTAAAATTCAAATGGGAACAAATGGAAGGTTGTGTATCATAACATGGACGATAGCGTGCTCGTAGGAGAAATTATGTTGAGTATCGTTATGTATTACATACTCGGCCATGGTAGACGGATGGTTGGAGTATATTTCAACGGATACTAAGGTCACGGGTTCAGATCTCGCCTAGGACGTGGATTTTTGCGTTCGTCATCTAAGGGTTATATGTATGAATGGACACGAGTGTCAGAATATCTCCATCAATAAAGACATTATTATTATTATTACTCTGTGTACGTAGGTTTCCTATAAATGAAGAAAAAACTTGCTCACAAATTTAAAAAGATAAAAGTTTAGAGTCCCATTTTGCTCTTTTTCTACGGTAGATGTAATGAATTCAAAGGAGAGAAATAATATACCTAAACCAATAAGAAATGTCTTTTTGGAATCGATCCAAAAAAATGGAAATTACAAAGTAGATATTTTATTCTATGGGAGTATTTATGCCAAAGAGTAAATAGTTCACAAAATAATTCTATGTATGTAGGTGTGTGTTGATTCAATCACAATTGCCTGCCTTTAAACAAGGACGCTGGTAGGTATATCCAATCACATTAAGAGGTCATTTTTTATAATAGTTTTTATAAAAAGAATTTGTATGAGAGATTTATTTAACATTATATTTGCTTTTATTACAAATTTATTAGTTTCATTACTGTAAGCGGCAGTTAAAATTTCAATGCACAAATCGTTATATTCACTGACTATACTGACTTGCGGGCAGTAAGTACGTGACCTACCTGTACAAGGATGGTTTTGGCATCCTTGTCATTTCTCGTTTACTGCGTCAATAGTTCTTAGTAATGTAGACGTACTGATCACAGGAAAGCTCTTTCGGTGCTCTTGTTGCTATACCATGGTTTGGAAATTTTAAAATAACATTCATTGTGCATTTTAGCGCGTTCTATTGCATAAACACTCTTATGTTTTCACTCTTCCCGTCTGTCTGTACGTCTGTGCAATCAATTAAATGTAAATAGTAAGTAAACTATAAGGGATATGATTGAAATTTGCAAAGTATATGTGATATATATATGATGCTTTTTATTACGCTGTCAGAGAAATTACGTCGTCGGGGGGGGGGGGGGGGGGTGTTCTTCAAAATATTCAAATTTAGATTCTGAGCAAATGGTTATAGATAGAAAATGTTCACTATTTGTGTGATCTGTAATTCCATCCAAAGAACTGCAAAATAAGACTTTTTGAAGAATCGGGGAAAATCAGAGGGGCCCTTTGGGGGAAATGGGAGAGCGACAGGAGGGCCTTTTTAGTAACTAGAGAACTACCCGTTGCTACGAAACTTAAAAAATATCTAAATTAAATGATATAACATGAGTAAATAAAAATACGTAATTTAAAAATTTTCAATAGTTTTTTCCTTCGAAATATACCTTAAACACTATATTATCAATTGCACCTTCTTTGCCAGCCATTATTTTAATATTTTTTAAATCGCCATTTCTGGACATCCCTACATATAGCTGACCCTGTCAGAATACCGGATCATCCAAAATTAATCCAAATTTAGTAATTGCTTGTCCTTGAGCTTTGTTGCTAGTAAAAACAAATGCAAGCCGAATATAAAATTGGCGAAGTTTAAACTACCACAGGAAACATTGCTAATATTATTTATTATATACATACATTAATAACATAAAAAGATTTTAATCAGTTATTATTTAAAATTTCAGAAAATATCTTTGAATGAAAAAGACTATAAAAACGCACAAATCAAACTAAAAAATATCCTATAAAAAGTTATAATTAGGCTTGGTAGGATTCGATTTAAATTGATAAACATCAACAAACATCGAATTTAAATTTTTTTTAATTCGACGAAAATGAATTGTCGTCGATAAATGTTGATTTTCACCACTACATTTTCTACGAAATTGATGTGTCATGATTTTAAAACTTTGTTATCCGCTCTCAAAATCAACATATTTTACCACAAAACATCCATAACGGTACAGACAGTCTGTATTTGTCACATCAAACGGCCACACAGCATTCGGAATTTGTATTCTAATGTCGCTTATGCCACTGTCTTAAGAGCATATACTGAGCAGCCGTGGGATCCAAAGGTAAAGGACAAAATGTTATGAACGGTTTAGTGTGCTCTTTCTTTACCCTTCATCAGATCCGATAATCCATACACACTTTGGACTCCATTTACCGAAAATTCGGGAGACGTCTATTGCATCCTCTGCGCGACATTATCTGCGGACCTCCTCCAAGAGGCGAAATGAAAGGTTTCTCCGGACTGAAAAACGAGTACCGATCGTCAGATGGCCTCATAGCATTTCCAAAGGTATCCTGTCATAAAATTTATATAATTCATCTGAGAGTGTCCCCCGTGCTTAGTTTCTTTAGCATTGCTGTCGAAGGAGCATCGTTCCATATACGCCTTCTGAGCTTTTTTCGCATTTATAGTCGTTTATTACTCAAAAAGATGATATATTTTTCGTCAAAATATTCATTCATGCATCAGGTTGAGCATTATACTCACGTCATATTAATTTCTCACTAATGATCACGATTTTGTGAATAAGGGGTGTGAATTAACGAGTAGAATGTACTTTATTGAGAAAAATGAACTGTTTCAGGTTGATGGCCGAATTCAACTACAATGCATTCGCCAAACTATACATAACAACAAACAAAGCAGAAAAAAAGAAGCCTTCTATTAATTATACATTATTAGCTAAATTTAATTAGAAGGAAGATAACAATTTTCTAGATTAAAATTGATGAAATTTATTGAAATAAACGTCGATATTAGATATAGCTTTTTAAGAAACATAAACGTCGATGTTTGAGTGTATTTCTGGGTAGTCAACCTGCTTGATTATTATAGCCAAAATATAAACGTGGAAAACTAAACTGCCCAATTAAGTGTATGTTGATGTACGTCGTTGATTTTTAGGAAAAATAAACAAAGGTATTGGTCGCTTTTTACAAAATATTAACGTCGAAAACCACCAAGCCTAATAAAATGTATTAAAGTAAACGTCGATATTGGTCGCCGATTTTCAGGAAAATTAGCGTCGGCAATTACCAAGCCTTTAGTAGTAGTAATTTTAAGCGTCGATATTCGTCGAAAATCGCTCGAGAAAATAAACGTCGATTTTAAGAAAAAATGAACGACTTAAATCGTCGATTTTCAGAAAAAATAATATTCGAATACCAAGCCTATTTATAACTTAATTGTAACGAATTTTAATTGATATAATGATGGTCGATTTTCATATGAAATTTGCAGAAAAAAAATCATCTTAAAACGTACTTTTTGGACCATTTCAAATAAGATTTAAATTCCCAGGTTGCCCAAATTAATTTTCATACTTTAATCGTAATAAATGTGCAAATCCCATGTCGTTTTCTCATTTTAAAAGTGTTCTAAGAGTATTCACATAACTGTTCGTGTTCGGTAAACTGCTTACTTAACTAAGGTAAACATATTCCTTCACAACGACCTCCCAATCTCTAATTGGCTGGGCAGTCAGTCAATAAAATTGAAAGTCTTCTGACTGTCGGACTGACAGACTGACGACAAATTATTTTAGATATAGTATGTTTCTATCATAAGCCAATAGCAATTAGATTAGAAACTTAAAATGTGTAAGAGTATGAATAAACCTCCTTTTTAAATTAATTATTGAATAAATTACTTTGTCATATGGTTGTATTACTAAGTTTATTTGAAGTTTATAATTCTAAATAAACCTTAACAAATAAAACGCGCTTTTCATGTTGCGTCGACAAATTAAGCACCCATTTATATAGATTTTCTCAGGATTTAAACTCAGATTTTTGGCTAATGCTTCTATTTTAGTTGTCTTAAAATCCCATTGGTAAGTGGGCCTCGTGAAGCCACTCTACCAAGTCCGTGGGCCGCATTCCAGGTTTTCCCAATCATCACTCCTGTCATAATCTTCTTACCTTCACTCTCTCTTCCACAAGTGGCGAAGATCGCCCCACTTGAATGTCCCCAACGCTTTCACCCTTATTCACGCTCTTTAACCCATGCCGTAATTAATTACTTGGTTTGGCGTAGCAGATTAGGTCCTCCGAACAATGGGAGGAAGCACGCTGATAGCGGGAAGAACATTCTTCTTCATCCCAACTGTGTAAAATGTTTTTAATCGGAATGATCAATGAACTGTGGATATTTTTTATATATTTCTTAAATTTAAAATGTTTTTCACAAAGTTGTTTTGTGAATTATTCTAAAAGATAATCCACTTCAGTTCTGAAAGCATCGGAGTATTAAATAACTTAATTCTCGGGCAGCAAGTTTGAGGTGCCTGTTTTAATTAATTCAAGAAAATAATTACCGAATTATGGTTTATACTGCTAATAAATTCGTGGAAGTTTCCTACTTTCTCTGTTTGTTTGGATTGACTTTTGAATAATTAGGGACCAGAGTTACACCGTTCTTATAATTTCATTGTGCTATCATGACCTAACCTTGATCATCAAAACGCTAATCAGAACAACGTATAATTGTAATCTTTATTAAATTAACCCCTGTAGTTTTTTAAATACACAGCTAAGTTGTATGTACTCGATAGAACTAGGAGGAATATACGGCATTTACCAAACTTAATACTGAAACCATAAGAGTTTGTAGCCCACTAGAAAAAACCGATAAATTACAAGTAGAAACACTTTCATTGTGTTTGGGTGGATTGAGTTCAGTCACCACACATTTGTCAAAAATCGTCTTTTTAATGTATCTGACTATTATTATTTATTTGATTAATTTCCATTCATGTTTTAATAAATTAATGTATTCATTTCATTCTCTTTCGTAAATTTAGACATTTTATCACCGTCGTACTTTTTCTTTTCACATTCTCCTTGTTTTTGTTCTATTTCACTTAAAAGGAAATCACGGAGCAGTGCTCCAAAACTGACGTACCGTGCCACATTGAATCAAATTTTGGATCATAGGGAAAGGAAAGAATAACGTTTCTTATTCTTAAGCTGAGTCAACGGAAAAGATATTTTTAATAAAAGAATATATTTGCGTCATATTTGTTTGCCTAGAAACTTCAACATGTTACATCTTAGTTGAATCATTATGCAGCGATAAATAAAATGTAATTAGATTTCTTCAAAAAACACATAATTAGCGATGGTCACTTTAAATAAAGCCTTGAAAATAAAACTGCAAAAATACTTTATATAATAGTAAAAATCAATTACAATTAGTACCAGTGTAAAACCGCAAAGTATAAAGCATATCTTAAAATTATATCTTAGAATATTTCGCAAAATTACGCTTATGGTATCCTTATTTGGAGATCGGTTTATCATTTTTCTTCCATTAGATGTTTACATATAGCGTATTTGTCTTTTACCCACTTTAAATGATATAGAAAGATCATTTCTAGAAACATTTCCATTATTAAATAATTACTCACGTATGCATAACAAATATTACATTTCCAAATGTTTAGATGAAGACTCGACACTCCTAAACCATATTGAAAATTAGACACAAGCGTTATAATAACAAAAGGAAAGTCATTTACGAGTTTTTATTCTCTTACCTCAAAATTATTGTGCAATTGCTTCCCATGTTATTTATCATATAACGGCGTCAAGAGACTCACCATTATTTATGAAAGGTTTTCCCGGCATTTAAAGCTTTTCTCTTATAAAATAATGCTTCCCCTTTGACCTGCGTGCATCCCTCGCTTCCTGCATCCGGGGGAGTGGATATGAAGGTGTGGGAGAAAATGGAGTGATGGTTTGGAGAGGAAAGAAAGAAGTGGGTAGGGGAAGAGGGGAAAAGGCAGTGGAGACGGACTCGAAGCGAAAACAAGCGCAGTTGTATTTCGGGGTGGCATGTGGCGTTGTTCCCAGAGGTGTCGGCCAGGGGGACATTGCAGGAGCACTTAGTCACCTCGTTGCCCTCTCCCCAAAGCCTTCACTCCAGCTATGATCTCCCCCCCTCTCTGCTCACTCTGCCCCCTCTGTCTCTCCCCTCCCTCTCTCCCTTCCCTCTCTCTCCTCCCTTCTCTTCCCCTCTCCCTCTCCCCTCCCTCTCTCCCCTCTCTCTCCCCCTCCCTCTCTTTCCTCCCTTCTCTTCCCCTCTCACCCTCTCCCTCTTTCCCTCTCCCCCTATCCCTCTCTCTCTTTTTCTATCGCTCCTCCCTTTCTTTTTGGCATGTAGGTAGTTGGATGTGCACAATCGACGATGCAATCCTAAAATTATTATTATTTAGATTTATTCTGATTCTGATGTGTTAACTATGCCGTTCATGTGGTTAACCGGATATGGGGGGTTTACTCATACCATCTGAGTTTGTGCAGAATATCACTTCATCAGGACCCATAAAAGGTGTTCCGTTGTCATTAATGTTGCAGAGGTTATAAGTTTCTACAATCTGAAATATCTTATTTTTAAGCAACTGATCAGCAATTAGATTCGGTTGCTATATGTATGAATTCTGATGTAGGTTGCAAAGATAAAAGTTATAAAAAACGTATATTTATGTATATGAAAGAGCAATTTGCTTAATTTCGTTAATTTGTACGAACATTTTTCATTATAACGTTAAACGTAACGCAAAATAATATTTAAGTTTGAGTATAACGAAAAATGTAACGAAAAACGATGTAATTTTTTGGCCCTAACGTAAGGATTTTCTTTTTCGTTTGCTATCACTGATAATAACTAATAATAAATGTTTCTATATTAGGAAATGTGATTCGAGAAATAATTTTTATGCCTTACTAATTGCTGGAATTAAAATTGAAAAACAAAGTTTCTCCAATTAATCAAAAAAGTTTGGGAAAACAAAATGCACATTTCAGCAACAAAGCAGCCGCCATTAGTTGCGATTAACTATATTGGATAGTGGATTTTGAATTGGAATCTGCTGCCAATGAACAAATGATGGCTGCTTTGTAGCCGAAATTTGCATCTGGTTCATCTAAACCTTTTATAGCTATTTGGGAAGCATTGTTATTTAATTTGGAGATATGTCAGTACTCAACATCTACCATCTTTTTTGGACACATGATTCTCTCCACAATGCATTTTTTCTTTTTGTGTTTACCAATGAATTGTTAAAAAACTCGATCAATTTCCTTTTACTAATTATTATATTTTTCTCATCTGTCTTCATCCATTTGTTATACGTCCCGATAACCAGTAACCCATTCATAGCCGTCTGCACTCATCCCATCAAATATTTTACCTTTGAGGTTTTAACCTCGTAAACTCCTATGACGAAAGCTCTTGTTTTAATGCAGGGATCCCAAACTGCTGGATAAAAAGTCAGATATTAAATTTTGTGCTGATGCGATTATTATATCATGAGACTGAGCACCCAAACTATTCCTATCACATACATAAACACGTACATTATCGAGATAACAGCCAACACGTAATCAGGGGACTTTACAATTTGTACTTCTGTAGAAATCTCGAATTCGATTTTCTTTAAAAACAAAACAGAACTTTTGCCGTATAGCGAAATTAATTAGATAAACATTTCTAGCTCGCGTGCCTAAATATTTTTTAAACTTCCTATACCAGCTAATGTTACTTATAAATTTAATAAACATCAAAAATTAATAGATAAATACGTAGTTAACAGAAATACAAAGGAAATATTTTCATTTATTAGTTATTTACCTATAACTTATAAGTGGGATTCCTGATGCTCTATCATGGAAGACTTCTTGTATTGGAGGTGTGTAGTTTTGGCTTTTCAATGCTACACAAGCAGCACTCACATCATCAGTCAGTCTGTTTTTGCAGTATGATATTTAATGCTCACCACAGAAAAATTCATACGAGTAAGTTGGTGAATAAACTGTGAAAAATGCCATAGCAACTCTTTTCAGTGATTCAAACGTTTCTGGAATCGTATTCCAAAATTTCAGAATTTAATTTTCAGCACTCTTAATTTTGTACTCCGTTCACCTGTTTCTAATTCTAATCTGAAGTCTATAAACTTTTGTTTCCAAATAGAGCTGGACTAAAAATCAACTAATTGCATTTCAAATTCATTGAAATCTATCCAGTCGAATAATTTAGTCTCAATTTTTTCCAGAATAATTTTATCAGGGTATTTGATGAGCTTTGCAGTTTCTTCACATTTCCTGAGTAGAGTAAATCTTGCCGAGAGCTGTTCCATAATTGAACTTTATACCTCACTAAATTGTTTCAGAAGTTTTTTCGAGTCAAGATTGTTGCGAAATTCTGCTTCGGTAAAATGCTTCTTCGAGCAGGAAAAGTACATAGTGATTCACTAGGCAGAGTAGGGTGACCAGAAATCCCGAAAATTCAGAGACTGTCCCAGATTTTGACTTAACGTCCCGTTGTCCCGATAAAGCTCTTCGGGACACCAATTTGTCCCAGATGTTTTGTTTCTGCCTTACAAAACCTCCTCGCCACAAAATTTCATAAATGTGTTTAATCGGAATCACATTATATCGGAAAATAAAAAAGTTGCTTATTACATCTTGTTACAATCTGTGGTATTCCTATTTTTCGTCGTTTAAATTAAAAAGCAGACCATTGAGATGAAGAAATTGTCTCTCTTTTGGTTTGTTTCAGGCACATAATGCACGTGGAAAGAATGTTTCGAAAATAAATTTTGTATGATCTGACAAACAAAACAGCCTTGACGTTAAAACAATCAATAACATAAGATTGTGTGTTTAAATTAAATATGAATTCAAGTTTTTTTCTGGATGATTAAAAACTGTAAAAATTTGAATGAGATAGGCAGGCGTGGTATAAAAATATTATTAAAAAATTATATAAATTTATATAAAATGAAATAAGCCATATAGTGCTATTTTATCGTCTATGCTACTTATATATATTTAACTTTATTATTTTTTCTTAAAGTAATTGTTACCTATAAATTGTGATATATTGTGTTGTAAGATTTTTTACATATTCATTAAATTAAAATTATTTGTTAATACATTGAACTAAACTGTGCTCCGTATTTGCGAAGCTTATTTACTTTTAATTTAAGTAACTATAATTAAAAAGATACGAAAATTCAGGTTTTCCCGGATTTTTTTCCGATTATGTCCCGGATTTTCTTGTTCAGATCGGGTTATGTCCCGGTTTTGACTCCTAAGAATCTGGTCACCCAAAGATCCCAGGATTTCGCTAATATTTTATTTATTTATGAACCGATTCCCATAAAGATTTGGTTAACACAGACCTCATTCTATTGCAGATAGAGCACAATCATATCATAGACTGAATGTGTAGTCTCAGAGCCTCTAAACATAATTGTACCCGACGTTCCATACTATCGAATAATCAGTGTAGCACGTCTTCTGGAATTGCTGCAATCTTTTTCAGATTTGACTCCGCCAGATTTTTTCCTGTGGGGCCTGCTGAAGGAAAAGGTATACAACAGAGGTGACCATAACTTCTATCGCCGAGCCATTTTTGGTCAATCTCAAGCGAAGTAATTAATAATTCGTTCACAATCAAAAAATCAAAAAGTATATGAAATTTCTGATACAAAATGTTTTTTAAAATATATAAGTAGGCTTGGTAGAATTCGACGTTTATTTTTCCTGAAAATCGACGATTTAAATCGAGGTTTATCTTATCGAGAGATTTTCGACAAATATCGACGCTTAAAATTACTGCTACTGAGGCTCGGTAGTTTTCGACGATTATTTTTCTTAAAAATGGACGTTTATTTTTCCTAATATCGACGTTTACTTTAATACATTTTATTAGGCTTGGTGGTTTTCGACGTTAATATTTTGTAAAAAGCGACCAATACCTTTGTTTATTTTTCCTAAAAATCAACGACGTACATCAACATACACTTAATTGGGCAGTTTAGTTTTCCACGTTTATATTTTGGCTATAATAATCAAGCAGGTTGACTACCCAGAAATACACTCAAACATCGACGTTTATGTTTCTTAAAAAGCTATATCTAATATCGACGTTTATTTCAATAAATTTCATCAATTTTAATCTAGAAAATTGTTATATTCCTTCTAATTAAATTTAGCTAATAATGTATAAATAAATAGAAGGCTTCTTTTATTCTGCTTTGTTTGTTGTTATGTATAGTTTGGAGAATGCATTATAGTCGAATTCGGCCATCAACCTGAAACAGTTCATTTTTCTCAATAAAGTATATTCTACTTGTTAGTAGCTCCTTCGACAGCAATGCTAAAGAAACTAAGCACGGGGGACACTCTCAGATGAATTATATAAATTTTATGACAGGATACCTTTGGAAATGCCATGAGGCCATCTGACGATCGGTATTCGTTTTTAAGTCCGGAGAAACATTTCATTTCGCCTCTTGGAGGAGGTCCGCAGATAATGTCGCGCAGAGGATGCAATAGACGTCTCCCGAATTTTCGGTAAATGGAGTCCAAAGTGTGTATGGATTATCGGATCTGATGAAGGGTAAAGAAAGAGCACACTAAACCGTTCATAACATTTTGTCCTTTACCTTTGGATCCCACGGTTGCTCAGTATATGCTCTTAAGACAGTGGCATAAGCGACATTAGAATACAAATTCCGAATGCTGTGTGGCCGTTTGTTGTGACAAATACAGACTGTCTGTACCGTTATGGATGTTTTGTGGTAAAATATGTTGATTTTTAGAGAGGATAACAAAGTTTTAAAATCATGACACATGAATTTCGTATAAAATGTAGTGGTGAAAATCAACATTTATCGACGACAATTCATTTTCGTCGAATTTAATTTTTTTTAAGAATTCGATGTTTGTTGACGTTTATCAATTTAAACGAATCCTACAGAGCCTATATATAAGTTAAAAATTAAAGTATTCCATTGCAAAAACTAATAATATAGATTCCTAGTCTCCTGGGTCGGCTTGAGGCAGGTGCCAAACAACAAAAAAGCAAAAGGTGGTTTGACCGCAGTTATCCCTGTTCTCTTAGATCAGGGTCGCACCATCAAGGGCTGTGCGCCTAGCTCCACAAATGATCAAGCCGCTGTAAGTTCGAGAAATTAATATTTTGTACAAATTACTATGGTATGCCATTAAAAATGTGAATTTGATTTTTGTTTAATTAAAGTTTATTAAAAGTTCTTCTTGTATATATCATTTATTTTTTTAATATGTGAAAAAATAGATCCCTGCTGCGTAATCGTAGGAAAAGTGGATCTTGACCGGGTAACCAAAAGAAAAGTAGATCGTATACTCAAAAGTAGTGTGCACCGCTGGTATACACCATCGATCACCTTAAAGTTAACATTACCTAGGAGATTTCAGCAATTCCAGAAGACGTGCTGCACCGAATATGGAACGTCGGGTGCAATTATGTATAGACGCCCAGAGAGTCTACATCCAACTTATAATATAACTGAGCTCAATTTGAAATGGAATGAGGTCGATTTTAACCTAATTTTATGGAAATCGGTTCATAAATAAAGAAAATATTAACAAAATTCCGCGTCCTCTACCTAGTGAATCACCCTATACTTAAAACTACTATCTTCCACGTCACGTTTGAATATTATCAGCTTGATCTCGAAGGCTTTTATCGCCTCGAACATAATATTAACCGTTTTTCCAGAACCATGTTACTTAATATTCAGCTCATTTAGATGCAACGATAATTCGGCGAAAAACAAAAGTCTGCTGACCCACGCTATATCTGATAGTTCAGAAAAAACTATTTTTTCTCGCTCAAAAATATTTTCATTTCATTTCACTCAACAAAGCGTTCAAGTACATTACCTCGAATAAGCCAGCGCGCATTGTTATACTTAAGCTATCCATTGTATACTGAATCTACTTCGTTTAACAATGAATTCACAAATTATCATTAATTTAGGGACAGAGAAGCTATAAAGTTGACGTTTTTGTCACAACTGTCATTATGTTTTCAAGTTCTTTCGCACCTAATTTTCCACATAATGCCTCCTGGTGTAAAATGCAATGGAAGAATAGCAATGGATGGCCAACATGTTTAGTAAACAAAGTTACTAATCCTGCACTACGTCCAATCATTTTCGAGGCGCCATTAGTAGTTACAGATAATATTCTTGAAATATTAATCTCAGCATTAGAAATTTCATTCCCAACAGCTTCGCATATATATGCGCCTTTCGTATTTACAGGTTAACTTGTTAACTTAATTAATTTGTCGTATATTTCATTCATATTCATTCTCTCGAGCATCTTGCTATAATAATTAAACGAGATGATAATGTGACGTCAGTGCATTCATCAAGACAGATAGAAAATAACTGACATTAATTTGAATATTTCCTTATTTTATTTTCAACGTAGGAGCAGTGTTTCCGTCTGCAACATTGTATTTTGTGGAATAGCGGGGGAAGTCATCGAAGTTTTTCTCTCATCGTCACCCTGACTATAAAAATAGTTATAGTTACAATAGCAGACCATACATTTCGTCCAGACGTAGGTTTTCTATAATTCGAAGCTCTCTAAGCAGACACGACCAGCAGTGTTTCATTCTGATAAGCTTTTTTGTTTTATGTTATGTATGTTAGATCACGCTCAGTAGGACTTATATTATGTAATAACATGAATATTTATTATTTAACAACACAACAAATGAAGTGATTACATTTTTTGGATACTGGGTCAAAGTGCCCGACGCGAGTAGTTACGTAACTTTTTGCCACGCGAGTAGTTAAGGGTTAATTGTATTTGTGAAGTAGAAAATGGCTCCTTTAAAATTTCTGGAAATTTTGAACAGTCCCCGGTTTCCATGTCGCTTGACTGCATTATGACGAGACAATTTGAAACTTTCAAAAGTGCCATGGCATTAGCCAGAATATTGAAAAGCTACAAATAAACTGATAAAAACGGCCTTATAAATGGTTAATCCACCTGGCCTGTTGTAAACAAAAGTAATTCCGGTAAAAGATGAAAAAAAACATAAATTAAAAGTTTTTTCAAGTTAAATAGCGAAAACCTTGCAAAATGAAATCGTTTGCGCGGTAAATTTTGAGATTTACGAATTATGTAAATGTCTTTTTTAATATGCAGGTTTTATTAATGCTATATTGCTATATGCAGTGCGACTGCAGGGAGTTATTGACGTCTAGAGTGCGGCCAGTTCTTGGAATAGGCGAATCGAGGAATCATTACGTTAATACTTCATGTAGAGCGAGTGAAATTCATAGCAATCACAAGATCACAAGGTCCCCTTCGTACTTCGGCCTAAGAAGCATTCTCCAACTTTATTCAAGCCCGCCTTCTCTCTTTTAGCTCCGTATGTTCCAGTTGCTAGATAATAACACTTTATATTTATTTTTTAATCCTTTCGCGTATATTCGTAAGGGTTTTAAGAGCACTGCAGTTAACCCAGTCATCACAAACTCGCGGCCTGCGGGCCGCACGAGGCCCGCATGGTGTATCTATGTGGTCCGCGAAGTAATTCATACAAAACGACCCAAACTCAAATGCATTTCTTGTAAAATATTTCGTGATCTAAAAAGTGTAATCAGCACTTTTTAAATATCTGCAGTTTATTTCTCATTCCCAGTTGGGTTACAGAAGAGTGTTCATCTCACTTTCAGGATGTTTCATGCATATCCGAAGGACCTAACCCTCGACGTCGAGTCTAGCATTTTTGTAATGACTGGGTTTAAGACCCTGTTAGGGCGAAAGGGCGATTTCCCTCCTTGTAGAAGGAGAGAGTGTATCTACAAAGAATACGAAAGCGTGAGAGGACTGGGAAAGTATGGAATGCGGCCCGCGGATTTGGCACGGTGCCTTAATGCGGCCAGCGGATTTGGCGGATAGCCATCACACCCGCACGCCGGTTTGAGTTTGAGACCCTTGAGTTAACCTGTTCCATTTTTTATTCCCCTATTCAAAAAATAAATAATAATTTATTTAATACAAACAGGCTTCTCCAAATTAATATCTTCTAAAAGATTTTTTTAATGATAATCACACGCGAAGATGCTCTTCGAAGGATTCGAAAACGCAATCCTTTCATCGGGATTCAGACAATCTAATCATCTCTCTATCAAGGCCATGGCCAAAGGGCGCTCTCCAAAAAACATACGTGCTGGTAGATGTCGGTCTAAAAACATGACTTTAATATTGTGGATTTGAGGGAATTCGTCCGAAGATATAGGAACATAAATAATACATAAATCACACTTCTGCTTAAACCGAACCGAACCATTGTCAAAAATCAACTGTTTAACTATTGTTGAAAATTGCGAATCGAACCACAAACCAAACAACTTCAAAATTTGAGATGGCTCGCTGTTCTGGTTTAAGGGCCATAAGGAAGCTAGGCATAAAAAATATTTTCTAGGCGTGTTTTGCTTCCAGCGTCGGTCTGTTCGTCCGTCTGAATGTTCGCTCTCGGCTTCTGCCAAACGAATTTTCATAAAATTTTATATTAAGGACTTGTAGTCAAAGACAATTAGAAAATCACATAAATGAATTACGTAACACCCGAGGATCATCCAAATTACTTATTCCCACTCATTGTAGCAGTTTCTATAATAAATCCTTCACCGTTACCGCCTGCAATCTTTGGAACTCTCTCCCCTTTCACTTTTACTCTGCCAATGGTATTACCCATTTAAGAATCATTGTGCTAAATACTTAGCCAGCATTAGGTCCTCATAAAAATGTAATACTTTCCTCTGTATTTTTCCTTCTATCCTTCATTTAAATATCAGCACATCACTATATCCATCAGCAAACAGGGCAATGATGATGATTTTTATTATTTTACTTTGTGTATATTTGTGCTGTACTATTCTTATTTTTTTAAAATTATTTATGAATACCTTGAAATGATTTTCATTTCTCTATATTGATTTGTATTGAATTCTGTACATTTATATTTATCATATTGTGTATCATAATGGTTAGGTGGAAGAAGGGGCCATATGGCCTCAACCTCGCCGTAGTAAGAAATAAATAAATAAATAAATAAATAAACTCTCCATCATAGCTTGTAAGGTATTAGTCATATCAAAATAGTTTTCAAATAAAATTTGTACAACTAGTCGAATATTTATACATTTTTATCGTATGAGAAGCGGTTATCAAGAAAATCTAGCAAGAAAGTCGTAATTCGCTTTGAACTTAGAAAAATTCATGTATAGCTAGCTAATTCTTATCAACGTGAACAATCTTATTGGCTACTGAAGTAAATAAGATCTGCTATAATTACAAAAATACATTTAATACCTTATGCATGCATGAAAGATTTTGTAAGCGGAAGCAAATATATTATCTAAGACGAAGAAAAGAACGTAAACATAAATATTACAAATACTGAACTCAAGTGAGGTATGTTTTAAATAATTTTCTATTGTTTGTTTGATTAAAACTGATTAGAAAATAAATCGGTAAATAACAATTTAATATTTTCCTGGAATCATTTCTGATATATCGTTTTGCAGTATATAATCATTGAAATTACGTAATATGTTTATTAATGACCAATTCGGGGGGGGGGGCGGAGGAATTTTTTTGGTAGGCAAAGAGATATAATCGGGTCGTGGTGTTTTACTGTTTTGGTGTGTGTTCGTTCAAATTATATCGTTTAGTTTCAAATATTCCATCGCACCTATTTGTGATATACTGTACACTTTCCTAACTTGTTTTTAATTCTATTCTTTGGGAACTGTTAACAATTATGTTTAAAAATTCTTTTAAAATACATAACCCGGTTTTCATGACACCATGTTTACATATATGTCCCTGTAGGCAGCCTTTCACTTAACCGAATACATACGCTAAGCTTTTATCGTAACAATTTATTTTGCTTTGATGCAATACTGGTATCAAACTTCGCTTTACCCAAAGCTGGCAATCACCTAAATTAGAAAGTAATTAATTATATTAATTTCGTTTTTAAGTATATAATTGAAATACAAATTAAGTTATGGCATTCAACAAAACAATTGCTTTGTAACGTATAGCATAGGTGAACATTATGAATATTACATGAGTTGTTGATTATTTTTTCGATTGCCTTTTGGCAAGCATTGCACAACTTTTTTTCTTTTTTAACCATTCTATGGCCAAGCGTCGTGGATTTTACAGACGTCCGAAGGCTCCAAAAAGTTTTCTGGGTGCACGCTTTCTGCCTTGAAGCTTATTTCTCTATCGACACCCACTTTCTTAACAAGATTAAAAATTCAATCCTCAGAGGCAGCAAAATTCTGTTTCCTTTGTTGTAGTTCTCTTTTCATTGGTGTGCCCATAGATGACACAATTCTTAAAAACATGGCATACGAAACTAAACTAAGCCAGCCCAATTGTTTGAATGAGTTCGTTATATGGCAACTTTTGCTCATCATTATAAATAGCTGCTTCTTACATATATAGGATGTATATAGAATGTATATAGGATCTATCATATAAAACCTAAGGTACTTCTAGAAAAGCTACAGAGCTGAAATTCGGAAGGAAAATAGATTATAGGGTATCACCTCTGGAAAAAATTCGAAATTCCAGCAGGAGTTATATTTAAGGGGTGTTTTTGACCCCAAAGTAAAATTTTCAACAATTATAAGAAAAGCATTGAAAACGGTGCAGGGCTTTGTAAAATAACTTTTTTAAATTAGTTACAATTAAGATTCGAAGTCGGAACATAAACTGTTCCCTGAATGAAAGATTGAAGTTTATTTTTCTTGATGAAAAAATTCAAATCCATGCTGAATTTGTGTAAAAATTAGATTTAAATCATAAAATTATGAAAAGTTTTTCGGTTTACAACAATGAAAATTATTAACCATAGCAACAATTTCTATACCTTTCAATGGGAATGGATTTTCCATACTTCAAGAGCATTGATTTAATGCTTAGACTGCATTATAATCCATTTAATTTCAACCAACGACGTATTCATATGATGACGTGATAATTTTAAATTCATTTTTTTATCCGGATACGTACTAAAAGGCACGGATGATGACGCAATAAATCTAACACAAAATATCCTAATTTTCATATAAATTTTCGTGTAACATATAGGCTACTATTTTAATGATGATTTTAGTTATTCCCGGAACTTGACGATTTGAGCCATGAAATTTGAAATTCGAAAATTTAGACGAGAGTTGATTGCTAGAGCATTTAAAATCTCCAGATAGATGCCTTCTTACGCGGAAAATGAATACTGTTGTCTTTTTTATGTGGTCTCGGCGTAGTTCAAATGCTGTCGAGTTGGTTTATTTACGAGCTTAGATCTTGGTGTATGGTGATTTTTTAAGCGCTTGCAGTATGCAAGAACCAACAACTCGTATTATAAATGTATCTAACGCATGAGTTATGGGTCCTCTGGACCTTTTGTGACAAGTCTTGTTTTAGATTTAGAAAAACGGAATCACAATAGTCAAAATGAGGAAATAAAAGAGAATTTATGAGTACAATTTTTAGTTTTACTGGAAGTATGTTTTTAAGTAGCCTAAGTGAATAAAGTGAATAGTTGATTTATTATGTTCATTTAATCATTGTCTCCCCATTTCATTCCTTTTTCACGTTTAGTTTTTCTGTGATTTCTTTTTTTTTATCCTTACTATTCTACAAGTAAAGATGCCTTTGGTTTTTAATTCTACTTGTAATTTCAGTGAGTTAACAAATTACTGAAATACGCATGACAAACATTTCCGTCTAAACGTCCTGGAGTAATAAAACTACTCCATGTTCGGAGCGTTGCTTTCCACCTGTATATAAATAAAATTCATACAGGTCTCCTGTTAATGGGTCACACACCACATCCTGAACCTCCACTTCATTGGCTTGAACATTAAGTACCGTTTCGTTTGACTATTACCTTTGAATTTGATATTTTGCTTGTCTGCAGTTTGTTGATTACATGACTCACGAGCAGCCTGAAAACCTTTATTGAAATGTTTTAAAGTAGGCATGCACGACTCTGCCATACTCTCTAGCCTAAAAATCCCTATTGTCCTCAGCAATCATATGCGCTATTCTCTGAACCTAGTTGGATGTGTAGTAAAAACCAGAGTGACCCAGTGGTGCCCTGAACGATTCGATATTCGGCCGTAATTTGACGAAATCCACTCCCAAGTCCCGACAGAAATTCCAGTCTTCGATTCTGACCGTCAACACTACTCTAAACCTCAACATCGCGGTCAATCCTATGGACTATACTGCAGATGCACATCAGAACCCGACTCCTCTCGGACAGGAGTAACCTCAGATGCCAAGTCCTGAAAATAGAATATTATCCCCTCGGACCCGCGCTTCGAGGCGTCTTTAGTCCCAACATGGGCCACCACCCGCAGTCGAGAGCAACCTGTCGCCACTACCTCTTCTCTCACCATGTTGATCACCTGCGGCACCGTGCCTCCTGAGATACATCTGGAGAAAACCCGCTCTCCAACTCCCCCCTGGCGGGCACTGAATAACAGGTGTGCTATTACACGCCGAAGGTTCGAGCTACCTCACACTAACAATTCCCCCTTCCAAACCCGACTCCCCTTGGCTGCAGCACCCCACGCGGCAGCTCGATGTGCAATCCTCCGACAGCACCGCGAACCTGTTACTGACATCCATCCTCTCCCTAACCGAACCCTTGCCTCTACAGCAGCACCTTTCAACTACCAGGCTGAGAGTGACAACTGATGATTCTCTTATCATTAAGATAAAAGTGATACAATGGAGAAAGCTAGTTTAACGACTGCGGCGCTATTTATATAGGCCAAACGGATAGAAACTTTCAAATCAGATACAACGAACACTTAGTATTTTAGATCAGGTTCCTTCTATTCTCATTTAGCGGAACATGTACTCATTTGTAATCATTCATCCTCGTTCACTCCAAAAATCTTATATATACCTGTGAAACGTTTCAGATTCTGACATTCTTCAAAAAATGGAAAATTTATACAATAAGCATAACCTCGAGATTCGTTTAGTTAACGAATACCAGTTCCGCTCCTATTTCCCCATACTCATGCCAGCGCTTCCCCCTCCCCTTGCCACCTAGTGCAGGTATTCCCTAACCAAGGACCACCCTGCCGCCATCCCATAGCACTCCCTTTTATCCTCTGCTAATGGTTAATCCAACCAATCCCAACTTCTCCCCACCCATTATTCATAATTTCTTTCACCCCCCTCACCTTCCTTTAACTTATATCCTTCTTCTTTCCCATAATTCTTTCTTCCTCTCTCATGTTGGTATAAAAGCCTATTTTTTAATGCTTGTTACCTGGTGATGGTGATTATTCACCGAAACCGGTCGTTCTAATATAGTGTTATGTGGAATAAGTGGAAGTGTGATTAAACTGCGCCGTTTTATTATTGGTTTGTTTTTAATTTTAACAACAGCACATTATATTTGCATGGTATCTATCTCCTTGACTCGCTCCTGCCCTAGTCTTAATGGTACTTGTTTCTTCATGCAGCTGAATAGACTATGCCTCATTTTTGGATTTTCTCCATCAATGCTTTGTATGTTTCTTCTATTCCTTGTATCCTCAGTGCAAATAACACGGATAGAGTTCGGATAGAGTCGAATGCTTTATCGTAGTCGTTTAAGCACATGCATATAGGAAACTCATACTCACGTATCATATCTCTGACGACTTGGATATGGTCCATTGTATGTTACCCAGTGCGAAAATCCCGCTTATTCTCTGGATTGGTCAGAATCAAGATTATTTTGAATGCGAATAGTGAGTATCTTCGAGAAGATTTTGTATACTGCCGTGAGTAGGCTGATTGGCCGGAAGTTATTCTAATTTTCTTTGCAACATTTTTCGTGCAAAATTATAAAATGTTCTTGGTTCCATGACTGAGGTGGGCTATTCTACCTTAGACAAGATATAAAAGCCCTAGAGAGTATACTATCCATGTAGCTGCCTGTGGCCTTGAATATTCTGTTATCCCCGATAAATTCCAGCCGCTTCTCCATTTTTCATGCTCTTCATTGTGTGTCTCACCTCCTATGGAAGAATATCTCGACTCACTTCGGTGGGAAAGTTTCCTTCCTCGTTTTCTTCCTTATCAGTTAGTAGTTGTCCGACGGGATTTCGAAACTCGCTACATATGCGATGGATAGATCACCATATTTTCCATATAAGTAATGCAAAAACGTGAAGTATTAAAAGAAATCTTTTAATTTCAGTATCTTTTAAAAATAGGTTCAGGCTTTTAATATGCATAATTTATCCAAAAATTTATTATTAATATTCATTGTATCATAAAAAATAGTATTTATTCGAGAAAAGAACAAGTGGTAGTAAGAGTGTATGCTGACAAAATTAATATAGTATGATAGCGAGATGATTAATTTATCATTACTAATTTGAAATTTCACTGATGCAAAGATTTTACCAGCTTATGACTGCACTAATTGGCACATTGTGGGGGAGAGACACTGTCAGGATATCTAGAAAGGCTTTGAGTTGGAGGCTTTCACAGCGTTGTTGAATGCTGGTGGACGCTTTCGGGTTTCGCTGCGGTGAGGAGATTTCTGACTTGACGTTTCGCAAGCATTGCAGCCTACAACTTCAGGAGATGAGGTTCCCTACCCCACCATTGGGAATCACTTCCTCTCCTAAAGATACAGGCTCCAATGATTGCAAAACGTCGAGTCAGCATGTCCTCATCGCAGCGAAACCCGGAAGAGTCCAACAGCATCTGGAAAGGCTGCATATCAAAACAAAATCCGCCAAACTTTACTTCAGCTGACGCTGAAGACCATTAATAATAGAATAGATAGGAGAAGATAACAGAGTGTGCACTAATTCAGAATCTAGACTCCTTTTCACTAGCAAGGGAAAGACAAGGAAGTCTATATAGTCAGATTAACTGAATTCCTTAATGGAAAACGTGAAACTTATTCTATTATATAAAAGCCAAGTGTCTGTTTGATTGACCGTTCCAACGCTCGACTGTGGTGCCTCTCTTAATGAGCGAGAGAATCAAGAACTATTTCAAGCTTTCAACGCTCGACTGTGGCACCTCTCTTAAAGAGCGGGAGAATCGAGAACTATTTGTGTGATATGAGAGTAAATATGGTGTAGCGTATTATTTATTTGCATTTTTAAATACTTAGAATTGCGATATCAATACGGGACTAGATGAAGGTAAGGAGAAAGATGAAGGGATAAATATATTTCTTCCCGTCATATGGACGGGCTTTTATACTAGTTGCACCATATTTATATACAAAGGAGAAGGCGCACTTTCACAGTCTTTTTAAGAGCAAGAAGCTATCTACAGCTCTTCATATTTCATTTGTGTTGCGTGCTCTCCGAAAGCAGCCGCTTGTGTTCCGGCGAATTTTTTTACCAATTCAAAATTTAAATGTCAATAGATACAATGTTACATATAATTTCTCAAGTGTCTGTCTGTTCGTCCCTCTCTGTATCTCAGAAACTGTATTATATTAAACATGGCATCGCCATAATAATAAAAACTTAATGTTCCTTTGTGTGTCAAGCTCCTCTGGAAAGTAGAAGTTAAGACTCTGTTCATTAGGTATTGGCTGAAACTTAGCGTGCAAGCCTTTTTTCGTAACCATTTTAAAATAACTTACAACTGTCGTAAAAACTCAAGACTTGAACCAAAGAACGCCTAAAAGGACTTTATTTTATTTTATTGCAGTCGATTTTCGAATACAAATCGAGTCGATCCAAAATCTGATTTTAACGTGAAAATCTTTCGCCGTTAAGGTGGTTTGCATTATTGCTGGTTTTGTCTTATTGCGAATGATTGATGGGGATAATTAATTTGCATCTGTTCAAATATTCACGATGTTTCGATGCTATTTTGAAGTTTAATCACTACATTGGTAACGATAAACAATATGATGGTACAGTAGCGCAGCCATAAGTTTGGAATGGGGGATGCGTCAGAAGATGGTAATATACATCAAAAATATTACACGTACCTATTGTGCATTGTACCTCCTTCGGTACCAAACTCGAATTTGTGCATTTATTATAAGCTAGCGATTGAGATGGAAACCGTCTTGTTCGAGATACGAAAGCGAGAACAGCTTATTCGCTTTTCAACATCCTTTCAGTGTATTGTCTGCGTGACGCCTACATTAGATTTATGTAAAATGGCTCGAGTTCGATTCTTGGAGCGTTTTATTCTTCCGGTGAAAAGAGACGATGCATTTCATATTTTCTTGAATTCTCCCCTTACGCGGCATTCCCCTCGCGTGAACATAAGCCCACCCCCTAAAACTAAATTCTCCAGCATAAAAACGTTAGAAACAACATTCGAGAAATCCATTATGCAAGGTTTCGTTCCTAAAGACTCTAAGCTAGCAATCGTAATGCCCATTCATAAAAGCTGGGACAACGAGAATTCTCATATTACAGTCAAATTTCTTTAAAGCCATTACCCTGGAATAAATTTGAGCATACAATTATTAACGTTATTATGTAATATGTAGATAGTCGTTCCTCGTTAAGCGAATGTCAGCACGGATTCCGGAAAAGAATATTAGGTAAATCCCAGGTCGATCTTTTTGTGAACGATTGATTCCGGTGCGGAGAGAAAAATACTCAGATCGAAGCCGTTTCTATTGATTTGAAGAAGACGTTTGATTAAGTACCTCGACAGAAATTTAAGGTGGTGCTAAGAAAATACTGTATCAATTCCAAAAGTCGTGAGCTGAATTAGAGACTTCCTCTGCTCGGTAGTTAGTAGCAAATCAGTTTTTTTGAAGATAATACCGTCTTATACAAAGGAATATAAAAGCCGGATGATCATCAGCCGCTGCAGGAAGATTTTAAAGCTATTCCGGGTGGTGCGAAGAATAGCAAATTGAAATTAACTCCCGTATAATTTCCAACTTAACTATCTGGAATGGCGAGAACAAAAAGAATATAAAATCGATGGAGTATAGTCAACATTTGTCACGACATTTCTTGAGACATGCTCATTCGTCGAGTTGTAGGCGTAGCTAACAAGAAATCGGCCTTCATAGGCTTAGTTGTACGGAATCGTACTGAAAACGTACGAGAAACGTGTTATTTATCATTACTTAAACCAAAGGTCAAACATACCCGATGGCAGATCAAATGAAACGCAGCTCGACCTTTTCGTGAACGATTTGTGGAGAGGTCGATGCTGCTTTCGTGGACTAAAATGTTTCTCTGCGTGGAGTATAGTGTGACAAATGGAAATTGCCTTGTTTTTCGTGCTCTAAGACGCACCCCCATATTTTAGAAGATTTTTCAGGCAAAAATATATTTTTGTTCGCCAAAACATTTAGGGAGGTTACGAGGTATATCATTTCTAGCAGTGATTATATCCAATTATGGCAGTATTTCAGAAAGTGTTATGGCGTGAAAAGAGTTAAAATGTTTTGTTTTTATGAACTTAATTCGGGAAGGTAAATAGAGATGATCTAAAATAAACAATTGTTTCCTAACTTATATAGCTATATGAAAAGTGCTTCTCGTGCACTCAACAATCCTATTAATTAGGCTTTCGGGGTGCTCCGCAAAATTCGCACGTATAGACATCCCTTGCCGATAATACTTACTTAAACTTAAGTGCAAGATGAGATTTTAATTCCTAATAAATTGATTGCATATGTAATAAAGATACGTACGCCCAACTGGCCTTTTTCTTCTGCAACTCTATTTGCTTCGTACATAACCATTTTGGTCGATACAGCAATACCTATTTTCCTCTATTTTAATATTCATTTTTGCTTTCTCCTCTAGTTGTGGATTTTTAGGAAATACTGTGTCAACTCCGAAAGCGATGAGCTTAGTTAGATACTTCTCCTCAAATACAGAACAGATAGTTCCGCCTTAACCTTCCGGAAAGCCAAGAATAAAAAGATAGATTTCGAGTATTTCGAGTATTCGAGTAACCTGCTGAGAATGTTAAATATTTAGAAGTCAAAATTTGCCATGATATTTAGTGAGAAATGCACAATCATCGAGTTGTGAGCGTAACTAACAAGAAATCGGCCTTCATAAGCATAGTTGTACGGAATCGTAGAGAAAATATACGGGAAACGTGTTATTTATCATTATTTAAACCATAGTCCGAATATTCCTGAAGTATATGCGATCCATGTGAGAAATGCCTCATACGTGAGTTGGAAAGAGTCCGATGCAGATCATGTGTGAAGGTTTTACCTGATAATTCGAAAGAGAACCCAAAATCATTTTGATCTTACGTCAGGAAAATCCAAGGTAGAGGCATTACTATTGCGTCACTAAGAACACAAGCAGGAAATGTTGTACACAGCTGAAATATTCCAAAGGTATTCGCAATCCATATGAGATGGGCCACATACATGAGTTAGAAACAGTCCGACGCAGAACAGCCAAATTCGTAATACAAATGTATGATCATAAGTAAAGTGTAATATCACTGCAAAGGATTTGAACTTGGCATCGCTCGATGATCGCAGAATGAAAATTGAGTTAAGGTTTCCAGAGAAATATAGGTCGGAATGATTGGAAGAGGATGTTTTAGAATCAGATGAACAACCTACGTGCATTAGTATCACGATTAGGACAATGAAATACGTGAGGTCGATATTAGGACTGAACGTAATCGAGGCTCGTGTGTTCCGAGGAAAATATGAGAAAATAACCGGACAGTCAAACCTGCGAGATGAAATTGTTATGTAGGCGTTAGTGCATCGCACACCCTTCCACCGACCACTTTGAGGAATTGCAGAGTAACAAGTAAAAGTATACTCAAAACGAATAAAGCCTAATTCCTTAGGATTTTTCACTGCCGCCACACCCATTTATCGAAGAAGCGAAAGATACATAGGAGTCAATTCAAGAATATTTCGAGTCACAGAAGACGCCGAACAAGTCACAATTGATTTCTGCGTGTATCTTGTCGCCTGCGAATTATATTTTGCTTACTTATAAACCCAGAGATGAACTTGCAAACGCCATCATAAATTCACGTTAAAAATAAATTACCTTAAAGTAGGTATATTTGTCGTCATTAAAAGTAAAACTTTAATCCGAAAACAGCTATCGAGCTTGACTTTTGATTGGAGTACAATTCATTGTTCATATAGCTTCAATAGTCATTATAAAGAGTACACATTTCGACTTCAAAGGATCTGTCATAAGTAGCGATTCGTCATTATTGCGCTGTAAAAGGAAGAAAAACGAATCTCCCCTCAATACAGACGCGTTTTCCTCGAAATGCGCATCTGGAATTTTCAATCTTTTATGACTATCTGAAATATCGATCGAAAGATTGACAAAAACTAAGTAGTGTGGGAAACCTTGTGAACGTCGCTGCCGGTTGACAAGTTCCGTGAGGGAAGGGAGGATTTAGACGAGTTTTCGGGAAGCGATAGCTTAGTTTCAAAGCGGCGTCCAAAATTAAGGGTTTTCCATGCAATCGCCATATCGGATCACACCATCGGCGAAGGAGAGGATGCAGTCACGCAGATCTGCCACTAGGGTGGCGCTCGGTCGGGGCCAGGCACGAGGCCTCTCCCCGACACATTCCCAGGAGCCTCTGCGAGGGATAAAGAGGGAGGTGAGGAGGCGAGTGGGGGCGTGGGAAACGAGACCAGCTGCTGCCATTCCCCCCATGAAGAGGCATTTCCCTCCCGCCCCGCCTATCCTACTCCCGCTGAACAGAGAGCCCACGGGGCAAAAACGCAAACGGAAACCCTGCGGAGTCGGCATCGGGTTAGAGAGTGCGGGAGCTGCTTACTCCCAACCACCCACACCCTTAATGTCTCACCCTCACCTATGACGGCGAGGCACCTCCTCGCTTCATTACCGCCCCTTCCCTTTACCTAAAGCACTAGACTAAAACAGGAAAATCGAGAACTCGCAGAGAACTTGACCCAAATACAATATCACCCGACATTTTTCTTTTCTTCCTTTGCATTCTGGGATATATTTGCCAAAACATTTCATCTAATAAAAGTTATCCTACTGATTATTATAGCCTTGGAATCAGGTCCAGCGATCGAAGTAAGTAATTGAACCATGCCATCGGATTCTATTCTTCAGATACCTGCCCTTTCGAAACATTACGGTTGTTTTGATTTTCCAGGAGACAAACATTCACCGAATACCTGGTTTAAACGCTTATGAGACCCCTTTTAATAAGGATTACAATCCCATCCTCGGGAATATCGAATGATTTGATAGCAACCAATCCAATCAATATATATTGAGATTTTTCCTTTTAAATATTTCATAGAAAAAATAAGCGTTATTCGACTGAAGTTATTGGGTTGGTTGGTTTTGGCTGCGTGGATATTTTTGTTAAGATTAACTGTAGAAGATCTTTAAAATACTCGAGTTCACTGCGACAATGCTTAAGTGCTGTTTGGTTGCATTTCATTCAATTAAAACAATCAAATCAGGAAACGACCAGGGATATTGCAAGGATACTCGTATGCATGTGTCTCTCCGACACCCCAGCGGCTCTCTAGTGCGGGGAAGTGTCCATCGGGATTCCTTCCCTCAACAGCTAGTTTCTACTCATATACTAGCTTACCTTTCCTCTACCTTGAGCATTTAAACACGCGCGCACATACGCACACAAGTATAATTGCCCTATAGATTTGGCAAGACATAACATTCAAGGTATATATTTATTTTTAACAACTTTTGCATTGATTTCACCATTATTTATAAAGGGTATGCCAGGATGAATCGGATCAAAAATGAAACGTTTGAAACTGCTCAGTACTATTTAAAAGTTTTCTGACGTCCTGCAGATACAGGGACGCGCTCATCCTTAAGTCATAAAATAGAAATAATCATAATTGCACTCAGTTCTTAAGAAGAGCTTCTTAAGTTGCATGGCCCATTCACCCTCAGGAGGTTGGGTGAATAGGGCCAATACGGAAATTTGTAATTTTTCTCGCATATCTGATTTGAAACACCGATATAAGAATTTTTGACGTAACACATTTCATCTACTACATACCTTGCGTCATTTTGTTATGAAATATTTCCCGCAAATGAATTTTTCTTGCACTGTGCACACAATCCTCGCGGTACCCTTTCCTAGAAATTCCATTGACACTGCACATATTCACCTAAATTTGCTCAATTAGGTTCGCTGTATTTGTCATGGTAGAACCCACTGAAGTTATCATTCCCGTCACTGTCATGCTCAGAGAACATTTCCTCATCTGAAGATGACGAGAATGACTTGACTGCATTCTTTTCCTGATCACTCGCCTTCTTAATCATTGCTCTATGCTGTCTGCCTGAGCTGGCTGCCTGTTTTCCTTTTTTCCGTAAATGGCAACAACTCTGGAAAAAACGGACGTTGATGACGATGGCATTTTTTCTTCCGGCGTCTTTCAGTGACTGATCGGAAAGCACTTTGGATGTTGGCTTTTTGATATTAATGGTTCTTTGGCAGATGGGCGGAGTTTAGCTGTTCGAAATTTGGAAACCTGAACAGATTAATCCATTATAGTACCTACTGGCTTGGATCTGTTTGTTTGTTTGTCTGGAACGATCCCCTACCTGGGAACCATTTGGCGGGACCTATGGTAAAATAACTAAAGAACGTATCAAGAAAAAGCGTTTAAAAATACTTGTTCTTAAACTGTTCTTCAGCCATAACACGAGCTCGATAGTTCCCTGTTGAATCAAGAACAGTTGGCTCGATTTCGTCGATTCCTTGGCGATATACTGGTATTTACCTCTTACACCTTTTGGGTAATTCATCCCCTATCATAAGCTCCAGGGTTCGATTCCAAGAGCGTTTATTTTCTCCATTTGATTAACGCGAGTGCTATTGAAGAAAATTTGTTATTTGCATATTAAAATTGCTTTGAATCATCCTAGTAGATGTAGAGTTGAAACAAGGAACAACTTACAGAACGTAATTTTGTTTTCCTGCCATCGCTTTTTGAATACGCATCGAATCGACCGACAAACTAGGTTTTAGCACGAACATTTGACGTAGTACTTGAAAATCTTTCGTCGTCAAGGGGACTTGCACCGTTGCCGGTTTCGTGTCATTGCGCACGACTGACTTGGATAATAACTTTGCGTCGCGTCTGTAGATATATTCACAAAATTACGATGTAGTGTTGCAGTTTAAACAATACCATAGTTGCGATAAATAATACGACGGTACCGAAAATGAACAAATATTCCGTCTTTCGTTTACATTGCGTTAATAAAGTCAGATTTGGGGATTAAAATTGCTGTGTTTTTGAAAGTAATTGGATAGAATTTATTTCATTAAACGTTTTATATGCACAAACAATACAATAATGCATATAAACTTCACATGAATGACTGTTCCAGAAAGTGAAAATAGTTTAGTAAATATAAAGATTGCCAAGCGTAATTTTTAACAAGTAAATCTTCATTTATATCTTTCTGTCACGCAACTTTTGTATTCACAAAATATTTTTACATTCTTAAACATTCAGTTATGTAAATTACATATTTATTGTTTACTTTTTAATGCATATAAAAGTTAGTTGCATTAAAAATGTTAATTTAATTTAAATAAATACATAATTAATACATCATTTTTTCTGCCATTTCAATGCAGTACATGATTAGAGTGAGATACAATTTTCCCTTAGCACATGCTATTTTGCACAAGGAAATGTTTTTATCACATCTGTCTACGCCCCATATTTACATTGTATGTGCTTTGCTTCTAGTTTTGGCTGAGCGACGTGAATCTATTTTCTTGTCCTCCTAAGAATATCTGGAGACACACAGGGTAGATAAAATATATTCGGCATTGGATGCTAGTGCGAAAACACTGTTGTCATACCACTTACAGAGCAGACCTTTTCTTTCGCCTACTTCGTGATTCTAGGTTACTCTGGATAATTTCTTCATATCAATGATTGCGGTCAATGGACAGTAAAACTCACATTTCTCACAGACTTTCAATGCTTCTCAAATCTCTATTGCATAGTCCCAACGTCAGGGGCATTTCCGTTGAAATACTTCGTATATAGAAAAAGTAAAAAGTATCACATCTGAATGGATGTTACCCAACATGCGCAGGCTTTTATTTATTTAATATTAGTAATTTAAAAAAATAGTTACAAAATCATACAAATACGAAATTTTCCACAAAAATTTGCGGAACCTTAGGATACTGTGGAACCCAGGTTGAAAACCATATATCTATTGAAAGATATTATCTGTCGACTTCCTCCAAGAGCAGGAAAGATGGAATTTGCGAACTGATAATTTAAGGAAGCCTGTGAACATCGAGTGAAAAAAAGAATTTATTCAGTTGTTGGTGCTGGACTTCTAATTATATGCAGTTCTGTCCCATAAACTCTCATCCCCAAGCGCGCGGCCCTGGGACCCACTAATCCTTTGAAAAGATACGTCCAAGGATAATGCATATTTTATTATTTATTCCAAAAATTTTAGACGACATTAGTTGTTAGCAAATTGCTGCAGCCATTAAGAAACGGTTCACTTTAGGACGTATGTTTATTAGAACTTTTCGACTAAATATGAACCCAAAAACACGTATGGATATCCTGTTGAGGGACACTCTGTATAAAGAAGTGTCTGTCACTTCTCTATGCATTCGGATACCACGAGAGTCAGCGCAACCAAATTTTGTTGGGAAAAAATCAGAAAAAGATTGAGGCCTATGTTTGCATTCAATTACAGGATCCCGAGCTCGATTCCAGACGCTTTAATTTCTCTCTTTAAAATAGCATTTTCTCGTGCACCGCGAGAGCCGGCGCAACCATATTATGCATGGAGTGCAGCTTCGTCCAGTGGAAGGTCAAAGGATATATTTGCATCCGATTCCCAGATCTCGCGTTCAATTGGAGGAGCTTTATTTTTTTCCCATCAGAATCGTATCTTCCTAAACACCGCGAAAGCCAGCGCAGTCAAATTTTGCATTCAGTGGAAAGTCTAAGGAATTTGTTTCTAATTCCAAAGTCCGTAGTTAGATTCCAAGAGTTTATCTTTCACATTAAAATTGCGTGGGAATGAGCAAACTAGTTTTCCAATGCTTCTTAAAATAACTTATTATCATTGTTGAAGCTCAGACCATAAACGAAAAAACGACTGTGAGAATGTATTTTTATTTTCGTAACGTCGATTTTTCGAAGAGGCGAAATCGATACGCGAGTTTTTTAGAACGCAAAAATTCGACGTCTTTTAGGGTGAAAAACGCTGGCGCCCATGATGGAAACCGAATACGCAAAAATTTGGTAAGGTTTTTCTGCCCTTTTTGATCTGAAGAACAACGAGAAATTTCTTTCTTTTCAAAGAACCAGTGTTCCGAGTCCAAGCGCAATTTTTCCTTCGTTACGGGACTTGCATGTTAAAAATTTTCGAACTTTCATCACTGAATACATTTTTATCGATACCTCACGGATCATATAAGACCTAGAGCGAATAAAATATGGTTTTCTAATTGATCTCAACAAAAGAAGCTTGTCGAAGATTCGACGAATATAGTAGGCTTTGATTACTTCCTGATCCATAGGTTGAATCAGGGAGGTAGTTTTTGGTGGAATAAACATCACTTCAATGCTATTACTGATGTCAGTAAGGTTAGGAAGGTGACCAAGAGCATTGTCAACGAGAAGGAAAATCCTAAATGGCAATTTCTTGCTTTCGCAAAATGTCTTCCTTCAATTTCTGTTCAAGTTGAGACAGAAAATAATCAGTTAAATGGCCGAAGTAATCCAAGCCTTACTGTTGGAACACCAAATAACTAGTTAATGTTCTTTTGCATAATTCTTTAGTGCTCTGGGATTCTCCGAGTGGTAAACCATTAAAGCCATAATCTTATAATCTCACGATGTATTTTTACCCATGAACAGTGCTTTGCCGCTTTGAATCCCGACGATGGCTTTTTTCCATAGAAATTTACGTTTGAGTCGGCATCCGCTTCCAAAACAGCCCTGTTTCGTCAATATTAAAAACCTGTTCTGATGTGTAGCCCCCTTCGTCAATCAGTGCTTTTAGAATTATTGGAAATTCGTCTGCAGCAATTGAATCCATTCCAGCAGCTTTTTCAGTACTTTTCAGATAATGGAACACATTGCGTTTCATAAACCGATCAAACCAGCCGTCGCTAGCGGCAAAATGAACCACATCCGTCTCATTCTTCGTATAAATTCCTAACCTTTTGAATGATGGCCATGGATAAAAAACTGTTCTACTGGTTTAGGTGCTCAATCTATGTGGCCAATAATCGTTATATTTTCAATAAAGGATCTGAAAGACCTTTCGTAATTCTCGTATCACTGATATATGTTGATCTTGGGACATTGCACACATACTACCGCCATTGTCATGGATTGTTTTTTTTGTAGAATCATTAAGCCTCATTGCTTTCCGAATGTTAATCTTTCTTCCACCACTTTCAAATCATTTAAGAATTCAATTCAATTTCTATAGAACCAGACTTTACAGCTTTCTTCACTTCCCTCCTTCCTATATTAAAATCACTGTTAACTCTTTTTTGACTCATTTTAGATCAGGAAAGATAAATTAAAGAAGCATAACAATTAAAATCACAGAGGTGAACGAGAAGTAAATTAAAGATGTTAGCACTAGGAAAGATGAGAACAGCAAAAGCTGCCAAGAGTATACTTTCTCGGTGAACGATAGTGCGCGCGAGACTTTATTATGCACCAATGTAAAGTAGCGACGGCGTAACAACAAACACGGTGGCGCAAATAGGATTTTATAGGTTTATTATGACGTTAAAATGATAGCGCGTAAATAAAAATGGCGTATAACGAGCGTCAAGTATGTATCACCTCCAGTTTTTTTCTGTCAACTGCCTCCCTCCTCCAAGTTGGACCTAAGAATTTCAAACATTTTGTCCTGTCTGTCTTTCGGTATTGTTTTTTGTTTCTTTATATAATTTGTGATCAATTCGATGAAGCTAGACGCCCGAAGTGGATCATTTCCCGTAGTAATGTGACCCGCCCACTGTCACTTAAGCGCCTTTACTCTTCTAATTACGTCAAAGACTCCCGTCTTCTTTCTTAGACCAGTCGTTCCTTTTGCAGTCACTTCGGGTGATCCCCAGCAAATATCTCTCCATGATACTCTTTCTTGTTTGCAGTCGCTGGACTATTTCGACCTTCATAGTCCATGTTTCGCTTCCATACGTCAGGAAAAGTAGAACACATTGGTCATACAATCTCCATTTCAGAAAGACTGGGATATTTGATTTGAAGATGTTTGCATTCCTGCCAAAAACACCCCATTCCATCTTCAGTCTCCGGTTGATCTCTCCAAGAATTGATCCGTCCGTAGTGGTGAGTTGACCAAAGTAAACGTAACTTGATACTTCTTCAGGTTCTGCTCCGTTGATATATATCTTCTCTGGATTTGTGAAGGAATTGCACATGACCATTGTTTTATTAAAATTCATTCTATATCCAGCTCCTTGACTTAGTTTTTCTACAGACCTCTTCAAGGATTCCTGCGAACAGTATGATGTCATCGGTAAAACGATGGTGACTGACGTTATACGCTTTTCTTCCCAGCCTAAAGTTTTGAATACTTCCACTAAAACTGCTGAGAATACTTTGGAAACATGGCATCTCCTTGCCTCACTCCCTTTTTGGTCTTAAAGTTACTTTTTTCTTCACGTAGCTGGACAGACGATGTCGCGTTTTTATAGATATGCTTGATCAAAATCATGCACGTTTCTTCTACCCCTAGTCTCTTTAGTGCGATTAACATCGGATAAGTTCGAATTGACTCGAATGCTTTCTCGTAGTCAACGAAGCACATACAGAGGGGCAACTCGTACTCATTAGTCTTACTGATTATCCCTCTGACGTCTTGAACATTGTCCATCGTATTATACCCTCTGTGAAATCCGGCTTGCTCGCTCGGTTGGGCGAAATCGGGATCCCTTTGAAGACGCCGAGTGAGAAACATCGCGAATATTTTTAATACAGTCCAGAGCAGGCTGATTGCCCCATAGTTATTGAAATCATCCTTGCGTGTTTCCAAGCCTCTGGTATATTCCTCTTCATCAAAAGGAAGACGTTAAACTCTTGGAGAGGATATTGTCCATATATTTATCTGTTTCCCAGTTCCAGATGATTTTCCATTCTTCAAGATTTAGTAATATATATATATATAAAAGAATAATCACGGACCTGTCTACGGACAGACTACCTATGGTGAGGATTTTATATATATATGAGTGTATCTGCAAGTCAAATAGTTACTCCGGATTAACTGGCTATTCGATTAATCAGCCTACTCTTCCAGTTAAACAGGAGCGTACTATATATATATATATATATGCATAATTGGATTTGAAGGCTCGAACATCTTCCGTCCAGAGGGCTATTTACGCCGCCAACATGCCTTCCGCTGCCTCGCTTCTCCCACTCACTTTATTCTCTTCTTTGCCCCTTCTCTATTTCCCCGAATAGCCTTCGCAAAAAAGGATGGCTTTTATTGATTTCGCGAGGGGAGAGAAGGCGAAAGGTCGCTTCCGCCATGTTGAAGAGATCCGATCGCGCGGGTCGTGGGATTCCGAAACGGCAGGATGTCACCCGCAGTGAGAAGAGGTTTTAGAGCAGACCTAAGGGAGACTAGAGATGGCAAAGGAGGGTGGGTGGCGAGCGGCAGCCATGTTCCCGCGCACCGCCATCGCGAGGGCGGGGCGCGGAGGAATGGCGCCCGCGCAAAGCGAAACACGGCGGTGCTCGCGGAGGAGAAAGGAACGGGCCCCCACCGCCGTCCCCGTTTCCCCAAGAGGAAGCGCTTCTCTCGCGCAGAAGTGATAGATCGGAAAACGCTATACGCTACAAATGTGAAGGCACTGGGTAGAGCGCGTGTGGATAGGGCAACGCAACAGAGAGAGAGAAGTTGGATCTAACTCCAATAACAAAAACATCATGCATAGCCCATAAATTACGCTGCGATCAGTCATGCGCGTGGTGATTATATCAATCGAATAAGAGAAAAAGGTTTCTCGCGTATGAAATATATTCTCGGCGCGAAAATTCTTGAATGATTCACTATCCATTAGGTAGCTAAATAATAGTAAGGGACTGTCTAGCAGAGAATCTAGACATTTCCGGTCCATTAAAATTTAGAGGAATATAGATATTGATACCAGTACCCTAGTTTACAACTGCGAAAATGAATTTTATATTTACTATATAGCCGACCGTTATTTTCTTTGTACAATTAGTAAATATTAAGGAATACGGGTTTAGTATACGAAGGAAGTTCATGTCAAAAGCAAAATCTGTGCTATACAGCAGAAGAAACAGACGTTTGTAACAATGATATTTATTTTTCCTCGTAATCTCCTTTAATATCAATGCATTTATGTCATTTCCGTACAAATGCGTTATTTCAGGTAAATAAAAGGGATTATTATTATCATTATTCTCAGACCAGCTTGAGGAACTTTTTTAAACCCATCTTCCTATTGAAATTGTTTTTCACATAGATGAAAAGGCAGACATTCCCAACCAATTACGGCCATTTGCTGTCTAGTTTAAGCTATGTGCGTCTCGCGTTATCAGGTTAGAGGATGACACCTTTGGACAACAATCCTGTCCTTTTCTTTCGAATTTTTTGGTGAATGTCATCAAGAACTTTATAATACGTAGTGTTCACTGTTGGCAGTTTAGCATCAGGGTAAAACGTCCACGTGAATGACACTGTTAAACTTCCAAAAAAGGATGCCATGAGAAGGAACCTTTAATGTTTTCATTGGTGGTGACGACGAATATCTCCATTCCGTAATTGAGTATTTGCTCTCTGATGTATGTTAATGAACCTATTTTTCATCGCATATATCTATACATTGTAAAAATGTTTGTTCTTCAGCAATGAAGCGGTAAAGATGCATATATGAAATCCGAAGTCTTCCATTTTTGCGCGTTTCTGTGGGCTATCGAGGAACCCATCGTGAAGAAACTTTCCTGAAGTTAATGTCCTTGCGAATGACTTTTACTAGTGACCAGTACATAATTTTGTTGCTTTTACTAATTCAGAAACAACTACTCGGCGCTTTTTCATGTTTAACGATTCAATTCTATTAATAACAACAGGAATAACTCTTGTTGTCAATGATCCTCCTCTAAAGCCATTATTACGAACACATTCACGCCTGTTTTTGAAACGGATACTCCACTAATAAACTTGTAACTTTTTCAAAGTGTACTTTCCTAACTGTTCTTTGAATCTGCATACAATATCTGATGCTTTAACGTCTTTGTTTACAAACAATTGATTAATAATGCTTCGTCTTTTAGCTGAACTGACCGTCCGCCATATTCAATGACACCGGTGCAGTTTCTATGGCAACGAACAAAGATGACTTCCGAAACGCAATAGCGTATATTCCGGTAATTCTATAGCTAAATAGCTTCAAAACAAACTTAAGCTACGTATTAAATTTTAAATTCTGAATTTGACTTGAACGATTCTCGTAGTAGTTTTCAATCTGTGAATTTGAAAATCCACTTGGGATTGTTCCACTTTGTAGAGAGATTCCATGATAGAAATAAAAGATATAGCAATTTACACTTAAAAATTTAAACAAATCTTCTAGATACACGGAAAGACACGTACTAATATGCAACAGTCAAACAATTTGCAGCACATTAGAACCGGAAGAAGGAGATTTTTCCTGCCTGGAACGGCTGTATAGTGCTTAGCATCACCTGATGATGCTGTAATAGGCAAAACCGGTTGAATAAATCATTTTTAATGGAAATTACAATAAGTATTTTATTTCTACTTTGATGTTTAATTTGAAGGAGGTACCAAGTTTTGATGCATCTTAACATAACATTATTTTAACTGCTATTTTCCTACATAATACCAATTATGCTTCTCCAAAACCATTCACTATCCATTTTCTCTGAGCGAATTTTTTATTAATTCGAGCAGTGACGATAAACGTTGGAAAACCTTGACTCTGCAGAACCAGGCCAATTAAGAACAATAGACAATGTCACTCAATTCACCATCGATTTCATCTAGAAAGGCTTTGAACTGTCTTTGGTTAAGCGCACATGATCTCATGAAATCATTATAGTCATAATTTTATTAAATCCCAGATCCTGTCCATTAGATTGCCCTGGAAAATAATTAGGTGATATTGTATAATTCATTTTGGAATACAAACACGTGTTTTGATGCTTGGCAAGAGGAGATACCACCTCATTTAGAGAATCTGTCATAGAATGAGCACCATTCAAAACTATCCATACAATTTTGGATAATTCTAAAATGTTCTTCAGAGTACTGTGAAGCAATCTCTCAAATCTAGTGATTTCTTTATCCTTACAACGACTGGAGCTCTAAAGCTTATTTGTAGACTTTAACGTTCATGTATGTTCACATATGTGAAGTTAGTGTGACGTCTCTTTATTCATCAACACCCAGCAAAAAGGAGATTCACGTACTGAATATCACAGGAAATTTAGTTTCTACCTCATTTTAAATAATTTTCAGACACCGTTGTTCTAACCAGGGCATCAAACCGAAATTTTTTCGCTCCGATTTTTGTTCCGGTTGACACAAAACAAAAAATTTCGGTTCGGTTCCAGCTTCGCCCCAGCAACCACCATTGGACCGTTTCGAACTGTTTTTTCGCTCTAACTTTTAATTTTTTGGGGAAATTTTCAAGAGAATTCCGAAATAATCTTTATTAATTAATTATATTTTGCAATTAAACCAAATACGTCTTCACTATTGCAAGTCAAGAAAAAAATAGATAACCGCACTTAACATAGCGCAAGCGCCCCCTCCCACCATGTAACGAACAGTAAAACGGTGTATGAATTCCCTCCTTACATTTTTCGTTATTCAATTTGTAAGCGGCTCCATCTAACACTGTTCAATAGGAATTTAAAATTTATTTTTTTCCTTTTTAGCGCAGATAGAAGCTATTAAAAAATTTATTTATTTTTTAATATTTAATTTCCTGTAAACCCGTTGTTATTCTTTCAAAAGTTAATATTTATTTGATTTTACAATTACAATATTCTAGATTCCAATATAAGCAGATACTCTCATTATCATAATGAATTTACTCCAACAGTACTCATGCACGTACTTGAACAGGTACAATAATATTAATTCACATTTGAATGTAGAATGTAATTCATAGAAATTTTTTCAAAGAAGAGCTATTTAACTATTTTTAAATACAATAATTTAGATGTTAATATTACAAAAACCATACAATATATAATTACATAAATTTTAACATGGCAAATATTTACACGCGGACACATTTAACAAAAGTAAGAATACCTCAAAAGAACGACTGCTGAGCGATCCTTCCTGGATAAGCTTCAATGTATATGGGAAAGTGATGAAAGTTTATGGGGACAATAACATCCAACTTTAAGCAACATCCAAGTTAATAATCGTGAAACATTTTTACCCGGAACACTCCACGAGGTAGGCTCAGGGGGAGGGTACCAAGACGATTAGCGGCTATCTTCAGAGTACCACTAACATGTTCCTTTCCAATAGTCTCGTTTAACAGGGTTCTGGGAAATCTCAGCAGAACGTATCCTTGACCCTCTCTCTATGCATTGAGATGCCCATGGAAATCCCACCATTGGACCGACAGATATTATAACAAAGATAAATCTCTCCAAAGGCTTAGGAGCATGTATTCTCAAGAAAACCATTAGCCTTTGCCTTATTCGGTGTTCTAAAGCGAGGCTTTCAAAAATGACTCATATTAAAACAAAAGGAGAACTTTCTTTCGCTCTCACAGTTTATGCAAACCAAAAAAATGGAACAAAATAAATATCGGTTTTCGGTTTCGGTTCGGGTTCAGAAAAATATTTTTTTCCGCTTCAGGTTCGGTTTCACTCCAACTAAAATAACGAGTTTTTTCGGTTTCGGTTTTCGGTTCGGTTCCGGTTTGATACTCTGGTTCTAACGCCCGAGAGATTCTGTCAGCTTTAAACTTATTTACGCAGCTTTTGCAATAAAGCTTTTGTCACGCAGCAACTAATTACTTTTTTAAGAAATTGCCATCAGTAAAGGGTCTCGATGATCTATCTGTTAAGTGGATTACATCGAAAATCACCTCAACGACTCCTTTTGAAGCGTCAAAACACCACTTAAATATTTTTGACTATGAGTGATTGAACTAGAGAAGAAACCTATTGTTTTATAAGTTCTCCAGTGAAATGTTTGTTAAAAAGATACCTTTCTATTTTAACTCTACTTGTAATTTTGGTGAGTTAAATAATTATCGAAGCGTGTAAAATTTACTCCTCCTGATGTTCCTTATAAAGCAATTAGTGAAAAATTGTAAGAATTATAAACCTTTGATATTCAACCCTACTCTAAAGTTAATGACAGAGGGTTCAGGGAGCTAATGGAAGAATTATAAACAAAGTATGAACACAACACGACAAGAGAGCAAAGGAGCGATATGACCGAGAAAAATATAAGGTTTCGCAAAATATGATGAACATTGTCGAATATTTTTGAAAAGTACATTCTACTCTATTTATTCGTTAAATATTTATTGTTTAACAAATTAAAACGTTTACTTACCTACAACAAAGGGAAATTTTAATTTGTTAAACAAACCAACTTGACTGGAAATTCATCATTGAATATTGCATTTACAAAAAATAACATGTAAGACGTTGCCAACCAACCTGAACACGAATATCACGAGCTTTGGATAGAATAAGCTTGGCTCGAACTTCAAAATCTCAGACTTGCACATTCCTATTTAATAGTTATGTAATTTTGAATGCTCAATCGTAATTTGGGTCGTTCTTGATGGGTATTTCCTTATTATTAGCGAATACTGTGCAGCATGAATTGCTTCAAATCTTGACCGAGGTATTACATTAGCTATGTAGGAGTAACTCATTTCCGGATCAGTTGACCAACAATCCCTTATCGAGGGTATTGCATGACATTCCAAGACTAGATTCATGTCAAGGAATGCTTTCATTCAGTCTGAATTTGTGGGTAATGGCATACATTTCTTTTCTATGTAAAACATGGATTGCCTTAGTAAGAGTTTTACAAGAATTAACGTAGTGGGCCGATTATAAGTTGCACTCGAATATAAGCCGCACCTTCAAAATTTAATGCTTCTAGAGGAAAAATATTTAACTCGTAGAATATTTATTGACGATATTTATATTCAATGTAGGGATACCTTCAAACTAGGAATACCGGACTTTCTTAGTCCCCGCGGATTACCGAGGGGATCATTTTGATCCCTTCGTTTGTTTCGGTGGTTTTAGATTTTTCTATATTCTATTTCAGTTCCGAAGGTATATATTTAGTGGCTTTTCCTTAAATTTGACTGATCTGTATCCTATCAGTGGGGAAATGTGTACAGTAATTTCCATAAAATATTATTATTGTTCGAAACACTTCATTGTAACATTCAAAATATGTGAAATTATTCATATGTAACACTTAAATTTTTCAAATTTTCACTAAAACAAACTTAAGTAAAATTCTACTTCAGTAATACATTTAAAGAAAAATCAGGTTGTTATAGCGTTTCAAGAAATAAATTATTCCACATTCCACATAACAAAACACTCTTCCATCAAAGCGCATAATATTGATAATGATTCTAAAGTACAATAAGAGTAGTTTCAGCAAAAGAAGAATGTGTAATGAAGTGTAACTACATGAGTTTAGTAACGTCAAAAAAATGAATCAAAGTTTGTACAAGAATTAAAAAATTCTACCCTACCGCGACCTCCACGCAATGAACACAGATACCGCTCCATGCCTGTGCAAGTCCCACACAGCCGTTTTTTGTATACTGTGCATCGTCCTACACTTCTGTTCTTCTTACACTTTTTTACCACCTGGCATTTGTATTGTTTTTGTGATCAGTCGTTCTTTGTTCTTCTTCTATTGATGCCGATCCAATTTGATCCTCCAAGTACTACTTGATTCTCGCAGGGCGTGTCAGCGCGTAAGCGCTGCTGAGTACTTCTGCAAGCTGCTGGAGAAATTTGCGCCTAGATATTCTTTAGTTTGTCACGGCCTTGAAAATGACCCAGGCATTTATGGCTGCAAGGTCGATAACATTGAATAATGTGTGGATGGGCCACCTTCTGGAAGCTCCTTTCACAGTGTACTTACGGGACATCTGGTATAATACGTCAACTGTTATAGAATTTTAGTTTCTGGTGTTTTCTTCTCATTGTCACTAATTTCTACGATTGAATGCTGGGAGCTAATCAGTACAACAGGTTTTCTTCGTTTCCTTTGGTACACGGTTAGAGATACATCGTCTGATTTCAGGAGTTCTGTGGTGTAAAGTTGTTTTTGAAAGATTTCAATGAAGCTCGTATTTCTCTTCTGGCCTTATTCACAGTCCCCAATAAACACGTGGTCTTTTCCCAGAGCCGTTTTGCCAATCGCAATGATGTTGAAAAGTTGTCAGTCGTCACATTTCTCCCTTTTTCTAGGTAGGGTTCCATGAGGCGCATGACAACGTATTCAGAAAGATGCTCTTATGCTGGTCTGTCAGGGTACTTCCCGAGGTAGGGGAACCCGTTTACCACGTACTTGGAATCAACGTCGACAGCGAGCCAATATTTCTGTCCAAATTTGTCGGGCTTAGAAGAAATGTACTGTGTGAATGGACACCTGCATTTACTTGAAAACAGTTGCTCATCCACGGTAATATTGATTCACTGGGGAAATCAGTTCCGGAACATCATCCGGAATATCATGAAGCACAGTAAAGGTTTCTTCAGGCTTGAGCCCGTGCCATCCCGCCATCGTAACTCCGTGCTCGAAATCGGTCTGAGGAGCAAAAGTATAAGTCTTCATTGCAGTTCCTTCACACTTGTACCGCCTTCACCGAAACTGCCGCTGACTCATTCCCGCGGGCCGAAATACGATAAAAGATTAAAAACACAGTAGACTGTGTTTCATAAGGTGATAGTATGTGCGGCGTTGGAAACTCCGCATGTGTAACAACTCACTAAAACACCAGCCAGATCTCGTTCGCAGTCACGCAATAGTGTCTTAGATCATCATCATCATCATGCTGCTGTCCGAAGAGAGGTTTTAGCTGAATCGCTCCCTCCATCCCTCTCTCCCTGGATGCCTCTTTTATTCCTCTATAAGTATTATATTTCTGCTTTAAATTCTCTAACATTCCTATTCATTTACTCCCTCTTCCTTTTATTTCACTAATTTGGCCTTCTAAGATCGTCCTTTGTTAACATTGTCTTCTCAATATATGCCCTATCCAATTCGCTATTCTTTCCTGATTGTTTTCGTTAGCGTCCTTGCTTCTACCACCATTTCTAATACTTCTTCGTTTCTCTTCCTCTCTGTCTACATCTACATGGCACCCTGCAATTCACCTAATTGGTGGGTGGCAGGGGGTGCAATGCACCAAAACCTACCTAAAGATTGACTACCGCAGGTTGAAATTTTCTATTGTGATCTCGTATTGTCCTCGGAAAGAACGAGCCTAGATAACGCTCCGTCTTACGTATCTTATCGTCACGATCTTTTCTATCAATATACGTTGGTGCTTCAATTATTCCTACAACCTCGTCTTTTAGACATTCCGACTTATAGTTCTCCAGAAGCCTCAACCTTGAGTTCAATCTACGGTCCTCCAGTGGGACCCAGTTCAAATCACTAAATAATGAAGTGACGCTTTCCTTATGTTCGTACTTTGGTTTTACGAATCTGGCTGCTCTGCACTGTACTCCTTCTAATTGAATTATATGCCCATTCTCGTACGGATCGCGTATGCTTGAGGCGTATTCCACTTGTGGTCTAACCAGTGATAAGTAACATGTTTCACGTACTTTTCCTGTAGTGTTCCGTACTATTCTACCTATGAAAGCCAGTTTCTTGTTGCCAGCGCCTTTAACTCGACGAATGTGCATGTCCCACGAAAGATTTCGACAAATGGTTACTCCTAAATATTTTACAAACTTAGCTGCTTGAATATTCATTCCATCTGTTTTCTACTCGAACCGTACTACATACCTAGTACATCTTTGTTCTTACTTTTCTAGAACGTAACTGCGGCACATTTAGTGTAATTAATTTCAATTTGCTATTCTTTGCACCACGATGAAATGGCTCTTAAGTCTTTACGAAGCGAATGATGATCCTTCTGGTTTTTTATCTCTTTATATAGAACAGTATTATCGGCAAAAAGTCTAATTTTACTAAACTACCGAGCAGATATAATTTACATAGAATACGGCGCGATTTGCTGGCTCCGGTTTCATCACTGTACGTTCGGCAGCAGCATGAAAGTCACCGCATTTGACACAACGCCTTTTCAGACCACAGGATTTATAAGTATGGCCAAATCTTTGGCATCTCGTACATTGTGGAGGTCCCTGGGATGGCTTATAGGGAGTAATTAATGCTTTAAAGGAGCCGATGTACGGATTATTATAAAGGCGTTGCGCCTCATCTTCACTGCTTACAATGACTTGGAATATTGGAGTTGGTCGTAGCGGGAAGGGAGACGGTAAGGCGTCAGGGTATAGTTGCAGTTCCTTTTCCCGTTTCTCCAACATCTCCAGGGTAGGTTTTGTTGTGTGTACTTGACGTATGCTTTCCACCGTTATATTCTTCAGTTCAATAATACGCTTGAGGGCATCAAGTGGGTAGTCAATGGGCAGACCCCGGATTGCAAGGACTGGTTTCTTTTCCTCAGGGAATCTGTATGTGACGTACTCTATGTTGTTTTCCTTGAGGTGGTTGATAACCCCCCGGAAATCATTTATAGAGGAGCATTGGATTCTAAGTTGCTTCGCCTGCATAACTACCACCGGTTTCTTCGTGCAAACATTAATAATACCCGGTTCGCGTTTGTGCCAATTGATAGTTTCATGAATGAATATTGGCGGAATGCCATTGCGTTGTTGAGGATTAGTAGCGGTATCATTTGGTGGCGTCTTTTTCACTAATGGCCTCGGAGGGAGATTGCATTGGCTAGAAGAGTCAAACGGGGCGAGATCTATATCCATCGATTGCGAGAGAGAGAGAAAGAATTTTTAGTTGGAATGGGGTCCCAAACAATCACTTTTTTGGAAGTTGCGGCGAGTTAGTTTTTCGTTTTTCTTTACGTGATTGAACTAAAACGAAATCGTTTTCTTTCGTTTGTGGGAGAGTTGTATTGTTTGAGGCAGCGTCGCATACTAATGCAATGAAATTCGGGTTATCGAGCAAGGTTTCGGGGATATTTATATTGACGGTTCCAGCAGCGGGAGGTATCATGGGTTGGGGGGAGGTGAAGGAAGAGCCGTGACTCACTGAATTCAGCTGTCTTGAGGTTGAGGGGACGTCCCACGGCGGCCGACCGGCCGAGACTTCACCCGCCACTGCGGCAGTGGTTGATGGTTCCTGAATGATCTTTCTCTCCAGGTTTTCGGGTCGGATGTCACCAGCAGTCACCGGGTTGGGGTCGAGGGAAGCAGGGGAATAGGTAGAATCAGTCTCGCTGTCAACCGAAACGGAGTGTTCCGGCGAAAGAGACGCAGAGGGAGTCGACATGTCCGAGGACATGTCGATGGGTTAGAGTCCAAGCAGGCCGGGTCGTATATAATCAAACGCGATCACTAAAAGTATTCCGAAAATCGTAGTCCAAGAGAGCGGTAGAATACCTTCATCAAGCTAATAAACAAAACACTACACCGATACGGCTAGCTCGGCTCACCCGGCTAAAGGAGCAGCCTTCGGCCGGGTTAAGGTTCGCTCTCGGGGTAAGGAGCTCCTCGTAAAACCGTCTGTCCTCTCCGACAGCTCCGCCGAGAATCATAGCTCTGTTATGAGTTGTATAGAAAGTCAAGCATAGGCGTAACAAGGGGGGGGCAAGGGATCCAGTGGACACCCCCCCCCCCCAGGGTTCGTCGAGGGGCGCCGAAGTAATTCTGACCTTGATTTAAGGATGCCAATTTTGACTAATCTATTGTTGTCTCGTATGGCCTGGCGCGACTGCCATTCATGCCTAAGTTTCAGTGTGAGATAAATCAGAGAAACATATGTGCTCTGACCTGTACTGTATGCCTTAAGTTTCCTCATGATATAGGGTTCTTATGACCATGATCAATTTAGCGAATGGCATTAGCATATGCAGTGTCGTATGTAATTTAAAAACCTCGAACGGGTGGAAGGTGAAATGATATTATTCCGATTTGACGAGACCTATAACTTTTTCTCCACTCATCTCCAGTCTGATTTTTTCTTAGGGCAACTTCTACACATGTCTACGATGTTCCCTAAAAAATTTAGCTGCCACTTCGTGCCACCTTGCAAATTATAATACTTAAATCTGCCTCCGGGTGCAGTACAGTGGGCCAGATCACCCGAAAAGTTAGCCAAAAATCCTATTTTCGTCTGATGTACATAAAAATTCATATCTGGTGGTTTTAGGAGTCGCTCATTTCGAATATGACGTGAAAATAGGAAATTCAAAATGTCTAAACCAATATTTAACAGAAATTGTAACACCGGTGCAGAAAATACTTATAGTTATCTATAGTGCGCATTTTCACGCAAATCACAACATTTTAGAAGAAGTCCGCCGTATTGGATCCACCATCTTGAATTTCATACTGTTGTTGATATTATATTTGAAATCAGCGACCCCTAAAAATGCCAGGTACATATAAGTTAACTTATGCTTACGGAGAAATTCCATAAAAAAAGTCCGCCATATTGGTTCCACCATATGAAATTTCCTACATTCCATATTTAAATTCGAAATAAGCGACTTCTAGATATAACTCTCAGATATGAATTTTCATGGAAATCAGACGAAATTCCAGAATAAAGTCCGCCATACTGGTTCAGACATTTTGAATTTCCTACTTTTCATATCATATTCGAAATGAGAAACACCTAAAACCGCCATATATGAATTTTCATGAAAATCAGATGAAAATTGGATTTTTGGCCAACTTTTCGGGTGATCTGGCCCACTGTGGGGAGGGGGGCGCAGCAGGGCTTGGGGGCGCCAAAAGGCTCTCAGACCCCCTGGAAAAACCGATGCTACGCCTATGAAGTAAAGTATCATTCAGAGGATGTCGGCACGGATTCAGGAAAGGCAGATCAAATGAAACGCAGCTCGACCTTTTCGTGAACGATTTGTGGAGAGAATAAATACTATTCAGGTCGATGTCCTATTCATGGAATAAAATATATTTTTGCGTCGTGTATAGTGTAGTAAATTGAAATTTTCGTATTTTTGAACTCTAAGACGCATCCCGAATTTTCAGAAATTTTTCGGAAAAAAATGTATTTTGGATCGTCAAAATATTTAGCAGTTATTTAATACAAATCTGGCAACATTTCAAAAAGTGTTATGGCGTGATAAGAATTAAATATGGTGATTTTTCTAAATTTAAATCGCGAAAGTAAATATATATATATATATATATATATATATATATATATATATATATATATATCTCTGTAGCTGAAGAAGGAGTAGTTCCGAAAGCTTTACGTTTGTGATGTTTCTGTGTTTTTGTGTTATTTTACGTGTGTCGCTTCGACATTCCCGGTGCCTCGCCAACCTGAAGTCGTCTGATTGGTGAGTGTTCACTGGGTTTCCTCATCCCAACACCTTGTTGACATCCATATATTCATTTTACCTTTCCTTTTCCGTAAGTTGTTTTATATATATATATATATATATATATATATATATATATATGTATATGTATATGTGTGTGTGTGTTTGTGTGTATAACATACTAGTAGTTGGTGCTTGCATACTGCAAGCATTTCATCTCACCTTGAAAAAACATTCATTTTTCAGACAGACATTTCATCATTACAAATAGTATTTTAATTCTAAAGATTTCACCTCCGCAGCGATTTGCCGTTTTCCCACGTAAAAATAATAGTTTAAATCAATCCCCAAATGTTGAAATTTTAAATATATTACACTTTCTCCATTATGGGGTACTAATGCTACACATTTTAGCCAAATTTTAAAGTTGTAGCACTTCTAGAAGTAAAATAATATTTTTCTAATTGTTTAAATTTTAAACATTTTTAACGGCCGCCGCAATTCATATATGGTGAAATTGAAATGTAAATTTGTGCAAATTCACTACTCTGTAAATAATTTGAAAATTTCCGCTTCCTAGCTCATCCCGTAGTACCTAAACAGTTATCTATTTGTTTAAACTTTAAGAATTTTTAACTGCCAAACAAATTAAAATATCAAAATTTGTATAATCTCCATTTCGTTTTTTTAAGAATTCTACTTATAAAAAAAATTTCAACTCCGTGGCACATTCGGAAATACATAAACCTTGAAAATTTGTATAAACAATTGCGAATTTTTAGCGGCCGCATTGTTGCACTTTTTCAAGATTTTTGTTTTTTCTAGTCGGTTTTGCTCAAAATCCTACCTAAGAAAAAAATTTCGAATTTCCAGCTCATCTGGAAGTGCCTAAACATTAGTATCCTCCTATATATATGTATGTTATATCCTCCTCCTCTGTAAGGAACGTCTATATACAGGCGACTCCCGAGATTCGACTGGGATGCGTTCCTGAAAATGCGGTCGAATCTCGAACAGTCGAACGCCGATTTTCGGTACACTAACACTCGGGAAAAAATTACCAAGTTCACTCTCGCGTTATATAAACATAAAATAACATGACTCAAATGTTAATAAAACAATATTGTTATGAATTGATAAAAAAATTTAATATATAATTTATACGCGCATGGTTTCAAGTATTGCAGGTTCAATTCCCGGCCGAGGTCGATAATATTTTACGGCTAAAAAATATGACAAGTATTCCATTGGAGAGGAATTGAATCCGTCGATCCCGTGTATTCTACGATGTCAGTGCACTTCAAAGAACCCCTTTTCACATGGTACATTGGGTAGTGGTAAAATTTCCAGTTGTAGGAGCTAAGTCCCTGGAGACTGGAGGAGGGGTCTAGGAAAAGCTGACGTATGCTGACTTTCGGGAGGAGGTATGACCAATGCACGCGTAAGGTTTTTTATTTAAGAAATTTATTGCGTGCGATTTACATGTCGCGACAGCTCGTCCACAGCAAGCATTTCGCCCGACATTAAATTCTTTTCGCCATATTTAACTTATTTTTCGGTAAACGCAACTATAACTTGTTTGCTCTGATAAATTTTCCTTATTGCGCTTTAAAGAGCATTAAGATGAATACCAAAGCTATAAGAAGGCATTAAAATATATTGCCATGCATAAGTACGCATCTTCTAATTTTTGTTGAAAGAGGCGTACAACGAAATCATACATAAGACGAGGGGAGGGAGTCACCCAAATGTTGACGGTTGCTGACATGGGGGAAGGGAGGCCAAAAACAGCTAAATATTTGCTGTCGTAATCTTGAACGTGAGTAAAAATGATCTGTAAATCGTGTGCCATCAGGAGCGGCTCGTGGTGTCGAAAAGAAGGGGGGGTTTTCCGGGATTTGTACCGGTATTCAGAGCTTTGTCCCGGCGTCTCGAAATTTTTTTTCGGGACGCATAAATGTCCCAGTTTTTTTAATTGTTAGCGTAGCGTAGTGGTTTATCCATCGGTTTTTTCATCTCCGTTTATACGAAATCGTTTTGAACCTTAAAGTCGATCTACCAAATACGACTTCATAAATGGCATTCGCATTTCAAGTGGTGGAAAAACAACTGATGCCCGGAAGTTCATCACAAAATGTTTACTTAAATATGAATCGCTTGGAAGTCTCTGCACTTCTTATTTCGAACTACATGTTCCGGGAAATTATGATTTTGGCATTTTAGCGATGATACTCTAATTTTTATTTGAACCTCACTGTGATCAATAGCACATGTTATGTTTAGCATCATTATGTAAAGATTCTAATCAAAAGCGTCATTTATATTAAAATTATTAACGGTTTTTCGTATCAAAGATAAAATTTGTTTTAATCTTTCCCGTTATAAACAAAATTTATTATATTTTTATAAAAATTAAATCCAAGTTGACATTAATTTAATGAATTTTTGTGAACTGAAGGAAGAAAAAACTCCGTATCTTGTACATAATCGGCCGAATGTCCTTTGTTTTTTTTACTTTAATTGACCCTAATTTTTGCAGGACTTAGAAACCCTCAGCAGAAATTCCAAAGAGAAAATGTGCATTTAAAGAAGAATAATCAAAATACTGGAGTTTTTTCAAGAAAGAAAGAACTAATAACGAAGTAGAGTGTAAATTACGCAAGTACTATATAGACATTGATCACAGTGGGAAATCCGACATAAAAGGCCATATTAATTCAAAAAAGCATAAAGTTATACAACCGGCGTTGGAAATTCTGAAACATCACAAATAATTACGAAGTACATTTATGCGAAAAATTAAACTTTAGATGATCTTATCGTAGCAAGTGAGGTAGCAATGGCCTACCACATTGTTAAATATCATCATTCCTTTCGATCAGCTTAATGTAATATTGAACTTTTTAAAGAAATTTTTGTAACTCTAAAATTGCCAATAAATATTCTTGCAAACGAACTAAAAATACCGCGCTTATAAAAATGTTATAAGGGTATTTTGCGGAAATGATTTATTTTAATAAATCAGTACGGGTAATAACCCAAATTACAGTATAAGATAGAACAACAGTACATGTATAGTACATACGAACGAACTAAAAATACCGCGCTTATTAAAAATGTTATAAGGGTATTTTGCGGAAATGATTTATTTTAATAAATCAGTACGGGTAATAACCCAAATTACAGAATAAGATAGAACAACAGTACATGTATAATACATACGTAATAATGCATAAGGTAAAAATACCTGATTAATAAATGTTACAGTACATACATAAGTAAAACATACCTAATTTATTGGTAGAATTAATAAAATTACAGTGTTTTGGAATACCCACAGATGCTAGCAATCACAAAACCGAAAAAATTACCCCTTTGCTGTTCATTATCTTTGTAAAAGAAAAGGAATTCTGATTAAAATGCTAAAAAGTGAATCTCTAACTAATGTAACGTCCTATAGCAGTGATGGCGAGCCTTTTCTAGCTCGCGTGCCAAAATTATCATAATAAGAGAAAATTCGCCTCTTCACGTGCCAGTACCATAAAAAATCTTATCTGTATATTCGTATATATAGCATGAATGTTTACACAATTATATAGCAGGTCTGGAGACCCGTCTGTAGAATGAGAAAAGAGATGGTACGGCTATTTTATGATTTCGGGGGAGGCTTTTTAATCCTTAAAATGAACAAAAGGATGTTAGATAACCTACGATAATGAAATTGAAAGAATCCGAAATTTGACATAATTTTGGTGTAAAAAACATCGGAACATTATACATAGTTTATGCAGTAAAAAAATTCAGATTTATATTTTTATAATTGAAACTATTCCCCTCCCCCCAAAAATCATAATATAACCAATAGTAAACGAAGCCTCTCTTTCGCATCGTTTCAATATCTGCATTTATTAGATTTCTGGAGTAATTTTTGCCATGCCGCCGTATGAGTGGCATCTTTTTTTTCTTATTTCATTTTCTGGCGTGCCAACCAAAATCGTTCCGCGTGCCACCCCTGGTACGCGTGCCATAGGTTCGCCATCACTGTCCTATAGCATCGGCGATTTCATTATTAGCACGTTTTGCGAGTCTGGCGTTGATCTTATGGAGCGGATAACACAAACACATATTCTGGGGAAATGTTGGGAAAAAACACAATGTCTTTTATAAATAACGCAAATAATCAATCGTAAGTTACTGGACGTGGGATGCACATCTTTTGCATAACGCAATACAGTCGGGAGCCGAGGGATTGTCTTGTGATGTGGAAGTGGTCGTGGTGAAAATATTGTCATGCTTTTCAACCTACGCAGAACGTATTGAGCGATAGAAAGAATTTTGTTCTTTTGCAGATGTGCATTATAAAAAATTATTGCCACATTCGAAAACCAGCTGGTTAGGTTTATATCATGCGATTGATCGAGTATTAAAAGTGTTCAAAGCGCTGAAGGTATTTCTTTTCTTTCCAAAGAAATGCCCCCGAAATTTATTGTGAATTTTTTTAGTCGCCATTAAATGATGTTATCCACGGTGTGCTTGGTTTTTTCAACGAGCAAATACTAAAAATTGAATATTCGCAATTTTGCATAACAGAGGTTATGAGTTACGTGCAATAGAAGATCGATATGCTGACGTTACGCATTGAAGAAAAACTTGTTCCCTTAAATGCCTACAAAGTTTTAACTGATCACAATATTCACGGAGAAGATATAAAAATAATTTACAGATGAAATATTTGATAAGAAAAAATAACTTGTAACTATCTAGAAAAATGGTCTGAAATCTTAAATAAATTAAAATACCTATAGGGAATGGATAGCATTAAAAAGTAACCCAGTTTGGGAAGAAGTTCAAATTATGTGTAAAAATGTTATTGACATGGAATTTCAAATTGACGAAAACTTATTATTAAATCAGTTTAATGTAATTTACATTTGAACTGAAAAGTGGTTTTATGAGATGATTAACGGATCAAAATTTTATTAAGGCAGGTAGAAGTACTCCAAAATATGAGTGAAAAAGCCTTTGGGTACTTTATTGTAAAACCGTTTAATTCATGAAATACGCAAATTAAATTGTTATCACAATAAATAAAAATGTACTTTTTCTTTTCTACACGTTTTTATTTCAAATGTAGAGCACGCAAGATCTAAAAACAGCAAAAGTCTCTGCGTCCCGGTTTTTTTCAAAATGTCCCAGATTTTCTCCTTCAAAACTCATTTTGTCCCGGTTGTGACCATTAGCATCTGGTCACCCTAGCTGCATGTCAACCAAAATCGACCTATATATGAAAACAATAAATTAATTCATGATGCTATTGGAAGCCTAAAGTAGTGACTACTGGACCGACCGGAAATTAAAGTCAAGTCGTCATCCTTTAGAGCAGTGTTTCTCAACCTTTTTTGTTTGCGTCACCCCATTTCTGTTCTGCGTCACCCCGTTTAATGTTCCATTTCCTTCAAGTCACCTTTAAAGATAAATTAGGCTTTATCTACAACATAAAGATCAAAATTTATGCTTTCAAAGAAGCAGAGACAAGTATTCTTCTGGTTTTATTTATTTTTATAAGCCAGAATATGATACGCTGTGAATTTATCAAATATTTGCGTCACCCTGGGGTGTGATGTCACTCCAGTTGAGAAACGCTGCTTTAGAGTCTGTACGGTGTAAGCAGAACTCATGCTTTCCTTAACAAGTAAATACACACAATATACACAAATAAGCACAATATTCTTCCCCAACTATATGTATCACTCAAGAAGTGTTGACACGTGAGAAAATACGTTGGCCTAAGAGCGAGAGACATCTGATGGCATATAATCGTATCCTATATCATGCACTGGTTTCCGTGCAGAGAAATGCATCTTCTCAACTTTATAAAGCCGTTTGTAGAAGTCGCAATTCCCTTTTTCGGGTTCTTAATACGGGCGTCAGACGCCTTCGTCAGTACGGTTTGAATAAATCTCGCCCCTCCACTTGAATTTCGGGGGCTATCAGTACGGCCCTGCTGATTTTAGAAGTAATTTTTCTGGAGAAAAAAATACGTCTTATAGTCCGAAAAATACGGTAATTACAGTAAATTTTCCGCAGTAACATTCTGGAAAATCAAGAATAAATAATTAGGCTTCGAGTATAAAATCTATAAAATGTTTAATGCGACTTTTCGTGGAATATGCACATTCGTCGAGTTATAGGCGCAGCCAAAAAAGAAATTTGCTTTCATAGACAGAATAGTGCGGAAAAGTACAGACAAAATACGTGAAACGAGTTATTCATCACTATTTTTACCACAGGTCGAATACACCTTCAGTATATGGTATCCGTATGAGAAGGGTAACATGATTAAAAAGATTAAAAAACAGAGAAACAAGATTCGTAAAGCAAAAGTACGAACATGAGACAAGGGTCACATCATTATTGAGGGATATGAACTGGAGGACCGTAGACTGCACTCAAGGTCAAGGCTTTTGGAGAAATATTGGTCTAAATGTATAGCAGAGGATGTTTTAGGAATAGTTTTAACACTAACGTACATAGGAATACACGACCGTGACAATAAAATACGTGAGATCAATTGTAGGACGGAGCGTTGTCGTGGCTCGTTCTTTCCGAGAGCAATACGAGACAATAACAGGAAAGTCAAGGTTGTAAGAGATAACTTCACGGTTTGATCACTTCTTCTTTGTCTTGTCATCAGGACCCTATTGGAAAAATATATTTTTCTATGGCACTTTTTACATGAAATTATTTGTAAGCATATGAGGTTTTGTTAATCCAGCCTCATAAAGTCTGCATGTTGATGACAAAAAAATTTACAGAAATTACATTTATAAATTTTAGCACGCTACATTTCACTCCATGTCTTATAATCTATATAAAGGAATCATAAGTAATACCTAAAACACTAAAATATTTTAATTTTCATGTTTCTCTCTTTTGCCGGCAGAATGGCAGACCCCGGAGACGAAGCATTATGGATACCCACGTTGTAAGAATTTTTTGCATCTTTTACGCTTGATTTTGGTTCATTGGTTTCTTTTCGACTTATTTTACTTTATGGTTATATGTAATTTTATCTCTTCTCCTTTCCTATATTTCTCCATACAATACTCATCCTTTCCATCCCTCCCATGCCAGTCTCTCTACCTCCTCTATGTATGTGTGTCATTTCTACCGGCTCGTGTCAACCGAAATCCGTTCGTGAGTACATTCCAATTCGAGGTTATTTTCTTATCGTTGTCTTAATTTCATAAATAATATTGCCATTCGTGGCGTTCTCAAACTATTTTTCTTTACTTGAGTTGATAACGCTGTGCACGTGTTCTACTTAAACTTAGGATTTCTAAAGTGCTTTGCTCATACAGTCATTCCATGTTCGGAAATTATATTTTATGTATTTGGGTACCATACGTGCTGACTTATCTTATTCTGTGGTTATTTTATCTACGCTTTCATTAATGTTGGCTATGGGGCGATTTGTATCTGTGTGCTTATGTGTATGTTACGGTGGAGGGCATTGGGTGTGGCTCTGGTAAGGAAATACGAATAGTTAATTGAAGATTAAAAATTCTGGGATTGGAAAAAATAATAAACATAGGTGAATAAATGAAGGTAGAAGAAATTCCTAAATCTGGAATAATTACTTTTATTTTGTCCAGCCTCTTTCTCCCCACTGTTTCTTCTCTCATCGACCGTTCAAAGAACCAGTTTACCAAGCATCATTCACACCTAGACATACATATCGGACCGCATGCCACAATAATAAGCCCCTAGATTTTTGTTGGAATATAAAAACACCATAAATAATAGAATCTATTTTAATAAAAAATCAAAATATATTGCCTTTCCTGAATGATAATGTCAATTTGTTTCGTTTATAAGCCACAGCCGTATTTAACCAGAGCTTCACGTACCTCATGGTTTGCGTGAGGAGTTATTGAGGGGTACGCGAGAATATTAAAGCTAATCTTTAAGAATCAATGGGTAATTTCTTACCAAAAGGTTAGAACGAAAGCGATCACTTTTCAATTGTTTACATTTGCAGACATTAATTATTTATTTAAACAAATGTTTTCGTTTTATAATATTACACCGGCGTGACTTAAAAATAAACCTGTGGTACATTAAAACGTTGAAAGGGGCACGTCGATTAAAAGGTTTAATAGCAATGGTTAAAATCACCCCTCCTACACGCTATTGGCTACATAAAATGTTATGGAAGAGTACCACGTTTCCTGGAGGCCGGGCTAGCTATTTGAAACCCCTGAACTAATCTATGGAAAAGTGGGTATCAATATTCTATCTGCTTAAATAGCGTAAGTTGTAGATGGAGAGTTAAGAGTGTGTTCTCGCTCACCGGAGGCTGTGTGAAAAGGAAAAGCGTGGCGGCGGTAAGAGGCCGCTTCCGCTGCGCTTCCTTTCGCTCAGTCCATGTCACTCCGCAGGGGCAGTGCCGTGGCCGTTGCACTCGTCGCACAGTCCTCGGGGAGCCGCCTATTGGCCTGAGGTCGTCGCCGCCGACGCCCCCCTCTCCTCAGGTGAGAATTATTCCTTGAACATTTTTTTATGCTCAATTATTCCTTAGTACTGAAATAATAATATTTGCCCCTAACATTGAGCTAGGATTGTAGCAGTCTCATGTGAATGGGAAGCTGAGGAATGACTTCTTCAATGCATAAAATTAATTTCTCACATATTCTTTATAGGGTAGGATTTTATAGGACTGTAACTCTAGTTCACATCGGAGATTTCTAAATTTGAAATTTTCCTTTTATATAATTGAATCGCAAAAGTAATACACTTTTCTTCGATGTATTTTTCAGACTCAGTGAAGAGAAAATAGCATGCATTTGTAGTAAAATTCAAGCCCTCAAAGACCAAAAAGTTGAAAAAGTAGTTATCTCAGGTATCTCCAATAGTCACAACAATGTTATGAAAAACCAGATGCGCATGTCGACTGCAATCTTGCATTTCCATACGTACTAAAAGAGAAAGTATTGTATTTCGTGAAAAAACTGAATTCGAGATGCTATAGAAAATACACGTTTTGTAGTCCCCAGAGTACATTTTCACTGTTGTCTCGAAGATGTGTGTGCGTGTGCGATAGGAATTTTGTGAGCGTTCTAACTCAAAAACTATTAATTGGATCAACACAAAACTTTATATTTACAATTTTTATTAGTAACTCAAGATCTAAAAAGGTTTTGGCTAAAACGGGTTAACTGGAAGTGGAGGTTTATTTTTTGTCAGTTTTCCGTTTTTTTCAAATGTCTCTTTTAGGACTTAATTTATGCAAACATTTGCTATAATTGACGTTGTAGAAAATATAATTTTCTACAACTTTTGCTTGAAATATTTTCCTATCAAACGGATTTATATAAGATATTTTCATTGTCTATATTATATTACCCTAAGGCCTGGTGTTGCATGATCGAGCCAGGCGTTTTGATTGGTTACCGAGAAACAGCAGCTCTGCCTCTTGCGCTTTGGATTTGAACAATAATATTATACGACTAGTGACCCTGTGACGTTTTGCAGTCAGAGCCGGCTAGGAAAATCATCAGAGCCGGTTTAAAGCGCGTGCGGGACCGTATTCGCGTCAAACATTTTTATTTTCTCCATACGCAGTATAGAAGAAAGTATTGTTTTCGTGGAAAAATCGAATTCGAGATTTCAACGGAAAGACACGTTTTAAGATCCTCTGAGTGCGTATGTTTTCACTATTTTTTCAAATATCTCCATTGGGACTAATGTTACGTTAATATTTGTTATTATTAAAGTTGTACAAAATATAATTTTCCATGAGTTTTTTGAAACTTAAAAAAAAGGATATCTTAAAAAGATATTTAGACGGTTGTTCGGAATTTGCTAAGTACGTCGCTAAGTGATACCTTTGCTTCCGTTGCTATGATAACATTTTTTAATTGTTGATAGCGATGCTACGTTGCCAAGGAGAATTTTAATTGCGATAATAATTATCCCAATGCCATCTTGCGTCATATTTCATAAAACGATTTCTTGTGTATATTGACAGCAATCCCAGCAGCAAATGACAATTTTGTATAGTTATTGTTTTTTAAATGGGAAAAAATGATTCGAAGTATATTTCACTGTGAAATCATTCAAAGCTTAAAAATTGTCCACAAGTGTAATTGGCAATAATTATTCTTGTGGACGCTGATATCGAGAGCAATTTATAATAATTATTGAAATCATATTCATTACTCTGTATGGCGAAAGTCATGTGTTGGACACACCAGAACCTTTTAGAATACACTTTCCGGGAAATACCACTGAAGACGGATGCATTGTATCCAAAATGATCATCTGGATTTCATAACCTAGTTCCGGCTACAGGAGGTACAGTCATTTCCAAAAGTATTCCAACAATTTGAGCGGCGCCGCTTTGGCGGCAGACTGAATTTTAAATTCATATCTACGTGAATGTTATGTCAATCGGTGACTACTAGTAGTATGTACCTATTCCTGCCGTGACGCCACCTCAGCCTTCAAGATTTATTATTGTATAAAATACGACGTATTCTTGCGTATCGAACTGAGTTAACAAAGATTATTCCGCGTCTTAGGCGATCGTTTGAACGTACTATTAGAATTCGCCATTGTTATTTAACAGTCATTCTTGCATCGTGATGATAGCGTGAGCAGGTCCATGAAATTGTTTTTTTGTCCAAGTGAGGGGTTGTTTGGGGAGGACTGAAGTTAACTCGCTGCGTAATTAGTTCTAATAGTAGAAGTACGAGTGGATTTACGAATTTAGAATCGACGATTTCATCGGTTTTATCAAATTCCCCCTTTCGATAGTATTTGTGACATAACGGAAATAGCGAAAGTGACAAGGCCCAACTCTCACAAACAGTCGAGATAAATGCATTAAAAACAGTAAAAAAACACTTTTGCAGTTTCTTCTTCCATTACCTGCTACTTGATAGCTTTTTTCGTATATTCCACGTTAAACACCGACGTAAGAAGTCGGTTTAGCTGACGGAATGCACGAGATTGTAATGCGGTATATCTTTTTTATAATTCATTGAGTTAAATTGTTGTTGCAGCCATCATCATTTCGTTTCACTTCGTTATTAAGTGAACCTCATTTTCACAGACGAGTTGTAGGTAATGACAAGATTAATCTATCTCCAAACTATGTGTTTTGCATTGAAATACGTATGTCTTGGATAATTTTTTAAAAATTTACTCTTTTACACTTATCGTATCGGATGCTCAATTCGTTTATATTTTAATTTCATACTAAAAGAAGGCCTTCGAAAAGATATTCTACTAAGCTTAAACTATAAATTGACAACTTTCATCAAAGTTACTGAGGAACGAGTTGGTGTAATGGTTAGCGCGTTTTGGTATGGAGCTGAGGTTATGAATATACTAATTTTTACGAAGTGACAGATATTGCAGACGCGGAAGAATCCTGGTGCATGTTCAGAGATATGATGCGAGAGGGTACACATTAATGTATTTCACGCCAATTGAAGCGTGATAATGCAGAACCTAGATGGTACAACCAGGAAGTTAGGAGCGCTCTCCGACGGCAAAGAAAATAACACATTCTCGACAGATACGATAGAACAGATTGCAACGATAAAGCAGCAATACAAGGCTTTATATCCAGAGTATCAATGCGTGATGCGTTTAACAATTACAAAAAGAAGGTTTTACACTATAACTTGAAAGAGAACCCGAATGCATTTTGGTCTTACGTCAGGGAAGTCCATGGCAGAGGCCCCACTATTGCGTCACTGAGATCGAAAACCGGAAATGTAGTTCACGATAGTGCGAAAAAAGCAAACCTATTAAATCAACACTTTCAGAAAGCTTTTACTCCCAATGAAGATGAATGTGAAACCCATATTCCTATGCATCAGGGCTCGATGGAATATTTGATATTTTCGGAAAATTATATTGCGCTCCAACTTCATTTAGTTAAACCAAATAAATCTCCTGGGCCGAAGTAAATACCCGCGCGGGTATTGAAAGAGTTAGCTTATGAAACCGCGCCGTATTTGAAAATTATATTCGAGAAATCCATTACTGAAGGTGTTATTTGGCCAATTTACCTGAATAAAAATCCGTTTTTGATTAAATGATTTTATGCCTCTTCAATAGGTGCGCTTCTAGTAGTCGTGATTTGACTACCTTACGTTCAACACGTTTAAACTCAGAAGAAGTGTGATTTTTCAAAATGTGTGAAATGCAGCACTTAGACTCAGGTATTTACTTTTATTTCTTATGGTATTTTTCTAATTTTAGTAATTGTGACAGAGTGAGGCAGGCTAACAAGTGAATTGCTTCACAATAAAAATTTCACGAGGCTTAAAAAAAAACGCGTAGCCAAAGTAAAGAGTTTATTGTCGTGGTATAGATATATTATAGTTTACAAATCTAATAGTCATATAGTGCGGAAATATGCGGAAATAATAGCTATCCCGTTTTTCAGTGGTTGAGCGCTCGATTACGAGGAGAGGCATTTTCGAGGCCTGGAAGTGTAGTGATAAAAATATGCGATATAGTGACATATTTAATTATATTGTAAATATGCTTGGCATAGAAGATTCTTGTGAAGCTGTAAAAAATAGCATAAAGCTAACTATTACTCAGCTTTCAAGCTTCCATTTGCAAAAGAATCTGCTTTATTGAATAAAGACGAAACAGCAAAAATTGAACAACAAATATGCGGACTTGTTCCGACTAGCATGAAGATTGAAGGTGCAGAAATCAACATCACCCAAAAACTTCTTATGACGATGGTATAGCGTCAGGCAAGGTTCCAGATCCTACAACCTTCCACGTTCGGTCTCTCTTCGTTACACGCTAGGATTCGCTGTTTTGAGTGCTTGCTATATATCTCATACAGACTAGACTAAAAAATGGCAGATAAGAGGTAAAAACGAGAAATACACTTTTGAAGAGACAAAAAACTAATTAAGGAACGCTTTAGAGTTGATATGGGGCTAGTCGTCGATCAAGTGGGACCTGGGAGTGGTTCAACAAATGATGGAAATACGGCGAGAAAATTTTCCAAGAACCCCTCTCAAAGTGCTTCCATTACTGGTCTTGATTTAAACATTATTCACCGTTTTGGATTAATTTTAGATACAATCTCAAGTGGCTATGCAATCAATTTAGAGGCCTTTAAATCACATACTGAAGAAACCAGAAAGCTTTACATTAACTTGTATTCGTGGTATTTCATGTCCGCAAGTGTGCATAAAATTTTTGTACACGGGAGAGATATAATCGGATTCAGCTTATTGTCGATAGGACAATTATATGAGGAGGCTCAAGAGGAACGTAACAAGGACTGCAGGCGATATAGCGAAGGTCACACACGAAAAATGTCGCGAGAATGCACTAACAAAAATTTGTTATCGATGCTTCTTGTATCTTCGGATCCGTTAATCTCCAGTGTTAGGAAGCTCCCGCGGAAACAGTGGAAGTCGGCCGACTGAAGTTTTAAGTCTATTGACCAATCCTCCACCACCGAGTAATACTGTCACCAGCAGCTCTCCCACTATCTCTGATACAGATAGCGAATAATGATTAACGGTTAATGTATTAAAAGTAATACCACACAATTGTCTTAGTTTTTAGTTTTCATTTAACATTAGGAAATGGCTTATAGAGACAAGGCTCTATTTAGGGCCGCTTTAGATATTTATAGGTGTTGGTTTTTTATTTATTTTAAAAGAAACTCAAATTGTTGTAGTGCCCCTATCTATTACGCCGCGATGTTTGTATATTTTATTCATTGCATATTGTATATTATGATTGATAATCTATATAAATATAAGGCTTAATGATAGACGAGTTTGAAAGTTTGCAACGCAAGATCTCCGAATCTACCGGGTTGATTTTCACGAAACTTTCACTGAAAGATTAAGAGAAATCTTGAAAAAGTTATAAACTTAATTTTTATTCTTTTAACCTAATTGGTTTCAAAGATATGGTGATTTTTCCGCGAACACCGATTTTCCTACGCAACTTTATGACGTTCGGCGGGCGGTGGGAGGGGTGAGTGAAAGAGGGGCGGGTGCAATCCCGAATTGCATCCGGGCAACGCCGGGTCACACAGCTAGTATAATTTATATAATTGTCCTATATATTATTATACAGATTATAGTTTGCAAGGCAGAAGAAAAACGAGGTCCTTGGCAATCAACAAACAAAGGTACGGTACTGCATACGCATATAACTCAAAACATGATGTAGTAAGCCAATATTCCCAAAATAATATTTTTGTCCAGCTAGATTGACCAAATGATACTCTGTGTCATTCCAAACGATTGGAAGGTAGCACACGTTACGCCCATCAATAAGGCCGGCGACAAAGAGAACCCCGAAAATTATAGACCGATTTCCGTAAATTCATTATCGTGTAAGATACATGAACACATAGTCTTTAGCTCTGTAATGCGCTATTTAGATAGTAGATCATTGCTTAGCGGATGCCAGCACGGATTCCGGTGTGGTAGATCATGCTAAATGCAGCTCGGCCAGTTCGCGGATGATTTGTTGCAATGCGGAGAGAAAAATACTCAGGCCGATGCCATATTCATTGACTTTAGGAAGGCGTTTGATAAAGTATCTCATATGAAATTAATTGTGAAGTTAGGAAAATATGGTATCAATCCGAAAGTTGTCAGTTGGTTGAGAGACTTCCTCGAATAGAGAACAGATGGTTGTCATCGATGGGAAATACTCATTCCCCGTTAAAGTTGCGTCGGGCGTTCCTCATGGAAGTGTATTAATCTATGTAAATGATATCTGCTAGATAGTTTAGTAAAATTAGGCTTTTCGCCGATGATATCGTTCTATATAAAGAGATAAAAAACCAGATGGATCATCAGTCGCTGCGTGAAGACTTAAGAGCCATTTCATCGTGGTGCAAAGAATAGCAAATTGAAATTAATTACACTAAATGTGCCGCAGTTACGTTCTAGAAAAGTAAGAACAAAGATGTGAAAATGCAGAACCTAGATGGTACAACCAGGAAATTAGGAGCGCTCTCCGAAGGCAAAGAAAACTCCACTCTCGCGTAAATAACACATCCTCAACAGCTACGGTCGAACAGATTGCAACGATAAAGCAGCAATACAAGGAGGCACTCTCCATTGCCAGAGCGTCAAAGTGTAATGCATTAAACAATTACAAATAGAAGGTTTTACAGGATAACTTGAAAGAGAACCCGAAAGCATTTTGGTCTTACGTCAGTGAAGTCCATGGCAGAGGCCCCACTATTGCGTCACTGAGATCGGAAACGGGAAATGTAGTTCGCGATAGTGCGAAAAAAGCAAACCTATTGAATCAACACTTTCAGAAAGCTTTTACTCCCAATGATGATGAATGTGAAACCCATATTCCTATGCATCAAGGCGACTCGATGGAATATTTGATATTTTCGGAAAATTGTATCGCGCTCCAACTTCATTCAATTAAACCAAATAAATCTCCTGGGCCGGAGGAAATACCCGCGCGAGTATTGAAAGATTTAGCTTATGAAATCGCGCCGTATTCTATGTAAATTATATCTGCTCGGTAGTTTAGTAAAATTAGACTTTTCGCCGATAATACCGTTCTATATAAAGAGATAAAAAACCAGAAGGATCATCATTCGCTTCGTAAAGACTTAAGAGCCATTTCATCGTGGTGCAAAGAATGGCAAATTGAAATTAATTACACTAAATGTGCCGCAGTTACGTTCTAGAAAAGTAAGAACAAAGATGTACTAGGTATGTAGTACGGTTCGAGTAGAAAACAGATGGAATGAATATTCAAGCAGCTAAGTTTGTAAAATATTTAGGAGTAACCAATCTTTCATGGGAAATGCACATTCGTCGAGTTGTAGGCGCGGCCAACAAGAAACTGGCTTTCATAGGTAGAATAGTACGGAACACTACAGGAAAAGTACGTGAAACATGTTACTTATCACTGGTTAGACCACAAGTGTAATACGCCTCAAGCATACGCGATCCGTACGAGAATGGGCATATAATTCAATTAGAAAGAGTACAGTGCAGAGCAGCCAGATTCGTAAAACCAAAGTACGAACATAAGGAAAGCGTCACTTCATTATTTAGTGATTTGAACTGGGTCCCACTGGAGGACCGTAGATTGAACTCAAGGTTGAGGCTTCTGGAGAACTATAAGTCGGAATGTCTAAAAGACGAGGTTGTAGGAATAATTGAAGCACCAACGTATATTGATAGAAAAGATCGTGACGATAAGATACGTAAGACGGAGCGTTATCTAGGCTCGTTCTTTCCGAGGACAATACGAGATCACAATAGAAAATTTCAACCTGCGGTAGTCAATCTTTAGGTAGGTTTTGGTGCATTGCACCCCTTGCCACCCACTAATTAGGTGAATTGCTGGGTAACATGTAGATGTGACTGTTCGGTTAAATATGCAGATTTCTGACTGACTTCGCAAAAGTTATTGCGGCTACCACTAGATAGTTTATTTTTTTCATGCGCACACAACATTTGGAAAATGAAGGGAGATTATCTACGCCGAATAAATAAACGTAAATACATCTATTTTCTTTGCGTGTACACAGCGTTTGTAAGTGAAAAGCAATGGCTAATTTACGACGAAGGTATTACGTGAACATACAGATCACTAGCGTAATTGCCCGTCAAATATGCCGGGATTAAAAGTATTCCAAATTTCTACATGAAAAATCAGTAAGATATGCTATGATCTGGTTTTGCTTTCATGCACAATCAAATTAGTGTTTTGATAATTATCTTTGTTTTAATTATACTGTTTAAGTAAGTATTAGTAGAGAGGCCAAATTATTATCCAAATATTTGCTGAAAATAAGAGGAAAATCGAAATAATAAGATATAATGCATAAGGAAGTAGTTGAAATTTACTTGAAATATTTGAGCAAATTATAAGTTATTTAAAACACATAGAATTTAACTTAATAAATGAATTATTTTACTCTTATTAACTCGTAAAAAAAACAGGATAAAATGTGAACGAACTGTCAATTTACCATCAAAGGAAAAATGTGTAGTAACTTACTTACTATTAACTAAATACTTACATGAACTGCAATGAGTTTCACTATATTTTAAGATCGCACTTTTCTTTTAACTATATTAGTTTTGAAAATTTTCCAGAAAAATTGCTTTAGTTAAATAAATTTAAATAAAAGTCATAAAATGTTATTTTTTGCTCCTATTTGAAATTCGGTTCGAAATATTTGCGGCATTATCAGTTAAAGAAATCCATTGAAAATTGTGTGACCTATACTTAGTTTTATGACTTCCCATAATTTGGTATTGGCGTATAATTCCATAGTATAACATTATTATAATCAATTATAATTTATTATTGTTATTTTTGTACCGCAGCTCCTTTTAATCATATACAAATGCTAAATCCTCTTCCTATTTCTCAATTTTTGTTCACTACCATTCTCTTTTTCCTCCTCCCTCTAATTATTTAATAAATTCAGTAAATAAGTTATACCCATGTATAAAAGTCTGACTCGTGTTAAAGCACTAAATTGGTGCATTTGTTATGAGGCCAAGAATATAATTCAACAATTGGGACAATAATGGTCCAATATAAATAAAATGCGTGAAAACGTACATGAGATAAGCACTATATTTCTTAATTTTTAAAAAACCTTACGTGCTTATTCTGAAATTTTCAGCCATAAGACGAGTTCGATAATTCTCTGGTGAAGTTTTTGTAGTGGTTAAAATGAATATTTTTGGTGTTTCATCTCAAATTTCCTTATCGGCTAGTGACGATATTCACCTCTTACCTCCAAATGTGAACCGTGATCAATATTATTAGGCTATCTTTCAAAAATCTGCTATTTTGCTACGCAAGATCAAAGTATTGCTTTCTCATCATGTACAATATTAGTGCAACTGCCCGTAAAATATGACGATTATTTATAAATAATGAATTAAAATTAAAACGCTTTCCATTCATCCTCACTTTTTCTCTTCCTCATCCACATTCTCCTCCCACTCTCTCTCCCATTCTCCTCCCTCTTTCCCACCCATTCTCCTGTCACTCATATTCCACTTCCTCTCTCCCTCCCCTTCTCCCTTTCTCCCACCAATTCTCCTCCCTCCAATTCTCCACCTCTCTCTCCCTCCTTCGTGCATAATCTCTACATAACAGTCTCCCACTCATCTCCTCACACCGTGCATCTACCATCCTCTGTTCCTCTGATTACTTACCCCTTCGCATCATGACTATCACCTTAACAACCCAAGTAACTCCCTCCCTCACTTTTCCTCAGAATTCCCCGCTAAACCCCAACGCACCTGCCTTTGTCCCTTCACTTCCCATCGTGTTTTTCCTAAACTCGAATTCCCCTGAATTTTTACCGCACGTTACACCAACCTTCCAACGACATTCTCATTATCCTCCTACTCATCAAGCCATCAATCTCCCAACTCACTCTACCAATGACCATTTCTCTACAACACCAATTCCAACTCAACATCTTCTCGCTGACATTCAATTCGTTCTCTCGATCCTTTCAACTCATCTACATCAACACGCAAAGCCTTGCCGCCCACTTCGATGTATTGCGTTCAATTCTTCCGTCCAAAAACCTACACGCTATTACCCTATCCGAGACGTGGCTGAAACCTTTTATTTCTAGATCGTCTGTAGAAATACCTGGGTATAACTAATTTCGTAAGGACAGGATTAAAAAAGGAGGAGGTGGAGTAGGGTTAGCCAAAAGTCAGGGCACACTTTCCTGGTTTCTGTAATTGATATATTTATTTATGTTGAGGGCCCCGAATAACATTAGTCCTAGACCCCCGATCCCCCCCATCGACCACTGGTATGAGGTTGATTCTCCATTTAAATAACATGGGAGGAGCTAAAATCCAATCCACCGACATTTTTTCTTTACGAGTTGAAAGAATGTTGAAGCAGAGGTACCGATCTGGGATTTGAAAAGTAATAGGGAAAAATTTATTGAAATTATTTTATTATTATGAAAATTCTTATTCGAAAACTTCAAAAAATATGTTTTATGACGATTTTTTTAGATATTATTTCATTTAAACGATATAATTCCTTATATACATAAATTAAGCATGCGTGAGAGGAACGAAGAGATTAAGAGATAGGGAGGTATTTATCTTGGTTTGTGTTTCTTAGAGGCGCGTCAAACGTTGAAGTTATTAGCACATTTCTATAACCAAAGGAACGAACACAAACATCCATGTCCATGACGGTATTTGAATCCGTGACCCTTGTGTCAAAAGTCAGACGAGTTAACCACATGACTACTAGGATCGGCGAGAGGGAGACAAATGGACTGTACACCGGATAATTCTCATATGAAAGAAACATCCATTATTATTAGATGCGTACACATTCATGAAAAATCATTTACAATAAAAGAATCATTGATTAGAAGACGTTAAAGATACATTTGACAAGGGCCTGACAGAGTATTACTGGAAACATTAAGTAATCTGAATTTACATTGGCAAATGGCAATGGCAGTAACACAAAGAGAAAATATAAAGAAGTTCAGTCAAGAATTCTACAAGTAAATCAATTTATTTACCCCGCGTGGCACATTCTTTTAATTAATTCATTTGTGATGCGGCTTCTTGTAATGTTTACTGCCAACTTTTTTGGAGCATTACAGCGCCTGTATAACTTCTCCTCTGCATCTACAAAACGATGGGAAATTATGAATGAACCAGTGCAAATTACAATTAAACATTTGCGTAACACATGAAGGGCATCTGAAGTAAACTCAGTGAAAGCAGTTCAGTGTCAATTATTAGAAACTTGCGAGACTCTAGAAGAAATTTTATTTTCTGATACTGATAATTAAGGCATTAATTTTGCGGATTTTACCGGTTTTAACCGTTTCCTAGCTCCCGAATCGATTTTTTAAAATTTGAGCTAAACCCGGAAACGCTACACTAATAATAAAATAAGTAGGGGATCCGCGAGATCTTCGCCTCACTCGGGCCACTTAGGGTTGGGAGGGACATCACATGTTCAATATTATTATTGTCTTCATAGTTCTCCTGCACTTCATACAGTGGGGATGTAAAGTTTGAATACAATTGAAAGCGCTGCCCTAAGCCGAAAAATATGTATGAAAGAAACGCACCAAATACGGAACTAATGGCAAATGGACCTGAGTCTTGTCTCCTCGTTGAGACAACAAATAAACAGATAAAGGGCGCAGGGAGTCTCGTAGTTCTCTTGCACTTCATACAGTGGGGATGTAAAGTTTGAATACAATTGAAAGCGCTGCCCTAAGCCGAAAAATATGTATGAAAGAAACGCACCAAATACGGAACTAATGGCAAATGGACCTGAGTCTTGTCTCCTCGTTGAGACAACAAATAAACAGATAAAGGGCGCAGGGAGTCTCGTAGTTCTCTTGCACTTCATACAGTGGGGATGTAAAGTTTGAATACAATTGAAAGCGCTGCCCTAAGCCGAAAAATATGTATGAAAGAAACGCACCAAATACGGAACTAATGGCAAATGGACCTGAGTCTTGTCTCCTCGTTGAGACAACAAATAAACAGATAAAGGGCGCAGGGAGTCTCGTAGTTCTCTTGCACTTCATACAGTGGGGATGTAAAGTTTGAATACAATTGAAAGCGCTGCCCTAAGCCGAAAAATATGTATGAAAGAAACGCACCAAATACGGAACTAATGGCAAATGGACCTGAGTCTTGTCTCCTCGTTGAGACAACAAATAAACAGATAAAGGGCGCAGGGAGTCTCGTAGTTCTCTTGCACTTCATACAGTGGGGATGTAAAGTTTGAATACAATTGAAAGCGCTGCCCTAAGCCGAAAAATATGTATGAAAGAAACGCACCAAATACGGAACTAATGGCAAATGGACCTGAGTCTTGTCTCCTCGTTGAGACAACAAATAAACAGATAAAGTGCGCAGGGAGTCTCGTAGTTCTCTTGCACTTCATACAGTGGGGATGTAAAGTTTGAATACAATTGAAAGCGCTGCCCTAAGCCGAAAAATATGTATGAAAGAAACGCACCAAATACGGAACTAATGGCAAATGGACCTGAGTCTTGTCTCCTCGTTGAGACAACAAATAAACAGATAAAGGGCGCAGGGAGTCTCGTAGTTCTCTTGCACTTCATACAGTGGGGATGTAAAGTTTGAATACAATTGAAAGCGCTGCCCTAAGCCGAAAAATATGTATGAAAGAAACGCACCAAATACGGAACTAATGGCAAATGGACCTGAGTCTTGTCTCCTCGTTGAGACAACAAATAAACAGATAAAGGGCGCAGGGAGTCTCGTAGTTCTCTTGCACTTCATACAGTGGGGATGTAAAGTTTGAATACAATTGAAAGCGCTGCCCTAAGCCGAAAAATATGTATGAAAGAAACGCACCAAATACGGAACTAATGGCAAATGGACCTGAGTCTTGTCTCCTCGTTGAGACAACAAATAAACAGATAAAGGGCGCAGGGAGTCTCGTAGTTCTCTTGCACTTCATACAGTGGGGATGTAAAGTTTGAATACAATTGAAAGCGCTGCCCTAAGCCGAAAAATATGTATGAAAGAAACGCACCAAATACGGAACTAATGGCAAATGGACCTGAGTCTTGTCTCCTCGTTGAGACAACAAATAAACAGATAAAGTGCGCAGGGAGTCTCGTAGTTCTCTTGCACTTCATACAGTGGGGATGTAAAATTTGAATATAATTGAAAGCGCTGCACTCAGCAGAAAAATATGTATGAAAGAAATGTAAATCTAAGAAACGCACAAAATACGGGACTAATGGAAAATGAACCTGAGCCTTGTCTCCTTTTTGAGACAGCAGTTATAGTAGAACAGACAAACAAATAAACAGAAAAAGCGCTCAGGGACTCAACAGGAGAGACCGCGCGAACGCAAATTGCGAGCCTCTTGGAGGCTCACTGTACATTTTAGAGAAATTTTTATTTGACGTTTTCTTCATCGGTTGATGTTTTCCGTGTGGACGCTAAATTTCGTTTTGATTGAATAAGATTTGTAAATTAGCGCAATGCGCTAACAAAAATTGCGCAGGAACTATAAAGGTGGCGTTCTAGAAAAACGACAGGCAGTCGACTCTAAGGTACTTGTGCATGCATACGAAGTTTGGTGAAAATCAGACAACTGAGACAGCAGTTATCGTAGAACAGGCAAACTTCACAAGGACTCAACAGAAGAGACTTCGCTTCGCTCGGCCAATTAATAGTAAACAATGGGCTCTGCCCATAAGGCCTCCATTTTAATATGCGGACGCTTTACAATTTCAAAATTACAGGGTTAAATGCAATACATTACACCAAGAAAATCATCCGCATGAATTCTTGGTCTACCATTGACCTAAATAATCTTCCTTTATTTGGCTGTAATTTTTTAAAATCTTGAATTCTTCTTTCAACCTTTCCTCTGCCAAGGGGGATAACTCAGCTACTCCAACGACGTTTTTGTATTTTTAATGGCTATTTTTGGGATTTCATTCATATCCCCTCATATATTCGTTTTTTACCGTCTAAGAACATTCCTGTTGGATTTTGTGTAAATATACAACTTTTTAGAGCCACTTTTTAAATAAAAACACTGTCGGGGTAACTGAGTTACCCCCCTTGGTAGAGTTAGTCATTGTTTCTCTTTACTTTAAATGCAGTTACGCTACACATATGGCTACATATGTGTGTAATTTATTCAGTCTATCGGTGTACAATGCAAAATAATACAATTTTGTGAAGAGCGACCGCGTGCTGAACCACAAAAAATTCTTATATGCTAGTTTGTTATCTTGAAAGGCCCTTGTAAATCCAAGTCGGTATCGCGTTTTCGTCTGGTTTTGTTCAGCATTCAAGGTAACTAAGAACTTTATATTGCAACTGCGATGTAATTATAAAATGTTAAATATTCTTACAAATATTTATTTTCATATTACGCGTTTATGTCAGCTAATACTTTTCATGTTTGAAATAGGTAAAGAATTTTTCAAAGCATTTTGGTTATGGGCAGGTGCGTGTTGAAATATGAATGGATGATCTTATGTGAATGTATGTTACAGTGCAAGACTGTTGTAAATACAAGACAGCTTCATGTTCTCCTCTGGTTGTGCTCAATACTCAAGGTAGCAAAACTTTTATTACAATTGTGAAGTAATTATAAAATATTCATTATTTTCTTTATGAATATCTATTCTATATTATTTATTTTATTTAATATCCTAATATTAATATATTTCTCCCAATAAACAACTATTTATGACAAAAGAATGGTGGGGTAACTTGGTAATCCCTTTTTGGAGGAGTAAGTTGTAAAATACCTTGATAGAGCCAGGGTAAATACTAACTATTCCAAAAATGCAGAGTTATGGACAGAAATGGGGATATATTTAATTAATACGGATGTTACATATCATGGAAAAGAACAAGCAAGAAAAATGTCTGCAAGAATAAATTTTATCGCCTGACCATATCACAGAAATGGAATTTAATTTACACGACACAACACCACATTCTTCGCTGTCTGTTAGGCTGATTGAGTAGCGCAAACAATTAGCAACAATTCCAGGCATTGTTGCATGTCACCCTTTCACAATGTGTAATCAATTCAGGCACAAAATTATATCTCAATTGTAGGTCGACTTCATAATAATTCTGAATACAACTTGTGACAATTTTTAGACAAACTTTGTATTCAAGTGTGGAGTCAACTGAGGCATGCATACATTTGACAACTTTTCATTGGCTAGATATCCGAGATTTCACATGCGTTGCGTTATTCCGTTTGTGTTTAATATTTACTCTGTTTATGCAAAGTGGTCTGATAAGGTCATGCATTTTTTAGAATATTTTTGACAAAAATTTGAGTGTTTTGTATTATGGTTCGATAGAGAAAATGTGCTTCGGACTGGGCTTCTGGATATTCATACTTCAAAGATGTTAAAAGTGGCGAAAACTACAGCGACAAAAATGCTGTAGTGTGTAAATACTGCTGTGTAAATATTTCAGTCGTACCAGATACAAAGCCCTACGATAGAATAAATGAACATCTTGCTTCTTCGAGGCATAGAAAAATTGTAATGTAATACTTTGCTTTTGTTTAAATCCGATTTCACCCGATTTGCTTAAAACTTTTAAAGACCCGATAAGTATCCTTCGATTGTGATTTAATTTCTAACCCGAAAAATCAATGCTATTACTGAACATGTAGTGGTTTCGGAAGAAAGAGGTTTAATGTGTAGTATTCGAAGCATGCCATTTATATTTTCCTTAGTCATTTGGAACAGATTGTTGGTGCAAATAAATAAAATTAACAAAGAAATGCAGCCTGAAAATCCAACTCTTGATTCATCCGAAAAATCTGAAGTTCAAGATTTACGATTTCATTTTTAAACTATACTAGAGTAAGCAAACAATTTTGCGGGAGAAATTGGTGGAATAAAGCGATCTAAAGATCCTATGCAGACAGGCATAAGCTGTAGAGGTGAGAATATTTTTGAAACGAGAAAAAGTTCTGCAATGACCAGGGATCGCACTAGGGTCTTACGCTTGCCGGGCGGATATTCTACCACTATCGCAGTAAATCAAATTTCCTGTTTCTGAACGCTGATGTTTTCATGGTTGGCAGCTCCAACATTAAAGCTTATATCTTTCTGTAAAGCATCTTCAGATTGCAAGATTCCATCTATTTCTAGCTTGGCAATCCTTGATCCCAATTTGGTGACATTGAGGTCTCATTTGAAATTTTAAAAAATTAGTAATGATGAATGAAATACCAACATGAGATTTAGAAATGCTAAGGAAGGACAGATAAAAGTGTTAGGAAGCAGTAACACAACCCTTACAAAACTGTTTAAGTAAAGCGCTTGTTTAGTAAAATAAACATAACGAAAGCGTGTATCAAATGAATTGAGAAAAAAACGATAAAAAGAGGAAACCTCAAAAGAAATAAAGAAAACATGGGTCACATAATAAATGGTAAAAAATATGGGACAGATAGAAGCGGTTTAATTTTACCACCACCAAGGTTTCAATCTTAAAAATATTATAGCTAAAAGCCAAAAAGTAGCAGCAAAGAGACCCCTGAAAATTACACGGTGATTTCCTTAGGATTTTTACTATGCAAAATGCTTTATTAAGATTGTCTTTCCATGTGAAATATAGATGAATTGTGTTGCAAAAAGAAAGATTTGAGTTAAGTGCTCTCAAATAGAGAACAAATAGCAGTCATTGATGGAAAGTAATCCTTGGTGTTCCACAGGTCCTTAGGTCCTCTGCTGTATTTGATATATGCCAACAAAATCAGACTACACAGGCAACAATGTTGTCTATAGAGAGATGATGGCCATCAATTTCTGTTGGAATACTTCTAAGCTATGTTCACAAGGTGTGAAGTGCCAAGTAGAGATTCATTATCATATATGTATCACCATAAATTTCAGGATTGGCAATGACCTAGCGATTGATTTCAAGTGATAAAATGATTGAATAAATATAAAAGTCTGTTAAATATCTAATAAACAGTGTTTGTGGCAATTACTTGTAAGAAATGACTATTCTGTTGGTGTAGCCAATAAGATATTTGCCTTTTTATGCAGAATAGAACGGAGATGAGTGTGTTAATCATTATCACAACATTCATATTAAAATACATCAACCTTGAAGAGCGTCAGCTCTAAACCCCTTGAAATATCTCTTCATTCTAGTATACCTTAGGTTAAGAAATATTCCATTTGAAGTAGAGATAGATTCAGCAGAGAAATATTGTTTATCTTTTAAAATGCATTTTTTCAGTTAAAACATATCTCCCTTACTGAAAGAAGCTGACAAAAATAATGAACAATTTTTAACTTCTTTAGTCAGAATTTTCCGCTGTCGAATCTTTCTTAAATGACTTAATTCAACTGATATTTTGTAATTATCCCTCATTACAGCAAAAATACTGGGCTCTGTTCTTTGGGCTTCAGTAGGTTGCGGTATAATGGCCACAGAGTCGAATCTGCCTGAAGATGTCGCTCATAATTTCGCAAAAGAACTAAATAAATGTTAATATTTAAGTCAGGACAAGAGGTAAATTTAGGTTGCCTCAATTTTATATTGTTTTTATGTAGGTATAACTTGTTCCTGTGAAAACACCAAAAGGAAATGCTATCCAATGATTCTATCTTTCTCTACACTTCAGATCCAGGACTGCACATGAGCCCTGGTTCCTTAACGCCCCCAGACAAGATGAATGGAGAGAACCCCATCCACCACCATGGGCCTCTGCCTTCTGTGGCAGCCTCACTTCCGTCGCATCATGTGGGGCTTGTGAGTGGAAGTGGTGGAGGACGGGGAGGTGGTGCAATAGGGGGACCTGTGCTTGGCCCCCCATCCATGGCAGCTCACAGTTTGCAAACGCCACCATCACCTATCCCAACACCATCGCCACCCGTGCCGATCGAGAGATTCGGGTAATATGACTACTCATATTATCCACTTTATATTGACAGTGAAGTAATAGGTTTTATTATTTTAATAAATGTAAACCAATATGTTTTGGTTTTTAGCTTTGTGTACTTTGTAGGGTATCCCATTATTGTTACAATATTGACCTATGTTGTATAAAATAAAGTGAAGAGGGAATGAATAAGGATCTTGCTCTTGGCTATAAAGTGGTTTTTAATGTGATAAAATATGTGAAAGAACCCAAATCGCACACCATTTATTTTGAAAATTTGTTTACCAGCCAAGACTTGCTTATTCATCTCCATAATTTAGGATATTATGTGACAGACAATATTCATGAAAACTATCTTAATCAATGTCCATTGAGGAGCTGCTAGGATATGAAGAAGGAGAATAGGAGAAATTATGATTATCACTTTGATGACCACTGAGAATTAATGACGGTAATATAGAATGATAATAAAAGCTTAACCATGACCACTAATTTCAATATTACCAAGCCAACCACTCAGCACTAGAACCTATTTTGTAACTAACTATTCAAATTAACAAAGCCTTGCCATTTTCCAAATGAGTTTTTAATTATCTTTTTAGATCGATTCTCTACCGACCAAAAGAGCAAAGGCTTACACGGGAGGCAATGAAGAAATATCTTAGAGAGAGAAGTGATATGGTGATTGTGATTCTGCATGCCAAAGTGGCTCAGAAGTCATATGGAAACGAAAAGAGATTCTTCTGTCCTCCTCCCTGTATATATCTCTATGGAGAAGGTTGGAGGTTGAAGCAGGAACAAATGCTCAAGGATGGAGAGTCAGAGCAGGGAGCTCAACTCTGTGCCTTCATAGGCATTGGAAATTCTGACCAAGATATGCAGCAACTGGATTTGAATGGAAAGGTAACATAACAAAGTGAAATCTCGCTATGACTACACCATTTTTTATGTAAAGGGATCAATTTCGACTATCATAGAATTAGTGAAACCTAAAAAAATTTCAAAAATGAATTGTCATCAGTTAGTGTCAGTTTTCCTGCCATCACAGCATTTTTACAACGATATACTGAATTATTTTCTTTAAACAACTGTCAGCTGCTACAACACCAAAACTTACATTTTTAAATATATTCGTATGCATATTCATTCACGGGCAATACACAACCTTTTTGAGCTTTGTGAATAATTAGTTCCGGAGTACTGATGCGAAATGCAAATTTGCGAAGTGCAAGTCCTATTTTTCAATAAGACGCAATGTTATTATGAGAGTACAATTCCCAGTCAACTTCACTTTTTTATCATAAATAATGCAGTTTAACAGAAAATAAAAGAAAACGTTACAGCAACATAACAGAAAATGAAAACCTAGCATCATAAAGTGAAAAAATTCTTTTAATTACTTTCAAAACGCGTAACAGCAAATGAAAACCCGGCATTACAAAGCAAATACACTTACTTCTTTGCAATTCACCTCCAGAACATTTTTGCATGCGATTTTCGATATTCTTTTTTCATTCCAAGGAAATGCTTTAATTTAAATTGATTAACTTCTGAAATGGAATGTTGAGTACGTGACGCACAGATGTATTCTTGGGTTCTGTAACAAACATTTCCAAGCAGCCAAAAATCACTAGCATTGAAAAGTGGTAACGTTTCTTTTATTAATTACCTTTGAAATACGTAACAGAAAATCAAAACCTAGCGTAAGAAAGTGTTAACATTTCTTTTAATTGTTCAAAATACGTCAAAAAATAAAAACAAAGGATAAAAGCGGTAACATTTCTTTAGTAATTGCATTCAATATACGCGGCAGAAAATCTTACTTTACAAGATGATAGCAATTCTTAGATTTACATTAAAAATTCGTAATAAAAAATGAATACTTAACAAAACAAAACAACATTTCCCTAAAGTTCGTTCAAAATACAAAGTTAATAGTAAATAAAAACCTTACATTCCAAAATGATTGCATTTTAAACTAAATTTTCACGTCGAAAATACCGGAATTTGCGGTGAAATCCAAACTGAACTACAAAATAATTAAGTCGAGAGTTATCACGTTTGTTTACTTCGAAAGCTGCTAATAATGAGCATTATAAATATAATATAATAAGTCCTTTTCTAGGGCGTCAAAGTTTAAACTGAACTTCGAAACAACAAAGTAGAGTGAGTTCCGCTTGTTGGCATTGCAAACGCATGACGCAAAATGCAAATAATCAGCGCGAAACAGAATTAATGGCCATAAAAAATTTTGCCGCAAAGTGCAAATTCGCGAACCGCAAGCACGCAAAGTTCAATAAGGTGGTGTACTGCTATGTGAATATGAATTTGATCACACAAGGGTGATTTCAGCAGGATTATAATAACAATAATTTGCCTTTATTTTAAGGGAGAAATTTAGATATAGATGAAATCATGAAATGATATAATCATGAAAAACACAAACATCCATGCCCTTGGCAGGATTCAAACCCCCAACCTTAGTATACATTAAAAGATGCTTTAACTACCCATTTACAAACAGGAGAATTAGTCTGCTTCAGTAGTCATGGGAGAATTTTTCTCGCGATTTCAAATTATTTCTAAATTTCGGCTTATGCCAATTGTATGGGTATTTTATGACTCATTATTTCCAACAGTTTAGAACACAAGTAACCTACATTATAGGCATGGGACTGTAACTGGTGCATCATTTAATGCTGAATCTCTGTGGTGTTGAGCATACAAGATAAAAGGAATTTTTCTGTACCTGAAACATTTCCCTGCAACCATAAATAAATTAGTGTTATAAAATCTTCAATCAGTACCTTGATTCCAACATAGCGTTTCCTTTCATGAACAATTGTCCACATGTTGCAGGATGGGGCTTCCGGTAGCAGATGCATAATCTGGTACATTGTAATCTGACGTTTTGATCCCAATGCTGGTGATATTCTTCAGGGATGATGTGTTGAAGCAGTCTGTCGTTTTTGGGGATTTTTCAATCAGGCTTCTTCCTCCCCCCCTCTACTTTTGGTATATTGGTGTTATTTTTCCTTTCATGTATTCCACTGGTTCTTTCTGCCGACTCTTCCTTCAATCATTTGCCAGGCCCTCCCCTCTGTTGCCCTCCATTGGAAGCTCTTTCCCCTTCACTTTTTCTACTGGAATCTTTACCCCCTCCTATCATCTTGATAGGCTCCTCCCTTTCTTTCACTTCCTTCCTTGGAGCCTCTCCCCCTCCCTGCTCCTCTACCTCACTGCCCCTCTAACCCTCCTGCATCCCCTCCCCTCTTTTTTCCATAAGCCGTCTGGGTGGTTGGAAAAGTCGTTTCCAGGTTCCACTGATTTTGTAGCCATCATCTCCGTTGAAATTCGAAGGGTGTTGCTCTATTTTGATGGCCTCTCAAATTATGTGTGGAAAATGAAAATGCTCAGCTAAAGCAGATTCCCTTGATTGTCCATGTTGATAGCTCGTCGGTGTTTGCTCAGTCTGCATAAGATGGAACACTCCGTTCGCGCAAGATAGACTTTGACACAGGAGCAAGGCACTCTGTAGATCACTTCAGTGTCCAGGGGGTGTAGACCAGTGATTCTCAACCGAAAGTTAATCGCGGACCGGTGTTTTAACCGAAATTCGGTCGCGGACCGGTGCAATATCTGAATATTCCATAAAGGACCGGTAAAATCAATTTAACCACCAAATATTTGACAATTTTGCACTTGGACAACTGAAAACACAACGCTCTCATTAATCAGTGATGCCCACTATAGAACCTTTATAAGAAAAATGGAATGTCGCTGCCCGGCCAATACTTAACCGCGGACCGGCAGCGGTCCGCGGACCTGCGGTTGAGAATCACTGGTGTAGACCATCCTTGGCAGATGGAAGTTGCTCCTGTATCTTTGTAACTTGACTGAAACGGGCGTCAATGTTTCCCTTCCGTAGGAGTCTTGCGATCCACTCCATAGTAACCGCGACACCGCGACATAGGGGATCTTCTTGTATTGAACCCTTTGTATCTCAGAAATAGTAGGAGCTAGAATACGATTTTCTTCGGCAAATTCTACCCATTTATTCTGCTCTCAATGGAAATTCAATTGCTACCATTCCAAGAGTCCTGCGGCTCCCAATATTTAAAAAATAAAATTGGTCTTTAATTTTCAGGAAATTTTCGATATATGTAACAACGGCCGCATAAGATGCAGGAGCAAATTTGGATCTTTGTCGTTTCTTAGTTCTCGATTAGCTTTTACTCATTGTAACTATCCCTATTCGAGTATTAAGAACTAAGCTGGCGAGGTAGTTTAGTCAGTTAAAGCACCTACCGGGAAAGTTGGAAACCCGAGTTCGATTCCCAGTCAAATTCAGAATTTTTCCCCTTCTCTACATTGACATTTATGTAAAGCCTTGCGTGTTCACACATAAAAACATAAATTCCATTCTTAGCCGACCGTTTTCTACCTTTTTCTCCCATTCAAAATCGCCTCTCGGCTTACAATCGAGTTCATTCTAAAATCAACGTAAAGGTAGGGCGAACTTAAAATTCGCGGGGTACATTGGGACGAGAGAGTCGAAGGGTTGAACAACATGGGATTTATAGGCAAAATGTAGAATATTATCCATCATTTATTGATAATAATCGAAAATTTGTTATTAACAAACTGCCCCGCAATTCACCCGTTTTCGTCTACTCACACCTTGAGGGCACGGCCAAAGGAGCGTTTTTTTACGCCCGATTCCGGACGGGAAGAAAACGCAGGGAGTGGATCCAATGAAAAGAAAGCAAGATGGTCACACGGACGAAAATTTCCCGTCCGAGTAAACAGAAGTGCTGCATTTCACGGTCATTCACAATAAGATCGCAACACGCAGCTGATCAGGAATTCCGAAATGGGTTCTTGAATGTCTTTCTTGACAACATTCCAGGACATCCAGTTTCTCTTGGGGAAAGCCATCCCAATGTCGAAGTAGTGCTCCTACCACCTAACACCACACCACTATTACAACCACAAGATCAAGAAGTAATTGTAGCTTCCAAAGCTTTTTGCATCTGGCAGAACTTCAATCATATCCTGGAGGAAATCGACACTAAACTGACAGTTACTGTCGTGGCCGGACGTTATGCCGACAGGGCGTTTTGAGGACGGTGGGATAGGTAGGAAATGTCAACAACCGATTTATAAACAATTTTACGGGAAATTTATACCACCAGTAGCATATAATATGGGTCATATAAACCAGTGTTTCTCAAACTCTTTCGGTCTGTGGACTACTTTAGAGAGTTAAAGACTCCCGCGGCCCACCTTTCTTATACTCTCCGGCTTGTCATAAAAACCGGGTAAAAAATTACATACTATAAATGGAACACACAAATATTTCAAGTCAATATTTTCATTATTTGAGGTAGTAGTAAGTTTTTTCCTCTGCAACCATTTCACTTATATTGTACCCTCACGGACATTTTGTAGTAACTCTTGTTCTATTTGAATGTATTTTTATAGAATATCTTACAGGTTATATTATAACTTGGGAGAGGAAATTTGAGTTCCAATCGTTGCTTACTTCATTTCATTTAATGATGTACGAATGTAAGATAACTAAAATCTATCAAAAAATTTGAGGATCTAATTAACCCATGCTGCTCAAATTCACAATTAGGCGATACATTTATGTGAGGATCGCACATACTAAATCGACTTGAAATAGTTTCAGTGGTTCAACCGATGAAATTCGCGGCATACGTACGAACGAACTGACAAACGAGGGATTCGTGAAAAAGGGGTTCTTCATCGCATACCGGTAGTACGAGAACTCCTAAGAAACAGTTCCTACTTGCCTGTTTCTACCAGGAAAGTTTCAAGACGTCTCTTGCGGGAAGAGAAAATATTATAGTTTCTAAGAATTTCAGAAATCACACACGTGAATCCAATAGGAGGAAAATGAACTTCAACCAGCTTAAATCAGAACGTCTCAGAAAGTAACAAAAATTTTACTTTAATAACAGCGGAAGAATAAAATGCGAGACATAAAAGGAAATAAATAATAAGGGACTCACCGCTTCAATGCCATGTCGGCGAGTCCAGGATACTCGGGACGTATGTGAAGCCTAAAGTTAGTTAAACTTTTCTCTCCGAAAATTGTCTTAATTGGCCGAGCGAAGCGATGTCTCTCCTGTTGAGTCCCTGTGCATTTTGTCTGTTTGTCTGTTCTACGATAACTGCTGTCTCGGTTGTCTGATTTTCGCCAAACTTCGTATGCATGTGCAATTACCTTAAAGTCGACTGCTTGTAGTTTTTCTAGAACACCACCCTTATAGTTCCTGCGCAATTTTCGTTAGCGCATTGCGTTAATTTACAAATCTTATCCAATCAAAACGAAATTTAGCGTTCATAAGAAAAACATCAACCGATGAATAAAACGTCAAATAAAAATTTCTCTAAAATGTACAGTGAGCCTCCAAGAGGCTCGCAATTTGCGTTCGCGCGGTCTCTCCTGTTGAGTCCCTGAGCGCTTTTTCTGTTTATTTGTTTGTCTGTTCTACTATAACTGCTGTCTCAAAAAGGAGACAAGGCTCAGGTTCATTTTCCATTAGTCCCGTATTTTGTGCGTTTCTTAGATTTACATTTCTTTCATACATATTTTACTACTGAGGGCAACCCTTTCAAATCTATTCAAATTTCGCATCCCCACTGTATGAAACGCAAGAGAACTATGAGAACGATAATAATATTGAACATATGATTCCCCCCCCCCCGCAGCTCTAAGTGGTCTGAGCAATGCCGAAGATCCCGCGGATCCCATAGTTACGTGAGTCGGTCGAGTAGTGTGACGTTACGCGCGATTAGGCTTCTTGTTAGCTCTCACCTAGGCTTCGGCTTTAGCGATCGGTATTTGTAAGTTTCATTTTCCGGAAGCCCGCGGACCACCTGAAAGACCTTCGCGGACCAGACTTTGAGATCCAGTGATATAAGCCACCGGAATGTATATATAATTTAGCAAGTGGATTGAACCGTCGGAAGTATAAACATTTGAACGGGAAATGCGAATCACAAGAAGTATAAACCACTGAACGGTTGGATTGAACCGAGGGAATTATATTTTTACGGGTAATTTGAGCTCACAAGCGTATAAACAATATAATGGGTATACTTTACCGTCAGAGATATAAACAATTCAAGGTGTAATTTGTGCCACCAGTAGAATATGATATTGCATGACTACTTTTAACCACCAGAATTATAGTAATTAGTACTATGAACAATTTAACAGGTAAAGTGTACAACCCAAATTATAAAAAATTGAAACAGAATTATGTATTAACAATTTAACGGGAATTTGTAGCACTAGCCGTATAAACAACTGACCGGGTCAATTATACTAGCCTTATTCTAAACAACTAAACGGGTAATGTGCACAAAAATTATTAACAGCAGAACGGGATATAGTTACCACCCCTAGTAAAATCGAACGCAGGCAATATATCCATTGTTAACATTTCCCGCTTATTACATCCTGTCCGCATAACGTCCGTCGGCATGACGTCCGTTCGGCATACCGTCCGTTCGGCATAACGCCGTCGGCATACCACCCGGGTACAGTTACTGTTCGTGAAGCATGGAGTTCATGTAGCATTGTGACATCCATTGAAATCATTAATCAGCCGCGGGACGATGTTAAACATTCTACTACGAATGGCTCCTGGAAACAACTTTGGCCCGAAGTTTTCCAATTCAAAGGTTTTCCCAGCACTAGCAGCAAAATTATCAGGATAGTTAAGCGAAGATTAATTGAGGAGAAGGATTCGACAACTTGCAGGATCCATTAATGGAAAGGTGTATTCAATTCAAGAGAAACATTGATACTGCGTAAGCTCCTTATTGTGAAATTTATAAAAGTTTAAAAGCGAATGGAAGGCAGTTTCAGATAACAGAATTCTTAAAGCCATCATCTTCCAGCACCCGCGACAACTAACGCTATACTATTGAGTATCTCCATCGACGTCATTTGAAGTTTTTCTGCTGCGTCATCGATGATAAGTTGGAAAATTCTAATAAAATTACTCTTTCTATAACTTATTTATAGAGATTCTCTTTTATGTTTCTATCTCCCCTTTAGATGTTCTATTTTACCGCATCTTGGATCCAACATTTTACATTTAAAACGCAGCTTTTTGCTTTATCCGTGTCAGTAGCCCTTGCGAGAGGCAGCCGTCACTAATTTCTCGGGTTCTTCCACCAAAATGAAATTTTTTTCTTTCACTTCATTCGCGCGTTATTTCATCTTGTTTGGTCTCTCGCTCTTCGACCTTCATATTTTCTCGCCTCTCCATCTGTTCTGCGGTCGCTAATACGGCAAAAAAAATCGCACCATAGTTCGTACTTGTTGTGGTAGGAAACAAACCCCGTATTTTACATTGCCTTAATTACACCTCTTCCGCGGTTTTGCCTTTCGCAGAGTTCTTCAGGAACATAATCCCCGCGAAAGACGAGGTCTGCCTGTATAATATGAAGCTGCTTGGGCCTCACCAACTCACTGACGGGAAACTCCCAGACCAAACCACGAAAGATAGAAACACGGCGTTTTCGTAGGTAGGTTTCAAAACTCGCCCAGACTGAACTTGTAAAAATCTTATGGCCAACTTTGAGGGAGGTAATTGATAGGGAAAACTGAAAGAGTTTATGGGAGACCTTCATCCGTCAGTGGCTTGAAAAGGACATATATATATATATATATATATATATATATATGTGTGTGTGTGTGTGTGTGTGTGTGTGTGTGTGTGTGTGTATAACGATACGGAAAAAGAAATAATATGATAAAATACAAGAAACGAGAGGTTGAGATGGATAGGAAGGAGCCAGTGAACACTTACCATACGGTGGTGGACGTCCACAGCGATAGAGGAAGGCTTGTAATTTGGAGCTTTCGGGCAACACACGCCCTTCTTCGCTGAATTACTTACATTCTAAACATGAACGTATGATTTAGACCGTTACTATATTGTGCGTGTATCTTCCATTCGTCTTTTGTTTTCTCTATTGTCAATTTGTGAGTAGGATTTTATATATGCCACGGTAAATGTGCGTAGTCCGGTAAATGTGTACATTTTCCGGTTAATGTGCACATTTACCAACAAGCTCGGTAAATGTAAGTATAACATACTTTTACCGATTGGATTGGGGAAATGTGCACATTTACCTAGAGGCACTGGTAAATGTGGATAAACGTCGCAACACAGGCCACAACATGGCGGCGTCGCGAACATCTGTCGCAGATTTGAAGTACGGTAAATGTTCGTTGTCTGGTAAATGTGTAAATTTCCTGGTAAATGTGCACAACTAAACTAAATTTGAACATGAAGGCAAATTTTACTCTGCCCCACCGGGTTGGATAAGTTAGTCGAAGTGTTTTTGGTTCCTCCTCACGTTCACTGTGTTCCTCTCTCGGGTTGGGAAGCGTTCATCTTAATATATACCAGTGGAGTCGAACCCTCGATGATTTTTGTTATAAATTTACGTAATTATTTAAGTGTAGCATTTCTCATTCTTACTTATTTCCACATTTACCAAGGCACATCGGTAAAAGTGCACATTTACCGGGAAATGTGCGGATAATACGTATTTCTGGAAAGTTAAACTTACATTTACCGAGCTTGGTGGTAAATGTGCACATTTACCGGTAAATGTACACATTTTCCGATTACGTACCTTTACCGTAACATATATTATATATATATATATATATATATATATATATATATATATATATATATATGACGCTGATTGTGAGAGAGATTTGTTTGTTTGAATGGAATTTCTGGCTAATCAACCTCTTGGATAATTATAGCCATAACTCCTTCCACACCGAACACACACAAGGGAGGAGGGAAACCCGGTGCCGGCTTTAGCCTACTCTTAACGAAGAGCACCAAGTGGCCAACTGCTTAACGTCCCTTCCTAAGGACGGAGCGCTGACTTGCGCGGTCTCCTCAAATCATGCAAGCAGGGAACGGGACGATCCTAGGTTGAAAACCCCAACTTCCGCCAGATTTGAACCTAGGACCGCTGCGTGGAAGGGCAACGCTCTAACCACTCCGCCACCGGAGATAACTACAGTTTTTAGAGGAAAATGAGAAGGCGAGAGAGAGGGAGGGTGGGAGAAAAAGAGGATGAAAGGAAGCGAAAGTGCCTTTAGTTTAATTTACTCCATTCATGTATCCCAGTCATTTTTGAAAGACGATTACACTAGCAATGCATAATGATGCGATTCCCAGCATCTACACCACCTCCATCCCCAACCTATGGATGGTGATAATCAGTTCGTACTATACTCGCCCTATACATCGTACATGCGAATTCTCAGCCACCCGGAGAGCAATTCCTCTATGATAGTCAGCAAATGCGGAAAAAATCATGTCATCGGTGATTATATAACAAAAAAGGAAACTGGATGAAATCAAGCCAGTGAATGTTAAATATGCGGCAAAAAACTTGGTTGGCACCATATCGATGGAGGATTTAGAGTTGGGCACATGATATGGTAGTTGATTTCAACGACCTCAAACAAAAATGGAGAAAGAAGTAAAAAGAAGATTTGAGAGAGAAGGGCCATTAGGAGCTCATTCGCTTAAGCAAAGACAGAGAGGGTGGGGGAGAAAGTGATTTCACAGACTTAGCTCGCAATGGCACTGGCTGAGATTCTGGAGATGTCTAACAAGTAAGTATTTTGTTTGAAATGCACCCTTTAATGGAGTGAAGCATAAAATTTAAAAGAGAATTCCGGTTTCTTAAGGCCCTTTACAAGGAGACTTACAGGGATTTGCAACGAAGACAGAGGCAAACGCTATTATCCACTTTTTAGAAAGTTCGTCGCAACTACAGCTTCTTCCTCTACAGACTCTTGTAAACAATCTTCCGGATACGATCATCAAGAGAGTTCAGCATCTTTCTAACTCACTCTAACATCTCACAACCATTTTCTCCATAATTTCATTATTGGTAATTTAAATGGCTTTCTTAGATATTATTTTTTAATTATTCTTCATAGATATCTTGTTTATATTTCTTTTGTTTACTTTTTCTATAATTAGCATGTTTACCATACTTATTACGCGTTTGTTCTCATTAATTATCAAGGTTCGCCATGATTCCCGTACACATGATCCACCTCACCCCTTTTATCCCGAAGCCTTTTGCTTTAACTATTATTAATTTTACATTCCCGACAATTTCTAAAAACGAACATACCTAATTTAATTGGGAAAAAACTTATTTTTGTTCATATCATAATGCATTGTATTTTTCAGAACGATTTTCACCTCAAAGTATATGATACTAAACTAAATCGTAACATACCTTAAAGCAGGAATGTCAAACTCAAAGAGGCATCAGGGCCTCATTAAAGTGATACATGATATAGAAGGGCCGCATTAGGATTACAGTTACTTAATTTGGGTCAGAGTTGGAGTTATAGAAGAATGGACGCCTGTTTTGCAATTATAAATAATTATTTAGAAAACGCGTTCTTATTTTACCTCAATAATTATGGAAAAATATTTTTTTTTCACAAAAACAAATTATTTATTCAAAATCTTGAGCGATTTTGTTAAAACAAAAAAAGCACTCGGGCCGCAGCAGGGCACAATAAGGGCCGCATGTGGTCCGTTGGCCGCCGGTTTGACATGCCTGCCTTAGAATAACGATGATTGTCTGTTACAGAAATAGGTCTTAGGAAGTTAATTTTTTGTTTTTTAAAGAAGCTCTCCGACTTTACCTAATAAAAATTAGAATATTTCTATTGACATTCGCACCAACTGGAAAAATTTATCCGGGTATCTTCGCAATTCTTTGTAAAGGTGATGAAACTCTTCAAATTCTTTGCGATGTCTGTTAATTGGATAAATTTCCACTTTCTTCCTGTCTGAGGAAGAATTTTCATCGCAATACGCTCGGGTTACGTTCAAAAAACCAGAGCATATCGCGAATCAGCGTATTGCGAAAAACATTTTTACATAAGAGTAATGCTATAAATGGATTAAAATCACGGTTAAGCACGAGAGATATGTTCCTAAAAAGTCTCTTGTTGCACGAAATCGTGCTAACCGAATGCAAAAATCCTAATGAAAACCATGTCAAAGGTAGGAGGGGAAAAGAGAGCGAGCGTGATATAATATTACGTACGTATTTTATACAATACTCTAATTATCATCAAAGTATAAATAAAAAATAATGCATACACAAAGACTTTCAATCCCTTAGATTGGTGGCTTAAAATATCTTTAAATATCATACGTCATTTTTAGGCAACATCACTACAATATAAAACGCAAATTACACTGTGCTACCATCTTCCGCCGAACATACGAACCGGGTGTAATATTTTGTTTTTCGATCCATATGTTGAGCAAACGCTCCATTTCTATCAGTGCTTCACTTTTATTATGCCTCTCCAGCACAGTTGATGTTAGTTGAGCACACTTTTTAATTTTTCCAGCACTTATGCAAATAGTTCTCATAGTCGATGGAGCTAGAGAAAGAGCACGACCTATAGCAGCGTGCCCTTGTCCACTTTCAAAACGTTTTATTATATCCAATTTAATTAATTAATTAAGAGAAATATTTCGCTTAATTTTTTGCTTGCGACATTTCAATCTTATAGGTGAAAAACTCGAGCACAAATTCAATGTGTCATCTCCACGAGCTCGGACTGAAAACTGGCTGTAGTCCGCCGAAACACTACCTTGGATATAAAAAGAAACTCGCCGATTACATTACTTCTCCGGTGCAATATTGTATGCACATGAAATAAATATGAAAACAATTTAAAAGTACAACTACATCTACAGTTTACCCTGCAAGCCACCGCAAGGGTGTGTGGCAGGGGGTGCATTAACACCAAGGGGAAAACTACAAAATTAGGCCTTGGTTTACGCCACTACGCGAGGTTACTTTTGATCGCAAGTTTTATTCTGCTCAGCTATCGTTCTAGGGAAAAATGAGCCTTTGTATCTCTCTGTCCTACAGGCTATCTCTCTTATTTTACGAGGATGGTCCATTCTACCGATATAGGTGGGAGTTCTTATTATTTCTTCGACATCGCTGGAGAAAGTACTCGTTCTAAATCTTTCAAGAAGTTTTAACCTAGCACGTGATCGGCGCTCAGCTAGTGATTCCCATCCTAAGTCCTGTATCAAGCCTGTAACGCTTTTATTTCTATCATAACAATTTTTGACGAATCTAGCAGCTTTTCGCTGCACTTTCTCTAACTCGGCGATTAATCCTTTCTCGTACGGATCCCATATGCTCGACGCATACTCTAGCAGCGGTCTAACTAAAGAAAAGTAACATGTCTCTTTGACTTTTTCTTCGCTTTTACCTACTATCCGTTTGATGAATCCTAGTTTCTGCTTAGCTTTCCCGGATATATTTCGTATGTGTGTGTCCCACGAGAGGTTACTTGTTAAAATGACACCTAAGTATTTTACGGATTCGGCTAATTTTAGATGTACGCCTTCTATACTGTCATTCATCGCCTCAATTTCTTTGTTTCTCCAGAATCTCATGACGGAACACTTACCTAAGTTCAGCTCTAATTGCCACTCTTTACACCACTCGAGAATTGCGTGTAGGTCGTTAGAAAGTAATGCTTGATCAGCAGGACTGTTAATCTCTCTGTAAACTACCGTATCATCCGCGAATAACTTGATTTTACTTGTAATAACATTATCTAAGTCATTTATGTATATAAGGAATAATAGGGGACCGATGACACTTCCCTGTGGAACGCCGGAGGACACGCTGACCGAATCTGATTTAAATCCATCTATGACTACCATTTGTTCCCAATCATTGAGAAAGTCCCTGATCCACTCGATTATCTTTCGATTTATTCCACAGGCTTGTAATTTTTTCAATAACTTAATATGAGAGACTTTATCGAATGCTTTCTTGAAGTCAAGAAAAACCGCGTCTAGCTGGGTCTTTCGATCACCGGATCGTAGTATATCATGTGCAAACAGAGCGAGCTGAGTTTCACAAGATCTTGCCTTCCTAAAACCGTGCTAATATTTACTGAGCAAGTCCTGGCTATCTAAGAAGTCCATCACAGAACTAACGATCATGTGCTCTAGAATCTTGCAAGTTATTGAGGTTAGCGAAATCGGCCTGTAGTTTTCTCGGTCGTCTTTTTTCCCGCCTTTATGTAGCGGAGTTATAAACGCTAATTTCCATTCCTTAGGTATAACGCCATGACTAAGTGACTTACTGAAAACTGTTTCGAGATAAGGTGCTATTTCTAGCGCTAATTCCTTTAATATTCTACCTGGTATCTCTTCCGGTCCCGGGGATTTATTTGCATTGATGATTTTGAGCTGTTCTGCTATCCCTTTCGCTGATATATGATATGATATGATACATCGTTCATCTTCTCTTCGCTTAGTTCGGTTGGATCGTCCTTCCTTTTCTCCACTTCGGTCGTAAATACGCTTTGAAAAAATTAGTTTAACAAGTTTCCTTTATCAATGCTATCGTAAACTACCTCTCCTTTGTCGTTTCTTAATGGTGCTACGGTTGGGCGTCGATCTTGAACTTCTCTAACATAAGACCAAAAGATTTTGGGATTTTCGTTTAGATGTTCACAGAGAATCTTTTTCTTAAAGTTCATTAATGCCTTGCGCATAATCTTTTTAGTCCAAGTCCGACAATTTCTGTACTTGTTTGAAATTGTATTTATTACCTCCTGTGACATATTATTTTTGGCGCATTTAAGTTTTGAGTGAAGCTTTCTTTGTCGCCTGAGAGCACATCTAACCTGCCAATTATACCACCTAGGTTCTCCATTATCGGTAATATATTTACTTGGAATGTACGTATTTATACCTGTTCTAATTACTGATAAGAAAGCTTTTTAAATACGTACACTTTTCGCTTAGACTTGCGATACTTTACGAATGCTATGTTCAAGAGAACTCGAACTACTCGGTGATCGCTGATTCCTTCTTCAATAACTACTTCAGAAACTCGTTCAGGGATATTAATTGCTATTAAGTCTAATATATTGTCCTCTCTCGTGGGTTCTCTGACTACCCGAATAAGGGAATGTTTATTGAAGATGTCTATTAGTGCTTCGCATGACTCACGATTTCTACCGGGTGGTGTGAAGCTGCAACTGCGCCAATTTATCGAGGGTAGATTGAAGTCTCCCCCTACTATAATAAGACTTTTGCTATTTTTCATCTATATTGAGTTGATTTGGGCCTCTAGCTCATAAATTTCTTCTGCGTCTGCACCTGGCGGCCTATAACATGCGCATACGTGGATGTTTCCTAAACCCCCCTGCTGATTGTACACCAAATGCTTTCTATTCTGTTTTCCGTAAACTCAATTGGCGAACTGATAAGCGTGTCCTTCACCGCTATAAAATCTCAACCTCCATTCCTATTTACCCTATCTCGTCTGTGAATATTATATCTTAAGGGGAAAATTTCTCGGTCGTGTATATCCGAAGTTAGCCAGCTCTCTGTGCCTATCACTATATCTGCCTCAGTTTCCTCTAATAAATTCTGAAATTCTGCTGTCTTATTCCTGATACTACGGCAGTATATATTTAAAATTGTTAATGAGTCGCTTTCGGGCCGCTTCCGAATTTTTTCTGTGTTATGGATGGTGCGACTTCTACGAGCGGCGTTATCATTGCTATTGTTAGCGCAGAGTTTATTGAGTCCCAACGTCGACCTAAGTATTGACCTACTATTGGAGTTAATGAAGTTATTCTGATAATTAGTGCAGTTATTTGATGACCCCGAGATTGACCTACGTACTTGTCTACTCTCTAATCTAAAAAAGCTCTACAATGCTCGTAGATTCTACCACCTACCTTCTGGGCTGCCACGACAGTATTGTGAACTCCCGATCGGTTCAGGGGCACCCTACACGATTCGAGAACCGGCCCGAGTTCCACGAAATCTACTCCCATGCTCTCGCAAAACTTCCAGAGTCTCCGATTCAACCCAATCACTCGGCTCCAAACCGTCGAACCCCGGTCGGTCCGCGGGACCATGCTGCATACGGTCAGGCGCATGTCGATACCCATGACCCGTCGGAGTCGGTAAACCTCAGAGCACAGATCCTCGAAGGAATCCAATATCTCCTCAGAACCCCGATCCTCTGCGTCATTGGTGCCTACATGCGCCACTATCCGCAGCTTGGAGCATCCCGTGCCACTTGCCGCCGCCCGAACCGCTTTCGTCACCTGTGGCACTGTTCCGCCTGGAATACTCCAGGAGAACACCCGCTCATCTCCCTCCCGGCGGGCCCTTTCCCTCAACGGTGCCACTAAACGCCGGACGTTCGAGCTACCTATCACTAAGATTCCCACCCTCCCAACCCGAACTCCCCTAGGTTTTGAAAAGAGAAACAGAAGACCTATGGGAAGCCATACCTAAGTTAATTGAATTTATTTAATGTGCGTACTTGAGGACTAAAAAGGAAATAGAAGCGCTAGGATTGGAAGTTACTCTTTATATATATATAAAAAAGTTACTCCTTATATAAAAAAATCGAATCGGGTCGTTCTACATCTACATATTACCCTGCAAGTCACCTTGACGGTGGATGGCAGGGGGTGCCGCGCACCAAGTTCCTAACTAATTATTATTCACAGTAATCTATTGTGGTCACGTATTGTCCTAGGGAAAAAGGACTCCTTATACCTCTCCGTCCTACTATCTATTTCGCGAATCTTGTCCTCATTATCCCTCCGTCCGATATACGTTGGTTGTCGAATAATATCCTTCATTTCATTTACGAATATCTCCGACCTATATTTATCTAGAAGTTTAAGTCTCGCCTGTAATCTACGATCTTTCAACGATGGCCAACTCAACTCATCAATGAGTAACGTAATGCTTTGTTTTTTATCGTAATTCTTCTTCACGAATCTAGCTGCTCGCCGCTGTATTTTTTCTAAATCCTTTATGAGTCCCCTCTGATATGGATCCCAAACCGCTGCTGCGTATTCCATTTGAGGTCTAACCAACGATAAATAACAGGATTCTCTCACCTTTTCCGTGCTTTTCCTGACTATCCTACGCACAAAAGCCAACTTCTTATTTGCCGCACCTATCACTCGTCTTATGTGGGTGTCCCAAGACAGGTCACGATTCAAGGTTACCCCGAGGTATTTCACGGATTCCGAAACAGGAATGCTCTCACCATCTATCGAGTAGGTAAACACGGACGATGGGCTTCTAGATTTCCAAAAGTTTAGAACGTTACTCTTTTTCTGATTGATTTCTAGCTGCCATTCCTTGCACCAAACAGATAACGCATCCAGATCATCCTGAAGCTGACGATGGTCGCTAGGACCACCAATTTCTCTATAGACTACGGTGTCATCCGCAAAAAGCCTGATATTACTTTTCACAACTGAGCTGATGTCGTTTATATAAAGCAAGAAAAGCATAGGTCCGATCACACTACCCTGCGGCACTCCAGAGACTACATCTGCCACACTCGAGGACTTACCATCGATGACTACTTTTTGTTTTCTATTCCAAAGGAAAGCGCGAACCCAGTTAATGACTTTAACATTAACGCCAAGATTTCCCAATTTTAATAACAACTTACGGTGGGGAACCTTGTCAAAAGCTTTTCTAAAATCAAGGAACACTGCAGCGACCTGCTTATTATTTTCGCCGCATGATAAAACATCATTCACAAACAGACCGAGTTGGGTGTCACAGGATCTACCTTTTCTGAAGCCATGTTGACAGCTGACTAAGAGCGATCTACTCTCGAGATAACGCATTGTGTTGCTAACAATAATGTGCTCCAAAATCTTGCATGATAATGATGTTAGAGAAATCGGCCTATAATTTTCGGGGTTTTCTTTGTCACCTCCCTTGTGAATGGGTGTGACGTGTGCTAATCTCCAATCATCAGGAACCTCACAGAGGGTAAGAGATTTCTCAAAAACTATCCGAAGGAAGGGAGCTATTTCTTCTGCTAGTTCTTTTAATACACGCGCGAGAATTCCTTCTGGTCCTGGGTTTTTGTTGGGCTTTATCGCACTCAGTTGCTTTGCTATTCCTGCCTCAGAGATTTTAATATTATCCATCCGAGTTTATCCATCGGGAATAAGATTATCTTCAAGTCTATTTTCACCTGCCGTGAACGCCTTCGCGAAGTAAACGTTTAGTAGATTAGCTTTATCCTCCCCATCGTGAAGGATGTCTCCGGAATCACATCGCAGGGAGGGTATTGAAGTACCCACGCCCTTGACTTCTCTTACATAGGACCAGAACGCTTTTGGATCCTCCTTCAATTTTGTATTTAATACCTCATTCCGGAAGGTGTTAAATGCGCTACGCATGGTTTTTCTCGCTAGTACGCGGGCACTGTTATACTCATGGACTATAGCTGTGCGATACTCATCGGAAGCCGTGGTAGGTATGTTTTTCAATTTTGCGTGGCTACGCCTCTGTCGTCTTAAGGCAATCCTGACTTCCTTATTTAACCAACGAGGTTCTTTCTTTTCAGATTTTAACTTACTGGGGATAAATCTATTGATACCTTTTCCTATTATATATAACCATGATGGCTCCATACCTAATCGTTCTTTCTTTTCACGATAACTGACAAAGGTACGTCTGAGATGTAAGCTGAAACTTTTAAAGTCGGCCTTGGCGAAAGCGTATACATTCCCAAGAGGCTTAGGATGTCTTTTGTGCTTTAATTCACACTCCGCATACACAGCTCGATGGTCGCTAAGTCCCTCCTCTGTGGATACCTTAGTTATCCTATGCGGGATGTTAGAAGCAAGCAAGTCGAGAACATTGCCCGAACGCGTGGCTTTTCGTACCATCTGAGTTAGGGAATATTCATGAAACGTGTCAATTAAGGCTTCACACGATTCGCGTTCTTTACCTCCCGTAACGAAGCATAGGTTTTCCCAATCGATTGACGGTAAGTTAAAATCGCCTCCAATTATCACGTAACCGTCGTTCATAATAGATCTAAGCTCGGCTAATTGCCTCTCTAAACTTAAAATATAATCAACTTTGGCATTAGGTGGTCTGTAAAATGAGCATAAATATATCTTTTTCGAATTATCCTTACCTAGGCGGCACCACACGCTCTCGATAATAGGGATCTGACAACTATCGTACTTTTCACTTATTGCCAAAAATACTTCGCCACCTATTCTATTGGCACGGTCTTTTCTGTATACTCTATAGCTTTTCGGAAAAATTTCTTGGCTAGCGATATCTTCAGTGAGCCAACTTTCCGTACCTATAACTACATCCGCATGAAACGTGCGAATTACGTGTTCGAGTTCGGCAGACTTCCTACGAATGCTGCGGCAGTTTAAAACTATAATATTTAATTTCTCGTTATCGCCCGAAGCATTAACTGCTCTATTACGGCTTTTGCAGGTGGACTCTCTCACTTCGCGACCAGAAACTGTATTACACTCGATGCCCCTATGAAATCTCCTATTACGCCTACACCCTACCCTACTCTCTAATCTAAAAAAGACCTACCATGGTCGAAGATCCTACACGCTACACTCTGTGAAGCCTCGGTCGTGTAATGAACTCCAGAGCCGTTTAGGGGTACCTTACACGATCCGAGAACCGGCCGGAGATCAACGAAGTCGACTCCCATGCCCACACAGAAATTCCATAGCCTTTGGTTTAGCCCCGCCACGCGGCTCCAAACCTCCGAACCACAGTCAATCCGCGGGACCATACTACAAATGGTGAGCCGCACATCAGAACCCGACTCCTCTCGGACACGAGTGACCTCGGCGACCAAGTCCTCAAAAGAACTTAGAATCTCCTCGGACCCGCGCTTCGAGGCGTCATTAGTCCCAACATGGACCACCATCCGCAGCCTAGAGCAACCCGTTAACTCCACCGACTCCCGTACCGCCCTCGTCACTTGGGGGACTGTTCCTTTTGGTATACACCTGGAGAACCCGGCGGGCCCGAGTTAGCAAGGGAGCCATAACACGCCGGACATTAGAACTATCTATTACTAGGAGCCCTCCCTTCCCACCCCTACTTCCCATAGATCCAGCCTCCGCCAAAGAGATGGGAGCGGATGCGAGAGCATCGGCCGAAGTGTCGTCCTCCGACAACGCCGCGAACCGTTTGCAAACTGGAAGAGGGTCTGCCGAGGCATTCCCAACTCCCAGCCTTCGCAGGACCACCCCACGATCCCCCCGGTTGTAGACCGCTCTCCAATAGTTGGGTTTCAGGATTGGAGCGACCCCAGCCCCCGAAGAGGTCCCACAAACACCCTCGATCACACCACCGACTTTCGCACTCGAGCGCACCCGAGTCGCCATCATGGCGCGGTGAGTTCTCGGGGATGGATGCGTTCTCCCAACACGAACAAGGGCCGACTCCGCTCTTGCCACCCTCCGACGGAGGTCCGTAACCTCTCTTACCAGCTCCGTGATTCGAGACCTCATTTCCTCGAAATCAGCGTCGCATAGAAAGGAGGAAACGGGAATCCTAGGTGAAGCCATCCTAAACACTAATCTGTACTAGCTATGGTGCGAAAGTGGAATAGGTTACTTGGTCTGAGGCAAGATAAACGTTGGCTTTTAGTAAACAAAGAAGGGAAAGAATTCGGCGATAAGAGTCCTAAGCTCGGCTAGCCACGCAGTAGGGGTCTTACTTGTCGGGAGACAAACAACTTAGGGTTTTTCAACGCGCACGCTATGAGTCAAGGTCAACTAGGCTAAAAGGAAGTGAAAGGAGAGTGCTGAAACTACACAAATAGTAAACCTTTGCTTTGAATTAACACTAAAATTTACATCTACGAGAAGAAAATGATATTATATTTTAAGATTAACCACAATAACTTTTTCTAAAAGTTGGCGTTAGTAATGGTTAAGCACATATACACTAACAAACATGGTATTATGCAGTATATAGTAAAGACGGTTTATAAAATTAAGAAGGAAATGAAACAAGTAAAAAAAAAATTATATCACGAAAGGTAGTAAACAGGAGTATACTAGATATACGGCGAAGGTTGTAAATAAATAATAATAAATTTGCCTTCAGTAAGCTTAGTTATTTAAGAATTTACTTTCGATATGAAAGTATCGATTTCAATTTGGCAATGGGAGATATAATAAGGAAGTAGACTAAGAATAAAGTAAAATACGTTAAAAATAAACTAAATAGGGAGCACTTAGAGCTAAGGAGGCTGCACTATTGGGAAATTCACTGCTAAGGATGCAAACTTAAATGATAAAGGGAGACTATGAAAATTTACGTGAAGTTTGTAATTAAAACGAAGTAATAATAATCTAAGAACACAATAATATTAGAATAATACAATAACTATAAATAACTAAGGGTACTTATCGCTACAGCTACTCTTAAAAACTAATGGTCAACCAAAGGCAGCTATACTACAGGATACAGCAGGTAGGAGCGAAGCAGCGGGAGCAAAAGTGAAAGCACGTCTGCTCTCGTCGGAGTCCAGCCACTTCGTAGTTCGTATGTAATGAAAAAAAATTTGTTTTTCATTGCTGGAGTTGAGATCTTTCGAATGGGCAGAGAAAGGCTATTCGTTCTCCGGATTTTGTAAGAGCGGATCGAGAGGTAGTCAGAAAGTGTAATGAAGGTAAAACCGAAAAAAGCTTATCGGTAGGTATACCTGTATTCAAGTATTCTCCTACCTTCTGTCTTCCTCACTATAATTCCCCCCCCTCTCTCTTTCTCCCTCCCATTCACCTCGCTCTCTTCCTCCTATTCTCCTCACTCCCCTCTCCCATTCTCCTCGCTCCATCCCTACCATTCACCTCACTGTCCCCCTCCCATTCTCCTCATCCTCTCCCTCCCATTCTCCTCGCTCTCTCCCTACCATTCACCTCACTCTCCCCCTCCCATTATCCCCATTCTGCCCCTCCCATTCTACTCATTCTCTCCCTCCCATTCTCCTTTCTCTCTCTCTCTCTCTTCCACTCTACCCCCTCCTTTCCCTCCCATTATTCTCACACTTTCACTCCCAATCTTCTCGCTCTCTTCTTCCTATTCTCCTTACTCTCTCCCTCCCATCTACATGTTTACCATCTACAAATATTGATAGGTTTTTACGATTTGTTTTTCTTTACAAAGCGTATAATGAATGTTTAATGTTCTGAATAACTAATTTACTACTATCTAAAAGGCGATCAAAATTATGAGGTGAGAGAATGACGTTTGTATCATCAGCATATAACATGGATTTAACAACAAAAATAAATTTCGAAGAAACTCTTAGGTTCGACTCCAAGAAAGACATTTCCATTTTCCATAAAAGAACGCGTAAAAAGCGACTTTTCGACGAGCAGACTTGTTTTCTTTAAAAGAAAACATTGGCCTACGTTCTTCAAATCTAAATCATTTTAAAGATAAAGCTATAGCGTATTTTATTCTGTTCATCTTTTTCCGTCTTCAGCTCGAAATCGCTCACGTTAAACGTCTAATTGGCATATTTTGGGGAAATCTTGCCATTTTAACGGAATTTTGCCTTGCCTACGATCACATTGTTAAACCTCGAGATCCTATTTTGTTTTATTTCTGTAACAAGAACCATAAATCCAAAAAACATTCAAGATTTCTTTAAGCTGAGTAACGTGCAAGGTCAATTGATGATTGATGAACGACAATTCACCCCAAATATAGTATAAAAAGAAATTTTTAATTAATCCTAACCTGTGATAATAAGTGCCAATGTGAAATCTTGAATCAGAAAAAAATATATTTCTTTTCAAGTGAATAAAAACTATATTTTAAAATATCCAGTTTTGATGTAATATTTCGACCCGTCATATGATGGGCTATTGCCTAGTATAACAATAATAGAGCAGGACAAAGGACTGTTGCTTGAGGAACATCTTAGGTGACTGTTTATCTGGGAGAAATATAATTACAGTCAAACTCGGATATAACAAGCGCCACGGGACCGTCCAGTTTTGCTCGTTATAGCCGTTAAACTTAATATCCGTGAAGGCAAAAGCATGCATGCGTATGGTGAAATAAGACATAAGAAGTAAAAGTGAATATATAAACAGAAAGTTTATTTAGTAAATTTATGGAAAAACATAAAAATGAGAATAAACTAGAAAATTTAAAATAAACATTTGTACATATAAAATTTACTCACAGCTGCATCCTTAATCACTCCCCTTTTTAGAAAAATAACTTTGAATGGTAGCCTGTTTCATAGATTTCTCTTTGAAGTCTCTTAAGTTTCCTCTTATTACACTTATTGCACTAAAAACACCATCGGAAATGTCAATGTTTTAAAAAAAATCATTTAATGTTTCCACAGCATCCTGAGCTTGAGAGTAAGTTGGCACGGCTTTCGTCGGGATTGTGCCTTCGACACATTCAACAATGTCTTCATCACTGTCTGCTGTGTTTTGTACTGTCTCTATTATTTCACTCTCCGTAGGAATTCCACTGGTAATCAAATCATCATCAACATGAACAAAATTGTCAATGTCATTTACATGGTCAAAATTCGCAATTCCATTTTCTTTAAGCCATTCTGACAGATCGAAAATTCTCCCGATATTAAACCAGACTTCCGAAAACAGTTTATGATCGTTGTAGGTGAAACATTGTCCCATGCATCTGTCATCAAATGAATTGCATCCAATACAGAGACGTTGCCATCTAAACCTCTTTCCCTCCTTCCAATCAACTGTAGAACAAAAAATCGCTTGAAATGGCCTTTAAAACTTTTAATTATCCCCATGTCCATTGGCTGCAAAATAGAAGTCGCATTTGTAGGCAAAAACACCAGTTTTACATTGGATAACTCCTGCATATGTGGGTGCGCAGGACAGTTATCGACAAGGAGTAAAATGTTTCTATTTTTCCTCCGTAACTCGTTGTTCCACTGACTTACATATTGCTGAAAAATATTGGAAGTCATCCATGCCTTTTTATTAGCTGCATATTCAACGGGAAGCTTCTTTACATTATTGAAGCAACGCGGCTTTTGTGACTTACCAATAACAAAAAGTTTTTTTGTCACTCTCATTCATGTTTGCGCACATTAAAACTGTTAAACGATTCTTAGGTCTTTTGCCACCAACACATTTGTCACCTTTGAATTTAAACGTTGCATCAGGCATCATGTTGTAAAACAGTCCAGTTTCGTCGGCATTGTAGATGTCTTCTTCTCTGTAACCTTTTCGACACTCCTCCCAAACACTTTTCACCCATTCACTTGCCGTTTTTGAATCTGCTGACAGGGCCTCTCCACTGACTTTCGCATAAACAATGTTATGCCGATTTTTAAAACGATCGAGCCACCCATTATTGCATGTGAAGTTTTCATGTCCTAACTGTTTTGCAAATTTATCTGCCTGTACCTTTAAAATGGGGCCGTTGATGGGGAAACCAGCATTTCTCTGCATCTTAAACCACTCCAGCAGTGCTTGATCAACAGTACACAAGTCACACTTCCTCATTTTCTTGTTCGTTGTTAGGTTGTTCTCTAGTGCAGAGAAAATCGCTTCTTTGTTTTTCCATAAGGTTGAAACCGTAGACGACGATAAATTAAATTTTTTGCACCCTTCAACATATTTTTCACCACGTTCTAACTCTCGAATAATATCAACCTTTTCGCGAATAGACAGACACTTCCTTTTATGTACGGACATGTTACTCGTTCAAGGGCAAAATCTCAACTGATTTTTGTGATCAACGCTACGAACTTTCTTTGCAAACTGCGAGCATACCAATTCCAGGAAGAGTTAATGAGGAGACGGATTAAATCTGGGATTTCCCACCTTTACGTGGGAAAGGGTGTTGGGTGCATTCGGCTGAGCGACGGGGGCGGGCGCCATTGTACACGCCCTTAGCCCCTTACCCCCCTTCCAAACACAACCTCCTGGCTGTAAAAGAGCTGTCTGTGGGTTGGGAGGAGAGGACAAAGGACCTCCGCGGGTGCCACTGTACCTGCAAGTTGGGAATTCTTGGTTTGGACGAAGGGATTATTTTTTAAGAACAACGCCGCGGTCTTTAACCTCCCCGAGGGATAGGGTGTAGAGGCTGGACTCGAGAACACAAGGTTACATATCTTGGGTCACTATGAGGATTGAAAGGGCTGACCGCCACCGCGTTTGAGACAGTGAGACGTGGTCGAAGTTTGCTCGATATATCCGTGAAGCGTGCTCGTTATATACGTGAAATATTTGTATGTAAATACTCGTAAACTTATCTTGGAGGTAGCATTTGCTCACTATAGCCGTGACCTCGTTACAACCGTGCTCGTTATAAACGAGTTTGACTGTAGTACCTTTATATTTATTGATGGCATGCTGTAGCCTGTATACAGATAGGACTCAATCCAGTGTTCAGGCAAGTCTATTATTCCAAGCCTATCAAGTTTTTTCATCAGTAATTTATGGTTAACATAGTCGAAGGCTTTGGAGAAATCAAAAAGCATTGCGACAGATTCCATTTTTTGTCTAGAGCAGGGTTTCTCAAATATGCAACTCACTAATGGTTCGCAAAGGAAGTTAAGGTATATCGGGGAAAGATTTCTAGATAGTTTATTTCGATAATTATTTTCCATTTTTATTGACTCACACTACAAAATAGTTAAAGAACTCATGATAACGTAGTTTACGTCCACTGCGGACACATGTAATGTATACTGCTTGAAGAAATTAGTATACAGGTATGCATCGCTTAACGCAGGGGTACGTTCCGAGAGGTATGTGCGCTAACCAAATTTGCGTTAAACAATTCATTTTTACTAGTCAGAAATTTTATTATCTTTATCTCGCAGCTTATATAATGATATGATATTTTATATACGCCTGTAAGGTAGGGTGACCAGATTCTGATGAAGCAAAACCGGGACATAACACGATCTGGACAGGAAAATTCCGGACAGAATCGGGAAAAATTCCTGAATTTTCGTATATTTTAAATTATATTTACTTAAATTAAAAGTAAATAAGCTTCGCAAATACGGAGCACAATTTTTTTCGATGTATTAAGAAATAATTACATAATGAATATGTAAAAAATCTTACAACATAATATATCACGATTTAAAGGTAAACCGTATGCAACGTGAATTCCGGGGACGCATTTTCATTATTGCGCTCTAACACATGTCCGTTCACAGTGATTACAATATCGGCGCGTTAGCGATGTTTTAGTTCCTAATGAGGCGGCTGTATAGCCCGAGTAATGCCACGGAACATTAGAACTCGTGTAGATGTCATATCTAGGATAAATACCGTTACGTGTATTGAGATTGCAATGGCTACAAGAATGAAAAGATATGCCTACACTATTACCTATAAGCTCCAGGTGATTCAATATGAAAAAACGCACGGAAACCGAGCAGCAGCACGTCATTTCGGTCCACCTCCCACAGAAAAAAATGATCCGTGAATGGAGAAAACGAGGTAAATTGAAGGTGACAGGAAAAGTTCCATTTATTATTTATCCCATTAAATTAAAATATCATCTTGCACTGAAGGTTATGTAAGTCCTATCGATAAAGGGTGTCTATACGTGCGACGTGTGCGGCGCACTCCGACAGCATAATTAATACAACACACGCACGGCACATTTAGCTATACCAGTCTCGGAGCATTTATTTATGTTTTAGATCATCCCCTTTTATTTTACGAATTAAGTTTATCTAAAACGTTATGTTTAACTGTTATCACGCCGTAATATTTTCTGTAAATGTTGCGAGATACAGACTTAATCACGGCTGGAAATTATGCACGACGCGGTCTCTATTAAATGCCTTGGTGAACCAAGATACTTTTTTCCCGAAAAATCTTCTGAAAACCGGGGTGCGTCTTATACCCAGGTACGTCTTATATGCCGAAAAATACGGTAAGTTTAACTTTGAAAGGCTACGTTTACCAATAGCTAGCCAATAAAATTCCAAGCACATTAGAAATATTTGGCATAATTTCAATGAAATGAATGTCACAAATATATCGAAAGACATGCAGTGCCGTTCTCCATTGACCCGGGATTATTTGCGACAACGTTTCAAGTTCCGTATACAGGCTTAATCCGTCAATGTAACTTTCAAATTCATCAGACATGTTTTCAGGGTCGAAATATAATACAAAAAGCCGATTTTTTTATTAAAACGCTTTAACATCTGAAATCGTTTCCATTGCTTGTTCCAATAGAGTATTAAAAAATCTAACACGCAATTTTTTGTCAGAATCATTTATTCATTCGTCTTCAGCTTCTTGTGAAAATTGTTTCTTTATTTTTCTTCATCAAACAGATGGTTCCACTCGAGAAACAGCTACTTCTGGATCCATTTCAAGTTATTTTGCAAGCTCCTTTGCTGCAATTTTTAATCATTCAAAGTCATTCTCTTTCAATTGCATTAAGAAACTTTCTGTGCTTTGCAAAATAGATAATACTTGATCTAACTGCATATTTTAGCTTTGTATAATCTTGATAACAGCATTAATTTGAGCAAGAATGGCGAACCAAAACCAAAAAAATCACAAACATTAAGTTTTTCAGTTATTTAGCCAATGAAAGTGCTACTGTTTCGCTTTTTTGGTGATTTGTTGTTTCTGAAACAACTAACAAGGCATAAACGTCGCCATCTGAAACCGAATCACTTTGACAAAATTAATGCTACATTCACACCGAGTTTCCGATAATGATTTTACTGTAGTAACATGATTTTTAAGAACCTGCCATAGTAGCGTCAAGCCAGAAAAAGGCACATAAATTTGCTGAAAAACTCCAAAAAACGTTTTAGCAGTAGATGACTCTGACATGTCGCAGAGTATTAAATTTAAATTGTGGCATCCACAGGGCATAAAGAGACTGGGCCGCCCTCAGACAAAAGTCTCAGTGGCAGAAAAGAATTGCTATACGATCACACAAGGTATACAATTAGCTAAACTAATTAAACAAAACAGGATTAAAACGCAAGGAGAGACAGTTTGGTGGGTTTAATATTTTAGTGGTTTGTTTCAAGCCTATTGAAGGGAGTCACTACCTGCTTGCCTGACCTCAGAAGAATTACTGCGTTAATCTCCTGACCTAACCAGACATCAATGATTGTTTTTCCCTTAACACAGGCCTGATCCTGAGGGGGGCAATTTTCCCCATTCCCTCCCTCCCAGCAGCCATGCATGTCCACACCGTTCTAGCCAGATTCAAACAGCATTTCTGGGAAGTCACAGATCACTACCACCACCCCATCGCGATTTTTTCTATTTACAGACATATGTTTTACTATCGCCAGTGACATACTGGTCACTACCTCATTGCAAGAGGCCCATGGCCAAGCGGGTCCATATTTTTTTGTGAGGGCTTTAAATTGTTCTCAAGATTTCAAATTTATTTTATGAGGGGCCTACACATTTTCCAATATGACACTATCACTAAACGATATAATTGTATATCTATTTAATCTTCTAATCACATCCAGGAAAAATTATGAAACAAATCTGGCCAAAAATCATGCGATTTTTTCCAAGTTTTTATACAGTGCATAATGTACAGTTCAGCAGCCTCTAAAAAGTGGCATCCGAGGGTGACCGTCTGGCTCACCCGCCCCTAAGACCGGCTCTGGATATACCATTAGTACATTGTAAACATGCCATGGTATATCACAGGGGTCAGCAAAATTTTTTCTGTCGTGTGCCACTCTTTATCAAAATTCATAATTTCTGACACTCCATGCATGCCACCGAAACTCTAATGAAAAGTATTTCTTATATAATAAAACATCCTGAATGTAATACAGATTACAACTGGAATAAAAGTAGAATGCATTTAAAACTACATATTTTTTGTAAATCTTCTCTGAAAAGCTTTTAGCATGGCACATTTTGGCATGATTGCCATAGGTTGCTGACACTGGGTCCATTATAATATCATGGGTTTGACTCCAGAAGCATTTCTTTTCTCAATTTGATTAACACAGGTATGGGTGCAGCGTATTAATCATTTCATTTTAAAATTATTTAGAATCATCAAAGAAATTCAAGACTTGAAGCAAAGAATGCCTAAAAGAATGAAATTTCTTTTTCCTGCCACTGATTTTCAGATACATGTAAAATCAATCCATTAATCAATTTTTAGGCAAAAATTTGACATTTTTTTATGTGAAACTCTTTCGCCATCACAGTGATTTTCAATGTTGCCAGTTTTGCGTAACTGCATATGATAGACTGGGATTATAAATTCCTGCCATATCTGTCCACATATTCACAAAATTTTGATCCTATTTTGAAGTTTAAACAATACCTTGGTAATGATAAAAATATGGCAGTAACATAAATAAATAAATATTCCATTATTCATTGATATTGTGTCTATGAGTGTTCCTAAGCCAGATATAGAGCTTTCAATCACTGAATATTAAAAATATTTTGAGTTCAAATAAATCATCAATAATATTTATTTACAACACAACTTTAATGTTCTGAAAACTATTCTTACTTTCTAGAGCATCTGAATAGGTAAATTTTGTATATATATTTCCCTTTTTGGTGCTTATGAAAAATAGTTTCATTAAAATATTTTACATAAAATTTATTTTAATTTAATAGTTTATTCATGCACACCTGTCATTTTTACTCTAGTATTCAAATAATTTACAGTTTTTCTATATTTTTATCCTTTTTCAACATTTTCAATCATTTTATCATAGTTCACTTATATTAAAGGGTCAGTTAATAAATTCCAAAATATTGAGATGAAAACTCAAATTTAATCTCAAATAACTATTGTATAATGTTAACAACTTTTCATTTTCAACTCAGAAAAAATATTTCCTTGTTAGTATTCCCTTTCAATAATTGAAAGTCTTAAGACAAATTTTATATAATATAAGATTTTATCTTCTCTTTGTTTCAAATTTATTTCTGTACAAATTAGATGATTTCTTCATGCAGAAAATCCAATTAACAAATTATGTCTATCTATAGTTTATGAATTATGAGAGCTAAAATTTCTGGTTTTATCGAATATTCTTTTTGTTTTTGTTCATAAAGTTTTAACATTTGTTATTAATTGATATTTTTACTTCATTTTAGCAATATTGTGCTGCCAAAACTTTGTACATATCAGACTCGGACAAGAGAAAGCACTTCATGCTTTCAGTGAAAATGTTCTATGGGAGTGGTCATGATATAGGAGTATTTCATAGTAAAAGAATTAAAGTAATATCTAAACCTTCAAAGAAGAAGCAGTCCCTAAAAAATGCTGATTGTAAGTATATTTGGGTAGCATGTGTGTGTGTATCTGTTTACATACATAGGTTGAACCTCCCTAATCCACAATTCTGTGGCTCAGAAATATCTCTAGTTCGGAATGGTTCTAGAATTTTGAATTTCCTTGAAAAACAGCTCTGATTAGAAATATGGCATGGATGACATTTAGATTTTCCCCTGCTCTGTGTTTCCACAGCCTGAGAATGAATTTTAAAATCCCATAAATTAAATAAAAAATTAATTTAGAAGAAATAACAAAACACTGTACAAATATATGCCTATGGGGCCCTGCCCCTGTGCTCATAGCACACCAACCCCCGCCACCACTCACTTCACTCACTCCTTTCCACTTGCTCTTTCAGTGGGTTTTTGCAGATTTCTTCAATCAGTTTGGTCATTTAGACAGAGCCTATGTGAGTTGTTTTAGTTATTTAATTTGCATTGTTAATTCTTTCCACATTGTCCCCTTACTCCTGTTCTTTGTGGCTTCATGATTTTGGAAGAGGGATTAGCAAGCATTATTCATAAAACATCTTTGTACACAACATTAGCCATATGTATCTTCTACCAGTCCTATAGATGTTTCCCCAGCCAACATGACAGATGTAGCTTTATTTGAGTTAGCTGTAATTACCACCTATACTTTGGAAGTGGAGCTGTGGCTGCATTTAGGTTAATTAATGATAGATACCAGTACTATTTTTATTTTTACATTATTTTATGATTTCCCATGTTTTATTTTCTCACATTCTTTTATTAGAAACATCAAATTTTGGCTTAGGAAGCATGTACAGTAACATTTTTCTCATTATATACAAACCATCCATGGTTTAGAAAATTCTAGTCTGGTCCCGAGCCTTCCAGATAAGAAAGGTTCAACCTGTATATGCTGCATGATGGATTGCCAATGTATAGTTTCAGGAATTTGACCTTCAGGTGAGGTGGTTATTTCAATCAAGATATCAATTTTCCTGGCTTCCTACTCCCCATTTGTACGTTTGACAGTCAGCAGCAGAGATTCCAGAAGGTTATAGAGCAAAAAAATTGTGTTGGCTGGGTTTATGACAAAAAGAAGTATAGGCAGGGTCAGAATGACTTCAATGGCTACAGTATCATGATGTGAGAAGTCATCATTCTCTGAAATAGATCATATAGTTGGACATAATGAGTTTAACCTGCAATCGAGAACCTGTATGTATGTGCAAAAAAAGGCTAATTCAACAGAGAATTATTGAGCTTGTTTTACTGCTGAAAATTTTCAAGAACAAGCACTTAAGAAATACTTGTCTCAGGTATCTCCAATAGCCACAACAATCATCTGATTTTTTACAAATATGTTGTGACTATTGGAGATACCTGAGACAAGTATAATTTAAGTGCTTGTTCTTGAATAAAAAGATTAATGGAGGTTTAGAATAGGATGGAGAAATAGATTAATGGATGGATGTGATGAAGCTCCCACAATCAGAGTAGGGAGAAGAGGCATCAACAGGGAAGGCATGGATGGCTCTTATCTAAAAGCAATCATTGAATGGAATAATGAGCTGATTGGAATGAACAGCCATGGAAAGCGAGCATTTTATGCTTAGGCTGTTGTGATAGCTGTTCATTTAGATGTGGATTGAGATGCAGGCAGGGTCAGTCATAAGGCTTTTACAGGGGTGTGCAAAGGAAAATTTGGCTGCCCATTCGTCTAGCTTAACCAAATGCAGTTATCTCTTGGTTTATGCATGTTTGGTTAATGCATTATCCCATATATGCTATCCTTATTCTTAGGACCATTATTTAGCTTTAAAGCACAAATTTAAGAATGTTTATAAGTGGAATATATATTGTAATGATCCGAAGGCTGCCGCCCCTCAGAAGCCTCTGCCTTTGTGTGGTGGCACACATCACACATGCATAGGACTGGTCTTTGATGCAGGTGAGGCCAATATAGAAGCCAGGACATAGGGTGCAGGTAAAGAAATATTTAATATTATGGGTGGCACAATTGCTTTTGGAAGTAAGAGTGATGTTGACAATAGGGCTGAAGGAGTTGGATGATGGGTGGATAGGGCTTGTGTGGTAACGGAATCTGCCAGAGGGGTGAGATCTTACAGGGAGTGGAAGAATAGGTGTGGGTAGGTCTTTTTTCCTTAGGATGTTGGATAAATTAGGTAGTTGGTAGAAGTGGGGGGTAGGGCATCTAGGAAAAGTGACCTGGTGATAGGATGAGGTGAGGATTAGGTGGGCAGCTAGTGGTATGGTTTCAAGAGCCTCATGAGCACTGGGATAGAACTGGGGGGTTAGGGTGAGTGGAGAGGATGAATTAAAGTTGGTGTGAAGGTTTCACCCTCTCCTGTCCAAATTTAAATGCCCAATATTCCCAGATTTTACCCTATTTTCATAAAGAATTTATCAATGGTGCAGTGTTCTATATAAGTGATAACTCCTGAAATGTTTCACACAAATTGATCAAATTTTCAGAAGAATTTTTTCCTTTAAAAATTATAGATTTAATGTTTTCACATCTCTTTTATATTCTTAGTTTTATCATCACCAACATAATCATCAGGCACATCATAATGTGTGCTATTTATCTTCCCAAGGACATCATCGTAAATAAAAAAAATTCTGGGATCATAGAAATTAGTTATTTCATCTCATCCAAATGAACTTTCAGAACTACATAATTCCATTCATTTATTTACACCTCTATCAAACACGTTTTCACTTTAAATTACTATTGGTAGCAAAGTTGAAAAATGTATAGTGCAGTATTTTAGTAAGCAGAAGGCTTTTAAATGATAGAAAATATATGCATACACATAGTATGAATAGGCTTACTGAAATAAAAAACTCAAAGATTCTATTATATGATGCTAATCAATGCAAAGGTATGTGGGCACTGTCAGGTGACTTGGACAAGAAGATAAATGTCATTCAAGGTGCTGTGGAGGGGAGAAGGTTAGAGTAAGGATGGTGGGTGTACCTATTGATCTCCAGATTTAGTCTGAAATCAGGGCCTGTAGGTAATCACACATTTGGAATGTTTATTTGAGATGGAAACTGCTATATATATATATATGTGTGTGTGTGTGTGTATGTGCATGTGCGCGCATGTGCATGTGTGTGTGTATGTGTGTTACAGTAAAAGTGATTAATCTGCGATTATGAATAATAACTGGCGATTATGCATAATTGCCAAACCATATGGTGAATTTGATATATTCCACCTCATTAATCACTTTTACTGGTCATTATGAATAATAATCAAATACTTTTGGTAAATGTGATAAATAGCAGCATCTTCGTGAAGCATTGATAAAGGTTACAGCGACAGATTTTGTTTTTTCATATCAAATAAATAAAAAGAGAAGGAGAACTTCAAGATAATTATTACAGTTATGGTTGAAAACAATCAAACCTTTTTAAGATATTGACGATGAAATCAAAAACATAAGAGAGGAAGCTCTGAGAAGAATGGTGAAGAAATGGAAAATGAGATGCTTCTAGGAACATGGATCTCTTTTGTGCAAGAGAAGAGAACAAATATAACGCAAAAACTAAAAATGGAGAAATAAAGTCTCATGAAGCACAAGCAAAAATATCTGATAAATATTTTCCCATTGGTAAAACAGGAGATACCATGAGCATGGGCATCTGCTGGAACTTTTTCAGGGGTGGGCAAGCTCCCACATGGGGGAGGGGGCAAGATGATAAGCAAGCTCCCACAGTCTGGTTCGGCAGGATTAATATTTTAGTGGTTTGTTTCAAGGCTATTGCAGGGGGCCCACCACCTGCTTGCCTGACCTCTGTAAAATGACCATGTTAATCCCCTATCAATGGCCCTTGAAACAGGTCTGATCCAGAGGGGGGCAATTGCCAACCCCCCTCTTGCCCACCCCTCCCCAGCAGATGCCCATCACTGTGAGTCTATGTATTCCTTGACATAGATTGAGCAAGAAGTGACCTGTGAAATGTATTATTAGCAGTTATCGTGTTAGGTGTTCAAGATGTTATAAATTTTATCTGTTATGGGACCAAACATAGAAAACTGGCTCAGCTATAATACACAAGGAACCAATTCACCATTTGTGAAGAAAAGCTAATTAATGTTCAAGATGTACAGGAAATACCAAATTATCTTTACGAGAACGGGCTAAATTTATCGTTGCTAAATTGGTGGTCTTTGCAAAGGTTAACTGTATAAGTATAATAATTGCATTTGCAGAAATAGTTGAATATTTTGCAACTTGAAATGACATACTTTATTTAAATAAGTAAAATCATTTCTCTAATTCAATGTTTTCCATTGAATTTTTAAAATGCTATCAAATTATATTTTGCATAATTTCAATTGAATAAAAATTTAATATTAAAAACTGCATGAGAAATGTTTGTTTGTTGATTTTATTAATTACATTAAACCTATATAATTAACCTGATGTTTCACGATGATATTTTTTATTTATCACATTCACCAGCAGTTGCTGGAAATTTTTAATAATAACTGGTAAAAGTGATAAATAACATGAAAAATAGGTAGATTTATCACATTTACCAATTTTGCTGGTGATTATGTATAACCACCAGTTATTATTCATAATATCTGGATTAATCACTTTTACCGTAATATACATGTATGTATATATATATATGGATGGCAATAAGGTGTTGGATGAGGAAACCAACAACAACGACGAAGCCCTCCGCCAACTATTTGACCAAACTTCTTACCTTCCTCTCCCCTCCAACCCCACTGACCGTCACTCCTCCGAAATTTCTGCATATCTGCGTTCCGTGGGAAAACAAGAAGGCCTCTCTGATTCCACCATTTTCCTGATGATCCCCAACACACCCCGGACCCCAACCTTCTACCTTCTCCCAAAAATCCACAAACACAGCATCCCTGGCCGCCTCATTGTTGCCAGCTTTAATTCTCCCACGGAACGCATCTCTGCCTATGTTGACTCCCACCTACAACCTCTCGTCCGTCAAATCCCATCCTTCATCAAAGACACAAACCACTTTCTACTATGCCTAAAATCACTCCCTTCCCCTCTCCCACCTAACACAATTATGTCCACTATAGACGCCTGCTCCCTCTACACCAACATCCCTCACAACCAAGGACTGAGAAAATTACTAGACTCCAGACCACCTGACACAAGACCATCTTCCCATTTCCTAATGAAGCTAGCTGAAATGGTGCTCCAAAAAACAACTTCTCTTTCGGAGGGCACCACTACCTACAAATAAAGGGTACCGCGATGGGCACTTGCATGGCGCCCTCCTATGCCAATGTCTTCTTAGGTGAATGGGAGGAACGCTTTCTTGACATTTCCCCCCAGACCACTCCTATGGCTGAGGTATATTGACGATATTTTTCTTCTCTGGACACATGGACCCGACTCCCTACAATCCTTTTTACATCGCCTCTCATCCCACCCCATGCTTTCCATCACCCACCACTCCTCTGCCTCCTACATCACCTTCCTGGATGTCAATCTCTCCATCCAGGAAAACAAAATCCATACCAGCGTGCACCTCAAGCCTTCCAACCGCCTTCAATATCTCCATTTCGACAGGTGCCATCCCCTCCAAACAAAAACCTCCATTCCCTATGCCCTAGCCCGACGAGGGCAGAGAATCTGCTCAGACAGAGATTCACTGTCCGAGTACTGCTCCACCCTCGAACATGCCTTCTTACAGCACGGATACCCGCCGGATCTGACCCGAGACCAAATCCGGCAGGCAGTCGCACCTGCCACCACTAACTCCCACCCCAATACCCACACCACCACCGATTCCACCCCCCAACTCACCCTAACCACCCTGTATTTCCCCGGCATCCACGACATTCTGAAAAATATCCTGAAAGCCGCCCACCTTATCCTCTCATCCTCCCCTCACCAGATTCGATTTCCCAGACCACCGATGCTCTCCTTCCACCGTCCCCCTAATCTGGCAAATATTCTATGGAACAAAGAACCCCCCCTGGCCTCAACCTTCGATAGCTTTTCACTCCCTTTCTGTCTTCTCCCAACCCCCTACCAATCCCCAACCCCCTCCATATCCTCCAATCCTCGAACCTTCTGCGCTGCCCTTCCACCGCCATCAGTTCTCTCTCTGTAGCTGATGAAGGAATAACTCCGAAAGCTTCTATGTTTGTGATGTTTCTGTGTTTTAGTGTTCTTTTACATGTGTCGCTTCGACATCCCCGGGGTCTTGCCAACCTGAAGTTGTCCGATTGGTGAGTGTTCACTGGGTTTCCTCATCCCAACACTTTGTTACCATTCATATATCCATTTTATCTTTCCTTTTCCGTGAGCATATATATATATGGCAACAAGTTGGCAAGCTGCTGGAGGTGTCAAAGTGACACATGTAAAACAAACACAAAAACAAAAAACACAGGAGCTTTCATGGGTGATCCTGAACCAAATCCAGAAAGCAGTCACACTCACCACCCCTAACTCCCACCCCCACTCCATCACTGATTTTACCCCCAACTCACCCTAAACACACTTTTTTTTCCTGGCATCCACAATATTTTGAGAAAAATCCTAAAAGCCACCCGCTCTATCCTCACATCCTCCCCCCACCAGGTTCCATTTCCTACACTACCAATCATCGCCTTCTGCCAACCCCCTAATCTGGCAAACATTTTATGGAAATAAGAAGCTCCAGCATCCACTTCCTTGCACTCTGCCAGATCTTACCCAAGCGGTAGACCCCAATGTCTCACATGTCCAATAAACCCCCCCTGCAATTCCTTCTCCAGCTCCACAACTAACATCACCTACCCCATAACTTCTCCTACCAACTGCACCACCCGCAATATCATTTACCTCCTGAGATACATTCAATGTCCTGCTTTTTATGTTGGCCTCACCAGCAATCCCCTCAACATCCGCATGAACGGCCACCACAGCAGTATCATTCTTAAATGACTGCTGCCTGTGACCATTCATGCAAAGAATCACAACTTAAAAATTAATGATTGCTACATGGTGAGAGCAATTTGCACTCTCCCTGATAATGCTTCAGCTCTCCAACTCTGTCAATGGGTGCTTGCCCATATCCAACTTCTAATCTCCACTCCCCCTGGCATCAAACTTCACTATCATTTCACTCCTTTTTGGCCATTCCCAGACTTTTCCGCATTACCCTTCCACCCCATGCCTCCATCCAGTGTCACTGCCATCAGTTGTCTCTCTCCTGTGCTGATGAAGGGATCACCCCCATAAAGCTTCCATGCTTTTTGTGTTTGTTTTACATGTGTCTCTTTGACACCCCCAGTAGCTCACCAACCTGAAGTCATTTTATTGGTAAGTGCTCACTGGGCTTCCTTATCCCAACAACTTGTTCCCATCCATTTATCCCATTTACCTATTTTGGAAAGGTAAATGAGATAAATGGATGGCAACAAGTTGTTGGGATAAGGAAGCCCAGTGAACACTCACTATAAGATGTCTTCTAGTTGGCGATCTGCTGGGGGTGTCAAAGAGACACAAATAAAACACACACTATATATATATATATATATACATATATATATTAAATAAGGGAAAGGAAAGGCAATAACTTGGGTGGCAACAAGGTGTTGAAGGATGCCCAGTGAACACTTACCAAGTAGAGGACCAAGTTTCTTCTTCTGGGGGCGTCAAAGACACACGCCAAAAAACACAAAAAAGTAAGCTTTTCAGGCACAAGTATGTCCTTCTTCAGCAATAGAGAGAGAGAGTGTAACTAAAGGTGACACACTGGGCAGAGAATGTCAAGATAATGTGAAAAGGTTAATGATTGGAGGAGACAGGGAGTGGGAAGGATGAATGGATGGCCAATAGGGTTGTAAGGTAAGGTGGGAATAACTACATTGTAACTACAGGAGACATTGTGGGCATAATAGGATGGCTAATAGGATTAGTGGAGGTTAAGGCCAGGGGGGTGAAATAGTCAAGAATATGTATATAATTCCCATTGTCAGAGAAGGGGGGCAGGAGTGTCATCGGGTAAGGCACAAATAGCACTTATATTGTAGCAACTATTGAAGGAGACATTGTGGGCATTGGCGTGTAATGCAACAGGGAGGAGACATCTGAGATTAATGCTATTCTGGTGAATGTTCACACATATGTTTACCGGGTTGCTGGTGAGGCCTATGTAAAACACAGGGCATCGGGTGCAGGTGGGGATGTTACGGGTGGTGCAGTTGCTTCTAGATGTGATGGGGTAGGTAATGTTGGTGGAGGGTCTGGAGAAAGTAGATGAGGGTAGGTGGATAGGACAAGTGGGCCAGCGAGGTTTGCCACAGGGATGAGACCCTACAGCGAGATGCAGTGGATGTGGATAGTTCCTTCTTCCACAAGATATTTCCCAAATTGGGAAGCCGGCGGAAGGATAGGAGGGATTGGTAAAAAGGTTGGTAAAGAGGGGCTGGTACGAGGTAGAAGTAAGAATTGGGTGGGCAGCATGGAGGATTGTTTTGAGGGCCTCATAGATACCAGGATGTAAAAGTGTGGTTATAGTGAATGGAGGGGTGGATGCAAGCATAGTGGGTGTGTGAGGATGGGATCTATTGGTGGTAGGCGTGATCGCCCTATGGATCTGTTCACGGACCAGTTCCGGCGGGTAGCCACATTTGAGTAGAGCATCCTCAAGGATGGAGTAATACTGTAGAAGAAACGCTCTGTCAGAACAAAGCCTCCATCTATGTCAAGCAAGGACATAGGGGATAGAGGTTTTGGTGTGAAGGGGATGGCAGCTATCCAAGTGGAAGTATTGGAGGCTATTGGTGGGTTTAATATGAACGCAGGTGCAGATTTTACAGTCTTTGATGTAAAGGTCGACATCCAGGAAGGTGATATGAGAAGTAAAGGAATGGTGGGTGTAGGAGAGTGACGGGTGAGAGGAGAGGCACGAAAGAAAAGAAAGGACAGAGGCAGGTCCATGCATCCAAATTAGGAAGATGTCGTCAATGTATCTCAGCCACAAAAGTGGTCTGAGAAATATGTTAAGGAAGAGGTTCTCCCATTCACCAAGGTAACAATTGGCATATGAGGGCACCAAACAAGTGCTCATCACAGTACCTCTAATTTTAATGTATTGGCGTTCTCCGAAGGAGAAGTTGTTCATTTTGAGCACCATTTCCACCAAGTTTAATAAGAAATGGGAGGACAGTCTTGCATTGGGTGGTCTTGAGCTCAGGAGTTTACTGAGGGCAGAGAGTCCGTCATCGTGGGGGATAGGAATTGACAAATGAGAGGTTGTAGGTGGGAGTCCACAAATGCGGAGATTCATTCTGTAGGGGAATTAAAGCTGGCAATAGTTGGGCAGCCAGGAATGTTGGGTTTATAAATTTTTGGGAGAGGGTAGAATGTGGGTGTGCGAGGTTTGTTGGGGATCATTAGAGCAATGGCAGAATTGGAAAGGCCTTTCTGTTTTCCTAAGGAGTGAAGATAGGACGATACTTGGGAGGAGTGGTGGTTGGAATTAAGGTGATGGTAAAAGGTTTCATTGGTATGTTGACGCTCGGCTTCCTCCTTGTATTTGGCATTGTCCATCATAACCGTGGTGGTGCCTTTGTCAGCTGGGAGGATGATGATATTGTCAGTATGTTTAAGGGTAGAAATGGCATGCCTTTCACGTCTGGTAAGATTGGAAATGTAGGTGGAAGGCCAGGAGGGAGTTTTGGGTTGGCAGAGATCCTCTTTGGGAGGGCTGGTTTTCAGACGTATTGTGCGGGCAAAGGACTGGACATTGGCAAGGAGGCGAAAATGATCAAATTTAGCAGTGGGACAAATAGAAAGACCGCAGGAAAGTAATTCCTTCTCGGCAGGAGTGAGAATGTGGGAAGAAAGGTTCATGACATCGTCTGATTGGCAAGATGTGGACAAGGTGGCAGGGGTGTGCAAAAAACTGGAGCACTTCAAAGGTTTGTGGGTTGGGAATGTGAGGGTCTTATACAGGATAAGGAGTGATGGTGGCATTGGGAATATAAGGAGGTAGCAAGGCAGGGAGTTTGGCCGAGGAGTGGCAGAGAAGGTGGTTTGTTGGCCTCACCAGCTAGTATGAACGGAAGGGGTATACTAAGTTTGGGGTGCCGGATGCAAATCAGGGAGAGTTTATGGAGAAGTATGATGTGATGTGCAGTGATATCTTTAGCCACATGAAAGAAAGCGGCGTGAAGGTTGGATATGGAATTCGATGAATGACGAAGATGGAGAATGATAGATTTACAATTAACGAAGTGGGTGTTAGAGAGGATAGGGTAATGGTGCATTGTGGAATGAATAATATGGAGTGA